>OY997266.1:250441717-251894217 GCA_963921465.1 Triticum timopheevii | reverse complement strand
ACAGCGTGTCTAGCTCCTCTTTCAGCAGCCCCAGATACAGATTGATGTCGTTCCCTGGTTGTTTTGGCCCTTCAATTAGCATACTCATGTGAATGTACTTCCTCTTCATGCACAACCAGGGGGTAAGGTTGTACATCCACACAAACACAGGCCAGGTGCTATGTGTGCTTCTCTGGCTGCCAAATAGATTGACTCCATCGGTGCTCGCGCCCAGCACGATGTTCCTTGGATCCTTCCCAAATTCTGGGTATTCGAAGTTCAACGCTTGCCACTGGCGCCATTAGTAGTTTTGCAAAAAAAGTAATATATATATATATATATATATATATATGTATGTATATATATATATATATATATATATATATATATATATATACTAATGGCGCACTGTGTCGTAGTGGGCCATTACTAGTTTAAACTAGTAATGGCGCACTGTGACACGGTGCGCCAATAGTAGTTTTGCAAAAAAAAAAGAATAAAAAAAATAATATAGTACTGGCGCACTCTGTGGCTGGTGCGCTATTACTAGTTAGAACTAGTAATGGCGGACTTCGCTCGGATGCGCCATTAGTATGTATGGAAAAATGAAAACAAAATTATTACTAGTGGCGCACCTTGTGTCTGGTGCGCCATTATTGTCTTCCACACTAATGACGCACCACCAAATGGTGCGCCATTAGTATATAGTAGTGGCGCACTACTTCTCTGGTGCACCATTAGTGTCCATCCCATCTATAGCCCTTTTCCTAGTAGTGTAGTGGGTTGCTAGTAGTGTTGATTACTCCTTGTAGTTGATGCTAGTTGGTTTATTTGGTGGAAGATCATATGTTCAGATCCTTTATGCATATTATTACCCCTCTGATTATGAACATGAATATGCTTTGTGAGTAGTTACGTTTGTTCCTGAGGACAAGGGAGAAGTCTTGCTATTAGTAGTCATGTGAGTTTGGTATTCGTTCGATATTTTGATAAGATGTATGTTGTCTAACCTCTAGTGGTGTTATGTGAACATCGACTACATAACACTTCACCATTATTGGGCCTAGAGGAAGGCATTGGGAAGTAATAAGTAGATGATGGGTTGCTAGAGTGACAGAAGCTTAAACCCTAGTTTATGCGTTGCTTCGTAAGGGGCTGATTTGGATCCATATGTTTCATGCTATGGTTAGGTTTACCTTAATACTTTTGTTGTAGTTGCGGATGCTTGCAATAGAGGTTAATAATAAGTGGGATGCTTGTCCAAGTAAGGGTAGTACCCAAGCACCGGTCCACCCACATATCAAATTATCAAAGTACCGAACGCGAATCATATGAGTGTGATGAAAAATGGCTTGATGATATTCCCATGTGTCCTCGGGAGCGCTTTTCCTATTATAAGAGTTTTGTCCAGGCTTGTCCTTTGCTACAAAAAGGATTGGGCCACCTTGCTGCACTTTATTTACTTTTGTTACTTGTTGCTCGTTACAATTTATCCTATCACAAAACTATCTGTTACCACTTATTTCAGTACTTGCAGAGAATACCTTGCTGAAAACCGCTTATCATGTCCTTCTGCTCCTCGTTGGGTTCGACACTCTTACTTATCGAAAGGACTACGATAGATCCCCTATACTTCTGGGTCATCAATAAGGCAGAGGCGTAAAGTTAGAAATACGCTTTTCGAAGTTGAAAACATAAAACGGAAATATGTTTCCACTTATCTTACGTGGCGGGGGCGGTTCAACGCGTGTGGCTGCCGGGTGGGGTCGGGGCTGGGCGGGTCTCACGGGACGGGGCTCGTCACTTATCCACGTCGGACCAGGTGGGAGGAGGTGTTGCTCCCGCCTGGAGCAGCAGCAGGTGCCGGGGAAGAGCATGGCCGTGGCACCACGCGAAGGCAGAGGGCGAGGGCGGCGACCAACTTTGGGAAGACGCGGCCTCGAGGGCTATGGCGATGAGGGGATGGGCAGGAGAGACTCGCTAGAGGGGAGGGGTTCTATTGGTGGTGGAAGAAAGGAAGGGGAGGGCTCGGCTTGAGCCAATTTAGGCCAAGGCCGACGGTGGGCAAGGCGGCCATGGGGGTCGAGTAGAGGCTCTCGAGCTCGGGTGAAAGGATGGGGAGGTCTAGAGGAGTGAGGGGAGGCGAGTGGTGTGCTCGGGAGGCCGAGGGGAGGGCTACTTATAGCCGAGGCGAGAGGCACGGTCTCGGGTGCCGTCGGACACGTCTGGCCAAGGCTTTGGCAACGGCCAGCGAGCACGGGAGGGCGCGGGAAAACGACGAGCCATTGATTCAGAGGTCACGGAGGGGTAGACGACGCCGGAGAGTAGAGGAAGAGGCTGAGGTGAGCTCGGAGCCAAACGGAGCACTGTGCCCCTGTGGGCGTTCGGTGGCAAGCGTCGGTGAGGAAACGGACGGAGGGGGAGAGGGGTCCAGGGGAACGGCGACGATGCAGGCCAGCTGCTAGACACGCTCACGCACGCGAAGGCGAAGAGAGGAGGAGGTGCCGAAGCACAAACAGCCACTGGGCGCGGCCACTGCACACAGAGTGCGTGCATAGTGATGCCATTAACGTGGTCACCGCATGCACTGGCATGTAGCGGGGGAGATGGGCCGGAACTTGTTGTCTACGGGTAAGTTCATCCAGGGGCGGTCTCAACTACGGTGGTAGTTTGGTTAAAAGCGCTCTGGTTAAATGGTAAACAACTTCTGAAGTTTACTACAGTAAACTTGAACGAGAACTGCTGATCAACAGGTAAGGAACTAGAGCCAGAGAGTTTGTCTGCGAGGTTTAGCGTAAGAAGGACTTTCATCCTAGTAACTTTGAGAAGATTAGGACCAAGGTTTAATATAGTTGCTTTGCAACTGCCAAAATGGTCCAGAAATGAGATTTGGATGATGCACTCACATGGTGATGCCACTTGAGCTCAAATTGGGCAAGGCTTGATTATTTGGACATATGGAGATGTTGTAAAAAGCTCATGCCAAATGGACAAGCCAAAATGGCACTTGCTTCATAAACATCATTTCTGTCCAGAAACATGAAATAATTTTGGTGATCAAATGGATCAATGAAATGATGCCAAATTGGGTGGAAAGAGATTTTATGGGTATAAGAATGATCTGGTAATTTATCAGGATTTTTGAAGCAATATAAAATACAGTTGCTTCACAACCTGAAAATATTGCCAAAATCAAAGATTTGGTCCTGTGCTCACATAAATGATTGGATGGGGCTGCAAATGGGTGGAGGGGGTTAATATGAGCACATTAAGGAGTTTGCAAAATTTCAACTCATTTGGATTCTCCTAGCTAGTACTTCCTTCACAAAGCCTTTTGTCAGACAGAAACTTTGAAAATTCACTGAGGAAGATTGGCTAGGCAAATAAATTTGAACTTGTGCATGGGGCAATTATTTGGACATAAAAATGACACTTCCTTTACAAAGTGCCATTTAGGGTAGAAAGGAAGAAGGAATGTTGGGGAATTATTTTTGAACTGGCCAAGGAAATTTTTGGGCATATTTGATCAACATATGACCCAAAGGAATTATGAGAATTATTTGGGGATTTTTGGATGGACAGAAATATAGTTTGCTTCACAACCTAGGGCAGATAGGGTTATTCCTTTAATGAAAAAGGAATTTTCCCAAGAAAAGAATTTTAGGGTTTGGTCAAGGAGTGAAGTGACATGATCTTTGGCAAGGTTTTGAGAATGATGAGCCACTTGGGAGGGGAAATGAGGATGATTTCCCAGGTGGCAAGCCCACATAACCACTCCAAAAAGAAAAACAGAGCAAAAACCAAATAAATGAGAAGAAAAAGAAAAGGGCCAAAATCCAGGCTGTTACAGGGGGCCCATGTGGTGACCACAACCCACCAGGGCGCGCTTGGGGTTGCTGGCGCGCCCAGGTGGGTTGTGCCCACCTGGTGCACCCCCTCTAATGTTATTTTTACTAAAAAATCAGAAATATTTAGAAAAAAAATCATATTTAATATTCAGGGCATTCTGAGAACTTTTATTTTTGGGTCATTTTTTATTGCACGGGAAATTCAGAACATAAACAGAACTTGACGTTTTATTTAATTTAACTAAGAAAAACAGAAAACAAAAGGTAAGGACACAAGGTAGTGCCTAGAGAATTCATCAACTTCATACCTCAAAAAAATGATCCATTTATAACGTTGATCAGGTCTTATTAACAACCACCTTCGATTAGCATGAAATCGAAGAACTTATGTAAAGCACTAAGTTACCTCAATGGGGATATGCATGTCCCCAAAAATAAGTATATCATATTTCTTTTTGGTAGTATGTAGAGGTAGTTGAAAGCTTCCAATAGTGAGTGTCGGAGATTTTTCAATAACATTAATACCATTCACATGGAATTGTTTCTTCGGCAGGTGCACCGTATGCTCATTACCATTGATATGAAAAGTCACCTTGCCTTTATTGCAACCAATAACAGCCCCTGCAATATTCAAAAAGGGTCTACCAAGGATAATCAGCATGTTGTCGTCCTCGGGCATCTCAAGTATAACAAAGTCAGTAAAGATAGTAACATTTGCAACAACAACGGGCACATCCTCACAAATACATACAGGTATGGCAGTTGATTTGTTAGCCATTTGCAAAGATATTTTAGTAGGTGTGAGTTTATTGAACTCAAGTCTTTTGTATAAGGAGAATGGCATAACACTAACACCATCTCTTAAATCACACAAAGAAATTTTGACATAATTTCTTTTGATCGAGCAAGGTATAGTCGGTATTCCGGGATCTCCATGTTTTTAGGTACTCCATCCTTAAAAGAATAATTGGCAGCATGGTGGATATTTCATCTTCGGGTATCTTTCTTTTATTAGTAATGATGCCTTTCATGTATTTTGCATAAGGGGCCATCTTTAAAATATCAGTCAAGCGAGTGCGCAAAAAGACTGGCCTAATCATTTCAGCAAAGCGTTCAAATCCTTCATCATCTTTTTTCTTAGTTGATTTAGGTGGAAAGGGCATGGGTTTTTGAACCCATGGTTCTCTTTCTCTTCCATGTTTTCTAGGAACAAAGTCTCTTTTATCGTATCTTTTATTATTAGTTTGTGGGTTATCAAGATCAACAGCAAGTGCTATCTGAACATCATTATCTGGTTGTTTAGGCTTGTCTGGTTGAGTGTCTTCATGAACATCATCATTATTTGTTTCCTTATCACTACATGAATGTTCATTACCAGATTGAGTTTCAACATTAGAAATAGAAACATCATTATCATTATCAGGAGGTTTTTCTATGTCAGGTTCACTAGTGGCATGCAAAGTCCTATGATTTTCTTTTCTTCTTCTTTTTGGAAGGACTAGGTGCATCCGTATTAATTCTTTGAGAGTCTTGTTCAACTCTTTTAGGATGTCCCTCGGGATAAAGTGGTTCCTAAGTCATTCTACTTCCTCTAGTCATTACTCTAACAACATGATCATTCATATTATCATTCATTTCAACAATCAATTCTTTTTGAGATTTAGGAACTTGTTCTCATTGGGTATGAACCATATAGGCATGTTTGCCTACACCTCAAACATCATTAGTAATTCTAAGTAACAAGTTACTCAAGCGAGCAATCATATCCGAATTGTATTTCAATTGTTCCATAACATTTGCATTGAAGTGATAATGTATTTTAATGTGGTTGTCAAACTCATAAAGGCATTAACTAGTATCTTTATTGTAAGAGTTATCACTTTTATCAAATTTCATTAAAGATTTTACCTCTACCACCTTTGGTGGTGGTGTGTCAAGTCCATGTCTTTTTTCAATAGAAGGTAAATTTTTGACATCCTCTGCTTTAATACATTTTTCCTTCATACTTTTCTTTGCCTCTTGCATATCTTCAGGACTTAAATATAAAATACCCCTCTTCTTCAGAGTGGGTTTAGGCGGTGGTTCAGGAAGAGTCCAATCCTCACAATTTTTCAATATGTTACTCAGCTTGTTCAACAGTTCGTTCCCTGAAAACACAACCAACACAACTATCTAGGAAGTCCCTAGAAGCATCGGTTAGTCCATTATAGAAGATATCAAGTATTTCATTTTTCTTAAGAGGATGATCAAGCAAAGCACTAAGCAATTGGAGAAGCCTGCCCCAAGCTTCTGGGAGAATCTCTTCTTCAATTTGCGCAAAGTTAAATATTTCCTATAAGGCAGCTTGTTTCTTATGAGCAGGGAAATATTTTTCAGAGAAGTAATAAATCATATCTTGGGGACTATGCACACAACCAGGAGCAAGAGTATTGTACAATATCTTAGCATCAAGCTTTAATGAGAATGGAAATAACTTGAGTATATAATAGTAGATTTTTTTTTCATCATGAGCAAATAGGGTGGCTATGTGATTTAATTTAGTAATATGTGCCACAACAATTTCAGTTTCATAGCCATGGAAAGGATGAGATTCAACCAAAGTAATTAGCTTTGGGTCGACAGAGAATTCATGATCTGTATCATCAACAAAGATAGGGAAGTAGCAAACTTAGGATCACATTTCATTCTAGCATTCAAGGATTTTTCTTTCAGTTTGCATAATAATTTCTTAAGATCATCTCAATCATTGCAAGCAAGAAAATCTCTAGTTGTGTCCTCATCCATAATATAACCTTTAGGGACTTTAGCCAATTCATATCTACGAGAGCTAGGTCTAAAAGGTGCTTCAAGATTTTCAGTTTCAAGTACTTCATGAGTTTCAATAATTTCATCAGTTTCAGCATTCTCAATATCTTTATCTCTAGCAATTTGTTCATCAAGAAATTCACCTAGTGTCATATTATCATCCAGGAGGGTACTAGCATCATCATGAGTAGCATTCATAGAAGTAGTTTCATCAATAACTTGCGACATATCAGGATTAGTAGCATCTGGTGGTGTTGTGAGTCTACTCAAAATAGAAAGTGAATCAAGTGCAGAGTGTGATGCCAGTTCCTTACCTCCTCTCATCCTAGAGGGAATGATCTTAGTTTTTGTATTCTTCAAATTCTTCATAGTGATAAATAGATAATAATCCCAAGTGACTCAACAAATATAGCTAAGCTCCCCGGCAACGGTGCCAAAAGAAGGTCTTGATAACCCACAAGTATAGGGGATCGCAACTGTTTTCGAGGGTAGAGTATTCAACCCGAATTTATAGATTCGACAAAAGGGGAGCCAAAGAATATTTGCAAGTATTAGCAGTTGAATTGTCAATTCAACCACACCTGGAGATTAAATATCTGCAGCAATATGATCAATAACACTGTAGTATGATAGTTTTGATAGTAGTGGTAGCAGCAATAGTAACAGTAATAGCGATAACAATGATTTTATAGCAAGTGTAACACTATAGTAAATTGGGAAGAACAATATATAGGAAATTCGTATGCATTGGATTGGTGAATTCATTGGATGATATTCATCATATAACAGTCATAACCTAGGGCGATACAAAACTAGCTCTAGTTCATAATATAATGTAGGCATGTATTCCGTAAATAGTCATACGTGCTTATGGAAAGAACTTGCATGACATCTTTTGTCCTACCCTCCCGTGGCAGCGGGGTCCATAAGGAAACGTAGGGATATTATGGCCTCATTTTAATAGAGAACCGGAACAAAGCATTAACACATAGTGAATACATGAACTGCTCAAACTACGGTCATCACCGGAAAGTATATCATTTACTGTCACATTGGGGTTTACGGATCATAACACGTAATAGGTGAATCTGACTTGCAATATCGGATCTGGAACATAGATATAATGGTGAAAACATAAACGGTTTAGATCTAAAATCATGGCACCCGGCCCAAAGTGACAAGCATTCAGCACGGCAAAGTCATAACAACATCAATCTCAGAACATAATGGATACTAGGTATCAAGCCCTAACAAAACTAACTCGATTACATGATGAATCTCATCAAACTTGTCACCGGCCAGCGAGCCTACGAAGGAATTACTCACTCCCAATGGGGAGCATCATGGAGTTGGCTATGAAGGAGGGTTGGTGATGACGAAGACCGAAGATTCCCCTCTCGGGAGCACCGAACGGCTCCAGATCTGGCCTCCTGATGAAGAACATGAGGTGACGGTGGCTCCGTATCGTGAAATGCGATGAAACTTTCTCCTTATTTTTTCTTCAAAAATAGTATATTATAGCGTCGGTATCAGGGTCTGCGGGGCCACCAGGTGGGCACAACCCACCTGGGGCGCCTGGAGGAGGGCGCGCCCTGGTGGGTTGTGCTCACTCGGTGGGCCCCACTAGTGCAGAAAAGCCTAGCTATGGCGTGCCAAAAAGTGCCTTGCTGGTGTAAGAGTCCGACGCCACCAATATAGCGCCAGTGTTAAAATATAGCGGTGGTGTTGGTTCGTATGCATGTAGAATTTCTAGTATATATGGCATTGGATAAAGTGAAACGATGGCAATGTCAAATATACCTACGACGTAGGTGCTTCTCCACACGTCATAGATATGGAGAAACGTTAGAGACGTTGCATATACTTCCGACGACATTACTTAGTTTGAAAGCATAATAGGAAAAACACTACAACGTCAGCCAGAAAATGGTGTCATGGCAGTGTTTTTTAAGATCAATAATATTTCTAGCCACCTAACATTAATTAAAATACATCCACAATAATTATGTGTAGCACTTAAAATTAAGATAGCTAGGAAAAGTGTACGTAACTGATCGAGTAGTTTACAGAACCATAGCATATCTAGCTGTCACTATCATATTACATCAATAAAAAGGATCATCGATGTATTTCTTCGTTGGATCCACAAGAGACATCGGTCCGTCAGCATCGCGACCCTGCTTATTAGGACGAGGTTTTATCTCCTCCAAGCTGGCAGGTGCGCCGCCGTTGAAAACGCCCACTACAAGAAATATGTCAACTTGCGACCATCACTATTGGTCACTGAAAGGTCATTGTATTCATTTGCGACTTGTTTGTGACCAAAAACATATGGTCAGAAGCTGACGATCGTAAACTGAAATTAACGACCTTCTCTGTGAGAAGGTCGTGGAAGGCAACGACCAAAACAACAGGTCATTGATCCTATGACCTTCTATTTGGGTCGCTAGCTCTTTGCCCAGGCCACATCAGATCCGACTTGGCAAGCTGACATGGCAAAATTGCAACCAAATGAAAAGGTTGTTGACAAGAATCAGCTCGGTCAGGTTAGGTGTCTATATGGTCTGAGCCCAACAATTCGGCCCATTTATTGTTTTGTCATGTGAATTTTTGGTCGGCTACATGGGCCTGGCCAAACAGACTTGTTTTAAGGAAAACAAACATTTACAGTCCACATTTTTTGGGGGCTCGGCCTTTTTCCATCCCATTTGTCAGTTTTCTTTTGTTTTTAAAGTAAGTCCCACTAGTCAACTGGGAACCAATTACCACATGTCAATACTATATTTGTGCAATTAGATAATTTGAATCAAAAAGAGCCAATAAGGCATAATATTCCATACAACAGCCAACCAAAGTACATTACAATCATGTACACCCAAAACTAAGATAGTACATTACAACAGCCAAGCAAAGTGCATAGTACAAATCTGGTATTCAGCTATAAAATACTCCCTCTATTGCTTAATATAAGTCTTTGTAGAGATTCCACTAGGTGGACTACATACGGAGCAAAATGAATGAATCTAAACTTAAAATGCATCTATATACATCTGTATGTGGTTCATAATGAAATTTCTACAAAGACTTATGTTTAGGAACGGAGGAAGTACAACTAAATATACACATAACTAGATCTAGTGAGCTAAAACAAATTTTGGGTGTGGTTTTTTCTTCGGGATTCATCTTCCTACAACTCATATACACCCAACTTTTGAAGAATGAAGGCTAGCATCTGCAAATAATAAATTATGAAAAGTTAGAAACATAATCAAGTGAATCCGTGAATACAAAATTCTCATAACATGAAAATTTCTTGCAGAACTTCAGATTTAACAGGAAACCATGCATATAACATTCTCATAACAGCAAAAACTAAGATATGTTTTGCAAAAGATAAGTACCAGCACAGTACAAGTTAATGATTTTCCACTTTAGAACAAGGCACATGGATCAATTTTTATAGTCATGAACAAAGAAGATAGTGCTGGCCGGAATATGCCAGAGAGATGGCATAACCTAGGGCAGCCGAAAATGGTGAAATGATGATCTGCTTGTTCTTAGACAGCTCAATGAGCACCTGATATCAAAAAATAGGATTTTAGAGGAAAAAATAGGCTCCAATCAGCCTGCATACAAGAAGTAATAAAACTGTCAGGAGAGTATACAGTTACCAGCAGCATGCATAAAACAACTTTGATGATGTAATATTTACTAAAAATGACAAGCCACATTTCAAGTATAAAACACATGGAGCATGCAACAAATGTATTTGATATCAACTTAACTAATTACGCAGTGTCTTGTACGTTCCAATATACACGATCAGTCCAAGATCAAGCTTATTTAGCCAATAAAGTAAAGAGGGTCACCACCATAATGGACCAACGGGTACAAATAGACCAAAAAAATCCTAGCAGAAGCTAATGCGCAAAAATATTCAACATTCCTCATAAGCATGCTGAATTAATCACATTTTGGTTCTAAAAAGTGGAGAGAGGATCACCACCATAATGGACCAATGGGTACAAATCGACCATAAAAATCCCAGCAGAAGCTAATGCACAAAAATATTCAGCATTCCTCATAAGCATGCTGAATTAATCACATTTTTGTTCTAAAAATGGAGAGAATAGATGTGCCTCATGAGTAATCCTATGAGATAATTAGAAAAAAAACAGTGAAGGGAATCTATAGTATAATCCGTTCGGAACAATACTCAAGCCAGTCAGGTTAAGCAACATATGCATGTGAGTTTGATCTTCAGGATTAACAGAATAGACAGATAAATTAATGTTTTTTTTGAAACTATAAGAGACATAGCTGCACACATACTGTAACTATTCAACTTTTCAACTATAAGAGGCTATAGAGTGTCAAATAAAGAACATCAGTTACAGAACTCTGTATCAGGTAGGCAGTAAGCATGCTTAAAAATCACGTTGACATACCTATGCATATTTCCCATACTACATAAGTACTAAACAAACTAACAAGTGCTCACTTGAAAACCTTCCATGCACATGATAGTAGCTCTTCCCTCATATCATAGAAAAAACATTTGCCAAGTAACAACATACTGCTGTTCACATACATCGAGAGAACCTTCCACGCAAACTCCCATTATTTTAACCCACTGGAGAAAAGAAAGGTCCTTATCATCAGGTACAAAAGAAGCAGAAGCATTCAAACAACTAGAGAAGCACAGTACAGCAGCAAAAGAATTGAAAGAGTAGCAGGCTTGGACTGTCACATGTCATATCTTATAAACTTAGGCAAGTGTTCTCATGTTATCCTTAACATCATGCACTAACTTGGGTAATTAGCATCAAACAATACATATCAGTACAAGGCTATGCAACATAATAAAGAGTTGGGAAAAGATAGCAGAGTAAAGAAAAATGATATGTGCCCTCGAAGTGAGGGCAGTGTCAAGTGCAGCCACAAACATAGGCATTAGCTGTCACCCACGACGCCTGGACACTCTCACAACTGAAGAGGAGGTGCCTTGCATATGGTCTCCTTCGAGTATGCGAGAGAAAGAACGAGGTAAATAAATTGCTATCTACAGGCCCTATTATCGGCAACAAGAAACTTAGGGAAGGAAGAACAGTATATTTCTAATGCAACCTATTAGACAACATTATGTGGGGGCTGCATGATTCATCTTTTTAAAATGCTTCCTAAAAATACAAGACTGAAAGAATGCAGAAGGTGCATCATCTATGATATGTTTAGCGTTTCTATTCAAACTGGAATGGGATTGCATAAGCGTATTCAACAACTGATCTGAACCGGTGCATAAAAGGGAGGGGAGGTTCTCACCGCCGGTGACGCTGCTGAGCAGTCTAGATCAACCTCGCCGAAGCTCAGGCTGCTGCAAGGAGAGCACACAACCAACCTTATTAGTTTAGGATTGACCTCTGTAAATAATATAAGATCGTTTTTCCAGCAAATACAGTTTGAAAAACATTCTTACATTTTACCAAAAGAATGCCATTTATCTATGCCATGACGTAAATCTATATGACTAAGATACTACCATTACTAAATTCTGCCATAAAATCAAAATCGAATTGTATTGAACCGCCGCATCGAATTCAGTTTGGAGCCCAATCCTGAGTAGGGCCGTAAGAATCATAAGACAATTTCGACAACGAAGTGGTTCGCTAAATACTAGTATTAGAGTATCCAGTACAAGCATCTTTTAGATGCATAGTTTGTTTATCTCAAACAGCAGTGCAATGTGCAACATAGATTACGAGTGGTAAGACAATGTGGTACTGAATTGAAAGCAATCAGACAGTTCAGTACAGGTGCGCAAAAAGGAATCCTTGTAAAATAGTCCAGGCATCCATTAAAAGCCTTAGATTACTACGATGCGTTTGTTTGGGTGCTGTTCATTTTTAGGATCTGATAAGAATCGCTGGTGTTGGGCCTAGAGTAGAGCAGTCATCTAAACAAAGTAGTCCTACTAGTAGTACATATTTGTCATCTGAACTGAAGATAGAGGCGAGTTGATTTGATAATAATTAGAAAGCGATACAAGCCTGGCTAGTCGTGTAGTGGCTGAATTAAGACCGTCAGCTGTTTGTTTGATTGATTCGTAAAAATAGAAAGAGAGGGTCTATATAAATCACGACTAAAATCTAGTGGTGGTCTGATGGATGATTCCTAGTGGAGTGCGGCCTGTAGAGTAGCAACGTCTCATGTGGATGATATAGGTCGGTAACAAGTGGTAGGTCGAGGTCCATGGGATTGGGAGGTGGAGATCGAGCGAGGAAGGAAGGGATGGAACGAACCTGAGCTGAGGGGGGAGAAGGGAACCTGAGCTGAGGTTGGAGCCCAACCATGCGAGCGGTTGAGCAGGGGATCGAGCGGGGAGGCGCTGGCGATCCTGCCAGGCAAGGGCGCAGTCAACGCCCTTGACCCCACGCGCATGAGTGCGCTTGATGCTTCTTGGCGAGGGCGGCGCTTGATGCAGGGGGACTTGATGCGTTCGAGGAGCAACGAGATGTAGTGGGGGAAGATTGCCAAGGAGGTCCGGCGGGCGGCGGGACGGCGGAGTTAGGCGTTGGAGCTCGACGCGGCGACGGCTTGGCACGCGCTTTGCGGGGCATGGAGGAACAAGGGCTGACGGAGGTTGAAGACAGTTCCGAGCGGCACAGACTTGGAACTCCGGCAACGGCTCGACGAGGAATTCCATGGCGGCCTGCTTGCATAGAGAAGTACAGAGCGGGCTGAGACTTCAGAGAAGAAAGGAATAGGCAAACAGATGGAGGAAAAAGAGCGGGGGAACACGGTGACTTGTGGGACTTCGACCGACGGCGGAGCTGCTCTGGTGAGGTGCGAGGCCGAGGCAGCGGAGACTGAGGCTGGATCGCATTGGATCTCCCTCCCTCGGGTGCTTCTCTCCCTTCTGGTGAGGGAAGGGGAGGAGCGAGAGGAGGAGGGCGTGGAGGAGGCCATGGACGGCGGGGAGCTCCGCCGGAGGGAGGTGGCGGCTTCGATCTGGAAGGGACGAGGCGAGCTCCGCCGGAGGGAGGCGGCAGCTTCGATCTGGAAGGGAGGAGGCGAGCTCTCGCTCTGCTTCAATCCGGAAGGGTTCGGTGGGATGTGGGGAAGAAAGGAGGCGGGCGGGGGGGGGGGGGGGTGGTGGATGGAAAATGACCGAGCTAGGGTTGGCCTGGAAGGGTTCAACACTACCGTTGGATCTGCGAGCATCCAACGGTGTTCGATGCATGATCCGCGTGAGACCTCCACGGACCAATCAGAATGTAGTACGACGTTATGACCATCTAAATTGGTCGTAGTTGACCAAAAATAATATGTTAAAATCATGTCAGCTATTTTATGACATGAGAAATTAAGAAAAAGGAATATATTTACATAAGTTTGCACCTTAGAATAGTTTGTTCAAATGAGATTATATTTTGCACAAGTTTGCATCTTGGAATGAGAAACAATGCTGCCAAATGAAGTTTTCATTTTCTTTGCACAGAAATTTCATTTTCTATTTTTTGAGTGTCCAAAATGAATTTCTTTTGTGAAGGATCTACCATATATTTGTTGTAAAATTGGACCAAATCAATTTTCTAAAATATTAGGCCATATTTAATGCACAATGAACCAAATGGTTTGGTGTCAAAAGATTTGATCCACCTCTGGTAAAAAGACATATTTCTGTCGATTCAGCTGAAAGTGGGTTAAATTTGAACTGCAGCTGCCTCATAGTTTTCTCTTCATTTTTTTCAAAAATCATTTATAGGTACATAAGTATCTATTTAATCAGAGAAACACCAAAAGTTTCCAAGATTCAACCACTAGCTCGGAACGCTCATGCCCGTAGTTTTGACCGCATTTTGAAACGGGTATAAAAAATTCAAAAAAAATAAAAAAATTGCAAAACCTTCACATTGTGTCATTATATGTGACCAACTTACCAGGAAAAATAATAAACTTGTAATATCATAATTTTTTAAAAACATGTTCTTAGAAATGAGCTATCATATGTGAAGACTCATGGCATTCAAGACAAATGATCAATCTATGGCCACATTCATGGCATAGTTTGTTCAAATGATCTCATATTGTGCAAAAGGGTGCATCTTGGAATGGCAAACGATATTGCCTAAGGGAGTTTTCATTTTCTTTGCACGAAAAATCAATTTTCCATTTTTCGAGTGCCCAAAATGAGTTTTTTGTGAAGGACCTACCATATATTTGCTGCAAAATTGGACCAAATCAATTTTCTACAATACTAGGTCATATTTAATGCACAATTGACCAAACAGTTGGGTGTCAAAAGTTTTGATCCACCTCTTGTGAAAAATACAAATTTCTGCCAATTCAGTAGGAAGCGGGTCAAATTTGATCTGCAGCTTCCTCATAGTTTGCCCTTTATTTTTTTCCAAAAATCATTTCTAGGTACATAAGTATCTATTTAATCATAGAAGCAGCAAAAAATTCCAAGATTCAAGCACCAGCTGGGAACAGTCATGCCCGTTGTTTTGACCGCATTTTGAAATGGGCATAAAAATTCAAAAAAAATCATAAAATTGTAAAACCTTCGCATTATGTCATTATACGTGACTATGTTACCAGCAAAAATTATTAACTTGTAATTCAGCAATTATTTTAAAAAAGTGTTCCCAGAAACGAGCTATCAAGTGTGAAGATACTTGGCTTCCAACTCAAATGCTCAATCTTATGGCCACATTCATGACATAGTTTGTTCAAATGATCTTATATTGTGCATAAGGGTGCATCTTGAAATGACAAACAATGTTGCCTAAGGAAGTTTTCATTTTCTTTGGACGAAAAATTCTTTTTCCATTTTCTGACTGCCCAAAATGGACTTTTTTAAGGACCTACCATATATTTGTTGCAAAATTGGACCAAATTTTTTTCTAAAATACTAGGACATATTTAATGCACAATTGACAAAATGGTTGGGTGTCAAAAGTTTTGATCCACCTCTCGTGAAAAAGACAAATTTCCGCCGATTCAGCTGGAAGCGGGTCAAATTTGAACTGTAGCTGCCTTATAGTTTGCTATTTATGTTTTCCAAAAATAATTTCCAGTTACATAAGTACCTATTTAATCAGAAATACATGGTTTGGTGGCGATACGTCGATGTTTGGATGGTGTCCCAGGGACCCAACTCTAGAGCGCGTAAACTCGCATGCCCGCCGCGTGGTCACCACGTGACCATGGTGTTGCCATGCGTTCTGGGCAGCCTAGGCATGTCTAGTGGGTTGGGAACTCCCCAGGTAGGTGCTAGGAAGAAAATTACAACATAAGATTCTCACGAGGAGATCGATCTATGCTCAAACATGAATTAGCATATAATTGTTTGATTAGCGGTGCGGGAAATGCACATGGCCAATGGGTGTGGGTTTTGGCTGAAGATGATCAGTTACTAAGAAGACTGTCTTCACAACTTTTTATCTCAAAAGGAGGAGCCTAGGTGGTACTTTCTTTGTAAAGTACCACACTTGACATAAATACGAATGTTGAAGCTGGGCTCAAAATAATGAATGGACTGAGCTGAAAATTGGTGGAGGATGGTTATCTGGGCATAGAAAAGCACTGTAGAAAATGCATACCATTTGGACATGCCAAAGTGGTAATTCCTTCACAATGCTCTTCTTTGGACAGAAACTTCAGAAAATTAGTGAGAGAAATTGGCTAAATGAAATGAGCTCAAATTTGGTGTAGGTAAGTTACATAGGCATATAGAACATGTGGCAAAAATTCAACTCATTAGGATATGCATAGCTGGTACTTCTTTCACAAAGGTTCTAGGTGGACAAAAACTTTGGAAATTTGCCGAGGAAGATTTACTGGGCAAGTGGAGCTGAATTTTGTCACGATGCAATGATTTGGATAGGAAAGAGTGCCCAAAATTTTTTGGGGCAACCAAGAATATACAAATAGCACTTCGTTCACAATGCCCTTCTCTGGACAGAAAGTTCAGAAAATTAGTGAGGGAAATTGGCTAAATGAATTGAGCTCAAATTTTGTGTACTTAAGTTACATAGGCATATAGAATATGTGGCAAAAATTCAACTCATTAGGATATGCATAGCTAGTACTTATTTCACAAAGGTTCTAGGTGGACAAAAACTTTGGAAATTTGCCGAGGAAGATTTACTGGCAAATGGAGCTGAATTTTGTCATGAGGTAATGATTTGGATAGGAAATAGTGCCCAAAAATTTTGAGGGCAATCAAGAATATATAAATAGCACTTCCTTCACAAGGTGTTGTTCTGAACATAATAAGAAAATGAATATTGTTAAACTATTTTTGAACTAGGCAAGGAAGGTTTTTTACATATTTGACGAAGATATGACCCAAAGAATTTATGAGATTATTTTGGGATTTTCGGGAATGACATAAATATAGGTTGCTTCACAACCTAGGCAAAAAATTGACACATGGACATGACACATAGGCAAAACTGATGAGGTCGCGCCTAGTCATAGCAACCACAATTTACAAGGTTATGACCATCTATATTGGTCGTAATCAGCTAGAAATAAGGCAGCGAACCAGTGCTATCTACTTTAAGACCATTTCGTGTAAGGAAATTATGGCCTTTCTGATCAAAATGGTAGTTATAGTTTAGCATTTGGAGCCCCCCGAACAGCTTTTGACCAATTGGTCTCAAATGATCGTAAATTTATGACCAATTCTTCCAAGGTCACTCACAGAAGGTCACAAGTTGACATATTTCTTGTAGTGGCCGGCATGGTGGATGACATCCTTGTTGAGGATGGTAGCAAACTTGAGCTGAATGCCTGTTAACTCTTCTCTAGTATCTCTCAGGCTATTTTCCTCCATTTTCTTCCCCCATGCGATGATGTCATAGTTCTTTTTTAAGGTGTTGTCCCTGTCGTATGTAGTCCTCCATGTGGCGGACGACGTAGTAGCCGTCTGTATCACTGTTTTCCGGCTGCTACATGCAACAAAAATCAGTTTTGTGGGCGAAGCGTATCGCTTTAAATATTTCGAACTTGTGATAGCCCTCTCTAATCACTCCTTCCCGACTAGTATAATCGACCCAACAAAAAGGAATATATTTGCATAAGTTTGCATCTTGGAATAGTTTGTTCAAATGAGATTATATTTTGCACAAGTTTGCATCTTGGAATGAGAAACAATGTTGACAAATGAAGTTTTCATTTTCTTTGCACAGAAATTTCATTTTCTATTTTTCGAGTGTCCTTAATGAATTTCTTTTGTGAAGGATCTACCATATATTTGTTGTAAAATTGGACCAAATCAATTTTCTAAATTATTAGGCCATATTTTATGCACAATTAACTAAATGGTATGGTGTCGAAAGATTTGATCCACCTTTGGTGAAAAAGACAAATTTCTGTCGATTCAGCTGAAAGCTGGTTAAATTTGAACTACAGTTGCCGCATAGTTTGCTCTTCATTTTTTTTCCAAAAATCATTTATAGGTACATAAGTATCTATTTAACCAGAGAAACACCAAAAGTTTTCGAAGATTCAACAACTAGTAGGAACGGTCATGCCCGCTGTTTTGACCGCATTTTGAAACGGGTATAAAAAATTAAAAAAACATCAAAAAATTGGAAAACCTCCGCATTGTTTCATTATATGTGACCAACTTAACAGGAAAAATAATAAACTTGTAATACCGTAATTTTTGAAAAAGGTGTTCTCACAAATGAGCTATCATATGTGAAGATTCATGGCATTCAAGCCAAATGATCAATCTATGGCCACATTCATGGCATATTTTGTTGAAATGATCTCATATTGTGCAAACGGGTGCATCTTGGAATAGCAAACGATATTGCCTAAGGGAGTTTTCGTTTTCTTTGGACAAAAAATTAATTTTCCATTTTTTGGGTGCCCAAAATGACTTTTTTGGTGAAGGACCTACCATATATTTGTTGCAAAATTGGACCAAATCAATTTTCTAAAATACTAGGTCATATTTAATGCACAATTGACCAAATGGTTGGGTGTCAAAAGTTTTCATCCACCTCTTGTGAAAAAGAAAAATTTCTGCCGATTTAGTAGGAAGCGGGTCAAATTCGAACTGTAGTTGCCTCATTATTTGCTCTTTATTTTTTTCCAAAAATCATTTCTAGGTATTTTCCATTTTTCGAGTCCCCAAAATGAGTTTTTTTGTGAAGGGCCTACCATATATTTGTTGCAAAATTGGACAAATCAATTTTCTGAAATACTAGGCCGTATTTAATGTACAATTGACCAAATGGTTGGGTGTCAAAAGTTTTGATCCACCTCTTGTGGAAAAGATAAATTTCTGGTGATTCAGAAGGAAGCGGGTCAAATTTTACCTACAGTTGCCTCATAGTTTGCTCTTTATTTTTTTCCAAAAATCATTTCTAGGTACATAATTATCTATTTAATCATAGAAATAGCAAAAACAATTACAAGATTCAAGCACTAGCTGGGAACGGTCATGCCCGTTGTTTTGACCGCATTTTGGAACGGGCATAAAAAATTCAGGAAAAATCAAAAATTTGGAAAACCTTCGCGTTGTGTCATCATATGTGACCAAGTTACCAGCAAAAATTATAAACTAGAAATACAGAAATAGTTTTGAAAAAAGGTTCTCAGGAACGAGCTATCAAGTGTGAAGATTTATGGCTTTCAATCCAAATGATCAATCTTATGGCCACATTCATGACATAGTTTGTTAAAATGAGCTCATATTGTTCAAAAGGGTGCAATTTGGAATGGCAAAAAATGTTGCCTCAGAAAGTTTTCATTTTCTTTGGACGAAAAATTCATTTTCCATTTTTTCGAGTGCCCAAAATGAGTTTTTTGTGAAGGATCTACCATATATTTGTTGCAAAATTGTACCAAATTAATTTTCTAAAATAATAGGACATATTTAATGCACAATTGACCAAATGGTTGGTTGTAAAAAGTTTTGATCCACCTCTTGTGAAAAAGACAAATTTCCGCCTATTGAGTTGGAAGCGGGTCAAATTTGAACTGTAGCTACGTCATAGTTTGCCTCTTTATTTTTTCCAAAAATCATTTCTAGGTACATAAGTATCTATTTAATCAGAGAAACACCAAAAAAATTCCAAGATTCAACCCCTAGCTAGGAACGGTTATTCCTGTCGTTTTGACTGCATTTTGAAACGGGCAAAAAAAATCAAAAAAATCAAAAAATTGGAAAACCTTCGCATTATGTCATTATATGTGACTAATTTAACTGCAAAAATTATAAACTTGTATTACGTCAATTATTTTAAAAAAGTTTTCTCAGAAACGAGCTTTCAAGTGTGAAGATGCATGGCTTTCAACCCAAATGCTCAATCTTATGGCCACATTCATGACATAGTTTGTTCAAATGATCCTATATTGTGAATAAGGGTGTATCTTGGAATGACAAACAATGTTGCCGAAGGAAGTTTTCATTTTCTTTTGGACGAAAAATTCAATTTCTGAGTGCCCAAAATGAACTTTTTTTGAAGGACCTACCATATATTTGTTGCAAAATTGGACCAAATAAACTTTCTAAAATACTAAGACATATTTAATGCACCATTGACAAAATGGTTGGGTGTCAAAAGTTTTGATCCACCTCTCGTGAAAAAGACAAATTTCTGCTGATTCAGTTGGAAGCGGGTCAAATTTGAACTGCTGCTGCCTTATAGTTTGCTATTTATTTTTCCAAAAATCATTTATAGTTACATAAGTACCTATTTAATCAGAAATACATGGTTTGGTGGCAATACGTCGAGGTTTGGATGGTGGTCGAGGGCCCCAACTCTAGAGCGCATAAACTCGCATGCCAGCCGCATGGTTACCGTGTGACCGTGGTGTTTCCATGCGTTCTACGCGGCCTAGGCATGTCTAGTGGGTTGGGCACGCCCAGGTAGGTGCTAGGAAGAAAATTACAATATAAGATTCTCACAAGGAGACCGATCTATGCTCAAACATGAATTAGCAGCCAAGTGTTTGATTAGAGGTAAGGGAAATGCACATGGCTAACGGGCGTGAGTTTTGGCTGAGGATGATTAGTTACTAAGAAGACTGTCTTCACAAATTTTCAGCTCAAAAGGAGGTGCCTAGGTGGTACTTTCTTTGCAAAGTACCACATTGGACATAAATACGAATGTTGAAGCCGGGCTCAAAATAATGAATGGATTGAGCTGAAAATTGGTGGAGGATGGTTATCTGGGCATAGGAAAGCACTGTAGAAAATGGATACCATTTGGACATGCCAAAGTGGTACTTCCTTCACAATGCTCTTCTCTGGACAGAAACTTCAGAAAACTAGCGAGAGAAATTGGCTAAATGAAATGAGCTCAAATTTCGTGTAGGTAAGTTACATAGGCACATAGAATATGTGGGAAAAATTCAACTCGTTAGGATATGCATAGCTGGTACTTCTTTCACGAAGGTTCTAGGTGGACAAAAACTTTGATAATTTGCCGAGGAAGATTTACTGGGCAAATGGAGCTGAATTTTGTCATGATGCAATGATTTGGATAGGAAAGAGTGCCCAAAATTTTTAAAGGCAACCAAGTATATATAAATAGCACTTCCTTCACAATGCTGTTCTCTGGACATAAACTTTGGAAAATTAGTGAGAGAAATTGGCTAAATTAACTGAGCTCAAATTTTGTTTAGGTAAGTTACATAGGCATATAGAATATTTGGCAAAAATTCAACTCATTAGGACATGCATAGCTAGTACTTCTTTCACAAAGGTTCTAGGTGGACAAGAACTTTGGAAATTTGCCGAGGAAGATTTACTGGGAAAATGGAGCTGAATTTTGTCATGAGGCAATGATTTTGATAGTAAATAGTGCCCAAAATTTTTGAGGTAAGTTACATAGGGCTATCAAGAATATATAAATAGCACTTCCTTCACAAAGTGTTGCTCTGAACAGAATAGGAAATGAATATTGTTAAACTAATTTTGAACTAGGCAAGGAAGGTTTTTTATATATTTGATGAAGATATGACCCAAAGAATTTATGAGATTTTTTTGGGATTTTTGGGAATGACAGAAATATAGGTTGCTTCACAACCTAGGGCAAAAATTGACACATGGACATCACACATAGGCAAAACTGATGAGGTGGCGCCTAGTCATAGAAACCCACCACAATTAACAAGGTTATGACCATCTATATTGGTCGTGATCAGCTAGAAATAAGGTAGCGGACTTGTGCTATCTGCTTTATGACCATTTTGTGTAAGGAAATTACGACCTTTCTGACCAAAATGGTCGTTATAGTTCAGGGTTTGGAGCTCCCCGAACAGCTTTTGACCAATTGGTCTCAAATTGTCGTAGATTTATGACCAATTCTTCCAGGGTCACAGACAAAAGGTCACAAGTTGACATATTTCTTGTAGTGGCCGGCATGGTGGATGACATCCTTGTTGAGGATGGTAGCAAACTTGCGATGGATGCGTCTGAACTCATCTCTAGTATCTCTCGGGATATTTTCCTCCATTTTCTTCCCCCATGCGATGACGTCATAGTTCTTTTTAAGGTGTTGTCCCTGCCGTATGTAGTCCTCCATGTGGTGGACGACGTAGTAGCCGTCTGTATCACTGTTTTCCGACTGCTGCATGCAACAAAAATCAGTTTTGTGGGAGAAGGTTATCGCTTTAAAATTTTCGAACTTGTGATAGCCCTCTCTGATCACTCCTTCCGGACTAGTATAATCGACCCAACAAAAGGGAATATATTTTCATAAGTTTGCATCTTGGAATGATTTGTTCAAATGAGATTATATTTTGCACAAGTTGGCATCTTGGAATTAATCAGAAACAATGTTGCCAAATGAAGTTTTCATTTTCTTTGTTAGAAATTTCATTTTCTAGTTTTCGAGTGTCCAAAATGAATTTCTTTTGTGAAGGATCTACCATATATTTGTTGTAAAATTGGACCAAATCAATTTTCTAAAATATGAGGCCATATTTAATGCACAATTAACCAAATGGTTTGGTTTCAAAAGATTTGATCCACCTTTGGTGAAAAAGACAAATTTCTGTCGATTCAACTGAAAGCGGGTTAAATTTGAACTGTTGCTGCCTCATAGTTTGCTCTCCATTTTTTTCCAAAAATCATTTATATGTACATAAGTATCTATTTAATTAGAGAAACACCAAAAGGTTTCCAAGATTCAACCACTAGCTAGGAACGGTCATGCCCGCCGTTTTGACCGCATTTTCAGACGGGTATAAAAACCTCAATAAATTGGAAAACCTTCACATTGTGTCATTCTATGTGACCAACTTACCAGGCAAAATAATAAACTTGTAATACTGTAATTTTGAAAAAAGGTGTTCTCAGAAATGAGCTATCATATGTGAAGATTCATGGCATTCAAGCCAAATGATCAATCTATGGCCACATTCATGGCATAGTTTGTTCAAATGATCTCATATTGTGCAAAAGGGTGCATCTTGGGATGGCAAACGATATTGCCTAAGGGAGTTTCCATTTTCTTTGGACAAAAAATCAATTTTCCATTTTTCGAGTGGCAAAAATGAGTTTGTTTGTGAAGGACCTACCATATATTTGTTGCAAAATTGGACCAAATCAATTTTCTAAAATACTAGGCCATATTTAATGCACAATTGACCAAATGGTTGGGTGTCAAAAGTTTTGATCCACCTCTTGTCAAAAAGACAAATTTCTGCCAATTTAGGAGGAAGCGGGTCAAATTTGAACTGCAGCTGCTTCACAGTTTGCTCTTTATTTTTTCCAAAAATCATTTCTAGGTATTTTCCATTTTTCGAGTGCCCAAAATTAGTATTTTTGTGAAGGGCCTACCATATATTTGTTGCAAAATTGGACTAATTCAATTTTCTAAAATACTAGGCCATATTTAATGCACAATTGACCAAATGGTTGGGTGTCAAAAGTTTTGATCCACCTCTTGTGAAAAAGACAAATTTTTGCCGATTTAGTAGGAAGCAGGTCAAATTTGAACTGCAGCTGCCTCATAGTTTGCTCTTTATTTTTTCCAAAAATCCTTTGTAGGTACATAAGTATCTATTTAATCATAGAAACAACAAAAAAAATTACAAGATTCAAGCACTAGCTGGGAACGGTCATGCCCGCAGTTTTGACCGCATTTTGAAACAGGCATAAATTTTTTTAAAAAATTCAAAAAACTGGAAAACCTTCGCTTTGTGTCATTATATGTGACCAAGTTACCAACAAAAATTATAAACTTGTACTACAGAAATTATTTTTAAAAAATATTCTCAGAAACGAGCTATCAAGTGTGAAGATTCATGGCTTTCAAGCCAAATGATCAATCTTATGGCCACATACATGACATAGTTTGTTCAATTGATCTCATATTATGCACAAGGGTGCATCTTGGAATGGCAAACAATGTTGCATAAGGAAGATTTCATTTTCTTTGGACGAAAAATTCATTTTCCATTTTCTTGAGTGCCCAAAATGAGTTTTTTCGTGAAGGATCGACCATATATTTGTTGCAAAATTGTACCAAATCAATTTTCTAAAATACTAGGACATATTTAATGCAAAATTGACCAAATGGTTGGGTGTAAAAAGTTTTGATCAACCTCTCATGAGAAAGACAAATTTCCGCCGATTGAGTTGGAAGCGGGTCAAATTTGAATTGTAGCTACCTAGTACTTTGCTCTTTATTTTTTCCAAAAATCATCTCTAGGTACATAAATATCTATTTAATCAGAGAAACACCAAAAAAATTCCAAGATCCAACCACTAGCTAGGAACGGTCATTCCTGCCGTTTTGATCGCATTTTGAAACGGGCATAAAAAATTCAAAAATATCAAAAAATTGGAAAACCTTCGCATTATGTCATTATATGTGACTAAGTTACTAGAAAAAATTATAAACTTGTAATACGACAATGATTTCAAAAAAGTGTTCTCAAAAACGAGCTATCAAGTGTGAAGATGCATGTCTTTCAACCAAAATGCTCAATCTTATGGCCACATTCATGACATAGTTTGTTCAAATGATATTATATTGTGCATAAGGGTGCATCTTGGAATGACAAACAATGTCGCCTAAGGAAGTTTTCATTTTCTTTGGACGAAAAATTCATTTTCCATTTTCTGAGTGCCCAAAATGAACTTTTTTTTGAAGGACCTACCATATATTTGTTGCAAAATTAGACCAAATAAATTTTCTAAAATATTAGGACATATTTAATGCATAATTGACAAAATGGTTTGGTGTCAAAAGTTTTGATCCACCTCTCGTGAAAAATACAAATTTCCACCTATTCAGTTGGAAGCGGGTCAAATTTGAACTGCAGCTGCCTTATAGTTTGCTATTTATTTTTTCCAAAAATCATTTCTACTTACATTAGTACCTATTTAATCATAAATACATGGTTTGGTTGCGATACGTCGAGGTTTGGACGGTGGCGGAGGGCCCCAACTCTAGAGCGCGTCAACTCGCATGCCCGCGACGTGGTCACCGCGTGACCATGGTGTTGCCATGCGTTCTGAGTGGCCTAGGCATGTCTACTGGGTTGGGCACTCCCCAGGTAGGTGCTAGGAAGAAAATTACAACATAAGATTCTCACGAGGAGACCGATCTATGCCCAAACATGAATTACCAGCCAAGTGTTTGATTAGCGGTACGGGAAATGCATATGGCTAATGGGCATGAGTTTTGGCTGAGGATGATCAGTTACTAAGAAGACTGTCTTCACAAATTTTCATCTCAAAAGAGGAGCCTTGGTGGTACTTTCTATGCAACGTACCACACTGGACATAAATACGAATGTTGAAGCTGGGCTCAAAATAATGAATGGATTGAGCTGAAAATTGGTGGAGGATGCTTATTTGGGCATAGGAAAAGCACTATAGAAAATGGATACCATTTGGACATGCCAAAGTGGTACTTCCTTCACAATGCTCTTCTCTGAATAGAAACTTCAGAAAATTAGTGAGAGAAATTGGCTAAGTCAAATGAGCTCAAATTTGGTGTAGGTAAGTTACATAGGCATATAGAATTTGTGGCAAAAATTCAACTCATTAGGATATGCATAGCTAGTACTTCTTTCACAAAGGTTCTAGGTGGACAAAAACTTTGGAAATTTGCCGAGGAAGATTTACTGGGAAATGGAGCTGAATTTTGTCATGAGGCAATGATTTGGATAGGAAATAGTGCCCAAAAATTTTGAGGGCAATCAAGAATATATATAAATAGCACTTCCTTCACAAAGTGTTGTTCTGAACAGAATAGGAAAATGAATATTGTTAAACTATTTTTGAACTAGGCGAGGAAGATCTTTACATATTTGACGAAGATATGACCCAAAGAATTTATGAGATTGTTTTGGGATTTGTGTGAATGACAGAAATATAGGCTACTTCACAACCTAGGGCAAAAATTGACACATGGACATGACACATAGGAAAAACTGATGAGGTGGCGCCTAGTCATAGCAACGCACCACAATTTACAAGGTTATGACCATCTATATTGGTCGTGATCAGCCTGAAATATGGCAGTGGACCAGTGCTATCTGCTTTATGACCATTTCGTGTAAGGAAATTACGACCTTTCGGACCAAAATGGTCGTTATAGTTTAGGGTTTGGAGCCCCCCCAACAGCTTTTGACCAATTGGTCTCAAATGGTCGTAGATTTATGACCAATTCTTCCAGGGTCACTGATAGAAGGTCACAAGTTGACATATTTCTTGTAGTGGCCGGCATGGTGGATGACATCCTTGTTGAGGATGGTAGCAAACTTTAGCTGGATGCGTCCGAACTCATCTCTAGTATCTCCCGGGCTATTTTCCTCCATTTTATTTCCCTATGCGTTGATATCATAGTTCTTTTTTAAGGTGTTGTCCCTGCCGTATGTAGTCCTCCATGTCGTGGATGACATACTAGCCGTCTGTATCACTATTTTCCGGCTGCTACATGCAACAAAAATCAGCTTTGTGGGCGAAGCGTATAGCTTTAAATATTTCGAACTTGCGATAGCCCTCTCTGATCACTCCTTCCCGACTATTATAATTGACCAGTACTTCATCGAGAACCTTCTTGATGCCTCTATAGTCCTTCACTTTCCTCGTCGAATCCAAGAAATAAGTTTTGGCGAACTTCGGGGAAATACTGATGAGGACACAGTGTTCTCTATGTAAAAAGTAGAGAAATACCAATTATTCTCGAGTATATAAAGTTTTGACGTGCAAGCAGAATGAGATTGTACGAAAGAATAGTGTGTACCGAGTACCTAATGGCTTTCTTCGGATAGTATGGCACTAGAAGGCATTTTTTTCAATGGCAAGCATGAAGTCTGTAAGGTAGTTCCTCATAGATTGACGGTGATCAGGGAGGTTGACGTTGCTCTCATGCATGAGGTAGGGGTCCGCTACCGCGGCAACCTTGTTTAGCTTATATATTGCAGTGTAGGCGGTATTGATTGCCCATAGGCGTATTAAGGAAGGACCAAGCTTGTGTAGGTGGAATAGGTTGAAGATGTCTTCGAATTGCACATAGAACTTCTCCACGGGGAAACTATCGCAGAAATCAATATTAGATGGCACCATCACCGTGAAAACGGGGCGATGTCCACCTACATGAGAAAGTGCATACTTCTCCCCATAGAGAACCGCGTCATGCAGAAGTCCCATTTCTATCTACAGGAGATCGTAGAGCTCCTTCGGAAGGATGGGTCCACCCGAGGAATGGTAAGTCCGCCACGCAACACGGTGAAGTACTTCTTTGTTATTCTGAATCGGCTGGCTGGCGGCGGTAGTGCCCTCCTTATTAGCATTTTATGGGCGCCTCCTCTTCTTGCGCGACATGTTAGGTTGGCTGGCTGCACCGCCCGGTAGTGCATTTTCTAGCGTCACATTGAGTGTGTTTGGACTCAGCAATGCTCCCCTAGACGGTGGCACTTGTGTGTCTGGTGGCCTGAAGTCCCCGTTGAATAGTAGACTCTTCTGGCAAGGAAAAACACGGTGATCAGCTTGGACAACAGGAGGCATAGAGATTGCTTGGACGGGATCAACAGGCATAGGTCCATCAAGATCAGCTGCTGAGTTGTGATATTCTTCAACCATGAAGAATCGATTGACAAGTAAGTCATCATCATTATTTACTTTGTCCTCAACAACATCCACATTGTTGTTATGCAATTCAGGTTGACTCTGACACAAAGGAGATGGTCCTCGACACGACATCTTGTTCATCTCCTTCGAGCTTGTTGGAATTTGGACGTCTCCTAGCCTAATTTGACTCTTCGGCCACATCATTGGCCAACATAAGCACTGTCCAAGGGAAAGCTGGCTATCCACACCACGAGGTTGTATCAGAGGAGCAATATCTTCGTAACCATTTAAGACAACAGACAACTCAACTTTGAAGAACCCCTCAAGCATATGCAATCCGTGCATGATTCTATCTTTGGGGCTAATGATCGAGCTGATTACAACTTTAATCAGCTCACCGTTCACATGGTGATGCGGAGCATCCTACGGACATCACCATGTCAAGAGGCCATTTGGCAAGTGACACGTGCGACATCTACTTCACACACACTAAGGTGAATCATCTCCTTTACACGTGCTCGCTTGACCCCTTCGAGGATGGCATACTACTTGACACTTCTCCCGTGTGCATGCATACGTATTGTCGGAACTTCACGGACGACGAGGAGGAGTGCAAGCGCCAAGGAACGACTACACCATCCGCGAGGGAAGCGTGGAAGAGAAGACGGAAGAAAGGAAGAAGAAGAATGGAGCAAGACTGGAGTTGCCCGGATCATCCGGACACCCAGCCGGACGATCCGGACCGAGCCCGGATGATCCGGACGACCTCCCGGACGATCCGGCTTACGTGCCCGAAGACAACAAAACCTGCTCGACGAAACCGGATCATCCGGACGGTCGCCCGGATCATCCGGACCCCCGACACCCGGATCATCCGGGCCACCATCCGGATCATCCGGACCCCGCCTGCGTGCGTGACTTGGGCCGAAGCCCGTGTACCCCTTCGCCCTTCACTTACCCCTTCGCCCCTTGGGCTATAAATAGACCTCCTCCACCTCCTTTCTAGGGTTAGCAAAGTGATAGCTCATTCTTAGGTGAGCTTTGCTCCTACCTATATCTACTCTTGAGAGAGAGAGACCACTACTCCATTGGAGGCCAAGACCTCCATCTAGGAGAAGATCCTGCGGGATATCATCAAGACCCCCTTGTGGGAAGATCCATCTAGGATATCATCAAGACCTCCTCTTGGAGATGAACCTTACCTTGTATCTTTCCCTTTGTTGTTCGTGTACCTTGTGATCTTGTGTGTTTGATTGTCTAGTGGATGTGTGATTTGGACTTGTTCTTGAGTGTTTCCCCTTGTGATTTCTCCCCGTTCTTCCCCGTGTTCATCGTGTTCTTCGAGGGATCCCACTCCAAACGTGAAAGATCGACGCTATAGGGTTCCACCCTACATCATATGGTATCATGAGCCATGTTGATCACGTTTTTGGAGCCCCTACCCCTCTTTTTCTAGCTTGATTTTGTTGTTTTCGTCCTAAATCCGAAAATCCCCACCAAAAATAGCCCCCAATTTTTTTTTGTGATTTGTTGGTTTGATGATGTTTTGTTGATTTTGATCCGTGGATTTGCTTGGTTTCAAGTGGATCTAGCATTTCCCCAAGTTTCCCCACCTTCCATCCGCGAAATCTCATCAATTTTGACCCCAAAATCCCCAAATTCCACCCAAAAATTCGTCTCCACGAGCAAATCCCGAGCAGATTGACCAGCCCGGATCATCCGGACCATCTCCCGGATCATCCGGACATCCCCCGGATCAGCTGGACGCCCCCCGGACGTCCGGATACCCCACGCACCCAGAAAACAAAACTGGAGCTGACGAACCCGGATCATCCGGATGTACACCCGGATCATCCGGACCTAGCCCGGATCATCCGGACCTCCTCCCGGATGTCCGGTTAACCCTGACACTGACTCGGCTGAAATCTTCTTTTGGCCGTAACTAATTCATCCGAACTCCAGTTTTGACGTTCTTTAGCTAGTTTTGAAGCTATTGACATCCCCTATCCCACAAAAATACCACCAACATCATTTGACTCCATCATATTTTTTGAAATTTGGCAAGTTTGCCTAGGCCCTCCACCATATCATCAGGATTACCACCACCGACTTCCGCAACCTAACCCATTTTGTTCCCCATTGCATATGTGGTTGTTTGAGTTGTGATTAGAGTATCCTAAGGTGTTTCGGCTACTTAGGGATGATTGCTTCTTCATCAACCACCACCACCACTTCTGCATAACCTTGCCCACCATACAATTCGACCCCAACTTAACCCAATTTTGTTTGAGTTGTGGCTTGTGTCTCCTAAGGTGTCTTGGCTACATAGGGACAGAAAATTCAACTCCGACTCGTGTATAGCCCATCATTCCACTTCCGCATTGCCTAGTGCGAAACCACCACCGCTTTCCGCTACCACCATTTGACATTTGTCATTTGATATTTTGAGTTTGCGGTTTTTTCCGTTTCCTAAGGTGTTTCGGCTACTTAGGTACGAGTCTCCATCATCTTGGTATCTACACCAAGAACACCGCTACTCATCATTGCAAAGGACGGTAACCTCGATGACACCTTTGTATATTCCCTTGCAATTGCATTGTTAACCCCTAGCCCATTTTGCGTTACTTGCCTATCGAGACTAGCCATTTGAGTATTGCCGGCAATGTTACTTGTGCACATTAGTGATCCACCATCCATTGCATACATACCATATCATCTTGGTATCATATCATCCATTGTGCCTCAAGTTTGTTCCCGCATATACACAATTGCTATCTTGGTTTGTGCATTGTGCAAAAGTGGCCATAGAAAAAAAGAGAAAAAGCTTTTAAGCAAAAAGAGAGCAAAGAGCTCGTGAGCAAGTGCCATAGCATCATACCCCCATTGCAAATAAGAGCCATACCAAAATCTACATCATATGATATCATGCTTGAGAGAAACACCAGGAACCATACATACATAGCATACTTGGGATAGAAGTTTATCCATTTCGCATCTATAGGTTGTGCACAAGTGTCGTATCCGCCTATTGAGCAATCGTGCTAGCGTCTCTCTTGAGTTGTGCAACATGAGCGTTTTCCGTGGACTCCACATTTTGTGCTCATTCCTTGGTTGCACGACCCCATTTATCTATCCGTGTGTGTGTTTCCGTGTACCATTTGCTATTGGTCTACTTGTTTCACTTGCGAATTTGTGAATCTTTTTCAACATTATTGACTCTTGCTAACATTTTGCATCAAATTTTTGTGCCACTATCCTCACCGAGCTCTACCATAAGCTTTTACTTGTAGGTGTGAGTGAAAAAGTCCGGTACCAATTCGACTATTCTTTCATCTCACATTGAGTGAAACGAGATACATCCTCAACTTTGGGAAAAGGTAACTTGGTATTGTTTATCTCATTTCCTACTCACCTCTACTCGAGTCTTGTGATGGATAGGCAAGGCATTTCATCTTCGGTCTACAACAACAACGACGAGTTCGATGCCATGAACAACAACTCCGACGCCAAGATGCAAGCTAAAATGGAGGAGATCAAGGCCCTCATCAAGTCCTACAAGCGATCTTCCTCATCTTCGAGAAGACGCTCAAGAGCACATCCTTCCGAGCTACCACCTCCGGCAAGATCACATCGGCATCGACACCATCACCAACAAGAACGTGAAGGTCAAGAGCTCTACATCAACAAACGCTCAATGACTTCACCATCTCCCTTGGCATCTTTGCCAAGCGACTTCAAGGCATCTTCGCCTACGGACATACGGCATCTTCGCCAACAAGAACCCCAAGACTACACTCAAGAGAAGCTACCCAAGCTCAAGTCCGCGACTTCCACGAGCTACTACGACCTCGACACCGACCACAAGATTCCTTTCTATGGGACTCAAGAACCCGAGGAGTACCTCGAGTGGGAGCGTTTGATGGACGACTACCTCAAGCTACATAAAATTCGTCCCGAAGATCAAGTGAAGTGCGCCCCAAGAAACTTCCATGACTACGCCTCGACATGGTGGCTTCACACACCTTCGGAGTACTACGACATGAGTTGGCCCAAGACGAAGAGAGCTTTACGGCGAGAGTTTGTGCCTCCAACCTACACGGAACAACTTCGACGCCAATTGGAGAACACCACCCAAGGATCCAAGTCCATCGACAAGTACTTCAAGGAGATCATGATTGCCTTGCGACGAGCCGGCGTGGACGACCCCATGTCAATGAAGTTCCACTTCATGATGGGATTGCACAACGACATCTCCAAGACCATCTTCATCGAGAACTACAAGTCCATCGACGACTACTACATTGGTGCTCTCAAGGCGGAACAAGAACTCATGAAGGCCAAGGCTTCTCCACCCCAAGCACACTTCGCGGCGACCAAGCTCTACGACAAGCATGAGGCTAGTACCACCACGATGTCCAAGGCCGACAAGCTCCAAGACGATGCTCCCAAGTGCGACTTCACCGCCATCCCTCTTTGTGGCATTGATGATGCCGAGTCTACTTCGACTCTTTTTCAAGACGGTGCGGCGACGAGTTCGACTACGGAGACCTTCAAGGACCAAGCTTTGGAGGCGAGTGACAAGGTGGCGAGCAAGGATGATGCTTCCATCTTAGGAGGCGAGAGTGATGATGTGCCATCTTCAGCCTTCATCCACGACGAGAGTGATGTTGAGCCATCTTCGGCCTTCATCCACGACGAGAGTGATGATGTGCCATCTTCGGCCTTCATCCACGACGCGAGTGATGTTGAGCCATCTTCGGCCTTCATCCACGACGAGAGTGATGATGTGCCATCTTCGGCCTTCATCCACGGCGACCACGATGAGATGGTTGAGCATGGGACTTTCCCTTCGACCACGGCGATGTATGATGACTTGAGTGACTTTCGCCACCATATTGAGAGTGAGAGTGACTTCACCACTAGCCCCATATATGATGAGTTGCCAAAATTCCCATGTGAGGAGAGCCACAACCCCCACCACTTGAGTGCGATGAGTGACTCAACCATACGTGAGTTTGAGTGCACCTATTTTGAGGGAGTGAGTGAACCACCACATAGAGAGAGTGAGATAGTTGATAGGTCTCGTGAGGCCATTTGCATTTCTAACAACTTGACCTCTACCTCTATTGTGTCTTCTCGTTTGGTGCTAGGTCCCATTTATGATGACGCGCCGATCCTCGACGACTTCGTCCTCCCTTTGGACAAGACGATGGCCATGGTGGATTATGATGCACCCCCCACATGGTTCCATCAAGATGAAGATGACCACCATTTGGTCTTTCCCACCTCACCTACACCACTTGAGTGGAATGACAAAGGTAACATAGGTGAAGGTGATGCTCTAGTCCCACTAGCGGACATTCTTGAGATTGATTGCTTGCATGATGTCGATCCACCTAGTACCATGCTTCATGCTAGTATGATTTCCCCATGCGATGATTTGCCCATTTATGATGAGTATGATGATTCTCTTGTGGAGTCTATTAGTTGTGATGCCATGTTACATAGGATTTCTTGTGACAATTCTTTAGGTCACATCATGTTTGATAATCCGCTTGACTTGTCATATGCTATGCATGAGATCAACCATATGTCTTATTTGCAATCTCTTCATAGTGACTATGCATATGCCATTAAAATGAACCCAATTTGCATATATGGCATAGATGACAAGCCCATGGTTATTGGCATTTGTTTCTCTTGTGACGATATTGATATGCTCCCTTTGCATCATTTATCTCATATGACATGCCATGACCACCTAGCTTCGGATATGCATTGTTTTGGATGTTGTCCATTTTCTCCATATGATGTTTCCGATATTGCTCATGAGGAGACCCCCATAGTTTCCTCATACATGTTAGGAGAATTTGATCCATCCCATTCATTGCATGATCCCAATACTTGTGTGCACCATATGCTCCCCATGAATAAACATGCTTTTGATGTGCCATATACTTGTTTGCTCAATTTGTGTCCCCATCGTGTCATACATAATAACTATTCTTTCATGATGAATGACATGTTCCTATACCATGCATCAAATTTCTTTGAGCGATGCCTATCTTGTGCTAACTCACACGTGCACATACACATCATGATGGATGATGTGTACATTTACCACGCACACAATTTCTTTCGTTTGTGTCTCTTTTGTGTAGGTACCCATGCATACTTGTCAACTTCGCAATCCCACGAGTTGACAAAACGAGCTCTTGAGAGCAACGACGATTTGGGATCCTGTGGACTATCCTTAACACCATTCCCTTCGCGCAAGGACTACGCGCAACTCCTCTACTTGGCTCTCACACGGCTATGGGCCATTTACCACTTCTCACATTATGCTCATTTTACCGTGTTCACTTTGCAAGCTATGCTTGCTTCTATGCCTTTGCCATGCAATTGTGACCCTTGCTTGCATCTACCCATGTTTCATCATTATGCTACTTCTATGTGTATTTGCATGCTTGGTGGAGATCCTTGTTGCTATTGCCATGTTTATCATGTGCCCCATGCTATTGTCCTCATATCTTGCTTTCATGCTTGTGCTATGACATGTGAATTGTTCATGCCCACTATTTGCACCAATGACATGTTTGCCATGATTCCTCCTAGTATGTTGCATCCTCGCACTACTAGCTTGCTTGATTTGATAGCTATGAATGCTCGCTATATTGCATCACCCATGTTCCACTACTTGCTTTCTCGGGTTGATGACATATATACCTTGTGCGTTGCATCCAATTCTTGGACTACTTGCTACTATCATATGGTTGGTTGCACCAATATAATTTCTTCACATATGCCATGTCCCTTTGATTGTCACATACTTGACTTGATTGCCTCACACATGATGAACAATTGCTCTTTCTGTTGTGTTGAGTGCCACACTATATTCACTACACCCTATGCACATTATGCTTGGATTGTCTTGCACTTGACCCGTGTGTTTAGACACTTCATTTTATTTGGTGTTGTGAATACTTCCTATGCCTACCATAGACCTTTCATTGAGCAATTTGTCAATGCTTGCTATGACCTTGAGGTAGATGCTTGTTCACTTATCACATATATTTGCATCTTGACCTCCCATTTACATGCTTGTTCCCATGATGTACTTTATTGTGCTCAATTTATATGTCCAAATGTCATGACACACTTCCTTGTCAAACCATATGCTATGCTTGATGACAACACTTGTTGGGTGAATCACCTCTTGAATGCTTGGTTTTGCTCTTACGACAACCACATTTGTTTTTCCAAGTGCTTGTTATCTTTGCTACTTTTGAAGGAATTACAAGATAGTGCGACATTGGAGAGTGCCCATTTGGAACTTCGAGATGACAATAACGTGGTGATCGACCACTTCCACACGGCAACGCCATCTCTTTCCCATGGTGATTTGGTTTTCGATCCGAGGTCAGATCTTTCCCAAGGGGGAGGGGATGATGCGGAGCATCCTACGGACATCACCATGTCAAGAGCCCATTTGGCAAGTGACACGTGCGACATCTACTTCACACACACTAAGGTGAATCATCTCCTTTACACGTGCTCACTTGACCCCTTCGAGGATGGCATACTACTTGACACTTCTCCCGTGTGCATGCATAGGTATTGTCGGAACTTCACGGACGACGAGGAGGAGTGCAAGCGCCAAGGAACGACTACACCATCCGCGAGGGAAGTGTGGAAGAGAAGACGGAAGAAAGGAAGAAGAAGAATGGAGCAAGACTGGAGTTGCCCGGATCATCCGGACACCCAGCCCGACGATCCGGACCGAGCCCGGATGATCCGGACGACCTCTCGGACGATCCGGCTTACGTGCCCGAAGACAACAGAACCTGCTCGACGAAGACGGATCATCCGGACGGTCGCCCGGATCATCCGAACCCCCGACACCCGGATCATCCAGGCCACCATCCGGATCATCCGGACCCCGCCTGCGTGTGTGACTTGGACCGAAGCCCGTGTACCCCTTCGCCCTTCACTTACCCCTTCGCCCCTTGGGCTATAAATAGACCTCCTCCACCTCCTTTCTAGGGTTAGCAAAGTGATAGCTCATTCTTAGGTGAGCTTTGCTCCTACCTATCTCTACTCTTGAGAGAGAGAGACCACTACTCCATTGGAGGCCAAGACCTCCATCTAGGAGAAGATCCTGCGGGATATCATCAAGACCCCCTTGTGGGAAGATCCATCTAGGATATCATCAAGACCTCCTCTTGGAGATGAACCTTACCTTGTATCTTTCCCTTTGTTGTTCATGTACCTTGTGATCTTGTGTGTTTGATTGTCTAGTGGATGTGTGATTTGGACTTGTTCTTGAGTTTTTCCCCTTGTGATTTCTCCCCGTTCTTCCCCGTGTTCATCGTGTTCTTCGAGGGATCCCACTCCAAACGTGGAAGATCGACGCTATAGGGTTCCACCCTACATCACATGGTCTAAGAGATTACACGGAGTGTCTTCCGTAACAGCGCTAAGAGCAGCTATTGGCGACAGGTTACCAATGAAAGAGACAGAAGGGCTGCTATCCTCGGGCGATGTGATGATGACAATGTTTCCTAGTTCACCATTTTTGATCCATTGCTTGACACTCTTGATTATTTAAGACAACATGACCGGGCATGGACTTTGCTTTGCGTGTTGATGCGTGCTTCAATCTCGGCAGTTGCTGCAGCTGTGGCTGCGGCTATGGCTGCAATTATTTTCTATATGATGGTCTTATTGTTTAATCTCCTTATCTACCGTCGTTGCTCATGGTCTTCGACATAATGATAGTCCCATTTGGCTCTGCATCTAGCACCATTCACAAGGCCACCCGCCAGCAGATGCAACGGGTCCTTGCCGAGGGTCACATTGATCAACCATTTAAGAGGAGTGTTCCACCTGGCCGTGGACCCTTGAGAGCTCAGAGGTTCCGCATGCTGCCCTGCCAGTTCTTCTTCGAGTTTCCTAGTTTGGTGATTGGCAAGAAATTCCCCTGACTTATAATCATAATGGTACCAGCCCTGACGTAGTTATTTTTGAGGGGGTCTTTGAATTACTCGATGTAGTTTGCGATGCCCTTTGCTTCAAGTATAGAGTCCTGCTTGTCCTACACGGGCTTCTTCCCAACAAAACCATGGCTTCCGAGGGTGTGGTTACTTAATATCTTTGATCACATATCCTTCCCCCATGCCGACTGGCTCTGCACCGCAGGGTTCTGCGTATTTTGCATCTTGAAAATGTTCCAATCATCTGCACTAATGGTGGGCCACTTCTCCTTGATCATGGAGTAATCTTTGTTAACCTCTTTTCTTGCATCTGATTTCCAAGAACTCAAATTCTTTGTGAACTTATGGATTGCATGGTTGTTGACCTGATTCTTTGGGTACGATAGGTTGCTGTAATCATCAGGAAACTTAAATCTAGCGTACACCCTTCTTATGAGGAGTTCTCGCAGATTTTGTTTGCCAGAATCCCTTATACTGGACTCGTTAATGGAGCAGGCTTCTCGAAGGATGACACCTAGGGCATTGCCATAGTGGGACGCGGCCTTTCGTGGACTAATGGGCTCACTAGTGGAGTTGAGTCGAGTGACCATGATCATGTCGGTACAGATAGCATTTCGGCTCCTAGGTTTACGCTGCTTCTTGGTTTTTGGAGCATCCTCCTCCTCATCCTCAGCACAATACTCATTTGTATCATCTTCATCGTTATCAGCGTCCTTATCAGGATTACTATCCTCACCAAGAAAATCTTTGTAGCCATCGCTTTTGATGTAGCACTCATCCGGATTTACATCCCCCGGCCCCTGAAGATCTTCTCCATAGTCATCATCGTTTCCATGCGTGTCCGTAAATATATCTTCACCGTTGGCCGAATGTGTCGAAGAAGAGCCCACGTCGGACATGTATAAACAAATACGACATATACTTAATCTGTATACAAAATTCAAAATTTCAGCATGACCTTTGCTAAAAATATGACATATTGGTTGCCAGAAATTCAACGAAACCAAATTTAATAAATGTTTTGACAAAACATTGGCAACCCTATGAAGTCCCTGCAATCAAATCAACACCCCCAATACATGATTTCAACCACATTTCCTCAAAAAATCAACAAATCCATGTCCATGAACAATTAAATCTTTGTAATTTCAGCCACATTTCCTTAAATCCATGTCCAATACAACTCATAATATTGCAAATACAACTAATTTATACTAAAATATACATGTGTACAAATTGTAACAAATATGTCTATATATGAACCAGGGTAGGTGGCGGCGGAGGCCCGAGATAACTAGAGTGTTAGCGCGAAATGAAATCTGCCCCAAATCGGCTTGGGGAATGGTGAAAATAGCTATGGCGTTTGTGACATCACCAATGTCATATATATATAGCTATGGCGTTGGCTACGTCACCAACGCCACAGCTATGTTTCACCATTCCCTTAGCCGCTTTAAATTGGGGCAAATCGATCATCAGCCGCCAAATTCCGTTATGCGCTATATTTTGCACATAGCTATATTTATTTTATTAAGATTTAAATACACATACAGTCGATACACACTATAGTGATGCTTAATAATAAAAGATACATATAAATTTAATTAAGTGCAGCGACCTTGTTTCTGAACTAGATGGTTTATTATTAGGCTTCATATGTTGCTCACATTCTTTTGCCACAATCTGATTTTCACTCTTATTTTTCTCCTATTTTTCTTTATTAGCTCGATTAATATAATATTTCAAAATGGAATTAGGAGACATAGGAAGCAAAGTAATATATTTATCCTTATGAACAAGAGTATACTGATTGTCTCTACAATGGTATACACAATTTTTATCAAATTGCCATGGTCTACCAAGTAATAAGGAACATGCTTGCATGGGTACCACATCACAATCAACATAATCAACATATGTGAGGTACTAAAATGCGCATGAACAGTATGTGTTACCTTAACCTTGCTGCTATTGTTGAACCATATTAGGTGTAGTAAGGATGTGGATGTGGTCTAGTGGTGAGAGATAGCTTCTCCACCATCTCCATGCTAGCCAAGTTAATGCAGCTCCCTCCATCTATGATGACGCGAACAGAACGTTCCTTCACAACTCCCTTTGAATGGAACAAATTATGCATCTGATTTTGCTCGGCTTGTGTGACCTGCACACTCAAAACACGTTGAGTAACTAAACTTTTATACCTGTCAGCATCTTCAGCAACCATGTATTCCACTATCTGCCAAGAGAACATCTATCGGGCCTACACAGAGCTCTATTCATCCATGGCATCAACATCGAACGCACATGATATTATTTGTCATCATTGTAAGGGTATAGGTCATTATGCGAGAGAATGCAAATCTCCACGTGTTATGATTGCTACTTAGGATGGTGAGTATGGGTCCGCTAGTGACTATGATGAGGAGACTTTGGCTCTTATTACAAGAGAAGAACTGGCATGCTTTAATTCTTGTATCATGGCTGAAGGTGGCAGCTGACGGTGGTGCCGGTGTAGAACATGTGTGGAAGTAGAATATGCACGCGGTGTCCATGATGAAGGTTGACCTGCAGAAAAAATTAGTCCATGCCAATATATGTCAATCCTGGACTTCATGTTCAGCTTTTTGCAAGCAAGATGGAATAAACAAGTGATATTGTTATACTCCTTATACTCTAAAATGTTCTGAATCTCTCTATTTAATCCACCCATAAAATGTTGAAGCATAGCTTCATTATCCTCAACAATACCACATCTAATCATGCCAGTTTGTGATTCCTGATAATATTCCTCTACATATTTTTCCCTTGTCTCAAACGCTGCAGTTATTGAAGTAATTCACGTGGATAATATGGTGGTACCCAACGAGTACGCATAGTAGTTTGCAAAGCAGCCCAAGTAGTAGGGATATTATGATGAAATAATCTACAATGTTCATACAACCAAACAGAAACAAAACTAGTTAATTCACAAACAGCAGTAGCAACACGTCTATCCTCAGGATATTGTAAGCATGTGAAACATTGTTTAGTTTCTAACTCCCAAGTAAGATATACATCAGGAATGTATCTACCCTCAAATGATGGAATATTCAATTTTAGTTTAGGAATATGGTCATAATCTCGTACCTAAGGTGGTGTTGCAGCCCTACCGTTGCGATTATATGCCTAAGGTTAACCTGGTGGTGGTGGCCCTGGTGGTTGCACGTAGTTCTGATTTTGATCAACCTCTCCTCGTAATAGTCCTCCACCTCTGCAGTAGCAGCAGGAGCTACAGAAGCATCAGCAACAGTAGCAGTGGCACCAGAAGTTTTTCCTGGCTCAAGAGGAACACGCTGCGCTTGCCCTACTGGATCGGGGCGTGGAGGTGATTGTTGATGTTGTTGCAATGGTGTAGTAGATGCGGGTGGTGGCTGTGGTAGATGTGCGAGTACTTCATCGAACTTGTCGTCCAACTTGGTGTCAATTGTCTTCTCAATGTCATCAATCCTCTCCAGTGCCTTTCCAAAGCTGGCCATCACGTCTTCCACATGTTGACTCAACATTTGCTGAAATTTATCATGAAGCTCCTTCTTCGTCATGTTGTCCTCGTCAATATCGTCGGCTTGTGGTCCTACCATGGTTAGCAGCAATAGAAACACACAAGAATATGATCCTACAGACAACTAGAAAGTGGTGGTGGTGGGGTGTCAGAAATCTATCAAGCAAATCTCGAATTCTTACCAGTTCTTACCAGCAACAGGTGGTGATTGGCAACATTTGTAGTCAAAACTCTCAAAGCTTGGATAGAGCAATTACTAGGCGGTGTCAAATGCATGATGTAGATGTATTTGGGGTTGGGAAGGCTTATGATATGGTAACAAAAATGTCATCCATTCAGAGATGCAAATTTGAATAAACAGTCAACGACGGGTGGTCCTAGGCTACACTGTACTAGAGATGCGAACCTAGAACACTAAATAAATCACAGCGCGGCACGTAAATAAGGAAAAATCACACTCTGAAAATAAATCTCGCTCTTTTTTTCACTTTTTTGCACTTTTTTTCTCTTTTTTTTGCTCCGCAACAATTTTTTTAAACTGGAACTATTTTTCTTCTACAGATGGAACAAAAGTTGGGGAGTCCAACTCTGTCACGACTCAGATTATGGCATGATCTGGAAATCAAAAACAAAGCAACAAATACTAGACTCGGACTAGGACTGGTGGCGGGGATGAATCTGGTGGAACTCGAACTGGTGGCGTAGATATGTAGGTCGGTGAAACATGGACTGTTGGCAAATCTGTGATGGAGGTGGACTATGTGGTATATGGCAGCAGCGATGATGATGGTGGTATATGGAAGTGGTGGTGACGATGGTGGTACATGGCAGTGGTGGTGACGATGGTGCAGCGGCGGCGTGACAACTTGTGAATAGAACTTGAAACTCTAAAGGACATGACACTAAGACCAGCAACTTGACATGATGATGCAACCGCAAATTCAAGAAAGAAAAACTCTAAAAACATTATGCAAAGGCTCAGATTCGTTCAGATATGATGAATTATCCCTAATTGTTTTGGCTTTTTCGTGGACTCTAGGTATGAAGAACAGACTCGATCTAAACTACGAAAACTAGAAAATCTCATCGAGTAACCTGGAAATTTTATACACTTGATAGACGCCAGGGTGTCCCGTTTTTCAATGAGATGGTGATTATCAATTTTGGAGGAGTAGACTTTGACGATCTGACTATGAACGTGCGAGGATGTCGCGCCTTAGCAATTGCTAAACCAACTCTAAAAGGTTATTGACCACGCCAGAGCACGATCAACCTAACCACGAGGGTCTAATTCCTGCAAGCAAACGAAGAACAAGCAAGAAACTGAGATTGTAATCTGGATATTGCGAATATAGGATGAAAGCTTTATTGATAAAGGTGGGGTTCTATGATGTCTTGGTCTAGTCGTTGAACACAGATGAAGTACGCAAAGTTGCAGCTATGGAAAACTTTAATCTAAACAAAACCCAAAGTCTAAACGACGCCCTAAGGGGTGTATATATGGAGGAAGAGGGGGGAATTTCGTGACCCTTGGAGGAGCGGCAAACCAACCCTAACTCTTGTTTCCCCACACATATGGACTCTAAAAACAGCCTATACTCAAGTATTTCGAAATTAGATGGGCCTGGCCAAAAAATAAGGTCATGCAACACCTATTATAAGCTATGGACTAAATTTATGAAAGGGCATCTTTTATATTTTGTCCATGTCCTTGTATGTCATCAAGTAGGCTTCAAAGTACTAAAATCTGCACTAGAAACGCCGTTCTAGTTCCCTTCGTGGGCGCCTTCATCTCCATGCTTGTTTCTGCTCTGGTGTTCATCCCTATTGTCCATGCTAGGCCATTCATTAGTAATCAATAGAAATGTATCCAATTTATGCAGCATCATATTCTCTTGAACATTAGAATTGTTACCAAGTAACAAAAGTACCTGGTAATTCAATTGGCGTGCGCGAGCTCTAGTCCAGTATGTATAGCAACAGGGGTTGTGGGTGTAACAATGGTATTCATGTCCTCATCACCTGGGATGCTGGTTACGCCGAAAGACCGCCATATGTCCCTACCTTAATTTTTTCCTTCCTCTTACTTAATTTTATTGCCTTGTCAAGTCAAACCCACAAGAAAAATGATTAAAAATTCACTTTTCAGAACTCATTGATGCAGGATGCTGACGAGCACTACTTCAATGTAAGGCGACCGCATGATAGTACGATTGAATGTATAAGGAAAATTGACAGCGTTGCATATTCATAGCTATGATGTGTAAACTAAGCAGAAGGCATTCCAACAAATTAGAAGCAATGAAAGCTTGACACCATATGAAAGATGCAATGAATATCACTCTACCAAGTTAAAACTGTCTCCTCATAAGTGCCATTTCAACCAATTAGAAGTAGTACAAGCTAGAAAAGAATGTGAGATGTAACCTATATCACACTCCCAAGTGCTACATGTCTTATGATAAGTGATTCTTGCGGGTTACACAATAGTAGTACTTTGATGTAAGAAAATGGTGTGATTGATAGATACTGTATGTTCTAAAACAGCAAGTGTGTTATTCAGAAGTATAACGTGTAAAGTAAGTAAATGGAATTCAACAAAATTAGAAGCAATACAAGCTAGACGTCATACATAACATGCAACCACATATAACAATGCCTAGTTACAGGGAGCACCAGTGATGGTGGACTAGGGGAGACATGCTCATCATCAACATAGCTATGTTGAGTGTCTATGCATGTGTTGTCTTGCAAATCATATTGGGGGGGGGGGTGGCAGAGTAGAATTAGTAGAGGACCTCCATTTTAAGTTGGTTGCAAGGAGCACCATTATTCACTACCTTGCTAATTTCCTTCCACTTTATTGATTTTGCATTGTCATGTAAAACTAACAAGAAAAAGCAATAAATTTCACTCTTCAGAACTCATTCATGCATGATACTGACAATCACTACTTTGATGTAAGGCAAACACATGATACGAGGATGGATACGAAAAATAGGACGACATGGCATATTCACAACTATTTGTGTAAACTAACCAGAAGGCATTTCAACAAATAGAAGCAATGCGAGCTAGACACTAGATGAAACATGCAACCAATATGACTCTGCCAAGTTAAAAGCATCCCATCATGAATGGCGTTTCAACAAATTAGAAGTAGTGTATGCTATCAATCATTTAAAATATGGAACCAATATCACACTTCATATACTAAAGGTGTCTTGTCATAATTGATTGATGCGGGATACAAAAAAATAGTAGTTTTATGTAAGGACATGCTTAATAGGGAGTTGTAGTATGTGCCAAACACGAAAGCACCTGGGATGGTGGTTCATGGTGAGTGAGATCATCAACTCAGAGCCACTTTGATTGTCTCCATCTGCTGACACTACAACCTTTAAAGTGCTCAAATGTGTCTTGCATACTCACGAAAAAATCTGGAGTGACTTCTTTATTTTCTTTCGTGTTTTTATCAATAGTTCGGCAGAGGCTGAAATGCCCATGCATAAAAAACAGTAGTGAGAGTATGGTTATTGAGTGTGCATAACTAGTGCACTGTAAAAGTAGCAGATAGCAGGTTCCTGAAAAATAAATTAAAGGAGACATATGCTAGCTCTAAACATTGCATGGTAAACGACATTAGATTCCAATATTTTGTAATATGAGCACAGGGATGACTGGGAAATGCAGGTACTCCTCAAGCACACCACCACATGTGGTCCTAACAAATTAACAGTCGACTAAAAATAAATAGGTCAATCGATTTTTTTCTGAACCATCCGATCTACAAGGAATGGGTAGATGGCCTTCTTCTACCTCCCGCCAATCACTATTGACGATCTTTCTCGAACCGCCAGCAACCACCGGCCCAGACACCGGCCTCCATCGCCCCACCCTCCCCTCTACCTCACACCACCGTCGTGCTTGGAACCGTCCCCCGGCCATCCCTTCAAGCTCGGTCGACCTCCAGATTGGGCAGCAGCAGCTCCTAGGCCCCACACACCCCTACGATAGACACCGAGGCACTGCTTCCGGGCGTAATAGACGGACTAGAGTCTCTGCAGGTGGTGCTTCCTTTAATTGGGAATCAACTAACCAGGAATTGAAATCTAGGGGGCGACGACCTCTAGCTAAGGTGAAATAGTATATGAGGAGAAACTTGGTGCATTGTGAGTTACTAGGAACATTGTTGGGTTCTACGGTAGGGTGCATTGACTGCAAATTAAAATTTTCCTACACGCAGAACAACCAGGAACATGCTTACGGCAATGGATGACAGATCGTTACCGCTAGACGCACAGTGTCGTGCAGCGGAAGAAGGGTTGGGGCAGCGCGTCCGCGTGGTTCGTCTCCTCCTCGTCCGATCTCCGTCGAACAGCCGGTCGTCGGATAGCTCGTACAAGTTCACCGGAGCGGCACAAGTGCACTGCCTCGAACGGTATTCGCGCATGTAGGTGGAACGTCGTGCGGCGGACTGCTAGGTCCGATCACACAACCGGCAGCGAGTGGAAGTGTCTATTGCAACACATGCAAACCTTAGTGACAACACCGAAGCAATCTATCGAATAAATGTGCCGCACCTCCACTTTTTATAGGCATCCGTCGCGGGCTCAACACTTGGGCCTTGCACGGATTCTAAAGCCCAAAGTCAACTCGGTCATGTTCCAAGTCCAGCTCGGATCACATCCGACTAGTGTCCTCCGAACTGACCTCGTAGGTTCCTTCCCTTAAATGCGCAACCCCTTAAGTGAAAGTCGGCTTGGCCGCAGTTCGGATCACCTCCGACCTACATGGTTGGTAGCGGCATTTAGCAAGGCGTGCCGACCACCAAGCATACAATAAGCTGGTTAGGCGAACTTGTACAACATGTCACACTTCTGTTCCCTTTGCCTCACAATATATGTTGTCGGGCTCAAGGAGAGACTGTCATCCTTGTGCTAGCCCGACCTCTTTCTCGTTCTAGTGATCCCGATCATAAACCGAATTATCTCATAATACTTATCGCATGGCCATGGTTATCCTGGTCGGATCACATGAGGGGCCTAGAGTATATCTCTCCTAATCGAAGGGGCAAATCCCATCTTGCTTGACCATGTCTCGCAGCATGGGTCTGGACAAGCCTAAAACCTACCTTTGTAACTACCTAGTCGCGGAGTAGCGTTCGGTCATCCCAAAGCAAGTCTGTCACCATCCCAAGTACATGTGTCAGCTCAGGTCTTAGGACATAGAACGTACGTTGTACTAGAGACTTACAGATGACATATCGTTGTGTCTCATAGTTGGGTCTGTCCGACTCGGACCTTATCTCAACTCGGATTCGACTACGTCGAATCCGACCAGATCCTTCTGAGTCCATATTATCCGGTTAGCATCCAATGCTCCATGGCTAGTGAGACCAAGCCATCGACCGTGTCATATGCTAGTCTAGTTGGCTGCGCATCCAGACCGCCCTTTCGACTAGGGACCTTTTAGGATAGCAATCATACAATGCATAGTCCCACAAACAAGTCACGTACTTGCTGATATACATCGTCGATAATGTGCAAGGACTATCTATATTCATAAACACAAGGAAATATCATCATACATGATTGCCACTAGGGCATATCTCCAAAAATCTCCCACTTGCACTATAGTCAATCAAATAGACATCGAATGCCCATAGCTCTAACGTGCCCCTCATGCTTGGGTTGTGGAAGCGGCTTAGTTAATGGATCTGCAACATTTGCATCCCTATGAATTTTGCATAACTCTACATCACCATTCTTTACGATCTTTCGTATCAGGTGATATTTCCGATCCATGTGTCTAACCTTGTGGTGATTCCTCGGCTCCTTGGCTTGTGCGATGGCACCAGAATTATCACAATAAAGGTCCAATGGTTTTACCGAGGCTGGGAAAATACCAAGATCATCCAGAAAGTTCTGGATCCAAACACCTTCCTTTGCAGCTTCATAAGCCGTAGTGTATTCGGCTTTTGTGGTAGAATCGGTCGCCGTATCTTGCTTGGAACTCATCCAGCTCACTGCTCCTCTGTTCATGACGTACACAAATCTAGACTGTGATCCACAATCATCTCTGTCGATTTGGAAACAAGCACCTGCGTAACCCCTTACGACGAGCTCTTCCTCACCTCCATAAACTAGGAACATCTCTTTAGTCCTTTTCAGGTACTTCAAAATAGTCTTTACCGCTGCCTAGTGACTCTCACCTGGGTTGGCCTGATATCTACTTGTTAGGCTTATTGCAAAAGCAACATCAGGCCTTTGTACATATCATGGCATACATAAAGGATACGATTGCCGAGGCATACGGAATCCTACTCATCCTGCTTCGCTCATAAGAAGTCGAAGGACTCTGAGTCTCACTTAGCCTTATACCATGTGAGAGCGGCAAGAACCTTTCTTGCACTCATGTTGAACCGCTTCAACACTTTATCTATGTACATGCTCTAGCTTAAGCCGACCAGCCTCCTCGATCTATCTCTATAGATCTTAATGCCTAAAATATACACTGCCTCACCAAGGTCCTTCATCGAAAACTTGACATTCAATGACTCCTTGACTAAGTTTAGCATCGAAACATCGTTCCCGATGAACAATATGCCATCCATATAAAAGATCAAAAACACTATCGAGCTCTCACTTAACTTCTTGTATGAGCAAGCATCCTCTTCACTTTTGATGAAACCGAGACTAGCGACGACCTCATCAAAACGAATATTCCAGCTCCGAGATGCTTGCCTCTACCCATAATTGGATCTCTTGAGCTGTATCATATACATGTCGTCGGTTAAATTTACATGAAGGAAAGCCATCTTGACGTCCATCTGCCATATCTCGTAATCGAAATATGCAGCTATAGCTAGTACGATCCTCACCGACTTTAGCATCGCTACCGGAGAGTAAGTCTCATTGTAGTCAATTTCTTGAACTTGTCCATAACCCATAGCGACAAGCCGAGCTTTGTGGAACTGATCATTTTCATCCACATCGTTTTTCTTCTTAAAGCCCATTTGCAACCAATGGCAGTTATGCCATGCGGCGGATCAAACAAGTCCCAAACTTGATTCTCATCCATGGACTTTAACTCGGATCTCATGGCCTCCAGCCATGCCTCGGAATCTGGTCTCACCATCGCTTCTACATACGTGGTTGGCTCATCGCTTTCTAGGAACAGTAGATCACGCACTCTGCATAATCTTGCCGACCTCCGTGGTTCTGGTGCCGCTTCCACTACGGGTTCCTTGACTAACTCCGTTATGATCTCATCACTAGCCGAGCCATCCCCGAGTGGTCCTTGAATTTCTTCGAGTCGGACCGTCCTCCCACTGGCCTCCCTACTGAGAAACTCTTTCTCAATGAAAACCCTGTTATGAGCAACAAACACTTTGTTCTCTTCACGGTTGTAGAAACTATATCCCGAGGTTTTCCTCGGATATCCCACGAATATGCATTTATCCGACTTGGGTGTAAACTTGTCTGACATAAGTCGCTTGACAAATGCTTCACAACCCCAAATCTTTAGAAAAGACAAACTGGGACTCTTCCAGGTCCACATCTCATGCGGTATCTTGTATACGGATTATTATGGTACCCTGTTAAGTGTGAAAGCTGCAGTTTCTAGAGTGTATCCCCAGAATGACAAGGGTAAATCCGATTTGCTCATCATAGACCGGACCATGTCTAGCAAGGTCCCTTTGTTCTGACACGCTGCTTCTCTGTGGCGTACCGGAGGTGTGAGCTGAGGTACTATACCTCGGCTTTTCAGATGATCATCAAACTCCTGGCCCATGTACTCACCTCCACGATTAGATCGTAGAAGCTTCATAGTCTTGCTGAGCTGATTCTCAACCTCGTTCTAAAACTCTTTGAACTTTTGAAAAGTTTCCGACTTGTGCCTCATGAAATAGATATATCCATATCTACTCAAGTCGTCGGTAAAAGTCACAAAGTACTGATAGCCACCTCTAGCAGTTGTGCTCATTGGACAACACACATCACTGTGTATAAGTTCCAACAGCTCAGAAGCCCTCTCGCAAATCTCTTCAAAAGGAGACATACTCATCCCGTTGAGCAAGCATGATTCACATGTACCGAACGACTCAAAGTCGGACGAAGTTAGGAGCCCATCATCATGGAGCTTCTTCATGCGTTTCAGACTAAGTGCAGGAATGTAATAACAATTATTAAATTCCAAAATAAATCCAGAAGGAAGCGGGAGCTGCATCGTGCCGATCTCCAACGCAGCAACTCTTGCTTTGTTGTCGACCCTGATGTCAATCTCCCCTTGTGCCACACGCCTAGTTCTTACCAGCCCCTGCATTGAGTTGCAAATATGAACAACCGATCCGGTATCAAATACCCAAGAGCTACTAGGTATGTCAGCAATGTAAATGTCTATAATATATGCAACAAGTGTACCTTTGCCTAAAGAAGCATTTCCGGCCTTCTTGCCATGCTCTGCAAGCCACTTGCTACAGTTCCTCTTCCAGTGACCGGTCTCCGTGCAATGATAGCAAATGGTATTCGAGTCCAGTCCAGACTTCGGCACAGTGGTGGAGGTTACCGTCTCCGTGCCCTTTGCCTTAGCCTTTTTCTTGGACCAACTCTTCTTGAACTTGGCCAATTTTTGCACCATCAACACTTGATGCGTGCCTTTCTTAATATCCTGCTCTGCCTCTTTGAGCATCCCATGCAATTCAGTGAGCTTCTTATCCATTCCATGCATATGGTAGTTCGAGATGAATGTCCCACAGCTTGGTGAAAGAGAACCCAGAACTGCATCAGTAACCAGCTCATCCAAGAGCGGAAAGCCCAACTGATCCAAAGCTTGCACATATCCTATCATCTTGATAACATGTGGGCTCAGTGGATCACCTTCCTTCAGCTTGCAATCCATCAATGATCGCCAGACATTGAACCTTTTGGTCCTAGCCTGTGTCTGAAACATGCTCTTGAGACTCTTGATCATATCGTAAGCCTCAGTATTTTCGAAATGCTATTGCAAATCGGGCTCCATACAAGCCAGCAGCAGACAACTGATCTCCATTGATTCATCAACGAGTTTTTGGTAGGCATTCTTAGTTGTGGCATTAGCATTATTGTCAGGTTCCTCTAGAAGTGGATCCTCTAGAACATGTTCCTTTTTATCATGCTTGAGAACAATTCTCAAATTTCTAAACCAGGTGGTAAAGTTTGTTCCATTTAGTTTATCCTTTTCCAGAATTGATTTCAATGAAAGTTGGGTTGAGCAGGTGGTGCCATTGATCTACAATAGAAAATATGAAATCACTAAGCAATGTGTTTATGTAGAGTAACTATAGCCTTAAATAGTAATACTCTCACTGAAGTTGGCATCCCTCCGCAAACTCTAAGTGATTCAGGATCCGACTAGCAGATGCGACTAGTGAGCTTTTAGCATCACTGCTAGACAACATGCCTATCCGGTAAGCAACTCCTTGCTAATCGTATCTCTATACGACTCCCGTCGGTCGGGAAGGTATCTCATACGCTAGCCCCCATCCTTCTTTGCCACAAGGCCCAAAACCATTTTGATAGCCTTGTCAAGTTAACCTAATGATGTGCATGTCCGTGTCCGACACGAACCCTTCAGTTCAAGGACACCCAACATCACCCCAATTTTATGAGCCCACTACTAGACGTACTTGACGTGCGAAGGTGTAGCATCGGGGATGGCAATTCGCTTGATATTCATGAGGTATCTTTCTACCATTCTAACATACATAGAAACAAAGAAGCATAACAATCACAAATAAACAAATATTGTAAAATAGTATGGCTCCTTTATGGATGTTCTTCCAGGTCGGTTCCGACTCCGATGACCATCTAGGAACTCCATCTTATTTGTCACGCCGGCACGCCAAGACACCAACCTGATCTCTCTAAACCAACTACTAGAACTAGTAATGAATTTTAAAGAGAATCACAAGTCGACACGCAGGTCGTTATACATTATAATGACAACACTTTGGCTCCTATCGGCTGACAAACATGACACACAGGTCATGTATAAATTTACACACATGCATCACATACACATAAGCCATACTATTCACATCAAACCTGCAAAACAAAGTTACACATAGAATCGCATTCTACCGGTTTGAGTGATCGTGTATGAACTACAAGGCGCTACGCAAACAGCGGTCTGCGATGGCGGACAACGACTGGTAGGGGTAGGTTGTGTCACGACCTCATCAACTCTGGTCATCTGAAAACATAGCCTCATTGATCCCCATGTGCAGTTGATCTCATCAACTGTGCACACAGCCGATCTTATCAACGACAACATATATCATCTGCTGCCTCCACATATCTAATATGCATACGATCTGAATCCACATCCTATAACGTGGCCCCGATACCACTGTTGGGTTCTATGGTAGGGTGCGTCGACTGCAAATTAAAATTTTCCTACACGCAGAACAGCCAGGAACATGTTTACGGGAATGGATCACAGATTGTTACCATTAGACGCGCTGTGCTGTGCAACGGAAGAAGAGTTGGGCAGCGCATCCATGTGGTTCATCTCCTCCTCGTGTGTTCTCCCTCTAACAGTCGGTCGTCGGATCCCTCGTATAGGTTAGCCAGAGCAGCGCAAGTGCACCGCCTCTAAAAGTATCCATGCATGCAGGAGGAACATCGTGCGGCAGACTGCTATGTCCGATCACACAACCGGCAGCGAGTGAAGGTGTCTATTCGCAACACATGCAAACCCTAGTGACAGCGTCGAAGCGATCAATCAAATAAGTGCGAAATCTCATCTTGCTGGACCATGTCTCGCAGCATGGGTCTGGACTAGCCTGAAACCTACCTTTGTAACTACCCAGTCACGGAGTAGTATTTGGTTGGCCCAAAGCAAGTCTGTCACCATCCCAAGTACATGCGTCAGCTCAGGTCCTAGGACATAGAACGTATGTTGTACTAGAGACTTACAGATGACATATCGTTGTGTCTCATAGTTGGGTCTGTCCGACTCGGACCTTATCTCAATTCGGATTCAACAACGTTAAATCCGACCAGATCTTTCCGAGTCCATATTATCCAGTTAGCATCCAATGCTCCATGGCTAGTGAGACCAAGCAATCGACCGTGTCATATGCTAGTCTAGTCGGCTGCGCGTCCACATAGCCCTTTTGTCTAGGGACCTTTTAGGGCAGTAATCATACAATGCATAGTCCCACAAACAAGTCACGTACTTGCTGATATACATCATTGATAATGTCCAAGGACTATCTTTATTCATAAACACAAGGAAATAATATCATACATGATTGCCTCTAGGACATATCTCCAACAAACATCTAGTATCAGGAAGCTGATGTAAAATGCCTTCAACTCGTGTCTTCTGTGGGATGAATACCATGCGAGCAGACACGTAAGATTTGCACGAATAAGGGAAGAGGAGTACCAGTTCCGGTTGCCAGTGCTTTGTCCTCCTGATATCACGACGATGTTCTTAGTTTTTCTGGGGGCCCGATGTTGTGGAGGATGGTGGAGCCTTGGTAGAACCCATGGCCAAATTGTTGACTATGTTTGCGGTGGCCGTCTGTCGGTGGAGGGGAAGCATATCCGAGGCGGCAAAGAAGGGGGAAATGGGAACAACTCCGGTGTGGTGGACGGTGGCGACATTGGAGCGGCAACGATGAGGCACAGGATGGCGTGGTTGAACTGGCTCGGGTACAACGCACGTCGGCATCATGGAGGTAGCTTGGCTCGGTTTCAACTACTAGCCATGTAGGGCATTCCGGTTGTGGTGAACAACGACGTCGGGGTATCGGCTCTAGTGTGATGGAGGAGGGAGGCGGTTTATGGGTGGGATGGGGTGGCGGACAGAGGACGCTGGGGACTCGCGGTTGGTGGAACGGTAGTTTTGGCATTGATGGAGTATGAATGGGGAATCAGACGAGGAGCAGGCGGCAGCTAACGGGGAACCACATTTCGTTCTGGGACGCACTTGTTTGAAATTTGGGGAAAGTACAAACTTTGCCTACCTCTTAAATTTCGGACCTACTACAGGTCGGGGGTAGGACGGTAATCCCATGTGTCCCAAATAGTGGGCGGGAGCAATTTTAGCAGAGCGCATGTGTGTTTAGACCTTTGGACGTCAGGCTAGTAGGTTTCACAGGTCAGATTTAAAAAAGTAATTTCCTTCTACAAACATTGGTCTCACGCGGTTTCGGGCGAGTAGAGGCTCTTTTGGCGCTTCATTCAAAATTTCGAAACAGAAGCATTCACGTTTAGAGTACTTTTGAGCTTTCAGGATTGACCTAAATAGACAACATTAAATCGGATCTTGTATGTTTGAAAACCTCATTAAATTATCGTCGGTGGGATCACAAGAATCCCTACTATGGTTGCGGGGCGCGGGGTCGTGAGAAGAGCAGGATCAGCAGTCAGCACAAACACACGGGTCGTTTACCAAGGTTCGGGCCGCAAGGATGCGTAACACCCAAGTGCTGCTTTGGTGTGTATATATGTGTTCTTGGAGTTCTTGAGGTAGCTACAACGAGTGTCACTTGTCCAAGGGTCCGAATCCTTCTCCTGGATGCCTCGGGCCTCCTTTTATAGGCAAGGGGATCGTCACAGTAGCACACAGGAGGTGGCATCAGGGTACTGTGGCTAAGCTTATCGCTTAGCCATTACGGGACAAGACGCATTTAATGCGCCCCTTAGGTGTCCCTCTCACTTTACCGCCGCTTCGCCCTGTCTTGACACGCGCCTGGTCCAGTGATGCGGTCAGCGCCATGTAGGCTGGCAATCTATTGAGGTGGCGCGGTGGTAGGGCCTTCACGAAGATTTGCATGCCACCACATAGGCATGCGCCGAGTTGGCTTGGAAACCTTACCTCGATACACAGGTGCCTGCCTAGCTAGTGGGCTGGCAGCTGCATGGGAGCGGTGGTAGAAACTTGGCGGGTGCGGGCCTGGCTGTGGCCTCATGGATGTCCTCGGCAAGGGCCTTGCCGGGGCCCCGGCAAGGGTCTCGCCGTGGCGTCGTGGTCGTCCCCGGCAAGGATCTTGCCGGGGGTCTCATGGGTTTCCTTGGCGAGGATCTCGCCGAGGTTCGTCGTCTTCTAGTCCTCATCTGATTTGGAGTGTTTCTTGTCTTCACAAAGATCTGGATGCCATCAAGGAGGCGCCTCCCGAGCCTTGGTCTCAATGTGGGTGGTGGCGTTGGAAAACCTGGGGCTCAAGGGTGGCGCGCCCTGCTGGCGTTGGGTAAGCTGCCCCGGCAAGGTCCTTGCCGGGGCCGTGGAGGCTGCCCCGGCAAGGGTCTTGCCGGGGGAAACCACGTCACCTTCTTGCTCTTTATGCCTCGTCTTGTCGTTGCTCCGACCATCTTGCGGTTTTGATTCCCTGTCCCTGCTTTGCTTAAGCGTGGCCGTGGGTGCGGCTCTGACTGCCCATGCGCAAGTAAGGGGTACAAAGGAGTGCCCCTACTTTAGTACACCGATAGGAGCCCCCGGGCCTGGGCCACACATAAGCGCAATATGTTGTTGGGCTAGGCCCAAAACGGTGCGCGGGAAGGCGGGCCGGTTTTTACCGCAGTTTTTTTCGTCCGCTGCGCTTCCCCATGACCCGCGTTGAACGACGACGTGGGGATCGTGCGTGACATGGGGGGCATGCGTGGGGCGGTCGCTGCAGGCATGCGTCACATCATAATAAATGGGAAAGAGGCGGCCCGCGTTTTCCCCATAAAAAGGAATAATCGCGGGCGCGCGGCTCATTTACCCTCGGTGCTTTCCCCAATCTCGACATCACCGTCCTCATCTTCTTCCTCCTCAAGCTCCTGCTCGCTACTGCTGCGCCCCAACTGCCTTTGATCTCTCGCACCCCTCCCAGCCGCCATGGAATCTAAATCTGGTAAGGGCAAGGGCATATCTAAGGACACGAAGGAGAAGGAGACATCGGAGAGCGAGGCGGCGGCGCGGTGGGTGCAGTTCGCCTATTTCTCCCCGTCGTCAGTCGACGTCTTCAAGCTCAAGGACTACTTTAAGCCATTGTGGGGGCGGCGACGATGGCGCACCCCGCCAAGCGCGCCGTCCCCGCAGATTGCAACAAGGGCGGCTCAAAATGGTACCCATTCTTCGTCGACTTCTTCTTCTGCGGGCTCTGCCCCCCTTTTTCCGACTTCTTCAACGACATCATGCGCACTTTTGGCTTCCATTTGTTGGACCTCACGCCGAATGCTATGGCGTGCTTGGCGTACTTCGCCCACCTCTGCGAGGGCTTCGCCGGGGTGGTGCCCAGCACGGCACTTTTCCGCAATTACTTCTCCCCCCGCGTCCAACCCGGGGGTGCCCTTTTTGGAACCGTCGCCTGGATCCCGAGGGCCCGGGAGAAAGGCGCCTAGCCAGAGGGTGCCACAAAGGAGAGGTGGGAAGAGTGGCGGGGCTGGTGGTGCTGGATCCTGGAGGAGAACCCACCAGAGTTCTGCCGGGGTGTTCGTCGGGAGCCGCTGCAACGTGGCGCAGACTAAAGCGACCTCGACCCCAATGACAGTAAGTTTTCGATCGCCACCACTAGGATTTGCCGCCTCAACGAGGCCGGGCTCACCCTTGAGATGATTGCGGACGATTTCATCCGTCGCCGAATTGCTCCGATGCACAAGAAGGGGAGGCCGGCCTGGGATTTCAGGAACGCGGCCGACATCATGAGGCTCTGCACCGACCTGAAGCACAACCTCACGGTGCTGGGGCACTCCTGGTATTGTCGGAGGCTCTTGCAGCTCGACGTGTATGCCGACGGCAAGGTTGAGAGGACCGGCAAAGCCGCGAAGTCCGGCAAGGTCATCAAAGGGCCCTTGTTCAGGCTGCCGCCGGGAGTGGTCCCACTGAGAAACAACACCCGACAGGCCAACATCCTTGCTAGGATGCCGGTCTTCAATGCGCGCAGCCTTGACCCAGCCTTGGTCAAGCCCCCGGCACACAAGGTGGAGGATTTTTTCCACAACTTAGTCGAAGAACTCGATCATGACGAGCTGCTGCTCATCCAAGACACCACCCAGGAGGAGCTAGATTACATCGCCACCAGAGCGGTGGAGGCGGAGCTCGCCACACTGACCGCTGATGCCGGTGGCGTGGGGAACGAGGCTGCTGTGGCAGAAGAAGAGAAGGAGCTCGTCGAGTGGGCGAAGTCCACCAGGGAGGCGGGCGGCACCAACACCGAGGCCACCTCTGTCGATGACGTGGACGAGGAATCGTCCGAGGAGGAGGCCGGGGCCGATGACCCCTCGGCCACGAATAAGAGATGCCTCATGCGTCTGACCAACTCTAGCGAGCCGGTCCGATCCGTCAGGGCCGAGCCGCGGCAAGGGGTTCCAGGGGAAGTGGTGCGCGTGACGAGGGCCGCAGCGGTGAAGAAGGAGGTCACGGTAGCAAAGAAGAAGGTCACGGTGGCGAAGAAGAAGACGACCGCCTCTTTTTCATCCAAACGCTACCGGACTCCATCGCCTTCCCCTCCTCCTGCCAACGCCGGCACGGATGTGGCTTTGACTTTTCATCCTTCAGCCCAAGGAGGAAGAGGAAGGCAGCTAAAGAGGAGGTGGAGGATGAGTAAGCACTCTGCCCCTCTCCGTTTCCATCCTCACAAATCGTGCCGCCTTCCCTGATTTGACTTGTTTTTTTGCAGGGAAATGGAGACGCTGGCCCTGCGAGCAGCGAAGAGGGACAAGGCCTTGACGGGCAGCCAGCCCTCGGCGGGTACCTCAAAGGCGCCGCTGGTGGTGGAGAGCAGCCCGGACAGCAGCCCGTGGCGCAGCCCCTGGCTCAGCCCCCAGCTTGCGTCCACTACCTACTCCCCATCGACGTGCGGTGGGGTGTGGCTTTTCGGTACTGATCTTGCCGTGGCTGCAGGAGGAGAGCAGCAGCAGCAGCAGCCACCAAGGGCACCCCCACCACGCCATCCCCATCGACCACGCCGCCCCGAGGGGCGTCCCCGGCAAGGGTGCCGGACACCAAGCCCATGCGCACGGAGGAGGAGGAGGTAGACTTGGGCGCCGGTGGCTTCGTCCCAGCAACGGACCTTGGCGGGGAGGGGACCGCTTCTTCTCAGCCCGGCAAGGGTGAGTCATCTGATTTCCCTTACTCTTCTTTTTTCTCTTCTGAATTTTGATTTTGGCCCTGCCTCATTTCCTCCTTCGGCATCCAGGTCCCCCCCCCCCCGGCGGACCAGGACGATGCCGACACCATCATCAAGGAGGTCGCCGCGGACGCCGTGGCCGAGACTGACAAGGTCACCACAGAGGAGGCCGCTGAGACCGCGCTCGAGGACGCTGCCAAGGGGCTAGCCGGAGAGACCGACGAGGCTGCCGCTAAGGAGGCCGGCAAGGGCGCCGTCGAGGAGGCCGGCAAGGCCGCTGCCGGGGTGGCCGGCAAGGCCGACACCGAGGAGGAGGTGGTCGACGACCAACACTCCTTGTCTGCTGCCTCCGGCTCCGCCAAATATCTGAAGGTGAGCGATGACTTGTTCGTCCACCTCCCCGGGATGGCGAGCACCATGGCACCGACCGAGGGGGAGGTGTTCGATGATGAAGTCTTCACCGCCACTGGGATCGAGGTCGTCGAGGAACCAAGCGCTGGTGGCGGTGGCACCCAGGAGGAGCAACTTCTTCGGGCCATGGGAGCCAGCTTCTGGAAGCTACAGGCGCTCCACCGCGCCTGCCTAGACAAGGAGATGTCCAGGGAGGTGATGGCGGTCCAGGCGGAGGCATACGTCGAGAAGCACGTCACCGAGGCGGAGGCCTGGTTCCACCAGGCCCACGAGGAGCTCAAGGCCGCCCAAGGCCAGCTGGCATAGCGCTAGCTGGAGCTTCTCCTGAAGCAGGCCGACATCGAGAAGACCTCCAAGGCCATGGCCATCCGGTCCCAGCGCCAGGCCGAGCTGGACTCCCATGAAGAGGACATCACCGCCCCTAAGACGATGCTTGGCTCCACACTCCACGGCAAGGATCAGGAGGTCGAGAAGCTTGCCGCAGCACGGACCCGTGAGCTGGAGCATAAGCACAAGGAAGCGCTCGATTCCCAAGCCCTAGCCCATGGCAACAAGGTGAAGGAACTAGAGGCGAAGCGGGACGGCCTGAAGGCCAGGGCCGGTCAGCTGACAAAGGAGAGGGACTTGGCCAACTGTGCCCTAACGGTGGTGCAGGATGACGTCCTTGCCAAGGCCGAGAAGCTCGCCCGCGCCAACAACTCCATCAAGGACCGAAAGCTGAAGCTGGAGGGTCTTGAGAAGACGCTCTCAGAGGCCAAAGCCCGGGAGGGAGCCCTGACAAAGAGCCTGGTGGAAGAGCGGCAGCTACGGAAGAACAACGCCGCCAACCACGCGGATTTCATGAAGAGCGAGAACCTCTGGATCAGTCGCCTCGCCGACGTCGCCAACAGGATCAGCAAGGAGTTGGCCGAAATGGGGATGCCGGAAGTGAGGTACACCCCGGAAGCGAGTACGAGCCCCAACGCCAAGCTGACCCTGTTCTTCGAGGGCGTTCTTGGAGCCTGGAGCGATTCGACTCCAACCGGGCGAGCTCCTTGGCCAGCGAGGCCCGGACACCTTGCCGGGGCGCCATGACCAAGGTCCTCACCAAGCTGGCATACTTGAACCCCGAACTTGACTTCGACACCGTGCTGGATAGCTTGTCGGGCGATGTAGACCTCTCGGTGCTCGAGGAGCACATCGAGCCCATCATCAGCCGCATTGGCGGAATTCAGAGGGTAGAGGGCCAGCACCCAGATTAGGCACCCCGTTTCTTGTTGCAGCTGCGGGTTCACCACCAAGACAATTCATATCTTTAGTTAGAACCGCGGGAAAAAATTTATGTAATATAACTCTGCAGTGTTTTAAATCGATGCATGTTATTTCCCTGTTCAATCCCTCCTTGTACGTCCACCCTACGCCAATTGGGCAGGCTTGCCGGCGTGTGAACCCAAACCGCAACACTTTGAACGACGGATCCTTTAGCGACCGGCAGGGTGTACTTGCTACCGTGCGAACCACCTTGCCATTCTTAGCGCGGACGCTCGAACTGTCGTGCGGACTCGAGACAGAACGAGAGCGTTGCCAATAGAGGAAGGCCACCCTGCCGTTCTCGACACAACCGCTCGACCTATTGAGCGGACTCGAAACAGAACAAGGGCATTGCCAATAACGGAAGGGTCCCACCGCGTGCAGGTTTCTTATACAAAGGAAAGATCTCTCAGGAGGATAAATTTATATTAAAAGGAATTACTCAAAGTTTTTGCATGACTTAGCTTTCCTGTCATCGTGTGAAGGCTTGCTGCATCCGCTGATGGGGCTGCTCGCTTGGTCGCCTTCTTCCTCGGAAACCATGGCGATGAGGAGCTGTTCGACCAGCTGCAAAACCAGATTCTCACTACTGCACCCCCTACCTGGTGCTCCAAAGATGTCGGTGGAAAACGACACCTATGGGATCAAAAGAATCCCTACTACGGTGTCGGGGCGCGGGGTCGTGAGAAGAGCGGGATCAGCAGTGAGCACAAACACACGGGTCGTTTACCCATGAATGGGCCGCAAGACTGCGAAACACCCAATTCCTGCTTTGTTGTGTATATATGTGTTATTGGAGTTCTTGAGCTAGCTACAACGAGCGTCACTTGTCCAAGGGTCCGAATCCTTCTCCTGGATGCATCGAGCCTCCTTTTATAGGCAAGGGGATTGTCACAGTGGCACAAAGGAGGTGGCATCGGGGTACTGTGGCTACGCTTATCGATTAGCCATTACGGGACAAGACCCATTTAATGCGCCCCTTAGGTGTCCCTCTCACTTTACCGCCGCTTCGCCCTGTCTTGACACGCGCCTGGGCCAGCGAGGCGGTCAGCGCCATGTAGGCTGGCACGCTGCTGAGGTGGCGCGGTGGTAGGGCCTTCACAAAGATTTGCATGCCACCACATAGGCATGCACTGAGTTGGCTTGGAAACCTTACGTCAATACGCAGGTGCCTGCCTAGCTGGTGGGCTGGCACCTGCATGGGACCGGTGGTAGAAACTTGGCGGGTGCGGGGCTGGCTGTGGCCTCGCGGATGTCCTCGGCAAGGGCCTTGCCGGGGCCCCGGCAAGGGTCTCGCCGTGGCGTCGTGGTCTTCCCTGGCAAGGATCTTGCCAGGGGTCTCATGGGTTTCCTTGGCGAGGATCTCTCCGATGTTCGTCGTCTTCTAATCCTCATCTGATTTGGAGTGTTCCTTGTCTTCACAAAGATCTGCATGCCATCAAGGAGGCGCCTCCCGAGCCTTGGTCTCAACATGGTTGGTGGCGTTGGAAAACCTGGGGCTGAAGGGTGGCGCACCCTGCTGGCGTTGGGTAAGCTGCCCCGGCAAAGGTCCTTGCCGGGGCCGTGGAGGCTGCCCCGGCAAGGGTCTTGCCGTGGGAAACCACCTCGCCTTCTTGCTCGTTGTGCCTATGTCTTGGCGTTGCTCCGACCATCTTGCGGTTTTGATTCCCTCTCCCTGCTCTGCTTAAGCATGGTCGTGGGCGCGAATCTGACTACCCGTGCTCAAGGGTACAAAGGAGTGCCGCTACTTTAGTACACCGACAATTATGCGCCTATTTCTTGAATTTTGACTCTTGACAATCCTATAACTACGATTATTGTGTAATGGAGGAGGTAAATTTGAATATATTTGGTACACGACTACATATGCTATTATGTACAAAAGCAGAGCAAAGATTGGTTCCCCCTTAATTTAGGTATGATTTACAAATGCCATGATCTTGAATTCAAATAATTGAATGGACTTCATGTTGAATTCATTTTTTAAACCACCTTAAGTTGAATACAAATGTATGTTAGTTCTTAGCTAGCTATTTAGAATGTTCATTGTGTAACTTTTGTATGTATAATTTGCTTTACACACACAACATGAACTATACTCACGTTTATATTTGAATTGCTAAACCGATGCATTGGACTTCAAAATACTGACTCTATGGATCAATTATGTTTAATAATTGCACACACATGCTCAAATTAGATAGTGGATGTCTAATGGATAAATGACCGTTCTTTAGACGAATTGCAAATATCATGATCCCATCCTAATATTTGGATACAATTTGTAGTTCTAATCAATGTGTACGTCAGTCTTCTACATCTCGATTCACTCTCCATAGACCCCTCCTCACACATGCGCTAACTTTCTCTCTCACACATACGCGCACACGGTGTATATCCATCGGGGGTCTCTCACACATGCTCACACACTTTCTACCGAGGTGTCTTTCTCGCACACATGCTCCCGATCTCACTCTCCCTCTCTCTCGCAACCATTTACAACTATTTTCACTAAACTTTGTCACAGGCATTCTTCCTCTCACACGCATACGCACGCACAATCCCCATCAACACTTTCTCGATACATAAACCTTCCTATCTGTCTCCCGCACGCACATTATCTTTAGGCCTATCTCGCACGCATTGTCTCCACCTCTCTTCCTAACCGACGAAGATGATTCTAGCAGAGCATTATGTAGGATGCCCCTTCAACTTAGGTTGGATGAATGGTAATATCAGAGACAAGGGGCTACCTTAGTTTGGGGACCTAGGGTCACAAATCCTAGACGACTTTGTCAGTGGTCACTGAGTCCCTCACGGCTTTGGTATCTTTGTCTTGTACGACTAGTCCTCCATGGCCTCCCTGAAATGCGTCACGGGCCAACCAATGTGGCGCATGACGGAACTGACCCAAGGCCTCACCTCTGCCCACTGGACCTCACACAGTGACGCACCCTCTACCCCTAGGTCCCTTTATCTTCTCACACCCACACATACCAACACAGACACAGAACAATCTATTTCTCCTCATGCCTCTATCCCCTCCCCCCTTGCATGGGCACACTCAAGGGCATCTCTCGCCGAGACATCCTATTCATCTCACTCTCTCTGTGGACCTCTCTCATTTCTCGTGCTATCTATCCTTCGTTGCCCCCTTGCCGGCCCCTCTATCCATGCCCCTCCCGAATACGTACACATATCCTCTCTAGGCCTGCCAAATACATCAACTACACATTCACACATGTTACATCTTATCGCATACCCCGTTGATCTAAAGAGCCTTGTCTTCACTTTTATTTCACATACAACATTCCTTTTGAATAAAAACCACACAAAGTATTGCCAAAATTTTATTTTGGAAATTCTACATATATACAACATTACAAAGTTATATGGAGTATGATATTTATTCTGCACTGTGAATTTTTATATTTTTATACTATATATAAAGTTAGTAATAATGGGAAACGAAGAGCATCTCTCTCTCCATCGCACACCCCCCTCCAAGCCCCTTTCACGTACACACACAAACTATCTCTAGCCCTCTAAAAGTATGCCTCCAGCACATTCACGCATGTTTCATCTTTCTCTCGTGATATATACAGTGACGATCATCGTAATTGAAGCGAAAGCACGATACATTCATTGGACTTCAAAATCCACTCATTACAGTCACTATTTATGTCTTGTGATTATTATGTAGTCATGGGCTCACCATACAGCTCTGTATTTGTTGAATACACGACTAGTTGACTAGTTAAACGCTCCACGTGGCACATATAGTGTTGCATCATACCACACATTATCTCACCCATAGGGCCCACCTGTCAGCGGGTATAAGAATGAAAACAAACGATAAAAAATTATTGGACGGTCCGTATTCGAAGTCATGAACACCGGCACATCGAACAAGTTGTCCTTGTATTGGTATGCTGAGCCATCTCTTTTAATACATAGGAGCTAGTGTGGTGATTATACACACATGCACGCATGAACACGAACTGCATGCGTGCAACACTCACACGTACACACGCAACCACACAACACTCACACGCACACAAGCACGCACGCAACACTCACACGCACACACGCATGCATGCATGCAACCACACGACCAACACACACACTCACGCTCAAGTGCTCAACCGACACGTGCATGCGCACACATCAGGCTCTAATAGATGCATACACAACCAGGTGGTTCCCTCGTACATGTTGGAGTCTTGTCGCGGCTGCGAAAATTTGTTTTTATCTTACTTTTTCCTCTGCGCACTGATAGGAGGGACCCACAAGGAAGATGGCCAATTTAACCAGTTAACATAGTGACACACAGACTATTTGGCCGGTCAACAGAGTGCAATCCGATGCTAAACAGTGAGCAAGTGACTGTATAATCACCGCAAAACATATATAGTGGTCGTAATGAGCGTATTCTAAGCTCAGGTGACCGTATTACGCTTTTCGCTTGAAATACACTGATCGTCAGTGTATTATCTCTACTATCGCTCTCGCTGTGGAGTCGAGCAAGCCAACATGCCAGTGCCCAAATTGGCCCACGCCATCCCATTATTGTTGTATTTGTTTCGTAAGAGCGAACAAGCATTCACGTCTACTGTACAAACTCTAGATATGTGTTACAAATGCTATGAAGATGAATACAAATATTTGAATGCACTTTATGCCCAATCTCACTATGTAGCCTTTCCAAAAGTACATCTCTACACGTTCTCACATGTTACATCTAACAACTATGCAATACAACACTACTACACTCTAACACAATAAATCATATGTGTTTTTAGTTTTACTAGATCTCATATTGTTACTTAATTTTCCAGTTTGCATATTGTTGGATATCGGGTTCCGGCAAAACCCTTAAGGTTCAAACTCTGGGATGCACACGAAGATCTCTCCCTACCAAAACAAGCCCACAGTCTTGCCGCGATTTCTAAGCTAGCACGATGAACAACACAAAAGACACGAGGTTTATACTGGTTCGGGCCACCGTTGTGTTGTAATACCCTAATCTAGTGTGTGGTGTGGTGGATTGCCTCTTGGGATGATGATGAACAGTACAGAGGAAGAACAGCCTAGCGAGGAGAGGCATTCTTGTGGTTGGTGGTGTTTGGAGAGGAGTCGATCCGTATCCGTTGGCTCTCGATGACCTCCTTTCTACTGTGGTGGCTAGCCCTATTTATAGAGGCCCTGGTCCTCTTCCCAAATACTGAGCGGGAAGGGATCCAACAACAGTCATTTTGAAAGGAGACAACTAGTACAAGTTATCCTACTAAAGGTGGTCTTCGCCTGCCAAAGGCACTGGTGATGACACCGTCTTGGGCTCCACGGTGACCTCCATCCTGCCGTCCTGCTAGCCTTGGTCTCGCTGCACCGATACGGAAAACTTTGCCTGATGCCTCGGTACTCCGCGCCTGCGCTTGCCCCCTTTGCACCAAAGAGGAAACGAGGACACTCCGTAGGCTGGCGCCTGCCTAGTCTAGATCACCATGGCTTGCGTCGTAAGCACCTCGCGAGGTACCACTCGCCTTGATCTCTCCGCCTCCTCGCAAGACTTCCTGGTGAGGTCGCCCTTGAGGAGGCCTTGCGTCATCCGCCCCGTGAGGCTTGGCCCCTCACGAGGGTCTTGAGTGTTTGTTGATGAAGACAGGCCGTACTGTGCCACTGGCTGAGCCACACTGCAGGCCGCAGGCAGGCAAGTCTGGGGACCCCCGTTCCCAGAATGCCGACGGTAGCCCCCGGGCCCAAGGCGCACTCGGACTTGGCTTAGCAGTGAAGCCAAAGGGCAAGTGCAGGGCTCCGCGAACCCCCACAGCCTGCGGCCTTGGTCGACGCGTGGCGACTGATTGGACGTGGGCGTCTCCGCTTCCCCACGCTGCCCCAATATCCGCCTAGCTAGGCGGCCACGGCGCCTTATATAGTTATTCCCCCCTCGGTGGCAGCGTGCTTCCTATTCTCCCTTCTTCCTCGAATCTCTGCTTTCGCCCACAATCTGACCTGAGCCCTGCTAGCACCATTGCCATGGCGCCAACTAGCAAGGAGACAGGGAAGAAGCCCCTGTACTCAACTAGTTCGTCCCCTACAATCGAGCCCCCCGTTGTCCAGTCTGTTGTGCTCAACCTGGAGTCCCTGGGCAAGGTTTGCCCTGCGCTCGCCTCCAGCTTCAATGAGTGCAGGAGGATGATGGCTTGGCTTGCGTCCCACGCCTCCATTGACAGGACAGTCACTGAGGTTCGATTCTTCGTCGACGCCCTGTGGGCTGGGCTGGTTCCCCCTTTCTCCACCTTCTTCAATGCGGTACTTTCCCACTATTAGATCCATATGGTGCATCTTGATCCTCAATCTGTTACCCTTCTTGCCGTCTTCGCCTTTGTTTGCGAAGCCATGGTGGGCATTGCTCCTTCCGTCGCCCTCTTGCGCCACTACTTCTCGTTGCGCCTGACCGACCCCTTGAAGTGCTCGGGGTGCATGAGCTTCCAGGCCATGGCAGAGACGGCCGACTCGGGGATTGATTTTGACCTCCCGTCTTCTTCAAGTGGGTTCCGGACGCGGTGGCTGTATGTGGATGTCGGAGTGCTCAGCCCTCTGCTTTTGCCTCCGTCATTGCCTGTTTCCCCAATCCCGACTACAGCCATGAGAGATTCGTGATCCCCTGGCTCTCCTTCATCTGGTACCGACTAATGAGGTTGAGAGATGTCGACGTGATTGCTCCCCAGGTGGTGAAGGAGTTCCGCTAGTGTCGCATTGCTCCCCTTCAGCGCCACTCCCGACTGATGTGGGCCCTGGCGGGCGACCAGGACCGCATGAGGCTTCAGGAGACGGAACTGGCGCCCGAAACTCTGATGAAGGTGCTTGAGGTCTTGACTGGCCACCCCTCGCCGAGCGATATACGGCACGGGGGTAGCCTCCTGTATCTCTGCTCGAACAGGGCTGAGTTCGTGGGACAGATGCCTCTCTTCGACGAATGGGGGTTGCGTCCGGCTGGCCTTGCGGGGCCTCGCGAGAATCCTGTCTCCGTGGCTCCCTTCCTCACCGCCAGCATCGATCTTGTCCCAGGAGTGGGTGCAGAGAGGCAAGCATCGCTTGAGGCTGGAGGCTCGGGTGCCGTGGCATTGACGCCGCACGGGGTTCTCGAAGCGTCATCCTACGGAGCTTGTGAAGCCCGCCCTGAGGCAGTCGTCGATGGGGGGACGCAACCCGCGGCTCCCGAGGCCGGAGCCCCCGAGGCCTCGGTAGGCCGTCAGGAGGTGGTGCCTGATCGTTCCTTCCAGCTTGGTCCCCCTGAGGTTGGCCGCCTGGGTGCTTCTCCATCCGCACCATGTGCTGGTCCTCACGTTGAGCGCCTGGGTCGGTTACGCATGGACTTCGCCGCCCTCCGCAAGAGGAAGGAGTCTTCAAGTTGCAGTGGACGCTCCTTCCGACCGTTGAAGCATAGGAAGTACTTCGCCATAGATGAGTAAGTACCTCATTCATGTAATTCCTCAATCGCTACTCCCTTTCCTGACTGCGGTTTTCCAGGATCCCTCCTGCCAAGCCTGCGGAGTCTCCCAAGAAGCAACTTCCTCCGGCCTCGCCTTCATGGCTAGCCTTGAGCGTCCCGAGCCTGTATGCTGCCCCTAACGCGGGGTCAGCCGGAGAAGCAAGCCTACCTGCAGGGTGTCTTGAGCCTATGCCCAGGGATCCTCCTCTGATCATGGGCGGCAAGTGGTTGGTGTCGGTCCTTGGCTCTTCTTTAGGGGATGGACCTGCGTTGGTCGGCGTCCTTGTGGAGCCCTGCCAGCGATCGTGGGGACGCCAACCCCCAGCCCCCTACCGAGAGGGGGCGAACCGCTTCAAGGCCTGGTGACAGCGTCGACGGCGGAGGACGACATCGACAACGTGCTCAAGTGTGCGTGAGAGCGGAGTGTAGTTCACCGAGAGTTCCTCTGGAAGGCGATGGACGCGATGGGCCAGCTTGGTGGAGAGCTTGCGGATGTGGATGCGTGTCTTGAAGCTGAGGGCCTGCGGCTGATTAAGGAGCGACGCAAGCTGAAGGTGGCAGTCAACCTCGCGCGCTACCAGCGCGAGCTTGACAATGCGAAGGCTGAGGCTTCCCTTGCGGCCTCACGAAAGGCCTGTTCCCGAGCTCTGGAGGAGGCTCAGGAAGCAGATCATCGTAGCGAGATCACGGGGAAGCACACGTGGGAGCTCCAAGCTTGGAGCGCTTCCCTGGAGCAGCAAGTGGAGTTGCGTCAGGCCGCCCTTGCATCGCTGAAGGGGATGCCTATCGAGGAGGAGGAGCTCTGGAGGCGCGAGGAAGCGCTGACCCTGGAGGCCGCCGAGCGCAATCTTGACCTTGAGCGGTTGGAGACGAGGGAGCGCCAGGTTACCCAGGCGGAGGACGAGGTTGGCGCATGCGAGCCTCAAATCCAGGAGCAGGTCGACCGCGTGTGGCGGAAGCTCGTGCAGATCTTGTGCGCACGCACAACCAGAGGCTGGAGCTGATTGAAGTCGAGGCTGCAGGCAGGACTGCCGCTCCCAGGTCCAAGCTGACTGAAACAGAGCAGTGCACGGAGGCCTGCGTGGCCACCCTGGTCTCAACGTAGACTGAGTTGGCCTCCACCTGCGGCAAGCTGCTTCTTCTTCAACAGCGGGTCGACGACGCCGAGTCTATTGCACTGCAGAATAGAGAGGAAGTGCTTGAACGGCAAACACTGGAGCACATGCACAGCCCCATGCTCCAAGAGCTCAGGAATAGGGCCAACACGGCCCTAGGCAATATCTGTGATGCGGACGCCCCGCATCCTCACGTGACCAACTATGCCAGTCATCTCTGCTTCCTCACTTATGTGGTGACGAGCCTGGAGAATCGCTCCGAGAGATCTCACCAGCTTGTTGAGGAGAGAAGCCGCTGCCTGCTCGGGCATGCATTTTCTCGCGTCTTCAGCCATCTTCAGAACACCGACCCTCACTTTGACTTCAACGCTGTCACCGCCCCGGTGCCCGAGGCCATTCGAGGCGACCTGGCGCGGTGCGTGGAGGACAATGTGGATGCGCTCGTTAGGGCCTTCACTTTCGATAATGACGGGGTGGTAGTTGCAGGGGATGGTGGCGTGTGGTCAACGGCGGTGATGACGGTGCCAATGATGGTGATGGTGATGCCAGTGACAATGACAGCAGTGGTAGTGATGCCTCTGGAGGCGACCAAGAGGGTGCGGTGAGTGATATGTCTGACTGATCATGTGTTCCCCTGCTGTTTATCTTGCCCACAAAAGCTCGGGCGCGACCCTGAAGGTTGTAAGAGCATTTTGGGAGGGGAAGCCCCTCAAGTAAAAATATTGTCGCCACATGGTTTTAGGAATGATGTTGAATGTGCGCCTACATGATATCACGGGCCCTGCGACGAGTTAGTTGCTGTAGTTTACCTTTAGCCTGGACAAGTCCTGAATAGGCCTGCGAGGCCGTGAGCCTCCGAGGGTCCTCTGAGGGACCTGCTGACAAAGTGGTGCGGGCGTCGCGAGAGCGAGTGCCGGCCGCGGGACGGCATGCGCGCGTGCGCTTGGCCCAGCCCCACCCACGAGAGGCTCGTGAGGGGGAGGCAACCATTGCAAATTCTGAACAAGGGCAGAAACCAGAACACGAGAAATCACACGAACGAGACAAGACACCCCCTACATATGCAAATCTAAATTCAATTTCAACTATAATCCGAAGCAAGGAAGCTCGACCACAGAAAGGGAGACAAAAAGCAAAAGGCCGCGTCCGGCACTATCGGTGTACTAAAGTAGGGGGGTACCTTAGTACCCCGAACTTGTGCACGGGCGGTCGTAGCACCCCGCGGCAAGGCTTGCCGGACGCCCGCCAAGATCCTCCACGGCTACTTTGATGCCATTCAAGATCAAAGTACTCAAACCAAGGCCCCGGCAAGAGGAGCTTGCTGGGAAGGCCAACCAAAGTCCCGGCAAGAGAAGCTGGCCGGGAAGAAAACCAAGGCCCCGGCAAGAGGAGCTTGCCGGGAAGGCCGACCAAGGCATCTCCAGAAGACTCACCATGGCGCCCCGCGCGTCCCGGCAAGGCCCGACGGCCGGCAAGCTTGCCGGCACAACAAGAGAAGGGCCGCGGCAAGGCACTTGCCGCGGCAAGACTGCCACCCAAACTCCAGCGCATCCGGTGACGTGTCATCACAGGGCCATCCCAAGGGCACGTGGCGAGGCACTACGCAGCCATGTGGGGCGAGGTGGCAAGCGGAGCTGATAGAGACGCCATCGTGGCAACTGGTGGCTCACTCGACGGTCGCTTCTCTGCACTGTTGAGGCGACCGGACGGGCATTAAATGCCCTTGTCCCCTGCCGTTAGAGTTAGGTAGGGGACACCGTTGGTCACTGTTGTACCAACCTGCGCTTTTACCTTTGTACCCCCTCTTCCTACGCTGCCTCCTGTTGGTGCCCCCTTCAGACTATAAAAGGGAGGCCCAGGCGCACGTAGAAGGGGTTCGGTTCATTGGACACAGGGTTCAGTCCATCTTTGGACACAGGCAACACCACCATACGCTCGGGACCCTCGAGCAAGATCGAATACGAACACAAAGCAGCAGTAGGAGTTTTATCTCTCCGGAGAGCTCCGAAGCTGGGTAAAAATCGTCCCGTCTCCCCAGCGCGCGCCCGACCTCGATCTGCTCTGCGCGCAGCCTCCGACCCCCTTGCCGGACTAGAACGGGCCCCCCGTGCCCCATAGGTGCTCGTGGCCACAGAGAGATACACCCCGACATCTTTGGCGCGCCAGGTAGGGGGTGCGTCGAGGTCGTGAGCATCTGATCCGGTCTCTGCGCGCGCTGCATCAACGCCTTCATCAACATGCCACCGAAGAAGAAGCCTTCGGAGGTGGCCGCTCCGTCTACATCGATTCCGCCACCACCGCCGGAGCAAACGGGCGGTGGAGTGGACGCAGGCAGAGGAGCGGGCGCCGACGGTGGGACTCACGTCGTCACCAGATCCAAAAACAAGGCCCCACAAGCGTCGGCGACCGTGCAGACACCGCACCCTTCCCAGGAGGTGCAAGGTCAACAACGCCCCGGTGCACCTAGCACCGTGCTCGCATTGGAGCAAGGCCAAGCTGGTGGGTCGCGGGACGTTCGAGGTTAGCATGCACGCCCGCATGCTGGCGCGAGCGAGGTACGGTCGCCCGGGCGGGGTGTTGCCCCTCCCAATCTAGTTGGGAGTCCGAGCACATCCCGCTCCTCGCGCCGCTCGTCGCCACCACCACCCAAGACAGCAGAGGAAGCGCTGGCCCGAGCCCAGCTGCTTCTAGACTACCCTCCGGCGCCGCACAAGATCGACGACTGGAGGATGACCATATACAGCCTCATCAGCTTCGCCAACGGCGACAAGCCCCGGCAACCGAGCGTATCGAGGCCCCAGCAAGGCACCCAGGCGCAAGCCGACGCCAACAAGACTGCTGGCGGTGCCACCTCCGTGCACTCCCAGCCCCGAAGGCCAAGATCACCGGCTCGTCGGACCAACCCCGACGGCGACTCCACCGCATCGTCGGACCCGCGAACCCGACGCGATCAACGCCACGTTCTCCAAGAACGGCAGCACGAAGACGCTCGCACTCGCATCGAGCGCAGAAGGGAAACGCGACGTCAATCTGACCAGCATGCTGGGCCCACTGTCGACATGCATGCACTAGGGGAGCCAGGCGACTTGCCGTACGCGGCAGGTTGCCCTGCGTTTACCTGCGAGCTGTGGCAAGTCCAGTGGCCCAAAACCAAGAACTTCAAGCCAGACGTGCCCGAGAAGTACGATGGCAGGATACATCCATCGGAGTTCCTCAGCATCTACACCATCGCGGTGCAGGCTGCCGGAGGGCGCGATGAGAAGATCCTCGCCAACTACTTCCCGCTGGTGCTCAAGCCCAATGTCAGATCCTGGCTCATGCACTTGCCGGACGGTTCCATCTCTTCATGGGCGGACCTGTGTCATCAGTTTGTCGGCGCCTTCACGGGTGGCCACAAGCCTCATGGCCAGGAGAGTGACCTCCACTTGCTCGTCCAGAGGGAGGGGGAGCCCCTGCGCAAGTACATACAGAGATTCAGCCAGGTGCAGCGCAACATCCCAGACGTCCACCCTGCCGCAGTTATCAGCGTGTGTCATCAGAACGTGCGTAACCGCAGGATGAGGGAGGAGATGGCGATGTGCAAGATCAGAGACGTCAGCGAGCTCTATGCTCTGGCCGACAAGTGTGCACGGGCTGAGGAGGGGAGGAAAATCCCCGGAGAGGTTGCAAGAGCAGAAGGATCTGACAGTGAGGATGCCGCCCCGGCAAGGAAGAACTGGAGACGGAACAACATGAAGAGAAAGACTAAGGATGTGCTAGCTATTGAGCATTCCGGCAACGGAGGCGGCTCCGACAAGGCCAAGGCCGATGACTCCGGTGAGGCTGTGGTAGCCGCCGACAAGCAGGATGGCTCCGGCAAGCGGTATTGCAAGATCCACCGCACCAAGGGCCACGATCTCCAAACCTGCAAGAAAGTCGAAGAGATGGCGGAGCTACAGAAATCCGAGTACGAGCGCCGCGATAAGGAGAGAGCCCGGGGAGGTGGCGGAGGATCCGGAAAGAAGCTTCCCGCCTGGGGAGGACACCGCGGCAAGTCCAAGCCGCGGCAAGGAGATAGGCCTCCCCGCGGCCGCGACAAGGACGAAGATGAGGATGAGGAGGATGAGATGGAGGAAGATGAAGCCGATGACCAAGAGTTTCAGAAGGCGACAGAGGTGTTATGCATCGACGGCGGCGCCTCTCTACACGCCTCGAACCGCCAACTCAAGCAGTGGGTGCGAGAGGTGAACGCAGCGGAGCCGTCCGTCGAGGCGCGCAAGCCTCTGAAATGGTCCGGCACGCCCATCATCTTCGATGTTGAGGACCACCCTGATCGCATCATTGCGGTCGGGTGCTTGCCGATGTTGGTCTAACCAACAATCCGCAACCTCAAGGTCACGAAAATGTTGGTTGACGGCGGGGCCGGCCTAAACCTGATTTCCTCCGCAGTGCTCAAGAAGATCCAGATCCCCGACGGCGAGCTCGAAGAGACTGGTACCTTTCAAGGGATAAATCGGGGAAGAAGCAAGCCCAAGGGGAAGATCACATTGCCAGTGACGTTTGGCAGCGAGATGAATTTCAGGACGGAGAGGGTCACATTTGACGTGGCTGATATCCCATTACCCTACAATGGGATACTCGGCCGACCCGCACTCGCCAAGTTCATGGCGGCCTCTCACTACGCATACAACGTGCTCAAGATGCCTGGCCCGATGAGTGTTATTTCTGTCCAAGGTGACAAGAGGGATGCACTCATCTACGCCGACAAGATCTACCGGGAAGCAGCAGCCGCAGCAGAGCGCGAGCCACTTGCCGCTGAAGCTCCCTGGGGGAAGAAGAAACTCAAGCCCGGCAAGTGTAGCTCTGATGCCCACTCCGGCAAGCGCACCTCCCCGGAGTGTTGCGCTGCCGTCGAGGTCACACCATCGAGCTCCACCGGCAAGTGCAAGAAGGCAAAGGCAGAGCCGCCAAAGGCTAAGCCCGGCAAGAACAGCTCTGGTACCTGCTCCGGCAAGCACGCCTCCCCGGAGTGCCGCGCTGCCGTCGAGGATGTGCCATCGAGCTCCACCAGCCAGTAGGGCGAAGAAAGCGTCCAGTTTCAAGATTTTGAATTGTATTCCCTGAAAATCCATACCTTGTACAAAGAACATGTGCGCAGAAGGGTCGAATCGTGGCTAAGTTGCGCCCTTGATCCGTTTCGAGTCCGCTCAACGATGAAAGCGCGCCACAACTAGCCCGACGAGTCCTTCCTGCCGGAAGCAACACCGCCAGCGGGCTGCTGATGTCCCGCACTCAGCAAGTGTGTTTGCGCCGGCGGGTTCCCTAAAAGCGCGAGCGGGTGAAAATGTACAAGGGAGGAAGTCAGGGGAGGAGTGCGGCTTCGCCGGACCGCGGAAAACAGAAAAGCTAAGTCACCCGAGCTTGAGTGCATAACACTTTTTAGTTCTAAGCTCTTATGTTATATTCCTCGAATGTTCGTCCCTTGTACGAAAAACCTGTACGCGGAGGAACCAACTCGTGGTTAAGTTGCGCCCTTGCTTTGTTTTCGAGTCCGCTCAACAATACAAGCGCGCTGCAACTGGCCCGAGAAGGTTTCTTGCCGGGTACAACACCGCCAGCGGGCTGCTGACGTTCCGCACTCAGCATGTGTGTTAGCACCGGCAAGTTCCCTAGAAGCGAAGGGTAGAAACGTACAAGGGATGTAATGAAGTAGAGGATGTAACGTAGCAAGCCTTGCCATGGGACGTCCTTTGTATAATAAACTTGTGCGCGGAGGAGCTAACTCGTGGTTAAGTTGCGCCCTTGCTTTGTTTTCGAGTCCGCTCAACAATACAAGCGCGCTGCAACTGGCCCGAGAAGGTTTCTTGCCAGGTACAACACCGCCAGCAGGCTGCTGACGTTCCGCACTCAGCAAGTGTGTTAGCACCGGCAAGTTCCCTAGAAGCGTAGAGTGTAAACATACAAAGGGCGAAACATGGCGTTGCTTTGCCCAACTTGAAGTTACGTTGCAAAGAGTAACTTATTACGGCGCCGTCTAAATTTTCCTCATGACTATAATAACAGCGACAGGGAAAAACCAGAAGGGCGCACTGGCGCAGAGGCCCCGGCAAGCCGATTTCACTGGGGGCTGCAAGTACCGAAGTTCCTCCGCGGCAAGTCAGGGTCCCCGGAGGCTGCGACGCCGGCGGCAAGGACAAAGAAAGGCTCACCGGCGCATGGGTCGTGGCGAGCCAGAGTTGCCGGGGGCTGCAAATATCAAGATTCACCCCCGGCAAGCCAGAATCGCCGGGGGCTGTAATATCAGATAAGTTTTTCATCCCTCGTCATGCATCCTCTTATGGGCTGGGGAAAGCGAGGCCGCGTCCTTGAACGTTCATGCCTTGTATAAAAAACCTGTGCGCGGAGGAACCGGCTCGTGGCTAGTCGCGCACCGACTGTTGTTTCGAGTCCTCTTGACAATTTAGGTGAACTGCGGCTAGCTCAACGACAAGGTTTCTTGTCGGTCGCGGCGCCGCCGGAAGAGAACCAACTCGTAGCTAGTTGCCTTACTATCGTTTCGAGTCCGCTCAACGACTTAAGTAAGCCGCGACTAGCTCCGTGACAAGGTTTCCTGTCGGTTGCAGTTCCGTTGCCGACGTTCCGCACTCGGCGCTCACGGCAAGGTGCCCGCGCCGGCAAGTTCCCTGAAAGCGTAGGGTGAAAACGTACAAGGCACAGAATCAAGTAAAGGACTTAATCCGGCAAGCTTTCCCCTCTTTTCATTAAAAAACATCCCAATTTAGTACAAGTCCATAGAGGATGAAAAACATGATAGAGAGGATTACAAATTTTAAATACAGCTAAGGCCCGAAGGCTTACAAATTAAAAGATAAGATGCCCGTGATCCCTCTCCTGTTTCTCTCTTCAGGAGGTAGGTCAAGGAGGCCCCGGCAAGAGAAGCTTGCCGGGGAGGGCGAAAGGAGCGCCTAGGCGAACTACGGGTGCCAGAAGACACCAAGAGAACACCCCGGGGGCCGGCCAGGAGCTTGGTGGAGACGGAGGCGCCGGAGGCAGAGCTCGAAGACGGGGCGGCAGGACATCAGCACGCTGTCGAGGGCACCTCGCCCTCGTACTCTGACTTGACGGCCTTGCCGCCACCCCTCTTCCTCCTCCGCAGTCTCCCTACGCCAGCCGCCCAAGGAGACAGCCCCGGGGAGTTCAGAAGGCCGGCAACCCAGATGATGGGGTCGCCGGTGGCGCGTGAGACGGCATCCGACGCCTAGTCGGACCCGCCGTCTTCGTCGTCGCTATCGCTCCCCTCCTCGTCACTCTCGCTCGAGGAGGGGCCTTTGCTATCGGAGGAGCTGCCCACGCAGCATCTCGCCCGGATGCCGGAGTCCCCGAAGACCTTGACGGCGAGAAGGTCGCCCTCCATTAACTTAAAATGGAGGGTAAACCCCGCCGTCAAGCTGTGGATGCGGGCGAACGTCTTCCACCCTCGATCGAAGTACATCACGCCGGGGGTTGGGGATACGACACTGACTCGAGTGCCGCTGATCCCGCAGCCCCTCATGCGCAACTCCAGCATCTCGGGTGGGTCCGGTTCCATCGTGCTCGCAAACGGAGCCGGAAGCCGGAGGCGTCGACGAGGTGCCCGGCGCAGCTTGACGAAGAACTCCCAGGGGTCGTCCCCGATGTGGACCGCCTCGAGGGGAGGAGCCGCCAGCGGAGACGAGGGTGGCGCACCACCCCGGCCGCCTCTTCCCCGAGCGCCTCGGCCACGCCCTCGCCCTCGTCCATGGCCTCGCCCCCTCCCTCTTCCCCTCGCGGCTGGCTCCGCCACCGCAGGAGCGAGAGAGGGAGAGGTGCGCTATCTGGCGGCAACCCTCGCCGCCACCGACGAAGGGCCAGGGATCCCTTTCTCCATGGCAAGTGGGAGAGAGGAGAACAGAAGCTGAAGAAAGGAGGAGATGAGAGAGTGCGGGGTTCTGTGCCCCCCTTCCTGCCCTTTTATAAAGGAGCAGGGTGGGGGCCCGGCCGCCCCGCTCGGCGAATCAAGATACGGGAGGGGCAGGGAATCAGGACCGACCCGCTGCCTCTGCGCGCGACGGCCCGGATACCCACTCCCACCGTCCGTGACCCCAAGTGCATGGGAACTACGTGGCGGAGATACATGGCCGAGGTGATGGGTGAGGCGGCCTCGCCCCACCCCGTGATATTGGGGTTGGGTGCCTCGAAAACCGCGCACCGGCCCCATCTAGTAAATGCACCACGCCCCCACGCCTACCTCCGTTTAGGTAGGGGGGCGTGTGCCATCCCCTTCATCATGGCTTGATGCATGATCGCAAGGCTCAGCCCCGCACGCACGTCACCCACGACGCCGCGTTTGACGCGTGCCGCTCTGGACGTGCGCGGGGGAGGCGGAGAGATATGCGGTGTGACCTAGGCCGCGTGTGCTCGTGCACTGTTTTGGGCCTGGCCCAACAGCGCTCGGCATCGTGTATGTTCCAGGCCCGGGGGCTCCTGTCGGTGTACTAAAATAGGGGGGTACCTTAGTACCCCGAACTTGTGCATGGGCGGTCGTAGCACCCCGCGTCAAGGCTTGCCGGACGCCCGCCAAGATTCTCCACAGCTACTTTGATGCCATTCAAGATCAAAGTACTCAAACCAAGGCCCCGGCAAGAGGAGCTTGCCGGGAAGGCCAACCAAAGTCCCGGTAAGAGAAGCTGGCCGGGAAGAAAACCAAGGCCCCGGCAAGAGGAGCTTGCCGGGAAGGCCGACCAAGGCATCTCCAAAAGACTCGCCGTGACGCCCCGCGCGTCCCGGCAAGGCCCGACGGCCGGCAAGCTTGCCGGCACAACAAGAGAAGGGCCGCGGCAAGGCACTTGCCGCGGCAAGACTGCCACCCAAACTCCAGCGCATCCGGCGACGTGTCATCACAGGGCCATCCCAAGGGCACGTGGCGAGGCACTACGCAGCCATGCGGGGCGAGGTGGCAAGCGGAGCTGACAGAGACGCCATCGTGGCAACCGGTGGCTCACTCGACGGTTGCTTCTCTGCACTGTTGGGGCGACCGGACGGGCATTAAATGCCCTTGTCCCCTGCCGTCAGAGTTAGGTAGGGGACACCGTTGGTCACTGTTGTACCAACCTGCGCTTTTACCTTTGTACCCCCTCTTCCTACGCTGCCACCTGTTGGTGCCCCCTTCAGACTATAAAAGGGAGGCCCAGGCGCACGTAGAAGGGGTTCGGTTCATTGGACACAGGGTTCGGTCCATCTTTGGACACAGGCAACACCACCATACGCTCGGGACCCTCGAGCAAGATCGAATACGAACACAAAGCAGCAGTAGGAGTTTTATCTCTCCGGAGAGCTCCGAAGCTGGGTAAAAATCGTCCCGTCTCCCCAGCGTGCGCCCGACCTCAATCTGCTCTGCGCGCGGCCTCCGCCCCCCTTGCCGGACTAGAAGGGGCCCCCCGTGCCCCATAGGTGCTCGTGGCCACAGAGAGATACGCCCCGACAGGCACCTAGTATAGTCTTCGACGTCTTCTCACCAGCGTGGAGCTAAGTGCTGCCAATGGGCGTGGGAGGGAGCCCCCGAGGCCCGAGGGCAGCTCTCCGGAGACTCCGGGGCATGTACAGCCCCATCTCATTATTACGTCAGAGTGTCACGGGCGGCGAGCTTCATAGGCGCTGGGCTTTCTTCACACGTACCGAGCCTTGCTTCATATCGCCAGACGAGATCCCCGCCTTGCACCACCCTCGACCACCATTGACAGCGGCCAGAGACCAAGGACGACACCAATGGGGCAAAGGGGACACCAGCGGTTCCCTCGGCGACCACGGGTCCTCTGCCGGGGGCAGGCTTTGCAGCACCTCCCCGACAGAGGGCCTACCTCCAAGAAATGCCTTGCACCGTGCGCCGTGGGAGGGGCCTGGCTCCCGGACCCTCTCCTGCAGCCCCCAGTGCGCTCCTCCTGGCAGAAAGGAGGCTGCTGAGCTAGGGAAGCCTTCCGCTGCAGTGACCTGAACTTCCTGCGTCCCATGGTTAGCATAAGCTTGCTCCTGAGGAATTAGCGGTACCTGATAGCTGCTGCTACCAGCGTGGTTGGTAAGGCTTCCTTGGGGCTCCTGAAAAGGCTCGGCTTCTGGCGTCTCTTCCTCCCAACCTGACCCGAGAAACGAGCCAGGGTCGTCTTCCAGCCGTACTCCCGATCCAGCATGTGGGGCACGTAAGCCTCTGCGGTCGTCACCCCAAAGAGTTTGCCATAGTGCCCCACACTCCATGTGGCCTGGCCTAACGCGCCATATTGGGAATGGTAGGGCGGCGGCCCTCCCGTGCCGTAGGCGGCGATGCGCATGCCCTCGCTCACTGGGGGTGGTGCTGGTGTAGCCTGACGCCTAGCACTGATGGTTGAGCTGGTGTCGATGAAGCCTTGGGGCGCGCTTGAGGGCGCACGGGCGCCGATGGGCCCATGGTGTGATCCGACCGGGGCCTGGGGTGGAAGCTGGACACAGAAGGGAGGCGCCCCCAAAGTTGCGGCATCCAGGGGCTCGGCAACGCGCTCCAGCAGCACGTCTCGGCCAGTCTCCTGCAACCTGCACTGCAGCAGCTCCCGAACCACAGTGAGCGCGGCCCTCATGTTCGCTTGTTCCCGTTGGGTGTGCGGCGCCGTGGCCGTGGTGTTGTTTGAGGCCCTTGCGGATGATCGCACCTGCCACGGAGTGAGGGCAGGCAGCGCTTGACCGCGTCGCCCGCGCCCCGCAGTGTTCTGCGGCGTGCGGGCTGCCTGAGGCGCAGGGTCGAGGTCACCTTGGGCAGGCGGCATGGCATGGGCTGGCCATGCCGCCCAGCGGTCAGCGTTGGCCGTCAGGTCGCCGAACATGGATGTGACGAAGCAGTGGAACGCATATCGGCGGAAGGAGGACTCCGGCGCACCCCTACCTGGCGCGCCAAATGTCGGATATCGGGTTCCGGTAAAACCCTTAAGGTTCGAACTCTGGGGTGCGCACGAAGATCTCTCCCTACCGAAACACGCCCACAGCCTCGCTGTGATTTCTAAGCTAGCATGATGAACAACACAAGAGACACGAGGTTTATACTGGTTCGGGCCTCCGTTGTGGTGTAATACCCTCACGGGTTTTGAGATTGCTGAGTCCTCGTGACTCACCAGATACTACCAACAATTGCAGGTGCCAATGATACCAGTGCAGGTGATGCAACCAAGCTCAGATGGGAGCTCAACGAAGATCTTGGTCGTTGCTATGTTTCGTTTCATGTTGATCAGTAGTGGAGCCCAGATGGGACGATCGAGGGATCTAGCATTCGGGGTTATCTTTTTTTCTTTTGGCTTCGTCCGTAGTCGTACTATGTGTGGACTCTGAATGATGTATGAATTATATGTTCATTATGTGAAGTGGCGATTGTAAGCCAACTCTTTATCCCATTCTTGTTCATTACATGGGATTGTGTGAAGATGACCCTTCTTGTGACAAAACCACAATGCGGTTATGCCTCTAAGTCGTGCTTCGACACGTGGGAGATATAGCCGCATCATGGGTGTTACAAGTTGGTATCAGAGTCATCCCCGACTTAGGAGCCCCTGCTTGATCGAATCGCTGGCGTTGTTGAGTCTAGAACAAAAATGTTTTGAGTCTTAGGATTGTATATATCGGAGTGTAGGATTCTTTCCACTCCTCAGTCCCTTCGTCGCTCTTGTGAGGTCTCCTGACGTACATGTTTTGACTTTTCTCTCCTTAAATTTCACTAAAAAAAATTTAGGATCATGCGGTTATCTTGGAATCGTTCTGATAGCCTTGTGATGAGGACATTGTTCTTGGTGCCTCCTGACATTTAGGGGTTGTGGTAGTGTCCCAGGGAGTTGAGCTCCGAGGTGTTGTCGTCACAATTTTATCGTTGCAGTTCTGGAATACCCGAGTTTTGCGGACATCGAAAATCTCTTTTATGCAGCTAGTGGTAAGATAACCTTGACGCCACCCAGTACTGGGGAGTTCGGCATTATTGCTATAGCTTGTATAATGGATGCTTTTCGAAGGTTGAGGTACACGATTTCGAATGTTTTCTTGGTTATGTGTTGACGGATGGATACAGCTGGATGTAGGGATTGTTAGTTTGGGTGAGATATATTACTTCCCCTATAGCCTCAACACCAGATTGCATAACCAGAAAGTTTTGGGAGTTTATAAGTGGGAATTCAAGTATCTCGTAGGATATCTTTCCAATAGACACATGATACGATATGGGATCTATCATATGTTTGTTTCCGGCTTATTCTGCAAGCCAAATCCTTTGTTTTGTTTTATTTGTGGTATTCGAGTTGCTTTGAAGTCAAATGTTGAATCCACACCTTTCCTAAATGGTGTTCTCATATTGCTATGTGAATACTAATCCTTCTTGATCATCGAGGTCGTCATGTTAATTATTTTCCAACCGGCGTGCTTCTCTTCAAGTGGATCCGATCAGTTCAACATCCGCAAGATCATTTCTAAGTTTTCACAATGGTGTCCATTCCATCTGCCCCAAGTTGCCTATGTTTTCCCGCCATCCCACCCTGTTTCTTCAAAGACTCAGATTTTTAATCAAGTATCCTTTTCTTGATGGGAAGTCTCTCCATTCTTTTCCGTCAATGTTGTTATCCAGTGATTCTTAGGAAGATACTAACGGAGCTTCAAGTCTATTATTCTTTGTCTCTTTTCTTCTCTGTTGGATTAATTTCAATCTTCGGTGTTGATTATATCTCTTCATTTTGTTTCACATATCTTCCCATGTGAATTTCTTATCCAAGGCTCTCTTATTTATTCACCTTGCCCAGTTCATATCCGGAGTGCTGGAGATATCTTGGAAGATTTGTGTTTCCATTCTCAATCCATTGAAGTTATTTTGAGGTTGTTATCTCATTCAAGCCATTTAATTCAACCGGTGCAATCCCCCCTTTCAATCAATCATTCAATGGTGTATATTTTAGTGGGCCCTAACCCACAGGTGTTTCCCTAGGATCTTACCTAACTCTTCTAATTAACAGGAGCGATTCTCAAATTCATTTCCAAGTTTGACGTAAGAATAAATTTTCATCAGTCACATGCCTTCTCCAAGGTCGTTTTCAAATTCTTTTCATCTTTGGCTCAACCTTTTTTCTTTTAATCCTTCCAGAGTGTCTCAACAATTCATGGTGGTTTTCTCATCGTCATTCTCAACACAAAAGACCGAGGAAGAGATTTCTCCTAAAATCTTGGCCCATTCTCTTGAAGATTCATGGTTCTAGCTTCATACCATCCTCATAATTGTTTTTGATCGTGACAATTCTTTTCTTACCATCCGGAGCATTTCAGGAGTTGCTTCCTTTCTCATTCTCAGCCTTCAGCTCTCGTTCTCCAAATCTTACCAGTGCATCGTTCAAATACCCTCTAATCAGTTAATAATCTCTTCGTTCTCATGTATCTAAATTCTGTCAAGTATCTTTATTCGTTTTCAAATTCTTCCCGGTGAATTGTGTTTTTGCTACTTTTGTTTTCAATTCTTATGGTGGTTCCTTCAAGAATTCACTTCCTTCGTTATCATATCAATTTATTCGTTGTGTCCAAATGTGACAGCCTGGTTTTTGCCCTCTCTTCTTTGCTTGATTTTCAGTTGAGTTGGTTTTGAATTTGGAGTTTTGAATCATTTCATTTGGACTTAACCACTTGGGTACCCCTTGATTTTCACCCAAGTGTTCCCTCTCCTCCTCACAACCATCATTTCACCCCTGGCCAACCCAAAAATATTGTTTGGAATATTTTTCTTAAATGAAAAATATTCATTTTGGCCTCCAAAACCCTAGCTAACCCTTTGAGCTCCAAAGCAACACTAATTTTTCTTGCCCCAAAAATCCTGAGAAAAATCCCAATTATTCTTTCGACCCTAGGGCACCTTTATGAGAAAAAATATTTCACCACTCTTTGGAATATTTTGGCTACAGAAAATAAAGTCACTTCTGGGCAGAAATGGTAGTTTCTACAACAACTACCTTTTTACTAGCTCCATTGTAGCTGGTTTTCCCTGTGCCTATTTACCTTAGTAAGAGTTAGTAAAACCACAAAGCTCAACCCATGAATCCCAGTGGTTTGACTACAGTAACTCTCTAAAGTTACTGTCCAGTAACTTGTCAGCAGCACAAGTTTACTTCTACTACACCAGGAAGCTAACCAAACCGTGGTAACAACTCAGTTTACTAAGGACTACACGCCAGACATCTTTGTTAGTGCGTAGGGTGGCCTGATGTCATGGCTCACGCGGTGATCGCATTCGTCCGAGCGTGCTGTCATGCAATACGCGTGCTATGCGCATCGCCAGCGCCTCCGTTGACCATGTGCTCGCTGCCCAGCCAGCCAGAGCGTTCCACACCTCGCCACCATCCTCGTCTCCACCTCCATAACTCCCATTGCCACTCGCCGACACCGGAGCTCGCCGCAGCGAGCACGGGCACGGTCCGGCCAACGTCATAGTGCACAGCGCACTGTGTTCGTCTCTTTCCCCCTCGCTCATGTGCGCGTCCGCGCCCGCGCACAGTTCCTGTGTGACCTTTGTCGTCTTCTCCCTCTCTCTCTCGCGTGCCGTTCATCACCGGGCGCCATGGACAGGTGTCCTCCGGCGGAGACCGAGCCCTCCTCCCTGCCCTGCCTATAAAAGTAGCCACCTGCCAGGCAATCCCCTCTGGATCGTTCCCGCAGCTCCGGCCCCTCCCAAGCTAAGACGACCCCACCAGGGGCTCCGCCTCTGTCAGGACCCCAACTCAATGCCACACCGATCTAGCATGTAACACCTCATATCACTTTGCGGCCTCACGCACGGTATTCCCACGAGTGTCGCCTTACCAGGCCCGGGACCGTTTGCGCCTTTTGGCACACATATATGATAGTGTCGCTAGCATCCATATGACAAGGAGCCCGGGCTGACATGGCTAGTCCTGAACCCAAAGTGGCACTAACTTACAGGGACAAGCATACATGACCCAACAACGAATGTGTCGGTCAACGGCGAGTGAATCCGGGCTGTAGCAGCTGGGCTAGCAAGACTCTAGAGGATGTGGGCTGTAGCAGGCTAACAGGACTGCGGTAGACACCGCGTGACATTTCCCTGAAGGGACAGACACAGGAACGAAGAAGGACACATGCCGGCCAGCCTAAGTGTTCCGGAGCAGTAGCAAGCTACCATGGCTCAGTGGAAGCACTAGGAGACATTTCTCGGTAAGAGAGGCTACCAAGGATAAACAACTAGATTGTCAGATCCCACACATACCAAGCATTTCAATAACATACACACAATATGCTCGATATGTGCAGATACAACATGGCATCACAACATGACTCTACGACTCAAGTATTTATTCAATAGGATCCGAGGAGCGAGACATTACAAACATGGGCCTCATGACCCAACATTCAGAGCACACAAGTCAAAGCACACGCGGAAGCTTAACATGTCTGAGTACAGACAACTATAAATGAAAAAGGCTGAGAAGCCTGCCTGTCTACCAGATCCTGCCGAGGGCACAAGATCGTAGCTGAGGTAGCAAGCTAAGCGTCGAAGTCCAAGCAGAACTACTAGCGAGACTGAAGTCTCTCTGCAAAAACATTAAATAGGCAAACGTGAGTACAAATGTACCCAGCAATACTTACATCAGAGCTATCTACATATGCATCAGTGTCAACAAAGGGGGTGGTGGAGTTTAACTGCAGCAGGCCTGCTTTGACTCGGTGGCTGTCCTGAACTACGACTGCAAGTAACTGTTTTGAGGTGGCGCACACGAGTCCACATATTCATCATATCAATACACCACTATGGATCCGCTCCCGTCTCCCTACGAGAACGCCATCCATAGCACTCACGCTTATCTTGCGCATTTTAGAGTATCCACTTTCACTTGTCTATGAACTGTACAGGCAACCCAGAAGTCCTTTACCGCGGACACGGCTATTCAAATAGATAATGTTAACCCTGCAGGGGTGTTGTAACGCCCGGATAATTATGCTACAGTAAAACTCTGTATTGATGCCACATCACCTTCGTTACTGTTGTTAATCTTTCATTAGTTCAAAACCGGTCCAAAAATCAAAATTCAAAATATGACAAACAACAAAAGTTTTCAAACATCAAAACAAAAATGTTCGGGCAGTGCCAAATATTGCATAGGTAATTATGGTGAAGTAAACACATTTTTAGAAAATGACTAAATACTTTAAAATGAAATAAAACAGAAAAGAAAGAAGGAAAGAGAAAGGAAAACCCCCCAAACCCCCTGGGCCAACTAGCCCAGCTAAACCAGCCTGGTCGGCCCAGCCGGCCCAGCTTCCCGCACCGCACCCCGTTCCTGTTCCTCGGTCGCGCGCCGCTACAGGGCGCGGTCGCCACCGAACCCGCTCGCCGGCGCCGAGGTGGATAAGGACGCCGACGCCGCGCCCCCTCGGTCTCTCCTCCCACTCGCCCCCCGCTTGCCCTCGTCCTGCGCCACTCCCCCTCCCCTCAGATCCACCCCGCTCTCCTCCTTCCCATCGCATCCGAGCGCCACCATGGACCCGCCGCCGCGAAACACGCGGCCACAGCCCTCGCCTCGCCTCGTTTGCGTGTCGTTCGTCTCCGCCATTGTCTTCCTCGTCGCCCGGTGGCCGCAGCTGGAGCTCAGATGCGCTGCTGCAACGGCCCCCTTCTTCCACATCTCCGGTCGCCGCCGTTCTTCCCCAACTTCGTCGACACCCCCTGCTGCTACTAAACTACCACGGGCCATCTTGCGTGCCGCACGGTGAGCCTCTCCTCCCCCTTCTCCTCCTAGATGGGCCTCTTGCGCATCGTAGCTACCTCGTGTCGTTGCCGTGAGCCCGTCGCCGTGGATCACCTCGCCGCCATGGCCATGCTCTCCGTTGTGCTCGCCTGAGCACGGCATCATGCTCTTGATGCTCACAAGAGCCCAACGCGCACGCGCACACTCCCTCCCATGCCTCCTAACTCCGTCCCCGTCGAGCTGCGATTCCGGCTGCCGCCTGATCTCGAAGCACCGCTCAACCCCGGCCACCCCTGTGCCTGCGACCACCACCACTCGACGCGCGTTGTCGCGTGCGTTCGAACACACCTAGCCACACAACTAACCGTGCCCCGCAGCCCCGTCTCCGAACTCGCTCGGGTCCCAGCGTCCTCCCCGCTCGTCGCCGGTGACAGCTCCGGTGACCTCGGGACGAACCGCCCACGCCACTAGATGCGCCTCTTCGCGCTCGTTTGAACGAGCCCATCCGCGTGCTGATCCGTGCCCTGTGGGCATATTCCGGCGAACTCCGGCGGGTCAGCGCCGTGCATTTGGTCGCCGCCGACGAGAGCCGCCCATGCTGACCTGGCGTGGCGGGTCCCACCACCTAGGCCACTGACTTGTGGGCCCAAGGCCCCCTGTTGACCAGTTGACTGAGTCAACTTGCTGACTGGGCTGGTCCCAGCAGCTGACCAGTGGCCCCCCCGTCTTTAAGCTAATTAAATTAGTTAATCTAATTAATCTGGGCTAATTAGACACAGACTAATGGGGCCCACACTTAGTTAATTCTAAATTAGTTTAAAACAAATCCCATTTCACCTCTGTCTCAATGACAAGTGGGTCCCACTGGACCCACAGTCAGTTTTGACTCTAGTCAACCGCACTGTTGACTGCTGACATCACACATACGTCATGCTGACATCATCCCATACTATTCTGGATAATGTTGATTTAAACTAATTAAATAAATTCCAGAAAATGATTTAAATCTTTAGAAAATCATATATTTTTATCCGTAACTCGGATGAAAATACTTTCTACATGAAAGTTGCTCAGAACGACGAGACGAATCTAGATACGTAGCCCGTTCGTCCACCACACATCCCTAGAATAGCAAACCCGCAACTTTCCCCCTCCGGTTCACCTGTCCGAAAACGCGAAACACCGGGGATACCTTCCCGGATGTTTTCCCCCTTCGTCGGTATCACCTACTACCACGATTGGGCACACCTAGCATCGTTACTTGTCATGTCATGCATCGATATGCATCTGTTTGCATGGTATTCATTGTTTCTTCCCCCTCTTCTCTCCGATAGACTACGAGACTGACGCTGCTGCTGCCCAGTTCGACTACGGAGTTGACGACCCCTCCTTCTTGCCCCCCCTTGATCATGAGATATCGCCTATTCTTTTCTATACTGCTTGCATTAGAGTAGTGTAGCATGTTACTGTTCGGTTACTGCTAAATGCTTAGTATAGGATGCTAGTTTATCACCATTGGCCCTACATTCTTGTCAGTCTGCCTTGCTATACTATTGGGCCGTGATCACTCGGGAGGTGATCACGGGTTTATACTATACATATATACATACTACAGATGGTGACTAAAGTCGGGTCCGCTCGAAGAGTACCCACGAGTGATTCACGGATTGGGGGCTGAAAGGACCTTTGTCCCGATGGCCCTCTGTGTGGATCTTTGTGGCAGAGCGACAGGGCAGGTTGAGACCACCTAGGCGAGAGGTGGGCCTGGCCCTGGTCGGCATCCGCGGTTGCTTCATAATAACACGCTTAACGAGATCTTGGTATTTGATCTGAGTCTGGCCATTTGGCCTATACGCACTAACCAACTATGCGAGAAAGATATGGGCACTCAACATCGTGGTATCAGCCGTAGCCTTCTAGACGTCAGCGAATGAGCGGCCCGCACCGGATTGGAACGTAAGCCTACTCTTGTATTACGGGGGCTAGTTCTGCTTTCGGCCGCCCAGGCAACGTGCAGGTGTGCAATGGGCGATGGGCCCAGACCCCTGCGCCATAGGAGTTAGACCGGCGTGCTGACCTCTCTGTTAGGCCTAGGTGGGGCTGTGACGTGTTCATCTACCGAGGCCAGGCATGACCCAGCAAAGTGTGTCCGGACAAATGGGATCGAGCGTGTTGGGTTATGTGGTGCACCCCTGCAGGGAAGTTAATCTATTCGAATAGCCGTGTCCCTCGGTAAAAGGACGACCCGGAGTTGTACCTTGACCTTATGACAACTAGAACCAGATACTTAATAAAACACACCCTTCCAAGTGCCAGATACAACCCGGTGATCGCTCTCTAACAGGGCGACGAGGGGAGGATCGCCGGGTAGGATTATGCTATGCGATGCTACTTGGAGGACTTCAGTCTACTCTCTTCTACTTGTTGCAAGACGGAGGCTGCCAGAAGCGTAGTCTTCGACAGGATTAGCTATCCCCCTCTTATTCTGGCATTCTGCAGTTCAGTCCACTGATATGGCCCTTTACACATATACCCATGCATATGTAGTGTAGCTCGTTACTTGCGAGTACTTTGGATGAGTACTCACGGTTGCCTTTCTCCCCCTTTTCCCCCTTTCCCTTCTACCTGGTTGGCGCAACAAGATGCTGGAGCCTAGGAGCCAGACGCCACCGTCGATGATGACTACTACACTGGAGGTGCCTACTACTACGTGCAGGCTGCTGACGACGACCAGGAGTAGTTTAGGAGGATCCTAGGCAGGAGGCCTGCGCCTCTTTCGATCTATATCCCAGTTTGTGCTAGCCTTCTTAAGGCAAACTTGTTTAACTTATGTCTGTACTCAGATATTGTTGCTTTCGCTGACTCGTCTATGATCGAGCACTTGTATTCGAGCCCTCGAGGCCCCTGGCTTGTATTATGATGCTTGTATGACTTATTTATGTTTTTAGAGTTGTGTTGTGATATCTTCCGTGAGTCCCTGATCTTGATCGTACATGTTTGCGTGCATGATTAGTGCATGATTGAATCGGGGGCGTCACAAGTTGGTATCAGAGCCGACTGCCTGTAGGAATCCCCCTTCCACACTCCTTGGCCGAAGTCGAGTCTAGACATTGCAAAACTTTTACTAACATGGCTATGTGCCTTATGGGCCCACATCGCCATTTGGGTGGTACTAGGATGTTTTACTCCTCGACCTTTACTCTGGGGCTCTGAACTCTCTCCTACTCGGGTTAAACGAATTTACTAACTCTAACATTAGGATCCCGTTACCACGTTCACCCCAAAGTTGGATAAGCCATAGTTATTCTATAGGATAGTATTTTGAATAGAACCCACATTGTCATTTGACTCCATTGAAACATCTTTGTTTTCAGATGGAACCCACGAGGCAGGTCGTGCGCCACACGGCGGCCATTGGTGCCTCAAGATCACCTGTTGTGCTAGCTGAGATGATGACCTATCTGGGTTATCGCTGGCACCCTGAGTACACCGTCTATGAGGAGTACCAGGACTTTAACCAGGAGCAGTACCGTGCCATCGTCCACCTCTACTCTCGGGAGTATGACTCCACTACCGTGCTGCAGACCGCTCATGGTGTTGGAGTGACCATCGAGATGGCAGTTCACGATGCCGCCTATGCTGCTCTCACACGTCTTCGTGGAGAGTATCGGGCGTTGGACACTTCCCCTTTCAGGCACATTGCTATCGCATCCGACGTTGGTGCGGAGGGATACTACACTGCTGCCTACTCCACCGTCACTCGAGAGCCCTTCCACCATCAGAGCCTGGTTCTGCATGCTGATGGGTTGGACCAAGGTAACCGAGCTCTTCGCCACGAGTTGTACACCACTCGTCAGCACCTTTGCAGGGCTCTGACGCTGTTGCACCCCTTTGTTCTATCTAGATAGCTACCGTGTTCTGCGATCTACCCAGCCAGGACCGTGATGCCCGACGGTGTCGGTTGGCCAGAGGTGGGAGGCTACTCTCCCGCACTTGGTCCTCTTCTGCCACCTGAGCATCGGGCTCTACACCAGAGTATCCGCGGCCCCCAGGCCGCTGACATGGACTACCCGTTGCCTCACTACCAGTTGTCGGGCTACGACTACCTCCATAGTACCTCTTGGGACTAATGTAGCATTGCTTATTAGTATTAGATGCATTTGCCGCGAGCCTGCGTGCCGCCTATGATGGCTTAGTCTAGTACTAAACTCTGTGTACTGAACTCTATGTCCGACCCCTTTTGTAAGTTATGCCAACTACTATGTAGTATCTATCATGCTCCTTTCATTATGCATGTTTCATCATGAATGATTCTTGTCTATGCAAATTTCTCAATGCTGAACTACCCCTGTTATATATTAGCAGGATGGTTAGACCAGCTGGTCATGGTCGTGGCGACAACGCCCCACCACCGCCTGAGTACATGGCTGGTATGGTCCAACAGCCCAATATGAACGAGCAGCCAGCCCAAGTGACTCTGCAGGATTTCATGCGCCTCAACCCAACCGTGTACCACAGCTCAACTCAGCCGCTGGATGCTGATGACTGGCTCCGTGACATCACCTATGAGATGGAGTCTGCTGAGGTAGCCCCTGCCCGCTATGTCACCTTTGCTTCCTTCTTTCTGAAGGGACCCGCAGCTCAATGGTGGGACAGCCACAGGCATACTCTACCAGTTGGGACAATCATCACCTGGCTAGACTTTCAAGCTGCCTTCCGTGCCCGCTTCATTCCTCAGGGGATCATGGACAGGAAGAAGCGTGAATTCCGCAACCTCACCCAGGGCAACAAAACTGTGGAAGCTTATCAGCAGGAGTTTCTGGAGTTGTCCCGCTATGTTAAAGAAGACATCAAGATGCACGTAGACAGGAGAAGTTCCATGACGGCCTTCAATCTGACATCAAGCTCGCACTTCTAGTGCATGACTTTGCCGATTTCGCCACCTTGGTGAACAAGGCTATCAATGTCGAGACTGGTCTGCAGGAACACCAGAGCTCTCACAGGCGCAACCGTGACACGGGCTCATCTTCGGGCCCGCCCCCACAGAAGCGTAAGATATGGATCCGGAATAGCATGTACCGTCCAAATGCACCTGCCCCAAGGCAGACCTATGCTGCACCTCGTCTGCCTCCTCCACCATCTAGGCAGCCAAGGCTTCCAGCTCCACCACCCCAAGCTCCTGTTCCCACTCCCAATAATGGTCTGTGCTACAAGTGTGGTCAACCGGGTCATCGTGCCAGGGACTGCAATCAGAGTCAGAATCAACTGGCCCTTCCCGCAGCTGGCCGTGGAAACAACCAGCCTCGCAACAACAATGCCAAGTCTTATGGTCGTGTTCATGCCAACCACGTTGATCTCAATGAAGCTCAAGACCAGCCTGCTACTGGGATGGGTACACTCCTCGTAAATTCAGTACCAGCATCCGTTTTATTTGATACAGGTGTATCGCATTCATTCATGTCAGAAGATTTTGCATGCTTGCACGACATTAAATGTGAGGACATGAATGCTTCTCTCTTAGTGCACACCCCTGCGGGCCAATGTCGGACCTCCATGATTTGCAACGATGTCCCCGTTGAAATCGAAGGACTAGAATTCCTTGTCTCTCCCATCGTATTGAAGTCCTGTAGCATTGATCTCATTCTGGGAATGAACTGGTTAAAAGCGCATACTGCTTCTATCGTTTGCGCCACCAAGACCGTCCATCTGCTACACCCTTCTGATGTAATAATAAGCTACAATGCTCGTCTGGTTCAGAACACCGAGGCCAGGCTTTATGCCTTGAACGCATTGAACGTTGCACCCCTTGAGGGCATTGAAAACATTCCTGTCGTTCGCGAATTCCAAGACGTCTTTCCTGAAGAACTTCCAGGGATTCCCCCTACTAGAGCTGTCAAATTCATCATTGACTTAAAACCAGGCACCACTCCTATAGCCAAACGGCCCTACAAGATGCCGCCACATGAACTCATTGAGCTTAAGGAGGAAATCGACAAATCTCTTCGAAGTGGTTTCATTCGCCCAAGTTGCTCTCCTTGGGGAGCACCTTCTCTCTTTGTCAAGAAGAAGGATGGGGCAAACCGATTGGTCCAAGACTACCGTCCTATTAACTAAGCTACCATTCAGAACAAATATCCTCTTCCTCGGATCAATGATCTATATGATCAACTGGCTGGTTCGTCAGTGTTCTCTAAACTCGACTTGAGGTTGGGTTACCACCAGACCTGTGTTCGTGAAGAAGATATCCCGAAGACCGCATTTGTGACTCGCTATGGATCATACGAGTAAACCGTCATGTCTTTTGGATTAACCAATGCTCCAGCCACTTTCTCTCATCTAATGAACTATATCTTTATGGAATACCTCAACAAGTTTGTCGCGGTTTATCTGGATGATATCCTTGTATATTCCAAGAATGAAGAAGAACATGCTGAACATCTTCGTCTTGTTCTGGAAAAGCTTAGAGAGCATCAACTCTATGCCAAGTTCTCCAAGTGTGAATTCTGGCTTCCCAAAGTAACCTATCTTGGTCATGTCATCTCTAAGGATGGTATTGCCGTCAACCCTGAGCGAGTACAGGCTATTCTCGATTGGACTCCTCCGAAGAATGTCAAGCAAGTCAGAAGTTTTCTCGGACTCGCCAGCTATTGCCGTCGATTCGTCGAGAACTTCTCCAAGATTGCTAGACCTCTGACTAACCTACTTCATAAGGGCGTCAAGTTTGAGTGGACAGAAAAGTGTCAGGAATGTTTCCAGGCGCTCAAAGACAAGTTGACTTCTGCCCCAGTGCTTGCTCCTCCAGATACTAAGAAGGACTTTGTCATTTATTGTGATGCTTCACATCAAGGCCTAGGTGCTGTCCTAATGAAAGAGCGTAAAGTGATTGCTTATGCCTCTCATCAACTGTGCCCTCACAAAGAGAACTATCCAGTTCATGACCTCGAGCTTGCTGCTGTTATCCATGCACTGAAACAGTGGCGACATTACCTTCTCGGTAATCGTTGCAAGATCTTCACCGACCACCAAAGTATGAAGTATCTGTTTACTCAACTAGATCTGAACCTCCGTCAGCAGAGATGGATGGAGATTGTTGCAGATTTTAACCTGAGTATTTCGTATACCCCAGGCAAGGCTAATGTAATGGCTGATGCCTTGAGCTGCAAGTCTTACTGCAACCACCTCCAGGTTCACAAAGTTCAGCCCTCGCTTGTTGATGAATTCAGAAAGCTGAACCTCCATATTATTCCTCTTGGTGCACTCGCTCCCCCTCCTCCGGAGTTTCGCAAGATGAACCTCCACGTTGTTTCCCGGGGTTCTCCCAATACCATAGTTGCTAGACCAGATCTTGTGGACACCATCAAATGGATACAGAAATGTGACGATGAAGTCGAGCGGATTAAACGTTATCTCGCAGAAGGAAAGCCCTCATTCTTCACTATTGATGACGCATGCACCTTATTCTTCAAAGGTTGCCTAGTGGTACCGAGTAAGAGGGAAAACCTGAATCTGACTAAAGGGTTATGCAAGAAGCTCATGATACACCTTTGTCTATTCATCCCGGTAGTACCTAGATGTACCAAGACATTCGTCAGAGATTCTGGTGGTCTAATATGAAGCAAGATATTGCTCGTTATGTTGCTGAGTGTGACGTTTGTCATCGTATCAAAGCAAAGCATCAAAGGCCTGCTGGAACTCTGCAACCTATCTCTATTCCTGAATGGAAATGGGACCATGTTGAAATGGACTTCGTCACTGGATTCCCCAAATCGCAGAAAGGTAATGATGCTATTCTTGTCGTCATTGACCGGCTTTCTAAAGTTGCGCATTTTCTGGCTGTCAAGGAAACGATCACTGCTAGTCAGCTGGCAAACCTCTACATTTCCAGAATTGTCTCACTTCACGGTATTCCATTGGTAATCAGTTCAGACCGTGGCAGCTTATTCACTTCAAGATTCTGGGCAAGTTTCCAAGAAGCTATGGGCACTCATCTGTCTTTCAGCACTGCTTTTCATCCTCAGTCGCAAGGGCAAGTTGAACGTGTCAACCAAGTTCTCGAAGACATGCTTCGAGCTTGTGTTATTTCCTTCAGCAAGAAATGGGAGGAATCTCTCCCGTATGCTGAGTTCTCTTATAATAATAGCTATCAAGCTAGTCTGAAGATGGCCCCCTTCGAAGTGTTATATGGACGAAAGTGCCGAACCCCTCTGAACTGGTCAGAAACTGGGAAACGCCCACTCTTCGGTCCGGATATTATCCAACATGCCGAAGAACAAGTCCGCATTATTCGCGAGAATCTCAAGACTGCTCAGTCGCGTCAGAAGAGTCAATATGATAGTAAACATAAGGACATGGTATATCAGCCTGGCGAAAAGGCCTATCTTCGCATTACACCAATGAAGGGTGCTCACAGCTTCGGGATCAAGGGAAAGCTAGCTCCTCGCTATATTGGCCCATTCACTATTCCGGAAAGGCGTGGAAAAGTGGCATACCAACTGGAGCTTCCGCCGAACCTTTCTCAGGTTCACGATGTGTTCCACGTGTCACAGCTCCGCCGTTGCTTCAAGGACCCAATTCGAGGAGTGGATCATGAAGTGCTCCAATTACAAAAGACCTCTCCTATAAAGAGCATCCGGTCCGCATTCTTGAACAAGCTGAACGCCGCACATGTCACAAGGCGGTCAAATTCCTCAAAGTTCAGTGGTCGCACAATTCTGAAGATGAAGCCACTTGGGAACGCGAGGATCGTCTGCGCAAAGAATACCCCGCACTGTTTCCTTCTACCTCTTAAATCTCGGGATGAGATATCTTGTAGTGGAGGAGATTTGAAAAGCCCGGATAATTATGCTACAGTAAAACTTTGTATTGATGCCATGTCACCTTCATTACTGTTGTTAATCTTTCATTAGTTCAAAACCGGTCCAAAAATCAAAATTCAAAATATGACAAACAACAAAAGTTTTCAAACATCAAAACAAAAATGTTCGGGTAGTGCCAAATATTGCATAGGTAATTATGGTGAAGTAAACACATTTTTAGAAAATGACTAAATACTTCAAAATGTAATAAAACAGAAAAGAAAAATAAAGAAAAGAAAGAAGGAAAGAGAAAGGAAAACCCCCCAAACCCCCTGGGCCAACTGGCCCAGCTAAACCAGCCTGGTCGGCCCAGCCGACATAGCTCCCCGCACCGCACCCCCTTCCTGTTCCTCGGTCGCGCGCCGCTACAGGGCGCGGTCGCCACCGGACCCGCTCGCCGGCGTCGAGGTGGATGAGGAGGCCGATGCCGCGCCCCCTCGGTCTCTCCTCCCACTCGCCCCCCGCTCGCCCTCGGTTCCTGTGCCACTCCCCCTCCCCTCAGATCCACCCCGCTCTCCTCCTTCCTATCGCATCCGAGCGCCACCATGGACCCGCCGCCGTGAAACGCGCGGCCACAGCCCTCGCCTCGCCTCGTTTGCGTGTCGTTCGTCTTCACCATCGTCTTCCTCGTTGACCGGTGGCCGCAGTTGGAGCTCAGAGGCGCTGCTTCCACGGCCCCTTCTTCCACATCTCCGGTCGCCGCCATTCTTCCCCAACTCCGTCGACACCCCCTGCTGCTACTAAACTACCACGGGCCATCTTGCGTGCCGCTCGGTGAGCCTCTCCTCCCCCTGCTCCTCCTAGATGGGCCTCTTGCGCACCGTAGCTACCTCGTGTCGTTGCCGTGAGCCCGTCGCCGCGATTCACCTCGCCGCCGTGGCCATGCTCTCCGTCGTGCTCGCCTCAGCACGGCATCGTGCTCCTGATGCTCACAGGAGCCCAACGCGCACGCGCACACTCCCTCCCGTGCCTCCTAACTCCGTCCCCGTCGAGCTGCGATTCCGGCTACCGCCTGATCTCAAAGCACCGCTCAACCCCGGTCACCCCCGTGCCTGCGACCACCGCCACTCGACGCGTGTTGTCGCATGCGTTCGAACGCACCTAGCCCCGCAACGAACCGTGCCCCGCAGCCCCGTCTTCGAACTCGCTCAGGCCCCGGAAGCCGCCCCGCTCGTCGCCGGCGACAGCTCCGGCGACCTCAGGATGAATCGCCCACGCCACTAGATGCGCCTCTTCGCGCTCGTTCGAACGAGCCCATGCGCGCCCTGATCCGTGCCCTGTGGGCATTTTCCGGCGAACTCCAGCGGGTCAGCGCCATGCATTTGGTCGCTGCCGGCGAGAGCTGCCCGTGCTGACCTGGCGTGTCGGTTCCCACCGCCTGGGCCACTGACTGGTGGGCCCAAGGCCCCCTGTTAACCAGTTGACTGAGTCAACTTGCTGACTGGGCTGGTCCCAGCAGCTGACCAGTGGCCCCCCGTCTTTAAGCTAATTAAATTAGTTAATCTAATTAATCTGGGCTAATTAGTCAGTGACTAATGGGGCCCACACTTAGTTAATTCTAAATTAGTTTAAAACAAATCATATTTCACCTCTGTCTCAATGACAGGTGGGTCCCACTGGACCCACAGTCAGTTTTGACTCTAGTCAACCGCACTGTTGACTGCTGACATCACACATACGTCATGCTGACGTCATCTCATACTATTCTGGATAATGTTGATTTAAATTAATTAAATAAATTCCAGAAAATGATTTAAATCTTTAGAAAATCATATCTTTTAATCCGTAACTAGGATGAAAATACTTTCTACATGAAAGTTGCTCAGGACGACGAGACAAATCCGGATACATAGCCTGTTCGTCCACCACACATCCCTAGCATAGCAAACCCGCAACTTTCCCCCTCTAGTTCACCTGTTCGAAAATGCGAAACACCGAGGATACCTTCCCGGATGTTTTCCCCCTTCGTCGGTATCACCTACTACCGCGATTGGGCACTCCTAGCATCGTTACTTGTCATGTCATGCATCAATATGCATCTGTTTGCATGGTATTCATTGTTTCTTCCCCCTCTTCTCTCCAGTAGACTACGAGACCGACGCTGCTGCTGCCGAGTTCGACTACGGAGTTGACGACCCCTCCTTCTTGCCAGAGCAACCAGGCAAGCCCCCCCCCCTTGATCACCAGATATCACCCATTCTTCTCTATACTGCTTGCATTAGAGTAGTGTAGCATGTTACTGTTCGGTTACTCCTATTCTGTTGCATAGCCTGTCATTGTTGCTATAGTCATTGATACCTTACCCGCAATCCTAAATGCTTAGTATAGGATGCTAGTTTATCAGCATTGGCCCTACATTCTTGTCAGTCTGCCTTGCTATACTATTGGGCCGTGATCACTCGGGAGGTGATCACGGGTTTATACTATACATATATACATACTACAGATGGTGACTAAAGTCGGGTCCGCTCGAAGAGTACCCGCGAGTGATTCACGGTTTGGGGGCTGAAAGGACCTTTGTGCGCTGACCTCTCTGTTAGGCCTAGGTGGGGTTGCGACGTGTTGATCTTCCGAGGCAGGGCATGACCCAGCAAAGTGTGTCCGGCCAAATGGGATCGAGCGTGTTGGGTTAAGTGGTGCACCCCTGCAGGGAAGTTAATCTATTCGAATAGTCGTGTCCCTCGGTAAAAGGACGACCCGGAGTTGTACCTTGACGTGCTGACAACTAGAATTGGATACTTAATAAAACACACCCTTCCAAGTGCCAGATACAACCCGGTGATCGCTCTCTAATGGGGCGACGAGGAGAGGATCGTCGGGTAGGATTATGCTATGCGATGCTACTTGGAGGACTTCAGTCTACTCTCTTCTACTTGCTGCAAGACGGAGGCTGCCAGAAGCGTAGTCTTCGACAGGATTAGCTATCCCCCTCTTATTTTGGCGTTCTGCAGTTCAGTCCACTGATATGGCCCTTTACACATATACCCATGCATATGTAGTGTAGCTCCTTGCTTGCGAGTACTTTGGATGAGTACTCACGGTTGCCTTTCTCCCCCTTTTCCCCCTTTCCCTTCTACCTGGTTGGTGCAATCAGATGCTGGAGCCCAGGAGCAAGACGCCACTGTCGACGAAGACGTGCAGGCTGCTGACGACGACCAGGAGTAGTTTAGGAGGATCCCAGGCAGGAGGCCTGCGCCTCTTTCGATCTGTATCCCAGTTTGTGCTAGCCTTCTTAAGGCAAACTTGTTTAACTTATGTCTGTACTCAGATATTGTTGCTTTCGCTGACTCGTCTATGATCGAGCACTTGTATTCGAGCCCTCGAGGCCCCTGGCTTGTATTATGATGCTTCTATGACTTATTTATGTTTTTAGAGTTGCGTTGTGATATCTTCAGGTTCCATCCGCAAGGAGATCCGACCGGGGTGTCGCTCACAGCCCCAAACGATGTGAGCAGGGTTCCCAAGCCCACCATCCGGGTGCCACTTGGTACACCGTGCCACTGTGCCTAGTCTGTCCCAAGCCCACCTGTACCGGGTGCCACTTGGTAGACTACTAACACTACCTACAGCACCAGAAACTAGTTGCAACTCCTGGACAGAGATCATGTTGATTAATAATTCGAGAGGGGTCGAGTTACCGGAACCCAATGTGTGGTAGTAACTGTTCATGGATCACAAACACAGAACTCAGTTCCTGAGGAAGGCTTCAATGAGACAACCCACCATGTACTCCTACATGGCCTCTCACTGCTACCTTTACGAAATCGTGTTCTCACACTTAGTTCACACACAGTAGGACATGTTCACACACCTCCAATTCATCCCCGATGAATCAGACCTGACTCAACTCTAAGCAGTAGTAGGCATGACAAACAAGCATGTATGAGTAGGCACATCAGGGCTCAAACAACTCCTACTCATGCTAGTGGGTTTCATCTATTTACTGTGGCAATGACAGGTCATGCAGAGGAAAGGGGTTCAGCTACCGCGGCAAGTAATAAATATGTCGTTGATGTCCTAATGCACTAAAAGAGAGCAGGAGCGAGAGAGTGGATTGTATCGGAATGAACAAGGGGGTTTTGCTTGCCTGGCACTTCTGAAGATAGTATAGCTCTTCATCGGTGTCATCGATCACATCGTCGGAACACGTCTACTGAGAGGGGACAAACACCCACAAACAAAGAAGAAACACAATCAATGCAATGCGACAATATGATGCATGATCATGACATGACAATATGTTGTGATTTGGGCTAATGCAACTAGCAACCAGATTAAATGAAGCTGGTTTGAACCCAAGATTCAAATTCCAACTCCACATGTGATTATTTAAATGCCATTCATTTCATTTGTCCTAAACAGTAGTGATAAGTTGTTCTAACATGCATGAAAATGGTATAGATGGATAGATTGGATTTTCTGATCAATTTTCATATATAACTTCTTTCATTCTGAGTTATGGTTGATTTTATATGAATTTTAGAAGTTTTGGGCATTTTCTGAAAATAATAAATCATTTAAGATTTATTTAAATTCCAGAAAACGCTTACTGCGTTAGCGCTGCGTCATGCATGCGTCAGCGGTCAACAGCGCCTAACCAGGGTAAAACCTGACAGTGGGCCCCACATGTTAGTGTCCTAGTTAATAAAAAGACTGTTAGCGCTAATTTAGTCCTAACTAAAAAGTGTCAGCGAGGCATGGGCCCACATGTAAGTGACCCAAAGGGTCATTAGATTACTGCCTAATGGCGTTTTCGCCGGAGTTAGGCCGCCGGCGAGGTGCCGCGGCGGTAGGGCGCTTCGGAAAACTGTTGTGCTGCACCGTTTGAGGCAGGGTTTGCTCCTGCGTGGTCCTGGGAGCGAGCTGCATCGACCAGTGGTGGTGGCCGGAGCTGCGGTGGCTAGGATCAACGGCGGTGACCAAAACGGTGGCGGCCGGAGTTCGGATGGGTTCAGTTTGGCGCTAGGGGGGCACATCAGATCGAACAAGTGGACGCGCCCGGCTACTGGGAGCGTGCTGAGCACGGGGCGATGCTCAGGCACAAGCTTCAGTGGCTGCAGCGGCAGCGGTGACATGGCCGGCGTCGAGGAGCTCTCGGGAACGACGCCTAGAGGATGCGAGGGACGACGGGGCAAGGGGGGATCGGTTCAACGGCTCACCGCGGAGCTGCAGGGATGATTAGAGGGCTCGGGGACGCGCCGTAGTGGACCCGAGGAGGAAGAAGTCGTAGAGGACGGCGCTCCGGGGTTCTTCCCATCCCGTGGCTCGGTGGAGACGGCGTAGGGATCCATGGCGGGGCTCGAGATCACATCGGAGAGGCGGGGGGGAGGCTGTGGTCGCGGTGGTGTTCGTCAGCGATCTCTGTGCACACGGGCAGAGAGAAGAGAGGGAGCAGAGGAGGGGAAGGGAGGCCACGAGAGAGGGAAAAAGGACCAGGGGTGTCGAGGGCGTCTCCCAGGCGCGAGAGGATGGGCGCGAGGAGGCCAGGCAGGCAGGGAGGAGCTGGCGTGGCTCAGCTGTGCTGCTGCCACGTAGCTGCCTCAGGTTGAAGACAACCTGGAGGTGGTGGTGGGCTGGGCTGGCTAGAGGGTTTGGGCCAGGTAGGCTGTAGGTAAGTCCTGGTGAGCATCCCTCCCTCTCTGTTTCCTAATTTTGTTCTGTTTTTCTATTTTACAGATTTGTTTTAATTTGGTTTTCAAACCAAATCACTTTTAAAAATTCTGGAAATAGTTATGGGCACTAAAATAGCTATTCCAGAGGCCCTCAACTAGTTCCAAAATTGTTGGGGCATTTAAAAATATTAATAGTATTTAAATGCTCCAATTCAAATACAGTATGAATTAATTCAGAAATCCAGAATGGCCTAAAAATATGTTCATCATTTTTGGCAGAGGTTTTCACCTTTATCAGAAAGCATGAACATTTTCAAAGGTCATTTTGGGTTTCTTGAAAAAGATTTTAATCCATCCTAGTTGAGTTGATTAAATGCTAGGGTTTGAACATCCCCATTTCAATCTTAAATAAAATTTAAACATGATGCAACAAGACGCAACACCAGGTAGTACCAGAAGCTAGGGATGTGACAACTCACCTCCACTAAACAAGAATCTCGTCCCGAGATTCAAGCGTAGGGTAAGATGAAGGGGGGCGCGAACTAACACAATCTTCACGATCCAGGTTGCACTTCATAAGGGCATTAATTCGATCACCATCTTTGTCTCGTCATCTTGCTCTGAGAACTCCAACTAACATGACAATGAGAGGAAAGGAAAAACTCTAAAGAATCGATCTTCTCGGAGATCAAGCAACTCAGGATCAACTCACGGAGTAAGACATAGCACATCTCTCGAGCTGGGACACGAAACACACATCCAAAGGGATGGGGTGAAACAGATGACGAGGGTTCACTAGGTAGACAACAATTCCATACCTAAGAGGGTGGTGGACGGTTGTCAACGTAGCGAGGAGTTGAGTTGCCATGATACCTTAACGAGACATCTTAGAGGAGGTGACTCGTGGAATCATCCCTTAAGTGGCAAAAGAATTACCTTAGATTCAAAGATCATTGAAACTCTTTATACCAGCTTAAGGCAAATCACAATCGATCATTTGGAGGAGTTCGGTAGAATAACATACTCGGACTAGAATGGATGACGTGGATTACCTTGTTGAAAACAACACAAGGGATGTTTTTAGTAACTGGGGAGAAGCTCAACAGTAGAGAGTGAGCCCACTGTTTGAAAAGTTATAGCATAACCGAGGAAACAGAGAGGAATCCCAGTTAGTGCCGATGATAACACCTAGCGCTTGTGCGTGCTCTCAAGAACTTGAGAATTTCCATATTCATCAAGGTTTTACCAACATCTGTGTCAACGATCCTAGCAACACAACGTACTACCATTATGAACAGCGATGGATGATGTAGATGCAAAGGAAGATAACCTTCTCATGTTTCACCTTAGCGGGGCCAAGGGAACAAAATCTGGATGATCGACCGAGAGACATTTAGCACTTCGCTTATAATGTTCTCCTTGATGTGCTAGCGTAACCCATTCAGAGATATGGTTTGATATCTAGAACATCAAGTAAAAAGGTCGGACTTCGGGAGCACAAAAATCCATAAGGAACAACTACTTGAATGAGTTCTACGAGATCCTTATGGGGAGGTGGCCAACTTCCTCAAACAAGATACTACAATAATAGGTCTTCCGGTTGGGTGTGTTGGCCATGGCATCCACTTTACCGGTTACAGAGAGACCAACATTACAGTTATTGGGAAACGTTCCAACCATCATATCTGCCTGAGATTCAGATCTGGTTGGTCTCAGGATATTCCAGACTCATCCAGTCTAAAGAGAAAAATGAAAGTTTGCAACACAAATCGACGAGATGGCGCTGCGAGATTCTCGGGAGATGAACTACGATAGCAAGTTCCAAAACATGAGCTAGTTCTGCTACATACATGTGAACACACTGTCCCAGACTAGCATGACCACATAGTAGTCTTATAATAAAACACTACCGAGTTCAGGTGGGGAACCCTCATCAAGGATATCGAAGTCTTTACGCAAGTCCATGGATTAGATCCCAAGCATAGACTTCTCTTCCTTGAACAAGTCAATCAGTGGCTTGGTGTGCTAGGAAACACATATAGAATGGAGGCGGCCAGCCTATCAAACCATAGAGTACTTCGCACATGCATGACTAACTTGGGACAATTCCATAGGAAGCAAAACTAACTTTCTTGAACCTACGGCGGCAGCTTGCATCAAATGCACATGAGTTAGAGAGAGTCACTTCTTTTATCCGAACATATGCTTCATGAGCTAGCATGAATAAATGCATTCAAAAGTTTCCAATACTAGCTTAATGTTCAACAAGATTATGGAGAAGATAAGGATGTTGTCGATGGGCTCAACAACAATTCATCCTGGTTTCCATATAAATGGAATTCCACAATTATGTTAACATGGTGATAGTATTGGTCAGACCAAAAGATGTAATGGTGTATGCTCGAGGAATTAACCACGAGTAAGACAACATTACGAATATCGTTGGTTCTGATTTGATTTGAAGATAGCCCATACTCAAATCAAAGTTTTGATAAGACAATAGGTCCAACAACTGGTCATGAGGATCAATCGATGAAGATATCATCTTTCTTCAACACACATACAAGATATCCCTTAAGATGAACTAAATCGGACAAGCTCCCATCTTCCAACTCTCCAAGTTGTTCTTTAGCTTGACCAACCAGCTCAGGGGTATGCAACACAGATTCTTGGAGAAGGGGTGGTTTATATGAAACCAACTTGATCACGAGCTCAACATAGCGGTCAGGTGACAACCTGGTAACACATCCGAGAAGATATTTGGAAAATCACGAACCACCGGTATGTTACTAAGCTCGAGAATAATCTTGCTTTTCAGGGAAAGATGATATGATCAAAAGAGTGAGGGATTGACACAATCCTAACTCATTGATCGAAGTGTGCAGCAGAAATAGGGACTAGATAGCACCATCAACCTTAGGATGATGATTCAATAACCAACATGCTAAGGAGGAAATTATTGTCCTTTAACTACCTAGCAACGGATTTGCTAGGAGTATAGATTTCATACATCACGATTCACTTGTCGGCGTTCCGGTTGTAACAACATGGGGGCCGAGTTATGGTTAATGATGGAGTTCAAAGGATGGTGTGCAATTCCCGTGGCATTCTCGATATAAATATGGTAATACTACAAGGTAGAACAGAACAAAAGCTGGGTTGGCATTTTGATCTGCGAGGTACAACTACTTTGACCCAATCCTCGATGTGCATGAGGTACTGGAGTTTGTTTCTCCTAGTCATTCTGGAATAGAATGGCTTGACAGACCACAAAAGGAAAGGCATCGCTGAACACGAATGCACTCATACTCTTGGCTATCAATTGATAGACGAAGGTCAGAAAACGACTAAAAAGGGACAGCTCAAAGGAACATATGATTTTCTGAGTTGTGGACGCATAGATTAGTATGTCGAACAAGTTCAACATATTTCTTCCGGATAACCCATGCAAAAGAGGAAGGATTGGCAGATTCACAATTTTTGAATGGAGAACTCATGAAGAGCACTCTGGTTGTGATCTTTCGGTTCAACGAGGAACTTCTGCCATAAATAGTTCATGGTATTTGGAAGAACGATATACCATGAACCTCGAGGACTATCACAAAGGTTACTAATAACCTAAAGGAACTAGCAAACACTATCAAAACGAGGTAAGTAGGGTGAATCTCGGGTTCAAAACCCAAGGAGTAGAATACCTACTACTAAGTGGCATCACGGGATGCTTTCGAGAATGATGGCCAGGATCATTACACTAGGAACACAAAGCATGGCCAGATTACTAGGTGATATTCTAGACATCTAGGGTCATAATAATAGCTCCAGCATATACGTCAAGGAACAGAGTACCTCAACTCACCGATTAGTGTGGTTAATCTGGCCCAAAGGAACATCGGAATGGTAAGAAGGAATTTGCAAATGTGTCAGACTGTTTAGAAACCTGGGATGACTCGGACAGCATAACAGCTGCAAATGCTCAGAAGGATTTGAGGCATGCTACCAAAAATGGTGGCATAACCACTCAGAAGCACAATATCAAGGTTTCGAGCTCAACAGTTAACATATGGAAATAGTAGGAACTGAACTGAGGTTTAAATCCAACAATCTTATGAGCCTACTAATTAGTAACACGGGATCCTGATAGAAAGAAGAGAAAGTCTAGTTCCTTAACCCCGTAGGAAAGATAAGATGACTCAGATCAGAAGGGCATAAGGTATAAGGAGTAAAAAGAGCCTTACGTTCCATCCCAAAATCAATTCCCTTATATAACTAAAGCATTTATAGACTCGACTTCGACCAGTTTGGCTTGGTAATCCTACAGGCAGTCAAGCTTTGATACCAAAGCTGTCAGGACCCCAACTCCATGCCACACCGATCTAGCATGTAACACCTCATATCACTTTGTGGCCTCACGCACGGTATTCCCACGGGTGTCGCCTTACCAGGCCCGAGACCATTTGCGCCTTTTGGCACACGTATATGATAGTGTCGCTAGCATCCATATGACAAGGAGCCCGGGCTGACATGGCTAGTCGTGAACCCAAAGTGGCACTAACTTACAGGGACAGGCATACATGACCCAACAACGAACGTGTCGGTCAACAGCGAGTGAATCCGGGCTGTAGCAGCTGGGCTAGCAAGACTCTAGAGGATCTGGGCTGTAGCAGGCTAACAGGACTCCGGTAGACACCGCGTGACATTTCCCCGAAGGGACAGACACAGGAATGAAGAAGGACACATGCCGGCCAGCCTAAGTGTTCCGGAGCAGTAGCAAGCTACCATGGCTCAGTGGAAGCACTAGGAGACATTTCTCGGTAAGAGAGGCTACCAAGGATAAACAACTAGATTTTCAGATCCCACACATACCAAGCATTTCAATAACATACACACAATATGCTCGATATGTGCAGATACAACATGGCATCACAACATGACTCTACGACTCAAGTATTTATTCAATAGGCTCCGAGGAGCGAGACATTACAAACATGGGCCTCATGACCCAACATTCAGAGCACACAAGTCAAAGCACACGCGGAAGCTTAACATGTCTGAGTACAGACAACTATAAATGAAAAAGGCTGAGAAGCCCGCCTGTCGACCAGATCCTGCTGAGGGCACAAGATCGTAGCTGAGGTGACAAGCTAAGCGTCGAAGTCCAAGCAGAACTACTAGCGAGACTGAAGTCTCTCTGCAAAAACATAAAATAGGCAAACGTGAGTACAAATGTACCTAGCAAGACTTACATCAGAGCTATCTACATATGCATCTGTGTCAACAAAGGGGGTGGTGGAGTTTAACTATAGCAGGCCAGCTTTGACTCGGTGGCTATCCTGAACTACGACTGCAAGTAACTCTTTTGAGGTGGCGCACATGAGTCCACATATTCATCATATCAATACACCAATATGGATCCGCTCCCGTCTCCCTACGAGAATGCCATCCATAGCACTCATGCTTATCTTGCGCATTTTAGAGTATCCACTTTCACTTGTCTATGAACTGTACAGGCAACCCAGAAGTCCTTTACCGCGGACACGGCTATTCGAATAGATAATGTTAACCCTGCAGGGGTGTACTTCTTCACACACGCTCTCGCCACTTACTGCCATGTACACCTCGTGTATCTCGGCAACCTTCAAGCGGAAGCCTGGCGAGGGAGTCGGCCACGACCTGACTAACCACACAAGTCTCTCGTCCAGGTTTATCGCCTATTCGGGTTCCATCCGCAAAGAGATCCGGCCGGGGTGTCGCTCACGGCCCCAAACGATGTGAGAAGGGTTCCCAAGCCCACCATCCGGGTGCCACTTGGTACACCGTGCCACTGGCCCTAGTCTGTCCCAAGCCCACCTGTACCGGGTGCCACTTGGTAGACTACTAACACTACCTACAACACCAGAAACTAGTTGCAACTCCTGGACAGAGATCATGTTGATTAATAAGTCGAGAGGGTACGAGTTACCGGAACCCAATGTGTGGTAGTAACTGTTCATGGATCACAAACACAGAACTCAGTTCCTGAGGACGGCTTCAATGAGACAACCCACCATGTACTCCTACATGGCCTCTCACCACTACCTTTACGAAATCGTGTTCTCACACTTAGTTCACACACAGTAGGACATGTTCACACACCTCCAATTCATCCCCGATGAATCAGACCTGACTCAACTCTAAGCAGTAGCAGGCATGACAAACAAGCATGTATGAGTAGGCACATCAGGGCTCAAACAACTCCTACTCATGCTAGTGGGTTTCATCTATTTACTATGGCAATGACAGGTCATGAAGAGGAAAGGGGTTCAGCTACTACGGCAAGTAATAAATATGTCGTTGATGTCCTAATGCAGTAAAAGAGAGCAGGAGCGAGAGAGTGGGATTGTATCGGAATGAACAAGGGGGTTTTGCTTGCCTGGCACTTCTGAAGATAGTATAGCTCTTCATCGGTGTCATCGATCACATCGTCGGAACACGTCTACTGAGAGGGGACAAACACCCACAAACAAATAAGAAACACAATCAATGCAATGCGACAATATGATGCATGATCATGACATGGCAATATGTTGTGATTTGGGCTAATGCAACTAGCAACCAGATTAAATGAAGCTGGTTTGAACCCAAGATTCAAATTCCAACTCCACATGTGATTATTTAAATGCCATTCATTTCATTTGTCCTAAACAGTAGTGATAAGTTGTTCTAACATGCATGAAAATGGTACAGATGGATAGATTAGATTTTTCCGATCATTTTTCATATATAACTTATTTCATTCCGAGTTACGGTTGATTTTATATGAATTTTAGAAGTTTTGGGCATTTTATGAAAATAATAAATTTTTTAAGATTTATTTAAATTCCAGAAAACACTTACTGCGTCAGCGCTGCGTCATGCATGCGTCAGCGGTCAACAGTGCCTAACCAGGGTCAAACCTGACAGTGGGCCCCACATGTCAGTGTCCTAGTTAATTAAAAAGACTGTTAGCGCTAATTTAGTCCTAACTAAAAAGTGTCAGTGAGGCATGGGCCCACATGTAAGTGACCCAGAGGGTCATCAAATTAGTGCCTAATGGCGTTTTCGCTGGAGTTAGGCCACCGGCGAGGTGCCGCGGCGGCAGGGCGCTTCGGAAAACCGTTGTGCTGCGCCGTTTGAGGCGGGGTTTGCTCCTGCGTGTTCCTGGGAGCGAGCTGCGTCGACCAGTGGTGGTGGCCGGAGCTGCGGTGGCTAGGATCAACGGCGGCGACCGGAGTTCAGACGGGTTCAGTTTGGCGCTAGGGGGGGGGGGCACAGCAGATCGAACGAGTCGACGCGCCCGGCTACTGGGAGCGTGCTGAGCACGGAGCGATGCTCAGGCGCAAGCTTCAGTGGCTGCAGCGGCAGCGGCGACATGGCCGGCATCGAGGAGCTCTCGGGAACGATGCCTAGAGGATGCGAGGGACGACGGGGCAAGGGGGGATCGGTTCAACGGCTCACCGCGGAGCTGCAGGGATGATTAGCGGGCTCGGGGACGCGCCGGAGTGGGAGCACGGTCGCCGGCGATATCGGTGACCCGAGGAGGAAGAAGTCATAGAGGACGGCGTTCCGGGGCTCTTCCCGTCGCGTGGCTCGGTGGAGACGGCATAGGGATCGACGGCGGGGCTCGAGATCACATCGGAGAGGTGGGGGGGAGGATGTGGTCACGGTGGTGTTCGTCGGCGATCTCTGCGCACACGGGCAGAGAGAAGAGAGGGAGCAGAGAAGGGGAAGCGAGGCCGCGAGTGAGGGAAAAAGGACCAGGGGTGCCGAGGGCGTCTCCCAGGCGCGAGAGGATGGGCGCGGGGAGGCCAGGCAGGCAGGGAGGAGCTGGCGCGGCTCAGCTGTGCTGCTGCCACACAGCTGCCTCAGGTTGAAGACAACCTGGAGGTGGTGGTGGGCTGGCCTGGCTAGAGGGTTTGGGCCAGGTAGGCTGTAGGTAAGTCCAGGTGAGCATCCCTCCCTCTCTGTTTCCTAATTTTGTTCTGTTTTTCTATTTTGCAGATTTGTTTTAATTTGGTTTTCAAACCAAATCACTTTTAAAAATTCTGAAATAGTTATGGGCACTAAAATAGCTATTCCAGAGGCCCTCAACTAGTTCCAAAATTGTTGGGGCATTTAAATTTTTTAATAGTATTTAAATGCTCCCATTCAAATACAGTATGAATTAATTCAGAAATCTAGAATGGCCTAAAAATATGTTTATCATTTTTGGCAGAGGTTTTCACCTTTATCAGAAAGCATGAACATTTAAAAAGGGCATTTTGGGTTTATTGAAAAAGATTTTAATCCATCCTAGTTGAGTTGATTTAATGCTAGGGTTTGAACATCCCCATTTCAATCTTAAATAAAATTTAAACATGATGCAACAAGATGCAACACCAGGCAGTACCAGAAGCTAGGGATGTGACAACCTCTCCTCCGTGAAGCCAACTCACCCCTCTAGAGCCCCTGGAGCCACCCCAAGCCGTCGTCGTCTTCATCTCCGGTAACCTCCGCGCTCTCTCTCCGATGGAGAGGTCAAATCCAACACCGTTCGGTCACCGCTAGCTACGCTACGGGTACGGGCAGGTGCGCAAACATCTCCCCCGTCGATCCCTCCCTCTCGTTTGACTCCAAGAAGCCTCACCGCTAGTGTGAGCTCCGACGCAGCGCCGCCTCCCTCTGTTTCCCTCTCCCCTCCCTCCAGCCTGACTAGCGGGGCCCGCTAGTCAGCCACTCATTACCGCGCGAAGTGGTATGAGTGGTGGCGCCCCAAGTGTTTACGCTTTCGACATCACCCCCTAGTTTATTTATTTCAAATTCATTTAAAATCCAGGAATCTTCAAATGGCCATAACTTTTTACCTATAAGTCCAAATGCATTGATTGTTTTTGCATTGTGTTCGCTGTCCAAAAATCTAACAGCACCCAAAAGATGGGATTTTTCCTTCTTGTCTAGATTTTCTGGTAATTTTCAGAAGGTTTGTTGATGTTTTCTTTTTGTGGTTTTGATTATTTTCGGAAGAGCCAGCTTTTCTTGAGGATCACCAGGAGCTTTGTGAACCTCATCAGTGCTAAGGCAAGCCACAGTAACATTTTCATAGTGCCACTTCAATATTTGTGATTTTCCTACTTGAACTGATGAATATTTATGCATTTAAATTAGTTATATAATGATTATATTCTGTTAAATGCTTGTCATGTTAAAATACTAGAACTACAGAATGTTTGAAGTGAATCTTGTTGGTACGCTAAGGAGAACTTAGTTGCAAGTAATGAAGAAATGATATGGTCATAGAGTTTGATAATTAGTTTAATTATTATTTTTGCATGATGAAAAATGATGAGATTGCTAGAAATGATTCTGGTGTAAGTGAGGTGTGATCTTAACCAGAGTAGTAGCATGAGTTGATGATGGCTCCGTAGAAGCGTGGTCGATTCAGTTGTTTGCATGGCTATGTGAATCATATGTTAAGTCATGCATAGTATGGCATTATGACACCGGTTATTTTCACATTATGTTGAACCTGATTAAAAAATCAACTTGAATATGTTGTTGACCGGGTCATGGTGCCGCTGAAATGAGTCTTTCCCAGTGCAACCACATTGGCCGGTATGGGACGGCCTTAATGCGTTTCAATGTCGTGCCTCTGGTCGGTGCCTCCATTTAGGGAAGGTTATGGGCGTGCTGTACCCTGGCCCGGTAGGCAAGCATAACCTTGTGAGCCCATTGTTAAGTTAAGTTTTGGTACCGGATCCCAGAGTGGATCGTGGCCAGAACGGTGGTCGAGATGTCTGTAGGTAGACACGGGGCCACCCAGGACTAGCCCGATGGGGACTGAGTCAGAATGGTCAGGAGAGTGTCATGAGAATGAAATGGTTTCGTTGGAATGCCATTGGTCCACCCGAATGGGAGTGCGAGGCCATGGGTTCCATTGTGTGGGTACAGTGTACTAACCTCTGCAGAGTGTTTTTAATCTATCGATAGCCGAGTCCACGGTTACGGACACGCTCGAAAGTAGGGTACACCATGGGTCAACACTTAATAAAATATGCACACTAAGTTTGTACTGGGAATGGCAGTGAGGCTATCATGTTGAGTCGGGCCACGAGTTGGTTGGGTTGTGATCGCCGTAAGGATCATGGGCCACGAGTTGATCGGGTTGTGATCGCCGTAAGGATCATGGGCCACGAGTTGGTTGGGTTCTGATCGCCGTTAGGATCACGAGTGTGTTTTAGAAATTATCATGTTTGTGGTCTGGAATTGATCCCTTCCGGTAAGCAAGCCTGGGGAACGAGTACCAGTTGAGCATAGTCACAGCATGTTGGATATATGGTTGCATTGTTGCTTAAAGTATAAATATCATGATATTGTTTGTCATTATGTTTATGCTTATTGTGAGCTTACAAGTACATTCAATGTACTGACCTGGCATGTCATGCCAGATTTCAGGAAAGTCTCATTGGAAAGGAGTGCTGTCCAAGTATAGACCATGTCCACATCGGTGTCCCTATGTTATGGAGTCCCGCTACGACGTTGTTCCACTTCCGAGTAGTTGTCATGGTCGAGGCCCCTTTATGTTCACTAAATAATGTACATATTGTTCAGCCACACCGTGTGTGCCGCTTGCCCTTGCTAACTGTTGTAATATAAACTATGCTCTGCTAGCATGAATAAAGCGGTTGTTTTTCTGTACCATGTTGTTGTGTGTTGCCAGAAGACAAGGTATCTGAGATGGCAATGCAAGGTAAACCGGTCGCATTGAGCCGGGGTGCCACAACGCTTGGTATCAGAGCCGCGCTGACTGTAGGCCACACTAGACTAAGCCGAGTTAACTAGAAGTTAGGTACAAGTTGTAGCTGAGTGACGGTAATAATTGTAGCTGGTTGTTGCACTACATGCACTGATTTTTTTATGCTAACTTGCTAATGGTTGTGAGTGTAGATGGCTCCGGTGCTGTATCCGTGCCAGTTGCAGCTGATGCCGTACACGTCGCCACATCTCCTTCGTAATGTGTGGCGTCAGCTGTACCCTCACGGAGACGATCCAGTCTATCGTGTGTATCAGGAGCGCCTAGCTGACTCAGTGTATGAGTATCACGCCGTGGTTACTCTGTGCACCAGTTCCGCTTCCAGCTCTTACACTCATACCTCTCGAAGCGGCTACACTTCTACCGCTTCTCAGGTTGTCTAGTTTGCTGCATTCGAGGTACTTGTTGAGCTCCGCTACAATGAGGTCCGGATGCAGAACCACCCAGGTTTCCATTACTATCATTCTCTCCACGATAATGGTCGTGTCCGTTTCCCTGTCATTGATCCGGAGTCTGATAGTGTAGCTAGCCACCTTTCTCGCTACATCACTGCTAGCTATCTTCTGATCTACAAGCTGGCTCGTGAGCTAAGTCGTGCCCGTACTGCTTTAGCCTCTACTTTAGTCTCTACTCGCTCAGCCACTACTCCACCATCTGTAGGATTTACTCCCTACGTTCCTGCCAGTTCTAGATCCCCTGTTACTCCGGTTACTCCTCCGAGTAGCTCGGGCACCGTGACTATGAGTCCACTTAGTGCTCCTGCTGAGTGGGTTTCACTCCTTGCCACTCCTGTAGCCCCGATGATCCACCCTCCACCTGCCCCAGAGGGAGAGCCCTCGAGGCGGCGTCGTCGTGTCACTTTTAACCCGGAGATCTCCGTTAACCCCGTCAGTTCTGGATCCGAGTCCGCTTCAGGAGAGGACCCCGCAGCACCAGCAGAGCAGTAGAGCTTTCGAGTATTCGTAGTTGTCGGGATGGGGTATGGATGTAGTCGTACGAGTCATGATGTTTCGTTTCATGTATGAGGGTAGTTGGACCTGGCATGTTGTTATCTTTCATGTATGAGTCTATGTATAATTATGTTGGACTTTATTTTATTCGCCGTATTTTCTTCGCTTTTTCGGTGTTACTTGGATTTTTGTTGCTGGCTTCTCCCCAGTTTATGTTGAATGTTTCTCATCTCGGTTGTGTTGACTTGGGAAAAATCATATTAGGATGACGCGGGGAGGCTACAGTAGCAACGTTCGCGAGGGTTCTCCTGTTCGGCGTTCCGCACGACGGGCAGGACAATCACCCGAGCCGTACGTGCCACCACCGCCTCCACCGCCAAATCCGCCCTCCAATGAGCAAATTATGCATATGTTCGAGGAACAACGAAATAATGATCTGATGGAAATATTCAGAAGTATTCAAGCAATGGTTGGACATAATGGAAATCAGCCCGTCCCTCACTCCAAGTTATCTGATTTTCAGAGGACTAAGCCTCCTAGTTTCAGTCAGGCCATTGATCCCTTGGATGCAGATGATTGGTTGAGAACTATGGAAAAGAAGCTTGAGGTTTCTCGAACTGATGAAGAGGATAAGGTTCCATTTGTAACACATTATCTGGAAGGCGCCGCTGCTATATGGTGGGAAAATGAAAACGCCATAGGGACTGATAACGAAGCAATTACCTGGTCAAGATTCAAGGAGCAATTCCTGAAATATCACATCCCTACGGGAATTATGAAGACTAAGCAGCATGAATTTGTCGCGCTCATCCAAGGAAGTCAGTTAGTGGGAGAATATTTGCAGAAATTCAATCACCTGTCACGTAACTCTCAATATGACGTGGCCACTTAAGAAAGGAAGATAGACCGATTTCTTGGTGGATTAAAACCGCAACTTCGCTGTGCTCTCAGTGTGTTCGATTTTCCAGATTTCCAAACCTTGGTGAACAAGGCTTTCATTGCTGAAAGGGAACACAAGCTTGTATCAGATAATAAGTCTGCCCATAACGATCACAAGCGCAAGTTTGAGCCCAAAAATGAAATGCAACCAGTGCAGAAGGTTTGTACCTGGCAGCCAACTCAGGTAGCATACCAGCCTAATTGGCAACAAAATGTTAACAAGGCCACCACCCAAGTCAAGAATGACATGCTCAACCTAGTTCTGGAGAATCGCCTGTGCAACAATTCCTGTTACAGTTGTGGACAAACCGGACATTATGCCAAACAGTGTCCCAAGACCAACCGGAGCAATGCTACGTTCAAGCCACAAATCCATTATTTGGAGGCAGGTCCAAGTCAGCATGACGTCACGGGATACGCTCATCACATTTCGGCCGACGAAGCCCAAGAAAATCCCGAAGTCGTCATTGGTATGTTCCCTGCTAATAACATACCTGCAGTAATTTTATTTGACTCTGGGGCTTCCCGCTCTTTTATTTCTCGGAGTTTTGTTACCCAAAACAAATTTCCTTGTTCGCTTTTGGGCAAGAATATGCTGGTACAAACCCCGGGATCTCTTATCAGAAGCAATCTAGTCTGCCGCAATCAGGAAGTCAGTATCAACGGAATCCGTTTTCCAACGTCTTTGATACTTATTGAGTCTGTTAAGTTGGATGTTATCTTGGGTATGAATTGGCTGACTCAGTACCAAGTGTGCTTAAATTGTGCGACCCGAGAAGTCAACTTGATCGGCCAAAATGGAAAAACTACAAAATTTATTGCTCGTAGGAGCATACCCTCCAAGGAAATGGTCTTTACAGCAGTAGCTGAAATGGAATTAATTCCGATGGTCGGCGAATTTTCTGATGTATTTCCAAATGAACTGCCAGGCATGCCACCTGATCGAGAGATTGAGTTTGCAATAGAACTTGTGCCCGGAACCACGCCAATACACAAGAAATACTATCGAATGCCGTCATCCAAATTAGTGGAGCTAAAGAAACAACTTGATGAAATGCTCCAAAAAGGGTATATCCGCCCAAGTTCCTCACCGTGGGGATCACTTGCTATTTTTGTGGACAAGAAAGATAGAAGCCTTTGTATGTGTGTGGACTACCGACAGTTGAATGATGTCACGATAAAAAACAAATACCCTCTGCCAAGAATTGATGATTTGTTTGATCAGCTTAGTGGAGCCAAGGTATTCTCAAAGATAGATTTGCGGACTGGATATTATCAGCTCAAAATTAAAAAGGAGGATATTCCCAAGACCGCATTCACCACTCGCTACAGTCTCTATGAATATACAGTCATGTCCTTCGGCCTTACCAACGCCCCCACCTTCTTCATGCACATGATGAATAAAGTATTCATGGATTTCCTCGATAAGTTCGTGGTCGTCTTCATCGATGATATACTTATTTACTCAAGAAGTGAAGAAGAGCATAAGGAACACCTCTAAGCAGTGTTACAACGACTCCGTGAGCACCAGTTATACGCCAAATTCAGTAAATGCGAGCTTTGGCTCAAACAAGTTGGATTCCTCGGGCATGTGCTATCCGCGGAAGGTATAGCTGTGGACCCAAGCAAAGTAAAAAGACGTGCTTGACTGGTTGCCACCCGCCACCGTATCTCAGATCCGGAGTTTTCTTGGATTAGCCGGATACTACCGCCGTTTCATTGAAGGGTTTTCCAAAATTGCAAGCCCATGACGGAGCTGCTCAAAAAGGATAAGAAGTTTGAATGGACTACGGACTGTGAGAAAAGTTTCACCGAGTTGAAGAAACGCTTGACAACCGCGCCAGTATTAACAATTCCAGATATCTACCGCAGTTTTGACGTATACTGCGACACTTCCTGGCAAGGACTAGGATTTGTACTTATGCAAGATGGCAAGGTAATAGCTTATGACTCACGACAGCTACGACCCCACGAAGGAAATTACCCCACTCATGATTTTGAAATTGGCCGCGGTAGTTCATGCTTTAAAAATTTGGAGACACTACCTCATCGGAAAAAGGTGCCAAATTTTTACCGATCACAAAAGCCTCAAGTATATATTTACCCAGCCGGATTTAAATCTCCGTCAACGAAGATGGCTTGAGTTGGTCAAGGATTATGACCTTGGAATGAATTACCATCTGGGTAAGTCCAACGTGGTTGCTGATGCACTCAGTCGAAAGCTCGTCTGTTTAAACATCATGTTGGAATCTTTGCCTTCTGAACTTAAAGAGGAGATTGCTCAGCTCAACCTGGTCATAGTTGAGGCTGGCCTTGCCAATATTATGAAGGTTACCCCTACTCTTGAGGAAGAAATACGCAAAGCCAGTCAGGCGATGCAGATCTGCAGAAATGTATCAAGTTTTTCGATTTCTTGAAGGATCAGTGCGGTACCCTCCGATTCAGGGGAAGGATTTGTGTGCCTAATCAAGCTGATCTGAAGCAGAAAATTTGGTCAGAAGCCCACGAATCCTCATATTCAATCCACCCTAGAGGTACAAAAATGTATGAAGACCTTTGACAAATATTCTGGTGGGATGGAATGAAGAAAGACATTGCTTATTTCGTGGCCTGTTGTGACATATGCACCAAAGTAAAGGCAGAACATCAGAAACCAGTCGGACTTCTCCAACCGCTGCCAGTGTCACAATGGAAATGGGACGATGTCTGTATGGATTTCATCACAGGACTACCTAAGACCTGACGGGGCAATAATGCGATCTGGGTCATAGTGGATACATTAACCAAGGTGGCCCACTTCCTCCCAATCAAAACCTCATACCGAGCAGATGAGATTGCACGACTGTATATATCCAGAATTGTCAGTCTGCATGGAGTTCCCCGAACCGTCACTTCTGACCGAGGTTCTCTTTTCACCTCTGCTTTTCGGTCCCGTCTCCATCAGGCCCTCCGAACGGAATTGAAATACAGTACCGCTTATCATCCTCAGATAGATGGGTAGACAGAAAGGGTAAATCAGATACTCGAAGATATGCTCCGAGCCTGTGTTTTGGCCCAAGGACCACAATGGGAAGATTGCTTGCCGTACACCGAGTTCTCATATAACAATGGCTTCTCGACCAGTTTAAAGATGTCACCATATGAAGCTTTGTATGGCCGTAAGTGCCACACTCCATTAAATTGGTCTCAAACCAGAGATAGCCATATTTTCAAAACAGGTCTCATGCTGGAAGCCGAAAAGCAAGTCAAGGAAATCCGAGACAGATTGCAATTGGCCAAATCGCGACAGAAAAGTTATTACGATGCAAAGCACCGACAGATCAGCTTTGAATCCGGAGAACATATGTACCTTCGAGTCACGCCTATGAAAGGAGTCAAGAGGTTTCAAACTCGTCGGAAACTGGCACCCAGGTTTATTGGTCCATTTCCCATTATGACACGAGTAGGTGCTGTGGCATATCAGTTGGACTTGCCCCCTGAGCTGTTAGATGTGCACAACGTGTTCCATGTTTCACAATTGCGATGGTGCATATCACCGCCCGAGAAAAAGACCGATTTGACGGAGATAGAGTTGGCAAAGGACTTGACCTATGAAGAGAGGCCAGTGAAAATTTTGGATCAGATGGAAAGGGTCACTCGCAGTAAATCACGAAAGTTTTACAAGGTCCAATGGATGCATCATACCGAGTCAGAATCAACCCGGGAATCAGAAGAATTTCTTAGGGCATGTTATCCAAAATGGTTTTCCCAATCAACCGAATCTCGAGGACGAGATTCATTCTAAGTGTGGGAGGTTTGTAACAACCTGGTTTTTGCCCTCTCTTCTTTGCTTGATTTTCAGTTGAGTTGGTTTTGAATTTGGAGTTTTGAATCATTTCATTTAGACTTAACCACTTGGGTACCCCTTGATTTTCACCCAAGTGTTCCCTCTCCTCACAACCATCATTTCACCCCTGGCCAACCCAAAAATATTGTTTGGAATAATTTTCTTAAATGAAAAATATTCATTTTGGCCTCCAAAACCCTAGCTAACCCTTTGAGCTCCAAAGCAACCATAACTTTTCTTGCCCCAAAAATCCTGAGAAAAATCCCAATTATTCTTTGGACCCTAGGGCACCTTTCTGAGCAAAAATATTTCACCACTCTTTCGAATATTTTGGCTACAGAAAATAAAGTCACTTCTGGGCAGAAATGGTAGTTTCTACAGCAACTACCTTGTTACTAGCTTCATTGTAGCTGGTTTTCCCTGTGCCTATTTACCTTAATGAGAGTTAGTAAAACCCCAAACCTCAACCCTTGAATCCTAGTGGTTTGACCACAGTAACTCTCCAAAGTTACTGTCCAATATCTTGTCAGCAACACAAGTTTACTTCTACTGCACCTGGAACCTAACCAAACCGTGGTAACAACTCAGTTTACTAAGGACTACATGCCAGACATCTTTGTTAGTGCGTAGGGTGGCCTGATTTCATAGCTCACGCGGTGACTGCGTTCGTCCGAGCGTGCTGGCATGCAATATGCACGCTTTGCGCGTCGCCAGCGCCTCTGTTGAGCGCGTGCTCACTGCCCAGCCGGCCAGAGCGTTCCACACCTCGCCACCATCCTCGTCTCCACCTTCATAACTCCCCCCTGCCGCTCGCTGATGCCGGAGCTCACCGCAGCGAGCTCGGGCACGGTCCTGCCAACGGCACAGTGCGCGGCGCACTGTGTTCGTCTCTTTCCCCCTCATTCCTGTGCTCGTCCACGCCCGCGCATAGTTCCTGCATGACCTCCGTCGTCTTCTCCCTCTCTCTCTGGCGCCGTTCGTCGCTGGGCGCCATGGATAGGTGTCCTTCGACGGAGCCCGAGCCCTCCTCGCCGCCCCGCCTATAAAAGCAGCCACCCGCAGCCACTCCCACCTCCTCCTAGAGCCAGTAGAAGCCGCAGCCTAGCCGGGCAGGTCGCGGGCTGCCGTCCCGGAGCCGAGCTCGCCGGCGATCCCCTCCTGATTGTTCCCGCAGCTCCGGCCCCTCCCAAGCTAAGGCGACCCCGCCAGGGCCTCCGACTCTCCTCCGTGAAGCCAACTCACCCCTCTGGAGCCCCTGGAGCCGCCCCAAGCCGCCGTCGTCTTCACCTCCGGCAACCTCCGCCCTCCGCCTCCGCTGGAGAGGTCAAATCCGATGTCTTTCGGTCACCGCTAGCTACGCTACGCAGGTGCGCAAACATCTCCTCCGTCGATCCCTCCCTCCCGTTTGACTCCAAGAAGCCTCACCGCCAGCGTGAGCTCCGGTGAAGTGCCGCCTCCCTCTGTCTCCCTCTCCCCTCCCTTCGGCCTGACTAGTCAGCCACTCATTATGTGCGTGAAGCGGTATGAGTGGTGGCGCCCCGAGTGTTTACGCTTTCGACGTCACCCCCTGTTTATTTATTTCAAATTCATTTAAAATCCAAGAATCTTCAAATGGCCATAACTTTTTACCTATAGGTCCAAATGCATTGATTCTTTTTGCATTGTGTTTTGTGTCCAAAAATCTAACAACACCCAAAATATGGGATTTTTCCTTGCTGTCTAGATTTTTTGGTAATTTTAAGTAGGTTTCTTGATGTTTTCTTTTTGTGGTTTTGATTATTTTCAGAAGAGCCAGCTTGTCTTGAGGATCACCAGGAGCTTTGTGAACCTCATCAGTGCTAAGGCAAGCCACAGTAACATTTTCATAGTGCCACTTCAATATTTGTGATTTTCCTACTTAAACTTATGAATATTTATGCATTTAAATTAGTTATATAATGATTATATTCCGTTAAATGTTTGTCATGTTAAAATACTTGGACTACAGAATGTTTGAAGTGAATCTTGTTGGTAAGCTAAGGAGAACTTAGTTGCAAGTAATGAAGAAATGATATGGTCATAGAGTTTGATAATTAGTTTAATTATTATTTTTGCATGATGAAAAATGATGAGATTGCTTGAAATGATTCTGGTGTAAGTGAGGTTTGATCTTAACCAGAGTAGTAGCATGAGTTGATGATGGCTTCGTAGGAGCGTGGTTGATTCAGTTGTTTGCATGGTTATGTGATGCATATGTTAAGTGATGCATAGTATGGCATTATGACACTGGTTATTTTCACATTAAGTTGAACCTGATTAAAAACTCAACTTGAATATGTTGTTGACCGGGTCATGGTTCCGCTGAAACGAGTCTTTCCTAGTGCAACCACATTTGCCGGTATGGGACGACCTTAATGCGTTTCATTGTCATGCCTCTGGTAGGTGCCTCCATTTAGGGAAGGTTATGGGCGTGCAGTACCCTGGCCCGGTAGGCAAGCATAACCTTGTGAGCCTTTTGTTAAGTTAAGTTTTGGTACTGGATCCCAGAGTGGATCGTGTACATGACGGTGGTCGAGGTGTCTGGAGGTAGACACGGGGCCACCCTGGACTAGCCTGATGGGGACTGAGTCGGAATGGCCGGGGGAGTGTCATGACAATGAAATGGTTTCATCGGAATGCCGTTGGTCCACCCGAATGGGAGTGCGAGGCCATGGGTTCCATAGTGTGGTTACAGTGTACTAACCTCTACAGAGTGTTTTCAATATATCGATAGTCGAGTCCACGGTTACGGACACGCTCGAAAGTAGGGTACACCATGGGTTAACACTTAATGAAATATGCACACTAAGTTTGTACTGAGGATGGCAGTGAGGCCATCGTGTTGAGTCGGGCCACGAGTTGGTCGAGTTGTGATCGCTGTAAGGATCACGGGCCACGAGTTGGTCGGGTTGTGATCGCCGTAAGGATCACGGGCCACGAGTTGGTCGGGTTGTGGTCGCCGTAAGGATCACGAGTGTGCTTTAGAAATTATCATGTTTGTGGTCTGGAATTCATCACGTCCAATAAGCAAGTCTGGGGAACGAGTACCAGTTGAGCATACTCACAGCATGTTGGATATATGGTTGCATTGTTGCTTAAATGGTTAAATATCATGATATTGTTTGTCATTATGTTTATGCTTATTGTGAGCTTGCAAGTACATTCATTGTACTGACCTGGCGTGTCATGCCAGATTTCAGGAAAGTCTCATTGGAAAGGAGTGCTATCCGAGTCTAGACCGTGTCCACATTGGTGTCCCTGTGCTATGGAGTCCCGCTACGATGTTGTTCCCCTGCCGAGTAGTTGTCATGGTCGAGGCCCCTTTATGTTCACTAAATAATGTACATATTGTTCAGCTGCACTGTGTGTGCCGCTTGGCCTCACTAACTGTTGTAATATAAACTATGCTCTGCTAGCATGAATAAAGCGGTTGTTTTCTGTACCATGGTGTTGTGTGTTGCCAGAAGACAAGGTCTCTAGGCTGGCAATGCAAGATAAACTGGTCACTCTGAGCCGGGGTGCCACACCAAATCCCACCGGTGGTTCCATCAATACCTTCTCAAGCTTACGCTATATCCCTCTTAATCCTTTCTACGAGAATAAGTAGTATGCCAAATCCGTTGCTTGTCATCAATTTAAATAGGTGAAGGATACGCATAACATAATTCTTATTATTGTTTCATCCAAGTGATCTAGTTTCTTCTTTCTAGAGTTGTTCATCATGTCACATTTATCGGTTCGAGATGCTTCATCTTTTCTTTTCCGGAGTTCCAAGTTTTCCGCATTATCTCGTCGCGAAGCTCCATCTGAATCATCGCAAGGCTTCACCCTGGGTTTTCAACTTTTCTTTCTTTTTATCATCCTTTTATTACCGGAGTTCTTCATGGAGGCTCTACATGGTGGTTTGTCAAGGATTCTTTTCATTCTTCAATTGTTCTTCAAGATTTCTCTTGAAGTTCAGATCAGCCAAGCTATACTCTAAAAATAAACATGGTGCTCAACACATGTTTTGTTTTGAGGAGCTCATGTATTATTCATCTTGCATTCCAAAGTGCAATTCTTTCTACCTTATCTTTTGAGGTGGTGTTATATCATTCTTGACAAATTCCATTCATGTTTCGTGATTCACATGTTGTCAAGAATGAGGTATTCTAAATCCATTAATCTCTTCGTTGGAGTTATCTTGTGTCATATTTCACCTAAAGCCTATCCTAAGGAATGTTGCTATTGTGGTGTTTATCAATGATCCAAGTTATCTCTCTATCATCTTGGTGGAAGAAAATTTTCATCTCGTCGGTGTTATCAATTATATTATTTGTTTCCGTAGTGGCAGAATTTCACCTCAATTTTGAGAAGTTTTCCATAAGCCCACTACAAGCTTATTAGTTTCGTTGTTGGTCTTCCAACAACTCCGTTATAACCTTCTTGGAAGGGTGCTTTCCAAGCTCATTGGTGGCAGAAGTTGGCATTTTCTTCTCCATTCTTTTATTCCAATGAGCTATCTTCTATTATTTATTCCGGAGGCATTGTGATGTTGCTCTTTTCACTCATCATCTAGAATTGTGAGGATCATGTTCTTTTCATGCTTATGCATTTAACCGGAGTGTTGTGTCATCTCTTCAGGTTCTTTTCTCTGCATCTCTTTTCAACTGGAGTGCTGTCCGAATTTGATCTCCCTTGTTCCTTGTTTATCTCATTTCAACCAGAGTGGTTTCAATTCCTTCTTGTCCATTGTGCTCGTCATTCATAGCGTTGCAATGTCCAAGGTTCACATAGTGTTCCTTGTTTCTATTTTCTACCGCAGTGCTCTCAATTGTGTTCAACTCCAGTGTGTTCTTTCTGTCAACTTTTCAACCTTTCAAGGTTCTTTGGTTTCACTCTTTTGTCGAAGAAGCAACTTAGTTTTACCTCCTCTCTTCCTCTTCCGTTTCTCTCGGGTGCCATCCTAGATCTCGGGACGAGATCCTCTTGTAGTGGTGGATTATTGTAACGCACCGTGACCGACGCTCCAGAAGACTTCCAGCTACTCCGAGTTTCGTCGTGTGATTTGTTTTGTTTGTTGCATCATTTGCATTGCATCATGCCATCACGTCATTTAATTTTAAAAACTCATCTAAATAAATTGTATGGATCTTTGATCCATTTAAATCGAGGGAAGGGTGACTTCTCTTTATAACATATCCTCTCAATATTAGGGAACTATTATAAAATATTCCATTGATGTGGAATTACCTTTGACACACTTGCAAAATAATTCCCTATGCCCTTGTTATCTTGCTTCTTGACCTCAAACTTTGTCCATTAAATTCTTTCGTCATTTTCCCGAGCTGCACCGAAATTCTCAACATTTATGGACCTACCAAACACCCACTTCTTTCACTAGTCCATACTCCTTCTCTAACCTCTTCTTTTCTGTCTCTTTTTTCTGTAAATAGAAAATAGAGAAACCTATTTTGGCCCAATGACCAGGCCAGCCCATCTAACCTCCTGAAGCCCATCCTCCTACCGAACCCTAGCACCCCTGGTTCGATCCCCTTCATCTCTCCTTCTCTTGATCCATGGTGCCTTCCCTCCTCGATCCCCTCCATCCTCCTTCTGCCTCCACGCACACACACAGAGAGGAGTGAGAGCCCCGCTCGCTCGATCCCCATCTCTCGTCCTCCCCTCGATCCTGCGACTCCCCTTCTCTCCTCGCAGCGCCTCTCCACCTCCTCGCGCCGGCCGCCCGCACCTCGCCGCGTCGTGCCGGTGACCTCTGTCGCCGACGAGCTCCACCAGGAGCCCGCGTTCCGCTGATCTCCTGCCCCGTAGGAGACCTCTCCTGCTTCGCCTCGCCTGCCCTCTGTCGTTCGCCACCAGTCATCGCAGAACCAGGCCGCCGTCCCGCACCATCTCATGGACCCGTGCCTCCCCATCGCCCCTGCTCGAGCTTCGCAGCCATGGCGCCGCCACCACCATCTCCAACCGCTCCCCTGCAGCTCCTCCTCCGCCTCATTCTCACATCCGACCTCGTCCCGACCTGCCGTCCTCCTCCTCCATCGATCGTCCCAGCCACGAGAGCTGTTCACGGCCGAAGCCCGGCCGTGTTGCAGCCTCTGCTGCTGGCGACCTCGACCTCCCCTGCGCTAAGCCCCGCCGCCGCCCTTCAACCCTGACGCCCGACCCGGCCATCTTCGTTTGCTGCCCCTTCATGGCCATCACGCACAAGAGCTCCACCCACCTTGCTGCCCTGCTGGCCTCATCGCCCCTCTTATCGCTGTCAAGACTCGGCAACTAGGGATGCCCAAGGATGCCTTCGTGGATTTCGCCAAGACCCCACACCGGCAAGACTACAAGACTGAAACGACAAGGTAGACTATGTTTCGTTGCCTCTTTGGAGCGCCAAGTTCCACAAGACACCAAGTACCACGACGGCCGTTGTTTGCAAGTACCCTCTCCGGATCACCAAGTTCGACTACCATCGCCGTATACCACTATGCCCAAAGACCGTGGATGCACCAAGTCCACTACGAGATGTACCACTATCGTCGCCAAGATCGCGAGTACCTCTACCAAGATCGCGAGTACTTCTACCTCGCCGTGAACGACTACTTCCACGACGTCTGTGAACCACTACTTCCACTACCGTCGCGAGAACGACTACTTCAACTACGGCCCGTGTACCACTACTTCCTCCGTCGAACGTGTCCCGCCCCGAAAATGCACGCTTCGAAGGTATAACCGTCGAGACGATGACCCGTGGATGAATGTATGTTGTATGAGATGAACCGTATGTTTGCACCGTGCCCGTTTGCTTCGTGCACGTTCCTCCTCGTTTGCCATGTCGCCGTCCCGTGGGAACCCGGAATCCGGGATCACCCCACCATCCTTGCATGACACGCTCACGCCCATTTCCTTTTGCACTGGTATCTCCGTGAGCTACCGGAACCGATATGTTGCTATGGCATTATTTTCGGTTTCATTGCCGTGGCACCCATTTCGTTCTACCATGGTGACCATATGCTCCTTACATGGGATTGTGTGAAGATGACGCTTCTTGCGACAAAACCAGAATGCGGTTATGCCTCTAAGTCGTGCTTCGACACATGGGAGATATAGCCGCATCGTGGGTGTTATAGGAGAGCACGATCGAGTCTGTCGGGGTTCATGAGAAGCAGCTGATAAGGGATTTGGAAAATACTAGGATCCTCCAAAAGGATGCTGAGGACAAATTGGCGAACCAGGTTCAACAACACGATCTTTGGATCAAAAACCTGGTCGACATTGCCGAGCGCCTCACTGCCCAGATCACAAGATGGGCATGGAGAGCCCAGCCTTCTCGGTTGGCAGGCACGAGGTCCCAAGTGTCAAGCTAGCGCTCTTCTTTGACGGATTGATCGAAGGGCTGAAGACACACGAGGAAGAAAGAGCTTCTCATTTTGCAGACGAGTCTTGAAAGCTTGTCTGAAATGCCCTCTTCATGGTCTTGAACAACGTCGCCTTCCGCCATTCGGACTTCAACCTCGCCAATGGCTTCAGGAGGCTGTCGGTAGGTGCTGACGTCCCCGCTGCCGAGGAGAAGGTTGCCCCTTCTATTGACAAAGTGCCCTCCATCCCCAGGGCTTCATAAGGCCCCCAAGCACAGCCCTGAATTATTCGCATCACCGTGTTACCCTATAACAAAACATTATGCATGTCTTGTGTTTAGATCTCATACTACTTCTACTCGCACTGAAGTGGTGTTTAATTAATTTCAAATGCATGCTATCCCTCTTGTGTTTAATCCATGGATGTTCGTATGGTTAGTTTCTTTTGGTGTGTTTTAGTTGCCCGCCAGTGGCATGTTGCCGCGATTGCTGCGAGGAACGGGTCCTTAGCATTCAGCTGGCAAAGACACGCCCTGGCAGGTTTTTCATTAGGCGTCTTTGATGCAGCCGCCTGCTCTCTGAGCAGGCTCGAAAAAGAGTGGGGGCACAGACAAATCCAGCAAGGTGCCATCGCACGAAAGATTTCTCCATACGGAACACCCTGGTTATCCGAGGGATAAGAAAATGTGGACTTTGGAGAGAAAGAAGCAGTGAACATGTTGACTTAGCTTTCGTTCACGATTCCCTCCCCTTTTAACCGCGATCGTTCACCACGTCTGCATATCCCGAGGGGACGACATTTGCTTGTTGGCCTCAGGTCTGCAAATGTTAAAAACAGAAACTTGCGCAAGAAAGAGACTTGGCAGTTTGTTAGTTGCATTCCTACCCTAGGCAAGGGCTTGAAGGGCTAATCAAATATTTGCGGGCGATAATGCACGAGGAAAAGGGATGGTTGATTCCTATTTCCTCTCTCCCTTTGTTGTCGACGATATCGCGGCCATGGGCATAAAAAGTCACGCTGGCGCGGATAGCCCTGCCGGAGCGAGCTTGCTAGGGCGTCAACCAATGGATTTACACCAGCGCTTCCCTCGGGACTTTCCCTTGGAGGGGTGAGTGCTGAACTGAGTTCTGCATGGGCTAATCGATGTTGAAAACGTTGCCCCATGCGCGACTCGATCATCTATGAACAAAAGCGAAGGAGGAGGAGGCCATACCATGTTTTTCGCTAGCCTTAGCGATTCTCTCAGTCTCCTGGCATGCTTGGCGGGAAACCGCTAGCAGGAAAGCGTTGTCGCGCGCCTCACCTTTCTCATGTGGATAGGGGTAGTGCGGAGGATGCGCTGCCTGAGCGGCTCGGGATCGTTGCACCGCTGCCTCCCTTTTCCTCCGCCGCCCCGGTTACAGTTGGCATGGACGACGGGGCCTGGGCAAGACGGAATGGGGGAGCGGCATCGCCCTTCTCCTTAGGAGTCGCTGATGATGCAAACATAGATGCCAATGCTGGTGTATCTTGACGCGATGTTTACGACCTCAGGTTCACGCAAGAGCTCCCCCCTCCCAGGCGCGCCATAGATGTTGTGGTGCAACATGATGAACTATTGGGTTGTTGGCCCCTTATTGTTCGGCATGGGGGAAGGACACATTGCGCAAAGAGCAAAGGCCATGAATAGCAAGACAGTGATGACACTGTTAGTTTTCTACCCAGGTTCGGGCTGCCGTGAGGTGTAAAACCCTACTCCTACTTTGGTGGTTTGATGAGAGGACTGGGGTGGAGACGTAGCGCTCAAGCCCGACAAGGTCGCCTCGAGGTGAGCAGCTACGCGCATAAGTGTCTACAAGGGACTGAATCCATTCTAAGGCTGTCATGATCCTCCTTTTATAGGTCAACGGGTTATCACACATGCGCCCACTCTCTCTCTCTCTCTCTCTCTCTCTCTCTCTCTCTCTCTCTCTCTCTCTCTCTCTCTCTCTCTCTCTCTCTCTCTCTCTCTCGCGCGCGCGCGCGCACGCGTGCGCGGTAAGTCTCCAACGTATCTATAATTTTTTATTGTTCCATGCTATTATATTATCAATCTTGGATGTTTTACAATCATTTTATAGCAACTTTATATCGTTTTTTGGGACTAACCTATTGACATAGTTCCTAGTGCCAGTTGTTGTTTTTTGCTTGTTTTTTACTTCGCACAAAATCAATACCAAACGAAGTACAAACGCAGCGAAACTTTGTGGAGATATTTTGTGGACCATAAGACACACGTTTGGCCAAAGAAGTACCAAAGGGGGGCCACGAGGGGAGCATAACCCACCTGGGTGCGCCTGGGGCCCTAGCGCCGAGGTGGGTTGTGCAACCTCGGCCGCCTCCCAAACCGCCTCTTTGCTCTATATAAACCCTGAAAATACAAAAAGCCTAGGGGAGTCGTTGAAACACAATTCCAGCCGCCGCAAGTTCCAGAAACACCAGATTCAATCTAGACACCATCACGGAGGGGTTCGTCATCCTCATTGCTGCCTCTCCGGTGATGCGTGAGTAGTTCATTGTAGACCTTCGGGTCCGTAGTTAGTAGCTAGATGGCTTCCTCTCTCTCTCTCTCTCTCTCTCTCTCTCTCTCTCTCTCTCTCTCTCTCTCTCTCTCGCGCGCGCGCGCGCGCGCGCGCGATTAGTCTCCAACGTATCTATAATTTTTGATTGTTCCATGCTGTTATATTATCAATCTTGGATGTTTTACAATCATTTTATAGCAACTTTATATCATTTTTTGGGACTAACTTATTGACATAGTTCACAGTGCCAGTTGTTGTTTTTTGCTTGTTTTTTTACTTCGCACAAAATCAATACCAAACGAAGTCCAGACGCAGCAAGACTTTGTGGAGATATTTCCTGGACTAGAAGACAATATTTCCTGGACCAGAAGACACATGTTTGGCCAAAGAAGTACCAAAGGGGGGCCACGAGGGGAGCATAACCTACCTGGGCGCGCCTGGGGCCCTAGCGCCGAGGTGGGTTGTGCCCACCTCGGCCGCCTCCCAAACTGCCTCTTTGCTCTATATAAACCCTGAAAATACAAAAAGCCTAAGGGGAGTCGTTGAAACACAATTCCAGCCGCCGCAAGTTCCAGAAACACCAGATTCAATCTAGACACCATCACGGAGGGGTTCGTCATCCTCATTGCTGCCTCTCCGGTGATGCGTGAGTAGTTCATTGTAGACCTTCGGGTCCGTAGTTAGTAGCTAGATTGCTTCCTCTCTCTCTCTCTCTCTCTCTCTCTCTCTCTCTCTCTCTCTCTCTCTCTCTCTCTCTCTCTCGCGCGCGCGCGCGCGCGTGCGCGCGATTAGTCTCCAACGTATCTATAATTTTTTATTGTTCCATGCTGTTATATTATCAATCTTGGATGTTTTACAATCATTTTATAGCAACTTTATATCATTTTTTGGGACTAACTTATTGACATAGTTCCCAGTGCCAGTTGTTGTTTTTTGCTTGTTTTTTTACTTCGCACAAAATCAATACCAAACGAAGTCCAGACGCAGCAAGACTTTGTGGAGATATTTCCTGGACCAGAAGACAATATTTCCTGGACCAGAAGACACATGTTTGGCCAAAGAAGTACCAAAGGGGGGCCACGAGGGGAGCATAACCCACCTGGGCGCGCCTGGGGCCCTAGCGCCGAGGTGGGTTGTGCCCACCTCGGCCGCCTCCCAAACTGCCTCTTTGCTCTATATAAACCCTGAAAATACAAAAAGCCTAGGGGAGTCGTTGAAACACAATTCCAGCCGCCGCAAGTTCCAGAAACACCAGATTCAATCTAGACACCATCACGGAGGGGTTCGTCATCCTCATTGCTGCCTCTCCGGTGATGCGTGAGTAGTTCATTGTAGACCTTCGGGTCCGTAGTTAGTAGCTAGATGGCTTCCTCTCTCTCTCTCTCTCTCTCTCTCTCTCTCTCTCTCTCTCTCTCTCTCTCGCGCGCGCGCGATTAGTCTCCAACGTATCTATAATTTTTGATTGTTCCATGCTGTTATATTATCAATCTTGGATGTTTTACAATCATTTTATAGCAACTTTATATCATTTTTTGGGACTAACTTATTGACATAGTTCCCAGTGCCAGTTGTTGTTTTTTGCTTGTTTTTTTACTTCGCACAAAATCAATAGCAAACGAAGTCCAGACGCAGCAAGACTTTGTGGAGATATTTCCTGGACCAGAAGACAATATTTCCTGGACCAGAAGACACATGTTTGGCCAAAGAAGTACCAAAGGGGGGCCACGAGGGGAGCATAACCCACCTGGGCGCGCCTGGGGCCCTAGCGCCGAGGTGGGTTGTGCCCACCTCGGCCGCCTCCCGCACCGCCTCTTTGCTCTATAAATACCCTAAAAATACAAAAAGCCTAAGGGAGTCGTTGAAACACAATTCTAGCTGCCGCAAGTTCCAGAAACACCAGATCCAATCTAGACACCATCACGGAGGGGTTCGTCATCCTTATTGCCGCCTCTCCGATGATGCGTGAGTAGTTCATTGTAGACCTTCGGGTCCGTAGTTAGTAGCTAGATGGCTTCCTCTCTCTCTCTCTCTCTCTTATGATTCTCAATACAATGGTCTCTTGGAGATCTATTTGATGTAACTCTTTTCGCAGTGTGTTTGTTGGGATCCGATGAACTTTGAGTTTATGATCAGGTCTATTTTATCCATGAAAGCTACTTGAGTCTTATTTTGATCTCTTATATGCATGATTACTTATAGCCTCATATTTCTTCATTGAATCTTCGGTTTAGTTAGGACAACTAGATCGATTTTTCTTGCTATGGGAAGAGGTGCTTTGTGATGGGTTCGATCTTACGGTGCTCAATCCCAGTGACAGAACGGGACATGACACGTATGTATCATTGCTAGTAAGGATAACAAGATGGGGTCTATTCCTACATAAATAGATCTTGTCTACATCATGTCATCGTTCTTATTGCACTACTCCGATTCTCCATGAACTTAATAAACTAGATGCGTGTTGGATGGTGGTCGATGTGTGGAGTAATAATAGTAGATGCTGGCAGGAGTCGGTCTACTAATCTTGGACGTGATGCCTATATAATGATCATTGCCTGGATACCGTCACAATTATTATATGTTCTATCAGTTGCCCAACAGTAATTTGTTTACCCACCATATGCTACTTTTCTCGAGAGAAGCCACTGGTGAAATCTACGGCCCCCGGGTATATTCTTTATCATATTTGCCTTCGAGATCTATTTTCTATTCACTTTTATTTCAGATCTATTATTCCAAAACCCAAAAATGCCTTGCTGCACTTTTCCTTTATTTATTTATTTTTCTTTATTGTGAGATCTATTTATCCAATCTACTACAAAACAAATCTATCTTTTACCCGGGAGGGATTGACAACCCATCTTACGCGTCGGGTTGCAAGTATTTGTTTTTTGTGTGTTGGTACTGTTTACATAGTGCTGCTTGGTTCTCCTACTAGTTCGATAACCAAGGTCTCATCACTGAGGGAAATACCAACTGTAGGTGTGTTGCATCATCCCTTCCTCTTTGGGAAAATACCGACGTAGTTCAAGCCGCATCAAAAGGAATTTCTAGCACCGTCGCGGGGGAGATAGCATCAAAATCTACCAGGTTCCTAATCACAAATTGTAGCGACCAGACCTCAAATAGTCTAATCTCTATGCTTTAGTGTCATCCCTGGATCAGTAATGCTGACATGCACAGTACTTGAAGGATTTATAACAGAGTAGCCATCACACACTTATTACATCGAATGTCTCAAAATAGAACTTATTACAATAAATATGGCTTAAGGCCATCTAATAACGATAACAGCGGAAGGCTTGGAAGATAAGTGAGTCCATCAACTCCAACAGCGTCACTGAGTATAGAACCACGACCTAAGGTACCTTACTCGTCGTCTGAAAAGTCTGCAACATGAATGTTGCAGCCCAAAAACGGGTCAGCACATGGAATATGCTGGCAATGTAACACATAGAGAGTAATGAACAGAAATATGCTATACTACATGCATATATGGCTGGTGGAAAGCTCTATGGTTACAGTTTTGCGTAAAGCCAATTTTTCCCTACTACAAAGGAATAAATTTTATTTAACTATCATGGTGGTTGTTAAACATTGAGAAGATAGACATCTTCTCAATCCCAATTAAGCATCATCATTAAACCCAACAATTTAAATTAAAGTAACATGATGAGATTCACATGATAATCTAAGAACTAGATACTCAAAACGTCCATAACCGTGGACACGGCTAACCATGATTAGTTTATTCACTCTGCAGAGGTTTGCGCACTTTTCCCCACAAGACTCGATCTCCTCCGTTGGATTTCTCGCACTACATGGTGTTTGAGAAACGGATGACCGAGACATAGTTTTTTAGAAGCGCTAGCACCTTACGATCGGGTAGACAGTTACACCTACTTTCCCCTACATCTACTAGTCTACAACTATAAGAGTTCGCGCGACTTAATCAACTATGCTAGAGCCCATAGTAGCTTGTGGCTGCACACGGAATTTTCTAGCATGAATAATCTCATGATCCCTTTGAGCCTGGGTGGGGGTCCATAAAGAAAAACAGGCAATCGCTGGAATACCCAGGTGCCTCAATCCACCCAGATGTGTATTAAAGTTGGCACCTTAAATAAACCATTAAATAACAATCTCACATCTGTCATGGATACACTCACCCAATCCACGTCTACTAGCAATAGCATGGCATAATAAGCAAACATAGAAGTAACTCCCAAGGGTTTGATAATAAAACAGGTAATAGGTACTACCTCATCTACTTCCCAAAACACACATATTAATCAGATCCAAATCATGCAATTGTCTGAGGGTTGATCTAATGGCAATAAAACTGGGTAGTAAAGAGGTATGATCAAAGTGTTACTTGCCTTGCTGATGATCCATGAAACCTAGAGATTCGAAGTAGCAAGTGGCGCACTCCGGGTACTCTATCACAAACAAACTAACAAGCATACAATAAGTACTCATCTAATGCACGGGTAAAACTCAAATAAGAGATCTAACCAAAAAGTTCAACTTAAGAACTCCAGTTTGCAAAAAGAATCAATTCAAACAACACAACAAAACTCAAACGGCGAAAGAAACAAGCTTCATTTACTAATCTGGACCTAAGTCAAATTTTACAGAAGGAAAAACTTGTTTGAGTTGGTTAAACAGAAAGAGGGTTTCGAGACAAAACTCTAGGCGCTTGAATCGCCTGATTCTGATAAACGAGCGAAAAGTTATACTAGAACAAAATTCGGATCAGAAATCGCGATCTGGAATAATCACGGAAAATCCGAGAAAAAGAAAAACTAACGAATGGTTTAACGAACAGACGTTCGTTAACTGCAACTAAACGGTGAACTCGTCCGTTAAAACGAACGAACGAGCGAAGCTCTCTAATAAATAAACCGGAAAAAAAATAAAATAAACCGATCTAAAATAATATAAACCTAGGGTTTTCTAAAAAAACCGAATCGGTTTTCTTAGAAAACCAGGGCGGCGGCGGGCGGCTACCTCGTCGGGGCTCCGGTGAAATCCGGCGGCTCCGGCGGGGCTTCGATGGGCGGTGGGGCTCTGGGCGGCGGCGGGAGGCGGCTCGGCGGCGGCGGGCGGCGGCGGCGGTGCAAGGCTACGGGGCGGGCGGTTTAAGGCGGCGGCAGCGGCGGCTTTGGAGCTCCAGGGGGGCCCGGGTCGGCTTCTAAAGGGGGGAGGGCGGCGGCGGCTTTCGGGAGGGGGCAGGGAGGCGTGGTCCTCCCGGACTCAGGCGGCGGCGGTGATCGGGACTCCGGTCCCGATCCGGTGCGGGAGACGGCGGCGGCGCTGGGCCGGCTCGGCTGGGCCTTCGGCCCCGTCGGGCGCGCGGGAGTTTTTTTCTTTAATAAATTCCTCCGAAACTAAGAAAAATTCTAGAAAATAAAATAAAATTCTAAAAGTGCCAAAATAAATATTCACCGTCGAAATAAAATATTTAGAACGAGATGAACATTTTCTTGGCCCTAATATGCAGTTTTGAAAAACGTGCATTTTTCCTAAATTCAAATAAAATAGCCAAAACACCGAAATAAATCTTATTTGATTTTTTTATTAAATCCTCAATATTCCTTTATTTTGGGAAAATCATTTTATTCCCTCTCTCATATTTTTATAATAGAAATAATTGAAGATAAAATAAATAAAATCAAATGATCCTATTTTCAAAATTTGAGAAAACTCAAATATGAAAATAACGAAATCCCCAACTCTCTCTGTGGGTCCTTGAGTTTCTTAGAATTTCCGGATGATGCCAAAAGCAATAAAATATGATATGCAATGATGATCTAATGTATAACATTCCAAATTGAAAATTCAGGATGTTACAAACCTACCCCCCTTAAGATGAATCTCGCCCTCGAGATTCGGGTTGGCTAGGAAATAGGTGAGGGTGGTCCTTCAACAGATCTTCCTCTCGCTCCCAGGTGGCTTCATCCTCGGTGTGGTGGCTCCATCGAACTTTACAAAACTTGATAACCTTGCTGCGTGTGACTCGGCTGGCATGCTCGAGAATTTTGACTCGTTTCCCCTCGTAGGTTAAATCACTATCCAACTGAATCGCTTCCAGCGGCACTGTATCTCTGAGCGGTATATCAGCCATCTCTACGTGGCACTTCTTTAACTGGGAAACGTGGAACACATCGTGAACTCCTGACAATCCTTTGGGCAATTCCAATTTGTAAGCAACTTCGCCCATGCGCTCCAAAACTTTGTGTGGTCCCACAAAACGTGGCGCTAACTTTCCCTTAACTCCAAAGCGCTTAACTCCTCAAAGTGGAGATACACGAAGATAAACTCTGTCTCCGACTTCGTATACTGTCTCCTTGCGTTTAGAATCTGCATAGCTCTTCTGCCTGCACTGGGCTACCTTGAGCCTATCGCGAATCAACTTCACCTTCTGTTCAGACTCCTTAATCAAATCTTGTCCAAACAATTGGTGATCTCCAACTTCATCCCATAACAACGGGGTCCTACACCTCCTTCCGTACAAGGCTTCGAAAGGGGCCATCATCAAACTGGATTGGTAACTATTGTTGTAAGAGAACTCTGCATATGGCAAATTGTCTTCCCAACTACATCCATAATCTAGCGCACAAGCTCTCAGCATATCCTCCAAAATTTGATTGACTCTCTCGGTATGTCCATTTGTCTAGGGATGAAAGGTTGTACTGAACTCTAGCCTGGTACCCAAAGTTTCGTGCAATTGATTCTAGAACTTTGAGGTAAACTGGGTTCCCCTATCCGATACAATGCTCCTCGGAACTCCATGCAGACATACGATCCTGGTCATGTATATCTTTGCCAACTTAGCACTGGTGTAAGTGGTCTTCACTGGGATGAAATGAGCTACCTTCGTCAAACGATCAACTACAACCCAAATCAAGTCATAGCCTGAACGAGTCCTGGGCAATCCCGTGATAAAATTCATGCCTAGCTTATCCCACTTCCATTCGGGTATCGGCAATGGCTGTAACAATCCTGCTGGCTTCTGATGTTCTACCTTCACTCTCTAACATACATCAGAAATTGCTACATATTCCGCAATATCTTTCTTCATTCCGGTCCACCAGAATGTGTCTTTCCAATCAAAATACATCTTGGTATTTCCTGGGTGAATCGAGTACGGCGAATCATGGGCCTCTTGCAGAATCAACTTCCTGATCTCCGGATCATTGGGCACATAAACGCGGTCCTCAAACCATAAAGTACCGTGCTCATTCTCACGAAATCCTTTAGCTTTTCCTTTGCTCATCTTCTCCTTTATAGAATCAATCTCCTTGTCATTCTTCTGAGCTTCTCTGATCTTATCCATCAAAGTCGACTGAATCTCCAATGCTGCTACCTAGCCTCTCGGAACTATCTCCAAACATAGTTCACGAAGATCCTCGGCTAACTCCTTAGGTAACCCTGCGGTCAAGAGTGTGTTGACATGGCTCTTGCGGCTCAACGCGTCAGCTACTACATTAGCCTTTTCGGGATGATAATGCAATCTCATATCATAATCCTTGATGAGCTCCAACCATCTCCTTTGCCTGAGATTCAACTCCTTCTGTGTGAAGATGTACTTCAAACTCTTGTGATCCATGTACACCTCACAATGGTTCTGATGAGAAAATGTCTCCAAGTCTTCAATGCGTGCACTACGGCTGCTAACTCCAAGTCATGTGTAGCATAATTCAACTCATGGGGCTTAAGCTGTCGTGAGGCATACGAAACAACTCTTCCCTCCTGCATAAGCACTACTCCAAGTCCTCGACGAAGTGTCGCAATACACCTTGTAATCCATGCGCTGATCTGGCAGAACCAAAACTGGCGATGTAACCAAACATTTCTTCAACTCCTAGAAACTGGCCTCACATTCCTCAGTCCATTTAAAATTGGTGTCCTTATTCAAAAACTCGGTCATGGGCTTCGAAATCTTCGAGAAATTCTCAATGAACCTCCGGTAGTATCCTGCAAGTCCAAGAAAAACTTCGGATCTCTCCAACTGTCGTTGGTGCTACCCAATTTGTAACAGCGAAAACTTTGGTGGGATCTACTGCTATTCCTTCTCTAGATATAACATGTCCGAGGAATCCAACTTCCTTCAAGCAAAACTCACATTTGCTGAACTTGGCGTATAACTGATGTTCTCAGAGCTTCTCCAGTACCAAACGCAAATGCTCCTTATGCTCTTCTTCATTCTTTGAATATACCAAAATATCATCAATGAACACCACGATGAACTTATCCAGAAACTCCATAAACACCTTGTTCATCATGTTCATGAAATATGCAGGTGCGTTAGTCAGACCAAATGAAATAACAGTATACTCACACAGCCCGTACCTGGTGGTAAAAGCCGTCTTAGGTATATCCTGCTCTCGAATCTTCAACTGATGGTATCTTGATCGCAGATCGATCTTGGAAAATACCTTAGCTCCTTGCAATTGGTCAAACAAATCGTTGATCACCGGCAACGGGTACTTGTTCTTGATTGTTACTTCATTCAATCCTCGATAATCAAAAACCATCCTCACTGATCCATCCTTCTTCTCCACTAGAAGCACTGGCGATCCCCAAGGTGAAGAACTTGGGAGAATATAGCCTTTATCCAGTAACTCCTAATGTGCTTCTTAATTTCCTCTAGATCTTGTGCGGGCATCCTGTACGGTCTCTTAGATATCGGCCCTGTGCCTGGCAAAAGCTCAATCAAAAACGCAATGTCTCTATCTGGTGGCATGCCTGGCAACTCCTCTAGAAATACATCAGGGAAATCCTTCACCACTGGTAATTCCTCCTGCACAACTCCTGATAAGGAATTTACTTGTGTCCTCTTCGGCTCATGTCGTGATACATACTTGATCCTTCTCCCTTCCGGCGTGGTAAGCAAAATCGACTTACTGGCGCAATTGATGTTTCCTCCATACATCGATAGCCAATCCATACCCAGAATCACATCCAAACCTTGCGATTCCAAAACGATTAAATCTGAAGGGAAAACATGCCTACCTATACCCAATGGCACTTGAAAACATCCTCGACTGGCCATATACTCCGCTCCTGGTGAGCTTACTAACATAGGTGTTCTAAGAACCTTGGTGGGTAATTTATACTTATCCACAAATCCCCTTGATATGTATGAGTGCGATGCACCAGTATCAAAAAGAATGAGTGCAGTAAATGACTTAACCAAAAACTTACCTATTACTGCATCTGGCTGGGATTCAACCTCCTCCACGTTAACCTGGTTCACCTGTCCCCTGTTGAAAGGGTTCGGCTTCTTCCCAGAGCATCCATTGCCATTTCCATTCTGGACTTCAGGACATTCATTGGCATAATGTCCAGTCTTCTGACACTTATAACAAGTGACTTGGCTCAGGTCTCTCTTGCTGGTGTTGATGGGTTGGTACGGTCCTGACCATTGCTTCCTCCATTCCCGTTACCATTCTTGGGGCCACTATGATTATGCGAGCTCCCTCCTCCATGGGTATGCTGAAAATGTCCTCCCGATTTCGGGGTAAAACATGGCTTCTGCTGAGCTCCAGAATTGTACTTCCCTTGTCCAAACTTCCTCTTGAGGTTGTCAATCTGCTGCCGCTTCCCTTCAATCATGAGAGCACGATCTACCAACTCCTGGTAGCTGTTGAAAGTTGCTACCATCAACTGCATGCTCTGCTCATCATTTAGTCCTTCCAGAAACTTCTCCTGCTTAGCTGCATCCGTAGCAATGTCATCTGGGGCATAACGTGCTAATTTACTAAAGTCATCCACATACTGGCCTACAGTACGTCCTCCTTGGCGCAAGTTGCTAAACTCACGCTTCTTCATGGCCATAGCTGCTGCGGAAACAGGGGCAGTACGGAAAGCCTGCTGAAACTGATCCCATGTGACCCTGTCGAGAGGATAAGTGGCTGTGAAATTCTCCCACCATGATGCTGCGGGTCCATCAAGCTGATTTGCGGCAAAACGCACCTTTTCCGCATCTGTGCATCCTGTAGTGGTCAACTCCCTTCCTTTCTTGCGGAGCCAATCATCTGCAACTATCGTCTCGGTGCTACTGGAGAAGACCGGCGGATTCTGTCTAAGGAAACGGGTTAAGTGATCAATAGGTGGTGGAGGTGGTGGGTTGTTGTTGTTGTTCCCCTGATTCTGATTCTGGACTAGTAACTGCATCAATGCATTCGGCTACTGGATCAACTGAGTGAGCTCCGGTGGGAAGGAAAATCCGTTGTCATGTCTCGGAGGCATCTGAGGGTTTTAGAAAAGATGAAAAAAATCGAATAGAATGAGGTCTAGAGAGAAAACACTACCCTTATGCACATGAGACAAATGCAAACAATATCACTTCATTCAATTCAAACAAGGGCATACAACGGTCTAACTATCGTTACAAAAGTGCTCGGACTATACTAGATACATGGGGTAATACTACTACTGTTATGGTGGTCGACTAGAAAAACTGCTCCGATGAAGACTCCATGATATCTGCTCCAGCTTCATCAACATAGTCATCATCGCTACCGTCTGGGTCCGAGTCGGTGTCGTCGATGATGATGTAATTCTCTGGACAAGTGCAATTATCATCTTCTCCTCCCGTCGCGGGAAATCCCATTAATACTTTCAGCTTCTTCTTCAGATCATCATTCTTCTCAACAAGCGTTGCTATTTCCTCCTCATATCCATCGCGTGTAGACTTGAGTTATTCCTCCAGTTCCATGATCTTGGTCATAGCCTTCTTCAGATCTATCATGCCTGCGCACATCTGGTTCTCCTGGCGTCGAATGTGCTGATTTAACTCTTGGATGAATGCTGCAATTGATCTATCCTTCCTGGTGCTGATCATTTCCCATTGCTCATCTCGGTGCCCACAAATCTGGTAGATAGTATCCTTGATATCCTTGTGGTAAACTTCTCCAATGCATCCAATGGTGATGTGGGCTGCCATGCTCTTTCCTAAACTCCAGGTTGGTGCATCAAAGGATAACTCTATGGGCTCAGTGACGGGCATGAACATCCTTCCTGGAACTTGAACTTGAATCATCCAACGCTCCTCTTCAGATAAAGTGGCGTTGTAGGTCCCGGTGAAGCTTGGTACTATGATGTTCAGGTACTTAGTGACCTTCTTCAAGTGGCGTCCGAAGGGTGTATCTTCATCCAGTTGCGTGAACTTATTCCTTGCATCTGCCATCCTAAAAGAGTAGAAAAGATGAGGAGTCAAAAATGAGAAGAGTGAGTAGTGATCTAGGGCTTTTAGCTTAGTGGTCATGTCCTACAGTCAGCGTGTGATCTGATACCATCTTGTAGTGACCAGACCTCAAACAGTCTGATCTCTGTGCTTTAGTGTCATCCCTAGATCAGTAATGCTGACACGCACAGTACTTGAAGGATTTATAACAGAGTAGCAATCACACACTCATTACATCGAATGTCTCAAAAGGGAACTTATTACAATAAATATGGCTTAAGGCCATCTAATAACGATAACAGCGGAAGGCTTGGAAGATAATTGAGTCCATCAACACCAATGGCATCACTGAGTATAGAACCACGACCTAAGGCACCTTACTCGTCGTCTGAAAAGTCTGCAACATGGACGTTGCAGCCCAAAAATGGGTCAGCACATGGAATATGCTGGCAATGTAACACATAGAGAGTAATGAACAAAAATATGCTATACTACATGCATATATGGCTAGTGGAAAGCTCTATGGTTACAGTTTTGTGTAAAGCCAATTTTTCCCTACTGCAAAAGAATAAATTTTATTTAACTATCATGGTGGTTGTTAAACATTGAGAAGATAGACATCCTCTCAATCCCAATTAAGCATCATCATTAAACCCAACAATTTAGATTAAAGTAACATAATGAAATTCACATGATAAACCAAGAACTAGATACTCAAAACGTCCATAACCGGGGACACGGCTAACCATGATTAGTTTATACACTCTGCAGAGGTTTGCGCAATTTTCCCCACAAGACTCGATATCCTCCATTGGATTTCTCGCACTACATGGTGTTTGAGAAACGGATGACCGAGACATAGTTTTTCAGAAGCGCTAGCACCATACGATCGGGTAGACAGTTACACCTACTTTCCCCTACATCTGCTAGTCTACCACTTTAAGTGTTCGCACGACTTAATCAACTATGCTAGAGCCCATAGTAGCTTGTGGCTGCACATGGAAGTTTCTTGCATGAATAATCTCATGATCCCTTTGAGCCTGGGTGGCGGTCCAAAAAGAAAAACAGGCAATCGCTGGAATACCCAGGTGCCTCAGTCCACCCAGATGTGTATTATAGTTTCCACCTTAAATAAACCATTAAATAAAAATCTCACATCTGTCATGGATACACTCACCCAATCCACGTCTACTAGCATAGCATGGCATAATAAGCAAACGTAGAAGTAACTCCCAAGGGTTTGATAGTAAAATAGGTAATAGGTACCACCTCATCTACTTCCCAAAACCCACATATTAATCAGATCATAATCATGCAATTGTTTGAGGGTTGATCTAATGCAATAAAACTGGGTAGTAAAGAGGTATGATCAAAGTATTACTTGCCTTGCTGATGATCCGTGAAACCTAGAGATTCGATGTAGCAAGCGGCGCACTCCGGATACTCTATCGCAAACAAACAAGCATACAATAAGTACTCATCTAATGCACGGGTAAAACTCAAATAAGAGATCTAACCAGAAAGTTCAACTTAAGAACTCCGGATTGCAAAAATAATCAAATCAAACAAAACAACGAAACTCAAACAGCGAAAGAAACAAGCTCCGTTTACTAATCTGGACCTAAGTCAAACTTTACAGAAGCAAAAACTTGTTTGAGTTGGTTAAACGGAAAGAGGGTTTCGAGACGAAACTCTAGGCGCTTGAATCGCCTGATTTCGATAAACGAGCGAAAAGTTATACTAGAACAAAAATCAGATCAGAAATCACGATCTGGAATAATCATGGAAAATCCGAGAAAAAGAAAAACTGACAAACAGTTTAACGAACGGACGTTCATTAACTGCAACTAAACGGTGAACCCGTCTGTTAAAACGAACGAACGAGCGAACGCTCGCTAAATGAATAAACCAGAAAAAAATAAAATAAACCCATCTAAAAAATATAAACCTAGGGTTTTCTAAAAAAACGAATCGGTTTTCTTAGAAAACCGGGCGGTGGCGGGCGGCTACCTCGTCGTGGCTCTGGTGAAGTCCGGCGGCTCCGGCGGGGCTTCGGTGGGCGGGCGGGCTCCGGGCGGCGGCGGGAGGCGGCTCGGCAGCGGCGCGGCAGCAGTGGCAGGAGGCGGCTGTGGCGAACGGCGGCGACGCAAGGTGGCGGGGCGGGCGGCTTGCGGCGGCGGCGGCTCTGGCTTTGGGGCTCCAGGGGGCCCCGGGTCAGCTTTTAAAGGGGGGGGGGGACGGCGGTGGCTTCCGGGAGGGGGCGGGGAGGCGTGGTCCTCCCGGACTCGCGGCGGCGGTGACCGGGACTCCGGTCTCGATCCGGTGCAGGAGACGGCAAAGGCGCTGGGCCGGCTCAGCGGAGCCTTCGGCCCAGCCGTGTGCGCGGGAATTTATTTTAATAAATTCCGCCGAAACTAAGAAAATTCTAGAAAATAAAATAAAATACAAAAATTCCAAAATAAATTTTCACCGTCTAAATAAAAAAATTAGAAAGAGATGAACATTTTCTTGGCCCTAAAATGCAGTTTTGAAAAACGTGCAATTTTCCTAAATTCAAATAAAATAGGTAAAACACCGAAATAAAATCTTATTGGATTTTTTTATCAAATCCTCAATATTCCCTTATTTTGGCAAAGTCATTTTATTCCCTCTCTCATATTTTTATAATAGAAATAATTGAAGATAAAATAAATAAAATCAAATGATCCTATTTTCAAAATTTGAGAAAACTCAAATATGAAAATAACGAAATCCCCAACTCTCTCTGTGGGTCCTTGAGTTGCTTAGAATTTCTGGATCAGGCAAAAAGCAATAAAATATGATGTGCAATGATGATCTAATGTATAACATTCCAAATTAAAAATTCGGGATGTTACAAACCTACCCCCCTTAAGATGAATCTCGCCCTCGAGATTCGGGTTGGCTAGGAAATAGGTGAGGGTGGTCTTTCAGCAGATCTTCCTCTCGCCCCCAGGTGGCTTCATCCTCGGTGTGGTGGCTCCACTGAACTTCACAAAACTTGATAACCTTGCTACGGGTGACTCGGCTGGCATGCTCGAGAATTTTGACTGGTTTCTCCTCGTAGGTTAAATCACTATCCAACTGAATCGCTTCCAGCGGCACTATATCTCTCCGCGGTATATCAGCCATCTCTGCGTGGCACTTATTTAACAGGGAAACATGGAACACATCGTGAACTCCTGACAATCCTTCAGGCAATTCCAATTTGTAAGCAACTTCTCCCATGTGCTCCAAAACTTTGTATGGTCCCACAAAACGTGGCGCTAACTTTCCCTTAACTCCAAAGCGCTTAACTCCTCGAAGTGGAGATACACGAAGATAAACTTTGTCTCCGACTTCGTATACTGTCTCCTTGCATTTAGAATCTGCATAGCTCTTCTGCCTGGACTGGGCTACCTTGAGCCTATCACGAATCAACTTCACCTTCTATTCAGACTCCTTAATAAAATCTGGTCCAAACAATTGGTGATCTCCAACTCCATCCCACAACAACGGGGTCCTACACCTCCTTCCCTACAAGGCTTCGAAAGGGGCCATCTTCAAACTGGATTGATCACTGTTGTTGTAAGAGAACTCTGCATATGGAAAATTGTCATCCCAACTAGATCCATAATCTAGCGCACAAGCTCTCAGCATATCCTCCAAAATCTGATTGACTCTCTCGGTCTGTCCATCTGTGTGCGGATGAAAGACTGTACTGAACTCTAGCCTGGTACCCAAAGTTTCATGCAATTGATTCCAGAACTTTGAGGTAAACTGGGTTCCCCTATCCGATACAATGCTCCTCGGAACTCCATGCAGACATACGATCCTGGTCATGTATATCTTTGCCAACTGAGCACTGGTGTAAGTGGTCTTCACTGGGATGAAATAAGCTACCTTCTCAAATAATCAACTACAACCCAAATCGAGTCATAGCCTGAAGAAGTCCTGGGCAATCCCGTGATAAAATTCATGCCTAGCTTATCGCACTTCCATTCAGGTATCGGCAATGGCTGTCACAATCCTGCTGGCTTCTGATGTTCTGCCTTCACTCTTTGACATACATCACAAACTGCTACATATTCCGCAATATCTTTCTTCATTCCGGTCCACCAGAATGTGTCTTTCAAATCCAAATACATCTTGGTATTTCCTGGGTGAATCGAGTACGGCGAATCATGGGCCTCTTGCAGAATCAACTTCCAGATCTCCGAATCATTGGGCACATAAACACGGTCCTCAAACCATAAAGTATCGTGCTCATCCTCACGAAATCCTTTAGCTTTTCCTTTGCTCATCTTCTCCTTTATAAAAGCAATCTCCTTGTCATTTTCTAAGCTTCTCTGATCTTATCCATCAAAGTCGACTGAATCTCCAATGCTTCTACATAGCCTCTCGGAACTATCTCCAAACATAGTTCACGAAGATCCTCGGCTAACTCCTTAGGTAACCCTCCGGTCAAGAGTGTGTTGACATGGCTCTTGCGGCTCAACGCGTTAACTACTATGTTAGCCTTTTCGGGATGATAATGCAATCTCATATCATAATCCTTGATGAGCTCCAACCATCTCCTTTTCCCGAGATTCAACTCCTTCTGTGTGAAGATGTACTTCAAATTCTTTGATCCGTGTACACCTCACAATGGTTCTGTTGAGAAAATGTCTCCAAGTCTTCAATGCGTGCACTACGGCTGCTAAGTCAAAGTCATGTGTAGCATAATTCCACTCATGGGGCTTAAGTTGTCGTGAGGTATACGAAACAACTCTTCCCTCCTGCATAAGCACTGCTCCAAGTCCTCGACGAAGTGTCGCAATACACCTCGTAATCCATGCGCTGATCTGGCAGAATCAAAACTGGCGATGTAACCAAACGTTTCTTCAACTCTTGGAAACTGGCCTCACATTCCTCACACTACTAGGGAAAACCCTAGCAGTAGCGTGTGTTTTGTGCCCACTAGTAGCGCGGGGGGCCGCTCTACTAATAAGGCGCTACAGCTATTGCTTAGCAGTAACGCGTGCCAGCACGTGCTACTGCTAGGACAAATAGCGGTAGCGTTTGTTCAGTACCACGCTACTGCTAAGGTATCTACTTTCAGCGTGTTTTCTTTCCATCGCTACTAGTATTTTTTTTATTTTTTTTATTTTTAGTGTATTTATGCGCCATCATACAAATATTGGTACAATACCAGCTGTTATGAGGTTTACATCATTATGTCCATAACAGTGTATTAAATGAAGGTGGATTAGGTTCAAGTGGAGGCATTATGTGGTGCATGTCAAAAGTATACTACTAATCCAAACTTGATCTAGTTTGGACTAGTAGTACTTTCGATGTGCACCACATGTTGCCTCCACTTGAATCTAATCCGCCAGCACAAGCTATTTAATCATCATCATAGTCATTACCACCAACAGTATTTATTTAATCAGCACTAACACTAGCTAATAATAATCATCATAGTCATTACCACCAACACTAGCTATTTTATCATCATAGTAATAGTGTAGCACATCATCATCCTCAAACTCATTTCTAGCTAGCTAATCACTCCAGCTGCTCTCTCTTAGGTAAAATAACATAAAACATGTATAGCTCTCCTCGTCGATCAAACTGGAGCATGCAGATGAACCTGTCTCCTAATCGTGGGTAGCGCATCTGTTTGCTGCCCCCTAGTACTTCTCTGCGCTCCCCCATCACATATTTGGTCCAGTCTTGCACTATTAAGCATCCGTCGCTAATCTTGAATGCACTAAAGTAATCTGTAGGATATCTTGGCCGTAAGCTGATAATTCTCATGGTACCTTTAGTCTCGATCCCATAAGGCACAACATTCATCGGGAGTCCCTGTTGAAGAACATCGTACGGTAACATACTTAGCAATGAAGTTTAGCTTCAAAAATAATGTATGGAAAAGATGCACCGATGACAAATAGTAAAAATCTTACCATCCTTCCTAAATAGATGTGACCGTAGTTCATTACAAACACTATTGGTCGCACATTTTCAGTACTAACATTTCTAAATGCAGGAAGAAAATTTGTCTTGACAGTATCAAGATCCTCAAGCCATGAAACATAATGACTGAGCTCCTCGCAGTTGAGTTCAGCCCCAGGACAGTATACGGTCCTGTCTACCAAGCGCTGGACATGTTTGCTTGCACCGAAATAAGCTGACAATACAAATTAGTTGTCAACTATTTTTGAATATACAATATCAAAGACATAAATATGGTTGAGAAACTTACATAATGGTATAATTGGAGGCATTTGCACATCGACCCAGATGTCGGTATTACCTTCAATATCATCTTCTGGAAGAATATCAAAGGTGATAACCATATCAGGCTCAAATGCATAAGTCTTGCATAGTGCTCGCCATGTTTTGCATCCAAAATAGGTGTAGTCGTCTGAATTGTATAACTTTGCATGGAAAATATAACCATGCTCGGTCTTCAAGTAAACTTTCTTTTCCTTCCATACTATGACTGAAACCTATCTTATCCAATACAAAAACTCTTGCATGGCAGGGGATACGCTAGTAGAATAGTAAAAAAAATATAAGTTGAAGAAAATGAAGCAGATGTCATGCTTAATTACGAAAAAAGACTTGTTGTTGTGACTTACTGTATCCACTTCGAAGTTCTCGTCCAGCTTGATGCTGAAGCGCCTATCATCATCTAGGAAGATAGCACAGGCCGCGCTTGTCTTTGCAGTATTTGCAAATACCGAAATCCTTCTCGTTGTCAGACATTTCCTATGTTCATAGTTAAAACATTAATTGAAAATCGATCGAAGACAACTACCAAGATACTCAACACACAAATCCGGGGCACCCGATATTTCCTACATATTCTGGCACAAGTCATGCCAAAATTCGCGGAAAAATCCGGCATGACCTTTGCTAAAATAGGACATATCGAGCGCCTGAAATTTGCCGGAACGGAAATGAATCAACACTCCGGCAAAACATAGGCCTCTCGAAGGTGTAACCTGCAAACATGACCGGCCACTTGGATATTGAGCAACACAAGATATACATTTCAAAATATCTTATAGGACTCAAATTAGCATGCATTCAATAAGCAAAAGTAAATCATCTCATGCGTTAGTACATCATCGAATATTATCACTAATACATCATGAATAGTGTCATACATATAACATCACTAAATCAACTAAAACTCTAGCACACGACGGGTATCGGCGCGGGCGGTGCACACCCACAGAGAAGGCACCATCACGGGATCATAGCTCCAATGAGATCCCCGAAGAACCTGCTAGGTATTGGAGAACGTCCTGTGCTCCAACGCAAACAAGTAGCGACGGACGTGCGCGTCCTCCTCACTGACAGGTGACGCACCACCTCCGCGGAGTCCTCAAGCCTCTGGATCATCACTAGCCCACGCGACCGCCACCAAAGAAGGTTCGGGTCAACGACAGGATGGCTCCTCACCAACCTGCGCCCCCCGGTGGGTAGCGCCTCCCAGTACCACCCCGGCGGAGCCCAGTCCCGGACATGGCCGATCTCGTCAAGCAGGTGTCATCCTCCGCCGACTCGACGACGAGGAAGCGGGATAGGCATCGTGCACGTCGAGGCGGGAAAAATTGCTTTAACTAAAAAATCACCTAATTAGTACGTAGTTCTTACTAACTAGTTCTTACTAACTAAATAGAAGAAGGTCAAATTTTACTCATTTTATTATGCATTACACTAGTGTTTATTCATCATCTAAGAAAACATCACCTAAGAAAAAATCCCAGCCGCATCTGTATCCAATTCATTTCCACCCATAGATGAACCCTAACTATTTGATGCAACTAAAATTTGAAGAACCCTATCTAGGCAGAGGTAGGGAAGGGGGAGGAGCAGGCGTGCTCACCTTGATCGGGTGCCTGCGGCGAGAGAGGGGCAGGCGGCGTCGAGGTCGGGCTTGGGGCGGCGTCCGGGGCGGTGTCCGTGGCCGCGTTGAGGTCGGGGGCGGGGGCGGCGTTGAATCCGGGGTCGGGGGCGGCGTAGAGGGTGTGCAGAGAGTGCACGGCGACCAACGAGTGACGGCGGCGGCGAGAGCGGAGGAGTTCTATTTGGGGGAAGTGGCCGTGGGGAAGGACGAACGCGGTGGTTAAGTCAGAAGTAGCAGTAGCGCGTTCCTGAAAGCGCGCTACTACTACATTAGCTACAACGCGTTTTGGGATACGTGCTACTGCTACTACTTTCTCCTTTTTCCCTATTTCATTTATTTTTCTTCACATTTTATTTTTTCCCTTTCACCTTCTTCTATTCCTTTCATTTTCAATTACCTTTCTATTTGCTTTTCATTTAATTTTATATCCTTTAGTAGTAGCGAGTTTAGAGTAAAACGCGCTGCTACAAAGAAAGTAGCAGTAGCGCGGTTCCATATAGATCGCTACTACTATGTGTACCATATCGGCTAAGCCGTGAGAATTTTAGTAGTAACGTGTATGCAGCGAGACGCGCTACTACTACGATGTTATCTGTAGCACGGTTTCGGCAGGCACGCTGCTGCTATTTAGCACCAGCGTGCTTCTTTGACCCACGCTACTGCTAAAGTTCTGTGTATAAGGTTTTCCCTAGTAGTGTCAGTCCATTTAAACTTGGTGTCCTTCAACAACTCCGTCATGGGTTTTGCAATCTTCGAGAAATTCTCAATGAACCTCCAGTAGTATCCTGCAAGTCCAAGAAAAACTCCGGATCTCTCCAACTATCGTTGGTGCTACCAAATTTGTCACAGTGACAACTTTGGTGGGATCTACTACTATTCCTTCTCCGGATATAACATGTCCGAGGAATCCAACTTCCTTCAACCAAAACTCACATTTGCTGAACTTGGCGTATAACTGATGTTCTCAGAGCTTCTCCAGTACCAAACGTAAATGCTCCTTATGCTCTTCTTCATTCTTTGAATATACCAAAATATCATCAATGAACACCACGACAAACTTATCCAGAAACTCCATAAATGTCAGGACCGGATTTTCGGGATATTAATTTCCCAGAAAAAGGCCCTTGTGCTCACCAGCCCCAGGACTACTGTTAGCTGATAAGGCACAAACTTGATACAGAAATTCCAAGCAAAGTACATAATATGCAGTACAAGACCATTCTGGCCTATGAGTACAACACAAGGTTTCTAGTGGTTGATGGCGGAAGCGGTTTGTGGTTCATCAGTGTCTGTGGGACTCCATTTCCCATAGGAACAGCTGACCTGGTTAACTCCTATCTTCGCGAGACTGCTATCACAAATGCGTAGGTTCCGGGGCTGTCATCGCAACGCTCCTCTCCAAGCAAGAAATCTGGCTAAGACAATAGCCAAGGACAAGCCAGTGAGTACTTTTGAATGTACTCGCAAACATTATGAGCACAGGTATAATACACAAATGATAATCATGCTCTAGAATATTCTATGATCACAACGTCAGTCACAAAATAAAATCCTTGATGCATGCACGCAGGTTATTTATATACAACATGAATATGCAATAATGGAGTAGAAATAAAATGCACCGATCGGGTGTCTGAAGCGACGCCTCGAAAGGATAATGATATAAGGCATGCCAAAGTCGGGTGTCTGTGCGACACCACATAATGGGCTTATAAAGTAAATCAATAACAAACATGCGACAGTCGGGTGTCTGTGCAACACCACATAAAGGTCTTATAAAGTAAATCAATAACAACCATGCCAGAGTCGGGCGTCTATGCGACACCACATAAAGGGCTTATAAAGTAAATCACTAACAACATGCCACAGTCGGGCGTCTGTGCGACACCACATAAAGGGCTTATAAGAGAATAATCACAGTGAATATCCAGGAGGTAGAACCGTCCTAGGGATACTCAATAATTCAAATAATATAAAGGGTTAGTCGATAATAATAATAACCATAATCATCATGAGTCACAAGCCATGATCCATGTTCTGTTTTTAGCAGTTTTTCCTCCGAAGACCGACACTAAGACCGACACTTGACCCAACCCAAACTGTAGTCCTTAACCATGGACACGGCTATTCGAATAGATATAATCTCTGTAGAGGGTGTACTTTTTACCCACGGGTAATGGATTCCTTTAGTCCATCGGGACTAATTCCATCTACGGTCTTTTAATTGAAAACACACCTAACCGCACACACCAGCCTGACTTATCGGTGTCTGGAATCACCGAGGACACTTGTTAAGCAAAACTCTAAGTGGGGAGGCTACAACCTCGAGTAGCATCAGATCACAAAATTTATAATGCACGCAAACTAGGGGAGCTACCCCTCGGCTACAACCAGAAACACCCATGCCCCCGGACCAGGTGGCATGCCTACCGGATGCAACCGGTATCTTCCACCATAGCCTCTCTGTATGGTGTGTGCTAGAATGGGGTTGACAACTTACTCAACCATACCCTACCAATGGCAGGGACAAGTGGTAGTACGAAACAAGTATGGAGGTTACTGGAACAAGACTTGATCTACGGTCGACTCAGGAGGGTTCAAGAATTCCCTGCACGATTAGCATAACAAATATATTTTAACCAACAGACAGAATCACCACTCATCATACCTTACTATGCCATACCGGACACGACCGTCTCGACGAAGACTGGAGATAACCTCGTGTCTACCCAAGACAGAGGCTTTCCCGGATTTCTTCCGATAGGCATGAAAGGCATACGAGGGTGATTGCTATCACAATGTATCAAATTCCAATAGCACGGAATCATCAATATGCACTTATGAGTATGTTCATATCATCACATAAAATAACGAAAACTCCGAGACAAGGGGTGTCATAACCGTATCAAACAACACACGACAATATTATGCCAGGGTTTAGAATGATTGCCTTCAAGTTGTGGAGAGGCAGGGTGCATTCCAAACTTTTGAAAGTTGCCTTCTCTCTCCAACAATCCTATTTTGAAAAATATTCAAATCAACACAAACTTTAAAAACAGTACAAAAAGTTTTCCTAATTATTTTTGAAATAAATCTTAAAATAAACTAGGTGAAATTTGAGAGAGGTAGGAAAAAGAATCAACTCATTTGGAGTTATATTTCATTATAGCCAGTCAATGTTTAGTCAAATTTATGTTTTTAAATAAAACAGAAAAAGAAAAATGTTTCGAAAATAAAAAATACATCGAAGACGTACTCTGGGTTTACGCCTCCACTTATGCCAGCGTGGACCGGCTCGTGGATCACTGACAGTGGGTCCACGGGGCCCACTGGTCAGGTTTGACCAATCGCCTCTCCCTCCTTTCTCCTCTGCCCGAGCGGAGGCGGGACTCCGGCGATCGCCGTCGACGAACGGCAGTTCCCCGCGGGGTTCTGAGGGCGGGGATGGATCCTCCAATCCAGGGCGGTCCTCCCGGTGGTTGCTAGGTTGGCGGGGGCGGTGGGAGTCGCTGGCAGCGAGCTCCGCGGCGGAGGTGGCCTCGGGATGATTTGGGGGTTCGGGCTATGGTGGCTCTCCGTCGAATTTGAGGGTTTGGGCGGCTCCGCAAGACCAAGAGGAGTCGGGTTGTGGTGCTGGATGGACGGGGGAGAGCCTGGTTGCAACGAACGGGACTGGAACGTGGCGGCGGCTGAACTGACTGGAGATGGGGAAGACGGCCTCTCCCCATCGATTGCCGGCTAGGGGCGCTCCAGAGGGATGGCCTGAGGCTGCCTGGGGGTTTGGATGAGCTCGGGGGCCTCCATTTATACCAACTGAGGTCGATTCCGACGGTGGCTGGATAGGATCGACGGCGAACCGCCATTCTGTAGTTGCAGGCGATGTGGCGGCGACAAGTGCTAGCGGACGCTTTCTAGGATAAGCTCGGGCTGCTCTAGAGGGCAGCTGGCGCACGCGTATGGCTTGGGCGGCGCCGTCCATGGCAGGAACCCACTGTGGTAGGCCGCTAGCCGCCGTGCCCGACCTGACGGCGGCGCTGTGGGGCTCCAGGGGCGGACTGGAGGGTGCTGGTGAATGGATGAGGACGGGCGTGGCTCTGCAGGTGAGCAAAGGCCAGGGGCCAGACGCGGCGACCCGTGCGCACACATGTGCAAAACGCGCGCTCTGGGCGCACCCAGCGCACGCATGCCAGGTGCTCGACGAAATGCCAGCGCGTGTTAGAGACCTCAGATGATGCTGGTAGTTAACAGGCCTGGGTTAGGGTTAGCTAGGAGTTTAGTGGACAAGTTAGTTAGGTCAGAAGATCAAGTCCACAAAGCCAACTAAAAATCATGCCAAATCTGGCTATGCACACAAAGTGTTCGATAGAATTCTAGAGGCATCTAGGCAGTTCTTGGGGTGGCCAAAATCTCAGAATCCTAGTCTCTTTAGATGATAAAAAGGGTGGTAAGGTTAGTTGGACAAAACCAGAAACTTGATAGAGTAAATATTTGAGAAAACCAATTTTGGGCAGAAACTAAAGGTTATTATTTCATGAACCAAAAATACTCCAATGGGTCCATTCTCGTGGACTTAAGGGTTTCGTAGGGAGGACTATAAGCAGGAAAAAGAATCATGGGCAACAGAGCAACACAAAATGGAGTTGCAGTAGAAAAGGCCAATCTAGTCCGGAGAGCAAAAGAGGATGTTTTGCTCAAATTTTCCAAAGAACACAGTGGTTTTTGCACAAAATTGAATTATATACTCCTACTGACCTCCCCAAATTTTGGTGGAAGTTTTAAAGAAATATTTAAATACATTGTAGTGCAATTTTACCAATTGGACCAGTTTTGAAAACTAGGGGTAGAGCTTAAAATCTCCAATGAAAAAAAATATTTTTGCATAAAAGTGATTTAGGGACATCATATGTCATCCCCAAATTTTGCTGAAAATTTTAAATGCATTTATCAAATGGTCGCAGTGCAAAAGAGGCCCTAAAACTTATGAAAAATCATTTTCAAGAGAAATATATCTTAGGGAAAATACTTGTATAAATAATTCTACTGATAAAGAAAAGAGATGTTCTGAAATCAAAAGAAAATACAGAAAGTAAAATTTTTAATCTTCTGGCAAAATTTTAATAAACAATTCATGGTTTAATTTTTGGGGTTTTACAACACTACCCCCTTAAGAAAAATCTCGTCCTCGAGATTTGCTAAGGCTGGTTTTAAAAAATAATAATTCTATCATCTCAAAAATAACCATCCTACTCATGTAATTAAAACGTAGCTACAGTGAGTGGGCAATAAGTGGTGCAAAACTACAGTGTGGCATACTGGCGTTGCGTGGAAAAACTTACGGTCAATTTCTACTATTGGTCACAGTAAATTTAGAATAAACTTCTAAATTACTAATAATACGTTGGCCGTACCCGAGAGCACAGTGCTCTCTGTGGCCTACAGGTGGACCCGGGGGCCACTGTCTGTCTCTTCCTCTACCTCTGGCTCTCGCTTCTCCCTCTCTCTCGCGTGCTTTCCCGCGCTTTCTCCACCGGTGATGTCTAGCTCGTAGGGCATCTAGTACGTACTGTGGTAGTGCGCGGCGTGCTTGCTGCCGGCGCAACATGCACTCACTTCGCGGGCCAGTGCACTGTCGGCACTGCTCGCGGATTCGCCTCCGAACACCGGCGATCGATCGACGAGCGGCACTGGTGGACTTCGCCCACGGTACACCGATCTCGAGCTATAAAACGACCGAGGTGCTCCTTCTTCTTCCTCACACCTGGCCTCGCTTCTCCTTCTCCTTCCTTCTCCTTCATTTCTGTTTGCAGGAGCTCGAGACGAGGCTCTAATGGCGGAGGTGATGCTGGACTGGTACGTGGTCCTGATGTGCGGAGGGTTGGCGGCATTGCTGGGGTTCTCTGTGCTCCTTTGCTTGATGATCCTCGATGATCGTCGTGATGCTGCCGTTCGAGTGTTAGCTCTCCGCGGTGGCGGTGATCACGAGGATTAGGTGTGGTGTCAGGTGCTAACTGCTGTCAGGGTGCTCGAGGTAACTTGTACCCGAGTAATTACTCACAAATCTCTCCCTCTGAGACTGTGGGGTGTTAGGGAGGTGATTAGTTTGGTGCAAAAATGTGCACGTGGATTTGCACTAGGTCGAGTGGTTGGGGTCGTGAGTCTGTTGTTATGGTGCTGCGTGAATAAAAAAAATCTATGTCATGAAGAAATGTATGCTGCAACAACTCAGTGAAGGAAAATCTCACTTCAAAATTTACTGAAAGTGAGAACGGTTAATAAAAAAATTACCGCAGTAAAACCACTCATATTGATTGAAACTAACGATTTAATTCATCGCACAAATTTAGGATACCACGCATAAGTTGCAACACATAAATAAATGTTGGGGCAATAAACATAGAAGTGACGTCTACAATGACAACGGTAAATGGACAGGGTCCTGAGAAAATGTCTCAGGGATTGGGGCACACTCTTCTTCTATCGGGGACAGCGGATTGACTAGTCGATGAATGTGTCTCTCCTGGTCGGTCCTCAGTTGTCTGCCGATGGCGATCTGAGGGTTTAAATTAGCGAGGCTCTGGAGATAACCTATCACTCGTTGGGTCAAACGCTCTTGAGCGATGACATACTAGGCAAGGTTGGCCAGTAATGGGTCTCTCTCGATTCCTCCACCGGGAAAAGATGCTACTTCTCTAGGTGCTGCGTGACTCGGGAAGTAATAATACCCTCGACCGCTGGCATAGGGTACCGCAAATTGGAGGCGAGCAAGTGCTTCGTATGCATGAGCTTCTATGGCCATATGCGGAGTCGGCATAGATTTCCCCACAAAGGAGACTTCCGTTGGGTCTTGGTTTGGGTTTGTGGGAGGGATGTGCACCACTGCCCAATATTTCGAGGTAGATGGGGTGATCCTCGATTTGAGCAACTCGTATTGGGGTGGGTGGATAGCACTCATGGTACTGCAGGTAAAGTCCCACAATATTTTAACAAAACTACCCGGGGTTGCATCTGGAGTTCTCAGATAAATACTAGGGCTCGGCATGGCAAAGAAATGGCTATGAGAGTTGTGCACAAGGTGAGGGATACTTGGCAAGGTCACGAGGTGGAATTTTATATAGCATTGGGGCTGGGTTATTTACCATGGTGAAGGGTAAGTAGTTTGACGAATCTGCCCTATGGGGTCAGGGTCAATACTGCAGATACACATATCTCACAAAAGTGACGTATTACTGTTGGTGTCGTCGGTGTGATTCTGGTAGCTGTGCCCGGAATTAAAAATGCAACCACATGCTAACATATTTATGCAAGGCCACTATTCAAAACAGAGGCACACAAGCAGGAAGCGATTATTTATGGCCATGCAAGATTACACAATTACAGCGCGTGGACATACTGAGACTCGGTACTACTCGAGTGACTTAGTCTACCTCGTTTATATCTAAGCGGGCGTGCCTTGCGGACGTTGAGGATTCTCAACGGGTTTCACTGTCGGGATTAGCTGGAGGGGGTTGAGGGGCTGCAGGGTCGGGGTAGCGATGATGACCTTCCCGGGGATTGCTGGCCACAATCCCGCTGGAGCGTGTTCCCAAAAGGCGACGAAGCACTTCTGGGGACACCAAAGTATTTCGGTCGATGGCTGGGGCAGACCTCAAGGACTCGATTGGGTGTCCGAACAGCAAGACTGGGTTGTCGGCATCGGGCTCATCTTCTCCTCTCGCCGGGGCTTGGCGAACCAGTTCTCCACGAGCTGCGATCAGATCCAGGGTGATTTGATCGAATAGTTCCTCTAGTGCACCTACATAGTGCACTAGATGCAACAAAGCAGGATCCGTCCCGTGATCTCCATTGGAAACCTGGGGTGGCCTACCATACCCGTCACGTCTGGGGTAGTAGTGGAACGAGCGACAGTTAACTCTGGGCGACAAGTGCCGGAGTTGAACTATAGCCTCACGAGCAGCTAGTTGGATGGCTTGTGGCTCAAAGGAAGTTGTCCTTCCGTTGAACCTGTAGGGGCGTTCTGGCGATAGACCCCTACCATAGACGTGCACAGTGGCCCAGAATTGACGGCTCTCACCGCTCATGGGTCCTTGGTACACAACATATTCTGGGGGTTCTTCTAATGCAAAGGCACGGCGGGTGAGGTTTGCTAGCACGGTCACAAAACCTCCAAGGTTGGTTGCTGTGGTTTCATTGTGCACAACGGGACCATGCATTATATGAGTCTTTGCTTGTTTAGATTTTTTGTTTTGTGCCAAGTATCCTTGTTGAACACACCTATTTGGGAGAGCCAAAATTATGCTATGATTTGTTAGAATTGCTCTATATGTTTCACTTAATTTTTGAGCTATCAAATTGCTCTAGTGCTTCACTTATATCTATTTGAGCATGGTGTGCTTTATTATTTTTGAAGCAATGCTCCGATGCTTCACTTAGATTAATTTGAGAGTTAGCAAATTTTTTAAGAAATTCACTCATGCTTCACTTATATTATTTTGAGAGAAGAAAAAATGTATGCTCATGTTTTTCACTTAGATTTGTTTGAGCTATCAAAAGCAGCATATGAAATTAGTCCCAAAGTGATAGATATTCAAGAGAAATATAATGAAAACTTTCATGAAGATCATTGGACAAAATAAACTTGAGTCTTTGCAATAGTTTTGAGATATGATGATGGTGATATGTGAGTCATGTTGATGAGTAATTATGGTTTAGTAAGAATATTGATGTTAAGGTTTGTGATTCCCTATGCAAGCACAAAAGTCAATATTTATGCAATGAAATTACATCCTACTTGTGGTGCATTATTCAGTGTTAGTTATGCTTAATGCTCGCCTATGTGATTTTTCGTTTCTTGCTTGGATGCTTCTCAATCTTTTGCTAGCCTTCACTTGTACTAAGTATGTGTACTACTTGTGCATCCAAAATCCTTAGACCCATTTTTGCCACATGAGTCCATTATACCTATCTATATGCGGTATTTCAGTGTCATTCGAAGCAAATTTCTATGTGCCACCTCTAATCTTCAAAATAAATTTTCTTTTTGTGTGCTCGTACCGCTCATGAAACGGTAGGGGGTGGCTGATATCTTTCCATGCTAGATGTGTTATTCTCAAGATGAGTGTTTATTCACTTGTCATAGCACGAGAGTACGACAAAGGTATTAGGGATGCCTAGTCCCAAAATGAAAAATGAATTTATTTTATCTTGTCAAATAATAAATTCCTTGGTAAGTGTTGGTTTGGACGGCACCTGTGGAATGTGAAAGTATGGTGGAAAAACGAATAAACTTTATTTTCCATTTGGGAACCTAATGACCCACAAGTATAGAGGATCTATCGTAGTCCTTTCGATAAGTAAGAGTGTCGAATCAACAAGGAGCCGAAGGAAATGACAAGTGGTTTTCGGTAAGGTATTCTCTGCAAGCACTGAAATTATCGGTAACAGATAGTTTTGTGATAAGGTAATTCGTAACGGGTAACAAGTAATAAAAGTAATCAAGGTGCAGCTAGGTGTCCCAATCCTTCTTTTTTTGCAAAGGACAAGCCTGGACAAACTCTTATATAAAGCAAAGCGCTCCCGAGGACACATGTGAATTATCGTCAAGCTAGCTTTCATCATGCTCATATGATTCGCGTTCGTTACTTTGATAATTTGATATGTGGGTGGACCGGTGCTTGGGTACTGCACTTCCTTGGACAAGCATCCCAGTTATTATTAACCCCTCTCGCAAGGATCCGCAACTACAAAAGAAGAATTAAGGTAAACCTAACCATAACATGAAGCATATGGATCAAAATTAGCCCCTTACGAAGCAACACATAAACTATGGTTTAAGTTTCTATCACTCTAGCAAGCCATCATCTACTTATTACTTACCAATGCCTTCCCCTAGGCCCAAATCATGGTGAAGTGTCATGTAGTTGACGTTCAGATAACACCACTAGAGGATAGACTGTAGACATCTCATCAAAATATTGAACGAATAGCAAATTCACATGATTACTTATAACAAGACTTATCCCATGTCCTCAGGAACAAATGTAACAACTCACAAAGCATATTCATGGTCATAATTAGAGGGGTATTGAATAGCATTAAGGATCTGAACATATGATCTTCCACCGAATAAACCAACTAGCATCAACTACAAGGAGTAATAAACACTACTAGCAACCCACATGTACCAATTTGAGGTTTTGAGACAAATATCGGATACAAGAGATGAACTAGGGTTTGATGGATATTGACCCCCTCTCGATGATATGATTGATGGTTATGACGATGGCGGTGATTTCCCCCTCCCGGAGGGATGTTTCCCCGGCAGAACAGCTCCGCGGGAGCCCTAGATTGGTCCTGCTCAGGTTCCGCCTCGAGAGGGCGGCGCTTCGTCCCGAAAGCTTCCTTATGGTTTTTTCCAGGGAAAAAGACACCATATAGCAGAAGATGGATAGCGGGGGCCTGCCAGGTGGCCCACGAGGCAGGGGATCGCGCCCAGGGGGTAGGGCGCGCCCTCCACCCTCGTGGCTGGTGGGTGGCCCCCTCCGGTGCTTTCTTCGCCCAATATTTTTAATGTATTCCAAAACTGATTTCCGTGGAGTTTCAGGACTTTTGGAGTTGTGCAGAATAGGTCTCTAATATTTGCTCCTTTTCCAGTCCAGAATTCCAGGTGCCGGCATTCCCCCTCTTCATGTAAATCTTATAAAATAAGAAAGAAAAGGCATAAGTATTGTGATATAATGTGTAGTAACAGCCCATAATGCAATAAATATTGATATAAAAGCATGATGCAAAATGGACGTATCAACCCCCCCAAGCTTAGACCTCGGTTGTCCTCAAGCGAAAGCCGATATCGAAAAATATGTCCACATGTTTAGACATAGAGGTGTCGATAAAATAAAATACGGACATGAGGGCATCATGATCATCTTTAGATCAGCAACATATATTTTCATATGATTTCTTATGATCAAGTAACAATCTATTCACAAAGTAAAGTACGAATCAGAAACTTCCTTGAAAACTAACAAACTATGATCTCAGTCATTGAAGCAATTGCAATTTATCATAACATCGGTAAGAGTCAATATAAGAGCTTTTCAGCAAGTCCACATACTCAACTATCATTTAGTCTTTTACAATTGCTAACATTCATGTGATACTTATGGGTACAAAGTTTGAATCGGACACAGATAAAGATAGGGGCTTATAGTTTCGCCTCCCAATCTTTTACCTCAAGGGTAATGTCAGCAATAATACTTTATGAAAACCTGCATCCAAGTGGATATATATATACATATATATATATCAGGATCTTTCAAACACATAGAACTTGCCAAAGGATAAAGTGTAGAAAGGAAAGGTGAATATCACCATGACTCTTGTATAAGGGTAGAAGGTAAAAATAAAACATAGGCCCTTCGTAGAGGGAAGCAGAGGTTGGCATGCGGTTTTATGGTTGGATGCACAAAATCTTAATGCAAAAGAACATCACTTTCTATTGCCACTTGTGATAGGGACCTTTATTATGCAGTCTGTCGCTTTTATTTCTTCCATATCACAAGCACGTATAAAGCTTATTTTCTTCACACTAATAGATCATACATATTTAGAGAGCAATTTTTATTGCTTGCACCGATGACAACTTACTTGAAGGATCTTACTCAATCCATAGGTAGGTGTGGTGGACTCTCCTGGCAAAACTAGGTTTAGGGATGTTCGGAAGCACAAGTAGTATGTCTACTTGGTGCAAAGAATTTGGCTAGCATGAGGGGGAAGGCAAGCTCAACATGTTGGATGCTCCATGACAATATAACTTTTTCAGATATAAGAAAACATAACACATTACATTGTCTTCCTTGTCCAACATCAACATTTATTATGTCAATTTTGATGTGTGCTCACAATCATAAAAGATTTCCAATATAGTATATTTATATGTGAAAACCTCTCTTTCTTTATTACTTCCTATTAATTGCAATGATGACCAAAACTATGTTTGTCAAACTCTCAATAACTTTTACTCATCATACTCTATATGTGAAGTCATTAGTCTCCATACGATCAATATGATCTTTCTATTTCTTTTTGTTCTTTCTTTAACTCCCTCAAGATCATAGCGAGATAGCAAAAGTCCTCAACTCAAAACTACTCTTTATTATATATAGCTCATGGACTCGATTACATAGATAGAGATCAAAACAAAACTCAAAGCTAGATCATACTAAAACTTCATGCTACTAGATCAAGATATAACCAAAAGGCTCAAACTAAGAAAAACAATAAAGATAGAAGTGTGATGGTGATACGATACGGGGGCACCTCCCCCAAGCTTGGCAGTTGCCAAGGGGAGTGTCCATACCCATGTATTTATGTCTCTTTCTTCGGAGGTGGTGATGATGGAGTTTTTGATGCTGTAGTTAGCTTCATTAATGCACCCTTCAGAACTTGTAGTTCTTGGAGCACACGTTGGAGCATATCTGCATTCTTCTGAATTTCCTCCATAAGATGCTTATTTCAGGCCCCCAAGAGCTCTTCCCTGCATTGCTTTCACTTGGAGGGGATATGTCCCAATTGGAGGGTATATGTGTACGATGGGTGTTCTCCACTCCGTAATTATGAACCAAATTATGAAAGTTGTTCCGATGTAACCTGTGTAAAGGGCCTCCTAGGGGGAAGCCCCTTGAACCTCTTGGTCTTCATGGTTGCTTGTGGTCCCTATTTCTTGATGGGGATTGGGAATAGTGGAGATGCCAGCTAGAGTTCCCCTCTTCAAAGCCGGAGGGTGGTCCTCCAGCGAATCTCCTTCATCCTCCTCCATTGTGGCTCCCTCAGCATCCTCCCTTCTAAGTTCCATCTTCATCAACCAAGCATCGCCGTCCGCGTTGTTGGACGAGGAGGACGACATGATGCATGGCCTTGAAAACTTTGGCAGAAAACAGCTCAAAACGAAAACAGGGGATTTTGTCGTGGTACGGTGGTCAAAACCTTTAGGAGACTATATAATGAATTTTTACCGGCCAAACTAAGTATCGTGCAAGAAAACGGTATCCGGAGAGCACACGAGGTGGTCACGAGGTAGGGGGGCGCGCCAAGGGGGGTAGGGCGTGCCCTCCACCCTCGTGGATGCCTTGTGTCTCTTTCGGACTACTTTTAATTTTCCTAGTTTTTTAAATATTCCAAAACGGAGAGAAATTGCTATTTGAACAGTTTGGGAGTCGGTTTACTTACCGTACCACATACAATTCCTTTTTGGAGTCTGAAACATTTAGGAAAGTGTCCCTTTTGTACTCCTCCCGGGTTATAGTGTCAATAACATTGGTTTCAAGATTTATGGGATTACCTGAGATATAATGTTTGATTCTTTGACCATTTACCTCCTTCGGATTTGTGCCTTCGGCTTTGTTGATTTTTATGGAACTGGAATGATAGACTTCCTCGATAATGTGAGGACCTTCCCATTTAGAGAGAAGTTTTCCTAGGAACAATCTTAAACGAGAGTTGTATAGCAAAACATAATCACCTACATTAAACTCACGTTTTTGTATCCTCTTATCATGCCATCTTTTAACTTTTTCTTTAAACAATTTGGCATTCTCATAGGCTTGGGTTCTCCATTCATTAAGCGAGCTAATGTCAAATAATCACTTCTCACCGGAAAGTTTGAAATCATAATTGAGCTCTTTAATACCCCAATATGCCTTATGTTCTAGTTTGAGAGGTAAGTGGCATGCCTTCCCATAAACCATTTTATACAGAGACATACCAATATGATTTTTATAAGCAGTTCTATAGGCCCATAATGCATCATCAAGTTTCTTGGACCAATTCTTTCTAGATCTATTAACAGTCTTTTGCAAAATCAATTTAATCTCTCTATTACTCAATTCTACCTGGCCACGAGACTGAGGATGATATGGGGATGCAATTCTTGTTGGAAATATGCCCTAGAGGCAATAATAAAAGTATTATTATATTTCCTTGTTCATGATAATTGTCTTTTATTCATGCTATAACTGTATTATCCGGAAATCGTAATACACGTGTGAATACATAGACCACAATATGTCCCTAGTGAGCCTCTAGTTGACTAGCTCGTTGTGATCAACAGATAGTCATGGTTTCCTGGATATGGACATTGGATGTCGTTGATAATGGGATCACATCATTAGGAGAATCATGTGATGGACAAGACCCAATCCTAAGCATAGCACAAGATCGTGTAGTTCATTTGCTAGAGCTTTTCCAATGTCAAGTATCTCTTCGTTAGACCATGAGATCGTGTAACTCCCGGATACCGTATGAGTGCTTTGGGTGTATCAAGCGTCACAACGTAACTGGGTGACTATAAAGGTGCACTACAGGTATCTCCGAAAGTGTCTGTTGGGTTGACACGGATCGAGACTGGGATTTGTCACTCCGTATGACGGAGAGGTATCTCTGGGCCCACTCAGTAATGCATCATCATAATGAGCTCAAAGTGACCAAGTGGTTGGTCACGGGATCATGCATTACGGTACGAGTAAAGTGACTTGTCGGTAACGAGACTAAACAAGGTATTGGGATACCGACGATCGAGTCTTGGGCAAGTAACGTACCGATTGACAAAGGGAATTGTATACGGGATTTGATCGAATCCTCGACATCGTGGTTCAACCGATGAAATCATCATGGATCATGTGGGAGCCAACATGGGTATCCAGATCCCTCTGTTGGTTATTGACCGGAGAGTGGTCTCGGTCATGTCTGCATGTCTCCCGAACCCGTAGGGTCTACACACTTAAGGTTCGGTGACGCTAGGGTTATTAGGAAGACTTGTATGTGATTACCGAATGTTGTTAGGAGTCCCGGATGAGATCCCGCACCGCACGAGGAGTTCCGGAATGGTCCGGAGGTGAAGTTTTCTATATGGGAAGTTGTCATACGGACACCGAAAAGTTTCGGGGGCTTATCGGTATTGTACCGGGGCCACCGGAGAGGTTCCGGGGGTCCACCGGGAGGGGCCACCCCTCCCGGAGGGCCACATGGGCCGCAAAGGGGAGTGAGCCAGCCCCTGGAGGTCTGGGCGCGCCCCCCACCTTGGGCCCATGCGCCTATGGTTGGGGGCGAAACCCTAAGGGGAGTGCCCCCTTGCTTGGGGGGCAAGTCCCCCCTCCCTGGCCGCCGCCCCCCCTCTAGATCCCATCTAGAGGGGTTGTCCCCCCTTGCCCCTTCCCCTATAAATAGAGGGGTGAGGGGAGGGCTGCTGTACACACATCCAAGGCGCAGCCCCTCCCCTCCCCAACACCTCTCCTCCTCCGTTACGTGCTTGCGAAGCCCTGTCGGAGTACTGCTGCACCAACACCACCACGCCATCATGCTGCCGTTGGAGCAATCTTCCTCAACCTCTCCTTCCTCCTTGCTGGATCAAGACGGAGGAGACATCGTCCGTCGCGTACGTGTGTTGAACGCGGAGGTGCTGTCCATTCAACACTTGATCATCGGTGATCTGAATCACGGCGAGTACGGCTCCATCATCACCCTTCCCTTGAACGCTTCAGCACTCGATCTACAAGTGGTATGTAGATGCAAACTCTCTTCCATGACTCGTTGCTAAGATGAACTCATAGATGGATCTTGGTGAAACCATAGGAAAATTTTTAATTTTCTGCAACGCTCCCCAACAGTGGCATCATGAGCTAGGTCTATGCGTAGTTCTCTAATGCACGAGTAGAACACAATTTTGTTGTGGGCGTGGATCTTGTCAACTTGCTTGCCACTACTAGTCTTTTCTTGCTTCAGCGGTATTGTGGGATGAAGCGGCCCGGACCAACCTTACACGTACGCTTACGTGAGACCGGTTCCACTGACTGACATGCACTAGTTGCATAAGGTGGCTGGCGGGTGTCTGTCTCTCCCACTTTAGTTGGAGCGGATTCAATGAAAAGGGTCCTTATGAAGGGTAAATAGAAGTTGACAAAATCACGTTGTGGTTATTCGTAGGTAAGAAAACGTTCTTGCTAGAACCCAATTGCAGCCACGTAAAAGATGCAACAACAATTAGAGGACGTCTAACTTGTTTTTGCAGCGATTGTTCATGTGATGTGATATGGCCAAAAGTTGTGATGAATGATGATTGATATATTGTGATGTATGAGATCATGTTCTTGTAATAGGATTCACGACTTGCATGTCGATGAGTATGACAACCGGCAGGAGCCATAGGAGTTGTCTTTATTTTTTGTATGACCTGCGTGTCATTGAAGAATGCCATGTAAATTACTTTACTTTATCGCTAAACACGTTAGCCATAGAAGTAGAAGTAGTCGTTGGCGTGACAACTTCATGAAGACACAATGATGGAGATCATGGTGTCATGCCGGTGACAAGATGATCATGGAGCCCCGAAGATGGAGATCAATGGAGCTATATGATATTGGCCATATCATGTCACTACTATATAATTGCATGTGATGTTTATTATGTTTATGCATCTTGTTTACTTAGAACGACGGTAGTAAATAAGATGATCCCTTACAACAATTTCAAGAAGTGTTCTCCCCTAACTGTGCACCATTGCTACAGTTCGTCGTTTCGAAGCACCACATGATGATCGGGTGTGATAGATCCTTACGTTCACATACAACGGGTGTAAGACAGTTTTACACATGCAAAACACTTAGGGTTAACTTGACGAGCCTAGCATGTACAGACATGGCCTCGGAACACGGAGACCGAAAGGTAGAACACGAGTCGTATGGAAGATACGATCAACATGAAGATGTTCACCGACGATGACTAGTCCGTCTCACGTGATGATCGGACACGGCCTAGTAGACTCGGATCGCAACACTTAGATGACTAGAGGGATGTCTAATCTGAGTGGGAGTTCATTATAATAATTTGATTAGATGAACTTAATTATAATGAACTTAGTCTAAAACCTTTGCAAATATGTCTTGTAGATCAAATGGCCAACGCTCATGTCAACATGAACTTCAACGCGTTCCTAGAGAAAACCAAGCTGAAAGATGATGGCAGCAACTATACGGACTGGGTCCGGAACCTGAGGATCATCCTCATAGCTGCCAGGAAACAATATGTCCTAGAAGGACCGCTAGGTGACGCTCCCATCCCAGAGAACCAAGACGTTATGAACGCTTGGCAATCTCATGCTGATGATTACTCCCTTGTTTAGTGCGGCATGCTTTACAGCCTAGAGCCGGGGCTCCAAAAGCATTTTGAGCATCACGGAGCATATGAGATGTTCGAAGAGCTGAAACTAGTTTTCCAAGCTCATGCCCGGGTCGAGAGATATGATGTCTCCGACAAGTTCTATAGTTGTAAGATGGAGGAAAACAGTTCTGTCAGTGAGCACATACTCAAAATGTCTGGGTTGCACAACCGCCTGACTCAGCTGAACATTAACCTCCCTGATGAGGCGGTCATTGACAGAATCCTCCAGTCGCTCCCACCAAGCTACAAGAGCTTTGTGATGAACTACAACATGCAGGGGATGGTGAAGACCATTCCTGAAGTGTTCTCAATGCTGAAGTCAGCAGAGGCTGAATCAAGAAAGAACATCAAGTGTTGATTGTCAATAAGACCACTAAGTTCAAGAAGGGCAAGGGCAAGAAGAACTTCAAGAAGGACGGCAAGGATGTTGCCGCGCCCGGTAAGCTAGTTACCGGGAAGAAGTCAAAGAATGGACCCAAGCCTGAGACTGAGTGCTTTTATTGCAAGGGGAAGGGTCACTGGAAGCGGAACTGCCCCAAATACTTGGTGGATAAGAAGGCCGGCAACACCAAAGGTATATTTGATATACATGTAATTGATGTGTACCTTACCAGTACTCGTAGTAACTCCTGGGTATTTGATACCGGTGCCGTTGCTCATATTTGTAACTCACAGCAGGAGCTGCGGAATAAACGGAGACTGGCGAAGGACGAGGTGACGATGCGTGTCGGGAATGGTTCCAGAGTCGATGTGATCGCCGTCGGCACGCTGCCTCTACATTTACCTACGGGATTAGTTTTGAACCTTAATAATTGTTATTTAGTGCCAAGTTTGAGCATGAACATTGTATCAGGATCTTGTTTAATACGAGATGGCTACTCATTTAAATCCGAGAATAAAGGTTGTTCTATTTATATGAGAGATATGTTTTATGGTCATGCTCCGATGGTCAATGGTTTATTCTTAATGAATCTCGAGCGTAGTATTACACATATTCATAGTGTGAATGCCAAAAGATGTAAAGTTTATAACGATAGTCCCACATACTTGTGGCACTGCCGCCTTGGTCACATTGGTGTCAAGCGCATGAAGAAGCTCCATGCTGATGGACTTTTAGAGTCTCTCGATTATGAATCATTTGACACATGCGAACAATTCCTCATGGGCAAAATGACCAAGAGTCCGTTCTCCGGAACAATGGAGCGAGCAACCAACTTGTTGGAAATCATACATACCGATGTGTGCGGTCCAATGAGCGTTGAGGCTCACGGAGGATATCGTTATGTTCTCACTCTCACTGATGACTTGAGTAGATATGGGTATGTCTACTTAATGAAACACAAGTCTGAGACCTTTGAAAAGTTCAAGGAATTTCAGAATGAGGTAGAGAATCAACGTGACCGAAAGATAAAGTTCCTACGATCAGATCGCGGAGGAGAATACTTAAGTCACGAATTTGGTACACACTTAAGGAAACGTGGAATCGTTTCACAACTCACGCCGCCTCGAACACCTCAGCGAAACGGTGTGTCCGAACGTCGTAATCACACTCTATTGGATATGGTGCGGTCTATGATGTCTCTTACCGATTTACCGCTATAATTTTGGGGATATGCTCTAGAGACAGCTACATTCACTTTAAATAGGGCACCGTCTAAATCCGTTGAGAGGACACCGTATGAATTATGGTTTGGGAAGAAACCTAAGCTGTCGTTTCTAAAAGTTTGGGGATGCGACGCTTATGTCAAGAAACTTCAACCTGAAAAGCTCGAACCCAAGTCGGAAAAATGCGTCTTCATAGGATACCCTAAGGAAACCGTTGGGTATACCTTCTACTTAAGATCCGAGGGCAAGATCTTTGTTGCCAAGAACGGATGCTTTCTGGAAAAAGAGTTTATCTCGAAAGAAGTAAGTGGGAGGAAAGTAGAACTTGATGAAGTACTACCTCTCGAATGGGAAAGTGGTGCAGCTCAGGAAAATGTTCCTGTGATGCCTACACCAACTGAAGAGGAAAATAATGATGATGATCAAGGTACTTCGGATCAAGTTGCTACTGAACTTCGTAGGTCCACAAGGACACGTTCCGCACCAGAGTGGTACGACAACCCTGTCCTGGAAATCATGTTGTTAGACAACGGTGAACCTTCAAACTATGAAGAAGCGATGGCGGGCCCAGATTCCAACAAATGGCTTGAAGCCATGAAATCCGAGATAGAATCCATGTATGAAAACATAGTATGGACTTTGACAGACTTGCCCGATGATCGGCGAGCGATAGAAAACAAATGGATTTTTAAGAAGAAGACGGACGCGGATGGTAATATTACCATTTATAAAGCTCGACTTGTCGCTAAGGGTTATCGACAAGTTCAAGGGATTGACTACGATGAGACATTCTCTCCCGTAGCAAAGCTGAAGTCCGTCCGAATCATGTTAGCAATTGCCGCATACTATGATTATGAGATATGGCAGATGGACGTCAAAACGGCATTCCTTAACGTACGTCTTAAGGAAGAGTTGTATATGATACAGTCGGAAGGTTTTGTCGATCCTAAGAACGCTAGCAAAGTATGCAACCTCCAGCGATCCATTTATGGACTGGTGCAAGCATCTCGGAGTTGGAACATTCGCTTTGATGAGATGATCAAAGCGTTTGGGTTTATGCAGACTTATGGAGAAGCCTGCGTTTACAAGAAAGTGAGTGGGAGCTCTGTAGCATTTCTCATATTATATGTAGATGACATACTCTTGATGGGAAATGATATAGAACTTCTGGACAGCATTAAGGCCTACTTGAATAAGTGTTTTTCAATGAAGGACCTTGGAGAAGCTGCTTATATATTAGGCATCAAGATCTATAGAGATAGATCGAGACGCCTCATAGGTCTTTCACAAAGCACATACCTTGATAAGATTTTGAAGAAGTTCAAAATGGATCAGTCCAAGAAGGGGTTCTTGCCTATGTTACAAGGTGTGAGATTGAGCTCGGCTCAGTCCCCGACCACGGCAAAAGATAAAGAAGAGATGAGTGTCATCCCCTATGCTTCAGCCATAGGATCTATTATGTATGCCATGCTGTGTACCAAAGTAAGTTTGGTAGCAAGGTACCAAAGTAATCCCGGCAAGGAACACTGGACAGCGGTCAAGAATATCTTGAAGTACCTGAAAAGGACAAAGGACATGTTTCTCATTTATGGAGGTGACGAAGAGCTCGTCGTAAAGGGTTACGTCGACGCTAGCTTCGACACAGATCTGGATGACTCTAAGTCACAAACCGGATACGTGTATATGTTGAATGGTGGAGCAGTAAGCTGGTGCAGCTGCAAGCAGAGCGTCGTGGTGGGATCTACATGTGAAGCGGAGTACATGGCAGCCCCGGAGGCAGCGCATGAAGCAATTTGGGTGAAGGAGTTCATCACCGACCTAGGAGTCATACCCAATGCGTCGGGGCTGATCAAACTCTTCTATGACAACACTGGAGCTATTGCCCTTGCCAAGGAGCCCAGGTTTCACAAGAAGACCAGGCACATCAAGCGTCGCTTCAACTCCATCCGTGAAAATGTTCAAGATGGAGACATAGATATTTGCAAAGTACATACGGATGTGAATGTCGCAGATCCGTTGACTAAACCTCTCTCGCGAGCAAAACATGATCAACACCAGAACTCTATGGGTGTTCGATTCATCACAATGTAACTAGATTATTGACTCTAGTGCAAGTGGGAGACTGTTGGAAATATGCCCTAGAGGCAATAATAAAAGTATTATTATATTTCCTTCTTCATGATAATTGTCTTTTATTCATGCTATAACTGTATTATCCGGAAATCGTAATACACGTGTGAATACGTAGACCACAATATGTCCCTAGTGAGCCTCTAGTTGACTAGCTCGTTGTGATCAACAGATAGTCATGGTTTCCTGGCTATGGACATTGGATGTCGTTGATAACGGGATCACATCATTAGGAGAATCATGTGATGGACAAGACACAATCCTAAGCATAGCACAAGATCGTGTAGTTCGTTTGCTAGAGCTTTTCCAATGTCAAGTATCTCTTCCTTAGACCATGAGATCGTGTAACTCCCGGATACCATAGGAGTGCTTTGGGTGTATCAAACGTCACAACATAACTGGGTGACTATAAAGGTGCACTACAGGTATCTCCGAAAGTGTCTGTTGGGTTGACACGGATCGAGACTGGGATTTGTCACTCTGTATGACGGAGAGGTATCTCTGGGCCCACTCAATAATGCATCATCATAATGAGCTCAAAGTGACCAAGTGGTTGGTCACGGGATCATGCATTACGGTACGAGTAAAGTGACTTGCTGGTAACGAGACTGAACAAGGTATTGGGATACCGACGATCGAGTCTCGGGCAAGTAACGTACCGATTGACAAAGGGAATTGTATACGCGATTTGATCGAATCCTCGGAGTCCCGGATGAGATCCCGGACATCACGAGGAGTTCCGGAATGGTCCGGAGGTGAAGTTTTATATATGGGAAGTTGTCATACGGACACCGGAAAGTTTCGGGGGCTTATCGGTATTGTACCGGGGTCATCGGAGACGTTCCGGGGGTCCACCGGGAGGGACCACCCCTCCCGGAGGGCCACATGGGCCGCAAAGGGGAGGGAGCCAGCCCCTGGAGGGCTGGGCGCGCCCCCCACCTTGGGCCCATGCGCCTAGGGTTGGTCGCCGCCGCCCCCCCCCCTCTAGATCCCATCTAGAGGGGTCGGCCCCCCTTGACCCTTCCCCTATAAATAGAGGGGTGATGGGAGGGCTGCTGTACACACATCCAAGGCGCAGCCCCTCCCCTCCCCAACACCTCTCCTCCTCCATTACGTGCTTGCGAAGCCCTGCCGGAGTACTGCTGCACCAACACCACCACGTCGTCGTGCTACCGTTGGAGCAATCTTCCTCAACCTCTCCTTCCTCCTTGCTGGATCAAGATGGAGGAGACGTCGTCCGTCCCGTACGTGTGTTGAACGCGGAGGTGCTGTCCGTTCAGCACTTGGTCATTGGTGATCTGAATCATGGCGAGTACGACTCCATCATCACCCTTCCCTTGAACGCTTCCGCACTCGATCTACCAGTGGTATGTAGATGCAAACTCTCTTCCATGACTCGTTGCTTAGATGAACTCATAGATGGATCTTGGTGTAGGAAATTTTTTAATTTTCTGCAATGTTCCCCAACAATTCTATGATTAACATCATACTTAGCAAGCATTTTATGAAAAGCACCATCAATAAAATGTGAACCACCATCAGTCATTAAATATCTATCGACTCCAAACCTCGGAAAAATAACTTCTTTAAGCATCTTAATTGAAGTGTTATGATCAGCACTACTAGTTGGAATAGCTTGTACCCACTTAGTAACGTAATCAACATCAACTAAAATATGTGTATACCCATTAGAGGAAGGAAAAGGTCCCATATAATCAAAGCCCCAAACATCAAATTGTTCAATAACAAGGGAATAGTTCATAGGCATTTCTTGACTACTAATATTACCAATTCTTTGACATTCATCGCAAGAGAAGACAAATTTACGAGCATCTTCGAAGAGAGTAGGCCAATAAAAACCGGATTGCAATACCTTATGTGCAGTTCTATCTCCAGCGTGGTGTCCTCCATATGCCTCGGAGTGACACTTGCGTAGGATCTGTTCCGGTTCATGCTCAGGTACACAACATCTAATAACACCATCTACTCCTTCATTATAAAGGTGTGGTTCATCCCAAAAGTAATGTCTTAAATCATAAAAAAACTTTTTCTTTTGCTGGTATGTGAAACTAGGTGGTATAAATTTAGCAACAATGTAATTCGCACAATCAGCATACCATGGAGCAGTACAAGAATCATTTATGACAGCTAATTGTTCATTAGGAAAGCTATCATCAATAGGTAGTGGGTCATCAAGAGCATTTTCTAACCTAGACAAGTTGTCTGCAACGGGGTTCTTAGCTCCCATTCTATCAATAATATGCAAATAAAATTCTTGTAGCAAGAGAACCCATCTAATAAGTCTAGGTTTAGCATCTTTATTTTCCACAAGATATTAAATAGTAGCATGATCAATGTGAACAACTACTTTGGAATCAACAATATTCTGTCTGAACTTATCACAAGCAAATACAACTGCTAAAAATTCTTTTTCAGTAGTAGCATAATTTCTCTAGGCACTCTCTAGAGTTTTACTAGCATATTGGATAACATTTAATTTCTTATCAACTCTTTTCCCTAGAGCAGCACCAACAGCATAATTACTAGCATCACACATAATTTCAAAGGGTAAATTCCAGTCAGGTGGCTGAACAATAGGTGCAGAATTCAAGGCTTTCTTAAGTATTTCAAATGCTTCTACACAGTCATCATCAAAAACAAAAGGAACATCTTTTTGCAAGAGATTAGTGAGAGGCCTAGAAATTTTAGAGAAGCCTTTAATAAACCTCCTATAGAAACCGGCATGACCAAGTCTTTAGGAAACGAGATCTTTTCAATAGCATCTACTTTAGCTTTATCTACTTCAATACCTCTTTCAGAGATTTTATGCCTCAAGACAATACCTTCATTAACCATAAAGTGGCACTTCTCCCAATTCTAGACAAGATTAGTTTCTTCACATCTCTACAAAACTCGGTCAAGGTTGCTTAAGCAATCATCAAAAGAAGTTTCGTAAACGGAGAAATCATCCATGAAAACCTCAACAATCTATTCACAAAAGTCAAAGAATATAGCAGTCATACATCTTTGAAAGGTAGAAGATGCATTGCATACACCAAAAGGCATACGTCTATAAGCAAAGGTACCGAAAGGGCAAGTAAAAGTGGTCTTTTCCTCATCCTCTTTTGACATAGGTATTTGAGAGAAACCAGAATAACCATCTAGAAAGCAAAAATGTGTGTGTTTGGACAGTCTTTGTAGCATTTGATCAATAAAAGGTAGATGGTACTGATCTCTTCTAGTAGCTTTATTTAATTTACGGAAATCAATTACCATTCTATAACCTGTAACAATTCTTTGTGGGATCAATTCATCCTTATCATTAGGGACAACAGTAATACCTCCCTTCTTAGGGACATAATGAACGGGACTTACCCACTGACTATCAGCGACAGGATAAATTATACTTGCCTCTAGAAGTTTTAGTATTTCATTTCTTACCACTTCTTTCATCTTAGGATTTAACCATCGTTGGTGATCAACACCTGATTTAGCATATTTCTCCAATTTTCTTTTGTGTTGGCATAGAGTTGGACTAATGGCCTTAAGATAATCAAGAGTATATCCAATGGCAGCACGGTGCGTCCTCAGAGTTTTCAATAATTCTCCTCTTCATGCTCTGAAAGGTTAGCACTAATAATAATAGGATATATCTTCTTTTCATCAAGATTTGCATATTTAAGAGTGTCAGGTAATTTTTTAAGCTCAAACACGGGAACACCCTTGGGTGGAGGAGGATCCCCAAGGATTTCAACAGGCAAGTTTCATAATAGGTCCTTGCTTAAAGAATACTTCATCTGTTTCCCTTCTTTCATTCATAAACATATCATTTTCATGGTTGAGCAAATATTGTTCTAGAGGATCATTAGGACGCATGGCAATAGAAGCAAAACCAATAATTTCATCTTTACTAGGCAATTCTTTATCATGGGGTTGTCTATGAAATTTAGCAAAATTAAAATCATGAGACATATCCCCTAAACCAACAGTAACAATATCCTTTTCGCAGTCTATCCTAGCATTAACAGTGTTCAAGAAGGGTCTACCAAATATAATGGGACAAAAGTCATCTTGTGGGGAACCAAGAACAAGAAAATAAGGAGGGTATTTAATTTTCCCACAGAAGACTTCAACATCTCTAACAATCCCAATTGGTGAAATAGTGTCTCTATTGGCAAGCTTAATAGTAACATCAATACCTTCTATCTCAGCAGGTGCAATATCATGCATAATTTCTTTGTATAAGGAATGAGGTATTGCACTCACACTAGCACCCATATCACATAAGCCATGATAACAATGATCTCCTATTTTAATGGAAACAACAGGCATGCCAACAATAGGTCTATGTTTATTTTTATTATCGCGTATAGCAATTCTAGCAGCTTCATCACAGAAATAAATAACATGCCCATCAATATTATCGACCAAGAGTTCTTTAACCATAGCAATACTAGGTTCAACTTTAATTTTCTCAGAAGGTGTAGGTGTTCTAGCATTACGCTTACGAACCACAATGGAAGCTTTAGCATGATCCTTTATTCTAATAGGAAAAGGTAGTTTCTCAATATAAGCAGTAGGAACAATAAGATCAACATTAAAAGTAATAGTTTTTTTTCAACTTTAATGGGTTCTACTACCTTTACTTCAATGGGAGGATGATATTTAAAGCACTTATCCTTAGGGAGATTAACATGAGTAGCAAAAGATTCACAGAAAGAAGCTACTGTCTCAGAGTCAAGTCCATATTTAGTGCTAAATTCACGAAACGCATCAGTATCCATAAAAGATTTAACACAATCAAACTTAGGGGTTATACCTGACTCCTTACCTTCGTCGAGTTCCCAATCTTCAGAGCTGTTTTTTAATTCTTTCCAATATATCCCATTTGAATTCAATATTCTTCATCATAAAAGACCAGTACAAGAAGTATCGAGCATGGAGCGATCATTATGAGAAAGCCGAGCATAAATTTTTCGAATAATAATTTCTCTTGAGAGTTCATGATTGGGGCATGAATATAACATTGACTTAAGCCTCCCCAAGCTTGAGCGATACTTTCTCCTTCATGAGGCCAAAAATTATATATATAATTCCGATCACGATGAACCAGATGCATAGGAGAAAACTTCTGATGAAATTCCAATTTCAATCGGTTCTAGTTCCATGATACAATATCATCACATAGCCTATACCATGTCAATGCCTTTCCATTCAAAGATAACGGGAAGACCTTCTTCTCGACAAAATCCTCGGGCATACCTGCAAGCTTAAATAATCCACAAAGTTCATCCACATAGATTAGTTGCATATCGGGATATAATGTTCCATCTCCTATATAGGGATTAGCTAGCAGTTTCTCTATCATACCCAAAAGAATCAAAGTAAATATTTTCAATAGGTTCAGTAGGTTGAGGAGCAACTCTTTGCACTTATGGATGGGGTGAAGATACCCCGAACAACCCCCTCAAGGATTATTTTCCATAGTAACAAGTGACAGTAAATTTCAGCACCCTATATAAATGTTTCCTTACCAAATTCCACTCACCAAAGGCACTTCACTCCCCGGAAATGGCGCCAAAAAGAGTCTTCATGACCCAAAAGTATAGGGGATCTATTGTAGTCCAGTCGATAAGTAAGAGTGTCGAACCCAATGAGGAGCAGAAGGAAATGACAAGCGGTTTTCAGTAAGGTATTTTCTGCGAGCATCGAAATTATCGGTAACAGATAGTTTTGTGATAAGGTAATTCGTAATGGGTAACAAGTAACAAAAGTAAACAAGGTGGAGAAAGGTGGTCCAATCCTTTTTGTAGCAAAGGACAAGCCTGGACAAACTCTTATATAAAGCAAAGCGCTCCCGAGGACACATGGGAATTATTGTCAAGCTAGTTTTCATCATGCTCATATGATTCGCGTTCGTTACTTTGATAATTTGATATGTGGGTGGACAGGTGCTTGGGTACTTCCCTTCCTGTACAGGCATCCCACTTATGATTAATCCCTCTCGCAAGCATCCACAACTATGAAAGAAGAATTAAGATAAACCTAACCATAGCATGAAACATATGGATCCAAATCAGCCCCTTACGAAGCAACGCATAAAGTAGGGTTTAAGCTTCTGTCACTCTAGCAACCCATCATCTACTTATTACTTCCCAATGCCTTCCCCTAGGCCCAAATCATGGTGAAGTGTCATGTAGTCCATGTTCACATAACACCACTAGAGGATAGACAACATACATCTCATCAAAATATCGAACGAATACCAAATTCACATGATTACTTATAACAAGACTTCTCCCATGTCCTCAGGAACAAACGTAACTACTCACAAAGCATATTCATGTTCATAATCAGAGGAATATTGAATAGCATTAAGTATCTGAACATATGATCTTCAACCGAATAAACCAACTATCATCAACTACAAGGAGTAATAAACGCTACTAGCAACCCACAGGTACCAATCTGAGGTTTATAGACAAAGATCGTATACAATAGATGAACAAGGGTTTGAGAGGAGATGGTGCTGGTGAAAATGTTGATGGAGATTGACCCCCTCTTGATGAGAGGATCGATGGTGATGACGATGCGGTGATTTCTCCCTCCCGGAGGGATGTTTCCCAGGCAGAACAGCTCCGCCGGAGCCCTAGATTGGTCCTACCGAGGTTCCGCCTCGAGACGGCGGCGCTTCATCCCGAAAGCTTCCTTATGATTTTTCCAAGGAAAAAGACACCATATAGCAGAAAATGGACGCCGGGGGCCTGCCAGGTTGCCCACGCGGCAGGGGGCGCACCCTCCACCCTAGTGGCTGGTGGGTGGCCCCCCTCTGGTTCTTTCTTTTCCCAAATTTTTTAATATATTCAAAAACTGATTTCCGTGGAGTTTCAGGACTGTGGGAGTTGTGAAGAATAGGTCTCTAATATTTGCTCCTTTTATAGTCCAGAATTCCAGCTGCCAGCATCTACCTCTTCGTGTAAATCTCATAAAATAAGAGAGAAAAGGCATAAGTATTGTGATATAATTTGTAGTAACAGCCCATAATGCAATGAATATTGATATAAAAGCATGATGCAAAATGGATGTATTAGAGTCGCCTATGATGTATCTAGGATGGAAAGTATCGGGAACTACTTGATCGTTTTCGTTGACATGAAAAGCATGCCACCCAAAACGTTTTATCTCTATCTTTTTCGCTTTGAGCTCTGGAACCTCTACAAATTCCTACTTCCCTCTGCGAAGGGCCTTTCTTTTTACTATATGCAATTGTTATTTTTATTTGAGTCTCCATCTTCTCTTGTAAAGCACCAACTAAGGGGCACTATGATCGTACTTGAGCATTAGGTGTAGCTAATATGCGAGTGTGTTTCAGAATGGATCAATGACTGACCATAATGGGATAGGGATAACTTGCTTTATTGTTGATATTTTGAAAGACATGGTTGCTTCTTGATATGCTTGAGTATTGAAATCTTCATGTCAAAACTAGACTATTGCTTTGAATCATATAGAAGTCCAAATGTCCATGCTACAAAATAAAAAATATGTGATGAACAAGATAGGTAGCATTCCGCATCAAAAATTCTGTTTTTATCATTTACCTACTACAAGACGAGCAGGAATTATGATTGGGGATGCTGATACGTCTCCAACGTATCTATAATTTTTGATTGTTCCATGCTGTTATAGTATCAGTCTTGGATGTTTTACAATCATTTTATAGCAACTTTATATCATTTTTTGGGACTAACGTATTGACATAGTGCCTAGAGCCAGTTGTTCTTTTTTGCTTGTTTTATACTTTGCAAAAAATCAATACCAAACGGAGTCCAAACGCAGCTAAACTTTTTGGAGATTTTTTCTGGACAAGAAGACACCTCTTGGGCCAAAGAAATACCGGAGGGGGGCTCCAAGGGGAGCAAAACCCAACTGGGTGCACCTGGGGGCCCAAGCGCGCCCTGGTGGGTTTTTCCCACCTGGACGGCCTCCCGCACCACATCTTTGCTCTATAAATACCCCGAAAATACAAAAAACACTAGGGGAGTCGACGAAACACAATTCCAGCCGCCGAAAATTCCAGAAACACCAGATCCAATATAGACACCATCACAGAGGGGTTCATCTTCCTCATTGGTGCCTCTCCGATGATGCGTGAGTAGTTCATTGTAGACCTTCGGGTCCGTAGTTAATAGCTAGATGGCTTCCTCTATCTCTTTTGATTCTCAATACAATGGTCTCTTGGAGATCTATTTGATGTAACTCTTTTTGCGGTGTGTTTGTTGAGATCCGATGAACTTTGAGTTTATGATCAGATGTATGCTATCCATGAATGTTATTGTAGTCTTCTTTTGATCTCTTATATGCATGATTACTTATAGCCTCGTATTTCTTTTTTGAATCATTGGTTTAGTTAGGCCGGCTAGATCATTTTTTGTTGTTGCCATGGGAAGAGGTGCTTTGTGAGGGTTTGATCTTACGGTGCTCAATCCCAGTGAAGAAGGGAACATGACACGTATGTATCGTTGCTAATAAGGATAACAAGATGGGTACTATTCCTACATGAATAGATCATGTCTACATCATGTCATCGTTCTTATTGCATTACTTCGTTTCTCCATGAACTTAATACACTAGATGCATGTTGGCTAGCGGTCGATGTGTGGAGTAATAGTAGTAGATGCATGCAGGAGTCGGTCTACTAATCTTGGAAGTGATGCCTATATAATGATCATTGCCATAATTATTTGAAGTTCTATATACTGCCAACAGTAATTTGTTTACCGACCGTATGCTATTTTTCTTGAGAGAAGCCACTAGTGAAATCTACGGCCCCCAGGTCTATTCTTTATCATATTTGACTTCGAGATCTATTTATATTCGCTTTTATTTCCAGATCTATTATTCCAAAAACCCAAAATAACCTTGCTGCACTTTTCCTTTATTTATTTTATTTTGCTTTCTTGCGAGATCTATTTATCCAATGTACTACAAAACAAATCTATCTTTTAGCCAGGAGGGATTGACAACCCCTCTTACGCGTCGGGTTGCAAGTATTTGTTTTTTGTGTGTGTTCCTTGGTTCTCCTACTGGCTTGAAAACCTTGGTCTCGTCACTGAGGGAAATACCTACCGTAGCTGTGTTGCATCATCCCTTCCTCTTTGGAGAAATACCGACGTAGTTCAAGCCGCATTAGCGCACGCACACACACACACACCTACCACCTCTCTTCCACTTTGTGCATGTACACCTAGTTGATCCCTCAAGGTATCAGGATTGTATCTCTCTCGTCTGGTCGCTCTTCGACACACACCTAGGTCACTCTACCATGCATTAAATGTAACCAAGCCTTTCATCTATCTTTTTAAACATACATTCATCTTTCTCTCTGGCCCTCTCTAGATCGGTCGATCCCCGAACATACCCTAGTCCTGTTTCAATCGACACATAGTGAGATGGTACATGACCGACGCGCACACACATAAGCCCACTTCTCTCAACCCCACACGATCATTTTTATCATAGAAACACATCAAACCTTTATCTCCTTGCATGACACGTGCTAGATCTATTAACATCTATCGATCTCGTCAAGATGTGTCGGGGCATGAACCGAATGGGATGTTAAAATTAACACAGGAGGCGACACGTAGTGAAGGCAACACGAAACTGTAAATGAACCGTTTGTCTGTATGCATGTTCGAAAAATTATAACATTGGAAATATAGGCATGGTCTAGGCCCACATGCGAATAACACTCGACGAAATGTTGGTATTGACCGGAGGGCGGCATGATCGATGGAGTAGAGGAATGAGAAATAAGCAAAGCCACGTATGATTATACTTGGACGGCTCAAATAAACATTAAGTTGTCTCGTTTTCCCTTTTATCTTGGTCACAGAGTAAGATAAGTAGGGACTACAATAGTTACTACTGCCAGAACATGGTATATGTTGGACCCCTAAATGCGGGCACAGATCGGGCACACCTCAATTATTCCTTCAAACAGTTGAACACCTAAATTAGCACACCATCCGTCTACTTAATCAAGTGTTATGATTCACGAGTTGAAAAGGAAAAAAGGGTGGTACTGTACCCAAAACCACCACACTTGGGGCTAGGGTAACAAGTTGGTATTGTACCACATTTGAACCAGGGCACAAAAACCACCTGTTCTGGGGCCAATGCGTAATGAGCACCGACGCTCAAATTTGGCCGGGAAACACATGGAAATTGACATGTGGGGCCCACCTGTCGGGATGGCGTGGCACAGACTAGTCCAATGGAGGAGTTGGCCCACGACCTCCTCGCCACCGACAACCGTTCATCTGGGTCCTAGGAGCCAGCAACATGGCGGAGCTTCCGCCAACCGCCTCTAGACATGGTGACTGTGGTGAGAGACATGCTCATCGTCCCTAGTCATGCTCGGCTTCAGGGTGCCAAGGGTAGTGCTACCGCTGTGGCACGACCAGTAGATAACACCTGGCTTGTCGAGGATGCACGGGGCATCGAAGTGCGCGCGCACCATGACACATCCGCGGAGTGTTCTAGCATGGCCAACTACATCCCCAGGACCTGAGACAATGTCGAGTTGTCTTTATTTTTAAATGACAAGTGGGATCACATGTGAGCAAAGGGCATCTCCAACATTGCCATGCCCGCAGTTGACTAGCCTAGCCTATAAAAAACCCTCATCCCTCGCGCCATCGCGTGCGTGCATTCCAAGCCAGCGCCAGCTGCCCGCATTCATGTCGTCTGTCCGTATGCCATCATTTAGCAGGCTCGCTGCCCGAGGAGCCAAGTCGGGCAACTTATTGTCACACCCGTATGCTTGGCCTCACCGAAATGCGCTACTTAAAGAAGCAATGCCCAGCTAAACTCCACACCATAGCGCATCCTCCTACCTGGCACCACATCCACCATGACCGCGAGGGGGAACGCTCTACGGGAGAGCTTGTCTTCAGGAATGAAGCTCGAAGCTGCCGCCCTCTCTAAACTCGCTGCTCGCAATGCAATACAGGCGTAGCCGGACGCGGACGCGATAACATAAGTGGTAGCCGCGCTGGCGGCTGATGATGAGAGCACCGCTAGCCATGCATCCTACTTGCCACTGTCCAACGTTCGGTGGCGCATGTGGGAGGTGAAGAAACGGACCATCCATGTCCATCATCATCGACCTCATGTCTACTGCCACCACCGAGGTCAGGGACTCCTTCGAGGATGAGTAGGGCATGTGAGGCAGCAGGGCATGGTGTGCCAAATCGTCAGTCTGTTGATAACCTACAAGTGTAGGGGATCATTTGTAGCCTTCTTCGATAAGTAAGAGTGTCGAACCCAACAAGGAGCTCAAGGCAGAACAAATATTCCCTCAAGTTCTATCGACCACCAATACAACTCTGCACACACTTGACATTTGCTTTACCTAAAACAAGTATGATACTATTTTGCAAGAATAAAACTACGAGTACTTTGCGAGAATAAAATGCAAGGTAGTAAAAGTGGATAGCTTTTGTCAACAAGAAACTCATTTGTCCCTAGGCAATCAATAACAAGTACCGATAACCATTCTTCCAATTTTATATGAGGGAGAGGCATGAGCTAACATACTTTCTCTACTTGGATCATATGCACTTATGATTGGACCCCTAACAAGCATCCGCGACTACTAAAGATCATTAAGGTCATGAAACCCAACCATAGCATTAAGTATCAAGCCCTTTTACTCCCATACGCCATGACCAACTTGTCCGAGTTTAGGCTGCTGTCATCCCCGCAACACCGACAATAAGCAAAGCATGAACATATTGCAACACCCTACAGCGGGCCCCCCTCATGTTTGCGCAAGACGGAGGGCACTGTAGGACAGCATCATAAATAAAATATACAATCATACCAACCAAGATCACGATTAACCCATTGGACAAAACAGATCTACTCAAACATCATAGGATAACCATAGATCATTGGGAAATAATATATGGAGCTAAGCACCATGTTTAAGTAGAGATTACATTGGGGAGAAGGGGTGTTACACCGCTGCATAGAGGGGGGAGAGTTGGTGTTGACGGTAGCAAGATTGTTGATGTAGATCGTCGTCATGATCCTTGCCCTGGCGGCACTCCGGCACCACCGGGAGAGAGGGGGAAAGAGCCCCCTCCTTATTCTTCCTCCTTGGCCTCCCACCTAGATGGGAGGAGAGTTCCCCTTCTGGTCCATGGCCTCCATGGCGACGGAGGGGTGGGACCCTCCTCCGAGATTGGATTTCCCTCTCTGTTCTCTTCTGTTTCGCGCTCCCCAGATCTGGCCCTTCACGATTTCTTAAATTCCTGGAGATCTATAACTCGGATTGCACTGAAATTTTACATGATTTTTTTTCATAAATTATCTTTCTTGCGCCATAAGAAGGGCTCCAACCGGCATTCGAGGAGCGCACAAGACACCGGGGTGCGCCTGGGGCCTGTGGCGCGCCCTGGTGGGTTGTGGGCTCTATGGGCCCCCGTTTGCGTTGATTCCACCTCCTAAAAATCACATATTCCTAAACAATTCTCCATAAATTTTTATCGCGTTCGGACTTCATTTGATATGGATTTTCTGTGATACAAAAAATATGCAAAAAAAAAGAACTAGCACTAGGCACTGGATCAATAGTTTAGTCCAATGAATCATGTAAAAAGTTACCAAAAGTATGGGAAACTTGTATAATATTGGAATGAAACAATCAAAAATTATAGAAACGATGGAGACGTATCATCTGTCTCCCATGTTCTACTCTTCCTCGTCGGGGACTGCACCTTCACTTCACGGGGCTAGAACCTTGCCGTCGTTCTTGGAGATGGCAGATGGAGGACGTCGTCACCGATGCGTAAGTACAAAGGAAAGTGGACATCGGTCGCCGCCGTAGCATAGGTTTAGGGTCGGGTTTCTTTTCTTTTTCTCTCCTATAAAAGTTTGAAATGTAATGGAAATCTTCCATGTTTGCATGAATCTCGTCCAGTGTATATCAACTTTCACAATAATAGTAAGATATATTGTATCAAAATATATTGAATGATGAGTCTAATCGTATTTACTTGGTATTGTGGTTGTCATTGTTTTTGTGTGTATAAGCTTGGTCTAAGTTTAGAAGGTGTGACCCGAGACAAAGCTAACATGCAAAGTAAATAAACACATAGGGTCTACATACGCAATTTATCTTAGGCACTCCTATAGTATGTCCACTACACATTCACGCATTTCACATCTTTGTCTCGCTATGTCTGTCAAACCAACTAAGCCTTGTCCTAAAAAAAGTCCTAAAAAACAACTAAGCCAACCTCCCAGCGTATCACGCGGGAAAAGACCAGGCCGTGCCGTTTTAGTAGGGATTACCGGATTACTAGTAGTATCAATGGATCACGCGAAGCACCAAGTTAAAAAGGAAAAAGGCGGTACGCTCACAACACGCTTGTCGCGATCGCATTGCCCACTCACAGTCAGTCCTTCACACTGCTAACCCAAATGGAACGCCCTTCAGCTTGCCTCGTCACTGACATGGGACCACATTTGGAGAAACCGACCATGCGCCAAACTCCCCCGCCCGCCGTGCGAAAATTCCCCCCAAATCCCAAATTCAACTGCCCTTTGGCCAACTAGCCAATAATATTTCCCAAACCCCCCTCCACCCTAGTTCCCTCCACTCCATTCGCTCCCATAAAGCCGCCCTCCCTGCCACACCTATACGTCAGCGCCACTGTTCATCAAAGGGACGAACAATGATCCTCTCGCTCCCACCGTACACTCTGATGGACTGCCATCCTCTAGCCGTGCCGCCACCACTGGCGACGTTCTTGTGGAGACACACGGCGGTCAACTTCTCCCACGGTATGTGCATTCTAGACTGAGGCCCCATGCATGTCAGAGTAGTGATACGTCTCCAATGTTTCTAAAATTTATGAAGTATTCATGTCATGTTTACAACAATTTTATATGGTTTTGCTATCGTTTGGATGGAACTAACCCAGACTGGTATTTTTTCAGCAGAACTACCGTGGTGTTGTTTTCTGTTCAAAACTAAAAGTTCTCCAAATGCAACGAAACTTTTTGACAATTTTTCTGGAACAAAAGAGGAACTAGAAGCTTTGTGGGAGGGCCAGAAGAGCCACCAGGAGGGTACAAGACAGCTGGGCGCGCCCAGGTGGTTGTGCTCACCTTGAGGCCCATCTTCGTGTGAGTCCAACGCTGAAAAATCATATAAACATAGAAACCCCCAGGAATAATCCTAGATCAAAAGTTCCACCGCCGCAAGGCTCTGTAGCCACGAAAAACCATTCTAGACCCTGTTCCGGCACCCTGCCGGAGGGGGAAATCATCACCGGTAGCCATCTTCATCATCCCGGTGACACCCATGATCAGGAGGGAGTAGTCCACCCTCGGAGCTGAGGGTTTGTACCAGTAGCTATGTGTTTAATCTCTCTCTCTCACGTGTTCTTGAGATGTCACGATCTTGATGTATCACAGGCTTTGGTAATGTAGTTTGATGATATGGTGTTTTCCCCTCGCTATCTTGTTGTCATGAATTGAGTTTTCCCTTTGAGATTAAATTTTTATCGTATTGAATACTTTTATGGATTTGAGAACACTTGATGTATGTCTTGCTATGAATACCCTGGTGACAATGGGGTATCATATTGATTCACTTGATATGTGTTTCGGCACTCAACTCGCGGATTCCCGAGGTGACATTGGGTTAATCTATGCATAGGGATTGATGCACGTTCTCGTCTTTGTTTCTCTATTAGAAATCTTAGGGCACTCTTTGAGGTTCTTTGTGTTGGATTGAGTATTATGAATTTGAAATTGTTTGATGCATATCGTATAATCAACTCATGGATACACGCGGTGACACTGGAGTATCTAGGTGACATTTTAGTATGAACTCTTGGTTAGATCGATTGAAAAGAATAGCTTGTTGTTATTTTAGTATGAACTCTAGGATAGATTGATCGGAAAGAATAGCTTTGAGGTGATTTCGTACCCTACAAACAATTTATTCTTATGTTCTCCGCTAGATAGGAACTTTGGAGTGATTCTTCATTGCACTTTGAGGGATGGTTATATGATCCAATTATATTAGCACTGTTGAGAGATTGCACTAGCGAAAGTATGGACCGTAGGGCTCATTTTCAAGCATTGCAACACCGTTTGTGCTCCGTTTCATCAATTGCTACCTTGCTGTTTTTTGTTACTATTGCAAAAATCAATATCTACAATCATTACAACACTTGTATCACCATTTCTTCGCCGAACTAGTGCACCTATAAAATTTCCCATTGTATTTTGTGTTTTGGGGACACAAGAGAATTTTTTTATTAGGGATAATTGGGTTTATACCCTTAGTTGTTCCCCCCTGGTCGGGATTGACCCTAGTTTCTGAAAACACATGGTCTTGCCCAACCCACTTTGGCGTCTTGTGCTTTTGCCCTTTGATCGTTTGACCGTCACTTTGAAAACTTCATAACTAATTCATACTAAATCAGAAAAATGCAAATAAGATATTGATAGAGGCGAAGGTGTCCCATCTTTCGATGAGATGGTGGCTATCGTTTTGGGTGGAGTAGACTTAGATGATACGACTACGAACGTGCGAGGATGTCGCACCTTAGCAATTGCTATACCAACTCCGAGAGGTTATTCACCATGCCGGAGCACGATCAACCTGACCACGAGGGTCTATTTCCTGCAAGAAAACGAAGAAGAAGCAAGAAACTTAGATTGCAATCTGGATATTGCAAATATAAGAGGAAAGCTTTATTGATGAACGTGGGGCTCTATGACATCGTTGTTTGGTCATTGAACACCAACGAAGTACTTGAAGTTGCAGCTATGGTGAAATTTTGTCTAAACAAAACGCAAAGTCTAAACGATGCCTTAAGGGATGTATATATGGAGGAAGAGGGGTCCGAAATCAACCCTATCTCTTGTTTTCCCACACAAACGGACTCTAAAAACAACCTATACTTATGTATTTTGAAATTACATGGGCCTGGCCCACTAATGAGGTGATGAAGCACCTATAATAGCCTCTGGACGAAATTTGTGAAGTGGCATCTTTTATATTTCATCCAAGCCTTCATGCACTCATTACGGTGGCTTCCTAGTCCTGAACTCATCACTTGAAACTAAGTTCTTGTTCCCCTTGTGCATGCCATCTTCTCCATGCTTGTTCTTGCTCCAATGTTCATCCTTCTCCAAGCTAGTCCCTTCATTTATAAGCAAAACAAATGTATCCAATTTAGGAAGCTTCATATTCTCATGAACATTAGAATCATTACCAAGAAACGAAAGTACTTGGTAATTTAATTGGCGTGCGCGGGATCTAGTAATTGGTCCAGTATGTATAGTGGCAGGGGTTGTGGGTGTAACAATGGTATTGATGTCCTTATCATCCTCCCATTCTTGAAATGAAGTTGTCTCGACGGAAGCTCATCTTCCTCTCCCAAATAAGGCTTGAAATCTGCAATGTTAAAAGTGGGACTAACCCCAAAATTTGCAGGCAGCTCAAGTTTATATGCATTATCATTTATTTTCTCAAACACCTTAAAAGGACCATCAGCACATGGCATTAGCTTTGGTTTGCGCAAATCAGGAAAACAATCCTTACACAGATGTAACCAAACAAGATCTCCAGGTGCAAACACAACATGTTTGCTACCCTTATCTCCAGCAAGTTTATAATTAGCATTCATATGCTCAATGTTTTCCATAGTTAACTCATGCATTTTTGAAATCAATTCAGCATGTTGTTTGGCATCAAAATTAACCTTCTCCGAAGATTGAAGAGGCAACAAATCAATGGGTGCATGAGGAAGGAAACCATACACAATCTCAAAAGGGCACATCTTGGTAGTAGAATGCAATTAACGATTATAAGCAAATTCAATATGAGGTAAGCATTATTCCCACATTTTATAATTATTCTTCAAAATAACCCTAAGCATAGTAGACAATGTTCTATTGACTACTTCAGTTTGTCCATTACTTTGGGGGTGACAAGTAGTACTAAACAACAGTTTAGTCCCCAACTTAGCCCATAAACATCTCCAGAAGTGGCTAAGAAATTTAGTACCACGATCTGAAAACAACAGTATTTGGCACACCATGCAAGTGAATAATTTCATGAAAGAACAAATCAACAACATTAACAACATCATCGCTTTTATGACATGGTATAAAGTGTGCCATTTTCAAGAATCTATCCATGACAACAAATATGTATCCCTCCCCTTCTTTATTCGAGGTAAACCTAAAATAAAGTCCATAGATATATCCTCCCAAGGAACACTAGGTACAAGCAAAGGCATATATAAACCATGAGGATTCAGTCATGACTTAGCTTTCTGACATGTAGTGCAGCGAGCAATAAAACGCTCAACATCCCATCTCATCTTTGGCCAAATGAAATGTGTAACAAGTATGTCCTCCGTTTTCTTCACGCCAAAGTGTCCCATTAATCCTCCTCCATGCGCCTCCTGCAACAACAAAAGACAAACAGAGCTAGCTGGAATGCATAGCTTGTTAGCATGGAACACAAATCCATCATTAACAACGAACGTGTTCCATGTTCTTCCTTCTTTACAATTCTGCAGTACAACTTTAAATTAAGCATCATGCACATATTGCTCTTTGATGGTATCCAAACCAAATATTATGAAGTCAAGTTGTGAAAGCATAATACAACGACGAGACAATGCATCAGCAATAACATTTTCTATACCCTTCTTGTGTTTAATGACATACAGGAAAGTCTCAATGAATTCAACCCATTTACCATGTCTATGATTCAGTTTAGCTTGACTTTTAATATGTTTCAAAGATTCATGATCAGAATGTAACAAGTTCTTTGTGCCATAAATAATGTTGCCATGTTTCTAAAGTCCGAGCAAGTGCATATTATTCTTTATCATGAGTAGAATAAGTCAGACTAGGCCCACTCAATTTTTTCATAAAAGTATGCAACAGTTTTGCCATCTTGTAATAACAAACCTCCTAATCCAATTCCACTAGCATCACATTCAAGCTCAAAAGTCCTATTAAAATCAGGAAGTTGGAGTAAAGGAGCATGCGTCAACTTATCTTTCATTACCATGAAGGCTTCTTCCTATGCGGTACCCTAAACAAACAACACATCCTTCTTTGTAAGCTCATTGAGAGGTGCAGCAATGGTGCTAAAATCTCTCACAAAACGCCTATAGAAACCAGCGAGTCCAAGAAAACTCCTCACTTGTGTGACCGTTTTGGGCTGCGGCCAACTCTCAATAGCTTCAATCTTGGCTTTATCAATTTCAATTCCCTATGGAGTGACAACATAGCCAAGAAAAGATACTCGGTCTGTGCAAAAGGTGCACTTACCAAGGTTTCCAAACAAACGTGCATCACGTAGAGCAATAAAAACAACACATAAATTTTCCAAATGTTTTTCCAAAGATTTGCTATAAATCAGTATATCATCAAAATGGAGTACCAGAAATCGTCCAATGAAAGCACGTAAAACTTCATTCATTAGTCTCATGAAAGTACCAGTTGCATTAGTTTACCCAAAAGGCATGACTAAACACTCATATAATCCAAACTTAGTTTTAAATGTTGTTTTCCGTTCATCTCCCAGTTTCATATGAATTTGATGGTATCCACTACGCAAATCAACTTTGGAGAATAGTGTAGAGCCACCAAATTCATCAAGCATATCATCTAGCCTAGGAATAGGATGACGATAACAAATAGTAATATTATTAATGCCTCTACAATCAACACACATAAGTGACGTACCATCCTTTTTCGGCACTAGAATAATAGGAACAGCACAAGGACCAAGGGATTCGTGTATATAACCTTTGTCGAGCAGCTCCTGTACCTGACACATAATCTCCTTTGTCTCCTCTGGATTGGTATGGTATGGTTCACGGTTGGGTAGCGCTGCACTGGGAATTAAGTCAATCTGATGCTCAATCCCTTGAATAGGTGGTAATCCCGGTGGCACGTCTTGTGGAAAGAAGTCAGCGAACTCCTGCAAAATGTTAGTGACAGCAGGAGGCAAAGAGGAAGGTACGTCCTCGAATGAAAATAATGCCTCTTTGCACACAAAAGCATAGCAAACAGATTTGCTGAAATCTAGCTCATCAATATCAGATTTGGTGGCAAGTAAACATGCACTTTTTAATTTAATTTTAGAAGCAACACTAGATGGTTTATTATTAGGCTTCATTTATTTCTCAAATTCTTTCGCCACAATATGATTTTCACTCTTTTTTCTCCTATTTTGCTTTATTAGCTCTATAATATCATCTTTCAAAATGGAATCAGGAGTCATAGGAAGCAAAGTAATATGTTTATCCTTATGAACAAGAGTATACTGATTGTCTCTACCATGGTGTACAGATTTTTTATCAAATTGCCATGGTCTACCAAGTAATAAGGAACAAGCTTGCATGGGTACCACATCACAATCAACATAATCAGCATATGTATAGATACTAAAATGCACACGAATAGTACGTGTTACCTTAACCTTATCGTTGTTGTTGAACCATTGGATGTAGTAAGGATGTGGATGTGGTCTTGTGGTGAGAGATAGATTCTCCACCATCTCCCTGCTATCCAAGTTGTTGCAGCTCCCTCCATCTATGATGACGCGAACAAAACTTTCCTTCACAACTCCCTTTGTAAGGAACAAATTATGCCTCTGATTTTGCTCAGCTTGTCTAACCTGCACACTCAAAACACGTTGAGCAACTAAACTTGCATACCTGTCAGCGTCTTCAGCAGTCATGTATTGTCTCTCATGTTCAGAATCATCTCCCCTGTGATCTTCACTTGTAATAAGAGCCAAAGTCTCATCATATTCACTAGCGGACTTATACCCAGCATCCTCAGTAGCAATCATCACACGCTGAGATTTGCATTCTCTCGCATAATGACCTCTTCCCTTACAACGACGACAAATAATATCACTTGTATGCCCTGTTGATGCCATGGAAGAAGAAGAGCTTTGTGCAGGCCCGGCAGGTGTGCTCTTGGCAGATAGTGGTGGTTGTGCCTGCTTTCTTGTATCACGGCTGGAGGTAGCAGCTGATGGAGGTGCTGGTGTAGTGGAAGTAGAGGATGCACACGGTGTCCACGATGAAGATCGACCTGTAAAGAAGTTAGTGCGGACCAATGCATGTTGATCCTGCACTTCACGTTCAGCTTTACAAGCAAGATGGAATAATTGAGTGATATTATTATACTCCTTATACTCCAAAATGGTTCGAATCTCTTTATTTAATCCACCCATAAAACATGCAAGCTTAGCTTCATTATCCTCAACAATACCACATCTAATCATACCAGTTTGCAATTCCTGATAATATTCCTCTACATAATTTATTCCTTGTCTTAAACGCTGCAGTTTTTGAAGCAATTCACGTTGATAATTTGGTGGAACCCAATGAGTACGCATAGCAGTTTTCAAAGCAGCCCAAGTAACTAGAATAGGATATAATCTACAATGTTCAAACCACCAAACAGAAGCAAAGCTAGTGAATTCACATACAGCAACACGTCTATCTCAGGATATTGTAAGCATGTGAAACATTGTTCAGTTTCTAACTCCCAAGTAAGATAGACATCAGGAATGTATCGACCCTCAAATGGTGGAATATTCAATTCCAGTTTTGGAACATGGTCATAGTCTCGTACCTGAGCTGGTAGTGCAGCCCTACCATTGCGATTATATGCATGTGAACGACCTGGTGTTGGTGGTTTCACGTAGTTTTGATTTTGATCAACCTCATCCTCGTAATTGCCCGCATAATCGTCATCCTCCTTGGCACCAACAGCAACAGTAGCAGGAGCCAAAGAAGCATCAACAGTAGGTACAACAGCACCAGAAGTTTGGCCATCCTCAACAAGAACATGCTTCGCTCGTCCTAACTGGTTCGGAAGGGGGCATTGTTGTTGTCATTGCAGAGCTGCGACACGTGCAGCTAGTGGTGGTTCGGGAAGATGTGTAAGCAATTATTTAAACTAGTTATCCAGCTTTGTCTCGAATGACTTCTCCATGCCATCTATCTTCTCCATGGCCTCTTCAAATTTGTTTAGCACAACTCTCACCTGGCCACTCATCATTTGCTAACATTTATCATGCAACTCCTTGTTCGTCATGTTCTCCCAGTCAATCTCATCGGCTTATGGTCCTACCATGGTTAGCAGCAATAGAAACACACAAGAATATGATCCTATAGACTACTAGAAAGTGGCGGGGTGTCACAAATCCTTCAAGCAAACCTCAAATTCTTACCAGTTCTTACCCGGCAGCAGGTGGTGATCGGCAACCATTGTATCCAAAACTCTCAAAGCTTGGACAGAGCGATTGCCAGGTGGTGTCAAATGCACGACGTAGATGTATGTGGAGCTAGGGAGGCTAGTGATATGGTAGCAAAAATGTTAGCAATAATCAATTCAGAGATGCAAAGTTGAATATGTGCTCAACGATGGTACTGTGCCTGTCCTAGGCTAGACCGTGCTAGAGACGCGAGCCTAGAACACTAACAAAATCATGGGAAAAGCATACTAAATTTTTTTGCACTTTTTTTTTGCGCTCCTCTTTTTTTTGCAAAAGTTATTTATAATGGCGAGTGTCTCAAAGCTCTTCCCAAGTCAAAGTAATAGGATAGGCACGCAATTTTTGACTATTTTTTTGGAAATCAGGGCAGTGACGAGGAAAAAGTGCGACAAAAAATCACTATGACAGCGAGTGTCTCAAAACGCTCCTTGGGACCTAAAAACGGGATAGGGAAAAAGTATTTTTGGTCACCAAAATTTTGTCCTAAAAACTACCCGGGGTCTGCAGACTTTTTTCAAAAACCTACTCAGGCAAGTAAACACGAATCAAACAAATAGATGGATCTCGAAAACAAACCTAATATGAAAAGAACTCGGATTGGTTATGGAGATGCGGTGGTATATGTGGACTCAGATTGGTGATGGGCAGGCGGTCGTATATGTGGACTCGGATTGGTGATGGACAGGTGGTGGTATATGTGGATTCGGATTGGTGGCGGATATATGGTGGTATATGGCGGCGGCGATGTATCTGGTGTGGTGGTGGTATATGGCAGCGGATGTTGAATCTGGTGTGGTGGTGGTATATGACAGCGGATGACGATGGTGCAGCGGCATCGTGAATACCCTTGAACAGAACTCAAAACTCTAAAAGACTAGACGCTAAGACAAGCAACTAGACACGACGATGCAACTGCAAATTCAGCAAAGAAAATACAGAAAAGATTATGCAATGGCTCAGACTGGTTTGGATATGATGACTAACCCTAATTTTTTTTGGATTTTTCGTGGACTACAGGTTTGAAGAACATACTCGATCTGGACTACGAAAAACTGTAAAATTTCACCGAGCAACGTAGAAATCTGATACCACTTGATAGAGGCAAAGGTGTCCCGTCTTTTGATGAGATGGCGGCTATTGTTTTGGGTGGAGTAGACTTCGACGATCCGACTACAAACTTGCGAGGACGTCGCGCCTTAGCAATCGCTAAACCAACTCCGAGAGGTTACTGACCACGCCGGAGCACGATCAACCTGATCACGAGGGTCTATTTCCTGCAAGCAAACGAAGAACAAGCAAGAAACTGAGATTGCAATCTGGATATTGCGAATATAAGAGGAAAGCTGCAGCTTTAGGGACATTTATATTTATGCCCCTAATTTGGGCCCGCTCTCAGATTTTCCCCTAATTTCAAAGCCTGCTCAAATTTGCCCCTCCGCCGTTAGGTGCCCTTATAGAAATGCCCTTCTGCGTCGTTACCATTCGGTCAAAGACGGTCAAAGGGATTTGACCGTCTTGAAAAAAATAGAAAAACAAATCTAAAAAATCTGAAATTTTGTGGGATCAAAGATACTCACGTTCGCAAGATGCGTGCAAATTTTTGTGCTGTTTGGACATTCCAGGAGCTCGTGGCAAAGAAAAAGCAGTATATATGTACGCTTGTGAACAGTAAATTCAGAAAAATTGCAATAAAATTGAAAAAAATATGAAATTTTTTGGCATCAAAGAGGCATGGGTCTGAAAGGTGCGTGCAAATTTTTGTTGTGTTTGGACATTGTAGGAACTCGTGGAGAAAAAGAAAATTTTGGCTAGGGAAAAAACTTTGGAAAAATGACTATTTTTTTGCTAGAGCTCCTCGCATGTCATTTGATCACAAAAACTTGCAAGCACCTTATGCATCCAAGCCTCTATGATGCCAAAAAAAATCTTTTTTTTGAATTTTCTTGCTATTTTATTTCAAATTTACTGTTCACAAGAGTACATATTAACTATTTTTACTCGCCACAACCTCCCGGAATGTCCTAATAGCACGAAATTTTGCACGCACCTTGCGCACATGAGTATTTTTGATCTCACAAAAATTTAGATTTTTTTACTATTTTTTTCAGGATGGTCAAAGTTGTTTGAGGGACGGTAACGGCGTAGAATGGCATTTATATAAGGGCGCCTAATGGCGGCGGGGCAAATTGGAGCAGACTTTGAAATTTGGGGCAAATCTGGGTAGGTGGTTCGAGTTAGGGTTAGAAATGCAAATGGCCCAAAGCTTTATTGATGAACGTGGGGTTCTATGACGTCTTTATATGGTCAGTGAACACAAATGAAGTACGCGAAGTTGCAGCTATGGTGAACTTTAATCTAAAGAAAACCCAAAGTCTAAACGATGCCCTAAGGGCTGTATATATGGAGGAAGATGGGTCCGAAACCAACCCTATCTCTTGTTTTCCCACACATACGGACTCTGAAAACAGCCTATACTTATCTATTTCGAAATTACATTGGTCTTGCCCAATAAGAACGTGACGCAGCACCTATAATAGCCTCTAGACAAAATTTGTGAAGTGGCATCTAGTATATTTCGTCCAAGCATTCGTGCACTCATTACGGTGGCTTCATAGTCCTGAATTCATCACTTGATACTCCGTTCTTGTTCCCCTTGTGCATGCCATCATCTCCATGCTTGTTCTTGCTCCAATGTTCATCCTTCTCCAAGCTAGGCCCTTCATTTGTAAGCAAAACAAATGTTTCCAATTTAGACAGCATCATATTCCTATGAACATGAGAATCATTACCAAGAAACAAAAGTACCTGGTAATTCAATTGGCATGCGCGGGCTCTAGTAATTGGTCCAGTATGTATAGCAACAGGGGTTGTGGGTGTAACAATGGTATTGATGTCCTCATGAGATACCAAAATGTTCGGAAAACATCACATGTATGTCAATGTCACTTGCATTCATGACAAAAGTGTTGGTAATTTCCCATCCGAGTTTTAACTCTTCTCATACCACCATGAACAATAAAATCTAAAAAACCAGAAAATTCAAGAAAAAAGTTGGTGGCAAAGACCGACAAAAGTTTTGTGTGCTTGACAAGTTTCATCAGGGAATGACATTCGTGGAAGTCGTGGCAAAAAAAACAATCAACGCTCCAAAATAGATTTTTTTTTGCCACAACTTGCATGAATGTCATTTCCTAACGAAACTTGGCAAGCACTTAATACATTTGTCATTGTTTGCCACCAACTTTTTTTGCATTTTTGAATTTTTTTTAGTCCTTACTATTCATGGTGTTATGATAAGAACTAAAACTCGGATGGGCACTTACCAACACTATTGTCATGAATGCAAGTGACATTGACATACAAGTGATGTTTTTCCGCACATTTTGGTGTATTATTTGCATTTTTCTAATTTAGTATGAATTAGTTATGAAATTTCAAAGTGACGGTCAAAGGGCAAAAGCACAAGACACCGAAGTGGGTTGGGCAAGACCACATGTTTTCAGAAACTAGGGGCAATCCTGACGAGGGGGACACAACTAAGGGTATAAAACCAGTTATCCAATTTTATTATTTGGTTGCAGGGTTGTTTGAGAGAGACCATCTTCATACTACACCTCCCACGGATTGATAAACCTTAGGTCATCCACTTGAGTGAAAATTGCTACTGTCCTATAAAACACTGCGCTTGGAGGCCCAACACAACTCTACAAGAACAAGTTGTGTAGTAGACATCAGGTAGCGTTGAATGTTAACTGATAGACGCTCTTAATAATGCTGCTTGCCAAAATAGTTTACAGACAATATGCTCTGCTTAAGAAGATTCCCTGCCCTGTTCTGCACTCAATCTGCTTTGCTGAGATGGCATGCCACGCCCGATTAGTTGCTAAAATATCCTGCCATATATTAGGACCATGTATGTATTGTGAAGTAGATTGCCATGGTCTAGCAGCCAATCTGTTAGGTGAAATGGCTCCACACCGTTTAATACCCAATCTTTGTTGCTGAGACGGCCTTCGATGGTTGTGTGCTCGGCCTCATTGATTGCTGAAATAGCATGCCATAATTTAGCACTCCATCTGTCTGTCGGATTAGCTTTACATATATTTTGTTACTTAGATTTCCTTTTCCAAATATCTTGCCATAGCTTTAGACATCGACCTAGGTATTTTTTCTCGACTTTATAAAAAACATATATGCTTTTCCTGTAATATCTATTAGAAGAACTAATTTGTATGTCTAACAAATGGATAAGACTTGAATAACTTCTGCTCGAAGATTCTCCCATGCATATGTCGAACGGGTTGAAAACTTCATGAACTTTATCAGAGCTGAGTACAGTGGTCCGAAATCAGATGTGCTTTGCCCATGTAGCAGTTGTATGAATTCAGTTTCAAGACCCTAGTACCCTGTGCAAAATCATCTACACTTCTATGGGATGTCGATCACATATACTAGGTGGGTTCATCATGGTAAAGCTATGAACGTCAATGTTACTGACTTTGTGGAAGAAACAGATCACCTTCTTGATATGCCAGATGCTCAGGAGGAAGAGGAGGTGGTGGTGGTGGTGGTGTTGGAGCTAGTGAGTTTGACCGACATTGCAACAATGCTACGAAATGCTCACGCATTTCATGAACTTTCACCTGCACAGGAAAAACGGTGGGCCCGCATGTTGGAACAATGCAATGTGGCAGTCACCGCTGGAAATAAGGTGTCAGTATTCTCAGCTATGGTCACCTTTCTTTAGGTGAATACATCTGAGTGGATGACCAGCAAATAATTCAAAGCGATGTTGGCTGCTTTCCGCAAATCTTACCCAGATGCGTCTGAGTAGACACACACCTATAGTAAAGTGAAGAATTTCCTTCGTGCAGCTGGAATTGGATATGATATGATAAGAATAATTGTGTTATGTTCCAGAAGGATTATGCCAACTCAAATGAATGCCCAAAATGCAAATCATCAAGACAGAATGATGGCGATGCTGTGAAGAGGATTCCTCATAATGCTCTTAGACATTTTCTAATTATACCAAGATTGAAGAGGTTGTTTCATGATGGTGAAACAAGAGAGGATGTACTGTGACATTCTAGGAACCAGGAGTACAGAGATCAGAATGTAATGAGCCATCCATCTCATGGTAGTGAGTGGATAAGCTTCAATCAGAAACACAAAAAGTGTTGCTGAACTGAGAAACATTAGAATTTTCTTAGCTACAAATGGGTTCAACCCATTTGGCCACCAAAGCGCCACATATGCAAAAATTATACAAATTCACATACTTTCGGCAACAATTTATATGATTTATTGAAGTAACCTATTGATCTAGGATCCAGTACCAGTTCCTGTTTTTTGCGTGTTTTTTTGTTTCGCAGAATATCCATATCAAACAAAGTCCAAATGCAATAAAATTTTTACAGAGAATTATTTTGGAATATTTGTGAATTTTGGGAGGTGGAATCAACACAAACGGAGGCCAATAGTGACCACAAGACACCAGGACGCGCCCCCGGACCCTAGTGTGTGGTGGTGGGTTGTGCCCTCCTCGAACGTTGGTTGGAGCTCTACTTCAGGTGCAAGGAAGCTTATATGTAGATAAAAAATGTGTTAAAATCTCAGCACAATCGGAATTACGGATCACCGGGAATATAAGATATGGTTTTCGGCCAGATCTGGGGAACGGGAAACAGAAGAGAATAGAGAGGGAGATCCCATCTCAGAGGGGATCCCACCCCTCCGCCGCCATGGAGGCCATGAACCAGAGGGGGAACTCCCCTCCCATCTAGGAGGGAGGCCAAGGTAGAAGAAGAAGGAGGAGGAGGAGGAGGAGGAGGGCTCTCTCCCCCTCTCTCCCGGTGGCGCCGGAGTGTCGTCGGGGCAAGGATCGGGACGGCGAACTACATCAAAAATCTTGCTACCGTCATCACCAACTTTCTCCCCCTTTATGCTGTGGTGTAACACCTCTTTTCCCCGCTATAATCTCTACTTAAACATGGTGCTCAATACGATAAATTATTTCCCAATGATATGTGGTTATCCTATGATGTTTGAGTAGATACATTTTGTCCTGTGGGCTAATCGTGATCTTGGTTGGTATGAGTGTATATTTTATTTATGGTGTTGTCCTAGGGTGCCCTCCATGTCGTGAAAACGGAGGGGTCGCTATAGGATGTTGCAATATGTTCAGGGTTTGCTTATTGTCGATTGCTAGGGTGACCGCATCCTGAACACGGATGAGTGGGTTATGGCGTATGGGAGTAAAGAGGACTTTATGCTTAATGCTATGGTTCGGTTTGATGACCTTAATGATCTTTAGTAGTTATAGATGCTTGCTAGAGTTCCAATCATAAGTGCATATGATCCAAGTAGAGAAAGTATGTTAGCTTATGCCTCTCCCTCATATAACATGAATGATTACCGGTCTTGTTATTGATTGCCTATGGACAAATGACTTTCTTGTTGAAAGAAGCTATCTACTTTTATTACCTTGCAATTTATTTGTAGTTTTATTCTCGCAAAGTACTCATAGTTTTATTCTTGCAAAATAGTTTCATGCTGGTTCTTGGTAAAGCAAACGTTAAGTGTGTGTAGAGTTGTATCGGTGGTCGATAGAACTTGAGGGAGTAATTGTTCTACCTTTAGCTCCTCTTTGGGTTCGATACTCTTATTTATCAAAGAATGCTACAAACGATCCCCTATACTTGTGGGTTATCAAGAAATTTTTGTGGCGCCGTTGGCGGGAAGCAATAGCGTGGGGGGAATATTCTCGTGTGTGCTTGTTTGCTTTATCACTAAGTTGTTTTTATTTTATATTCTAAGTTGTTCCTATCTTTAGGTATGGATATGGAACATGAAACACCAAACAAATTAGTTGTACTTTCTACTCATGGAGATGGGGAACCTCCTAAAACCCTCGATGCCGTTATGTGAAAAAATTAAAAACTACTTTGATAATCTTGAGAAAACCCCATTCAACATGATAATGGGAGACACGTTGGATCAACATGAATACTTTAGGGATTATCGCTTGACACAAAAAGGGAAACTATTGTGGGATCAAATTGATACGTTGCATTGGTATGCTTAGAATTTATGCCAGAGATATGATTTTACTTGTTGCTCTAGGATGAATGCTCCACACCTTCCCTTTTCATTTAAATTTAATGATAATGAAGACTTAGCTTCTTACGCTAACGGTAGATATGCTTACTATGATGTGGAATGAATAGAAGAATTTGTTGCTTTTAAGGGAGCTTATGAAATTGAATCTTTGTTTGAAAAGTATGAAGATTTTGATGATTCAGTTTATAGACCTAAATTTTTTTGCTATACTTAAATATTGCTATCAGAATTATAAATACAACTCAGATATTGTTGCATTTATTGAGAAAGTCTCTGCTGTCCAAGAAGAGACTAATATTTTGCAGGAGTACATGGAAGAAGGAATTGATGAAATGCGAGCTCATTGGATGAAAAAGATGACGAGGAGAGCGAAGAACAAAAGGAGGAAGAGAGGATTGATCACCCGTGCCCACCTTATGATGAGAGTAACTCTTCAACTTATACATTGTTTAATTTCCCTTCGTTCTTACCAAATGATGAATGCTATTGTAATTGCTATGATCCTGTTGATTCATTTGAAATATCCCTTTTTGATGAACTTCATGCTTGCTATGCTTGTGACCATGATGTCAATATGAATTATGCTTATGGAGATGATCATGCTTTGTTCCTTTTGTTAAACATGAAATTGTTCCTATTGCACGCACACATGATAGTCCTATTATCTATTTGAACTCTCCAAACTACACTATATCTGAGAAATTTGCTCTTATTAAGGATTACATTGATGGGTTGCCTTTTACCACTACACATGATGATTTTGATGAATATAATATGTCTGTGCTTGCTTCTCCTACTTGCATTTTTTATGAGAGGGGAACTACATCTCCACCTCTCTATGTTGCCAACACGATAAAATTGCAAGAAACTGCTTATGCTATGTATTGACATTTACTTAATGTGCATGAATTGTTCTTATATGACATGCCGATGCATAGGAAGAGAGTTAGACTTCGTCATTACATGATATATGTTGCTTTGTGCTCACTACTAAATTATAAGTCATTGTTAATTAAAATTGGCTTTGATATACCTTGGGATCTGGGTGGATCCATTACTTGAGCACTTTATGCCTAGCTTAATAGCTTTAAAGGAAGCGCTACCAGGAAGACAACCCGGAAGTTTTAAAGAGTCATTTATTTCTGTTGCATGCTTTTATCAAGTTTGAGAACAAAAAACATAGAGGGTAACCTAAAAACCTTTTTCTAAAAGAGAAGCGATTGAAAGGTGATGCATTGGAGAAGTGAGTGTCGACCTTGAACACTTGTGTTCATGCTCATGGAAACAATGTAAAATTTTCATGGAAGTTTCTCACAAAAATAATTATCCCCTTGTACAAATCCATTGTATTATAAAAATAATGTGCCAAGATTTGCCTTTAGATGATTAGATTGCTTGTTGGTATGTGCGGTGCAAAAACATAAACTTTGGCTGTAGTGCGCGATTTTACATTTTTTTATGAAACGTCGAAAGTTTCTAAAACATTTGCACAATATTGCTACACAAATTTATTATTTTTTTCCTAATTATTTAGAACTTTTGGAGTATCATAAGTATGGTAGAGTTTAGATTACTACAGACTGTCCTGTTTAAGACAGACTCTGTTTTTGATGCATTGTTTTGCTTGTTTTTAGGAAACTACCGATTCTATCGGTGGTACAAGCCATGGATAAGTTATAATACAGTAGCTATAATGGAAAAATAAAATATGAACTGGTTTGCTATAGTACTTAGAGTAGTGATTTGCATTATTATACTAACGGATCTCACGAGGTTTCTGTCGAGTTTTGTGTGCATGAAGTGATCAATGATCGAGGAGGTCTCGATATGAGGAGAAGGAGGAGAGGCAAGAGTTCAAGATTGGGGATGCCCAAGGCACCCAAGTAAATATTCAAGGATACTCAAGCATCTAAGCTTGGTGATGCCCCGGAAGGCATCCCATCTTTCTTCAACAAGTATCGGTATGTACTCGTCTTCGTTTCGTTCATGTGATATGTGTAGATCTTGGAGCGTCGTTTGTGTTTAGTTTTCATTTTTCTTTTATGGACCATGCTGGTATGAGATAGCTCATGGTTGATTTATAGAATGCTCATTGCACTTCACTTATATCTTTTGAGTATGCCTTTATAGGATGCTTCATGTGCTTCACTTATATCATTTGAAGTTTGGATTGCCTGTTTCTCTTCACATAGAAAACCGTTATTTCAAGAATGCTCTTTTGCTTCACTTATATTTATTAGAGCATGGTCTTTTGTAGAAAGAATTAAACTCTCATGATTCACTTATATCTATTTAGAGAGTCAACAGGAATTGGTCATTTGCATGGTCATTTATAAACTCCTACATAAATCTTGTGGATCACTGAATATGATATGTTTGATTCCTTGCAATAGTTTTGTGATATAGAGATGGAATATGTGGGAGGTACTAGTAAACAGTTGTGGTTAGTAAGAATATTGGTGTTAAGGTTTGTGATTCCCGAAACATGCATGTATAGGCTCTCGTCATGCTATGAAGTTGGAGCATGATTTATTATTAATTGTCTTCCTTATGAGTGGCCGTCGGGGACGAGCGATGGTCTTTTCCTACCAATCTATCTCCCTAGGGGCATGCATAATAGTACTTTGCTTTCAGAGCTAATAAACTTTTTCAATAAGTAGATGAGTTCTTTATGACTAATGTGAGTCCATGGATTATACACATTCTTACCTTTCCGCAATTTGCTAGCCTCTACGGTACCGTACATTGCCCTTTTTCACCTCGAGATGTGGTGCAAACTTCGCAGGTGCATCCAAACCCCGTGATATAATATGCTCTATCATACATAAGACTTATTATATCTTCCTCAAAATAGCCACCATACCTACCTATTATGGCCTTTCCATAGCCATTCCAAGATATATTGCCATGCAACTTCCATGGCCTCCGTTTTGATGACTCGAGCATTCATTGCCATATTGCTTTGCATGATCGTAAGATAGCTAGCATGATATTTACATGGCTTTTCCATTTTTTGATATCATTGTTACGCTAGATCATTGCACATCCTGGTACACTGCCAGAGGGATTCATATATAGTCATAATTTGTTCTAGGTATCGAGTTATAATTTTTATTTCTTTCGAGTTGTAAGTAAATGGAAGTGTGATGACCATCATTATTAGAGCATTTCCCCACAAGTCGCGATGAGACTCCAGACAATGAGAGAAAAAATTTAAAGGAAACAAAGAAGAAAGAAAATACATGTTTTTCATATAGAGAGTCTCCTATGTTGTCACTTTCATATACTATGGGAATTTTTCATTGTATAGTTAGATGCACACCCACTTAGTTTTCATATTGAGCTTTCATACACTTATAGCTCTTAGTGCATTCGTTGCATGGCTATCCCTACTCCTCGCATTGATATCAATCTCCATAGCCCGTTGGTTAGCCGCGTAGATGTGGGACTTTCTTACCTTTTTGTCATCTCTATATTTACCCCTATCATCATACTCTATTCCACCTATAGTGCTATATCCATGGCTTGCGCTCATCTATTGTGTGAGGGTTGAAAAAGCTGAAGCACGTTAAAAAGTATGAATCAATTGCTCGGCTTGTCATCGGTGTTGTGCATGATAAATACTTTGTGTTAAGAAGACAGAGAATGACAAGACTATATGATTTTGTAGGGATAGCTTTCTTTAGCGTTGATATTATAAATGACATGATTGTTTTTTGGGATGCCTGAGTATTGATGTCTTTATGTCAAATTATAGACTATTGCTTTCAATCACTTCTGTCTGAATATTCATGAAATGATTAGGCATATGATCAAGATTACGATAGGTATAATTCCACATAAAAAATTATCTTTTTGTCATTTACCTACTCGAGGACGAGTAGGAATTAAGCTTGGGGATGCTGATACGTCTCCATCGTATCTATAATTTTTGATTGCTCCATGCCAATATTATACAACTTTCACATACTTTTGGCAACAATATATATGATTGATTGGACTAACCATTGATCCAATGCGCAGTGCCAGTTCCTGTTTTTTGCATGTTTGTTGGTTTCGTAGAATATCCATATCAAACAAACTCCAAATGCAATAAAATTTTATGGAGAATTATTTTGGAATATTTGTGAATTTTGGGAGGTAGAATCAACGCAAACGGAGGCCTAAAGTGACCACGGGACACCAGGGCGCGCCCCAGGCCCCTAGCACGTGGTGGTGGGTTGTGCCATCCTCGAACGTTGGTTGGATCTCTACTTAGGGCGCAAGGAAGCTTATATTTGGACAAAATCATGTTAAAATCTCAGCTCAATCGGAATTACGGATCTCTGGTAATATAAGAAACGCTTTTTCGCCAGATCTGAGGAACGCGAAATAGAAGAGAACAGAGAGGGAGATCCAATCTCGGAGTGTCTCCCGCCGCTCTGCCGCCATGGATGCCATGTACTAGAGAAGGAACTCTCCTCCCATCTATGGGGAGGCCAAGGAAGAAGAAGAACGAGGGTGCTATCTCCCCCTCTCTCCCGGTGGAGCCGGAGTGTCGCTGGGGCAAGGATCGGGACGGTGATCTACATCAACAATCTTGCTACCGTCATCACCAACTTTCCCCCCTCTCTATGCAGTGGTGTAACACCACTTTTCCCCGCTGTAATCTATACTTAAACATGGTGCTCAATACTATATATTATTTCCCAATGATATGTGGTTATCCTATGATGTTTGAGTAGATTCATTTTGTCCTGTGGGCTAATTGTGATCTTGGTTGGTATGAGTGTATATTTTATTTTTGGTGCTGTCCTACGGTGCCCTCCGTGTCGCGCAAACGGAGGGGTCCCCGCTGTAGGGTGTTGCAATATGTTCATGGTTTGCTTATTGTCGATTGCCGTGGTGACAATAACCTAAACAAGGATAAGTGGGTTATGGCATGTGGGAGTAAAGAGGACTTGATACTTAATGCTATGGTTGGGTTTCATGACCTTCATGATCTTTAGTAGTTGCGGATGCTTGCTAGGGTTCCAATCATAAGTGTATATGATCCAAGTAGACAATGTATGTTAGCTTATGCCTCTCCCCCATATAAAATTTCATGAATGACTACCGGTCTAGTTATCGATTGCCCAAGGACAAATGACTTTATTATTGACAAAAGCTATCTACTTTTATTACCTTGCAATTTATTAGTAGGTTTATTCTCGCAAAGTACTCGTAGTTTAATTCTTGCAAAATAGATTCATACTTGTTCTAGGTAAAGCAAACGTTAAGTGTGCGTAGAGTTGTATCAGTGGTCGATAGAACTTGAGGGAATATGTGTTCTACCTTTAGCTCCTCGTTGGCTTCGACACTCTTATTTATTGAAGAAGGCTACAAACAATCCCCTATACTTGTGGGTTATCAGTGCATCATGGGAGATTGCACCAGTTGTGTACATCTCGGACAAGGTAAAAAGAAAAGAATTCTTCAAGGTCCTCTCACATGTGAGATTCCCACATGGATTTTCTTCCAAACCTGAAAGGAGAGTCAGTGCAGATGGAAACAAGGTACAAGGGTTGAGAACTCATGACTGCCATGTCCTACTTCAAAGAGTTTTACCTGTTATCCATAGAGGATTGGGCCACCCTAACTTATACAGAGCCGTTGCAGAGCTCGGACAATTCTTCAGGGAACTCTATAGTAGAAATATCAAGATAGATGTTTTGGAGCGCCTTAGAGACAAGACACCAACTATCCTATGCGAGCTTGAGAAGATTTATCCTCTAGCCTTCTTTGAAGTTCTGGTGCATTTGGTTGTTCATCTACCTGATGAGGCACTACCTAGAGGTCCAGTTCAGCATGGCTGGATTTACTCTACTGAAAGGAAACTAGGCATTTTCAAGGGCTATGTTACGAATAGAGCTAGACCCGAGGGTTCCATTGCAGAGGCCTACATTGCTACCTAAGCATTGACATTCATCTCAAAATACATTGAAACAGCTGATCAACTTAGTAAAAAGGTGGGTGAAGAAAATCCCAAGCTCAGTGTTTTTAATTGTTCTGTTCGAGTTACAGGGAAGAGTCAACAAGATGAGAAACCTAAAGCTTTAGACAAAATGGTTTGGTAAGTACTGCAGCTTATACATCGTAATCTACTAAACTTGCAGCACATTCTTATATATTTAGAAGTTTGACGCGATCACTTTTTTGTGTAGCATCTACGAAAAGGACTTACTGGCACAAAATCCAAGAAACATTGACAAACTAGTTCTGGCAGGATTTGTGAAATGGTTGAAGAGCCGTGTAAGATTTTGAATTGCACTGTCAGTTTTTTAATGTATTAACTACATAAGATGATCAGCTTGTCTATTTTCTAACCATAGGTTAAGAAGATGTGGGAGGATGCATAGACATTATGAATCTTGAGTTGTTGGAGATGTGCGCTACAATACCCTTGCACGCAATGAAGGAAGGAAGACACAAAACAGCATCGTCATGCGCACGGATATGTATGGCAAAGAGACAACTAAAATGTATGGTAACATAATAGACATTGTTCAGTTGTCGTATATCTCCAGTTTTGAGGTTCGTTTGTGTGTGGTTCTGTTGTGCTGTCATTGGTATAACATGTTTTCCAGGATCGCACAACCCAAAGCTGATGATTATTTCAAATCCATCAATGTCAAGGTGGCGTACCACATCGACGAGCCTTTTATTTTGGCAAATCAAGCAACACAGATATTTTCCTTGGAAGACACATATGCATGCATCGATGACTGGAGAGTATTGCAAAGGTTTGAGCAGAGGAATTCGTTTAATGAAGCTACAAAACAAATGATGCTTACTGTCGGTGTCAAAACTGGCGGATCTCGGGTAGGGTGTCCCGAATTGTGCATCTAGGTGGATGGTAACAGGAGACAAGGGACACGATGTTTTTACCCAGGTTTGGGCCCTCTCGATGGAGGTAAAACCCTACTCCTGCTTGATTGATATTGATGATATGGGTAGTACAAGAGTGGATCTACCACGAGATCAAGGAGGCTAAACCCTAGAAGCTAGCCTATGGTATGATTGTTGTTTTGTCCCATGGAGTAAAACCCTCCGGTTTATATAGACACCGGAGAGGGCTAGGGTTACACAGAGTCGGTTACAATGGTAAGAGATCTACATATCCATATCGCCAAGCTTGCCTTCCATGCCAAGGAAAGTCCCAGCCGGACACGGGACGAAGTCTTCAATCTTGTATCTTCTTAGTCTTGGAGTCTGACCGATGATGATAGTTCGGCTATCCGGACACCCCCTAGTCTGTGACTCCCTCAGTAGCCCCTAAATCAGGCTTCAATGACGACGAGTCCGGCGCGCATATTGTCTTCCGCAATTCAAGGCGGGTTCCTCCTCCGAATAATTCATAGAAGATTGTGAACACCAGGATAGTGTCTGGCTCTGCAAAATAAATTACACATACCACCGTAGAGAGAATAATATTTACACAAGTTCAATCTGCTGACGTATTTTGTGGCGTGATGTCACACCACAACCAAGCCTCTACTCGAATCGTTTTTATTATACCACCTCAGCGCGTTTAGCGAAGTGGTTTCCTTGGCACGTCTTGTCGAAGAAGAGATCGTGTTCCCCTTATTCCGGGATTCTCATCAATACGGACCTGGGTAACCCAACCCCGCCATTGATTGCAGTGCTTGGGAGATAAGTGAGTTTTACCAGGCCGGTGGGGACGCATAATTTCGTCCGCCCATATAAGGGGATAAGGATCCACCTTTTTTACCTACGCCTTCTTCCTCCTTTGCTTATCCATCTCCGCGCACTCGAGCTCCAGCACCCAAGTCCGCACATCTCACCGCGACCTTCTCCAGCCATGTCCGGAGCGGGAGGCAAGTGGATGGCCACCTCCGTTACGGAGGGGCATATCAAGAAGCTGTGCAGTGCCGGATATCTGTCCAGCGACATCGCGCACCGGCTCCCCGACGAGGGGCAGCTCATCCCCACCCCGGGCCCCATGAGAGGGTGGTTTTTCTTCCCCATTTCCTCCGCGGACTGGGCTTCCCACTTCACCCCTTTGTCCTGGGGCTCATGTTCTACTACCACCTGGATTTCCATGATCTGTCCCCGAATTTCATCCTCAACATCTCGGCATTTATCGTCGTGTGCGAGGCCTTCCTCTTCATCCAGCCCCACTTCGTCTTGTGGCTCAAGACCTTCAACGTCAAGCCGAAGATTGTGAAGTGCAGCCAAGCAGAGTGCGGAGGCGCCATGGTGGGCAAGATGCCCAACGTCACTTGTCTCGAGGGCGCCTTCATGGAAACCATCAAAGGGTGGCAATCGGGGTGGTTCTACATCACCGAGCCGCGTGACCCTAAATGGGCAGCGACCCCCGAATTCAGATCTGGCATCCCCATGCAGCTCACCTCCTGGAAAGAGAAGGGCCTGCTATCGGGTGGTTCAGAAGAGCTGACCGGACTCCAGTCCTGTCTCCAAACCCTAGTGAACAAGAAGCTCAAGCTTGTGAACGTGATGCAGGTCATGCTCGTTCGCCGGATTCTCCCCTGCCAACAACGGGACTTCAATTTGTGGGAGTTTGATCCGGCACAACACCGGACCTTGAGCGGGCTCTTCGACACTATGTATGAAGATGCCTGGAGGGTGCTGTTCAAGGGTGCCGAAGCTCCCGCATCCGCTACCGAAGATCGCGAATTCAGCTCGCAGCGTCCGGCTGGCCAGGTAAGCCATGTTATCCTTTATGGGACACTTGCTTTTCATGTTTTGACTTTATGCGGGATATAAACTCCCAACACCTTTAATAGGCCTGGCAAGCAATGTCCGGACAGGTTAACTGTCCGGCTCGCCTTCCAGAAGACCCAGTGGATGCCCGTCTAACAGGGCTGCTGGTCCCTGCACTTTACGTAGTGCCGGAGAAGAAGGCCAAGAAGAAGGCCACGGGAACCCGAAGGAGTTCCCGACGTCAGGTGGTATTGGATTCATCGTCTGATGACTCCAAGGTGGACTCCTCCCACGAGGACGAGGAGGAGAAGAAAGAGGCCTGTCCCCCAGCGGGGGGAGAGAAGAAGAGGAAGGCCTCCCCAACGAGGGATGCCGAAGGGTCCAAGAAGGGAAGGACCCTTCCCCTGGACTGCTCCGCCAACATCCGCGACCGCGACGAGGAGTGGCCCTCAAGGGCCAAGCCCCTGGCGTGATCATAAGTATCCGGACTCCCGAATAACTTCATGATTTTTCTTTTCGCCACACGGTGTCTTTCTAATGTTGCATACAACCCTGCAGTCCGCCCAAGGACGATCTTCCCGCTTCATCGAGCGGGTCCTTGGGTACGTCGGATGTGGATAGTACTTCAGTTCCGACCGCCTCCACCCCCCGTGACACTGACGATGCCGAGGTGGATCCCAGAGAGGTACCCACCTGGAGGAGGAGGCCCTGGAGGTGCCACAGGGCAACCTCCCGGACTTTGTACCGGACTCTGCACCGAACCTGCAGTGGTTCCGGAGTCCGGCGGGCGGCCCCTTCGTAAGAAGGGCAAGACTATGACGCCAACGGCCTCCGTCCAACTGGAGGCGCCGGATAACTTGATGGAGGCGCTCAACGGCGCTTCCATCGAAGAGGAACACCGCACTATCATGAGTGCGGTGATTCAGAAGGTTCAGCTCGCCAAAAGCAGGCTGACTGAGGCCTGCAGCAGCCTTCTAACAGGCTTTGAGGTAAGAATTTTAATATATGTAAAATAGTACCGCATAGACAGTAGCCCCTGATGCTCGGTTCGGTGTTCGAAAAGAAAAGCCGGACTAAGGATCTAAAAAGATATACGCAGGAGTCTTAAAAAATATGTCAATATGGGATTGCAGGCTGCGTTGCTGACCTCGGCCGCACTGACTGCGGAGGTCAATACTTTGAAGCAAAGCCTCGAGCGGTCCGAGAGCGAGCTCGGTCGTGCCAAGAAGCAGCTCGAGGACAAGGAAGGTGAGTAACACCTTATTAAAGTTGTACCTTACAGAAAAGGATTTGGTTGCAAGAGGAATGACAAGGATAATGTGGGTACTCCAGGGGCCACGAACGAGGTGGCGACCCTGAAGGAGGTGGTGTCCGTAGCCGAACATAATGCGGCCGTGGAGCGTGCTGGGCGAGAGAAGTAGGAAGCGCGGGTGGCGGAGGTACAGCAAGAGCTCCAGGCTCTCATGGAAAAACATGAGAGTTTGGAGCGTGACTCGAAGACTCGAGAGTCCGAGCTTGCTTCGGCTCTTAAGAGTGCCAAGGCCGCTAAGGCCGAAGCCCACAAGGCCCTCCAAGAAATCGAGGCGTTGAAGAAAATAGCGGAGGGTAAGGCATTTTTCATGCAAAGCAAGCATGCGAATGTGAATTACCTATTACTTACCCGAATTCGAAGCTCTCCAGGAGCGTTCGCAGATCTGCCCCGCAGTGTGTCCGATGCTACCGCTTTCTATAGGGCCGAGGAGGGGAGCTCGACGGAGAAGGTCTTCTGGTCTCAGTATGCTGAGGCCGGGCATCCGGTGCCCCTTAACGACCAATTGAGGCAGCTGGTCGAGCTCCACAAGGTGGCCGAATAGGCCATGAAGGGCCTCATAGTTCGGCTGTGGCCCAAGGAGGCCATGCATGCGAGCTACTTCAGCTTGGTGCAGCGGCTGGTGGATGCTTGTCCATGGATTGAAGTCATCAAGCACTCCGCCTGCATTGAAGGTGCCCGTCGGGCCCTTGCCCGTGCTAAGGTGCACTGGGGCAAGATGGACGCTGAGAAGCTTGTGACGGACGGGCCACTGTCGGGCAAGGAGTATCGCACGCCCGAGATGTATTATAAGGGTGTCCTGAAGGGTGCCCGCATTATTGCGGGTGAGTGCTCCAAAGATGTAATATTTGAGTAGACTCGCATTTTGTTATCATGTCCGCTGAAAACTTTGTTCATATGCGCTAAGTAACGCTTGTTAATTTAAAATATTACCTTTTGTGCGGCCATTTATCAAATCTAAGAGATGGCAAGTCGTCGGCTTCAGCCCCCATGCCACGAGTGCTGGGGTGTTCGGGATAAACTTGAGCGCTCTTGTTCCCATTTTTGGGTCCATCTAGGGAGGCGCTCAACACAACGAACAAGGCAACCGGACTTATAATGCTTGAACACTCTCACTTAGCCATAGAATTCTATAATTTTAAATTTCGGTGAAGCCGCTAGTGTTCGGAAGACCGAGTTCGGGTCGCTATCCACGCCTGGGCCGGACGAAGCCGGTTCCTCGCTCTAAGCGGCATAAGTCTTTAGGGACTCGAAGAAACCTCTCGAACAGCGACCAGCTCTCACCTCATCATGACGGTCAGTTTTAGCTTTCTCCACTGAGGTGCTCGCCCAGCTCAACTGGGGCACAATCGCAGTGGTTCTCCCAGCTCCACCTTAGCCGATATGACAGAATGTAAGGTACCAAAACATGGGAGCGGGCAAACCCAACTATTGACCCAAGACATGATTCGGAGCCGATGCATATAATGCTATAAGTTCGGGGTGCCGCACTTGTGAAAGTGTTCGGACTTATCACACCGTAATGTGGGGAACTTAAGCCCCTGGTGTATTTAGCCGTACCAAAGTGTACGGATGCAACATGTCATAAATGAACATATGTATAAGAAAGGAATGCAATTATAAGCAAAAAAGCGATGCATTGTTTATTCAAGAAATACTGCCATGAATGCAGAACGATACAAATAGTGCAGTAAGAAAGGGATGGGACTATTAAACATGTCACCCTCCAGGGGTAGGCTGCGGAATGGTGTATAAAAAAGATTTAATGCTCGTAATGGAGACCACCTGGATACTCGTCATAGCCTTTCTCCTTCCCTGGCTGTTGCATCGTGAGTTCGGCAGGTCTACTGCCGGACAGGGCCTCTGGTGAACGGAGTCCTGTGGGTAAGAAAAAAAGAAAAAGGAAAAAAAGACTGACACACTTGGGAGCCGCTGGTGTGGTTAAGCCGCATTCTGGGCCTGTCGTGGTCGTGCCACTCCCCCTATGCCCACGGTATCTCCAGAGCGTAATGATGTACGCGAAGGACCAGTCTTGCAATTTTGCAAGGGCTAGGGTTGGGGCCGCATTGCTACGTGCCAGGTGGTCTTTTTGTAGGTTACTCCGGTCGTGTTTAGCCGTGTCCGATCGCTTAACGGCCGGACTTGAGAATTGCCTTAAGAGGCTGCACTGTACTTCTGCCGCGAGAGCCGCTGTATGTTCCTCCGTTCGGAGAGAGCGTTCAGTGTTTCCGTTGACCGTGATGACTCCTCGAGGGCCTGGCATCTTGAGATTGAGGTATGCGTAGTGTGGTACCGCGTTGAACTTTGCAAACGCGGTCCGTCCGAGCAGAGCATGATAGCCGCTGCGGAACGGAACTATGTCAAAGATTAACTCCTCGCTTCGGAAGTTATCCGGGGATCCGAAGACCACTTCCAGTGTAACTGAGCCTGTACAATTGGCCTCTACACCTGGTATGACGCCTTTGAAGGTCGTCTTTGTGGGTTTAATCCTTGAGGGCTCTATGCCCATCTTGCGCACTGTATCCTGATAAAGCAGGTTCAGGCTGCTGCCGCCGTCCATCAGGACTCTGATGAGGTGAAATCCATCGAAGATTGGGTCTGAAACCAATGCTGCGAATCAGCCGTGGCGGATGCTGGTGGGGTGGTCCCTTCGATCAAAAGTGATCGGGCAGGAGGACAATGGGTTGAACTTCGGGGCGACTGGCTCCATCGCGTATACGTCCCTGAGTGCACGCTTCCGCTCCCTCTTGGGTATGTGGGTCGTGTATATCATGTTCACCGTCCGCACTTGTGGGGGGAAACCCTTCTGTCCTCTATTGTTCGGTGGTCGGGTCTCTTCCTCGTCATCGCTATGCAGCCCCTTGTCATTGTTTTCGGCAATTAGCTTGTCTGCCTGTTTGAATACCCAACAGTCCCTGTTGGTGTGATTAGCTGGCTTTTCGGGGGTGCCGTGTATCTGGCACGAGCGGTCGAGTATTCGGTCCAAATTGGACGGACCCGGAGTAGTTCTTTTGAATGGCTTTTTTCACTGACCGGGTTTGGAGCCTCTAAATCCGGCATTAACTGCCGTATCCTCAGTATTGTTGCCGTTAATGCGGCGTTTGTGCTTGTTGCGAAGCGACCAGCCGTTGCGGTCCTTGGTATCCGAACTGCCAGATTTTTTGCTGAGGTTGTTGCTGCGGGCTAGCCAGCTGTCCTCTCCCGCGCAGAAGCGGGTCATGAGTGATGTGAGGGCTGCCATGGATTTCGTCTTTTCCTGTCCTAGGTTCCGGGCAAGCCACTCATCGCGGATGTTATGTTTGAAGGCCGTGAGGGCCTCCGCTTCCGGACAGTCGACGATTTGATTTTTCTTAGTTAAGAACCGTGTCCAGAATTGTCTGGCCGATTCGTCTGGCTGCTGAATTATATGGCTTAGGTCGTCAACGTCTGGTGGTCGCACATACGTGCCCTGGAAGTTATCAAGGAATGCGGCTTTCAGGTCCTCCCAACACCCAATTGATTCTGCTGGCAAGCTGTTAAGCCAATGCCGAGCTGGTCCTTTAAGCTTGAGTGGGAGGTATTTGATGGCGTGAAGATCATCACCGCGGGCCATGTGGATATGAAAGAGGTAGTCTTCGATCCAAACCGCGGGGTCTGTTGTGCCATCATAGGATTCAATATTCACGGGTTTAAACCCTTCGGGGATTTGATGATCCATTACTTCATTTGTGAAGCATAGCGGGTGTGCGGCGCCTCTGTATTGGGCTATATCACGACGTAGCTCAAACGAGCTTTGTCTACTGTGTTCGGCCCGGCCGGACTTGCTGTGTCCGGCGCGATAGTTGTCGTCGCGTATCATGGGGCGCCCACGCGATCCGTAGATCGATCTTGATTGTCTTTCCTTATCCTCCAATATATCTCGCAAGTCCGGAGCGTTCCCCTGTGGCTTTGTGCTTTTCGAGCGATGCCGGGGTACGGTTTTAGTGGAGGGCCTAGAGGCCTCTCTGTCGCGGCCACGGGGTGGTTGGTCAGCCGTATTGTGCGCTGGTGATGCAGGTTTATATGCCTCCTCCTCTAATCGGGGGAGCAGCTTGCGTTTGGGGTAGCTTTTGGAGGGGCATTCGAGTTCATGCTCTTCGGCCGCAAGGACTTCAGTCCATCTGTCGGCTAGTAGATCTTGATCAGCTCTAAGCTGTTGCTGCTATTTCTTGAGGCTGCTTGCCGTGGCCATAAGCCTGCGTTTAAAACATTCTTGTTCGACGGGATCCTCAGGCACGACGAATTTGTCGTCGTCGAGGCTTGCCTCGTCTCCAGAGGGAGGCATGTAATTATCATCCTCTACCTCTTCTTCTGCCGCTCTCTCATGAGGGCTGGCTTCTCCGTCCTCCTGTGCTGAATCTTGCTGGAGGGGGTTGTCTTCAGCATTGTCTGGGGTTTTATTATCTCCGGTGCTGGAATCTCCATTCTTGCTTTGGCGGGATTTAGAGCGGCGCCACTGACGCCGGCGCTTAGGCTGTTTCTTGGAGGGGTCTTCCCCCGCTGTTCCCTCGCCATTCCCATCCTTTGGGATATCCACCATGTATATGTCGTATGACGAGGTGGCTTTCCAGTGCCTAGTAGGCGCTGGTTCTTGGTCGTCTCCGGCATCATCGTCCATATCGTCGATGTCTTTGGAGTCGAAGTCTAGCATGTCGGTTAGATCGTCGACAGTGGCTACTAAGTGGGTGGTGGGTGGGCTATGAATTTCTTAGTCGTCCGCATCCCAACCGTCTTGACCGTAGTCCGGCCAGGGCTCTCCTGATAACGAGAGATATTTTAGCGAATTCGGGATGTCGCCAAAAGGTGAGTGTTGAAAGATGTCCGCAGCGGTGAACTCCATGATCAGCGCCCAATCGGGTTTGATTGGAGGGGGCGCGGGAGGTTCGGAGTCCGGAGAGGAGTCCAGTACCTCGGAGTCACGAGCTTCACAAGGGACAAGGTCAGTATTCGGCTCCATCGCCGTAGAAATTGCAGCCCCAGAGGCGGTGTCTTGCCACCCGTTCTCGATCTATGCAGCCGGCTCCGAGTTGAGGGTCGGAGCGGACTCGTGTGCGGCCTCCAGGGCACTGTTCGGCAGCAGAGCTAAATCGTGCCCATCGTGACAGTGCAGCGCGCTCGGCTGTGGCTCGAATCCATCGAAGATCAAGTCTCCGTGGATGTCAGCCGTGAAGTTCATACTTCCAAATCTGACCTGACGGCCAGGGGCGTAGCTTTCGATCTGCTCCAGATGGCCAAGCGAATTGGCCCACAGTGCAAAGCCGCCGAATATGAAGATCTATCCGGGGAGAAAAGTCTCACCCTCGACTGCGTCGTTGTTGTTGATGATCGAAGGAGCCATCGAGCCTATCGGTGACGACATAGAGGAACTCTCAAGGAAAGCACCAATGTCGGTGTCAAAACCTGCGGATCTCGGGTAGGGGGTCCCGAACTGTGCGTCTAGGTGGATGGTAACAGGAGACAAGGGACACGATGTTTTTACCCAGGTTCGGGCCCTCTCGATGGAGGTAAAACCCTACTCCTGCTTGATTGATATTGATGATATGGGTAGTACAAGAGTGGATCTACCACGAGATCAAGGAGGCTAAACCCTAGAAGCTAGCCTATGGTATGATTGTTGTTCTGTCCTATGGACTAAAACCCTCCGGTTTATATAGACACCGGAGAGGGCTAGGGTTACACAGAGTCGGTTACAATGGTAGGAGATCTACATATCTGTATCGCCAAGCTTGCCTTCCATGCCAAGGAAAGTCCCATCCAGACACGAGACGAAGTCTTCAATCTTGTATCTTCTTAGTCTTGGAGTCCGGCCGATGATGATAGTTCGGCTATCCGGACACCCCCTAGTCCGGGACTCCCTCACTTACACTGCTCCTGATGTAGAAGATTCCATAGATGTTCGTAGTATCTTTGAGAACCATGGCATCAATAACACTCGCGAAAAGATTCCCTATCGGGTTGTGGACGTACGAGAGTTGGACAACAAGAGGCCAACGTTCGAGGACATTAAGGATGAAGAGGAAGATGACACTGGGGGAATTACGATTCAGACTGATACACAAGGAGAAGATGTTGACGTTGCTACTCTAGATGATGATTAGATTGATTTTCCGTATTTTCCTGTGAGAAGACGACTTTTTATCTACTATGTGAAATTGTGTTTTCTATGACAACTGAAACCTGATGAAGTTGTTGTTTAGTATTTTGCTATGAGAACATCACTTATTATGTATGTTGATTTCTGTTTGGTGATTGTGTGACGATGATGTCTACTATGCAACCTTTTTCTTGTAGACGTTGTTGGGCCTCCAAGTGCAGAGGTTTGTAGGACAGTAGAAAATTTCCCTCAAGTGGATGACCTAAGGTTGATCATTCCGTGGGAGGCATAGGATGAAGATGGTCTCTCTCAAACAACCCTACAACCAAATAGCAAAGAGTCTCTTGTGTCCCCAACACACCCAATACAACGGTAAATAGTATAGGTGCACTAGTTCGGCGAAGAGATGGTGATACAAGTGCAATATGGATGGTAGATATAGGTTTTTGTAATCTGAAATTATAAAAACAGCAAGGTAACAAGTGGTAAAAGTGAGCGAAAACGGTATTGCAATGCTTTGAAACAAGGCATGGGGTTCATACTTTTACTAGTGCAAGTTCTCTCAAGAATAATAACATAATTGGATCTTGTAACTATCCCTCAACATGCAACAAAGAGTCACTCCAAAGTCACTAATAGCGGAGAACAAATGAAGAGATTATTGTAGGGCACGAAACCACCTCAAAGTTATTCTTTCCGATCAATCCATTTGGCTATTCCTATAAGTGTCACAAACAACCCTAGGTAAAATAACCCCATAAGACACACATCAACCGAAACCCTAATGTCACCTAGATACTCCAATGTCTCCAACGTATCTAAATTTTTTGATTGTTCCATGCTATTATATTATCTGTTTTGGATGTTTAATGGGCTTCAATATGCACTTTTATATTATTTTTGGGACTAACCTATTAACCGGAGGCCCAGTGCCAGTTTCTGTTTTTTTGCCTATTTTAGAGTTTTGTAGAAAATGCATACCAAACGGAGTCCAAACGGAATGAAACCTTCACGATGATCTTTCTTGGACCGAAGGCAAACCATAAGACTTGGAGTTGAAGTCAGAGATGCAACGAGGCATCCACGAGGTAGGAGGGCGCGCCCAAGGGGGTAGGCGCGCCCCCCACCCTCGTGGGCCCCTTGTAGCTCCACCGACGTACTTCTTTCGCCTATATATACTCTTATACCCTAAAAACATCAGGAGGAGCCACAAAACCACTTTTCCACCGCCGCAACCTTCTGTACACGTGAGGTCCAATCTTTGGGGCCTTTTCCGGAGGGCTTCTACATCAACACCATTTCCTCTTAGTTGAAGCGTGAGTAGTTTACCATAGACCTTTGGGTCCATAGTTATTAGCTAGATGGCTTCTTCTCTCTCTTTGATTCTCAATACAAAGTTCTCCTTGATGTTCTTGGAGATCTATTCGATGTAATACTCTTTTGCGGTGTGTTTGCCGAGATCTGATCAATTGTGGATTTATGAACAAGATTATCTATGAATATTATTTGGTTCTTCTCTGAATTCATATATGCATGATTTGATATCTTTGCAAGTCTCTTCGAATTATCGGTTTAGTTTGGCCTACTAGATTGATCTTTCTTGCCATGGGAGAAGTGCTTAGCTTTGGGTTCAATCTTGCGGTGTACTTTCCTAGTGACAGTAGGGGCTGCAAGGCACGTATTGTTGCCATCGAGGATAAAAAGATGGGGTTTACATCATATTGCTTGAGTTTATCCCTCTACATCATGTCATCTTGCTTAATGTGTTACTCCGTTCTTTATGAACTTAATACACTAGATGCATGCTGGATAGCGACCGATGTGTGGAGTAATAGTAGTAGATGCAGAATCGTTTCTGTCTACTTCACACGGAACATGACGCCTATGTTCATGATCAGTGCCTTAGATGTCTTCATAATTATGCGCTTTTCTATCAATTGCTCGGCAGTAATTCGTTCACCCACCGTAATACACGCTATCTCGAGAGAAGCCAGTAGTGAAACCTATGGCCCCGGGTCTCTTTTCCATTATATTGCATCTCATTTCCATATTGTTGAATCTCGTTTACTATTTTTCAATCTTTACTTTCCAATCTATACAACAAAAATACCAAAAATATTTACTCTATTATGTCTATTAGATCTCACTTTTGCGAGTGACCGTGAAGGGATTGACAACCCCTTTATCACGTTGGTTGCAAGGTTCTTGATAGTTCGTGCAGGTATTCGGTGACTTGTGCGTCGTCTGCTACTGGATTGATACCTTGGTTCTCAAAACAAAGGGAAATACTTACGCTACTTTGCTGCATCACCCTTTCCTCTTCAAGGGAAAACCAACGCAAGCCATACCAAGTCCAGCCATACCAAGTACCCATCATAAACTCTTCTCTCTTGCATTAAATTATTTGCCATTCGCCCCTCGTTTTCCTCTCCCCCACTTCTAAAATGATTTTCGAAAACCTTTGCCTTTTCTTCTCCCCTCTTCGGTTCGTCTCTTTTCGCTTGCTTTTTGTGTGTCTGTGTGTTGGATTGTTTGCTTTTCACAATGGCTCAAGATAATACTAAATTGTGTGACTTTTCCAATAGCAACAACAATGATTTTATTAGCACTCTGATTGCTCCTACAACCGATGCGGAATCTTGTGAAATTAATATCGCGTTGTTGAATCTTGTTATCAAAGATCAATTTTCTCGCCTTCCTAGTGAAGATGTCGCAACCTATCTAAATAACTTCGTTGATTTGTGTGACATGCAAAAGAACAAATATGTGGATAATGATATTGTTAAATTGAAGCTATTTCCGTTTTCGCTTAGAGATCGTGCCAAAACTTGATTCTCTTCTTTGCCTAAAAATAGTATTGATTCATGGAATAAGTGCAAAGATTCTTTTATCTCTAAGTATTTTCCTCCCTTAGGAATGATATTATGAATTTTAAGCAACTTGATCATGAGCATGTTGCACAAGCTTGGGAGAGGATGAAATTAGTGATGCGTAATTCCCCTACACATGGTTTGAATTTGTGGATGGTTATAAAAAAATTATACTGGATTGAATTTTGCTTCTAGAAATATTTTAGACTCGGCCGTGGGAGGCACTTTTATGGAAATGACTTTAGGAGAAGCTATTAAGCTCCTAGATAATGTTATGGTTAATTATTCTCAATGGAACACCGAAAAACTAGTAAAAGTTCATGCGATTGAAGAGATTAATGTTTTTGAGTGGAAAGATGGATGAACTTATGAAATTGTTTGCTAATAAAAGTGTTTCCTCTGATCCTAATGATATGCATTTGTCCACTTTAATTGAGAATAATAATGAATCTATGGATCTGAATTTTGTTGGTAGGAACAATTTTGGTAACAACGCGAATAGAGGCAATTTTAATCTTAGGCCGTTTCCTACTAATTCCTCTAATAATTATGGTAATTCCTACAACAACTCTTATGTAAATTTTAATAAGTTGTACTCTGATTTTGAGAATAGAGTTAAATAATTTATGAGTTCACAACAGAATTGCAATGCTTTGATTGAAGAAAAATTGCTTAAGATTGATGAGTTGGATAGGAACGTGGATAGAATTTCTCTTGATGTTGATTATTTGAAACTTAGATCTATTCCACCTAAGCATGATATCAATGAGTCTCTCTAAGCCACGAGAATTTCCATTGATGAGTGCAAAGAAAGAACAGCTAGGATGCGTGCTAAAAAACATTGGTTTGTGAAAGCGTGTTTGTCGGTGTCAAAACCGGCGGATCTCGGGTAGGGGGTCCGAACTGTGCGTCTAGGCGGATGGTAACAGGAGACAAGGGACACGATGTTTTTTACCCAGGTTCGAGCCCTCTTGATGGAGGTAAAACCCTACTCCTGCTTGATTAATATGGATGATATGGGTAGTACAAGAGTAGATCTACCATGAGACCAAGGAGGCTAAACCCTAGAAGCTAGCCTATGGTATGATTGTATGTTGTCCTACGGACTAAAGCCCTCCGGTTTATATAGATACCCGAGAGGGCTAGGGTTACACAAAGTCGGTTACAATGGTAGGAGATCTACATATCCGTATTGCCAAGCTTGCCTTCCACGCCAAGGAAAGTCCCGTCCGGACACGGGGTAGAGTCTTCAATCTTGTATCTTCGTAGTCTTGATAGTCCGGCGGACATTGATAGTCCGGCTGTCCGGAGACCCCCTAGTCCAGGACTCCCTCAGTAGCCCCCGAACCAGGCTTCAATGACGATAAGTCCAGTGCGTTTATAGTCTTCGGCGTTGCAAGGCGAGTTCTCCCTTCAAATTCCATGTACCTGCCGAAAAGTGTCCGGCTTCATCTTGAATACTGTGTTCCTCGGCTTCTACGCCAAATAAAGGCCCTCTTCCACGCGCCGCACGAATGCGAAAAGCCAGGGTGTTTCTTGCATTTCACCCCCCAATTGTGCGAGTCGACCGCCTATAAAAGAGGCAAGAATTCAGATCTAAACCACACCATCTTCCTCCCACGAATACTCCATCGAAGCGCCTTTGACCTAGAAATCCATTCCACCATGGATCGTCACCACAGCTCTTCTTCGCGCACTCCTAGCCCACCGCCGGGGAGTTGGAGGAGGTGCTCTATTTCGCACAACGAGCTTGAGAAGCTCCAAACGGGGGGATTCCTCCCTCCGGCCATTATGATCCCAGTCCGGGCCGGACTGGTTACTTATCAAGGTGGGAGACAGGCGGAGGATACTCCAAGCCCCAATAAGGGGGAGCGAGTATGTTTTGTCCCTTATCTGACGAGGGGATTCGGATTTCCAATACATCCGTTCCTCCGCGGACTCCAGCTCCACCACCTTACGCCCGCCTCTGTGCTGCATATCGCGGGCTACGTAGCTCTTTGCGAGCTATTCCTGGGCATTGAGCCCCATTTCGCATTGTGGAAGAGGTTGTTTTGCCTCGTACCCCATTCTTACCAGGGGTCCATATATCAAGTGGGCGGCGCAGAAATATGGCGCATTGCTGGGACCGGATACCTATCCGGCACTCCCAAGAGGGCGTCCAAAGACTGGCCCTCGGAATGGTTTTATATAGAAGACGCTCCGCTACCAGACCCAGTCCGGATCGGCCTCCCGGAGTTTAGTGCTGCTCCCTTGAAGAAACGCCTCAGCTGGCGCCCGCGGAGCCCCCGATTGGAGGAAGACAAGAGCATCCATTACTTGATGGGCCGGATAAGATTAATGGCTCATTCCGGCTTGACCATGATCGGAGTCATGGCGACATGCATCAAGCGAGGGGTACAACCACTGCAATACAGAGGCCACCCCATGTGGGATTTTAACGGGGAAGACGATGCTACCCGGCATGGCCGCAAAGGGCCGGATTCGACCGAGGATCTGGTGAAGATCCTGTCCAGTCTGTACAAGGGGGAGAAGGAGGATTTCCTTTGAACGAACCCTTTGAATGGGTTTTCCATGATCAACCCCAGAGGATGGGTAAGTGAACACCTTGACGGGCCCAGCCCATGCTTTCGAAGTTTAAGCTTCTTACATTATGTCTTTGGCGCAGGGTCTACGCCGGATTGTGGAGGACATGGTAAGTCCTGCTCTGCAACCCGAGGATCCAGAAGGATCCCTGGGCCCGGCCTCCGAAGAGGACCCGGATATTGAGGTGGAGCTGATCGACGAGGTGTATCACCAACTCAGCATAGACAATGCATTGGTCGCCATTATGGCGGACTACCCCGGACTGAGTCCGGCTTCCCAGGTGACTGCGACCGAAGTCCGGACACCATTATCTCATCCCTGCCCATTTCTGACCTTCACGAATGATGGTATTTTGCAGGAAGCACCTTTACGGCAGGAAGCCGAGCCCGCGGCGGCCGACCAACAGAGGTCAGTCCGAACCAGCAGGCGGAAAAGGAGCGCAGTGCAGACGGAAACGTCACCGCAAAGGTATAGCTCGTATTTGAATTTTTAGAGCAACGTTCCGAGAAAACGTCTAAGTGCCCATGATTTCTGTAGGAGAAAAAGCGCTTGCCGGACTGCGAGCGCAGGAATTGCCAATCCGACCAACACCGGCCAGGCCCCAGCGCCCGGCCTGGAGTGGGAGGCAAGCGCAAGATGCGAGCCGGATCCTTCTCCAACGGAGGATACCGACAGACTGTCCGCCACCAAGTCTGAGGTGGAGAGCGCCATGAACCATAGGCGCCGCCGGACAGTATTTCAAGAAGCGTGCTTTTCCCCTGAGGCATTGGACGCCTTTAACGTAGGGGACGCGCATCTCCGTACTGCTCAAAATGGTTTTACCAGAGCCACGGAGCAGTATGTGAAAGACATACGGGTAAGGAAATTTTAATGGTTGTATATACCAGTAGCCCCCGAGACTTAAATTAGTTATGCTAACTGATTTAAGGATCATTGTAAATTTCAGGCACTTAACGAGAAGAACGCCCAGCTGTCTCGGGACCTGCAAGATTGCAAGGCCCAACTTGAGGCCGCACTTGCCGCCGCAGGAGGATACGGAAAGACCCCTCCTGGTAAGGCATTTTTATAAGCGTTGTGTGGCGTGCGCGTGAGTCTAATAATGACATTTGCAGGTACCGCCGGACAAGATCCGGACAGGCAAGCATTGCTACGCCAGCTAAAGGCCGGCGAGAGTGTGCTGAATAGAGTTCAGCAGGAAAGGAACAAGCTCCAAGATGCCAACGCCAAGCTCGGAGAAGAGCTAAAAGGCGTACAGGCCGAGCTGTCCGGCTCTGTTCAGGAGAACCAGCGGCTTCGTCGCAGCATTTATAGTAAGTGCTTGAGCGAACTCTTTTGAAAAGAAGAGTCCGGCGAGGAAGCGTTTTGACATGATATGTCTTGTAGGTATACTCACGGGTCGTCCTGCAGAGGAGATGCCCATATCAATGGGTGATCAACTTCCCGAACTGTTGCAACTACTCGAACGAGTTCGGTAGGCAATGAGCGGCGTCGTTCAGGCTTTATGGCCAGCCCTCACCCTACCCGAGAGCCTCGGGGAGCTTGCGGAGAAGCTGCAGGGAGTGCAGAAGCGCTTCCGTTTGTGGAAGGTTTCGGCCTGCCGTCAAGGTGCGAGGGAGGCTTGGGCCATTGTGAAGATGCGGTACAAGAAGGCAGATCCCAACCACATGGCCGAAGTTGGACCGGTGGGGCCCGACGGGAAGGAGATCCCTGTGAGTTTAGTGTATAGCCAAGTAGAGTTGGCTGCTAAATTTTCCCAACAGGACTATAAATTAGGTAGCCTGTTAGACGGGATTGAGGAGGAATACAATCAATAAATTTGACAATGTATGTTATCTTTAATGTGACATGTGAAATGCCTTCTAGCCGGATTGTAGATCGTTTGTCTTTGCCGACCTTTTCGCTTTGACCTCGGGACCCTAGAGTCCGGAGTGTGTCCGAATACCTTTTTGGTTACGAAACAACCGTGGTATGCATGGAGACCAGGCGTAGGGGTCATTAGTGCTTTATCAGACAAGTGCCCAACTAGTTATGTTATATTACATGGTTAGTAAGAAACATCTTCCAGGGAGAATTGTTCCGTTAAGGGTTCCTTTCGCTGGGAGGCATGCCCTGAAGTGCATGTCCGGACTGCAAAGAAAGCAATAAAACATCTGGGGGCAGATAGATAAATAGGTAAAAAGTCATCTTTTAAGTCACCGACCGAATATTCCCTTAAGAACGCTAGCTTTCGGCTTCACCCAGTCTGAGGTACACATCCGGCTGACCCGGTAGTAACAATCGCAGAGGTGCTCCCTTTACCTCCTAGCCGAACAATCGGGAATGTAGGGGTAAGCACAGGAGCCAGGCAACCCAGCTTGGCCAAAACTTAAGACATATCGATGCATATAATGGCGAATAAAAGGTACATGTGGAAGCTTGACACATGTGATGGGTATTAAACCCATATAATTAGGCTTCTGTAAAAGAAGCCCCCAGGAATAATGAGTGCGGATAGCACATCACGCGTATACTTGAGCTTCTGTAAAAGAAGCCCCCAGGAATAATGAGTGCGGATAGCACATCATGCGTATGCAAAGAATGCAAAAAATAGGCCCGGAAGGGTCTTTTTTTTTAATAAAAAAGGATAAAAAAGAGAAACAAAAGACAGCCGAAGTGTAAAAGTTTGGATGGGGGAAGGGGACGAACTCTTAATCCGGCGCTAGGCATAGAATCGTCGGAGGCGGGCTGCGTTCCATGGGTTCGGCTTGAGTCGGTTATCCGACGCATTTCGTAGATGATACGCTCCGCCGGTCAGTACTTGATCGATGATGAAGGGACCCGCCCATTTGGGCTTGAGCTTGTCCTTTTTCTTGTCCGGCAGGCGTAGAACTAGTTCACCAATGTTGTAAGTCTTGGCCCGTACTTCTCTGCTTTGATATCTTCGGGCCTGCTGCTGATAGAATGCGGAACGAGCCTTCGCGACGTCGCGTTCTTCCTCCAATGTGTCCAAGCTGTCCTGCCGATCAAGCTCGGCTTCTCTTTCCTCATACATGCGCACTCGAGGTGAGTCATGAATAATGTCACAGGGCAAGATTGCCTCTGCGCCGTATACCATAAAAAATGGTGTGAATCCGGTAGTACGGTTAGGCGTTGTCCGCAGCCCCCAGAGTACGGAGTCGAGCTCCTCGACCCATTGTGTGTCGGATTTGGTGAGTGACCTCACTAGTCTGGGTTTAATGCCACTCATTATTAGACCATTTGCTCTTTCCACTTGACCGTTGGTTTAAGGGTGATAGACTGACGCATAGTCGAGCTTGATGCCCATATTTTTGCACTATGACTTAACCTCGTCGGTTGTGAAGTTCGTGCCGTTGTCGGTGATGATGTTGTGGGGGACTCCGTAACGGTGTACCACCCCTGATATAAAGTCTATCACTGGTCCGGACTCTGCCGTTTTCACCGGTTTGGCCTCTATCCATTTGGTGAATTTATCCACCATGACCAATAGGTACTTTTTCTTATGGGTTCCCCCTTTAAGGGGTCCAACCATGTCAAGCCCCCAGACCGCGAACGGCCAGGTAATGGGTATGGTTTTGAGGGCGGTGGGTGGCATATGGCTTTGATTAGCAAAGAGCTAACAACCAACGCATCGCTGGACCAAGTCCTGTGCGTCTGCCCGAGCCGTCGGCCAATAAAATCCTGTACAGAATGCTTTTCCTACAAGGGCCCAGGCTGCTGCGTGGTGTCCGCCTAGTCCGGCATGAATTTCAGCCAGGAGGTTTCGCCCTTCTTCTTCGGAGATACACCTTTGAAGGACTCCGGTGGTACTTTTCTTATAAAGTTCTCCCTCATGGACCTTGTAGGCCTTCGATCGCCGGACTATGCAGCGGGCCTCATTTTGGTCTTCGGGAAGTTCCTGCCTAAGTAAGTAGGCTAGGAAAGGTTCTGTCCACGCGGCGATTACCGCCATTATGACGTGGGCGGAGGGTGTTATGTTGTCTGCCGAATCACCAGTTGGTGCGGTTTTCTCCGGTTTGTAGCTACTGGGATCCTCTTCCCATAGTACGGATGGCTTGAAGAGCCGTTCCAGGAAGATATTTGGAGGGACAGCATCACGTTTAGCACCGATGCATGCCGGGACGTCGGCCGCTTGGTTATTATCTCGGGCTATGTGATGGAATTCGAGTCCTTCAAACCAGGCTGACATTTTTAGGACAGCGTTACGATATGCTGCCATTTTCGGATCCTTGGCGTCAAAGTCTCCATTTATCTAGGATATTGCAAGGTTTGAGTCCCCGCGCACCTCTTGGTGTTGAATGCCCATGGAGACCGCCATCTGGAGACCATGTAACAGGGCCTCGTATTCGGCTGCATTGTTGGAGTCCGTGTACATTATTTGAAGTACATACTGGACTGTATCTCCGGTGGGGGACGTCAGGACGACGCCAGACCCTAGTCCGGCCAACATTTTGGAGCCGTCGAAATGCATAGTCCAATTGGAGTACGCGCCGTACTCTTTAGGGAGTTCGGCTTCAGTCCATTCAGTGACGAAGTCAGCCAAAACTTGTGACTTTATAGCTCGTCGAGGTTTATAAGTGACGTCGAATGGTAAGAGCTCAATGGCCCATTTTGCTATCCTGCCCATTGCGTCACGGTTATTTATAATGTCATTGAGTGGTACTTCGGAGGCCACTGTTATCGAGCACTCTTGAAAGTAGTGCTGAAGCTTTCGAGACGCCATGAACACCGCATATGCTATCTTATGATAGTGCGGGTAACGGGATTTGCAGGGGGTTAACATAGTGGATACATAATACACTGGTTTTTGAAGAGGGAATTTATGCCCTTCTGTCGCTCGTTCGACGACGAGCACTGCGCTTACAACTTGATGTGTTGCTGCGATGTATAACAACATTGGTTCGCCCAGAGTGGGCGCATCCAGGACCGGATTTGTTGCCAGTATGGCCTTTATTTCTTCGAGTCCGGCAGTGGCAGCATCCGTCCACTCGAAGTGTTCGGTGCGCCTGAGGAGGCGATAGAGGGGCAACGCCTTTTCTACTAAACGGGAGATAAAGCGGCTTAATGCTGCCACGCATCCTGTTAATTTTTGTATTTGTTTGAGGTCTTTTGGAATATCCAACTATGACAGAGCTCGGATTTTGGCCGGATTTGCTTCAATTCCTCTACCGGATACAATGAAGCCCAGCAGCTTTCCGGCTGGTACGCCGAACACGCATTTTTCCGGATTCAGCTTGATGTCATATGCTCTGAGGTTGTCGAATGTGAGCCTCAAATTGTCTACTAAAGTTACGACGTGTTTTGTTTTGACGACTACGTCGTCTACGTATGCCTCGACTGTTTTGCCGATCTGGGTGGCCAGACATGTTTGAATCATGCGCTAATATGTTGCGCCGGCGTTTTTGAGTCCGAAGGGCATCGTGTTGAAGCAGAATGGTCCATATGGAGTGATAAATGCCGTTGCGGCTTGGTATGCTTCCGCCATCTTGATTTGATGATAGCCAGAGTATGCGTCCAGGAAGCACAATGAATCGTGCCCTGCTGTGGCATCGATGATTTGATCGATGCGAGGGAGAGGGAAGGGATCCTTTGGGCAAGCTTTATTTAGGTCTTTAAAATCGACACAGAGGCGCTAGGATTTGTCCTTCTTTGGTACCATCACCAGATTTGCTAGCCAGTCCGGATGTTTGATATCTCTAATGAATCCGTCTTCCAATAGTTTGGCTAGCTCTTCTCCCATTGCCTGTCTTTTGGGCTCGGAAAATCGTCGAAGAGCCTGTTTGACTGGCTTGAATCCTTTTAGGATGTTGAGGCTGTGTTCAGCCAACCTGCGGGGGATTCCGGGCATGTCTGAAGGATGCCAGGCGAAGATATCCCAATTTTCCCGAAGGAATTCGCGCAGTGCGGCGTCTATTTCGGGGTTCAACTGTGCCCCAATGGAGGCCGTCTTTGTTGGGTCCGTTGGATGGACCTGGAAATTTATTATCTCGTCTGCTGGTTTGAAGGAGGTGGACTTGGATCTTTTATCGAGTATCACGTCATCCCTGTTCACCGTAGAGCGCAGCGCGGTGAGTTCCTCTGCCGCTAAGGCTTCGGATAGTGCCTCGAGGGCTAGTGCGGCTGTCTTGTTTTCGGCGCGGAGTGCTATGTCCGGATCACTAGCGAGAGTGATTATTCCGTTGGGCCCAAGCATTTTAAGCTTCATGTACCTGTAATGAGGTATTGCTTGAAAAATTGTGAATGCCTCTCGTCCTAATATGGCGTGGTATCCACTGCTGAACGAGGCCACCTGGAATGTGACTTCTTCGGATCTGTAATTGTCCGGAGAGCCGAACACCACATCGAGGGTGATTTTTCCTGTGCAGCGCGCTTCCAGTCTAGGGATTATTCCTCTAAAGGTTGTGCTGCTTCGCTCAATACGGCTCCAATCGATTTCCATTTTTCGCAGAGTTTCCTCGTAAATGAGGTTTAGTCCGCTGCCGCCGTCCATGAGGACTTTTGTCGGTCGAAAGCCGTCTACTATGGGACTAAGTACCAGTGCGGCTGGGGCTCTGGTTGTTCGGAGTATGGGCTCGTCGCTGCCATTGAAGGTAATGGCTGTGTCGCTCCATGGATTTGCTGTTGCTACTTGGTAGACTTCGGCGAGTTCGCGGATTGATCGTTTTCGCATATTATTTGATGCTAAAGTCTCGAAGACTATTGATACCGTGCTGGTATTGTTGGAGTGGTTTCTCGGAGCTAGAAGCTCTTTGCCACTTTTGGCCACCTGCCGTAATATCCAACATGCTCGAAGGCTATGTGTTGGGACGGCTCCCTCTGTATTATGAAGCTTACAGGGTCCATTGAGCCATCCCTCCAGTACGGTTCTGTTTCCCTGACTGGGCTTTTGTTTTTTCGTTTTTGCATCTGGGGCCTGAGTGTAAGGCGCCCTTTTACTGCGGACTGGGTTTGGGGCCAGATTATCCCAAAATTGATTTTCGGTTTTCCGGAAACTCTCCATCGCACAGTACTTTCGTACTATGGACGCCAGATCGGTAAAGCGCGTAATTTTGCGATGATCAATGGCGTTTAGTATTCCCTTGTCCGTGCAGTTATTGCGGAAGATTGATATTGCGTTTTCCTCTCGGCAGTCCTTTATCCTGTCCATAACCAGGAGGAATCTGGCCCAGTAGTGATGTACTGTTTCTGTAGGCTCTTGCCGTATTAGAGATGGAGCGCATATGTCTGGGCGGGTGGGTGGAATAAAATCCGGATCCCTGCCCATCTTGAGGCTCAAAGGCCAAGGGGTTTCCGAATTCGGAAGTGTGTTTTGCTGGGGACAATCCAGCGAGTCCGGGGCGATGCATGATTTTAAGTTCGATGCTCGATCGAAGTCCGTCCCTCCGCGGGAATCCGGCATGGAGGGTTCGGGAATCCGGACATGAATTGTTTTCAACACCGGCGAAGAGTTTCCGTATTGCTCTTCCACCACTGCGACGTGGTGGGTGGCCTGGGGAGAGTTAATCTCTCTTAGATCGGTTTTAAGCCCAATCTGGTTGTAGTCCGTAGCGACTCCCAAGGCGGCGATGCGATCCAAGAGCTCGTTGACAGACGAGAGCTCCATTGGATCTAATTGTTCGGCAGCTTTAGGGCTGACGCGAAGATTGCTTTCGACGACTTGAGAAGTCATTGTCGAAGCGGCGGCTGGACAGGCGGTCATGAGAAAACCACCAAGCCGGATAGTTTGGCCGGCGGCCAAGGCCCCTCCGGCGAAAATATCGTCTTTGAAGACGGGGAGAGGCATCCGCTCTATCGGTGACGACACAGAGGAACTCTCAATGAAAGCACCAATGTCGGTGTCAAAACCGGCGGATCTCGGGTAGGGGGTCCCGAACTGTGCGTCTAGGCGGATGGTAACAGGAGACAAGGGACACGATGTTTTGTACCCAGGTTCGGGCCCTCTCGATGGAGGTAAAACCCTACTCCTGCTTGATTAATATGGATGATATGGGTAGTACAAGAGTAGATCTACCACGAGACCAAGGAGGCTAAACCCTAGAAGCTAGCCTATGGTATGATTGTATGTTGTCCTACAGACTAAAGCCCTCCGGTTTATATAGATACCGGAGAGGGCTAGGGTTACATAGAGTCGGTTACAATGGTAGGAGATCTACATATCCGTATTGCCAAGCTTGCCTTCCACGCCAAGGAAAGTCCCGTCCGGACACGGGGCAGAGTCTTCAATCTTGTATCTTCGTAGTCTTGATAGTCCAGCGGACATTGATAGTCCGGCTGTCCGGACACCCCCTAGTCCAGGACTCCCTCAGTGTTCTTCTGGTTTTCATAATAATAATGATGAAGATCTAAAAGATGTGACTCCTATTAAATCTTTTTTTTCCAATATGAATCTTGATAAAGATGGGACTGGAGATGAGTCAACTTTAGTTAAAAGGCGTCGAAATGATTCGGAGTTTTAAGATCTAGATGCAAAAATTGATAAAAGTGGGACTGAAGAGGTCAAAACTTTAAATAGCAACGAACCCACTATTTTGGATTTCAAGATTTAATTATGATAATTGTTCTTTAATAGATTGTATTTCCTTGTTGCAATCCGTACTAAATTCTCCTCATGCTTATAATCAAAATGAAGCTTTTAGTAAACATATCGTTGATGCTTTGATGCAATCTTATGAAAAAAAACCTTGAACTAGAAGTTTCTATCCCTCGAAAACTTTACGATGAGTGGGAACCTACTATTAAAATTGAGATTAAAGATTATGAATGTTATTCTTTGTGTGGTTTGGGTGCTAGTGTTTCCACGATTCCAAAAACTTTGTGTGATGTGCTAGGTTTCTGTGAATTTGATGATTGTTCTTTAAATTTGCATCTTGCGGATTCCACCATTAAGAAACCTATGGGAAGGATTAATGATGCTATTATTGTTGCAAAGAGCAATTATGTGCCTATAGATTTCATTGTTCTTGATATAAATTGCAATCCTACATGTATTATTCTTGGTAGACTTTCCTTAGAACGATTGGTGCAATCATTGATATGAAAGAAGAAAATATTAGATTCCAATTTCCGTTAAGGAAGGGCATGGAACACTTTTCCAGGAATAAAATGAAATTGCCTTATGAATCTATTATGAGAGCCACTTATGGGTTGCCTACCAAAGATGGCAATATCTAGATTTATTCCTGTTTATATGCCTAGCTAGGGGCGCTAAATGATAACGCTTGTTGGGAGGCAACACAATTTTCTTTTTGTTCTTTGCTTTTTTCTCCTGTTTAGTAATAAATAATTCATATAGCTTCTGTTTAGATGTGGTTTTATGTTTTAATTAGTGTTTGTGTCAAGTAGAACCTTTGGGGAGACTTGGGCGAGTCTTTGCGATCTTGCTGTAAAAAATAGAAACTTTTGCGCTCACGAGAATAGCTGTCCTTTTTTAGAGGAATAGTGATTTTAGGTTGATTCTTTTTGCAGATGATTAATACACAAATTCGTCATGTCCACCAATTTATTTCATAATTGTTGGAGTTACAAAAGTATTCAAAAGTTATAGATTTCTACAGACTGGTCTGTTTTTCACAGATTCTGTTTTTCGTGTGTTGTTTGTTTATTTTGATGAATCTATGAGTAGTATCAAGGGGTATGAACCATAGATAAGTTGAAATACAGTAGGTTTAAAACCAATATAAATAAATAATGAGTTCATTGCAGTACCTTAAGGTGGTGGTATGTTTTCTTATACTAACGGAGCTCATTAGATTTTCTGTTGAAGTTTTGTGTTGTGAAGTTTTCAAGGTTTTTGGGTAAACATTTGATGGATTTTGGAATAAGGAGTCACAAGAGCCTAAGCTTGGGGATTCCAAAGGCACCCCAAGGTAAAATTAAAGGACAACCAAAAGCCTAAGCTTGGGGATTCCCCGGAAGGCATCCCCTCTTTCATCTTCGTCTATAGGTAACTTTACTTGAGGCTATATTTTTATTCACCACATGATATGTGTTTTTCTTGGAGCGTTTTGTATGATTTGAGTCTTTGCTTTTTAGTTTACCACAATCATACTTGCTATACACACCTTTTGGGAGAGACGCGCATGTATCGGAATTTATTAGAATACTCTATGTGCTTCATTTATATCTTTTGAGCTAGACAATATTGCTCTAGTGCTTCACTTATATCTTTTTAGAGCACAGTGGTGGTTTTATTTTATAGAAATTGTTGATCTCTCATGCTTCACTTATATTATTTTGAGTATTTAGAACAGCATGGTAATTTGCTTTGGTTATAAAATTAGTCCTAATATGGTGGGCATCCAAGATGGGTATAATAAAAACTTTCATATAAAGTGCATTGAATACTATGAGAAGTTTGATTCTTTATGTTTGTTTTCAGATATGAAGATGGTGACATTAGAGTCATGCTAGTGGAGTAGTTGTGAATTTGAGAGATACTTGTGTTAAAGTCTGTGATTCCCGCAACATGCACGTATGGTGAACCGTTATGTGATGAAGTTGGAGCATGATTTATTTAGTGATTGTCTTCCCTATGAGTGCCGGTCGGGGACGAGCAATGGTCTTTTCCTACCAATCTATCCCCCTAGGAGCATCTGTGTAGTACTTTGTTTTGATAACTAATAGATTTTTGCAATAAGTATGTGAGTTCTTTATGACTAATGTTGAGTCCATGGATTATACGCCTCTCACCCTTCCACCATTGCTAGACTCTCTAGTACCGCGCAACTTTAGCCGAAACCATACATCCACCATATACCTTCCTCAAAACAGCCACCATACCTACCTATTATGGCATTTAATGAGCCATTCCAAGATATATTGCCATACAACTTTCCACAGTTCCGTTTATTATGACACGCTCCATTATTGTCATACTGCTTTGCATGATCATGTAGTTGACATCGTATTTGTGGCAAAGCCACCGTTCATAATTTTCATACATGTCACTCTTGAATCATTGCACATCCCGGTACACCGCCTGAGGCATTCACATAGAGTCATATTTTGTTCTAAGTATTGAGTTGTAATTCTTGTGTTGTAAGTAAACAATAGTGTGATGATCTTCGTTATTAGAGCATTGTCCCATGTGAGGAAAGGATGATGGAGACTATGATTCCCCCACAAGTCGGGATGAAACTACGGAACAAAAAAAGAGGCCATGAAATGAAGAGAAAAAGGACCAAATAAAAAAAGAAAAAGAAAAAAAAAGAGAGAAAAAGAGAGAAGGGGCAATGCTACTACCTTTTACCACACTTGTGCTTCAAAGTAGCACCATGATCTTCATGATAGAGAGTCTCCTATGATGTCACTTTCATATACTAGTGGGATTTTTTCATTATAGAACTTGGATTGTATATTCCAATGATGGGCTTCCTCAAAAGTGCCCTAGGTATTCGTGAGCAAGCAAGTTGGATGCACACCCACTTAGTTTCTTTTTGAGCTTTCATACACTTATAGCTCTAGGCATCCGTTGCATGGCAATCCCTACTCACTCACATTGATATCTATTGATGGGCGTCTCCATAGCCCGTTGATATGCCCAGCTGATGTGAGACTATCTTCTCCTTTTTGTCTTCTCCACAACCACCATTCTATTGCACCTATAAGTGCTATGTACATGGCTCACGCTCATGTATTGCGTGAAGATTGAAAAAGTTTGAGAACATCAACAGTATGAAACAATTGCTTGGCTTGTCATCGGGGTTGTGCATGATTAAATACTTTGTGTTATGAAGATAGAGCATAACCAGACTATATGATTTTGTAGGAATAACTTTCTTTGGCCATGTTATTTTGAGAAGACATGATTGCTTTGTTAGTATGCTTGAAGTATTATTATTTTTATGTCAATATTAAACTTCTGTCTTGAATCTTTCGGATCTGAACATTCATGCCACAATAATGAAAATGTAACATCCCAAATTTTCAATTTGGAATGTTATACATTAGATCATCATTGCATGTCATATTTTATTGCATTTTGGCTCAATCTTAGAAATTCTACGCAACTCAAGGACCCACGGAGGGAGTTGGGGATTTCGTTATTTTCATATTTGAGTTTTCTCAAATTTTGAAAATAGGATCATTTGATTTCATTTATTTTATCTTCAATAATTTCTGTTATAAAAATATGAGAGAGGGAATAAAATGACTTTCCCAAAATAAAGAAATATTGAGGATTTGATAATAAAATCAAATAAGATTTTAATTTGGAGTTTATTGCTATTTTATTTGAATTAGGAAAATGCGCGTTTTTCAAAATTGCATTTAGGCCCCGAATAAATGTTCATCTTGTCCGGCCCCAAATAAATGTTCAATTTGTCCGCCTTTATTTTAGAAGTCGGGGAAAATTTATTTCAAGATTTTTGGAGTCCGTTTAGTATTTCTTTTATTTGTTTTTCTGCGTGTAATGTTTTAAAAAAAAACTAACCGACCTACCAGGCCGTGTCCGCGTGGGACTCTAGGCCCGGCCGGCCTTATAAGCCGGGGAGAGCCGACCCCGCAGCCCACCCAAACCCTAGCCCCAGCACGACCCCGCCGCCACTGCCGCCGCCGCCGCCACCGCCGATCCGCGCCGCCTCGGCCGCCCGACGCCGCCGCCCCGCTGCCCCGCCGCCACCCCGCCGCCCGCCTCCGCCGGACCCCGCCACCGCCGACCGCCGCCGCCCCGCTGCCCTCATCGGAGTAGCCGCCGCCGCCGCAGACCCCATCCCGAGGTAGCGGCGATTTTTCTTGTATAACCGTTTTGTTTTTTTCGAAACCCTAGATCCATTTTTTTATTAGATCCGGTTCAATTTTTTTGGAGTAGTATATTTAGCGGACGTTCGTCCGTATGTTCGTTTTAACGAACATTTTTCGTCGTTTAGCCGCAGACAATGAACGTTCGTTCGTTAGCCTGTTGGTCCGTTTTTCTTTTTCTCGGATTTTCCGTGATTATTTTTGATCGTGATTTCTGATCCGATTTTCGTTTTAGTATAACTTTTCGCTCGTTTATCGGAATCAGGCGATTCAAGCGCCTAGAGTTTCGTCTCGAAACCCTCTTTGCGTTTAACCCACTCAAACAAGTTTTTGCTACTGTACAATTTGACTTAGGTCCAAATTAGTAAACGAAGCTTGTTTCTTTCGCCGTTTGAGTTACGTTGCTTCGTTTGATTTGATTCTTTTTGCAGACGGGAGTTCTGAAGTTGAACTTTCTGGTTAGATCTCTTATTTGAGTTTTACCTGTGCATTAGATGAGTGCTTATTGTATGCTTGTTTGTTTGCGATAGAGTACCCGGAGTGCGCCGCTTGCTACTTCGAATCTCTAGGTTTCACGGATCATCAGCAAGGCAAGTAACACTTTGATCATACCTCTTTACTACCCAGTTTTATTGCATTAGATCAACCCTCAAACAACTGCATTATTAGGATCTGATTAATATGTGGGTTTTGGGAGGTAGATGAGGTAGAACCTATTACCTGTTTATTATCAAACCCTTGGGAGTTACTTCTACGTTTTCTTATATTGCCATGCTATGCTAGTAGACGTGGATTGGGTGAGTGTTTTCACGACAGATGTGAGATTGATAATTAATAGTTCACTTAAGGTGGCAACTTAAATTCACGTCGGGGTGGACAGAGGCACCTGGGGAACCCAGTGTTGCCTGTATTTTTGGAAATCCTAGGGTACTGTGTGATTTTCCTATGGACCGCCACCCAGATTCAAAGGGATCATGAGGTTATTCATGCTAGAAACTTCCATTTGCAGCCGCAAGCTACTATGGGCTCTAGCATAGTTGATTAAGTTGCGTGAGCTCTTGAAGAGGTAGACTAGCAGATGTAGGTGATGTAGGTTGGTACTGTCTACCCGGAGTAGAGAGTTAATGCTTCTGAAAGACTGTGTCTCGGTCATCCGTTTCTCAAACACCATGTAGTGCGAGAAATCAAGCGGAGGAGATCGAGTCTTGCGGGGAAGAATGCGCAAACCACTGTAGAGTGTATAAACTAATCATGGTTAGCCGTGTCCCCGGTTATGGACGTTTTGAGTATCTAGTACTTGGATTATCATGTGAAACTCATCATGTTACTTTCATTAAATTTTGTTGGCTTTAATGATGATGCTTAATTGGGATTGAGTTGGAGTACCCTTCTCAATGTTTAACAACCACCATGATAGTTAAATAAATTTATTCCTTTGCAGTAGGGAAAAATTGGCTTGATGCAAAAACTATAACCATAGAGCTTTCCACCAGCCATATATGCATGTTGTATAGCATACTTCTGTTGATTACTCTCTATGTGTTGCATTGCCAACATATTCCATGTGCTGACCCGTTTTCGGGCTGCAACGTTCATGTTGCAGACTTTTCAGACAACGAGTAAGGTGCCTTAGGTAGTGATCTTATACTCAGTGATGCTGTTGGAGTTGATGGACTCGCTTATCTTCCAAGCCTTCCGCTGTTATCGTTATTAGATGGCCTTAAGCCATATTTATTGTAATAAGTTCTCTTTTGAGACATTCGATGTAATAAGTGTGTGATTTCTACTCTGTTATAAATCCTTCAAGTACTGTGCGTGTCAGCATTATCGATCCAGGGATGACACTGATGCACAGAGATCAGACTGTTTGAGGTCTGGTCGCTACAAGATGGTATCAGAGCACACGCTGACTGTAGGACACGACCACTAAGCTAAAGCCCTAGATCACTACTCTCTCTTCTCATTTCTGACTCCTCTTCTTTTCTACTCTTTTAGGATGGCGGATGCAAGGAACAAGTTCATGCAACCGGATGAAGATACACCCTTTGGATGCCACATGAAGGAAGTCACTAGATACCCGAACATTGGAGTACCAAGCTTCACCCGGACCTACATCACCACTTTACCTAAATAGGAGCGCTGGATGATTCAAGTTCAAGTTCCAGGAAGAACGTTCATGCACGTCACTGAGCCCATAGAGTTTTCCTTTGATGCACCAACCTGGAGTTTAGGAAAGAGCATGGCAGCCCACATCACCATGGGACGCATTGGAGAAGTTTACCATAAGGATCTCAAGGATACTATCTACCAGATTTGTGGGCGCCGAGATGAGCAATGGGAGATGATCAGCACCCGGAAGGATAGATCAATTGCAGCTTTCATCCAGGAGTTAAACCAGCACATTCGTCGCCAGGAGAACCAGATGTGCGCAAGCATGATGGATCTGAAGAAGGCATTGACCAAGATCATGGAGTTGGAGGAAGAACTCAAGACTACGCGCGATGGATATGAGGAGGAAATAGCGACACTCGTGGAGAAGAATGATGATCTGAAGAAGAAGCTAAAAGTATTCATGGGATTTCCCGCGACTGGAGAAGAAGACGATGATTGCACCTGCCCGGAGAACTACATCATCATCGACGACACCGAATCGGACCCAGATGATAGTGATGATGACTTTGTTGATGAAGCTGGAGCAGATATCATGGAGTCTTCGACCGAGCAGTTTTTCTAGTCGACCACCATGACAGTAGTAGAATTCCCCATGTATATAGTATAGTCCGAGCACTTTTGTAACAATATTTAGACCGTTGTATGCCCTTGTTTGCATTGATTGAAGTGATATTGTTTGCATTATCTCACGTGCATATCGGTAGTGTTTTCTCTATAGACCTCATTCTATTCGATGTTCTCATCTTTTCTAAACCCTCAGATGCCTCCGAGATGTGACAATGGATTTCCGTATCCATCGGAGCTTACCCAGTTGATCCAGCAGCAGAACGCATTGATATAGATGCTAGTCCAGAATCAGAATCAGGGGAACCACAACAAAAACAACAACAAGAACCCACCACCACCACCTGTTGATCACTTAGCACGTTTCTTGAGGCTAAATCCGCCGGTGTTCTCCAGTAGCACCGAGCCGATAGTTGCAGATGATTGGCTCTGCAAGATGGGAAGGGAGTTGACCAGTACAGGATGCAAAGATGCGGAGAAGGTGCGTTTTGCCGCACATCAGCTTGATGGCCCCGCATCATCATGGTGGGAGAATTTCACAGCCACTTATCCCATCGACACTTTCACATGGGATCAGTTTTAGCAGGCTTTCCGTACTGCTCATGTTTCAGCAGGAGCAATGGCCATGAAGAAGCGTGAGTTTCACAACTTGCGCCAAGGAGGACGTACTGTTGGCCAGTATGTGGATGACTTTAGTATGCTAGCATGTTATGCTCCAGATGACGTTGCTACGGATGCAGCTAAGCAGGAGAAGTTTCTGGAAGGACTGAATGATGAGCTGAGCTTGCAGTTGATGGTAGCAACCTTCAACAACTACCAGGAGTTGGTAGATAGAGCTCTTATGATTGAAGGGAAGCAGCAGCAGATTGACAGCCGCAAGAGGAAGTATGGACAAGGGAAGTACAATTCTGGAGCTCAGCAGAAGCCTCGTTTTACCCCGAACTCGGGAGGACATTTTCAGCATACCCATGGAGGAGGGAGTTTGCACAACCATAGTGGCCCCAAGAATGGTAAAGGGAATGGAGGAAGCAACGGACAGAACCGCACCAACCCATCAACACCAGCCAAGAGGGATCGGAGCCACATCACCTGTTACAAATGCCAGAAGACTGGACATTATGCCACATGAATGTCCTGAAGTGAAGGATGGAAACGACAATGGAAGTTCTGGGAAGAAGCCCAATCCTTTCAACAAAGGACAGGTGAACCACGTTAGCGAGGAGGAGGTTGAAGCCCAGCCAGATTCAGGAATAGGCAAGTTTTTGGTTAAGTCATTTACTGCAATCGTTCTTTTTGATACTGGTGCATCGCATTCATACATATCAAGAGGATTTGTGGATGAGTATAAACTGCCAACCCAAGCCCTTAGGTCACCCATGTTACTAACCTCGCCAGGAGCAGAGTATATGGCTAGTCTATGGTGTGATTGGTTACCATTAAGGATTGGTAACTACGTGTTTCCCTCTGACCTAAAAGTACTGGAATCGCAAGGACTGGATGTGATATTAGGCATGGATTGGTTATCGAAGTATGGAGGGAACATTGAATGCGCCAGTAAGTCGATTTTGCTTACCACGCCAGAAGAAAGAAGGATCAAGTATGTATCCCGACATGTGCCAAAGAGGACTCAAGTAAATTCCTTATCAAGAGTTGTACAGGAGGAAGTACCAATGGTGAAGGATTTTCCTGACGTATTTCTAGAGGAGTTGCCAGGCATGCCACCGGATAGAGACATTGAGTTTTTGATTGAGCTTTTGCCAGGCACAGGGCCGATATCTAAGAGACCGTACAGGATGCCCGCACAAGATCTAGAGGAAATTAAGAAGCAGATTAAGGAGTTACTGGATAAAGGCTATATTCGCCCAAGTTCTTCACCTTGGGGATCGCCAGTGCTTCTAGTGGAGAAGAAGGATGGATCATTAAGGATGGTTGTTGATTATCGAGGATTGAATGAAGTAACTATCAAGAACAAGTACACACTGCCGGTGATCAATGATTTGTTTGACCGATTGCAAGGAGCTAAGGTATTTTCCAAGATCGATCTGCGATCAGGATACCATCAGTTGAAGATTCGAGAGCAGGATATACCTAAGACGGCTTTTACCACCAGGTATAGGCTGTGTGAGTATACTGTTATGTCATTTGGTCTGACTAACGCACCTTCCTATTTCATGAACATGATGAACAAGGTGTTTATGGAGTTTCTGGATAAGTTCATCGTGGTGTTCATTGATGATATTTTGGTATATTCAAAGAATGAAGAAGAGCATAAGGAGCATTTGCGTTTGGTACTGGAGAAGCTCTGAGAACATCAGTTATACGCCAAGTTCAGCAAATGTGAGTTTTGGTTGAAGGAAGTTGGATTCCTCGGACATGTTATATCCGGAGAAGGAATAGCAGTAGAACCCACCAAAGTTGTCACCATGACAAATTGGGAAGCCCCAACAATAGTTGGAGAGATCCGGTGTTTTCTTGGACTCGCAGGATACTACCGGAGGTTCATTGAGAATTTCTCGAAGATTGCAAAGCCCATGACGGAGTTGTTGAAGAAGGACACCAAGTTTAAATGGACTGAGGAATGTGAGGCCAGTTTCCAGGAGTTGAAGAAACGTTTGGTTACATCACCAGTATTGATTCTGCCCGATCAGTGCAAGGATTATGAAGTATAATGCGACGCTTCTCGTCGAGGACTTGGAGCAGTGCTTATGCAAGAGGGAAGAGTTGTTTCGTATGCCTCACGACAACTTAAACGTCATGAGTTGAATTATGTTATGCATGATTTGGAGTTAGCAGCCATAGTGCATGCATTGAAGAAATGGAGGCATTTTCTCCTCGGAAACCATTGTGAGGTGTACACGGATCACAAGAGTTTGAAGTACATCTTCACACAGAAGGAGTTGAATCTCAGGCAAAGGAGATGGTTGGAGCTCATCAAGGATTATGATGTGAGATTGCATTATCACCCCGGAAAGGCTAACGTAGTAGCCGATGCGTTGGGCCGCAAGAGCCATGTCAACACACTCATGACCGGAGAGTTACCAAAGGAGTTAGCCGAGGATCTTCGTGAGCTATGTTTGGAGATAGTTCCAAGAGGCTATGTAGCAACATTGGAGATTCTGTCTACTTTGATGGATAAGATCAGAGAAGCTTAGAAGACTGACAAGGAGATTGCCGAGATAAAGGAGAAGATGAGCAAAGGAAAAGCTAAGGGATTTCGTGAGGATGAGCACGATACCTTATGGTTTGAGGACCGCGTTTATGTGCGTAATGACCCGGAGATCAGGAAGTTGATTCTGCAAGAGGCCCATGATTCGCTGTATTCGATTCACCCAGGAAATACCAAGATGTACCTGGACTTGAAGGACACTTTCTGGTGGACCGGAATGAAGAAGGATATTGCGGAGTATGTAGCAGTACGTGATGTATGTCAGAGAGTGAAGGCAGAGCATCAGAAGCCAGCAGGATTGCTACAGCCATTGCCGATACCCGAATGGAAGTGGGATAAGCTAGGCATGGATTTTATCACAGGATTGCCCAGGACTCGTTAAGGCTATGACTTGATATGGGTTGTAGACGATCATTTGACGAACGTAGCTCATTTCATCCCAGTGAAGACCACTTACACCGGTGCTAAGTTGGCAAAGATATACATGACCAGGATCGTATGTCTGCATGGAGTTCCGAGGAGCATTGTATCAGATAGAGGAACCCAGTTTACCTCAAAGTTCTGGAATCAGTTGCACGAAACCTTGGGTACCAGGCTAGAGTTCAGTACAGCCTTTCGTCCACAGACAGATGGACAGACCGAGAGAGTCAATCAGATTCTGGAGGACATGCTGAGAGCTTGTGCGCTAGATTATGGATCTAGTTGGGACGACAATTTGCCATATGCGGAGTTCTCTTACAACTATAGTTATCAATCCAGTTTGAAGATGGCACCTTTCGAAGCTCTCTACGAGAGGAGGTGCAGGACACCGTTGTTGTGGGATGAAGTTGGAGACCGCCAGTTGTTTCGACCAGATTTGATTAAAGAGTCTGAACAAAAGGTGAAGTTGATTCGCGATAGGCTCAAGGTAGCCCAGTCCAAGCAGAAGAGCTACACAGATTCTAAACGTAAGGAGACAGTTTACAAAGTCGGAGACAGAGTTTATCTTCGTCTATCTGCACTTCAAGGAGTTAAGCGCTTTGTAGTTAAGGGGAAGTTAGCTCCACGTTTTGTTGGACCATACAAAGTTTTGGAGCGTATGGGAGAAGTTGCTTACAAATTGGAATTTCCCGAAGGATTGTCAGGAGTTCACGATGTCTTCCACATTTCCCAGTTGAAGAAGTGCCACGCTGAGATGGCTGATATACCACTGAGAGATACAGTGCCGCTAGAAGCGATTCAGTTGGATAGTGATTTGACCTATGAGGAGAAGCCAGTCAAGATTCTCGAATATGCCAGCCGAGTCACCCGCAGCAAGGTTATCAAGTTTTGCAAAGTTCAGTGGAGCCACCATACCGAGGATGAAGCCACCTGGGAGCTTGAGGAAGATCTACTGAAGGACCACCCTCACCTATTTTCTATCCAACCCGAATATCGAGGGCGAGATTCATCTTAAGGGGGGTAGGTTTGTAACATCCCAAATTTTAAATTTGGAATGTTATACATTAGATCATCATTGCATATCATATTTTATTGCATTTTGGCTCGATCCTAGAAATTCTACGCAACTCAAGGACCCACGGAGAGAGTTGGGGATTTCGTTATTTTCATATTTGAGTTTTCTCAAATTTTGAAAATAGGATCATTTGATTTTATTTATTTTATCTTCAATAATTTCAATTATAAAAATATGAGAGAGGGAATAAAATGACTTTCCCAAAATAAATAAATATTGAGGATTTGATATAAAATCAAAAAAGATTTTATTTTGGAGTTTATTGCTATTTTATTTGAATTTAGGAAAAATGCGTGTTTTTCAAAATTGCATTTAGGCCCCAAATAAATGTTCATCTTGTCCGGCTTGATTTTAGAAGTCGGGAAAAAATTATTTCGAGATTTTTGGTGTTTGAGGGAATCCTGGACTAGGGGGTGTTCGGATAGCCGAACTATCATCTTTGGCCGGACTCCTAGACTATGAAGATACAAGATTGAAGACTCCTTCCCGTGTCCAGATGGGACTTTCCTTGGCGTGGAAGACAAGCTTGGCGATACGGATATGTAGATCTCCGACCATTGTAACCGACTCTGTGTAACCCTAGCCCTCTCCGGTGTCTATATACACCAGAGGGTTTTAGTCCGTAGGACGAACAACAATCATACCATAGGCTAGCTTCTAGGGTTTAGCCTCTCTGATCTCGTGGTAGATCTACTCTTGTACTACCCATATCATCAATATTAATCAAGCAGGAGTAGGGTTTTACGTCCACCGAGAGGGCCCGAACCTGGTTAAAAACATCGTGTCCCTTGTCTCCTGTTACCATCTGCCTAGACGCACACTTCGGGACCCCCTACCCGAGATCCGCCGGTTTTGACACTGACATTGGTGCTTTCATTGAGAGTTCCTCTGTGTCGTCGCCTTTAGGCCTGATGGCTCCTTTGATCATCAACAACGACGCGGTCCAGGGTGAGACTTTTCTCCCAGGACAGATCTTCGTATTCGGCGGCTTTGCATTGCGGGCCAACTTACTTGGCCATCTGGAGCAGATTGAAAGCTACGTCCCTGGCCATCAGGTCAGATTTGGAAGTTTGAACTATACGGCAGACGTCCGCGGAGACTTGATCTTCGACTGGTTCGAGCCACAGCCAAGCGCGCTGCACTGTCACGATGGGCACGATCTAGCTCTGCTGACGGACAGTGCCCTGGAGGCCGCACAAGTGTCCGCTCCGACCCTTAGCTCGGAGCCGACTGTGCTGATCGAGGATGGGTGGCTGGACACCGCCTCGGGGGCTGCTACCTCTACGGCGATAGAGCTGAATACCAACCCTATCCTTTGTGAAGCTTGTGACTCCAAGGTGCCGGACTCCTCTCCGGACTCCGAACCTTCCGCGCCCCTGCCAATCGAATCCGATTGGGTGCCGATCATGGAGTTCACCGCTGCGGACATCTTTCAGCACTCGCCCTTTTGTGACATCCTGAATTCGCTAAAGTGTCTCTCTTTATCAGGAGATCCTTGGCCAGATTATGGTCAGGACGGTTGGGATGCGGACGACGAAGAAATTCAACGCCCACCCACCACCCACTTTGTAGCCACTGTCGATGATTTAACCAACATGCTCGACTTTGACTCCGAAGACATTGACGGTATGAACGACGATGCCGGAAACGACCAAGAACCAGCGCCTACAGGGCACTGGAAGGCCACCTCAACTCACGATGTATATATGGTGGATACACCTAAAGGAAGCGATAACGAGGAACAACGGGACGCCGCGATGGATAACTCCCTCGAAAAACAGTCAAAACGGCGACATAAGCGCCGCTCAAAGTCCTGCCTCGACAAAGACAACACCCATACAGACCCAGCCATAGAGCAGGGCGAACTGGTGGACGACGAACATGCCCTCGAGCAACCATCCAAACAGGATAACTTGGATAAACAATCCATCCCCGGAAAAGATAACAATCCGGACGATCTCACGCCGGATACAATGAAGCCCAGCAGCTTTCCGGCTGGTACGCCGAACACGCATTTTTCTGGATTCAGCTTGATGTCATATGCTCTGAGGTTGTCGAATGTGAGCCTCAAATTGTCTACTAAAGTTACGACGTGTTTTGTTTTGACGACTACGTCGTCTACGTATGCCTCGACTGTTTTGCCGATCTGGGTGGCCAGACATGTTTGAATCATGCGCTAATATGTTGCACTGGCGTTTTTGAGTCCGAAGGGCATCGTGTTGAAGCAGAATGGTCCATATGGAGTGATAAATGCCGTTGCGGCTTGGTCTGCTTCCGCCATCTTGATTTGATGATAGCCAGAGTATGCGTCCAGGAAGCACAATGAATCGTGCCCTGCTGTGGCATCGATGATTTGATCGATGCGGGGGAGAGGGAAGGGATCCTTTGGGCAAGCTTTATTTAGGTCTTTAAAATCAACACAGAGGTGCCAGGATTTGTCCTTCTTTGGTACCATCACCAGATTTGCTAGCCAGTCCGGATGTTTGATATCTCTAATGAATCCGTCTTCCAATAGTTTGGCTAGCTCTTCTCCCATTGCCTGTCTTTTGGGCTCAGAAAATCGTCGAAGAGCCTGTTTGACTGGCTTGAATCCTTTTAGGATGTTGAGGCTGTGTTCAGCCAACCTGCGGGGGATTCCGGGCATGTTTGAAGGATGCCAGGCGAAGATATCCCAATTTTCCCGAAGGAATTCGCGTAGTGCGGCGTCTATTTCGGGGTTCAACTGTGCCCCAATGGAGGCCGTCTTTGTTGGGTCCGTTGGATGGACCTGGAAATTTATTATCTCGTCTGCTGGTTTGAAGGAGGTGGACTTGGATCTTTTATCGAGTATCACGTCATCCCTGTTCACCGTAGAGCGCAGCGCGGTGAGTTCCTCTGCCGCTAAGGCTTCGGATAGTGCCTCGAGGGCTAGTGCGGCTGTCTTGTTTTCGGCGCGGAGTGCTATGTCCGGATCACTAGCGAGAGTGATTATTCCGTTGGGCCCAGGCATTTTAAGCTTCATGTACCTGTAATGAGGTATTGCTTGAAAAATTGTGAATGCCTCTCGTCCTAATATGGCGTGGTATCCACTGCTGAACGAGGCCACCTGGAATGTGACTTCTTCGGATCTGTAATTGTCCGGAGAGCCGAACACCACATCGAGTGTGATTTTTCCTGTGCAGCGCGCTTCCCGGCTAGGGATTATTCCTCTAAAGGTTGTGCTGCTTCGCTCAATACGGCTCCAATCGATTTCCATTTATCGCAGAGTTTCCTCGTAAATGAGGTTTAGTCCGCTGCCGCCGTTAATGAGGACTTTTGTCGGTCGAAAGCCGTCCACTATGGGACTAAGTACCAGTGCGGCTGGGGCTCTGGTTGTTCGGAGTATGGGCTCGTCGCTGCCATTGAAGGTAATGGCTGTGTCGCTCCATGGATTTGCTGTTGCTACTTGGTAGACTTCGGCGAGTTCGCGGATTGATCGTTTTCGCATATTATTTGATGCTAAAGTCTCGAAGACTGTTGATACCGTGCTGGTATTGTTGGAGTGGTTTCTCGGAGCTAGAAGCTCTTTGCCACTTTTGGCCACCTGCCGTAATATCCAACATGCTCGAAGGCTATGTGTTGGGACGGCTCCCTCTGTATTATGAAGCTTACAGGGTCCATTGAGCCATCCCTCCAGTACGGTTCTGTTTCCCTGACTGGGCTTTTGTTTTTTCGTTTTTGCATCTGGGGCCTGAGTGTAAGGCGCCCTTTTACTGCGGACTGGGTTTGGGGCCAGATTATCCCAAAATTGATTTTCGGTTTTCCGGAAACTCTCCATCGCACAGTACTTTCGTACTATGGACGCCAGATCGGTAAAGCGCGTAATTTTGCGATGATCAATGGCGTTTAGTATTCCCTTGTCCGTGCAGTTATTGCGGAAGATTGATATTGCGTTTTCCTCTCGGCAGTCCTTTATCCTGTCCATAACCAGGAGGAATCTGGCCCAGTAGTGATGTACTGTTTCTGTAGGCTCTTGCCATATTAGAGATGGATCGCATATGTCTGGGCGGGTGGGTGGAATAAAATCCGGATCCCTGCCCATCTTGAGGCTCAAAGGCCAAGGGGTTTCCGAATTCGGAAGTGTGTTTTGCTGGGGACAGTCCAGCGAGTCCGGGGCGATGCATGATTTTAAGTTCGATGCTCGATCGAAGTCCGTCCCTCCGCGGGAATCCGGCATGGAGGGTTCGGGAATCCGGACATGAATTGTTTTCAACACCGGCGAAGAGTTGCCGTATTGCTCTTCCACCACTGCGACGTGGTGGGTGGCCTGGGGAGAGTTAATCTCTCTCAGATCGGTTTTAAGCCCAATCTGGTTGTAGTCCGTAGCGACTCCCAGGGCGGCGATGCGATCCAAGAGCTCGTTGACAGACGAGAGCTCCATTGGATCTAATTGTTCGGAAGCTTTAGGGCTGACGCGAAGATTGCTTTCGACGACTTGAGAAGTCATTGTCGAAGCGGCGGCCGGACAGGCGGTCATGAGAAAACCACCAAGCCGGATAGTTTGGCCGGCGGCCAAGGCCCCTCCGGCGAAAATATCGTCTTTGAAGACAGGGAGAGGCATCCGCTCTATCGGTGACGACACAGAGGAACTCTCAATGAAAGCACCAATGTCGGTGTCAAAACCGGCGGATCTCGGGTAGGGGGTCCCGAACTGTGCGTCTAGGCGGATGGTAACAGGAGACAAGGGACACGATGTTTTGTACCCAGGTTCGGGCCCTCTCGATGGAGGTAAAACCCTACTCCTACTTGATTAATATGGATGATATGGGTAGTACAAGAGTAGATCTACCACGAGACCAAGGAGGCTAAACCCTAGAAGCTAGCCTATGGTATGATTGTATGTTGTCCTACGGACTAAAGCCCTCCGGTTTATATAGATACCGGAGAGGGCTAGGGTTACATAGAGTCGGTTACAATGGTAGGAGATCTACATATCCGTATTGCCAAGCTTGCCTTCCACGCCAAGGAAAGTCCCGTCCGGACACGGGGCAGAGTCTTCAATCTTGTATCTTCGTAGTCTTGATAGTCCAGCGGACATTGATAGTCCGGCTGTCCGGACACCCCCTAGTCCAGGACTCCCTCAGTGTTCTTCTGGTTTTCATAATAATAATGATGAAGATCTAAAAGACGTGACTCCTATTAAATCTTTTTTTCCAATATGAATCTTGATAAAGATGGGACTGGAGATGAGTCAACTTTAGTTAAAAGGCGTCCAAATGATTCGGAGTTTTAAGATCTAGATGCAAAAATTGATAAAAGTGGGACTGAAGAGGTCAAAACTTTAAATAGCAACGAACCCACTATTTTGGATTTCAAGATTTAATTATGATAATTGTTCTTTAATAGATTGTATTTCCTTGTTGCAATCCGTACTAAATTCTCCTCATGCTTATAATCAAAATGAAGCTTTTAGTAAACATATCGTTGATGCTTTGATGCAATCTTATGAAAAAAAACCTTGAACTAGAAGTTTCTATCCCTCGAAAACTTTACGATGAGTGGGAACCTACTATTAAAATTGAGATTAAAGATTATGAATGTTATTCTTTGTGTGGTTTGGGTGCTAGTGTTTCCACGATTCCAAAAACTTTGTGTGATGTGCTAGGTTTCTGTGAATTTGATGATTGTTCTTTAAATTTGCATCTTGCGGATTCCACCATTAAGAAACCTATGGGAAGGATTAATGATGCTATTATTGTTGCAAAGAGCAATTATGTGCCTATAGATTTCATTTTTCTTGATATAAATTGCAATCCTACATGTATTATTCTTGGTAGACTTTCCTTAGAACGATTGGTGCAATCATTGATATGAAAGAAGAAAATATTAGATTCCAATTTCCGTTAAGGAAGGGCATGGAACACTTTTCCAGGAATAAAATGAAATTGCCTTATGAATCTATTATGAGAGCCACTTACGGGTTGCCTACCAAAGATGGCAATATCTCGATTTATTCCTGTTTATATGCCTAGCTAGGGGCGCTAAATGATAACGCTTGTTGGGAGGCAACACAATTTTCTTTTTGTTCTTTGCTTTTTTCTCCTATTTAGTAATAAATAATTCATATAGCTTCTGTTTAGATGTGGTTTTATGTTTTAATTAGTGTTTGTGCCAAGTAGAACCTTTGGGGAGACTTGGGTGAGTCTTTGCGATCTTGCTGTAAAAAACAGAAACTTTTGCGCTCACGAGAATAGCTGTCCTTTTTTAGAGGAAGAGTGATTTTAGGTTGATTCTTTTTGCAGATGATTAATACACAAATTCTTCATGTCCACCAATTTATTTCATAATTGTTGGAGTTACAAAAGTATTCAAAAGTTACAGATTTCTACAGACTGGTCTGTTTTTCACAGATTCTGTTTTTCGTGTGTTGTTTGTTTATTTTGATGAATCTATGAGTAGTATCAAGGGGTATGAACCATAGATAAGTTGAAATACAGTAGGTTTAAAACCAATATAAATAAATAATGAGTTCATTGCAGTACCTTAAGGTGGTGGTATGTTTTCTTATACTAACGGAGCTCATTAGATTTTCTGTTGAAGTTTTGTGTTGTGAAGTTTTCAAGGTTTTTGGGTAAACATTTGATGGATTTTGGAATAAGGAGTCACAAGAGCCTAAGCTTGGGGATTCCAAAGGCACCCCAAGGTAAAATTAAAGGACAACCAAAAGCCTAAGCTTGGGGATTCCCCGGAAGGCATCCCCTCTTTCATCTTCGTCTATAGGTAACTTTACTTGAGGCTATATTTTTATTCACCACATGATATGTGTTTTTCTTGGAGCGTTTTGTATGATTTGAGTCTTTGCTTTTTAGTTTACCACAATCATACTTGCTATACACACCTTTTGGGAGAGACGCGCATGTATCGGAATTTATTAGAATACTCTATGTGCTTCATTTATATCTTTTGAGCTAGACAATATTGCTCTAGTGCTTCACTTATATAGTTTTAGAGCACGATGGTGGTTTTATTTTATAGAAATTGTTGATCTCTCATGCTTCACTTATATTATTTTGAGTATTTAGAACATCATGGTAATTTGCTTTGGTTATAAAATTAGTCCTAATATGGTGGGCATCCAAGATGGGTATAATAAAAACTTTCATATAAAGTGCATTGAATACTATGAGAAGTTTGATTCTTTATGTTTGTTTTCAGATATGAAGATGGTGACATTAGAGTCATGCTAGTGGAGTAGTTGTGAATTTGAGAGATACTTGTGTTAAAGTCTGTGATTCCCGCAACATGCACGTATGGTGAACCGTTATGTGATGAAGTTGGAGCATGATTTATTTATTGATTGTCTTCCTTATGAGTGCCGGTCGGGGACGAGCAATGGTCTTTTCCTACCAATCTATCCCCCTAGGAGCATCTGTGTAGTACTTTGTTTTGATAACTAATAGATTTTTGCAATAAGTATGTGAGTTCTTTATGACTAATGTTGAGTCCATGGATTATATGCCTCTCACCCTTCCACCATTGCTAGACTCTCTAGTACCGCGCAACTTTAGCCGGTACCATACATCCACCATATACCTTCCTCAAAACAGCCACCATACCTACCTATTATGGCATTTCATGAGCCATTCCAAGATATATTGCCATACAACTTTCCATAGTTCCGTTTATTATGACACGCTCCATTATTGTCATACTGCTTTGCATGATCATGTAGTTGACATCGTATTTGTGGCAAAGCCACCGTTCATAATTTTCATACATGTCACTCTTGAATCATTGCACATCCCGGTACACCACCTGAGGCATTCACATAGAGTCATATTTTGTTCTAAGTATTGAGTTGTAATTCTTGTGTTGTAAGTAAACAATAGTGTGATGATCTTCATTATTAGAGCATTGTCCCATGTGAGGAAAGGATGATGGAGACTATGATTCCCCCACAAGTCGGGATGAAACTACGGAACAAAAAAAGAGGCCATGAAATGAAGAGAAAAAGGACCAAATAAAAAAAGAAAAAGAAAAAAAAAGAGAGAAAAAGAGAGAAGGGGCAATGCTACTACCTTTTACCACACTTGTGCTTCAAAGTAGCACCATGATCTTCATGATAGAGAGTCTCCTATGATGTCACTTTCATATACTAGTGGGATTTTTTCATTATAGAACTTGGATTGTATATTCCAATGATGGGCTTCCTCAAAAGTGCCCTAGGTATTCGTGAGCAAGCAAGTTGGATGCACACCCACTTAGTTTCTTTTTGAGCTTTCATACACTTATAGCTCTAGGCATCCGTTGCATGGCAATCCCTACTCACTCACATTGATATCTATTGATGGGCGTCTCCATAGCCCGTTGATATGCCCAGCTGATGTGAGACTATCTTCTCCTTTTTGTCTTCTCCACAACCACCATTCTATTGCACCTATAAGTGCTATGTACATGGCTCACGCTCATGTATTGCGTGAAGATTGAAAAAGTTTGAGAACATCAACAGTATGAAACAATTGCTTGGCTTGTCATCGGGGTTGTGCATGATTAAATACTTTGTGTTATGAAGATAGAGCATAACCAGACTATATGATTTTGTAGGAATAACTTTCTTTGGCCATTTTATTTTGAGAAGACATGATTGCTTTGTTAGTATGCTTGAAGTATTATTATTTTTATGTCAATATTAAACTTCTGTCTTGAATCTTTCGGATCTGAACATTCATGCCACAATAAAGAAAATGTAACATCCCAAATTTTCAATTTGGAATGTTATACATTAGATCATCATTGCATGTCATATTTTATTGTATTTTGGCTCAATCTTAGAAATTCTACGCAACTCAAGGACCCACGAAGGGAGTTGGGGATTTCGTTATTTTCATATTTGAGTTTTCTCAAATTTTGAAAATAGGATCATTTGATTTCATTTATTTTATCTTCAATAATTTCTGTTATAAAAATATGAGAGAGGGAATAAAATGACTTTCCCAAAATAAAGAAATATTGAGGATTTGATAATAAAATCAAATAAGATTTTAATTTGGAGTTTATTGCTATTTTATTTGAATTAGGAAAATGCGCGTTTTTCAAAATTGCATTTAGGCCCCAAATAAATGTTCATCTTGTCCGGCCCCAAATAAATGTTCAACTTGTCCGCCTTTATTTTAGAAGTCGGGGAAAGTTTATTTCAAGAGTTTTGGAGTCCGTTTAGTATTTCTTTTATTTGTTTTTCTGCGTGTAATGTTTTAAAAAAAAACTAACCGACCTACCAGGCCGTGTCCGCCTGGGACTCTAGGCCCGGCCGGCCTTATAAGCCGGGGAGAGCCGACCCCGCAGCCCACCCAAACCCTAGCCCCAGCACGACCCCGCCGCCAGTGCCGCCGCCGCCGCCGCCGCCGATCGGCGCCGCCTCCGCCGCCCGACGCCGCCGCCCCGCCGCCCCGCCGCCACCCCGCCGCCCGCCTCCGCCACCCCGCCGCCCGCCTCCGCCGGACCCCGCCACCGCCGACCGCCGCCGCCCCGCTGCCCTCATCGGAGTAGCCGCCGCCGCCGCAGACCCCATCCCGAGGTAGCGGCGATTTTTCTTGTATAACCGTTCTGTTTTTTTCGAAACCCTAGATCCATTTTTTTATTAGATCCGGTTCAATTTTTTTTGGAGTAGTATATTTAGCGGACGTTCGTCCGTATGTTCGTTTTAACGAACAGTTTTCGTCGTTTAGCCGCAGACAGCGAACGTTCGTTCGTTAGCCTGTTGGTCCGTTTTTCTTTTTCTCGGATTTTCCGTGATTATTTTTGATCGTGATTTCTGATCCGATTTTCGTTTTAGTATAACTTTTCGCTCGTTTATCGGAATCAGGCGATTCAAGCGCCTAGAGTTTCGTCTCGAAACCCTCTTTGCGTTTAACCCACTCAAACAAGTTTTTGCTACTGTACAATTTGACTTAGGTCCAAATTAGTAAACGAAGCTTGTTTCTTTCGCCGTTTGAGTTACGTTGCTTCGTTTGATTTGATTCTTTTTGCAGACCGGAGTTCTGAAGTTGAACTTTCTGGTTAGATCTCTTATTTGAGTTTTACCTGTGCATTAGATGAGTGCTTATTGTATGCTTGTTTGTTTGCGATAGAGTACCCGGAGTGCGCCGCTTGCTACTTCGAATCTCTAGGTTTCACGGATCATCAGCAAGGCAAGTAACACTTTGATCATACCTCTTTACTACCCAGTTTTATTGCATTGGATCAACCCTCAAACAACTGCATTATTAGGATCTGATTAATATGTGGGTTTTGGGAGGTAGATGAGGTAGAACCTATTACCTGTTTATTATCAAACCCTTGGGAGTTACTTCTACGTTTTCTTATATTGCCATGCTATGCTAGTAGACGTGGATTGGGTGAGTGTTTTCATGATAGATGTGAGATTGATAATTAATAGTTCACTTAAGGTGGTAACTTAAATTCACGTCGGGGTGGACAGAGGCACCTGGGGAACCCAGTGTTGCCTGTATTTTTGGAAATCCTAGGGTACCGTGTGATTTTCCTATGGACCGCCACCCAGATTCAAAGGGATCATGAGGTTATTCATGCTAGAAACTTCCATTTGCAGCCGCAAGCTACTATGGGCTCTAGCATAGTTGATTAAGTTGCGTGAGCTCTTGAAGAGGTAGACTAGCAGATGTAGGTGATGTAGGTTGGTACTGTCTACCCGGAGTAGAGAGTTAATGCTTCTGAAAGACTGTGTCTCGGTCATCCGTTTCTCAAACACCATGTAGTGTGAGAAATCAAGCGGAGGAGATCGAGTCTTGCGGGGAAGAATGCGCAAACCACTTCAGAGTGTATAAACTAATCATGGTTAGCCGTGTCCCCGGTTATGGACGTTTTGAGTATCTAGTACTTGGATTATCACGTGAAACTCATCATGTTACTTTCATTAAATTTTGTTGGCTTTAATGATGATGCTTAATTGGGATTGAGTTGGAGTACCCTTCTCAATGTTTAACAACCACCATGATAGTTAAATAAATTTATTCCTTTGCAGTAGGGAAAAATTGGCTTGATGCAAAAACTATAACCATAAAGCTTTCCACCAGCCATATATGCATGTTGTATAGCATACTTCTGTTGATTACTCTCTATGTGTTGCATTGCCAACATATTCCATGTGCTGACCCGTTTTCGGGCTGCAACGTTCATGTTGCAGACTTTTCAGACGACGAGTAAGGTGCCTTAGGTAGTGATCTTATACTCAGTGATGCTGTTGGAGTTGATGGACTCGCTTATCTTCCAAGCCTTCCGCTGTTATCGTTATTAGATGGCCTTAAGCCATATTTATTGTAATAAGTTCTCTTTTGAGACATTCGATGTAATAAGTGTGTGATTTCTACTCTGTTATAAATCCTTCAAGTACTGTGCGTGTCAGCATTATCGATCCAGGGATGACACTGATGCACAGAGATCAGACTGTTTGAGGTCTGGTCGCTACAAGATGGTATCAGAGCACACGCTGACTGTAGGACACGACCACTAAGCTAAAGCCCTAGATCACTACTCTCTCTTCTCATTTCTGACTCCTCTTCTTTTCTACTCTTTTAGGATGGCGGATGCAAGGAACAAGTTCATGCAACCGGATGAAGATACACCCTTTGGATGCCACATGAAGGAAGTCACTAGATACCCGAACATTGGAGTACCAAGCTTTACCGGGACCTACATCACCACTTTACCTAAATAGGAGCGCTGGATGATTCAGGTTCAAGTTCCAGGAAGAACGTTCATGCACGTCACTAAGCCCGTAGAGTTTTCCTTTGATGCACCAACCTGGAGTTTAGGAAAGAGCATGGCAGCCCACATCACCATGGGATGCATTGGAGAAGTTTACCATAAGGATCTCAAGGATACTATCTACCAGATTTGTGGGCGCCGAGATGAGCAATGGGAGATGATCAGCACCCGGAGGGATAGATCAATTGCAGCTTTCATCCAGGAGTTAAACCAGCACATTCGTCGCCAGGAGAACCAGATGTGCGCAAGCATGATGGATCTGAAGAAGGCATTGACCAAGATCATGGAGTTGGAGGAAGAACTCAAGACTACGCGCGATGGATATGAGGAGGAAATAGCGACACTCGTGGAGAAGAATGATGATCTGAAGAAGAAGCTAAAAGTATTCATGGGATTTCCCGCGACTGGAGAAGAAGACGATGATTGCACCTGCCCGGAGAACTACGTCATCATCGACGACACCGAATCGGACCCAGACGATAGTGATGATGACTTTGTTGATGAAGCTGGAGCAGATATCATGGAGTCTTCGACCGAGCAGTTTTTCTAGTCGACCACCATGACAGTAGTAGAATTCCCCATGTATATAGTATAGTCCGAGCACTTTTGTAACAATATTTAGACCGTTGTATGCCCTTGTTTGCATTGATTGAAGTGATATTGTTTGCATTATCTCACGTGCATATCGGTAGTGTTTTCTCTATAGACCTCATTCTATTCGATGTTCTCATCTTTTCTAAACCCTCAGATGCCTCCGAGATGTGACAATGGATTTCTGTATCCATCGGAGCTTACCCGGTTGATCCAGCAGCAGAATGCATTGATACAGATGCTAGTCCAGAATCAGAATCAGGGGAGCCACAACAAAAACAACAACAAGAACCCACCACCACCTCCTGTTGATCACTTAGCACGTTTCTTGAGGCTAAATCCGCCGGTGTTCTCCAGTAGCACCGAGCCGATAGTTGCAGATGATTGGCTCTGCAAGATGGGAAGGGAGTTGACCAGCACAGGATGCACAGATGCGGAGAAGGTGCGTTTTGCCGCACATCAGCTTGATGGCCCCGCATCATCATGGTGGGAGAATTTCACAGCCACTTATCCCATCGACACTTTCACATGGGATCAGTTTTAGCAGGCTTTCCATACTGCTCATGTTTCAGCAGGAGCAATGGCCATGAAGAAGCGTGAGTTTCACAACTTGCGCCAAGGAGGACGTACTGTTGGCCAGTATGTGGATGACTTTAGTATGCTAGCATGTTATGCCCCAGATGACGTTGCTACGGATGCAGCTAAGCAGGAGAAGTTTCTGGAAGGACTGAATGATGAGCTGAGCTTGCAGTTGATGGTAGCAACCTTCAACAACTACCAGGAGTTGGTAGATAGAGCTCTTATGATTGAAGGGAAGCAGCAGCAGATTGACAGCCGCAAGAGGAAGTATGGACAAGGGAAGTACAATTCTGGAGCTCAGCAGAAGCCTCGTTTTACCCCGAACTCGGGAGGACATTTTCAGCATACCCATGGAGGAGGGAGTTTGCACAACCATAGTGGCCCCAAGAATGGTAATGGGAATGGAGGAAGCAACGGACAGAACCGCACCAACCCATCAACACCAGCCAAGAGGGATCGGAGCCACATCACCTGTTACAAATGCCAGAAGACTGGACATTATGCCACATGAATGTCCTGAAGTGAAGGATGGAAACGACAATGGAAGTTCTGGGAAGAAGCCCAATCCTTTCAACAAAGGACAGGTGAACCACGTTGGCGAGGAGGAGGTTGAAGCCCAGCCAGATGCAGGAATAGGCAAGTTTTTGGTTAAGTCATTTACTGCAATCATTCTTTTTGATACTGGTGCATCGCATTCATACATATCAAGAGGATTTGTGGATGAGTATAAACTGCCAGTAAGTCGATTTTGCTTACCACGCCAGAAGAAAGAAGGATCAAGTATGTATCCCGACATGTGCCAAAGAGGACTCAAGTAAATTCCTTATCAAGAGTTGTACAGGAGGAAGTACCAATGGTGAAGGATTTTCCTGACGTATTTCTAGAGGAGTTGCCAGGCATGCCACCGGATAGACATTGAGTTTTTGATTGAGCTTTTGCCAGGCACAGGGCCGATATCTAAGAGACCGTACAGGATGCCCGCACAAGATCTAGAGGAAATTAAGAAGCAGATTAAGGAGTTACTGGATAAAGGCTATATTCGCCCAAGTTCTTCACCTTGGGGATCGCCAGTGCTTCTAGTGGAGAAGAAGGATGGATCATTAAGGATGGTTGTTGATTATAGAGGATTGAATGAAGTAACAATCAAGAACAAGTACCCACTGCCGGTGATCAATGATTTGTTTGACCGATTGCAAGGAGCTAAGGTATTTTCCAAGATCGATCTGCGATCAGGATACCATCAGTTGAAGATTCGAGAGCAGGATATACCTAAGACGGCTTTTACCACCAGGTATAGGCTGTGTGAGTATACTGTTATGTCATTTGGTCTGACTAACGCACCTTCCTATTTCATGAACATGATGAACAAGGTGTTTATGGAGTTTCTGGATAAGTTCATCGTGGTGTTCATTGATGATATTTTGGTATATTCAAAGAATGAAGAAGAGCAAAAGGAGCATTTGCGTTTGGTACTGGAGAAGCTCTGAGAACATCAGTTATACGCCAAGTTCAGCAAATGTGAGTTTTGGTTGAAGGAAGTTGGATTCCTCGGACATGTTATATCCGGAGAAGGAATAGCAGTAGAACCCACCAAAGTTGTCACCATGACAAATTGGGAAGCCCCAACAATAGTTGGAGAGATCTGGTGTTTTCTTGGACTCGCAGGATACTACCGGAGGTTCATTGAGAATTTCTCGAAGATTGCAAAGCCCATGACGGAGTTGTTGAAGAAGGACACCAAGTTTAAATGGACTGAGGAATGTGAGGCCAGTTTCCAGGAGTTGAAGAAACGTTTGGTTACATCATCAGTATTGATTCTGCCCGATCAGTGCAAGGATTATGAAGTATAATGCGACGCTTCTCGTCGAGGACTTGGAGCAGTGCTTATGCAGGAGGGAAGAGTTGTTTCGTATGCCTCACGACAACTTAAACGTCATGAGTTGAATTATGTTATGCATGATTTGGAGTTAGCAGCCATAGTGCATGCATTGAAGAAATGGAGGCATTTTCTCCTCAGAAACCATTGTGAGGTGTACACGGATCACAAGAGTTTGAAGTACATCTTCACACAGAAGGAGTTGAATCTCAGGCAAAGGAGATGGTTGGAGCTCATCAAGGATTATGATGTGAGATTGCATTATCACCCCGGAAAGGCTAACGTAGTAGCCGATGCGTTGGGCCGCAAGAGCCATGTCAACACACTCATGACCGGAGAGTTACCAAAGGAGTTAGCCGAGGATCTTCGTGAGCTATGTTTGGAGATAGTTCCAAGAGGCTATGTAGCAACATTGTAGATTCTGTCTACTTTGATGGATAAGATCAGAGAAGCTTAGAAGACTGACAAGGAGATTGCCGAGATAAAGGAGAAGATGAGCAAAGGAAAAGCTAAGGGATTTCGTGAGGATGAGCACGATACCTTATGGTTTGAGGACCGCATTTATGTGCGTAATGACCCGGAGATCAGGAAGTTGATTCTGCAAGAGGCCCATGATTCGCTGTATTCGATTCACCCAGGAAATACCAAGATGTACCTGGACTTGAAGGACACTTTCTGGTGGACCGGAATGAAGAAGGATATTGCGGAGTATGTAGCAGTACGTGATGTATGTCAGAGAGTGAAGGCAGAGCATCAGAAGCCAGCAGGATTCCTACAGCCATTGCCGATACCCGAATGGAAGTGGGATAAGCTAGGCATGGATTTTATCACAGGATTGCCCAGGACTCGTTCAGGCTATGACTCGATATGGGTTGTAGTCGATCGTTTGACGAACATAGCTCATTTCATCCCAGTGAAGACCACTTACACCGGTGCTAAGTTGGCAAAGATATACATGACCAGGATCGTATGTCTGCATGGAGTTCCGAGGAGCATTGTATCAGATAGAGGAACCCAGTTTACCTCAAAGTTCTGGAATCAGTTGCACGAAACCTTGGGTACCAGGCTAGAGTTCAGTACAGCCTTTCGTCCACAGACAGATGGACAGACCGAGAGAGTCAATCAGATTCTGGAGGACATGCTGAGAGCTTGTGCGCTAGATTATGGATCTAGTTGGGACGATAATTTGCCATATGCGGAGTTCTCTTACAACTATAGTTATCAATCCAGTTTGAAGATGGCACCTTTCGAAGCTCTCTACGGGAGGAGGTGCAGGACACCGTTGTTGTGGGATGAAGTTGGAGACCGCCAGTTGTTTCGACCAGATTTGATTAAAGAGTCTGAACAAAAGGTGAAGTTGATTCGCGATAGGCTCAAGGTAGCCCAGTCCAAGCAGAAGAGCTACACAGATTCTAAACGTAAGGAGACAGTTTACAAAGTCGGAGACAGAGTTTATCTTCGTCTATCTGCACTTCAAGGAGTTAAGCGCTTTGTAGTTAAGGGGAAGTTAGCTCCACGTTTTGTTGGACCATACAAAGTTTTGGAGCGTATGGGAGAAGTTGCTTACAAATTGGAATTTCCCGAAGGATTGTCAGGAGTTCACGATGTCTTCCACATTTCCCAGTTGAAGAAGTGCCACGCTGAGATGGCTGATATACCGCTGAGAGATACAGTGCCGCTAGAAGCGATTCAGTTGGATAGTGATTTGACCTATGAGGAGAAGCCAGTCAAGATTCTCGAATATGCCAGCCGAGTCACCCGCAGCAAGGTTATCAAGTTTTGCAAAGTTCAGTGGAGCCACCATACCGAGGATGAAGCCACCTGGGAGCTTGAGGAAGATCTACTGAAGGACCACCCTCACCTATTTTCTATCCAACCCGAATCTCGAGGGCGAGATTCATCTTAAGGGGGGTAGGTTTGTAACATCCCAAATTTTAAATTTGGAATGTTATACATTAGATCATCATTGCATATCATATTTTATTGCATTTTGGCTCGATCCTAGAAATTCTACGCAACTCAAGGACCCACGGAGAGAGTTGGGGATTTCGTTATTTTCATATTTGAGTTTTCTCAAATTTTGAAAATAGGATCATTTGATTTTATTTATTTTATCTTCAATAATTTCAATTATAAAAATATGAGAGAGGGAATAAAATGACTTTCCCAAAATAAATAAATATTGAGGATTTGATATAAAATCAAAAAAGATTTTATTTTGGAGTTTATTGCTATTTTATTTGAATTTAGGGAAAATGCGCGTTTTTCAAAATTGCATTTAGGCCCCAAATAAATGTTCATCTTGTCCGGCTTGATTTTAGAAGTCGGGGAAAATTTATTTCGAGATTTTTGGTGTCTGAGGGAGTCCTGGACTAGGGGGTGTTCGGATAGCCGAACTATCATCTTTGGCCGGACTCCTAGACTATGAAGATACAAGATTGAAGACTCCTTCCCGTGTCCGGATGGGACTTTCCTTGGCGTGGAAGACAAGCTTGGCGATACGGATATGTAGATCTCCGACCATTGTAACTGACTCTGTGTAACCCTAGCCCTCTCCGGTGTCTATATACACCGGAGGGTTTTAGTCCGTAGGACGAACAACAATCATACCATAGGCTAGCTTCTAGGGTTTAGCCTCTCTGATCTCGTGGTAGATCTACTCTTGTACTACCCATATCATCAATATTAATCAAGCAGGAGTAGGGTTTTACGTCCACTGAGAGGGACCGAACCTGGTTAAAAACATCGTGTCCCTTGTCTCCTGTTACCATCTGCCTAGACGCACAGTTCGGGACCCCCTACTCGAGATCCGCTGGTTTTGACACTGACATTGGTGCTTTCATTGAGAGTTCCTCTGTGTCGTCGCCTTTAGGCCTGATGGCTCCTTTGATCATCAACAACGACGCGGTCCAGGGTGAGACTTTTCTCCCAGGACAGATCTTCGTATTCGGCGGCTTTGCATTGCGGGCCAACTCACTTGGCCATCTGGAGCAGATTGAAAGCTACGTCCCTGGCCATCAGGTCAGATTTGGAAGTTTGAACTATATGGCAGACGTCCACGGAGACTTGATCTTCGACGGGTTCGAGCCACAGCCAAGCACGCTGCACTGTCACGATGGGCACGATCTAGCTCTGCTGACGGACAGTGCCTTGGAGGCCGCACAAGTGTCCGCTCCGACCCTTAGCTCGGAGCCGACTACGCTGATCGAGGACGGGTGGCTGGACACTGCCTCGGGGGCTGCTACCTCTACGGCGATAGAGCCGAATACCAACCCTATCCTTTGTGAAGCTTGTGACTCCAAGGTGCCGGACTCCTCTCCGGACTCCGAACCTTCCGCGCCCCTGCCAATCGAATCCGATTGGGTGCCGATCATGGAGTTCACCGCTGCGGACATCTTTCAGCACTCGCCCTTTTGTGACATCCTGAATTCGCTAAAGTGTCTCTCTTTATCAGGAGATCCTTGGCCAGATTATGGTCAGGACGGTTGGGATGCGGACGACGAAGAAATTCAACGCCCACCCACCACCCACTTTGTAGCCACTGTCGATGATTTAACCGACATGCTCGACTTTGACTCCGAAGACATTGACGGTACGAACGACGATGCCGGAGACGACCAAGAACCAGCGCCTACAGGGCACTGGAAGGCCACCTCAACTCACGATGTATATATGGTGGATACACCTAAAGGAAGCGATAACGAGGAACAACGGGACGCCGCGATGGATAACTCCCTCGAAAAACAGTCAAAACGGCGACATAAGCGCCACTCAAAGTCCTGCCTCGACAAAGACAGCACCCATACAGACCCAGCCATAGAGCAGGGCGAACTGGTGGACGACGAACATGCCCTCGAGCAATCATCCAAACAGGATAACTTGGATAAACAATCCATCCCCGGAAAAGATAACAATCCGGACGATCTCACGCCGGACACATCGTTGGAGCAGAAGAACCTCCATAAAAGGTTCGTCGCCATTGCACGTAGTCTGAAGCAGCAGAAGTGGAAGCTCACAACAGCGGAAGACACACTTAGAATGACATGGAGCAAAGTACTCAACACCGCAGACAAATACGGTGATAGCCGCCAAGCAAAGAGCTACCCGAAGCGCAAACTACTGCCCAAATTTGACGAGGAGGCCGTAGAGCCCCCACAATCAAAGAATAAAGAGGCCGCCCGATCGGATAGATGACCACATGACAAACATAGAGCGGCAAGCGGTGCCGCACACAAGCCGGCACGCGATCCATATAAGGATCCGCACCAAAAGGATGGCCCAGTCAGGTCTATCTATGGGCCAAGAAAGCAAGCTCTAGAAAGCAATGCAACACGTCGAGTATTCGAACATCACGGCACACCCAAAATACAGGGGCGCCGCACACCCCCTATGTTTCACCGACGAGGTGCTGGATCATGAATTCCTAGCAGGATTCAAGCCCGTAAACATAGAGGCATACGACGGAACGACAGACCCTGGAGTCTGGATTGAGGATTACATCCTCCACATACACATCGCCAGAGGAGATGACCTCCACGCCATAAAATATTTACCCCTCAAGCTCAAAGGGCCAGCCCGACATTGGCTTAAAAGCCTCCCCGAAAACACTATTGGAAGTTGGGGAGAGCTCAAGGATGCTTTTCGGGCCAATTTTCAAGGGACCTATGTCCGACCTCCGGATGCAGACGATTTAAGTCACATAACCCAACAGCCTGGAGAGTCAGCCCGAAAATTCTGGAATAGGTTTCTCACCAAAAAGAACCAAATAGTCGACTATCCGGACGCTGAAGCCCTAGCAGCTTTCAAACATAACGTCCAAGACGAATGGCTCGCCAGACACCTTGGCCAAGAAAAGCCGAGAACAATGGCCGCACTAACAAGCCTCATGACCCGCTTTTGCACAGGAGAGGATAGCTGGCTGGCAAGATGCAGCACCAGCGACCCAAGTACATCCGAGGTCATGGATGGAAACGGGAAACCAAGACACAGCAAAGACCAGCGCCGGACCAAGGGAAACAGTCCGAAGAGCGCGGCAGTCAACGCCGGATTCAAAAGCTCTCGGCAGAACAACAAAAAACTGCCCCTTAAGGACAACAGCGACGAGCTATCCAACCTAAACAAAATCTTGGACAAGATATGCCAAATCCACAGTACTCCTGGGAAGCCTGCAAACCATACCCACAGAGATTGTTGGGTCTTCAAGCAGTCCGGCCGACTTAACACCGAACACAAGGGGCTCGACACACCAAGTGAGGACGATGACGAACCCCACAAGTAGAGCACCGGAAAACAAAAGAATTTCCCACAAAAGGTCAAAACAGAAACTCACTTCAAGTGATAAAAGGGATAAACAGAGCGGCGCCAACTGAAATACGCGCCGCACGGTCCACCCCAGCGGAGTCCCGACACTAGATGTCAAAACCAATCACCTTCGACCATCAGGATTACTCTGGAACTATCGGAACGCAGGATGGACTGCTTTGATATTAGATCCTATAATCGACGGACTACAATTTACACAAGTCCTAATGGACGGCGGCAGTGATCTCAACCTGCTATATCAGGACACAATCCGCAGAATGGGGATAAACCCAACCAAAATTTGCCATAGCAACACTTCCTTTAAAGGAGCAATGCCAGACCCATATGCCCATTGTACGGGCTCTCTACTACTAGAGGTTGTGTTCGGCTCATCCGACAACTTCCGTCGCGAAGAGTTAGTCTTCCACATCGCCCCATTTAAGAGTAGCTATCAAGCACTATTGGGACGCGAAGCTTTCGCCCGCTTTAACGCAATACCGCATTACGCATCTCTTACACTTAAAATGCCCGGTCCACGCGGCATCATCTCATTAAAAGGAAACTTCGAGTGTTCCTCGAATATGGAAGAACGTGAGACTGCCTTGATAGCCACACACTAGTCCGGATTTGCTAATCAAAGCACCTAAACAGGTCATTCAGGCCCCGGACACGGTTAGGCGAGCCCGGCATAAATAAATAAGGGGCTTACTAGCCGCGTACCCCTTACAAGGGGCTCCACGCATGTACAACAAGAGACAATAAAGCTCAATTTTATTCATTTTTTAATCATACTCTATTTATTTTAAAATACATTTTTCGCACGATCTTTTTATTTTTCTACAACTAAGTTCCTCTCTTTTACAGATGAACGCCGTGCTATACCCGTCCAGGATACGGCACAACAGAGACACAGGCGCAGACGTGCGGCAGGGACCCGTTGCAAGGATTCTTTTCAGATTAAGACCCTGCGTAAACCTTTTTTACTGTTTCTTGTTGTTACACATCCCCTAGTTTTTTTCTATAACCGAGGAGGAGGCTGACGTTTTGGCATCGGCCGTGTCAGAATTTTTTGCGCGTACCTGGACACTAGGGGCTCAGGGCATTGTTCTGCCCGTTTTCATAAAGACCAAATACCTTAGGGAGTGTTCAGCGTCTCGAGTTAGGCCTTATATGCATTAGCTCCGAATCATGTCTTTGGTCAAATGTTGGGTTTGCCCGGCTCCTGTGTTTTGCTGCCTTACATTCCGCTCTATCGGCTAACGTAGCACTAGGAGAACTACTGCGATTGTGCCCCGGTTTGGCCGGGCGAGCACCTCAGTAGAGAAAGCAGAAAACTGACTGCCATGATATAGCGTGAGACTGGTCAACCACTCGATGACCCACCGGAAAGTTTAGAATTCCTCCGCGTTAATGAAGGACCGTTTCCCGGTCAGGCACATACGCGCCCCGAATTCGGAGAGCGCGGTGCCCTTAGGGGCTATATAGTAGCCCCACCATCGAACCCCTATGGCTAAGTGAAAGTGATAAAGCATTATAGTCCAGTTGCCTAGTTTTCTATGCTATCACCTCCTTCACAGGACCAAGACGTTGGATTAAGTGTGAAAATGCACTTTTTTTTGCAAACACCCCCGCACTATGTGCGTGGGGGCTGAAGCCGAAGACTGCCATCTTTCAAGTTATATACATATATACATTAACGGCCGCACAGGAGGTAGCTCAATACTTTAACGCACAAGTATAAAATGCCCTTATATTATATTGAAACATCGTTTCACAAATCATACATGTCATTTGAACATAATATCCTTCGAGCACTGCGTCTCTATTAAATGAGCGCCCTGCAGGACTTCCTCAAAATAGTGCTCGGCAGGTACTCGGCTTCTTTCCGAATCTCGGGATGCAACGTCGGTGGCCTTCATCTCTACCCAGTGTGTTTTGACACGGGCAAGAGCCATCCGCGCACCCTCTATGCATGCCGACTGCTTCATTGCATCGATATGCGGCACCGCACCAAGGAACTGCTGCACCAAGCCAAAATAACTCTTCGGCTCGGGCCCTTTCGGCCACGAATGAGCCATGACATCCTTCATGGCAAGTCCGGACAACCTATTCAGCTCAGCCCCTTCGGCCAAACGATCGGTCAATGGAAGCGGACGCTCCAGACTATGGAACTGTGACCAAAAAAGCTCTTCCATCCCGTGATACTTTTGGCCTCGGAAGTGTGCGACCGCGTCTGCGGCACTCGCCGCCAAATCCAGATAGGCATTCTCCGCACCCCACAGCTGGCCCAAATGAGCATACTTCGGATCCGTGAACTTCCTCCGCAGTAGAAAGGGCTTTCCAGCGGCGATATCCCCGGCTTGACGTAGCTCCTCCTTTATAGCTCTCAACGCAGAGCAGGCATCCTTGGTTTCGGCAGTGGCCTTCTTCAGGTCATCTTGCTCCGCTCGACGTTCTTTTTCAAGAAACTCGCAGCGGTCGGTAGCATTCTTCAACTTCCCGGCCATCTCGGCCATTTCCTCCCTGCTTCGGCACTGAGCAGCCTGTTCGGCTTTTAGCTCTTCGGCCGCCCTCAAGGCAGCCGCATCACTTTTTTGGGCTTGATCCTTGACTCGGGCTAGCTCCGCCCGAAGGTTCTCCATAGCAGCGGCACCATTTGCATAAAGCATACATGTGGTAAGTGAAAGTGCAACTATCCCTAAGTGGTTTTGGTAATTCATAACAACATATAGCTCATTGAGCTAATGCTATTCCAAGACTACTATTTTAGGAAAGCTCAATGAATGGCATGGCATGGATTATGAAAGTGGATCCCTCAAAATACTAAGGACAAAGGATTGGCTCAAGCTCAAAAGCTCAAGACTTTTCATTTTACATTTTAGTGATCCAAGATCACATTGAGTCTATAGGAAAAGCCAATACTATCAAGGAGGGATGAGGTGTTGCTTAATGAGCCTCTTGCTTCATGTGCTTAGTGATATGCTCTAAAACCCTCAACTACTTTCCCACATCCACAAATGACCTAAACCCAAAGCCAAAATCGGTCACAATGATTCTTCCTATCCGGCGCCACCGATTCCAAAAGTCATAGCCACTGCCACAAACCCTAAGCAAATCGGTCTTACTGATAGGGATCTCGGTCTCACCGAGATGGGGTTGTAATCTCTCTATTTCCCATCATAACGTTTCGGTCTAACCGAAGTGAGCGATCGGTCCCACCGAGATTGCAATGTAAACTCTCTGTTTCCTTTTTGTAACATTTCGGTCTCACCGAAAAGAGCAAATCGGTCCCACCGAGTTTACCTGACCAACTCTCTGGAAAGCTTATTACCAAATCGGTCTCACCAGTTTGTGTAATCGGTCTTAGCGAGATTACGTTATGCCCTAACCCTAACCGAATCGATCTCACCGAGATGCATGTCAGTCCCACCGAAAATCACTAACGGTCACTAGGTTTACTAAATCGGTCCGACCGAGTTTAACGATTCGGTCCCACCGAGTTTGGTAAATTGTGTGTAATGGTTAGATTTTGTGTGGAGGCTATATATACCCCTCCACCTCCTCTTCATTCGTGGAGAGAGCCATCAAAATGAACCTACACTTCCAACATACCATTTCTGAGAGAGAACCACCTACTCATGTGTTGAGATCAAGAAATTCCATTCCTATCATATGAATCTTGATCTCTAGCCTTCCCAAGTTGCTTTCCACTCAAACATTCTTTCCACCAGATCCAAAACCTATGAGAGAGAGTTGAGTGTTGGGGAGACTATCATTTTAAGCACAAGAGCAAGGAGTTCATCATCAACGCACCATTTGTTACTTCTTGGAGAGTGGTGTCTCCTAGATTGGCTAGGTGTCACTTGGGAGCCTCCAACAAGATTGTGGAGTTGAACCAAGGAGTTTGTAAGGGTAAGGAGATCGCCTACTTCGTGAAGATCTACCGCTAGTGAGCCAAGTCCTTCGTGGGCGACGGCCATGGTGGGATAGACAAGGTTGCTTCTTCGTGGACCCTTCGTGGGTGGAGCCCTCCGTGGACTCGCGCAGCCGTTACCCTTCATGGGTTGAAGTCTCCATCAACGTGGATGCATGATAGCACCACCTATCGGAACCACGCCAAAAACATCCGTGTCTCCTATTGTGTTTGAATCCTCCAAACCCTTCCCTTTACTTTCTTGCAAGTTGCATGCTTTAATTTCCGCTGCCTATATACTCTTTGCATGCTTGCTTGAATTGTGTCATGATTGCTTGACTTGTCCCAAAATAGCTAAAATCTGCCAAACTCTAAAATTGGGAAAAGGTTAAGTTTTTATTGGTCAAGTAGTCTAATCACCCCCCTCTAGACATACTTCAAGGTCCTACAAGTGGTATCAGAGCTTTGGTCTCCATTTGCTTTGATTTCCATTGCTTTTGGTGGTCATAGCCTTTGTTTCACAACCTAGGAGAGTATGGCGTCTAGCGAGGGAAATTATCACCGTAGAGGTCCTTACTTTGATGGTACTAATTTTGCTAGTTGGAAGCATAAGATGAAAATGCATATTCTTGGACATAACCCCGCCATTTGGGAAATTATTTGTATTGGCTTGCAAGGTGAATTATTTGATGGGAGAGAACCGAACCTTGAAGCTAATGCGGAAGAATTGAAGATGCTGCAATACAACGCTCAAGCATGGGATATCATCTTCAATGGATTGTGCCCCGAAGAATTCAACAAAATCAGCCGTCTTGAGAATGCAAAGGAAATTTGGGATACTTTGATTGATATGCATGAAGGTACTGAGTCTGTCAAGGAATCCAAATTAGATGTGCTCTAGAGTCAGCTTAACAAGTTGAAAAAGAAGGATGGTGAAGGTGTCGCTGAAATGTACTCTAGGCTTGCTCTTATCACAAATGAGATTGCCGGCTTAGGGAGTGAAGAGATGACCGACAAATTCATCATCCAGAAGATTCTAAGAGCATTGGATGGAAAGTATGATACCGTGTGCATATTGATTCAAATGATGCCAAACTACAAAGATCTCAAGACAACGGAAGTCATTTGAAGAATTGTTGCTCATGAGATGTCTCTCAAGGATAAATAGGAACTTCACAACAAGTCAAGTGAAGCCCCCACATCATCAAGTGAGAAACCAACCTTCAATGAGGAATTGAGCTTAATGGTGAAGAACTTCAACAAATTCTACAAGAGTAGAAGCAAAGAAAGAAGCTCCAAGTCAAGGTCTTACAATGACAAAAGATCTTCTAGTTGAGAGCACAATTTCTACAATTGTGGGAGACCCGGACACTACTCCAATGAGTGTACGGCAACCTACAAAAGAAGAGAAGATTCTCCAAGAAGAAGGAGCAAAAGAGAAGAATCACCACCAAGAGAGAGGAGGAGTAGAGATGATCGTTATGAACGAAGACCCTCACGGAGAAGAAAGGATTCGGAAAGGAAGGACAAGTCATCAAGGAGCTACACAAAACGAAGACATCAAGCTCATGTTGGTGAATGGGTTTCCCGCTCCGACTCCGACAATCACTCCGAGAGAAGCTATCACTCCAACTCCGAATATACTCAAGATGAAGGTGTTACCGGTCTACCACTTGTGTCAACCTACTCCTATGACATATTTGACTCACCAAATGAAGGTGTTGGAACATGCTTCATGGCCAAAGGTCCAAAGGTAACACATCTTGAGTATGTTGATTTCAATAGTGATGAACATGGCTTGCTTGTGGATGATGATTTCCTTGTTGACAACTCTAGTGATGAATACTATGATGAAACGTCAATTAATCATGCTAATCAAGATAAAACGAATGACAATGATAAGGAGAAGATTGAGCTTCTAACTAAGGAACTAAACTCTCTTAAGTTAGCTAATGAAACTATCTACGAAGATCATCGAGAACTTTTAAGGGCTCATGGGAAGTTGCGCTTTAAAAAGCTCAATCATGAGCAAGAGCATGAGTTCTTAAAAGCAATCAATGATGATCTTCGCAAGAAAAGTTCTTCTTACATTGCCAAACATTTACTCTTATCTACTTACATGCCTCAAGTCAAGTCTATTAACAAGTACAAGAAAGATACTTCCTCTAGTAGTAACAATAATAATGTCAAATCCAATATTGTTGCTTCTAGTAGTTCTCTTGATTCCACTAATGATTCTCTTAGCCAAGTTACACTTGAGCAAGAAAATAGCTTATTGAAGGGAATTATAGAGAAAGGTGTTTACAAGAGCCTTGCCGGGAGTAAGCAATTCGAGGAAATTGTACGCAAGCAAGGAAGGCACCGGAAGAATCAAGGTGTTGGTTTTGAACGAAAGTTCAATGCCAATGGAGTTGAGTGGGAAGAAGATCAATACCCCAAGACGAACTTTGTTCCTCAACAAGAGAAGTATGATCCTACTTCCTTCAAGGGAACACAAGCTCAAGATGATCTTCCACCACAAGACCACAAGAACAAAGGCAAGGACAAGCTTCAAGAAGAGATTGATGCATTTGAGGAAGCACCTAAAGCCTCGTTCAAGTGGGTCCCCAAGACTACGTCAAGTTCTACTTCATCAAGTACAACTACAACTCCAAGGATTCCCATCAAGATGATGTGGATCCCGAAGAAGAAGAACTAGAGAGTTCTTGAGGGTGACTCCGCCAACATTCTTCACTCATATCATTTTGGCAAGAACAAGTGCAATCAACTTCCACATCTTGCACTAGTTCAAGGAGTCACAAACCCTCATGTTGGTAAGGCAAGGGACTAGGTAACCTAATGATTTCATGGACATCATCTTGTGTGTGCATCACTCTATGTCTATGGATATCCTTGTTTGTTCCTTGTGGGACTAACCCATGTAGGTAAGTTGAAGCTGCAACTCACTCCAAAGGATTGCTCCAAATGATCTACATCAACATTGAGCATCTACATCTTCAACACCTACATGAAGTCATCATCGACAAAACCCAAGGTTAGTTCATCCCTCTAAGGGGGGATATCACATCTAGGGGGAGCTTAACTCTAAGAATTGAGTAAAAGCAACTCTAATGGTGTGAACACATCAATGCATTATGTAAAAGTGGTAACCCCACTTGAGATTAAACGATGAGTATGACCTATGATCAAATGTTCTCATTTGACTCCTAAGTCAATATACTCATATATAGATGACCTAGTCATCGCCAATTGCTTGATAGATGCTAGAATTGGTTGTGCATGCTTTTCCACATATTTCATTTGCCATCTTATTGTGTGAGCATGTTGGTGCATATTTTACTCATTCAAGGACATCCACTTGTTGTTTTTATTGTTTAGTTATTTTCTTTTTTGCCAAGTGGATGGACAAGAATGACTAAGAACCTTCTTTAGCTATCTATGCTTTTCTCATCTCAAACTCTATTCATGCTACATCACAAAATTTGATCAAGTCAGATTCGAACTACTCTGTGTGAGGAGCACTCGGAGTCCCCAATTCGTCATAGACTTAAAATTCCAAAACCTCTTTGTGATTCTCGGTCAGACTGATTCCACCATTTCGGTCCTACCGAGATCATCAAGTTGATCTGAGTTTTCAATCTCGGTGCAACCGATTTGAACTTTTCGGTCTCACCGATTTGCCGTAACTGAACACAGTTATGCATCTCGGTGCCACCGAGTCGTTCCACTCGGTCACACCGACAGGGTTGGGCTATATATAGCCACGGGCAAAATTTTGGAAATTTCTCCGAAACCCTTCGCCCGCGCAACAGCTCGCTCTGCCATCGGAGGTCTCCGAATTGTCTCCTCATTGCCAGCAGCCTCCTGTCGCTGGCCTCCGCCGCCGTCAACGGATTTCGTCCCCACCGTTGCTGCCGTAGCAAGTCCACCACCAAGTTAGGGTATGGACTTGATCTTTGTGCTATCCACTTCTGATTCCTAGCACATTGTATTTTTATCGAATCTTGCCACGATTGAAACTCTTCTATCTAGCCAAAGTAGTTCATAGATTAGATGAGATTCAAATTTTTAGGGTTAGGTTTCTACCGAAACCATCTCGGACCCACCGAGTTGAAAACTCGGTCTCACCGATTTGGCTTATGCCATTGCACTAGTGACTCTCGATCTGACCGAGAATTACTAATCGGTGCAACCGATTTGAGGATTCTGTGAAATCCTAGCAGTCTCGGTTCCACCGAACTGTGACTCGGTCCAACCGAGATCATCAGTTTAGGTTCCAAAACTGCTTCGGTATCACAGAGTTTAAAAATCGGTTGATCCGAAATGCTTTCTATGGAAAACTAAAACTGAACTTTTGAATCATTCTTTTGCAAAAAATCTCTGCATTTTGTGATGCTCATCTTTTCCATCTCATCTATAACTCTTCACAGGGTCAGCAGTCAGCTTTTGCAGTATGTCAGATCAGAGTGACAGCCAGAACAGGTCAGTAGAGCAGATGGACTTGAGTGAGGGCACTAGTACTCCTAGCAATTTGCCTAAGGTTGCAACTAGGCAAAGGAGGAAAAGAACTTCAGACTCAGAGGATGAAGATTACAAAGCTGAGGAAGATGAGGCTACTTCCAAGAAGGTAGTTCTCAAGAAGGAATATGGCTCTGCACAGAGCACAAAACCAGGTCTGAAGAAGAAAGTTCCTGCCAAGAGGACACCAATGCCAAAGGCCACAAAGTCCACTCAAGTGCCAGCTCAGGCTCAACCCAAAGAAGCACTTGAGAATAAAGTCACTTCTTCCAAACCTCAGAAAGTCCCCACTGGTGAAACTATGAAATTCCAAATTGAGTCAGAGGATGATGGGGCTCAAGACAAGAAAAAGAAGAGAGCAAGAACCACAACTGCAAAGGTCCTTGGAAAGCCCTCTATGAGAAGGGATTTTGATGAAGAGGAAGAGGATGCTGCACCAGCACCTAAGGCACCTAAGCTTATGGGTGATGCAATCAGATCAGGGGCTGCAACATCCAAGCCCAAGGATGCACCCAAAGCTGCCTCCAAGGCCAAGCAAGTTCCAAAGAGGAATACTAGGATTATTCTAGCCGCTAAGAAGAACAAGGCCCCAGTGCCAAATGTCGCTGAAGATCAGGATGAAGAAGGAAAGGTCTTAAGAAAGCTCAAGCCCAAGATACCAGACCACAATGATGCCCATCCTGTGGCAGAGGACATGAGAATCAGGAAGGATTCAGGGCTGAGACTGTGGAGGATGGAAGATCCATATGCCTCAAGAAGAAGAACTGTTGTTGACTACAGGTTCCACACAAAGGAACAGCAGGACTTTTATGAAACAATTCTGTTGGACAAGAATCCTATAGTCTATGACATGAGGTGGGTCGACTAGACCTACATCAAGGACAATGAGCAGCACTATCCTGGAGTGCAAGAAAGCTTTGTTGCTTGTGGAGTTGCTGATTTTTTTGGACAAAAGTTCACCAACTGGAATGATAAGCTTATCATGCAGTTCTACTCCACAGCACATTTTTACCCAGATGGTAGAATTGTTTGGATGTCTGAAGGTACAAGGTACCAATCCACTGTTGAAGAATGGGCAAGTCTGATAAATGCCCCCAAGGAAAATGAGGATGACCTGGACATTTATGCAAAGAAGAAGTTGGGTCACAATTCAATGGCTCACATGTACAAGGAGATTCCAGACAAGGCAGTAGAGACTCACAAGTTTGGATCAGTTCACTTTCTGCTGTCAGGGTTGCCAACCATCAATTGGATTCTGAGGCACACTCTGTTGCCCAAGTCTGGTGACCATAACATGATCAGAGGGCATGCCATCAACATGCTGCATGTGTTTGATGTGCCACATAAGTTCAAAGTCATGAGCCTAATTAATGAAACCATTAAGAGGACTGCACCAGATCAGAAGAGGAGCTGTGGATATGCACCTCAGATTTAGGAATTGATCAACTCAAAGATGGGCACAGGGAAATATCAGTTGGATAAGGAACATTTTCCACTTTATCCAGACTTTGAGGACAATGAGGTTGTCATCAATGAAGATGAACCACAATCAGTTCAAGCTCAGGAGAAGAAGGAGAAGGCAAAGAAGGAGAAGGCTGCCAAGATGCCAACTCAAGAGGATTGAGAAAGGACTGGCCACCCTCACTCAGAATCAGGAGAGCCTTGAGAGAATCATGGAACTCAAATTCCATGACCTTGATGTTAAAGTAACTGATATTCAGTCAGTTGTAGAGCAGCTGCAGGAGGACATGCTGGAGAAGCAGGGCAAGACTACCAATGTGTTTGCCAGAGTGCCCAGAGCCTAGAGGTCAGTTGCAGTGCCAGTGACAGACACTAGAGCAACAACTTCAGCACCAGCTATTGCCCCTACAGTTCCAGTGCAACCAGCTCCAGCATCCACTCCAACACCCTCTACTTCAACTGAAGCCTTCGTCCAAGGAGCTATCAGGACACCACCACCAGAAGATCAAGCCTGAGAGTCGATCTAGCACTATGCATTTTCCATGAACTTTTTGGTAACTTGTTGCCAAAGGGGGAGAAAAATGTATAGATCATAGGCTTCGAGAGAGAGAGAGAGTGTTGCTTTTATTCTCTCTTTCTTTATTTGGTGGTCTTTAAACTTTGTTTGCTTTTGGTTGAGATACTATGCTTGTGAGACATTGATGATCATGTGTTTGATCATAAGCTACACTTATGCATGCTTGATATTATCCTATCTATCTTATGTGATCACTCACTATGCTTGGTGATGAGTGCATGTATTCATTGTTTATTATTTTGAGCGCTCCACCAAGATGTATGTGACATGGGAGAGTAACCCATGAGCCTAATTCATTGTGCATTTGCAGTCCAAAGCAAATCTTAACCCATGCAAAAATTTAGGGGGAGCTCTTGCTTATCATGTACTTCTCAAAGCGACGATGTTATTCAATCTTATTATCATTTGTCGAAGCTTTGATCTATATGTTGTAATCAATTACCAAAAAGGGGGAGATTGAAAGTGCAACTATACCTAGGTGGTTTTTGTAATTCATAACAACATATAGCTCATTGAGATAATGCTATTCCAAGACTATTATTTCAGGAAAGCTCAATGAATGGCATGGCATGGATGATGAAAGTGGATCCCTCAAAACACGAAGGACAAAGGATTGGCTCAAGCTCAAAAGCTCAAGACTCTTCATTTTACATTTTAGTGATCCAAGATCACATTGAGTCTATAGCAAAAGCCAATACTATCAAGGAGGGATGAGGTGTTGCTTAATGAGCCTCTTGCTTCATGTGCTTAGTGATATGCTCTAAAACCCTCAACTACTTTCCCACATCCACAAATGACCTAAACCCAAAGCCAAAATCGGTCACACCGATTCTTCCTATCCGGCGCCACCGATTCCAAAAGTCATAGCCACTGCCACAAACCCTAAGCAAATCGGTCTTACCGATAAGGATCTCGGTCTCACCGAGATGGGGTTGTAATCTCTCTGTTTCCCTTCGTAATGTTTCGGTCTAACCGAAGTGGGCGATCGGTCCCACCGACATTGCAATGTAAACTCTCTGTTTCCTTTTTGTAACATTTCGGTCTCACCAAAAAGAGCAAATCGGTCCCACCGAGTTTACCTGACCAACTCTCTGGAAAGCTTATTACCAAATCAGTCTCACCGAGTTTGTGTAATCGGTCTTACCGAGATCACGTTATGCCCTAACCCTAACCGAATCGGTCTCACCGAGATGCATGTCAGTCCCACCGAAAATCACTAATGGTCACTAGGTTTACTAAATCGGTTCGACTGAGTTTAACGATTCAGTCCCACCGAGTTTGGTAAATTGTGTGTCACAGTTAGATTTTGTGTGGAGGCTATATATACCCCTCCACCTCCTCTTCATTCGTGGAGAGAGCCATCAGAACGAACCTACACTTCCAACTTACCATTTCTGAGAGAGAACCACCTACTCATGTGTTGAGATCAAGAAATTCCATTCATATCATATTAATCTTGATCTCTAGCCTTCCCAATTTGCTTTCCACTCAAATCTTCTTTCCACCAGATCAAAAACCTATGAGAGAGAGTTGAGTGTTGGGGAGACTATCATTTGAAGCAGAAGAGCAAGGACTTCATCATCAATGCACCATTTGTTAATTCTTGGAGAGTGGTGTCTCCTAGATTGGCTAGGTGTCACTTGGGAGCCTCCGACAAGATTGTGGAGTTGAACCAAGGAGTTTGTAAGGGCAAGGAGATCACCTACTTCGTCAAGATCTACCGCTTGTGAGGCAAGTCCTTCGTGGGCGACGACCATGGTGGGATAGACAAGGTTGCTTCTTCGTGCACCCATCGTGGGTGGAGCCCTCCGTGGACTCGCGCACCCGTTACCCTTCGTGGGTTGAAGTCTCCATCAACGTGGATGTACGATAGCGCCACCTATCGGAACCACGCCAAAACCATCCATGTCTCCAATTGCATTTGAATCCTCCAAACCCTTCCCTTTACTTTCTTGCAAGTTGCATCCTTTAATTTCTGCTGCCTATATACTCTTTGCATGCTTGCTTGAATTGTGTGATGATTGCTTGACTTGTCCCAAAATAGCTAAAATCTGCCAAACTCTAAAATTGGGAAAAGGTTAAGTTTTTATTGGTCAAGTAGTCTAATCATCCCCCCTCTAGACATACTTCAAGGTCCTACAGTAAGGCATGGGTGTCAAGCTACCTTACCAGGTGTCCGTGGAGAAGTTGCATACCTTGTGACTCGTCAAGCCGCTTATTGACAAGCGCGATGTCCGCATCCGCCACGTCGAGTTGCTGCTTCAGTTCGGCAAATTGATCAGTATGGCTAGCCACCGGACGCTCTGCCACCTATATAGGATAGGCGATATATTACAACTGAGATTATGATCGTCGGCGCGCTATCACTCTCGACAATGCACCTGTCTCAGGGGCTACTATCTATACAGGGCGCATTCTATATGCAAAACTGTCAGAAGGTATATCATTTTCACGTACCTCAAACCCCGTCAGTAAACTTCTGACGGCTTCATGCAATCCGCTCTCAGCGGATGAAATCCTTTCAATCACCGTACCCATTAACGCACGGTGATCTTCTGAGATAGACGCTCGCTCGAGCAGATCCTTCAGCTCCTCCGATCGTACACCAGTTGGTGCCGGACCTCCCGGCCCCGCCGAACTAGGGGAAACCCTCCGCGACGACACCTCAGGGTCGTCTGCCCCGCGTGACGGTGCGGCAGATGGAGGCGTTTCGCTCTCCATCATCTCCCGACGAAGATCCCCCGAAGATGAGCTCTGCTGAGAAGGGCTGAGATCCGAACTACAAGGTAAAATTTCGGTTATCATCAGAAATAAAAACAGGGATGTTCCTTATTACAAAACTGCCCTTTCTACTTACGACTCGCTGGAGGGATGATTCCCTTGGGGAAATAGTGCGGCCGGGGCTTCTCCTGGCGCGGGACCCTCTGGTGAAGATTTCTTCCCCCGCTTTGAGGCCTTGGCCTCCGGATCTTCAGAAGCGGTCCTCTTCTCCCCCTGGAGGGAGGGATTCTCGATCCCCCCTTCCTTGAAAGCCTCCTTCGCGAAGGAAGTGGCTTCCTTGTTCCCCCCTTGCCCTCTTTCAAAGGCGCAGCCTTCAGCATCTTGGTTAACACACGATCCGGCGTGGTCTCATGGAGGGGGGCCAGACACCTTATTAGTTTTGCTTTCGCTATCCACTCCTGTTCAAGGGACAACTCTTTAAAGGGCAAGTTTATGATAAATGTACGGATAGCGTGTCCGGGCACTGGGCTACTTACTGGAGTATCCGGGCGATTGCAGCTCAGACCTGCGTCCTCGGTCAAGTCCAGACACATCTCTTGTGATCCTAAGAAAAGTTTATACATCTCCACGGGCGTCGTGCCCACGAAGTGTTGAAGAGCTCGTGGTCCCTCCGGATTAAATTCCCACAGGCAGAGGGGCGACGTTTGCAGGGCAGAAGGCGCCGAATCAGCATGACCTGCGCCACTACGACCAGATTGATCTCTCTCTCTTGGAGGTCTCGAATACGGCCCTGCAGCAGAGGAACGTCCTTCGATGGCCCCCAGTCGAGCCCTTTGTTGACCCATGACGCCAGCCGCTATGGAGGACCCGGGCAGAAGGCAGGTGGCGCCACCCATTTGGTGCCCCTGGGAGCGATGATGTAAAACCACTCCTGTTGCCATAACAGCCCCTCTTGCAAAGAGCCCTCGGGCCAGGGAGCGTCAACATTTTTTCTTATAACAGCCCCTCCGCACTTTGTCGGCTGCCCCTTGATTATCTTCGGCTCCACTATGAAGATCTTGAGCCACAATCCGAAGTGAGGGGTAATGCGGAGGAAGGCTTCGCATACGACAATGAACGATGAGATGTCGAGGATGGACTCCGGATCCAAGTCGTGGAAATCCAGCCCATAATAAAACATGAGCCCCCTCACGAAGGGGACCGTCGGGAAGCCTAAACCCCGAAGGAAGTGAGAAATGAACACCACGCTCTCACCAGGCTCGGGAGTAGGAATAACCTGCCCTTGGGAAGGCAGCCTATGCAAAATTTCGCCGGTTAGATACCTGGCGTCTCTCAGCTTTAGCACGTCTTCTTCCGTGACGGAAGAAGGCACCCACCGGCCTTGCAGGTCAGAGCTGGACATTGTCGAAGGTCCGAAGCGCCTGAATCTGGAGCTTTGGGTGTTAGAACTCGAGGCGAGGGGCGGATTCGATTGAGATTGAAAGAAAGGAGCAGGCCTTGGTCTCGCTATAAAGAGGTTGAATACCAAGAGCCCTCCCCGTGGCCGTTTGGGACTCGCCTTCGATAGAGGGAGTGTGCCAGCGGGCACGGTTGGGTTACCCATGCCCGTATTGATGAGAATCTCGGAATAAGGGGACACGATCTCTGCTTTGACAAGACGTGGCAAGGAAACCGCTTCACTAAACGCGCTGACGTGGAACAATAAAAACGATTCGAATAAAGGCTTGGCCGTGGTGTGATGTCACGCCACAAAACGCGTCAGCAGATTGAACTTATGTAAACATTATTCTCTCTACGGCGGTATGTGGAATTTATTTTGCAGAGCGGGACACTATCCTTGTGTTCAAAATCTTGTATGAAGTATTCTGAGGAGGAACCCGCCTTGCAATGTCGAAGACAATATGCGCGCCGGACTCATCGTCATTGAAGCCTGGTTCAGGGGCTACTGAGGGAGTCCTGGACTAGGGGGTGTCTGGATAGCCGAACTATCATCTTTGGCCGGACTCCTAGACTATGAAGATACAAGATTGAAGAATCCTTCCCTTGTCCGGATGGGACTTTCCTTGGCGTGGAAGACAAGCTTGGCGATACGGATATGTAGATCTCCTAACATTGTAACTGACTCTGTGTAACCCTAGCCCTCTCCGGTGTCTATATAAATCGGAGGGTTTTAGTCCGTAGGACGAACAACAATCATACCATAGGCTAGATTCTAGGGTTTAGCCTCTCTGATCTCGTGGTAGATCTACTCTTGTACTACCCATGTCATCAATATTAATCAAGAAGGAGTAGGGTTTTACCTCCACCGAGAGGGCCCAAACCTGGGTAAAAACATCATGTCCCTTGTCTCCTGTTACCATCCGCCTAGACGCACAGTTCGGGACCCCCTACCCGAGATCCACCGGTTTTGACACCGACAATGTCCATTCATTATTTCTTTTATTTGTTTTTCTGCGCGTAATGTTTTTTTAAAAGAACTAACCGACCTAGCGGGCCGTGTCCGCCTGTGACCCTAGGCCTGGCCGGCCTTATAAGCCGGGGAGAGCCGACCCCGCAGCCCACCCAAACCCTAGCCCCAACCCGACCCCGCCGCCACTGAAGCCGCCGCCGCCGCCGATCCGCGCCGCCGTCGCCATGCCGCCACCCCGCCACCCGCCGCCGCCGACCGCCGCTGCCCCGCCGCCCTCGCCAGAGTGCCGCCGCCAACCTGCATCCCTAGGTAGCCGTCGGTTTTTTTTGTAAAACCGTTTGCTTTTTTCGAAACCCTAGATCCATTTTTTTATTAGATCCGGTTCGGTTTATTTTTTCTAGATTAGTCTATTTAGCGGACGTTCGTCCGTACGTTCGTTTTCACGAATGGTTTTCGTCATTTAGCCGCAGACAGCGAACGTTCATTCGTTAGCCTATTCGTCCGTTTTTCTTTTTCTCGGATTTTCCGCGATTATTTCTGATCGCGATTTCTCATCCGATTTTTGTTTTAGTATAACTTTTCGTCCGTTTATAGGAATCAGGCGATTCATGCGCCTAGAGTTTTTCTCGAAACCCTCTTTCCGTTTAACCCACTAAAACAAGTTTTTGCTACTGTAAAACTTGACTTAGGTCCAGATTAGTAAATGAAGCTTGTTTCTTTCGCCGTTTGAGTTTCGTTGCTTCGTTTGATTTGATTCTTTTTGCAAACCGGAGTTCTTAAGTTGAACTTTCTGGTTAGATCTCTTATTTGAGTTTTACCTGTGCATTAGATGAGTTCTTATTGTATGCTTGTTTGTTTGCGATAGAGTACCTGGAGTGCACCGCTTGCTACTTCGAATCTCTAGGTTTCACGGATCATCAGCAAGGCAAGTAACACTTTGATCATACCTCTTTACTACCCAGTTTTATTGCATTAGATCAACCCCCAAACAACTGCATGATTAGGATCTGATTAATATGTGGGTTTTGGGAAGTAGATGAGGTAGAACCTATTACCTGTTTATTATCAAACCTTTGGGAGTACTTCTACGTTTGCTTATATTGCCATGCTATGCTAGTGGACGTAGATTGGGTGAGTGTTTCCATGACAGATGTGAGATTGATAATTAATGGTTCACTTAAGGTGGTAACTTAAATTCACATCTGGGTGGATTGAGACACCTGGGGAAGCCAGTGTTGCCTGTATTTTTGGAAATCCCGGGGTACCGTGTGATTTTCCTATGGACCGCCACCCAGACTCAAAGGGATCGTGAGATTATTCATGCTAGAAACTTCCGTGTGCAGCCGCAAGCTACTATGAGCACTAGCATAGTTGATTAAGTTGCGTGAGCTCTTGAAGAGGTAGACTAGTAGATGTAGGGGATGTACGTTGGTACTGTCTACCCGGAGTAGAGAGTTAATGCTTCTGAAAGACTGTGTCTCGGTCATCCATTTCTCAAACACCATGTAGTGCGAGAAATCAAGCGGAGGAGATCGAGTTTTGCGGGGAAAAGTTCGCAAACCTCTGCAGAGTGTATAAACTAATCATGGTTAGCCGTGTCCCCGGTTATGGACGTTTTGAGTATCTAGTACTTGGATTATCATGTGAAACTCATCATGTTACTTTAATTAAATTTTGTTGGGTTTAATGATGATGCTTAATTGGGATTGAGTTGGAGTACCCTTCTCAATGTTTAACAACCACCATGATAGTTAAATAAAATTTATTCCTTTGTAGTAGGGAAAAACTGGCTTTATGCAAAAAACTATAACCATAGAGCTTTCCACCAGCCATATATGCATGTAGTATAGCATTATTCTTTCATTACTCTCTATGTGTTACATTGCCAGCATATTCCATGTGCTGACCCGTTTTCGGGCTGCAACGTTCATGTTGCAGACTTTTCAGATGACAAGTAAGGTGCCTTAGGTCGTGATCTTATACTCAGTGATGCCGTTGGAGTTCATGGACTCGCTTATCTTCCAAGCCTTCTGCTGTTATCGTTATTAGATGGCCTTAAGCCATATTTATTGTAATAAGTTCTCTTTTGAGACATTCAATGTAATAAGTGTGTGATTGCTACTCTGTTATAAATCCTTTAGGTACTGTGCGTGTCAGCATTATCGATCCAGGGATGACACTGATGCACAGAGATCAGACTGTTTGAGGTCTGGTCGCTACAGAAAATTACATTGATAAATATGTTAGGTAGCATTCCACATCAAAAATTCTGTTTTTATCATTTACTTACTCGAGGACAAGCAGGAATTAAGCTTGGGGATGCTTGATATGTCTCCAATGTATCTATAATTTTTGATTGTTCCATGCTATTATATTATCTGTTTTGGATGTTTAATCAGCTTTAATATGCTCTTTTATATTATTTTGGGGACTAACCTATTAACCGGAGGCCCAGTGCCAGTTTCTGTTTTTTTGCCTATTTTAGAGTTTTGTAGAAATTGAATACCAAATTGACTCCAAACGAAATGAAACCTTTGCGATGATCTTTCTTGGACCGAAAGCAAACCAGAAGACTTGGAGTTGAACTCAGAGATGCAACAAGGCGTCCACGAGGCAGGAGGGCGCGCCCAGGGGGGTAGGCGCGCGCCCACCCTCATGGGCCCCTCGTAGCTCCACCGACGTACTTCTTTCGCCTATATATACTCTTATACCCTAAAAACATCAGGGGGAGCCACGAAACCACTCTTCCACCGCCGCAACCTTCTCTACCTGTGAGGACCCATCTTGGGGCCTTTTCCGGTAATCTACTGGAGGGGGATTCGATCACGGAGTAGTTTACCACCATTGCCTCTCCGATGAAGCGTGAGTAGTTTACCACAGACCTTCGGGTCCATAGTCATTAGCTAGATAGCTTCTTCTCACTCTTTGATTCTCAATACAAAGTTCTCCTTGATGTTCTTGGAGATCTATTTGATGTAATACTCTTTTGCAGTCTGTTTGCCGAGATTCGATGAATTGTGGATTTATGAAGAAGATTATCTTCGAATATTATTTGGTTCTTCTTTGAATTTTTATATGCATGATTTGATATCTTTGCAAGTCTCTTCGAATTATCAGTTTAGTTTGGCCTACTAGATTGATCTTTCTTGCCATGGGAGAAGCGCTTAGCTTTGGGTTCAATCTTGCATTGTCCTTTCCCAGTGATAGTAGGGGCAGATAGGCATGTATTGTATGGTTTCCATCTAGGATAAAAGTATGGGGTTTATATCATATTGCTTGAGTTTATCCCTCTACATCATGTCATCTTGCTTAATGCGTTACTCCGTTCTTTATGAACTTAATACTCTAGATGTATGACGGATAGTTGTCGATGTGTGGAGTAATAGTAGTAGATGCAGAATCGCTTCGGTCTACTTGACATGGACGTGATGCCTATGTTCATGATCATTGCCTTAAATGTCTTCATAATTATGCGCTTTTCTATCAACGAGATTGATTAGGTTAGAGAGATAGAAAGAGATGTTTTTTATTAGACGTGAGATTTGGTTAGAGTAAGGGTAATCTAGCTTCTGAAAGATCTATGGTAACTATTTTTTGACTTAAAGATGGTCCACCAAATTAATGGATGGATCTTTCTGATTATTGTGGGATTTTCTAGAATATTTCCTTTTTTCTGGTTAACCCACAATGCACTTTTTATATATAATAGATTGCTCGGCAGTAATTCGTTCACCCACCGTAATACATGCTATCTCGAGAGAAGCCACTAGTGAAACCTATGGCCCCCATCTATCTTTTCCATTATATTGCATCTCCTTTCCATATTGTTGAATTTTGTTTACTATTTTGCAATCTTTACTTTCCAATCTATACAACAAAAATACCAAAAATATTTACTTTATTATCTCTATTAGATCTCACTTTTGCGAGTGACCGTGAAGGGATTGACAACCCCTTTATCGCGTTGGTTGCAAAGTTCTTGATTGTTTGTGCAGGTATTCAGCAACTTGTGCATCGTCTCCTATTGGATAGATACCTTGGTTCTCAAAACTAAGGGAAATACTTAAGCTACTTTGCTGCATCACCCTTTCCTCTTCAATGGAAAACCAACGCAAGCTTAAGAGGTAGCATTCAACTCTGCGCATCTTCCCTAGCTCCTGTTCTTTCCTGTCTGAGGCCTCACCATTGTCCTCCGCCCTGGTTCGCTCGCTGCGGCGCCACCCTCCGGTGTTGTGAACCTGGTAACAATGGAAAGGAATAAGGAGATGACTATACATGGTGATGATGACAGTAGGGACCCACTAAGATCATGGCAGTAGGCAAGCAAGGGCCTCCTTTATTACAAGAAAAAATGGTTCCTCCTGATGGTTTCCTGACATCTAGGTCCCACGCCACTGTCAACGTAGTCAATAAGTGAGATAACTGCACAAGGAGCGGCTGACACCCAGGACCCAGAAGCTCGCGCAGTATTTTCCTGTTTTTGGGATGGAGCAGGGTATCAAATAGGTTGTGTGGGAACTGTGGCCCATCTAGTTGAAGCTTTTATTTCATATGTTCACCACATGACCAGCCCAATTTTTTTCTTTCTGAAAATGGCTACCCTAGCTATTTTGTTTTTTGCAGAATACCCAATGGAGGCATACTCGCTTTTCCACGCCCTACTGGGCTAGAAATCTTTCAAGACGTGGAGGGATGCATTCGACTTCCCCAGAAAATGGGCTATAACTATTAAGAAATGGGATGTAAAATGGAAAAATACAGCAAACAAGCAATTTGTTCCAAATTAATTTTCTTCTTTCAGATTTTGATATTTCAAATTTCATTGTTTTTTGTGCGGGTAATATTTCATTGGATTTTAAATTAAGGTATGTTTAATTTTTAAATTATTTTGAATCTAGCTAGAAATTTCAGGTTGTATGATGTTTGCAACAGATTTGAAGGCTGATTGTGGGTCTACTAGGTTGATTTGGAGGCTGAACATTGGATGTTAATCCATCCAACGGCCGTGATGCTTCTTCAATATCTGATCTTCTTGCTCCGTCCGCCTAAACCAGCTCCTATGGGATCGCCTGCTCCCACCTCCATTGGCCAGCTAGCTAGGCCATTCCTCTACTCACCCACACCTCCAGTTATTTTCCGGCGACGGCAGCCGAACCAGTAAACCCTCTTACTCCCCACCATGTGGGCAACCACTGCCGAGTCTTCCCCAGCTCCGGGTTGTTCCCTTCCTAGACCTCGTCGTCGTCCACCATGTTGGTGCTCTCAACGCGGCATGGTCCATGGCCGCACCCAAGCAAGTGCCTCCTTATTATGCGAAAAATGGTGTCTCCCATTGACAGGATGGACCCACCAGCTGCATCTCCGCACGCAAGCAAGTGCCTCCTTATTACGTGGAAAGAAAAGTTTCCTCCCCCTGACAGCTGAGACACCACCAACTATATCTTCACACGCAAGAAAGTGCCTCCTTATTACGCGCAAGAAAAATGATTCCTCCCGCTGCTAGTTGGGACCCACCCGATTTGGAGGCTGCCTTGTTGACGTGTACGCATTGCTTTGTCAACTTAGTCAACAAATGATTCTAGCAACAGTGACCTTTGAATGTTAATCCAATTGTCGTGCTACTTCTTCAACCTCTAATATTCTTGTTCCAGCCGCCCAAACCAGCTTCGGTCGCACCGCCTGCTCCCACCTCCGATGGCTGCCTATGCTGCCGCATAGGCATCACCACCCCACCGTACTCCCATGTCACGCCCAATATGCGATACTATCCTAAAGAGACTCGAAAGTCCCACCAAGGATAGAACCGCATATTGAAACGCTTTTGCAAGGTGGATATCATTAGATCAACATTACATAATAGATGGGGATACATACAAAAGGCATACAATGCCACACGAATACAACATCACAATCCATAAGATCAACATCCAACTATGGATGAAACACAAACAGAAACTCAAACGACATCCACCCTGCTAGCCCACCCTGCCGACCTGGAACCTATCCCCTGATCGAAGAAGAAGCAGAAAACGAAACTCTAAAACAAGCAAGCATCGCTCTCATGTCAAGATCATCGCATAACCTGTACCTGCAACTGTTGTTGTAGTAATCTGTGAGCCACGAGGACTCGGCAATCCCATTACCATGGGTATCAAGACTAGCAAAGCTTAATGGGAAAGGAAAGGGTATAGTGGTGAGGTTGCAGCAGCGACTAAGCATATATGGTGCCTAACATACGCAAATAAGAGCGAGAAGAGAGCAAACGGAACGGTCGTGAGGCTAACAATGATCAAGAAGTGATCCTGAACTCCTACTTACGTCAAACATAACCCAAAACCGTGTTCACTTCCCGAACTCCACTGAAAAGAGACAATCACGGCTACACACACGCTTGATGCGTTTTAGTTCGAATTTGGTGTCAAGTTATCTACAACCGGACATTAACAAATTCCCATCTGCCACATAACCGCGGGCACGGCTCTCGAAAGTTTATACCCTGCAGGGGTGTCCCAACTTAGCCCATCACAAGCTCTCATGGTCAATGAAGGATATTCCTTCTCCCAGGAAGACTCGATCAGTCTCGGAATCCCGGTTTACAAGACATTTCGACAATGGTAAAACAAGACCAGCAAAGCCGCCCGATGCACCGACAATCCCGATAGGAGCTGCACATATCTCGTTCTCAGGGCAACACCGGATAAGTCAAGCTACGAGTAAAACCAGACCTCGAGTTTCCCCGAGGTGGCCCCGCAGGTTGCTCGGTTTAGACCAACACTTAGAGAAGCAATGGACTGGGGGGCTAAAATAAAGATGACCCTCGGGTTGGCCGACCCAAGGGAAGGGTATAGGTGGTGGTGAGGCAAATGGTAAAACCAAGGTTGGGCCTTTCTGGAGGAGTTTTATTCAAAGCGAATTGTCAAGGGGGTCCCATAAATCAAACAACCGTGTACGGAACGCAAAATCCGAGAACATAATACCGATATGACGGAAACTAGGGCGGCAAGAGTGGAACAAAACACCAGGCATAAGGCTGAGCCTTCGACCCTTTACCAAGTATATAGATGCGTTAATTAAATAAGAGATATTGTGATATCCCAACATAAACATAATCCAACATGGAGGAATCTTCATCTTCACCTGCAACTAGCAACGCTATAAGAGGTGCTAAGCAAAAGCGGTAACATAGCCAAACAATGGTTTGCTAGGAAGGGTGAAAAGGTTAGAGGCTGGCATGGCAATTTGGGGAGGCTTGAAGAGAAAATGATAGGTAGTGCAGCAAAGCGATAGCACAAAGCAACTAGCATAGCAATGATAGTAGTGAGATCCAAGGTGACGGTCATCTTGCCTGAAATCCCGCAAGGAAGAAGAACGAGTCCATGAAGAAGACGAACGGATGAAGCCGAACCAAGCGTAGACGAACGAATCCTCACGATCGCAACGAAACAGGAACTATCGAGAAGAAGCACACAACATGGTAAACACGCCACACATGAACAAGGCATGATGCTCAACCAAGTTTGATGCATGACAAAGCTAGATGAGGCTACTCGTGGCAAGAGATGATGCAAACAAGAGCAACACATCAAGGCAAGTTTAAATGAGGCCGGAAATAACATATAACAATTCCGGTAAGTCCTCATATGCAACTTTCGAAATTGGTCCAGATCTGAATAAACCTTATGTTCAAGTTGTTAAACAGCAAGTTAAAATGCACCAAGATGATCTACACGAAATTCTAATCAAGTTACATATAAAGTTCATTTAGTTCGGAGATACGGCCTAGAAGATATGAGCAAAACAAGTTAAACATGGCATTGAGGCAAAAGGCATCCAAACATCAAGCAAACATCTCAAAACAAGGATGCAACATGATAATATGAAACTTCATGAAAAATCAAGCAAGTTTCATATAGAGCACACTCAAAACGGAGCAACGGTTCAACACATGCACTCTTTAAAGGACAAGCTGTCCAAAACAGCAACTAGGCATCTAGCAAGCATCAAAACAATATGCTACAGCACCCCAACATAAGAACAAATGGCATGGGCATGAAGTACAGGTAAGGCATGACAGAACATGAACACTGAGCTATCTCCAGAAAACACTATAACATGCTCAAAAGGACATGGCAAGCTTGCAAATAATAACAGTTTACAGACTTGGCAGAAATAACATCAGGTTGCAATGTTTAGAGCTATCAAACAACATGTTACAAGCACTTAACATGGAAAACAAAGGCATGGCATGCTAATACTAAAGAAAAAGAACAAAACTCCCTTACTGATCTAATTCCAAAGATCAACATAAATGATGGTGGCATCCATGCAAACATGGCAAATGATATGACAGATTCGGACATGGCAGGAACAACAATAAGTGGGCATGTTGGTGAGCTTGTACAACTCACCACAGAGCAATACATGGCATGAAAAAGTGAACCAACAGTAATAATACATGCTTATGAAGCCAAGCATGGCAAGATCATGTTCATAGGATGCATGGATCACTAGCAAAACACATGGCAAAACTGAACTTAATGTTAACAGGCTGAGAGCAACATTATTTAGCAATTTGAGAGCAAGATAACAACAAGCTACAGCAGGCCATAAATGCAACCAGGGGCATGGATGGATAGATCATGACATGTATAACAAGACATCCTTAGTGAACATCTCCAGATTTTGCATATAATGACTTGTAGCAGCAGGTTTACATAGCATCATGTTATAACCAAATCAGCCTAGCAAAACAGCAACAACGAGTACCCTACTTCACAAACTCTATGCACTCACTACAAGACCCACAAAATTACATGGATTGCACCACTGTGAAGATGGAATGATGTAGCTCAAAACTCATGTAGACATCAAGCTCATAGGATGCACACACAAAATGCAATGAAAAAGACAAATCACCAAGTTCTGTTAAACTACAGCAGACAACATCATATAGCACTCTTGCAACGACGATTAGGGTATCAAGATTAACTCAAACAAGCATGGCACAATGTAATGAAGTGTAGATCATCTCACAGTGAACATTTTGATATATTATATGCATGAATCGGAGCTACGGGCAGCAAGTTACAAGCCACACAAGGATGCAACATGCTGACAAAATCTCAGGACTTGGTCGAATTTGCTGGAATAAAAACTGAGCGTCGGATAACTACACAGCGCACATGGCGGCAGATAGAGCAGCGGGACTGGGCTCGGGTTCTCACTAGAGTGGGCTTGGCCTAGGTTCGAAAGAGACCGGCCGGCGGAAGGCCTGGGTTGGGCCGGCGAGGCTGAGCCGTGGCCCACGCGGCCACACGCCAGGAGGAGGCCTAGGGGGGCAAGGGCGTCGTCTCCCGACGCGGGATGAGGTTGAAGGCGCAGGACGGCGGCGTGGTTCTCCGGCGAGCGTGGGGCGGGACCGCGGCGAGGGAGGAGTGAGGGGAAACGGGTGGATCGAGGGCCAGGCTCCTCAGATCCGTTGGCGGCGCGGCAAACAGAGGACGGATCCGACGGCGTCCACGTCTCCGGCGAGCTCCGGCAGTGGCGACGGTGGCGGTTCCCTGCGGGGTAGAGAGGGTGAGGAAGAGAGTAGGATGAGGAGAAGGGCGAAGGGGGGCGGCGGTGACACTCATCTGCGGCGACGGGGAACCTCGACGGCGGCGTGCCGGTGCAAGGCGGGCGGCGGCGCGGGTGTCCTCCCGATCCAGATGGGATCGAGCGGGAGGCGTTGCGGGAGACGAGCAAGGAGCTTGCGGTCGGCGGTCGGTCTTGGGTGGGCTTCCCAGGGCCCGATCTGGGTGCTAGCAGGCCCGCGGGCTTCATAGCGGCATGGGAAGGCCAGGGAGCGACGTGGCGAGGCGCCACTCGCTCGAGACAGCGGCGCGGGTGGTGGCTGGTGGCGGGGGCGGCGCCAAGTGGAGGTGGGAGGTTGGCCGGGTGCGGAATGCGAGGTGGAGGGGGGCTGGCTGCGGCACAGATCCCGAGGTTGGAGGAGGGGAGGCTAGATTGCCCATTTTTGGAAGGAAGGGTGAATATAAAGGGTAGGTGCTAGGTTTGGGGGGGTTTCGGGGGTTTTCGGGCATCGGATCTCTATCCGACGGTCTGGGGCGGAGGGGGTTTAGCTAGGCTGCAGGTGGGCTGAGTAGAGTGGCTAGGGAGAGAAAAGAGGAGAGGCCCGACAGCAGTTTCGGAATGGACAACGGAGAGAACCGGGAGGACCCGAATGGATGCAAGTTTTGAAAAGCATGCAGATGAATGCAGATGATGACATGGCAAAATGCAACACGGAAGCAAATGACATGGCAACAACGACGAATAACTGGAAGACACCTGGCGCATCGAATCCGGGGGCGTTACATCCCACCACTGGCCAGGCCTTACCTTTACTCACCCACACCCCCTATTATTCTCTGGCGACGACAGCCTTACACCGCAACCCCACAAGTGAACCCTCATACTCCCCTCCGCATGGGCATCCACCTACCTCGTATTTCCTGGCTCCACATCGTTCCCTTCGTAGGCCAAGCCGTCCACCGCGTTGGTCCTCTCGGCATGGCTTGGTCAACATGGTTAACAATCGACAGCCATCGGAAGAGGACTATATGTGGTGAGGCTGACCATTGGACCCACCAGCTACATCTTCGCATGGAAGGAAGTGCCTTCTTATTATGCAAAAAAATGATTCCGCCCCCTGACAACTAGGACCCACCAGCTTTATCTTGGCATGAAAGTAAGTGTGTTTTTATCCTCCCTGATAGTTGGGACCCACCATACCGAAGCATACATACCGTTATCTGTGTGGTCGCAGACGTGTACGTACATACCGATAGATCGGTCTGTCTGCCAGGATGAACCGTGGCCGAGTAAGGAGCGGTAGAAGTTCAGGTAGTCCCGTCTAAATCTTGTACACCTATGACAACCACGCTGCAAAAATGACGGCCATGCACATGGTGTCAAGCGCGTATAGCGACGACATCATGTTCATCGGCAGCTAACCAGCTGGGTCGGAATATGTCCTGTTCAATGGGAGCTAACCGGCTTGGACGGAACAACCGAAATGGGGTCTGGTGTACCGCAGTACGGAGGAAACGGTCTTCTGTTCGACCAGGTACCACAAAATAGAGGAAACATACTTCTCTTCAACCTCCTATGGTCGCAACAGCGTCTAGTTGATCGGGAGGAGTCTGGCGTACCGCAAAACAAAGGAAACGGACTTCTCTTCGACCTCCTACGATCGAAACGGGGTCCTGTTCATTAGGAGAGGTGTGGCGTACCGCAAAACGGGACTCCACGGGCTATTGTTCATCCACCATCAACTTCCTCCAGCCTCCATCTGCTACTGTTCATCCACCGTCTCCGGCCTCCACTAACCACTGTTCATCCACGAGCTACTATTCATCCAGCCTCCACCGGCTACAGTTCAACCAGCCTCCACGGGATCCTGTTCATCCACCCCCAACTGGTTGGGGTGTTTGGCGGCCTCCTCGATCAAGGTCCTGTTCATCTAGTGGCTACTGTGTACTACCATGGGGTCATGTTCATCCAGCGGCAACCGCCTACACACGGCCAGGGTCCTGTTCATCCAACCCCCACCGAGAACTGTTCATCCATAGCCAACCCAACCGGCTCGACTGAAACCACGTCTCGACTTATTCTACGTATTGGGCGCGCGGCAACAACGGGCACTGTTCATCTAGAGGCAACCTAACCGGCTAGCTACGTCTCGCACGGGGATTCGATCGGCTTCAGTAAGTAGCAGCAGTGATCGATCGCCCGCGTTCAGTTAGCAGCAGTAGTGAAGGAATCGCTCGGGTTCAGTCAGCAGCGAAGGAATCACTGGGGTTCAGTTAATAGCCAGGGTTCGATCGCTCAAGTTCAGTAATGTAGCTAGTGCAATATCTCGGGTTCAGTAAGCGAATGCCTCACTCAGGTTCAGTTAGATCCTAATGCCTCGCACAAATGTGCATACCTATACGAAAGAAACATGCAAACCTCAGTGCATCGCTCGGCCCCGACTTCCCACCGTAACCGGAAACTCCTCAAAATTTTCCTCGCGCTTGCTTCTACCATGATTTTTTTTCCTCATGACAAAAAGCCCATTTTCTATCATGATTTTTTGTCATAGAAGTAGGAGACCAAGACATCTATGATGATACGTGTTTTTGTCACAACTATTGTCATAGAGGTGTCATAACCATGACAGGAAAAAAATGTTCGCGCCAAAATGTCTTGCATGTGTCTTTTTTGTGTAGTGCTCGCACTCGCATTGGGGTGTTTCTGCCGACTTGTCGCTACCCCACTGATGAGTATGTGTGTGCAGCATCCATTTCCACACCCTCGTCATTGCCCACTTCTTCTTGGGCGGCTCTCGGGGATCCGCAATGGCATGCGTCCCTGAAGGAGGAGTTTGACACCTTGTAGTGCAACCAAACTTGGCAGCTTTTTCCATGTCCACGCGGCACCAACATCATCTCTAGCAAGTGGGTGTTCAAGCAGAAACTTCGCCCCGATAGTACACTCGAGATCTACAAAGCACGTTGGTTGGTTTAAGCTATTTGTCAGTGAGCCGACATTGAATTTATGGACACCTTTGCCCCGGTTATTAGACCGGGCACCATCCATACCATCTTACACCTCGCGGTGTCTCAGGCGTGGCCAGTGCACCAGATGGATGTCTCCAACGCCTTTTGTCGGTGTCAAAACCGGCGGATCTCGGGTAGGGGGTCCCGAACTGTGCGTCTAGGCGGATGGTAACAGGAGACAAGGGACACGATGTTTTTACCCAGGTTCGGGCCCTCTCGATGGAGGTAAAACCCTACTCCTGCTTGATTGATATTGATGATATGGGTAGTACAAGAGTGGATCTACCACGAGATCAAGGAGGCTAAACCCTAGAAGCTAGCCTATGGTATGATTGTTGTAATGGTTGTTCGTCCTACGGACTAAAACCCTCCGGTTTATATAGACACCGGGGAGGGCTAGGGTTACACAGAGTCGAATACAATGGTAGGAGATCTACATATCCGTATTGCCAAGCTTGCCTTCCACGCCAAGGAAAGTCCCATCCGGACACGGGACGAAGTCTTCAATCTTGTGTCTTCATAGTCTTGGAGTCCGGCGGACGATGATAGTCCGGCTGTCCGGACACCCGCTAGTCCAGGACTCCCTCACCTTTCTCCATGTCCATCTTGACGAGCATGTGTATTGCAAGCAGCCCACTAGTTTTGTCAATGACGCATACCCAGATCATGTGTGCCTTCTTTCATGCTCATTATATGGGCTCAAGTAGGCACTGCCTACCAGGTACCAGTGCGTCATTAAGTTTCTTCATTAGCTCGGCTTCCACTCCACTCGCTCGGAAGCCTCGTAGTTTGCCTATTGACAGGGTCATGAAACTGCCGACCTACTCCTCTATGCATCCTTCTACCTATCGATCGTTGGTTCTCTACAATACCTGATGCTCACGTGATAGGTTTTGCAGTAAATTTTACGCGAGGTGTATCTCATATGCATTTGCCTCGTGATACTCACTAGAGCATGGTGAAACAGATTCTTTGTTACATTGGCGGTACTCTAGATCATGGCCTTTCGCTCCACACCTAGGCAACTATGGACATTGTGGCATACTCTGAGGCAAATTGGGTTGGCCGTTGATGACCTGCAAGTGCACGGGGTTGTTGTAGCACTTTCGTGATAAGTAACACCAGCCCACAAGGAGCTGATAGGAAGGCACCACAAACCCCGCAACCACACTTTCACTTAAGGTAGCTATGTACGCACCCAAACTGGAGTTTGGAAATAGCCTATCTACTATATCTAAATAGGAGCTCCCCACTACCTGATTTCTCTTGAAAAGCAACCTACCCACATCAGCATGGAAATGCAGCCAACCACCGCAGCAAATCTACCACCTCAGCCTTCCATTCTTAGCATGTGTTGAAATTCACAGTACATGTGCCCTCATTCACTCGACTCAAATTCTCGCATGTGGGTTGGGTTGCCTGAGCCAAGTCGCGAGGGTATGTGGTTATATGTAAACACATGCCAGATCTACTTATTCGGTTGTAGGACCACCTATGGACCATGAACCAGGTTGTTAGGTGCCCATTGAAATGACTCTAATCGCTAGACCTTCCCTGCTGATTGTGCGTTGTTGTTGCTGTCACTTCCATTGTCACAACCTACAAATTGTTGGAAATATGCCCTAGAGGCAATAAAAAAATGGTTATTATCATATTTTCCCATTCATGATAAATTTTTATTATTCATGCTAGATTTGTATTGATTGGAAACTTAAATACATGTGTGAATACATAAACTACGCCATGTTCCTAGTAAGCCTCTACTGCTAGCTCGTTAATCAAAGTGGGTTCTGGTTTCCTCACCATAGACATGAGTTGTCATTTGGTAATGGGATCACATCATTAGGAGAATGATGTGATGGACAGATGCAACCATAAGCTTCGCATCAGATCGTTTAACTATTTGCTAAAACATTCTTCTTGTCAAGTATCGGTTCTTTAGACCTTGAGATCATGCCATTCCTAGATACCAAAGGAATGCTTTTTGTGTTATCAAATGTCACTTCATAAGTGGGTGATCATAAGGTGCTCTACAGGTATTTCCGAAGGGGTTTTTTAGGTTTCATGGACCGAGGCTAGGACTTGTCGCTCTGTGTGACGAAGAGATATCTCTGGGCCCTCTTGGTAATACAACATCACAAGAAGCTTTCAAGCATGTGACTAATGAGCTTAGTCATAGGAACTTATATTAGAGAATGAGTAAATAGACTTGCCGGTAACGAGATTCAACTAGGTATGGAGATACCAATGATCGGATCTTAGTCAAGTAACATATCGCAAGAAAAAGGGAATTGCATAAGGGATTAACTGAATCCTTGACATCGTGGTTCAACTGATGAAGATCTCCATGGAATATGTGGGAACCAATATGAGCATCCAGTTCCCGTTGTTGGTTATTGACCAAAGAGGAGTCTCGGTCATGTCTATAAGATTCTCGAACCCGTAGGGTCGCATGCTTAACATTCGGTAGTGCTAGGGTAGTATTGAGATATTAATAGTGAAAGTCCAAAGGTTGTTTAGTGGGCCCGCAAAGGATCAAGGACATCACGAGGAGCTTCAGAATGGTACGGAGGTAATGATTTGTATGTGGAAAGTGGTTGTCGGGGTATAGAAAAAAGTTCATTTTTTCTGAAATTATACTGGGAAGCTTCCAGAAGGTTTCGGAGGACTCCGGAGGGGTCCGGAAGTCCGTAAAAGGTTCCACCACGTCCTATACAGTACCATGGGCTATAAGGGAGTTCCATGGCCTTACCTGGCCAGGCGCACCACCCCCTACATGGCCCATGCGCCTGGGGAAGGGAAACACTAAGGGGAGGGCCCTCCACTTTGTTTGGAGGGCACTCCCCCCCTTTTCTGCCGCCCTTGCCTTGGGAGGGGGGATAGGGATGGCACACCCCTCCCTCACCCCTATATATAGTGGGGAGCCGCAGGGGGAAGTTAACACTTCCATGCTTGCCCTGTCTCCCTCTCATTACTCTTTGTCCATGTTCAGTCAGCGCTTAGCAAAGCCCTGCCGAAATTCCGCTACCGCCGCAGGGGGAAGTTAACACTTCCATGCTTGCCCTGTCTCCCTCTCATTACTCTTTGTCCATGTTCAGTCAGCGCTTAGCAAAGCCCTGCCGAAATTCCGCTACCACCACCACCACCACGCCGTCGTGTTGGTTCAGATCTCATCTACTATTACTTGTATCTGTGTTGGTATTTCCCTGAAGAGGAGAGGATTATGTAGCACATCAATAGTAAGTATTTCCCTTAGTTATGAGACCAATGTTATGAATCCAGTAGGCGAACCAAGCAACACTATGTAAACGGTACCTGCACACAAAGAACAAATACTTGCAACCCAACATGTAAGAGGGGTTGTCAATCCCTCCTCGGTATTGAGATAGATTAAATTGTATGAGATTTGATAAGTAGATCTAACAAAAGCACACAAAATAAAATAAATAAAGAAAAAGTGCACCAAGGTATGTTTGGGCTTTTGGAATAATAGATCTAAAAATAATATGATAGGAAATAGACACGGGGGCCGTAGATTTCACTAGAGTGGATTCTCTCGAGAAAATAGCATACGGTGGGGAAACAAATTACTATTAGGCAATTGATAGAAAAGAAAATAATCATGACAATATCCAAGACAATGATCTTGTATATAGGCATCACGGCCAAGATTATTTGACTGACTCCTGCCTGCATCTACTACTATTACTCCACACATCAACCACTATTCATCATGCATCTAGTGTATTCAATTCATGAATAAATGGATGAATGCAATATGAACGATGACATGATGTAGACAAGATCTATTCATGTAGGAATAGACCACATCTTTTTATCCTTAATAGCAAAGATACATGTGTGCCATGTGTCCTCCTATCACTGAGATTGAGCAGCGCAAGATCGAACCCATCACAAGGGGGGAGTAGTTGTAGATGCTTAATTGTAAAGTAGATGTTAATTAGGGTAGTAGTTGTAGATGCTTAATTAGTTTTTAGTACAAATTCCTCGGGTTCATCAATGGGTGCTTAAGTAGTTGTAGATGCTTAAGTACCTAGGTAGGGTTCATCTAATTAGTTAGTACTTGTAGATGCTTAAGAACTAGGGCAGTAGTATATAGTTTAGAGAAAAAATTCAATATAGTTTTTTTACTGTTTTTTAGTAAGTGTTTAATAGAATTAGTAAGATAATTAATAGAACTAGTTAAACTAGTTTATTTTTAGTAAGAACTAGTTGAATTAATAGAACTAGTTTAACTTTAGTAAGAAAATTAATAGAACTAGTTGAACTTGTTTATTTTTAGTAAGAACTAGTTGAATTAATAGAACTAGTTTTTTTAGTAAGAAAATTAATAGAACTAGTTGAACTAGTTTATTTTTAGTAAGAACTAGTTTATTTTTATTTATAGTAAGTGCTTAGTTGAACTAGTTGAACTAATACAACTATTTTATTTTTAGTACAAAAATTAATAGAACTAGTTCACTTTTTTAGTTAAAGCAATTATTCCCGCATCGACGTCGACGATGCCTATCCCGCATCCTCGTCATCAACTCCGCGGAGGAGGCCTGCTTGATCAGAGGGGCCATGTCCGGGACTGGGCTCTGCTGGGCTGGTACTGGGATGTGCTACCTTCCGGGAGGCGCAGCTTGGTGAGGAGCCATCCCGTCGTTGACCCGAACCTTCTTTGGTGGCGGTCTCATGGGCGAGTGATGGTGCGGAGGCTTGAGGTCCCCGTGGAGCTGGTACATCACTGTGTCAACGAGGAGGACAAGCACATCCGTCTCTACATGGTTGCGTTGGAGGGCAGGTTCTCCAATACCTGGCAGGTTCTTCAGGGACTCATCGGAGCTAAGATCCTGTGACGGTTCCTTCTCTTTGGGTGTCCACCGCCCGGGCTGATACTCGTCGTTCTCTAGGGTTTTAGCAGTATTAGTGAGATTATATGTATGAGACTATTCGAGATGTATTAGCGATAATATTCGAGGATGTACGGATGCAAAAGATGATTTAGTTTTTCTTATTGAATGCATGCTAATTTGAATACTAATTTATTTATGATTTAGTTTTGCTTATTGGATGCTCAAATTGGAGAACTACTCCTATTTTGAATGCTCAAATTGTAGAGCACTATTTTGAATACTATTTTGTGTTTGCAGCCAAATCTCCATGTCATCGCCGCCATCGTCCCCGTCACAGGCCCCCACCGACCTCGAGGTGAGACTAGCCAAATCTCCATGTCAATATGAGTCCTATAAGATATTTTGAAATGTTTTTGTTCATATTTTCAACAATTAGAAATGCAATGACCATCAAGTTTGAATGCAATGACCATCATGTTTGGATGCAAATAGGATATGTGCTTGCCCAAGTGGCCATGGTTGCAGGTAACACCTCCGAGTGGCCTATGTTTTGCCGGAGTGTTGATTAATTTCCATCCCATCAAATTTCAGGCGCTCGATATGTCCTTTTTTAGCAAAGGTCATGCCGGATTTTTCCGTGAATTTTGGCATGACTTGTGCTAGAATATGTAGGAAATATCGAGTGCCCTGGATTTTCTAGAAATATAATTAAATGACATTTCGGGTTGACTTTAATTCTATCGAGGCTCCATACATGACAATCAAAAAATGAGTAAGGGAGAAAGTCTGCACCATATATGAGAGAGGAAGAAACCCGATTGTTGTCGTGGCGGTTGTTTCTCCTTCTTCTCATTGTGATAGACCTTGGTTAGGCACTAGGGGAAGGAGGAGTAACGACCATCACTGATGGTCGAAAAATCAGTGAGGGAGTGTGTCCACTATATATGAGAGAAGAAGAATGCCAACTGTTGTCATGGGGGTCGCTTCCCCTTCATTCCCGTGTGGTCGACATTTTGGTTTAATGCACTCGGGGATGAAGGGAGGAGCGACCATCACCAACGGTCGAATATATACACCACGAGAACTGAGAGTTTTCAAAAAAAGACTCGACGGACCGATAGTCAACCCCTGCTAAATAATAATGACCTAATTTAGTTTTTGTAGTACATATATTGAATTTAGAAGTTTCACCTTTGAATTATGAACATAGGAAATGTCGTCGAACGAAAGTATCGCGGAGTACTCCTGGCGCGGCGACAACCGGGGTTTCTACGACAGGCCTCACTTGGTAGAAGGTCGGCACTTTAGCATTAAACTGCACGAGGCCTTCGATGTTGAAACGGTACGCTACGACGCACAGTGTTTTTTTTCGTAATTAAGCTCGACTTCTACTACTTCAACTTGTAATTTTCATCTTTTACAATTCGACTAGCTTATCCCATGCCACGCAAGACGCTATGTCTTGGAGAGGATGGATTTTGAAGATCATGAGAGTATGGAAAAAAAGAAAATTCACCTAAGGACCCATCATGGTATGGATTTTGAGGTAAATTTATACAATTCTGAGAGCGTATCCCATTTTGGTGGCCCAATTGGGAAGCACTTTGCAAGATGTATGATTTTCATGAGGGTGTGCTTGTCACCATGGATCTTGGTGATCCTAACATCAAGGAAGACAATTTGGACATTTGGGTCCTTGTTGATATGCTTCCAATTCTACCGCTATGTGAGTTTCTCAAACATAGTTATTAAGTAATTTATATTGTTTATTTCAAAATAGTTGAGAGCTTATTTCCATTGCTAGCTTATTTTCATTCTTCAAAGAATGTGCGGAAGATGGTAGACAGAACCTACTATACCGATGGCTCATAATTAACTCATCAGGAGAAAAATCATCTGATCGCATTTATTACTGATCTTGAGAATTACAATATGTATTATCAAACTCCTCCACATTATGGTCAATACATGCCACTAGTGCATGTGTTGAACTATGCTAACATCCATGGAGATGTCGTGGTAAGGTTTTTTAGTATTACAAGATTTGTGCATATTTTGCATAAATTCTTCTAAAACTGAACTACATTGCTAACTACGAAGTTATTACTACATTTTTCAACAGATAATCCTGCAGGAGTGTGTGCCTCATCTGATGTTTCTGAAAGGTCACCTTGATGTTTTGAATATACGGCCAGGTCATCCTACGAATGACTCCTATTCATATTGGATTTCTAAAACCAATGAAGACATGACAATAAAAGATTGGAAAAATGTATGGTCACTCGTAGGGAGCTGCTTGGAAGCAACATTAGGTGAAGGGCAAGAATTGGAGACAGGATAATCAACATTCTCTGTAAATGGAGAGTCAGGCCCTATCTTGTTTTATGCTATTTTACCTAAGAGAACGCAGTAGGTCCTATGAGAGAGAAGTTGGTCCTAGGTACAATGTGTTATTATGTGGTACAATGTGTTAGGGTTGATGATGATGAGGAGTTGTGATTATGATTACTGACCAACTTGCTATATGATGTCTCATTGATAAAAATGACGATCATGAGGAGGTGTTATATGACAATGATGTATTATACAGATAAGTTCTTAATGATATGATGATGATGATGACTTATTATGTCATCGGGTGAAAGAACCGTGGATTAGTTTCAAGTGCATGGATTCAAAGTGACCAACCATTGGTCACTTTGGATCCATGCACTTGAAACTAATCCATGGTTCTTTCACCCAATGATGTAATAACTCATTCTGATGTAAAAACAATCTCTAAATTGCTACTGTATGAAAACTTGTATAATGGCATATGAATACGACATAAAACAAAAAAGAAATACCCAAAAATAGTAGTAGCGTGGGAGGCACGCTGCTAGTAACTATCAGTAGCGCTCTATACCAAAACCGCAAGTACTAAGCAGGTATAGCAGTAGCGCGGGCAAGCACACGCTACTGATACACTTTAGCTGTAGCACCGTATTAGTAGCGCGCCACCCCGCGCTACTGATATACCTAAAACCAGCGCTACTGCTAGCCTTTTCCCTAATAGTGAGAACCTCTTCCATTGGAAGAAAATCAATCTTGTTGGGCAAACCAAGCCAAAGTTCCGGAGAAGAAATACAAGGCTATATTAATCTTGCATATAAGAGATCAAACAAAACTCAAATAATATTCATAGATAGAACTAGTCATAAACTCCCAATTCATCGGATCCCAACAAGTCCACCACATCAAATAGATCTCCAAGAACATTTTATTGAGAATCAAAAACAGAGAAGAAGCCATGTACCTACTGCCTACAGACCCGTAGGTCTGTGGTAAACTACTCACGCATCACTGGAGGAGCACCAATGAGGATGTTGAACCCCTCTGTGATCGTGTTCCCCTCCGGCAATGTGCCGGAAAAGGGCTCTAGATTGGATCTCGAGATACTTGACTTGTTGCGGCTAGAATTATGTTTCGTCGACTCCTCTAGGGTTTCTGGAATATTTGGGTATTTATAGAGCCGAGAGGCGATGGAAAGAACTCTAATGGGCCCCACTACCCACTAGGGTGCACCTGGAGCCTCTGGCATGCCTTGGTGTCTTATGGGCCCCACAGGCCTCCCCTTGGGCACTTCTTGTGTAGGATCAAATGTATGCCTAGAGGGGGTGATTAGACTACTTGACCAAATAAAAATCTATCCTTTTCCCAATTTTAGCAATTAGCACAAGTCAAGCAATCAACCTACACATGCAATTCTAAAATTATAGCAGCAGAAAGTAAAACATTGCATATGAAAGTAAAGTGAATGGTCTGGAGAACGCAAACGCATAGGAGACATGAAGATTTTTGGTATGGTTCCGATAGGTGGTGTTATCGTATGTCCACTTTGACGGAGACTTCAACCCACGAAGGGTAACCGCTGCACGAGTCCACAGAGGCCTCCACCCACGAAGGGTCCACGAAGAAGCAACCTTGTCTATCCCAGCCATCGCCCATGAAGGACTTGCCTCACTCGGGTAGATCTTCATGAAGTAGGCGATCTCCTTGCCCAAGCGACACCTAACCAATCTAGGAGACACCACTCTCCAAAAGGTAATAGATGGTGTGTTGATGATCAAATCCATGCTCTCTCTCACACATAGATTTGGCTATGGCGGAAAGATGATTTGAGTGGAAAGCAGCTTGGGGAAGGCTAGAGATCAAGATTCTTGTGGTAGGATTGGTATATCTTGATCTCAACACATGAATAGGTGTTTCTCTCTCAGAAAATGTATGGTGGAAGTGTAGGCACATTTTGATGGCTCTCTCACATATGGAGAAGGGGGTGGAGGGCTATATATAGCCTCCACACAAAATCCAAGCATTACACACATTTGACCAATCTCGGTGAGCCTGAATGATTAAACTCAGCGGCACCGATTAGTTCAAAATTTAAACGTTAGGAATGTCGGTGGGACTGACTGGAACAACTTGGTAAGACCGATGTGCTAGGGCTTTAGGGCAAGCATCATCTCGATGGCACCAATTGCTTCAACTTGGTGAGACCAAAGTGAAGCAATAAGGCAACAGAGAATTTGCCAAGCCAACTCGGTGAGACCGATTGCATAACTCGGTGAGACCAAAATAAATGCAACAAGTCACAGAGTGTTGGCGGGGCCATCTAGGTCAGACCGAGACCCGTATCGGTGAGACCAAACTATTAGGGTTTCTGGTTGTGGCTATGTCATATGAACTCGGTGGCGCCAGATAGAACGAATCGGTGGGGCCGAGTTGGAGATTAGGGTTTTGACATATTTGGATGGAGAAAGCAGTTGAGGGTTTTGGAGAAATATCACTAAGCATTTGAGCAAGCAAGCCGAGGGAGTCCTGGACTAGGGGGTGTCCAGATAGCTGAACTATCATCATCGGCCGGACTCCAAGACTATGAAGATACAAGATTGAATACTTTGTCCCGTGTCCGGATGGGACTTTCCTTGGCGTGGAAGGCAAGCTTGGCGATACGAATGTGTAGATCTCCTACCATTGTAACCGACTCTGTGTAACCCTATCCCTCTCCAGTGTCTATATAAACCGGAGGGTTTTAGTCCGTAGGACACAACAATAACAACCATCATACCATAGGCTAGCTTCTAGGGTTTAGCCACCTTGATCTCGTGGTAGATCCACTCTTGTACTACCCATATCATCAATATCAATCAAGCAGGAGTAGGGTTTTACCTCCATCGAGAGGGCCCGAACCTGGGTAAAAACATCGTGTTCCTTGTCTCCTGTTACCATCCGCCTAGACGCACAGTTCGGGACCCCCTACCCGAGATCCGCCGGTTTTGACACCGACATTGGTGCTTTCATTGAGAGTTCCTCTGTGCTGTCACAATCAGGAAGGATGCCTCTTCCCGTCTTTAAAGACAGTACCATTGCCAAAGGAGCTTTGGCCGCCGGCCAAACTATCCGGCTAGGTGGTTTTCTTATGACCGCCTGTTCGGCCGCCGCTTCGACGATGACCTCTCGGGTCATCAAAAGCGATCTTCACGTCAACTCGGAATTCACCGAGCAGCTGGATCTGATGGAGCTCTCTTCCGTAAACGAGCTCTTGGATCGCATCGCCGCCCTGGGAGTCACTACAGACTACGATCTGATTGGGCTTAAAACCGATCTGAGAGAGATTAACTCTCCCCAGGTTACCCACCACGTCGCGGTGGTAAAGGAACAATGCGGCGACTCTTCTTCTATATTAAAAACCAGTTATGTCCGGACTCCTGATCCCTCCATACCGGATTCCTGCGGAGGGACGAACGTCAATCAAGTACTGAACCTAAAGTCAGGCAGCGGACCAGATTCGTTGGACGACATCCAGCAATCCAAGCTTCCAAATTCGGAAACTTTTCGGCCATTGAGCCACAAGTCGTGCAGGGTTCCGGACTTAATTCCACCCGCCCACCCAAACATAAGCGATCTATCTCAAATCCGGTAAGGGCCCACGGAGACAGTACATCATTACTGGGCAAGATTCCTCCTGTTTATGGACAGGATAAAGGACTGCCGTGAGGAAAGCACAATCTCAATTTTCTGCAGCAATTGCACGGACATGGGAATCACGAATGCCATAAGTCGTCACAAAATTACACGCTTCGCCGACCTGGCGTCCATAGTATGAAAGTACTGTGCGATGGAGAGTACCTGGAAAACCGAAACTAAGTTTTGGGACAATCCGACTCCGAACACAACCCTATTCCAGAACAAAAGGGTGCATCATGCTTAGGCACCCGGGACAAAAACCAAAAAGCAAAAACCCCATAAAGGGCACGGAGCCGTACTGGAGGGATGGCTCAGCGGACCCTGTAAAATCCATAGTACAGAGGGCGCCACTCCAACACATAGCCTTCGAGCAGGTTGGATACTACGGCAGGTGGCCAAAAGTGGCGAAGAGCTTCTAGCCCCGGAGAACCAGCCCAACAGTACCAGTACGGTATTAACAGTCTTCGAGACTTCCGCATCAAATAATATGCGGAAACAAACAATCCGCAGCCTCGCCGAAGTATACCAAGTAGCAACAACAAATCCATGGAGCGACACGGCTATCACCTTCGACGCCAGCGACGAACCTAAATTCCGAACAGCCCGAGCACCAGCCGCATTGGTCCTCAGTCCAATAGTGGATGGCTTTTGTCTTACCAAGGTACTCATGGATGGCGGCAGCGGATTAAACCTCATCTACGAGGAAACCCTTCGAAAAATGGAAATAGACTGGAGCCGCATTGAGCGAAGCAGCACAACCTTTAGAGGAATAATCCCTAGTCGGGAAGCACGCTGCACAGGAAAAATTACACTAGATGTGGTGTTCGGCTCGCCGGACAACTACAGGTCCGAGGAGGTCACGTTCCAAGTGGCCCCATTCAGCAGCGGATATCACGCTTTATTAGGGCGAGAGGCCTTCACAATTTTTCAAGCTATACCCCATTATGGGTACATGAAGCTCAAGATGCCCGGACCCAATGGAATCATCACTCTTGTTAGTGATCCGGACATAGCACTCCGCGCCGAAAATAAGACAGCCGCACTAGCTCTAGAGGCACTATCCGAAGCCCTAGCGGCAGAGGAACTCACTGCGCTGCGCTCCACGGTGAACAGGGACGATGTGATACTCGATAAGAGATCCAAGTCCACCTCTTTTAAACCAGCGGACGAAATAGTCAAATTCGAAGTCCATCCAATGGACCCCACAAGGACGGCCTCCATTGGGGCACAATTAAACCCTGACGTAGACGCCGCACTACGAGAATTCCTTCGGGAAAATTGGGACATATTTGCCTGGCACCCTTCAGATATGCCAGGAATCCCACGCAGGTTGGCAGAACACAGCCTAAATATCCTAAAAGGATTCTGTCACGCCCAAGATGCGACCCTATCCTAAAGGAACTCGAAGGTCCCACCAAGGATAGAAGCGCATCTTGAAGACGCTTTTGCAAGGTGGATATCATTACATCAATATTATGTAATAGTGGGGATACATCCGATACATACAATGTCACATGAATACAACAATACAACATACAAGACCAACATCCGACTACGGATGAATCATAAATAGTAACTCAAACAATATCCACCCTGCTAGCCCAGGCTGCCGACCTGGAACCTATCCCCTGATCGAAGAAGAAGCAGAAGAAGAACTCCAAAACAAGCAAGCATCGCTCTCGCGTCATGATCATCACAAAACCTGTACCTGCAACTGTTGTTGTAGTAATATGTGAGCCACGAGGACTCAGCAATCCAATTACCATGGGTATCAATACTAGCAAAGCTTAATGGAAAAGGAAGGGGTAAAGTGGTGAGGTTGCAGCAGCGACTAAGCATATATGGTGGCTAACATACGCAAATAAGAGCGAGAAGAGAGCAAATGGAACGGTCGTGAAGCTAGAAATGATCAAGAGGTGATCCTGAACTCCTACTTACGTCAAACATAACCCAAAACCGTGTTCACTTCCCAGACTCCGCCGAAAAGAGACCATCACGGCTACACACGCGGTTGATGCGTTTTAATTCGGATCTGGTGTCAAGTTATCTACAACCAGACATTAACAAATTCCCATCTGCCACATAACCGCGGGCACGGCTCTCGAAAGTTTATACCCTGCAGGGGTGTCCCAACTTAGCCCATGATAAGCTCTCGCGATCGACGAAGGATATTCCTTCTCCTAGGAAGACCCGATCAGTCTCGGAATCCCGGTTTACAAGACATTTCGACAATGGTAAAACAAGACCAGCAAAGCCGCCCGATGCGCCGACAATCCCGATAGGAGCTGCACATATCTCGTTCTCAGGGCAACATCGGATGAGACTAGCTACGAGTAAAACCAGACTTCGAGTTTCCCCGAGGTGGCCCCGCAGGCAGCTCAGTTCGGACCAACACTTAGACAAGCACTGGCCCGGGGGGGCTAAAAATAAAGATGACCCTTGGGTTGGCCGACCCAAGGGAAGGGTATAGGTGGTGGTGAGGCAAATGATAAAACCAAGGTTGGGCCTTGCTGGACAAGTTTTATTCAAAGCGAACTGTCAGGGTGGTCCCATAAATCACCCGACCGCGTTAGGAACGCAAAATCCGGGAACATAACACCGGTATGACGGAAACTAGGGCGGCAAGAGTGGAACAAAACACCAGGCATAAGGCCGAGCCTTCCACCCTTTACCAAATATATAGATGCATTAATAATATAAGAGATATTGTGATATCCCAACCAAAATCCTGTCCACCATGGAGAAATCTTCAACTTCACCTGCAACTAGCAACGCTATAAGAGGGGCTGAGCAAAGCGGTAACATAGCCAAGCAATGATTTGCTAGGAATGGTGTCAAAGGTTAGAGGTTCATGGCAATTTGGGAGGCTTGAAGAGCAAATGATAAGTAGCGCAGCAAAGTGATAGAACGAAGCAACTAGCATAGCAATGATAGTAGTGAGATCCAGGGTAGCGGTCATCTAGCCTGAAATCCCGCAAGGAAGAAGAACGAGTCCATGAAGAAGACGAGCGGACGTGGTCGAACGAATCCTCACAACTCCAGAACAAAACCGAAGCTAACGAGAGAAGCAACCCGGAAAGAAGCAAACAACATGGTAAACGCACAAGCATAATCATGGCATGATGCACAATCAAGTATGATGCATGTCCGGTTTAATGAGGCATGGCATGGCAAAGTGCAACAAACAATACTACAAGTTAAGTGGAGCTCAATATGCAACGAGTTGCATATTGACGAAATGCCACATTCAAGTATTTAGTTCACTCTCGTTTAGGTACACAACAATATTAAATGTTGTTAAACATGGCAAGAGGTGAAGCATATGAAAAACTACCTATCTAGACAAGTTTAAATGAGGCCGGAACAACAAACAACAATTCCGGAAAATCCTCATGTGCATATATTAGATTTGGTACTGTTCTGGCATAAACCATATTTTAATGTTGTTAAACAGGAAAATAAAGTCCACCATGTTAAACTAGGCATTTTTCCACCCCATTTACATATAAAGTTTGTTTAAAACCGAGTTACGGTTAAATAGTTATGCAATAAATCATTTTAACATGGCATTATGCAAAACAAATGCAAACAGCAGTTTAAACATGTTTAACATGGATGAAAGTGGCATGTTATTAATCTACACAAAATTCTAAGAATTTTACATGTTTGAACTAATTTAATCCGATGCACAGTTTATGAGATATTAAATGCATGAACGTGAGGGTGTAATCTGTAAAACAAGTTTTCTCTGGATAATTAGCAAATTCGGAGACAAGAAAAAAACATCTACAGGCCGAAACTGGTTGGGCCAACAGGAGCATACAGAGGGCGGGGCTGCTCACCAGGCCTCATGGGCCAGTTGGTGGAGAGGGAGGCTGGCAGGGGGCACGCTAGGCCTTGCGCGAGACACGGCCCAGGCGCTGTCGCGGTCAACGCGACGACGAGCGAGCGGCTGCTGCTTGTTCGGAAGAACAGAACCAACATCAGGTTCAGGGCGACGGAGGGCGAGAACGGCTGCCGACGACGTGGGACTTGGGCGTGAGATCTTGGGGCTCCGGCAACGACGGGGATGGTCGGGACCCGACGGATCCGAGGAGGTGCGGTGGTGGTGCTCCATGAGGAAGCCCATGGCGGCGGACGCGGTTGACCCACGACGACGCTTGCGAGACGAGGGAGGCAGGCGCACGCGTGTGATCGAAGCAGAGGCTAGGACGGGACGCCGGCGATCGGACTGAACACGAGGTGGCCGGAGTTGGAGCTCCATGGCGGCAGTGACTCTGCAGAAACAGCGGCGTTGCAACACAAATCAGAGAGAGATGAGATGAGGGGACCGGAGGAAGGAGAGAAAGGGAACCAGGGCTGCGCTCAACTGAGACGGCAACGGTGGGGATGCTCGGGTCCCTCCTGGTCCAGATCGAGCGAGGCAGGAGGACTCGGGCTGCAGCCATGGCGCGGGAAGCTCCTGTAGGGAAAAATACAGGGAGAAAGATGGTGTGAGCAAGAGGGAGATAGGGGAAAGGAGAAGGACGGGAAGGAGGGACGCTACGGTCCTGCTGGTTGCCGGCGAGGAGCGTCTCGGGGGGCCTCGAGCACGAGGAGCGGGGCTGGCTGCTCTGGTTGGTTCGAGGCTGAAAACGAGGGGAGGATTTTGGATCGAGAGGAGATCCCGAGGAAGAGGGGACTGGAGGAGTGGCGGCGGCGCGATGGGACAAGGCTCCTAGGATCTAGGGTTGGTCTTTATATAGCAAATGGATTTTTGGATAGGGGCATTTGGTCCCTCCGATCATAATCGAACGGTCCGAGGAAAATAGACTAGGAGAGTCCAAACAATAAAACGGAGATGTTTTAGGGATGTTGGGGGATGATTCGGACTCAACGGTGACAACTGCCCGGGTCGGGTTCGGGACAACTTTCGAACGCGCGCGAGGGGTCGATGCACTATGCAATGAGGGTCAAACGGTCGGACAACAATGAACAGTTGGTCTCGAAAGGGATAATGAAGGCAAGGGGGAACACAGCAACTACAAATGGATGCAAGCTTTATGAAAACATGCAAATGCAATGCGCATGATGCTATGAGATGAGATGCATGACGATGAGCAAAATGCAAAACAAAAAGCAAAAACCCAACCACGAAGGAAATATCATATCGCATCTCCGGAAAAGGCAAGAGTTGGAGTTACGAATATGGAAAGTTGTATCTGGGGCATTACAACACTCCACCACTACGAGAGGATCTCGTCCCGAGATCTAGGACGGCACCGGAGAGAAACAGAAGAGGAAGAGAAGAGGTAAAACTAAGTTGCTTCTTCAACCAATGAGTGAAACACCGAACCTTGAGAGGTTGAACTAATTGAAGGAAAGAATACAAAGGAGATGAACGAGATTGCAAACAATCTGTTAGAAAAGAGGAGCAAGGAACATTATGAGAACTTGACGGTTGCAAAGACACGAATCAAGAGTTTAAATGGACAAGATAGAATTCGAAACCACTCCGGTTAAAACAAGATGGGAGAGGAATAAGATTGAAATAATTTGGGCAGCACTCCGTCTGAAAGAAGAAGGAAAACTTGATAAGATGAAAAGAACTTGAATGGAGGACACGACACGCTGGTTAAATGGATAAGCATGAAGAACATGATCCTCACAATTCGAGATGATGAGAGAAAAGAGCAACATCACAATGCCTCTGGAAGAAATGAAAGAATGGAATGGAATGAACGGAGGGAAACAATATCTTGAAAGAGCACGCTTACAAGAAAAGCTAGAACGGAGTTGTTGGAAAACCAACAACGAAAGGAATAAACTTGTAGTGGGCTTATGGAAAACATCTCAAAACTTTGAGGTGAGCTTCTGGCACCAACGGAAACAAATGATTGGATTGATATCAACAAGGAAACGAGAAACTTATTTCACCAGGAGGACAAATGAAGAACTTGGGTCATTTATAAGCACCATAAATAGCAACAATCCTTAGGGAAAGCTTTAGGTGAAACATGACACAAGATGACTCCAACAAAGAGATTGGTGGATTTAAAATATCTCGTTCTTGACAACATGTGAATCATGAAACACGAACTCAAATTGTCAAGAATGACATAACACCACCTCAAATGATAAGGTAGAAAGAATTGCACTTCGAAATGCAAGAAGAAGAATACTTGATCTCCTCAAAACAAAACATGTGTTGAGCACCATGTTTAATTTTGAGTATAGCTTGGCGGGTCATAACTTCGAGAGAAATCTTGAAGAACAATTGAAGAATGGAAGGAATACTTGATGAACCGCCATGTAGAGCCTCCATGAAGAACTCCGATAGTAAAAGGATGATAAAAAGAAAGACAGGTTGAAAACACAGGGTGAAGCCTTGCAATGATTTAGATGGAGCTTCGTGACGATGTAACCGAGAAAACTTGGAACTCCGAAAAAGGAAAAGATGAAACACTAGAACCGTGAATTACTTCATCATGAACAATCTCCGGAAGAAAAGAATTGAATCAACTCGAGGAAATAAGAATAAGATTTATTGTATGCTTATCCTTCATCAAATTAAATTGATGGCAAGCAATGGATTTGGCATACTACTTATTCCAGTAGAAAGGATTAAGAGAGATATAGCGCAAGCTTGAGAAGGTCTTCATGAACCACCGGTAGAATTGAAAAGAACGAATGAATTAATATGATAATCAAAGAAAAAGAATCTTGAACGAACCACCGTAAAAATTGCAAAAGAGAGTAGCAAGGGCACAATTCACCGGAAAGAATTGGAAAACGAATGAAGATACTTGAGGAGATTTAGATACATGAGAATGAAGGGATCATGAACTGATTAGAGGATATTTGAACGATGCACCGGTAAGATTTGGAGAATGATAGCTACACGCTGAGAATGAAGAATTATGACCTGATGGCCTTCCGAGGAAAGAAATGGAAACAACTGAAGAAATGCTCCGTATGGCAAGAAAAGAATTGTCATAATCGAAAACAATTATGAGAGGATGGCATAAAGCTAGAACCATGAATCTTGAAGAGAATGGACCAAGATTTAGGAGAAATCCTTCTTCGGTCTTCACATGTTGAGAATGATGACGAGAACCACCAAAATTGTTGAGGCACTTTGGAACAAAGAAGAATAAAAATGATGAAGCAACGATTAAATATTTTGAAAACGATCTTGGAGAAGGGATGTGACTGATGAAAATTCATTCTTACATCAAACTTGGAAAAGAATTTGGGAATGGCTCCTAATAAATTAGAAGAGTCAGGTAAGATCCTGGGAAAAGACCTGTGGGTTAGGGCCCACTCAAAAGAAAACACCGTTGAAAATGATTTTAAAGAGAGATTGCACCGGTTGAATTAAATGGCTTGAATGAGATAACAATCTCCAAATAGCTTGAACGGATTTAGAATGGAAACACAAATCTTGTGAGATATCTTCAGCACTTCAGAACAAATGAATAAGAAGAAGTGAATGATTAAGAGGTGCATCGGCATGAGAAAGCATTAAAAACGAGGAAAAGAATATGATGAATATCGGAAGCTTGAATTGGATCCACCGGAGAAGAAACAACAATGAAGGATGATGAACTTGAAGCTCGTGAGCATCTTCACGAGGGATCACTGGATCAGAACATTGATTGAAAAGAGTGAAGTGACTTCACATGAATAAATGGATACTTGATTAAAATAAATGAGTCCTTGAAGAAAAGGGTGGGAGGGTGGGGAAAAACAAAGACAACTTGGGATGAACGAAACAAACACCATTGAGAAATCTTAGAATTGATCTTGCGTATGTTGAAAAGATCGGATCCACTTGAAAAGAAGCACACCGGTTGGAAAGAATTGACATGACAATCTCGATGATCAAAAGGATTAGTACTCCCATAAAAATATGAGAACACCGTTTAGGAAAGGTATGGATTCAACATTTGACTTCGAAGCAACTCGAATACCACAAATAAAACAAAACAAAGGATTTGGCTTGCAGAATAAGCCAGAACAAATACATATGATAGAGATTTCGTCCGAAGTTTTCGTGGTGGGGCCCACACGGGCTCGATCGTACAGCACCATCATGTACAAGGCAGTGCACATGACATATGAAGTGTCCTCGAACTAGCATAGCCAAGTGTTCTTTAAGACACAACGAGACCACTGTAAAAAAGGACCGTGGATAGGCGGACCACTAGACGTCGAACCCCAATCTCATATCATGCATCTGTCGGAAAGATATTCTAGGAGCTACTTGAATTCCCACCTATAAAACTCCCGAAACTTTCTGGTTATGCAATCTGGTGTTGGGGATATAGGGGAAGCAATATATCTCACCCAAACTAACAATCCCTACATCCAGCTGTATCCATCCGTCAACACATAACCAAGAAAACTCCGGAAATCGTGTACCTCAACCTTCGAAAAGCATCCGTTATACGAGCTATGGCAATACTCCCGAACTCCCCAGTACTGGGTGACGTCGAGGTTATCTCACCAACAACTACATAAAAGAGATTTTCGACGTCGGCAAAACTCAGGTATTCCAGAACTGCAACGATAAAATTATGAAGACAACACCTCAGAGATCAACTCCCCGGGACACTGCCACAACCCCTAAATGTCAGGAGGCACTAAGAACAATGTTCTCGTCATAAGAATATTAGAACGATCCCAAGATACCCGCGTGATCCTAAAAAAATTTAGTGAAATTCAGGAGAGGAAAGACAAAACATCTACTTCAGGAGTCCTCACCAGAGCGACGAAGGGGGCTGAGGAGTAAAAAGAATCCTACTCTCCGATATATATAATCCTAAGACTAAAAATAGTTTTCTTCTAGACTCAACAACGGCCAACAAACAAGGGGGCTCCTATGGTCGGTCGAGGCTCTGATACCAACTTGTCACGCCCAAGATGCGACCCTATCCTAAAGGAACTCGAAGGTCCCACCAAGGATAGAAGCGCATCTTGAAGACGCTTTTGCAAGGTGGATATCATTACATCAACATTACATAATAGTGGGGATACATCTGATACATACAATGTCACATGAATACAACAATACAACATACAAGACCAACATCCGACTACGGATGAATCATAAACAGTAACTCAAACAATATCCACCCTGCTAGCCCAGGCTGCCGACCTGGAACCTATCCCCTGATCGAAGAAGAAGCAGAAGAAGAACTCCAAAACAAGCAAGCATCGCTCTCGCGTCATGATCATCACAAAACCTGTACCTGCAACTGTTGTTGTAGTAATCTGTGAGCCACGAGGACTCAACAATCCCATTACCATGGGTATCAAGACTAGCAAAGCTTAATGGGAAAGGAAGGGGTAAAGTGGTGAGGTTGCAGCAGCAACTAAGCATATATGGTGGCTAACATACGCAAATAAGAGCGAGAAGAGAGCAAATGGAACGGTCGTGAAGCTAGCAATGATCAAGAGGTGATCCTGAACTCCTACTTACGTCAAACATAACCCAAAACCGTGTTCACTTCCCGGACTCCGCCGAAAAGAGACCATCACGGCTACACACGCGGTTGATGTGTTTTAATTCGGATCTGGTGTCAAGTTATCTACAACCGGACATTAACAAGTTCCCATCTGCCACATAACCGCGGGCACAGCTCTCGAAAGTTTATACCCTGCAGGGGTGTCCCAACTTAGCCCATGATAAGCTCTCGCGATCAACGAAGGATATTCCTTCTCCCAGGAAGACCCGATCAGTCTCGGAATCCCGGTTTACAAGACATTTCGAAAATGGTAAAACAAGACCAAGAAAGCCGCCCGATGCGCCGACAATCCCGATAGGAGCTGCACATATCTCGTTCTCAGGGCAACACCGGACGAGACTAGCTACGAGTAAAACCAGACTTTGAGTTTCCCCGAGGTGGCCCCGCAGGAAGCTCAGTTCGGACCAACACTTAGACAAGCACTGGCCCGGGGGGGCTAAAAATAAAGATGACCCTTGGGTTGGCCGACCCAAGGGAAGGGTATAGGTGGTGGTGAGTCAAATGGTAAAACCAAGGTTGGGCCTTGCTGGACAAGTTTTATTCAAAGCGAACTATCAGGGGGGTCCCATAAATCACCCGACCGCGTTAGGAACGCAAAATCCGGGAACATAACACCGGTAATGACGGAAACTAGGGTGGCAAGAGTGGAACAAAACACCAGGCATAAGGCCGAGCCTTCCACCCTTTACCAAATATATAGATGCATTAATAATATAAGAGATATTGTGATATCCCAACCACAATCCTGTCCACCATGGAGAAATCTTCAACTTCACCTGCAACTAGCAATGCTATAAGAGGGGCTGAGCAAAGCGGTAACATAGCCAAGCAATGATTTGCTAGGAATGGTGTCAAAGGTTAGAGATTCATGGCAATTTGGGAGGCTTGAAGAGCAAATGATAGGTAGCGCAGCAAAGCGATAGAACGAAGCAACTAGCATAGCAATGATAGTAGTGAGATCCAGGGTAGCGGTCATCTAGCCTGAAATCCCGCAAGGAAGAAGAACGAGTCCATGAAGAAGACGAGCGGACGTGGTCAAACGAATCCTCACAACTCCGGAACGAAACCGAAGCTAACGAGAGCAGCAACCCGGAAAGAAGCAAACAACATGGTAAACGCACAAGCATAATCATGGCATGATGCACAATCAAGTATGATGCATGTCCGGTTTAATGAGGCATGGCATGGCAAAGTGCAACAAACAATACTACAAGTTAAGTGGAGCTCAGTATGCAACGAGTTGCATATTGATGAAACACCACATTCAAGTATTTAGTTCACTCTTGTTTAGGTACACAACAATATTAAATGTTGTTAAACATGGCAAGAGGTGAAGCATATGAAAAACTACCTATCTAGACAAGTTTAAATGAGGCCGGAACAACAAACAACAATTCTGGAAAATCCTCATGTGAATATATTAGTTTTGGTACTGTTCTGGCCTAAACCATATTTTAATGTTGTTAAACAGCAAAATAAAGTCCACCATGTTAAACTAGGCATTTTTCCACCCCATTTACATATAAAGTTTGTTTAAAACCGAGCTACGGTTAAATAGTTATGCAATAAATCATTTTAACATGGCATTATGCAAAACAAATGCAAACAACAGTTTAAACATGTTTAACATGGATGAAAGTGGCATATTATTAATCTACACAAAATTCTAAGCAATTTACATGTTTGAACTAATTGAATCCGATGCACAGTTTATGAGATATTAAATGCATGAACATGAGGGTGTAATCTGTAAAATAGGTTTTCTCTGGATAATTAGCAAATTCGTAGACAAGAAAAAAACATCTACATGCCGAAACTGGTTGGGCCAACAGGAGCATACAGAGGGCGGGGCTGCTCACCAGGCCTCATGGGCCAGTTGGTGGAGAGGGAGGCCGGCGGGGGGCACGCTAGGCCTTGCACGAGACACGGCCCAGGCGCTGTCGCGGTCAACGTGACGACGAGCGAGCGGCTGCTGCTTGTTCTGAAGAACAGAACCAACATCAGGTTCAGGGCGACGGAGGGCGAGAACGGCTGCCGGCGACGTGGTACTTGGGCGCGAGCTCTTGGGGCTCCGGTAACGACGGGGATGGTCGGGACCCGACGGATCCGAGGAGGTGCGGTGGTGGTGCTCCATGAGGAAGCCCATGGCGGCGGACGCGGTTGACCCATGACGACGCTTGCGATATGAGGGAGGCAGGCGCGCGCGTGTGATCGAAGCAGAGGCTACGACGGGACGCCGGCGGTCGGACGGAACCCGAGGCGTCAGATCACCGCGGAGACGAGGTGGCCGGAGTTGGAGCTCCGTGGCGGCAGTGACTCTGCAGAAACAGCGGCGTTGCAACACAAATCAGAGAGAGATGAGATGAGGGGACCGGAGGAAGGAGAGAAAGGGAACCAGGGCTGCGCTCAACTGATACGGAGATGGTGGGATGCTCGGGTCCCTCCTGGTCCAGATCGAGCGAGGCAGGAGGACTCGGGCTGCAGCCATGGCGCGGGAAGCTCCTGTAGGGAAAAAGACAGGGAGAAAGATGGTGTGAGCAAGAGGGAGACAGGGGAAAGGAGAAGGAAGGGAAGGAGGGACGCTACGGTCCTGCTGGTTGCCGACGAGGAGCGTCTCGGGGGGCCTCGAGCACGAGGAGCGGGGCTGGCTGCTCTGGTTGGTTCGAGGCTGAAAACGAGGGGAGGATTTTGGATCGAGAGGAGATCCCGAGGAAGAGGGGACTGGACGAGTGGCGGCGGCGCGATGGGACAAGGCTCCTAGGATCTAGGGTTGGTCTTTATATAGCAAATGGATTTTTGGATAGGGGCATTTGGTCCCTCCGATCATAATCGAACGGTCCGAGGAAAATAGACTAGGAGAGTCCAAACAATAAAACGGAGATGTTTAGGGATGTTGGGGGATGATTCGGACTCAACGGTGACAACTGCCCGGGTCGGGTTCGGGACAACTTTCGAACGCGCGCGAGGGGTCGATGCACTATGCAAAGTGGGTCGAACGGTCGGACAACAATGAACAGTTGGTCTCAAAAGGGATAATGAAGGCAAGGGGGAACGCGGCAACTACAAATGGATGCAAGCTTTATGAAAACATGCAAATGCAATGCGCATGATGCTATGAGATGAGATGCATGACGATGAGCAAAATGCAAAACAAAAAGCAAAAACCCAACCATGAAGGAAATATCATATCGCATCTCCGGAAAAGGCAAGAGTTGGAGTTACGAATATGGAAAGTTGTATCTGGGGCGTTACAGATTCAAGCCAGTCAAACAGGCTCTTCGGCGATTTTCCGAACCCAAAAGACAAGCAATGGGAGAGGAGCTAGCCAAACTATTAGAAGCCGGATTCATCAGAGACATCAAACATCCGGACTGGCTAGCAAACCTAGTAATAGTACCCAAAAAGGACAAATCCTGGCGCCTGTGTGTCGATTTTAAAGACCTTAATAGGCTTGTCCAAAGGATCCTTTCCCCCTTCACCGCATCGATCAAATCATCGGTGCTATCGTAGGGCACAATTCATTGTGCTTCCTCGACGCATACTCCGGCTACCATCAAATAAAGATGGTGGAGGCAGACCAAGCCGCAACGGCATTCATTACTCCCTACGGACCATTCTGCTTCAACACAATGCCCTTCGGACTCAAAAACGCCAGCGCAACATATCAGCGCATGATTCAGACATGTCTGGCTACCCAGATCGGCAAAACAGTGGAGGCATACGTAGACGATGTGGTCGTCAAGACCAAACACGTTGAAACTCTAGTAGATGATTTGAGTCTCACATTCGACAACCTCCGAGCATATGACATTAAGCTCAACCTGGAAAAATGCGTTTTTGGCGTACCAGCTGGAAAGCTCTTGGTCATGTACGAAGAAAGAGAAGACGAGTTGGATTGGCAGGACAGTTTGGACGCATTGGAGGAGGAGCGCGAGGTGGCAAAGGCTAGTTCCGCATTCTATCAGCAGCAGGCTCGAAGATATCAAAGCAGAGAAGTACGGGCCAAAACTTACAATGTTGGCGAACTAGTTCTACGCCTGCCGGACAAGAAAAAGGACAAACTCAAGCCCAAATGAGAAGGTCCCTTCATCATCGACCAAGTCCTGACCGACGGTGCATACTGTCTGCGAAACGCATCGGACAACCGACTCGAGCCGAACCCATGGAACGCAGCCCACCTCCGAAGATTCTACGCCTAGCGCCGGACTCAGAGTTCGTCTCCCTCCTCCGTCCACATTTCATACTTCAGTTGTCTTTTGTTTCTCTCTTTTCTCCTCCCTTTTTCATAGAGCCTTTGAGGGCTGATCTGCGCATTGTTCGCACACACTTGACGTGCTACCCGCACTCATTATACTTGGGGGCTTCTTTAACAGAAGCTTATTTATGCGGGCTTTATGCCCAACACATGCGTCAAACTTCCGCATGTACCTTTTATTCACCATTATATGCATCGATATGACTTAAGTTTTGGCCAAGCTGGGTTGCCTGGCTCCTGTGCTTACCCGTACGTTCCCGATTCTTCGTCTAGGAGGTAAAGGGAGCACATCTGCAATTGTTACTGCCGGGTCAGCCGGATGTGTACCTCAGACTGGGTGAAGCTGAAAGCTACCGTTCTTAAGGGAATATTTGGTCGGTGACTTGAAAGATGATTTTTTTACCTATCTATTCGTCTGCCCCAGATGTTTTTCTGCTCTTTTCGCAGTCTGGACATGCACTTTAGGGCATGCCTCCCAGGGAAAGGAACCCCTAACGGAACTATTCTCCCTGGAAGATGTTTCTTACTAACCATGTAATATAACATAACTAGTTGGGCACTTGTTTGATAAAGCACTAATGACCCCTACGCCTGGTCTCCATGCATGCCCCGGTTTTTTCATAACCGTGAGGGTATTCGGACACACTCCGGACTCTAGGGTCCTGAGGTTGAAGCGAAAAGGTCCGCAAAGACAAACGATCTACAATCCGGCTAGAAGGCATTATACATGTCATTTTAAAATACATCGTCAAATTGACTGATTGTACTCCTCTTCAATCCGATCTAACAGGCTGTCTAATTTATAGTCCCATTGGGAATACTTAGCGGCCAACTCTACTTGACCGTACATTAAGCTCACAGGGATCTCCTTCCCGTAGGGCCCCACAGGTCCGACCTCATCCATGTGGTTCGGATCCGCCTTCGTGTACCGCGTCTTCACCATGGCCCAGGCCTCCCTGGCGCCTTGACGGCAGGCCGATATCTTCCACAGACAGAAGCGCTGCCGTGCTGCTTGAAGCTTCTCCGCAAGCCCTCCAAGGCCCTCGGGTAGGGAGACGGACGGCCATAAGGCCTGGGCGACGCCACTCATCGCCTGCCGAACACGTTCGTGCAGTTGCACCAGCTCGGGAAGTTGGTCACCCGTTGAACCGGGCATCTCCTCCGCAGGGCGACCTGTGAGCACACCTACAGACACATTTCTGTCAATTGACTTCCTCGCCGAACTCTTCTTTTCAAAAGAGTTTGCTCAAGCACTTACTGTAGATGCCGCGACGAAGCCGCCGATTCTCCTTTACGGAGTCAGACAGCTGGACCCGAACATCTTTTAGTTCTTCACCCAGCTGGGTGTTGGCATCTTGGAGTTTGTTTCTCTCCTGCTGCACCCTCATAAGCACCTTTTCGCCGGCCTTCAGCTGGCGTAGCAGATGTTGCTTGTCCGGATCTAGTCCGGCACCCTCTGCAATATTATTGTCAGACTTATACGCACGCCGCACGCCATAAACCGCTTATCTTTTTGAAATATGTGTTACCAGAGGGGGTCTCTGTGTCTCCTCCTGCGGCGTCTAGTGCGACCTCAAGTTGGGCCTTGCACTCTTGAAGCTCCTGTGACAATTGGCTATTCTAACAACTTTAAGTCATGGGGGCTACTGGCATATATAACTATTAAAATTCCTTATCCGTATGTCTTTCACATACTGCTCCGTGGCTCTGGTTAAACCATCTTGAGCGGCACGGAGGTGCGCGTCTCCCGCATTAAAGGCATTCAACGCCTCTGGGGAGAAACACGCGTCACGAAGAACTGTCTGGCGGCGCCTATGATTCATGGCGCTCTCCACCTCAGACCTAGTGGCGGACAGCCTGTCGGCATCCTCCGTTGGAGGAGCATCAGGCTCGCGCCTTGCGCTCGCCTCCCCCTCCGGACCAGGTGTTGGAGCCTGGCTGGCGGAGGCTTGGTTGGCAACCTCTCCGGGCACAGTCCGGCGAGCGCTCTTTCTCCTGGAAAAGTCATGAGCATTAATATACCTCCCAGGAATCTTTCCCTTAAAAACGGTGGCGTGCTATACCGTTGCGGAGACGTTTCGATTCGCACCGCACCCCTCTTCCGCCTGCTAGGACGAACTGACCCTCGTTGGCCAGCCGCCACAGGATCGGCTTCCCGCCTTGAAGGCACCTCCTGCGAGACACCGTTGGTATACGGTGGTCAAAAATAAGCATGGACGAAGTAATGGTGTCTAGACTCCGGTCATAGTTACCTGGGAAGCCGGAGATAAACCGGGGTAGTCAGCCGTAATGGCGACTAGAGCATTGTCCATGCTAAGTTGGTGGAAAACCCTGCCAATCAGCTCCACCTCTATGTCCGGATCCTCTCCGAAGGCCGGATTAAGGGATCTTTCCGGATCCTCGGGTTGTGGAGTCAGACTGTGTATGCCCTCCACATCCCGGCACAGTTCCTGCGTCGAAATCATAAACTAAGACACTTAACTTTGAAAGCACGGATTAGATAGATAAACGTCCGCTTACCCAGCTCCGAGGGTTATTCATGGAGAACCGTTCAATGGACTCATGTGGAGGAAGTCCTCCTTCTCCCCCTTGTACAAGCCGGACATGATCTTCACTAGATCGGCGGCCGATCTTGGCCCCTTGCGGCCATGACGGGTGGCATCATTCTCCCCGTTGAAATCCCACATGGGGTGCCCCCTATATTGGAACGGCTTCACCCCTCGCATAATGCACGTGGCCATGACTCCAATCACGGTCAATCCGGAATGAGCCAGCAACCTTATCCGGCCCATCAGAAAATGGACACTCCTGTCATTTTCCCGTTGAGGGCTCCGCGGGCGCCAACTCAGGCATTTCTTCAGAGGAGCGTTGCTGAACTCTGGGAGGCCGATCCGAACTGGGTCCGCCAGTGGAGCGTCTTCCATATAAAACCATTCCGAAGGCCAGTGAGGGAGTCCTGGACTAGGGGGTGTCCGGAGAGCCGGACTATCATCGTCCGCCGGACTCCAAGACTACGAAGATACAAGATGGAAGACTCCGTCCCGTGTCCGGATGGGACTTTCCTTGGCGTGGAAGGCAAGCTTGGCGATACGGATATGTAGATCTCCTACCATTGTAACCGACTCTGTGTAACCCTAGCCTTCTCCGTTGTCTATATAAACCGGAGGGTTTTAGTCCGTAGGACACAACAACCATTACAACAATCATACCATAGGCTAGCTTCTAGGGTTTAGCCTCCTTGATCTCGTGGTAGATCCACTCTTGTACTACCCATATCATCAATATCAATCAAGCAAGAGTAGGGTTTTACCTCCATCGAGAGGGCCCGAACCTGGGTAAAAACATCGTGTCCCTTGTCTCCTGTTACCATCCGCCTAGACGCACAGTTCGGGACCCCCTACCCGAGATCCGCCGGTTTTGACACCGACATTGGTGCTTTCATTGAGAGTTCCTCTGTGTCATCACCGATAGGCTCGATGGCTTCTTCAATCAACTACAACGCCGTCCAGGGTGAGACTTTTCTCCCCGGACAGATCTTCATATTCGGCGGCTTCGCACTGCGGGCTAATTCACTTGGCCATCTGGAGCAGATCGAAAGCTACGCCCCTGGCCGTCAGGTCAGATTTGGAAGCCTAAGCTTCACGGCGGACATCCGCGGAGACTTGATCTTCGATGGATCCGATCCGCAGCCAAGCATGCCGCACTGTCTCTATGGGCACGATCTAGCTCTGCCGCCGGACAGTGCCTTGGACGCCGCACATGAATCCGCTCCGACCCATAGTTCGGGGCCGATCGCGCAGATCGAGGACGGATGGCTGGACACCGCCCCGGGAGCTGCAACATCCGCGGCGATGGAGCCGAACACTGACCTTGTCCCCTATAAAGCTCGTGACTCTGAGGTGCCGGACTCCCTGCCGGACTCCGAACCTCCTACGCCCCTGCCAATCGAATCCGATTGGGCGCCGATCCTGGAGTTCACCGCTACGGACATCTTTCAGCACTCGCCCTTTGGCGACATCTTAAATTCGCTAAAACATCTCTCGCTATCCGGAGAGCCCTGGCCAGATTATGGCCAGGATGGTTGGGATGCGGACGACGAAGAAATTCAAAGCCCACCCACCACCCACTTTGTAGCCACTGTCGACGATCTAACTGACATGCTAGACTACGACTCCGAAGACATCGACGGTATGGACGACGATGCCAGAGACAATCAAGAACCAGCGCTCACAGAGCACTGGAAGGCCACCCCAACCCATGATGTATATATGGTGGATACCCCAAAAGGAAGCGATAACGAGGACCAACGGGGCGCGGCAAAGGATAATCCCGCTGATAAACAACTAAAACGGCAACGCAGACGCCGCCCTAAGTCCCGCCTCGACAACAACAGCACTCCTAATGACCCATCAATAGAGCAGGGCAAACCAGTGGACGACGAACATGTAGCCAAGCAACCGTCCGAACAGGACGAATCGGATAATCAATCCATGCCCGGCAAAACCAACAGTCTAGACGACCTCACGCCGGACACACCACTGGAGAATAAGAGCCTTCAGAAAAGACTCTTCGCCACTGCAAGAAGTTTGAAGATGGAAAAACGGAAGCTCAAAACAGCGGAAGACATACTCAGAATGAGGTGGAGCAAAGTGCTCAAAACCGCAGACAAATACGGCAATGGCCATCAATCAAAGAGCTACCCAAAGCGCAAGCTGCTGCCAGAATTTGACGAGGAAGCCATAGAGCCCCCATAGTCAAAAAACAAAGAGGCCGCCTGGCCGGATAGACGGCCAGATGATAGGCCAAAATCTACAAGCGGCGCCGCACACAAGCCGACTCATGATCCTGGGAAAACAGATGGCCCAGCCAGGTCCATTTACGGGCCAAAAAAGAGGGCCCCAGGAAGCAACATGATACGCCAAGTGTTTGAAGACAGCGGTACACCCAAATACAGGGGCGCCGCACACCCACTATGTTTCACCAATGAGGTGCTGGATCATGAATTCCCAGCAGGGTATAAACCCATAAACATAGAGGCTTACGACGGAACAACAGACCCTGGAGTCTGGATAGAGGATTATATACTACACATACACATGGCTTGAGGAGATGACCTCCACGCCATAAAATATCTACCCCTCAAGCTCAAAGGGCCAGCTCGGCATTGGCTCAAAAGCCTCCCAAAAAACACTGTTGGAAGTTAGGAAGAGCTTGAGGACGCTTTTAGAGCAAATTTTCAAGGGACTTATGTCGGCCCTCCGGATGCAGACGATCTAAGTCATATAACTCAACAGCCCGGAGAGTCAGCGCGCAAATTCTGGAACAGGTTCCTTACTAAAAAGAACCAAATAGTCAACTGTCCGGACGCCGAAGCCTTAGCAGCTTTTAAACACAATGTCTGAGACGAATGGCTCGGCACACACCTCGGCCAAGAGAAGCCGAGGACAATGTTCGCGCTAACAAGCCTCATGACTTGCTTTTGCGCGGGGGAAGACAGCTGGCTAGCAAGATGCAGCACCAGCGACCCAAGTACATCCAAGATCAGAGATGGAAATGGAAAATCACGACGCAGATGAGATCAGTGCCGGAATAAAGAGAAAAGCCCAAAGAACACGGCGGTCAACGCCAGATTCAAAAGCTCGCGGTCAAACAACAAAACACTGCCTCTTAAGGACAACAGTGACGAGCTATCCAACTTAAACAAAATTTTGGATCGGATATGTCAAATCCACAGTACCTCCGGAAGGCCTGCAAACCACACCCACCGAGATTGTTGGGTTTTCAAACAGTCCGGCCGACTCAACGCCGAACACAAGGGGCTTGACGCACCAAGCAAGGACGATGACGAACCCCACCAGCAGGGCACCGGAAAACAAAAGACTTTCCCACAAGAAGTCAAAGCAGTAAACTCAGTTCATGTGATAATACGGAATAACAATGCGGCACCCGCTAAGATGAGTCTTGCACGGTCCACCCCAGCGGAACCTCGAGATTGGATGTCAAAACCAATCACTTTTGACCACCTGGATTATTCCAGAAGTGTTCGAAGTGCAGGATGGACTGCCCTGATATTGGATCCTATAATCGACGGACTACAATTTACAAAAGTCCTGATGGACGGAGGCAGCGATTTAAACCTGCTATATCCGAACACAATCCGCAAGTTGGGGATAGACCTTACTAAAATTTGACATAGCCGCACTTCCTTAAAAGGAGTGACACCAGGCCCTTACGCCAAGTGCACAGGCTCCTTATTACTAGAAGTTGTGTTCGGGTCACCGAACAACTTCCGACGCGAAAAACTAATCTTTCATGTCACCCCATTCAAAAGTAGCTATCAAGCACTATTGGGACGTGAAGCTTTTGTCCGCTTTAACGCCATACCACATTACGCGTCTCTTACACTTAAAATGCCTGGTCCACGCGGCATCATTTCATTAAGAGGGTCATCTAAAGACCCCGGACACGGCTAGACGAGTCCGGCATAAATAAGCTAGGGGCTCCCTAGCCGCACACCCCTTCACAAGGGGCTGTGCGTATAAGCAATAATGAGCTAATATAGACTCCGCTTAATTCATTCATTAATATTTTTCATGCACTTTTTTGCACGATTTCGTTCCAAACTAAGTTCCTCTCTTTTTTCACAGATGAACAACATGCATACCCGTCCAGGATAACGGCACAACGGAGACACAGGCGCAGACGTGCAGTAGGGACCCATCGCCAGGATTCTTTTCAGATTAAGACCCTACTTAAACCTTTATTACTGTCTCTTGTTGCTATAATCCCCTGGTTTCTCATTATAACCAGAGTGGAGACTGACGTTTTGGCATCGGCCGCGTCAGAGGACCTTGCCCGTACCTGGACACTAGGGGCTTAGGGCATTGTTCTGCCCATTATTATAAAGACCGAACACCTTAGGGAGTGTTCGGCGTCTCGAGTTAGGACTTATATGCATCAGCTCCGAATCATGTCTTTGGTCAAATGTTGGGTTTGCCCGGCTCCTGTGTTTTGCTGCGTTACGTTCTGTATCATCGGCTAATGCGGCACCAGGAGAACTACTGCAATTGTGCCCCAGTTCGGCTGGGCGAGCACCTCAGTAGAGAAAGCCGAAAACTGACTGTCATGATACAGCGAGAGACTGGTCAACCACTCGATCGACCACCGGAATGTTTAGAATTCCTCCGCTTTAACGAAGGACCGTTTCCCGATCAGGCACACATGCACCCTGAATTCGGAGAACGCGGTGCCCCCAGGGGCTATATCATAGCCCCACCCTCGAACTCCAATGGCTAAGTGAAAGTAATAAAGCATTATAGTCTGGTTGCCTAGTTTGCTACGCTACCACCTCCTTAACAGGACCGAGACGTCGGATTAAGTGTGAAAATGCGCTATTTTTGCGAACACCCCCGCACCTTGTGCGTGGGGGCTGAAGCCGACGACTGCCATCTTTCAGGTTATACACACGTATACATAAACGGCCGCATAGGAGATATTTCAATACTTGAAACGCATAAGTATAAAAAGCGATTACATCATAACCATTGTTTTACAAAATAAAATGTTCATTTGAACGTCACATTTTTCGAGCACTGCGACTCTATAACACAAGCACCACGCAGAACTTCCCCAAAATAGTGCTCGACGGGTAACCGGCTTTCGTCCGAGCCCTGGGTTGCAACAGCGGTGGCATCCATCTCTGTCCAATGTGTCTTCACACGGGCAAGGGCCATCCGCGCACCCTCTATGTAGGCCGACCGCTTCATCAACTTGAGATGCGGCACCGCCCCAAGAAATTGCTACAATAAGCCAAAATAGCTCGTCGCCTTGGGCCTATCCGGCCAGACATGAGTCACGATATCCGTCATGGCAAGTCCGGACAACCTATTTAGCTCAGCCCATTCGGCCAACCGATCGGTCAGCGGAAGTGAATGATCCGGACTATGGAATTGAGACCAAAACAGCTCTTCCGTCTTGTGATCCTTCTGACTTCGAAAGTGCACAACGGCATCTGCCGCACTCACTGCTAAGTCCATATATGGATCCTCCAGACCCCACAGCTGGCATGCTGGGCATACTTTGGATCCGTAAACCTGCAGTGCAGCAGAAAAGGCTTGCCAGCCACAATGTCTCCGGCCTGACGCAGCTCCTCCTTTATAGCCCGCATTGCAGAACGGGCATCCTTGGCTTCGGCGGTGGCCTTCCCCAGGTCTTCTCGCTCCGATAGGCGCTCCTTTTCAAGAGCCTCATTGCGGTCGGTAGCATCCTTCAATTTCACGGCCAGTCCGGCCATCTCTTCCCTGCTTCGGCAGTGTGCAGCCCTTTCGACAGCCGCATCACTCCTTCTGGCTTGCTCCTTGGCATGAGCAAGTTCTGCCCGAAGGCTCTCCACAGCAACAGCACCATCTGCGTCAAGCATAAATATTGTAAGAGGTGGGCTTTGACTCCCTTAATAGGTGACTGCGGGGAAACAGCTTACCTTGCGACTCGTCAAGTCGCTTGTTGACTAGCGCGATGTCCGCATCCGCAACATCGAGTTGCCGCATTAATTCAGCAACTCCATCAGTCCGGCTAGCCCCCGGACTATCCGCCACCTGCATAGGAAAGGCGACACTCAATACATGCGATTTTGATCCTCGGCACGCTGTCGCTTTCGACAACCTACCGAGTCTCAGGGGCTACTATCTATACAGGGCGCACTTTATGTGCAAAACTGTCAAAAAGAGGTGTCATTTTTACATACCTCAAACCCCGCCAGCAAACTCCTGACGGCATTATGCAATCCGCTTTCGGCGGACGAAATCCTTCTAATCACCGTACTCATCAATGCATGGTGATCTTCTGAGATGGACGCCCTCTCAAGCAGATCCTCCAGCTCCCCCGGCCGAACACTAGTTGGCGCCGAACTCTTCGGCTCTGCCGGGTTCGGGGATACCCTCCGTGACGACACTTCAGGCTCGTCCGCCCTCTCCGACGGCACAGCAGACGGAGGCGTCTCGCTCTCCATCATCTCCGGACGAAGATCCCCCGAAGACGAGCTCATCTGAGAATGTCGGGGATCCGAACTACAAGGTAAAATTTTTGGTTATCCTCAGAAGCACAAATAGGGATGTTTCTTATTAATGAACTCCCCTTTTTCTACTCACGGCTCGCTGGAGGGCTGATTCTTTAGAGAAGACCGTGCGGCCGGGACCTCCCCAGACGTAGGACCCTCCGGTGAAGATTTCTTCCCCCGCTTAGGGGCTTTGGCCTCCGGGTCTTCGGAGGCGGTCCTCTTCTCCCCCTGGAGGGAGGGATTCTCGATCCCCCCTTCTTCAAGCGCCCCCTTGGGCGAGGCGGTAGCTCCTCTATTTTCCCCTTCGCCTTCTTCTGAAGGCGCAACCTCCAACATCCTGACCAGCACGGGATCCGGCGCGGTCTCTGGGAGGGGGGCCGGACACTGTATCATCTTTGCTTGCGCTATCCACTCCTGTTGAAGGATAGAGGGTTAAAAGGCGAATTGTAGAAAGGCAAACAAACGGTAGTCCGAACAATGAGCTACTTACTTGAGTATCCGGGCGATTGCAGCTTAGGCCGGCATCCTCGGTCAATTCCGGACACGCCGCCTATGGTCCGAAGAACAACTTGTACATCTCCACGAGTGTCGTACCCATAAAGTGTTGGAGAATCCGTGGTCCCTCCGGATTGAACTCCCATAGCCGGAGAGGACGGCGTTTGCAGGGTAGGAGATGCCTAATTAGCATAACCTGCGTCACCACGACCAGATCGATCTCCCTCGCCTGGAGGTCTCGAATCTGGCCCTGCAATAGGGGCACGTCTTTTGACGGCCCCCAGTTGAGCCCTTGGTTGACCCACGACGTCAATCGTCGAGGAGGTCCCGAATGGAATACGGGCGGCGGCTTCTGCCTGCTGCCCTTCGGAGCGGTGATATAGAACCACTCCTGCTGCCACAAGCCGAGCTCCTCTTGGAAGGAGCCCTCTGGCCACGGGGCATCGGCCCTCCTGCTTACAGCCGCCCCGCCGCACTCTACTTGACGCCCCCCGATCATCTTCGGCTCCACATTGAAGGTCTTCAGCCACAGGCCAAAATGGGGGGTGACGCGGAGGAAGGCTTCGCAGACGACGATGAATGCGGAGATATAGAGGATGGACTCCGGAGCCAAGTCGTGGAATTCCAACCCATAGTAAAAACAAGAGCCCTCTCACAAAAGGATCCATCGGGAAGCCTAAACCCTGACGGAGGTGGGATACAAAGATGACATACTCGCCGGGCTCGGGGGTTGGTATGGCCTGCCCTTCGGTGGGCAGCCTGTGCGAAATCTCGTAAGACAGGTACTTGGCCTCTCGTAGCTTTATCACGTCCTCCTCCATGACGAAGGAGGGCATCCACCGGCCCTGAAGGTCGGAGTCGGACATTGTTGAAGGTCTGAGGCGCTCGAATCTGGGGCTCTGGGTGTTGGAACTTGGGGCAAGGAGAAGATTTGATGGAGGATTGAAGAAAAGAAACGAGCCTTGGTCCTGTTATAAAGAGGAAGAATACCAAGAGCCGTCTCCATGACCGTTCGGGACTCACCTTCGATAGAGGAGGCGTGGCGACGGGCGCGGTTGGGTTACCCACGTCCGTATTGATGAGAATCCCAGAATAAGGGGAACACGATCTCTGCTTCGACAAGACGTGCCAAGGAAACCGCTTCGCTAAACGCGCTAAGGTGGTATAATAAAAAACAATTCAAGTAAAGGCTTGGTAGTGGCATGACGTCACGATACATAATACGACAGCAGATTGAGCTTGTGTACATAATATTCTCTCTACGGTGGAATGTGGAATTTATTTTGCAGAGCCGGACACTATCCTGGTGTTCACAATCTTCTATGGGCTATTCGGAGGAGGAACCCGCCTTGCAATGCCGAACATTATGCGCGCCGGACTCATCGTCATTGAAGCCAGGTTCAGGGGCTACTGAGGGAGTCCTGGACTAGGGGGTGTCCGGACAGCCGGACTATCATCGTCAGCCGGACTCCAAGACTACGAAGATACAAGATTGAAGACTCCGTCCCGTGTCCGGATGGGACTTTCCTTGGTGTGGAAGGCAATCTTGGCGATACGGATATGTAGATCTCCTACGATTGTAACCGACTCTGTGTAACCCTAGCCTTCTTCGATGTCTATATAAACCGGAGGGTTTTAGTCCGTAGGACACAACAACCATTACAACAATCATACCATAGGCTAGCTTCTAGGGTTTAGCCTCCTTGATATCGTGGTAGATCCACTCTTGTACTACCCATATCATCAATATCAATCAAGCAGGAGTAGGGTTTTACCTCCATCAAGAGGGCCCGAACCTGGGTAAAAACATCGTGTCCCTTGTCTCCTGTTACCATCCGCCTAGACGCACAGTTCGGGACCCCCTACCCGAGATCCGCCGGTTTTGACACCGACAGCCAGTCTTCGGACGCCTTCTTCGGGGTTCCGGATAGATATCCGGTCCCGGCGATGCGCCATATTTCGGCTCCGCCCACTTGATATATCGACCCCTCATGAGAACAGGGTACGAGGCAGAACAATCTCTTCCACAGCGCAAAATGGGGCTCGATGCCCAAGAACAGCTCGCAAGGAGCTACGAAACCCGCAATGTGCAAAATGGAGGCGGGCGTAAGGTGATGAAGGTGGAGTCCGTAGAACTCCAGGAGCCCCCGGAGAAATGGATGTATAGGAAATCCGAGCCCCCTTATTAGAGAAGGGACGAATCACACCCGCTCTCCTTTGTATGGATTGGGGGTGTTCTCCTCCTGCTTTCCGCCTTTGTAGGTGGCCAGTCCTGCTCGAACCGGGACCATGAAGGCCGGAGGAAGGAATCCCTCCGCTTGGAGCGTCACCAGCTCGCTGTGCGGGACTGAACATCTCCTCCAATCTCCCGGCTGAGGGCTGGGAGCGCGTGAGGAGGAGCCGCGTCGACGGTCCATGATGGAGTGGATTTTTGTCAGAAGCGCTCCGATGAGTACTCGCGGAAGGAGGATGGTGTGATTTGGATCTAGATTCTTGCCTCTCTTATAGGCAGCTTACTCATGCAGCTTGGGGGTAAAACGTAAAAATACCCTGGCCTTTCGCATTCATACGACACGTGGAAGAGGGCCATTATTGGGCGTGGAAGCCAAGGAGCGCAACATTTATAAGGAAGCCAAACACTATTCGGCAAGTGCATGGAATTTGGAGGAGAACCCGCCTTGCAACGCCGAAGACAATATACGCGCTGGACTCGTCGTCATTGAAGCCTGGTTCGGGGGTACTGAGGGAGTCCTGGACTAAGGGGTGTCCGGATAGCCGAATTATCATCATCGGCCGGACTCCAAGACTATGAAGATACAAGATTGAAGACTTCGTCCCGTGTTCGGATGGGACTTTCCTTGGCGTGGAAGGAAAGCTTGGCGATACGGATATGTAGATCTCCTACCATTGTAACCGACTCTGTGTAACCCTAGCCCTCTTTGTTGTCTATATAAACCGGAGGGTTTTAGTCCGTAGGACACAACAATAACAACCATCATACCATAGGCTAGCTTCTAGGGTTTAGCCTCCTTGATCGCATGGTAGATCCACTCTTGTACTACCCATATCATCAATATCAATCAAGCAGGAGTAGGGTTTTACCTCCATCGAGCGGGCCCGGACCTGGGTAAAAACATCGTGTTCCTTGTCTCCTGTTACCATCCGCCTAGACGCATAGTTCGGGACCCCCTACCCGAGATCCACCGGTTTTGACATCGACACAAGCCATTAAGAAACACTGGTGGGCATCCTGGGAACCAGGGTACCCAGACTTCCCTGCCTGCGATCCATGATATGTCTCCAACGTATATATAATTTATGAAGCATTCATGCTATTATGTTATCTGTTTTGGATGTTTATGGCCTTTATTATACACCTTTATGTTATTTTTGGGACTAACCTATTAACCAGAGGCCCAGCCCAAATTTTTGTTTTCTTGCCTATTTCAGTGTTTCGAAGAAAAGGAATATCAAACGGAGTCCAAACAGAATGAAACCTTCAGGAGAGTTATTTTTGGAACGGAAGCAATCCAGGAGACTTGGAGTGTACGTAAGGGAAGCAACGAGGAAGCCAGAAGGCAGGGAGGCGTGCCCTACCCCCCTGGGCACGCCGCCCACCCTCATGGGCCCCTTGTGGCTCCCCTGACCGACTTCTTTCGCCTATATATGTCCATATACCCTAAAAACATCGGGGAACGCAATAGATCGGTAGTTCCACCACCGCAAGCCTCTGTGGCCACCAAAAACCAACATGGACCCTATTTCTGAACCCTTCCGGAGGGGGATCCCTCACCGGTGGCCATCTTCGTCATCCCGGTGCTATCCATGACGAGGAGGATGTAGTTCACCCTCGGGGTTGAGGGTATGTACCAGTAGCGATGTGTTTGATCTCTCTCTCTCTCTCTCTCTCTCTCGTGTTCTTGAGGTGATACGATCTTGATGTATCGCGAGCTTTGCTATTATAGTTGGATCTTATGATGTTTCTCCCCCTCTACTCTCTTGTAATGGATTGAGTTTTCCCTTTGAAGTTATGTTTTTGGATTGAGTATTTAAGGATTTGAGAACACTTGATGTATGTACTGCGTGGGATACCTGTGGTGACAATGGGGGTGTTTTATTGATTCACTTGATGTATGTTTTGGTGATCAACTTGCGGGTTCCGTGACCTTGGGAATCTATGCATGGGCACTCTTTGAAGTACTTTGTGTTGGTTGAATAGATGAATCTGAGATTGTGTGATGCATGTCATATAATCATGCCCATGGAAACTTGAGGTGACATTGGAGTATCTAGGTGACATTAGGGTTTGGGTTGATTTGCGTCTTAAGGTGTTATTTTAGTACGAACTCTATGATAGATCGAATAGAAAGAATAGCTTCGTGTTATTTTACTACGGACTCTTGAATAGATCAATTAGAAAGGATAACATTGAGGTGGTTTCGTACCCTACAATAATCTCTTCGTTTGTTCTCTATTATGAGTGACTTTGGAGTGACTCTTTGTTGCATGTTGAGGGATAGTTCTATGATCCAATTATGTTATTATTGTTGAGAGAACTTGCACTAGTGAAAGTATGAACCTTAGGCCTTGTTTCCTAGCATTGAAATACCGTTTACGCTCACTTTTACCATTAGTTACCTTGCCGGTTTTATATTTTCATATTACAAATACCCATATCTACCATCCATATTGCACTTGTATCACCATCTCTTCACCAAACTAGTGCACCTATACAATGTAACATTGTATTGGGTGTGTTGGGGACATAAGAGACTCTTTGTTATTTGGTTACAGGGTTGCTTGAGAGAGACCATCTTCATCTACACCTCCCACAGATTGATAAACCTTAGGTCATCCAGTTGAGGGAAATTAGCTACTGTCCTACAAACCTCTACACTTGGAGGCCCAACAACGTCTACAAGGAGAAGGTTCCATAGTAGACATCAAGCTCTTTTCTGGAGCCGTTACCGGGGAGGTGAGTGCTTGAAGGTATATCTTTAGATCTTGCAATCGAATCTTTTTTTTTCTTGTTTTATCACTAGCTTAGTCTATAAAATAAAACTACAAAAAATGGAATTGAGTTTGCCTCATACGCTTCATCTTTTTAATATCTTTTGTGAGAATGATGGAAAGGAAAATTGTGCTGAAGTGCTGGAAGAAGAAATCTATAAAATGTTTGGCACTAAATCTTTGTATGATGAGCATGATTGCAATGTTGTTAGTATGAACTCTTTGAGTATCCATAGTACTAATGATGATTGCACTAGTTATGATGAAAATGCCTCTTATAAGCATGTCAACTTTTGTGGAGTGCATAGAGTTTGCAAGTACACACCAAATAGGGAAGATAGATTTTGCAAGAGGCATAAGTATTTAGAAACTAAATGGTGGCAAGAAAGGATAGATGTGAGTGCTGAAAATTTAAAATATCTTCGCTGTACTTGTGAACTTTGCAATGAACGTGGTCATTTGAATCTCCGATGCAAATTGTTTCATGATCGAATCGTGTCCAAAAATTGTGATGACTTGATTTCCCTTGCACATCGTAATGAACTTAGTTTGCTTTTGGGTTATGAAGAAATGTGATAGAGGCAAAGGTGTCCCGTCTTTCGATGAGATGTTGGATATCGCTTTGGTGGAAGTCGACTTTGACGATCCGACTACGGATGTGCGAGGACGTCGCGCCTTAGCAATCGCTAAACCAACTCCGAGAGGTTATTGACCACGCCGGAGCACGATCAACCTGACCACGAGGGTCTGTTTCCTGCGAGCAAACGAAGAACAAGCAAGAAACTGAGATTGCAATCTGGATATTGCGAATATAAGATGAAAGCTTTATTGATCAAGGTGGGGTTCTGTGACGCCTTTGTCTGGTCGTTGAACACAAACGAAGTACGCGAAGTTGTAGCTATGGTGAACTTTAATCTAAACAAAACCCAAAGTCTAAACGGTGCCCTAAGGGCTGTATATATGGAGGAAGAGGAGGGGAAATTTCGTGACCCTGGGTGGAGGGGTCCGAAATCAACCCTATCTCTTGTTTCCCCACACATACGGACTCTAAAAATAGCCTATACTTATGTATTTCGAAATTACATGGGCCTGGCCCAATAATAAGGTGACGCAGCACCTAGAATAGCCTCTAGACGAAATTTATGAAGTGGCATCTTGTATATTTCGTCCAAGGCTTCATGCACCCATTATGGTGGCTTCTAAGTCCTGAAATCATCACTTGTAACTCCGTTCTTGTTCCCCTTGCGCATGCCATAATCTCCATGCTTGTTGTTGCTCCAATGTTCATCCTTCTCCAAGCTAGGCCCTTCATTTGTAAGCAAAACAAATGTATCCAATTTAGGCAGCATCATATTCTCATGAACATTAGAATCATTACCAAGAAACGAAAGTACCTGGTAATTTAGTTGGCGTGCGCGAGCTCTCGTAATTGGTCTAGTATGTATAGCAGCAGGGGCTATGGGTGTAACAATGGTATTGATGTCCTCGTCAAAATGAAATGTGCAACTAAGCATATTCCAGAATTTAACCTTAAGAAATTTCTTGATATTGATCTAGCGGAAATTTATATGTATTGTGCGGTGAATTGCATTGAAAATCCTTATATTTCCAGTTACATAAAGAAAACAAAGCAAATAGAAGATGAAGAGAATATTAATGAAAGGGAAGAGACTTCCCAATATCATCCTATTATTTCTTATGATGAATCAGGTAACGAGGAGGAGCTTTCTATTCAACCAATCTCATCAATATGGAGCTCAAAAAGGAGGGTTAAACCCACACATGATGTGAATAAGAAAAAGAAAAGACGGAGAAGCAAAGGTAGAAAGGTATCCCTCTCAAATGATGTTGCTCCTACTACTCATTGTGATGATGATAATTGCTATACTATTGGTGCTATCTATACTTTTAATGATGAGAGTGATTATGCTTATGATATGAAAAGGCCCAAGCTTGGGGATGCTATGTTTGATGAGAATGACATGTTTGAGAGTATATTTGCTGCAATTAATGTTTGTCCCAAGCTTGGGGATGCTACGTTTAATGCAGATGATATTTTTAGCCTCCCAAGTTTCGATGAGAAAATCTATTATGATGTTATCATGCCTCCTATTTATGATGATTATATTGATGAAAGTGGGTTTGGAAGAGTGTCAACTTTAGGAAGTAATGATCCCACTATTTTGGAGAATGTTAAATCTTATTGTGATATTTATGAAAGTGAATTTGGAGAGGTCATGACTTTATTTAGTGATGATCCCACTATCTTGGAAGAGGTTTCAAACAATTATGATGAGAACAAAGTTGCTACTTATGATGATTATTGTGATGAAACTTATGCTATAAAAAGTAGTGATGATTATATTTGTAAAACTTGTCATGATTATGGTTGCCCTTTTTGAGAACATTATTCTTTTAATGTGGAAACAATTTATAGTATTCGAGTCTCTTATGATACCCCCACTATCCCGAATGAGAAGAATTTTGCTTATGTGGAGAGTAGTAAACTTATGCTATAAAAAGTAGATCATGTAAAGAATGATTTATGTGATGGATATATTGTTTAATTCATTCATGATGCTACTGAAAATTATTATGAGGGAGGAACATATGCTTGTAGGAATTGCAATAATATCAAGTTTCCTCTCTACGTGCTTAAAGTTTTAAAGTTATGCTTGTTCTGCCTTCCTATGCTAGCTGATTATTGTTCCCATAAGTTATTTGCTCAAAAAATCCCTATGCATAGCAAGTGGGTTAGGCTTAAATGTGCTAGTCCTATGCTACATGATGCTCCAGTTATGTTTCAATTCTTATCCTTTATGTGAGCATCATTGTCATCATCATGCCTAGCTAGAAAGGCATTAAAGAAAAGCGCTTGTTGGGAGACAACCCAATATTTACCTTTACTATTTTGTGTGTCCACATGATTACGCTACTGTAGTAATCATGTTTTATAGCTTTTGTTTCAATAAAGTGCCAAGTAAGACATTTAGGATAGCTTACGGTGATAGTTGTGTTGATCCTGCTGAAAATCAGAAACTTTTGCACCCAGTACATTAGTTTTGATAATTCACATAAACGTGCTTTTAATCTTATTCTTTTTTCTCTGGATTTGCACACATATTTCGCAGGTTTTCCTAATTTGGTAGGATTTTCGGAGTTACAAAAGTATATGTTTGATACTTATTACTACAGACTGTTCTGTTTTTGACAGATTCTGTTTTCCATGTGTTGTTTGCTTATTTTGATGAATCTATGAGTAGTATCGGAGGGTATGAACCATAGAGAAGTTGGTATTCAGTAGATATTACACCAATATGAGTTTAGAATGATTTCACAACGGTACCTAAGTGGTGGTTTTATTTTCTTATACTAACGGAGCTTACGAGTTTTCTGTTGAGTTTTGTGTTGTGAAGTTTTGCAGTTTTGGGTAAAGATTTGATGGACTATGGAACAAGGATTTGAAAGAGCCTAAGCTTGGGGATTCCCAAGGCACCCCAAGGTAATATTCAAGTAAAACAAGATCCTAAGCTTGGGCATTCCCCGGATGGCATCCCCTCTTTCGTCTTCGTCCATCGGTAACTTTACTTGGAGCTATATTTTTATTCAGCACATGATATGTGTTTTGCTTGGAGCGTCATTTTGTTTTCTTTTGTTTTGCTTGTTGTTTGAATAAAATACCAAGATCTGAAATTATTAAATGAGAGAGAGTCTTCAGATAGTTACATAATTATTTAACTACTCATTGATCTTCACTTATATCTTTTTGGAGTAGTTTGTCATTTACTCGTGTGCTTCACTTATATCCTACGAGTAAATGGTTGAATGATTTGAATATCATAAATCTGAAATTATATATGTTTCATATGCTTATCCCATGGGGAGTAAAGACTTCACATCTAAGAAGTAGAGGTGGTAAATTTATTGAAGGTTAGCAAACATTGTATTGGTCACTTGAACAATTCATGAAAGAATATTGAAGGAAGAGAGATTTCACATATAAATATACTATCTTAGACATCTTCTATGATTGTGAGCCCCATTAATTATTTCCAAACCGGAGAAAATTAGTTGAAATTGGACAAGGAAGACAACATAATGAGTTATGCTTGGGTATATTTGTATAGACGTTATATTGTTATAGGTCCTCCAACATGTGATGCTTGCTATTTAGAATACTTTGCTAGCCAAAATATCTGTACTAAGCGGGAATGCTGCTTGTGCATCCAAATTCCTTGTGTGAGGGCATATCTATCCCTAAGGGTTTTTGGTGATTGACGACAATGCTTTTGCGGACTAATCGTGTGTGTTGAGTTTTTCAGAGATTCATCTTTTGGCACGAGACGATTCCCTCCCCTCGGAGTGCCTTTCTAGATGGTGCAGCTCTTTCGTTTCCATGTTGGTGGACTAGTTTCGTAGGAGTCACCGTACTATCAAGAGGGGGTCCTCTTTGGTAAGGCTAGGGTGAAATCAACACGTTCACATCCTTGTCACATCCTCTGAGCCTTTCCGCTTCAATGGAGGGCGCATTCCATTCCATTTGTGCTTCGCTTGGTCCCAGCGTTAGTATAGCGGGCCACAGCGGTAGTACCGCCCGAGTGCAACAAGCGGTAGTACCGCTCCTCAGCAGTAGTACCGCTTGGAGCCCTCCGCCATAGTACCGATGTGGCTCTGTGCTCCTTCCGCCTCGACTCGAGGGCCCTTTTTCTCGTATTGGGTTCTACGGCACTAGTTGCGGCAGTAGAGGCGGTAGTACCGCTCCTAAGCGGTAGTACCGCCCTTACCACGGCGGTAGTTATGCTCTGGGTCCAGGATCTCGCTCCCTTCCTTTGCGCGGCAATACCGCTAGGTGGGACGGTTGTGCCACTTGCCTCAGCGGTAGTACCACCCACCCCAGCGGTAGTACCACTCTCTACGGGGCTGCTTGGGGGGTAACGGTTGGATTGTTCCCTCCCACTATATAAGGGGGTCTTCTTCCTCAAAGTTGACTCACCTCTTCCCCCAAAAGCTCCATTGTTGCTCAAAGCTCCATTTTCTCCCGATCTCTCTCCCTAGCCAATCAAACTTGTTGATTTGCTCGAGATAGGTTGAGAAGGTCCCGATCTACACTTCCACCAAGAGAAATTTGATTCCCCCCCACTAATCCCTAGCGGATCTTGTTACTCTTGGGTGTTTGAGCACCCTAGACGGTTGAGGTCACTGCAGAGCCATAGTCCATTGTGGTGAAGCTTCGTGGTGTCGTTGGGAGCCTCCAATTAAGTTGTGGAGATAGCCCCAACCTTGTTTGTAAAGGTTTGGTCGCCGCCTTCAAGGGCACCAATACTGGAATCATGGCATCTCACATTGTGTGAGGGCGTGAGGAGAATACAGTGGCCCTAGTGGCTTCTTGGGGAGCATTGTGCCTCCACACCGCTCTAACGGAGACGTACTTCCCCTCAAAAGGAAGGAACTTCGGTAACACATCCTCGTCTCCATCGGCTCCACTCTTGGTTATCTCGTGCCTTTACTTGTGCAAGCTTATTTGTGTTGTATCCCTTGCTTGCTTGTGTACTTATTGTTGTTGCATCATATAGGTTGCTCACCTAGTTGCATATTTAGACAACCTACTTTGATGCAAAGCTTAATTTGGTAAAGAAAAGCTAAAAATTGTTAGTTGCCTATTCACCCCCCCCCCCTCTAGTCAACTATATCGATCCTTTCAATTGGTATCAGAGCCTCGTCTCTTTATTAAAGAGGCCGTCTGAAGAGTATGGTTGACACTGTAGACGGTAGTGAGGAGCACTCCGGTGTGAATCCGAGCTCGTCTATGGGTGATGGGGGTACCACTGTGTCCCGTGAGGAATTCAATGTGGCTTTGGACACATTGAAAACCTCCATGACAACTGAGGTTGAAAGCATGTTTAATAAATTCGTAGAAGGACTTAAACTATCTACCTAGCCGTGGAAAGTGGGTGATCCCACTAACAAGGGGACGGATGCTAACTCCAACAAGGGGGAAGCTACTAGTGAAAAGGATCCTTCTACAAGTGGCAGAAATGGCACTGGCATCTTTGCCCATGTGGCACCTCCAGTTTATGGAGGACTGATTCCTTCTACTCATTTAAATCATGTCGGCCCTCCTAAGATTGTGAAAAATGAGGACTTTGATTCTTGGGTGTATCGCTTCAAGCGTCATTTAAATCATGTGAATACTAACCTTTAGAGAATCATTGAAGAAGGTTTTCATCCACACGACCAAAGCAACTTCACCCCTAGAGAAGCCGTGGACCATCAATTCAATGAGAATGCTCTCTTCATCATTCAAGATGCAGTTCTTCCCAAAGATCTCCCTCATCTTTGACCCTTCGCCATGGCCAAAGACACATGACATTGTGTTGTTTCCCTCTATAAGGGAAGTGCAAGCATTGAATGCTCCAATTATGAAGTGGTGCAAGATGAAGCCGATGAGTTTGCAATGAAAGAAGATGAAGAACCTCATGATCTCTTCCGGAGAGTTACCAAACTTGCGGTCTCACTCCAAGATCATGGGAGCAAGGACACGGATGACAATTGGATCAAGCACAAGTTTCTTAAAGCAATGATGTCTTACCACAAGGCATTGTCCTCTGTCATTCGTCAAAGACCGGACTTCCACTCCTTAACCTCAAAAGAAGTGTTGGATGAGTTTGTGGCAATGAGGATCTTGGACAAAACTTCCGACAACGCGGTGTTGCACTCACAAAGGGTAAAGAAGGCCAACCTTGCCTTGAAGGCCAAGGTTAATGTGGAAGAAGAGGAAGATGAGGAGAGCAACCCCGAAGATACAAAATATGATTATCATGAGCACATGGCTCTTGCTTCAAGGCAATTTTGGAGGAAGAAGAACACAAGGCCCAATTCCAACAAGAACAATTCAAGTGGGTTCAAGGTCAAGCAACGTGTGAGAACATGTTACAATTGTGGCAATGTGAGCCATTTTTTTGTGGATTGCCCTTACAAGAAGCGGGAAGACAATGGTAGCAAGTTCATCCGAAAGGACAAAGCCAAGTCCTTCCCCAACAAGAACAACTTCACCAAAAAGACTCCTACTCGAGGTTTGGTGGTTCAAGAAGAATACCATGAGGATGACGATGATGATGAAGATAGTGAAGCCATGGCCATGGTCTCCGTTGCCATTGCCACAACTACACGGGTGTCCCTCTTCGACTCACCCAATGAGAACATCACCGCCAAGTGTCTCATGGCTAAAGCCACAAACAAGGTAACCCCCAACATCAAAACCACCATCATTACTAATCCCTCCTTAAAGGATGGCATTGATGAAAGTGAGGGGTCTAATGAGGAAGTGAATGAATTTGAGTCTTTTATGAGTAAGCTCAAGGGCAAATCCAAGAAGGACTTTGTTGCTCTCTTGGAACAACTTGGTGAAGCCAATGACATGATCGAGGCTCATGAAGAAACCATCTCTAAGATGGAAGGTCATAGTCGTGACTATGCCAATGAGATATCGGATCTCTCTAATGCTCTTGAGGAAGAGCGTGGGCATCGTCTGGCTCTTGAGGAGTCACACAACGATGACCATGCTCAGCTAACAAAAGATCTTGATCATGCTCTTGTTGTGTCTCGTGTGCTAACTTCCGAGAAGGCTAAACTTGGCGTTGACCATGCTTGTCTCAAGGATGAGTTTGATTTACTTACAAGGCCCACAAGGTCTTGAAGGGTGCTCATGCTAGCCTCAAGGAGTCTCATGCTCAACTCCAAGTTAAGCTAACCAAAGAAAAGGCCACCTTTCCTCATATGGTATTAATTGATAATGCAAATGCCACTAACCCATGTTGTGGGCATGTGCATCTTGTGGAGGAGAATGCCAAGTTGAAGAAGCAACTTGAGAAAGGCCTTGTGACATGCATACAAGGTGAGAAGAACCTCAACGATCTCTTGTAGGTGTTTGCTTCCGGTGGGGGATCATGGTTGCTCGAAAGTGGAGCAACTAATCATATGACCGGGAGCAAGGACTTGGTGGTGGACGTGCAAAAGATCCCATCTATGCCCACCAATGTCAAGTGAGCTGATGCCTCATCTTCTAAGGTATTGGGTCTTAGCAAGGTTGTCATTTCTCATGATCTAATGATCGAGAAAGTCATGCTTGTTTAGTCCCTTGCATACAATCTACTTTCCGTTCGTCAACTTGCACTCATGGTCTTTGCCACTTTCTTTGATATTGATACGGTGGCCCTCTTGTGGAGAAAGACTCTTAAAGTAGCCTTTGTTGGGCATGTCGAGAACGGTCTTTATGTGATTAACTTTTTGCAGCGACCCACTAAGACCACGACATGCCTAATGGCTAAAGTTGATGTGGGGTGGCTTTGGCATGGCCGTTTAGCCCACGTCAATATGAGATCTTTGCAAAGTCTTCTCAAGGGGGACCATGTCCATGGACTAACGAATGTTAGTTTTGCCAAAGATCGTGCTTGCAGTGCTTGTATCGAAGGAAAGCTTCATGAGAAGGCTCACCCTCCCACGACTATCATCTACTTGAAGAGACCCCTAGAGGCTTCACATGGATCTCTTTGGGCCTCCATCCTTTGATAGTCTTGGGGGTAGAAAGTATTGCTTGGTGATTGTGGATGATTATTCAAGATACACTTGTGTATATTTCTTCAAGAGGAAGAGTGAGACTCAAAAAACCGTCATCGACTTTGCAAATGAAGCTCAACGTCAACATGATGCAAAGATCTTGACAATAAGAAGTGACAACAGCACCAAGTTCAAGAACTATACCTTGGATGAGTTTCTCAGTGATGAGAGGATCAAGCATCAATATGTTGCACCATATACCCCTCAACAAAAATGGTGTCGCGGAGAGGAAGAACCGGACGTTGATGGATGCGGCAAGGACCATGATGGCGGAGTTCAAGTCTCCATACAACTTTTGGGCTGAAGCCATCAACACAGCATGTCATGCATCCAATCGTCTCTATCTCCGCAAAGGCTTGAACAAGACTCCTTATGAAATACTTACCCAACCTCAAGTACTTCCGGGTGTTCGGGTGTAAGTGTTTCATTCTCAAGAAAGGTGTTTGCTTGTCTAAATTTGAGGCTAGAGCTTATGAGGGCATATTTGTTGGTTATGCTACAAACTCTCATGCTTACCATGTCCTCAACAAGTCCACCAGACTCATTGAGGAGACATGTAATAGGGAGTTTGACGAAAATAACGGCTCCCAAGTGGAGCAAAGTGGTACTTCTGATGTAGGTGATGAAATTCCTCCCCAAGCCATAAGAAGAATGGGTGTGGGTCATATCCTACCTATTGAGGAACCCCTTGTGGCCTTAGGAGAAGGACAATGCTCCACTCAAGTGGAGCCATCACCAACCCAAGACCCACACGCTTCCGAAGAACAAAGTGAAGGCCCTCAACCTCATGAACAAGACCAAGGGCAAGATGAACCTCAAGATGGTGGTGAACCACCAAATGATGCCCAGGGTCAAGTTCTCCCCGTCAAGCAAGTTCAAGATCAAGAGCAAGCTCAAGATCTAGAACAAGCTCAAGACGGCACTCAAGATAATCAAGTTAACCCTCCTCCTTCCACATCCGAGGAGGAATTAGAGCGTCGTGCCGCGAAGATTGCTTCCAAGCTCACCACCAAAGGTCATCTCATGGAGAACATGGTTGGAAGCCTAAGAAAGGGGGTAAGCACTCATAGACAATTAGCAAACTATTGTGAACCCCAAAAGGTCTATGAGGCGCTCGAAGATTCGGATTGGCTCAATGCCATGCATGAAGAACTCAACAACTTCAAGTACAACGAGGTATGGAGATTGGTCCCAAGGCCATCAGGGAACCACAATGTCATTGGAACCAAGTGGATATTCAAGAACAAGCAAGATGCTCATGGGACCATCATTCGCAACAAGGCAAGATTGGTAGCACAAGGCTACTCCCAAGTCGAGGGTATCTACTAGGTGAAACCTTTGCTCCCATTGCTCGCCTTGAATCCATTCGTTTGTTGATTGCTTATGCTCCCCATCACAACTTTAAGTTACAACAAATGGATGTGAAGAGTGCTTTTCTTAATGGTCCTATTAATGAGTTGGTTTATGTCAAGCAACCCCCCGGGTTCGAGGATCCCTACTTCCCGGATCATGTGTATCAACTCGATAAGGCACTCTATGGCCTTAAGCAAGCCCCACGTGCGTGGTATGACCACCTTACCGAGTTGTTCCAAGATCGTGGATTTGAGGTTGGGCAAATCGATCCCACTCTTTTTACTAAGATGGTCAAAGGGGAGTTGTCTGTGTGCCAACTATATGTTGATGTTATCTTTGGTTCCCCTAACAAAGCTTTAAATGAGGAATTTGCCGCTCTCATGACCTCTAAGTTCAAGATGTCTTCGATGGGAGAGTTGAAGTTCTTCCTTGTTTTCGATATCAAGCAAAGAAGAGAAGGTACCTTCATCAACCAAGCCAAAATACACTCAAGACATGCTAAAAAGATTCAAGCTAAGTGATGTCAAGCCGGCTTCTACTCCAATGCCTACCAAGTGCCAACTTGACATTGATCCCAATGGTAAAGCGGTGGATCAAAAGGTATATCGCTCCATGATTGGCTCCTTGCTTTACCTTTGTGCATCTAGACCGGATATCATGTTGAGTGTGGGAATATGTGCACGGTTTCAAGCCGCACCGAAGGAAAGCCACTTTGTGGAGGTCAAGCGAATCTTTCGATATTTGGCTCATACCCCAAACTTTGTCTTATGGTACCCAAGAGGAGCAACTTCAAGCTTGAAGGATATATGGATTTCGATTGGGCGGGAGACAAAGTGGATAGGAAGTCCACTTCCATAGGGTGCCAATTTCTTGGTTGCTCTTTGGTGAGTTGGTCTTCCAAGAAGCAAAGTTGTGTGCCTCTCTCGTCCACCGAAGCGGAGTATGTGGCGGCTGGTAGTTGTTGTACACAACTCTTTTGGATTAGTGTTTGGTAGGAGTATTTTTGAATTTGGCAGGCCGGTAGTGCCGGATTTGACCACAGAAGTAGGGAACCGCCGTTTCCCCGTCTTGAGCGGTACCACCGCTCCCATGGGTGCGGTACTACCGCTCGGGCGGTACTGCCGCTTCCGGGTCACGGTACTACGGCTGCTTGCCCAGTTCCATCATGCTCCTGCCATTTCCTGATCTTGTTTGTTGTGTTTGTTGGCTTATGCTTGTTCTTTCTGGTTGTTTCGTGTGTTCGTGCGTTTGGTTCCAAGTGATGAACTTCCTGAGCAGCAAGCCCACCGTGTCAACCCCGGTCATGCAACGTCAAAGCGCTACCGCACATCTGAGTCAGCAGGTGGTTCCTCTAGTGCTCCACCACCGCCAGGGGGTGCTTCCTGAAGTGCTCCACCTCCACCTCAACTCAAGAAGAAGTCTGCCGTCAAGCCGAAGCCGAAGGGAAAAACTATGCCTGAAATGAATGCCAAGGAGTTCTGGGAAAGGCGTCGCCACAACCCCTGTGTGGAAGACCAAGAATCCACTTTGGTCAACCGCCCGTTCTGGAACCGCTTTCAGTTTGCCATCTTCTTTGATGTGATCAAGGCCAAGAAGAATATCTATGTTGATGTGCGCTCCATCGACATGAACTTTATGGAGAAGGACCCTGAGTACTTTGGTGAAGCCCTTCAAATGTGCTCTCAGCTGAACATTCTCAGAATCATGCAGTTCAACAAGGAGTTTGATGCAGATATTGTGGCTCAATTCTATGCCACTGTCCATCTAGGAACTGATGAGGACAGGACTCTGACTTGGATGACGAATGGCAAGTTGCTTTCTGTCAAGTGGAAGGCCTTCATGGAGGTACTTGGGGTGGAAAATCATGGGCTTGAGACTCCTGTCGGCTTCCGCCCTCACTGTCGGTGTCAAAACCGGCAGATCTCAGAGGGGGTCCCGAAATGTGCGTCTAAGGCTAATGGTAACAGGAGGCAGGGGACATGATGTTTTACCCAGGTTCGGGCCCTCTCGATGGAGGTAATACCCTACTTCCTGCTTGATTGATCTTGATGATATGAGTATTACAAGAGTTGATCTACCACGAGATCGTAGAGGCTAAATCTAGAAGCTAGCCTGTGATTATGATTGTTCTTGTTCTATGGACTAAACCCTCCGGTTTATATAGACACCGGAGGGGGCTAGGGTTACCCAAAGTCGGTTACAGAGAAGGAAATCTGCATTATCCAAGCTTGCCTTCCACGCAAAGGAGAGTCCCATCCGGACACGGGACGAAGTCTTCAATCTTGTATCTTCATAGTCCAACAGTCCGGCCAAAGTATATAGTCCAGCTGTCTGAGGACCCATTAATCCAGGACTCCCTCAGTAGCCCCCGAACCAGGCTTCAATGACGATGAGTCCGGCGCGCAGATTATTTTCGGCATTGCAAGGCGGGTTCTTCTCCAAAACCTTCAGAGTATTGTTGTGACGAGTAGTGTCCGGCTCCTCATTAATGTCGTCCTCGTCGGCTTCTGAGCTTTAATAACGGCCGTATCCACGTGTCGAGCGAATGCGAGAAGTCGAGGCATTTTTACATTTACCACCCCAACCACGTGTGTAAATCATCTATAAAAGAGACGGGGATTCTCAGATCCAAATCACACCATCTCCTCCCAGCGAGTATTCATCAGAGCACGCCCGGAAAAATACACACCACCATGGCCGGTCGTCTCGATTCCTCCTCTCGCTCCCATAGCACTAGGCTAGGCGACTGGGAGGGATGTTCTATTCCCCACAGCCGACTAGTAGAGTTGCAGACCAAGGGGTTTCTCCCACCTGTATACATGGTCCCCGTCTGAGCTGGACTAGCCACTTATAATGGCGGGGAGAAAGCGGAGAGCTTTCCAAACCCGTCCAAGGGAGAGCGGGTATGCTTCGTCCCCTACTTGCTGAGGGGCACTACAAAAAAAAGACACATCCGTGACATTTAGGGTCGAACGAAAAAAAATTATGTCATACATATGACACTTCTATGACGATAATTGTGACAAAACCCGGTATCATCATAGATGTGGTGGGCTCCTACTTCTATGACAAAAAATCATGACAGAAAATGGGCTTTTCGTCCTGGGCGGGCCGGAGACGCAGCTGCATGACATTCTTTGGGCCATCCATGACGGAAAAAACTATGGTAGAAGCGAGGAGGAGGAAAATTTCGGGGAGTTGCCGGTTACGGTGGGAGGTCAGGGGCCAAGTGATGCGCGTTTCTCTCATACACATACGCGCGTGTGTGTGAGGCGTTGGCTCTAACTGAACCCGAGCGAGGCATTGGGCTCTAACTGAACCCGAGCGATTGCACTGCAGGCTACGCGTTACTGAACCCGAGCGATCTATCGATGGCTGTTAATTGAACCCGATCGAGCGATTCCTTCGCTACTGCTGCTAACTGAAGCCGATTGATGCTGCCTCTGGGATGAACAGTGAGTGTTGCGGGGGGGTTTGGATGAACAGTGAGCGGTGGCGTTGCCTCTGGATCAACAGGACCCCGTGGTGTGGTGGAGGGCTGGATGAATAGTAGACGGTGGAGGGGTGGTCGTGGAGGGGTGGTTGAACAGGACCCCGTGGTGTGGAGGGCTGGATGAACAGTAGACGGTGGAGGGGTGCCCATGGAGGGGTGGTTGAACATTAGCCGGTGGAGTAGCGTGTGGTGGAGGCTGGATGAACAGGAGCCCGTGGAGGCTGGAGGAGGTCGGCGGTAACCCATGGAGGCTGGAGGAGGTCGACGGTGGAGATGAACAGTATCCCGTGGAGTCCCGTTTTGCGGTACGCCACAACCCTCCCGATGAACAGGACCCCTATTTCGATCGTAGGAGGTCCATTTCATCCGTTTTGCGGTACCCCACACCCCTCCCGATCAACAGGACCCCCGTTTCGACCATAGGAGGTCAGTTTCGTCCATTTTGCGGTACGCCACACCCCTCCTGGTCAACAGGACCCCCCGTTTCGACCGTAGGAGGTCCATTTCCTCCGTTTTGCGGTACGCAACACCCCTCCCGATCAACAGGACCCCGTTCCGAACGTAGGAGGTCCGTTTCCTCCGTTATGCGGTACGCCAGGCCTCGTTTCCATCGCATGTTCTGTCCAAGTCGGTTGGCTCCCACGCGTTCCGTTGCCTCCCGATGAACACGACGCATTCCATTGCCTCCCGATGAACACGACGCATTCCGTTGCCTCCCCATGAACACGCCGCATTCTGTTGCCTCCCAATGAATATGACGCATTCCGTTGCCTCCCCATGAACACGACGACGACACTATTTCTCCGTTCTGACCTAGCCATGTACACGAGCCCTGGCCGTACGTATGCGCGAGTAGGCGTTTGAGACCCTGCCCATATGTACATATGTGGCCGTATTTTCTTTCTTGCACCCTTGCCGCTGTACGTACGTATACATGCTACGTGCGCGCCTCTACTACGACACGTGCACGCCTCTACAATGACCAGTATGTACGTACACATTCGCGACCAGAATGAAAACGCTATGTACGCTTCGACCAGGTGGGTCCCGACTGTCAGGCACTTCCTTGCCTGCGAAGATGTAGCTGGTGGATCCCAGCAGTCAGGGAGGCGAATCATTTTTTTTTGCCCGGATGCACTTCCTTGCGTGCGAAGATGTAGCTGGTGGGTTCCAGCAGTCAGGGGGAAATGTTTTTTTCGCGAAATATGGTGGCCCGTCCGGTGGGTCCCCGCTGTCAGGTGGAGGAATAACTATTTTGCGCGTAATAAGGAAGCACTTCCTTGTTGCGGCCGTGGACCCAGCTGTCAGCCTCTCCACGTACAGTCCATGTCCGATGGAAGCCATTCCTTGATCACGCTGACCACGCTGCGCCGTGAGCACCAGGGAGGTGCATGACGGTGAGGCCTAGGAAGGGGACAACGTGGAGCCGGGGAATACGCGACAGTGGATGCCCACGCGTAGTGGAGTACGAGGGTTCACTGGTTCACTGCGGTGTGAGGCTGTCGTCGCCGCAGAATAACAGGGGGTGTGGGTGAGTAGAGGGATGGCCCGGCCAGCGGTGGGAGTAGTAGGGGCGATGAGGCCTCCGCCGCATCGCACCCGGCCATGGGAGGCAGGAGCACGAGGCACGGCCGGCGCTGGTTTGGGCGGCTGGAGCAAGAAGACCAGAGGTTGAAGAAGCATTACGGTCGTTGGTTGGACGTCGTACGGTCACTGGAGCTAGAATCGTGCATATTGACTAAGTTGACAAAGCCCTCCGTCCCCGTCAACTTTGTAAGCCCACAAGTCAGCCTGCCACTATATTGGGTCCCAGCTAACAGGGGGACTATTCATTTTTTGTGTGTAATAAGGAGGCACTTCCTTGCGTGCGAAGATATAGCTAGTGGGTCCGAGCTGTCAGCGGCGGTAACGTTTTTTTCGCAAAATACAGAGGCCCTTTTGGTGGGTCCCTGATGTCAGGTGGAGGAATCATTATTTTGCGCGTAATAAGGAGGCATTTCCTTGCGTGCGGCCGTGGACCCAGCTGTCGGCCTCTCCACGTACAGTCCACTTCAGATGCATGTCAGTCGTTGACCACGTTGACCAGGCCGCGCCGAGAGCACCAGGGCGGTGGATGTCGGCGAGGCCTAGGAAGGGAACGACACGGAGGCAGGGAAGACTCAGCAGTTGTTTCCCATGCAGAGGGGAGTACGACTGTACGAGGGTTTACTGCTTCGTTTGCCGTTGCCGGAGAATAACAACAGATGTGGGTGAGTAGAGGGATGGCTAGGCCAGCGATGGGAGTACAGTGGGGCGGTGAGGCCTGCGCGGCAGCATAGACGGCCGCGGGGAGGAGGGAGCAGGAAGTCCCGTCGGCGCTTGTTTGAGCGGCTGGAGCAGGAAGAGCAGAGATTGAAGAAGCACGATGGCCGTTGGATGGACATCCAACAGTTACTGCTTGTGCATCAACCTTTTTTTTAGGAAAGCCTCAAATCTGTGGAAAACAACATACAACCCATTTGTCATTATTTCTAATAATATACAACCCATTTGCTAATTCTTAAGGGTTTTTTTTGGAGCCCATATTCTTTTTGTTAGCATTACAGCCCATATTGTGGCCACGGTTAAAATATTATACGAAATTTTGCATATTTCGGTGCGGTCCGAACTGTTTTTAATCCCGAATTTTGACTCACATTCAAACAGATTTTAAAAATAAATGTATATCAATATAAAATCCAACAAATTCTCCATGCATAAAAATTAATGTAATTTAAAATCTCGAAATGAAAAAAAGATATTTGAAACTAATTGCCGGTTTGATGTGTTTTGAAAATGTACAGCCCATTTCTCATTACTGATAGGCCATTTTCTCGGCCAACCGAATGAAGCTCTCCTCGTCTTGAAAGATTTGCAGCCCAACAGGCCTGACAAAGAGACTTACTTGGCAAATCACAAAAAAAAACAGGTCTGTGGCCGTGGACCCAACTGTTAGCCTCTCCACGTACAGTACTCTTCCGATGGAAGTCGGTCGTTGACCACATTGACCACGCCGCGCCGAGAGCACCAAGGCGGTGGATGACGGCGAGGCCTAGGAAGGGGATGATGCTGAGCCGGGGAAGATGCGGCCGTGGATGCCCACGCGGAGAGGAGTACGAGGGTTCACTGGTTCGGCTGCGGCGTGAGGCTGCCATCGCTGCAGAATAACAGGGGGTGTGGGTGAGTAGAGGGATACCTTGGGCTAGCGGTGGGAGTAGTAGGGGCGGTGAGGCCTCCGCGGCATCACAGCCGGCCACGAGTGGCAGGAGCACGCGGCACGGCCGGCGCTGCTTTGGGCGGCTGGAGCAAGAAGACCAGAGGTTGAAGAAGCACTATGGCCGTTGGATGGACATCGTATGGTCACTTGAGCTAGAATCGTTCATATTGACTAAGTTGACAAAGCCCTCCGTCCTCGTCAACTTAGTAGGCCCACAAGTCAGCCACCCACTATGGTGGGTCCCAGCTAGCAGGGGGTATTCATTTTTTGGTGCGTAATAAGGACGCACTTCCTTGCGTGCGAAGATATAGCTGGTGGGTCCGACCTGTCAGCGGGGGGAACGTTTTTTTCGCGAAATACAGAAGCCCTTCCCACGTACAGTGCACGTACAGTACATAATAAGGAGGAACTTTCCTTGCGTGCAACCATTGACCTCATGGGTACTAGCCGTCACGCTCTCCACGTACAGTCCCCTTCCGATGACTCTCGTATGTTGACCACGCCGCGCCGAGCGCACCGAGGCGATGGACGATGACGAGGCCCTAGACTGGAACGACCCGGAGATGGGGAAGACGCGGTAGTGGTGTCGTAGATGGATAGGAGTGGGAAACTTGACTGGTTCGGGTGTGGGGTGGGCCTACACTCGGCGGAGAATAACAGGAGGTGCAAACTGGAGGGATGGCCTGGCCGTCGGTGGGGTAGCGTTTAGATGAGGAGCGCAAAACAATGCCGCTGGATGCCGAAGGCTGGAGCAGGCGGTTCTGGCAGCGCTGGGGGAAGAAGACGAGAGATTGAAGAAGAAGTCGGACGTTGGATGTAAATCCAACGCCTTCTTAGGCTTCGACCTACTGGCCCACATGTCAGCCAGTCCATTTCTTTTTTTTAGTCCATTTGGTGGGCTTGGTGAAACAATGAGGTAGCATCCATGCAGCCTGTTTAAATCCCATTTACATTTTTCTCAAAATCCACAGACTTGCTGGGCTGGGTGAAAATATCATGTTGGGCTAGATGGAGAAATGTTATAAAAACATAAACACATGATTGCACGTCAGTAAAAATCTTTGCAAGCTTATGTACGCAATCACTAGGAGTTAGCTTGGCAAGTTATATATAAACAATTATTATTATTATTTTGTAAGAACTTTGAACTTACGAAATAAAATATCATTTTAATTTGATGAGTTAATAGTACGTGGGGTATTATTATTTTTTAGGCTAGACGTGGGACAGTTGAGTTGGTTCTAGGGGAAAGTACTGGGAGAAAACTCAGTTTACATCGAAAAAGAAAGTGGGAGAAAATTCAGAGACCTACTGGGTCCACCTGAGGAGAGGAATATGTTGGGAGGAAGGAGATTCAAAGCACGGCAGCCGAGTGAACTAGTTTTTTTTATGGACAAGTGAACTAGTTTACATACATAAGGAAATAGCCACTAAAAAAGCAATCAGGTTAATGGGTTCTTAAAAGAAATATTTCGGACAAAACAGATAATTACGACACATAGGCTAATGCACGAAACACTCAGATGATAAAGGTGTTTATAAACAGATAAAGTACAACATCTAGACCTTCCTGGCATGCCTAATCATGACGCTGCAGCTGTCCGTGTACTCGTCGGTTACGGGAAGCAGACACGCCCTCATGTCCAAGATCTGCTTGTACATGTTGTAGCATGCGTATGCGTCCTTGGCCGCATAGGTTATGTAGGCTAGATTAAGAGGTACCTCCCACGTGTTTAGGTTGTCTTCTTTCATGTTGGCGTATCAGGGGTCGATGATGGTCTCAGCGAGCTTAACCACGGAGTCCTTTGCCTGCCCATTGCTGATGATCTTGTATTGCTTCTGGATGTCGACAAGCTTGTTGCACCAGATGGCCGAATCGTCGCGTTCTTCCTTCTCTCCACCATAGCGAAGGTGCAGTTGGCGCTGCCGATGGAACGGGCGAATGCTCCAGAACCTGGTGCAGCCATAGGACTGAGGCGAGGCAGAGCTTCACCAAGTCTGTATCGTTGGCGTACATCGCATTCAACTTGGTGCAGCCATAGGACTGAACGGCGAACTAACTCCTTGCTGAAGTCCATATCCAGCAGGCTCACCCCTCGGATCGCCATTGGAGTCTCTTCCAGTGAACGAGTGTGTAGGCGGCGGCAGCAGTTCGTTTTTCAACTCTTGGGGAACTGGATTCAACAGTAAGCTGAGTGTGTACAGGCGACAACAGTTACTACCCCTCCCTCGTCCGATGCACGCCCGGCAGAAGATGCACCCTCGGTGCATTCAAACGCCTCCATTAAGAGACCTACTCCGGCCACATGTTGATTCACGTGCGAGTCTGTATTGGTACTGTAATAACAGGAGTTAGTGGTCACTTTACTTAAATTTAATTAGCTTTAATAGAAATTTATACTTAAAACAAGCAATGCATTCGCTCGTTCTGTCAGTGCCACAGGATCAACATGCACAACAATTAGAATTATCATTCTCAGGACGCACATGATCAGCACATTTGTCGCACTTTCACAAAGATAATACTACCAAGTTTGAACTGTTTGTTATGGTTTTTGTCCTCTGCATCATCATGCCGTGTTTCCCAGCTTGCAAGATTCGGAACCAACAAATAAGATCCAAATAATAAGTACAACAAATATGCCTACACATCTCATTGATTCCTAGCTTGCAAGATATAGAACCAACAAATAAGATTCAAATAATAAGTACAACAAAGATGCCTACACATCTCATTGATTCCCAGCTTGCAAGATTCAGAACCAACAAATAAGATTCAAATAATAAGTACAACAAAGATGCCTAGACATCTCACTGATTCCTAGCTTGCAAGATTCAGAACCAACCCATTAGAGCCTTTTGATAAAGTGAATATCGGGATTAAATCCATCTTGGCTAGCCATGTCATACAATCGAAGAACTTGGCGAATGCTCTTGACCGTCACAACATCGGTAGTTGAGTATTCCTCTTTGCACAACATGTTTGCACAGCACAAACAAGGAGACATGAGAGTATGATTTCGGTTTAATAGCGGCCTCCTTGAACTCAACCTCCAGCTCTACTTGGATGAGGTCTGCCTGGAGTTCCATGATTCAATTCATGCGCCTTTTTCTGCAGTTCACCTAAAATGAAGCAAAGATTGCATCATTCAGCTAGCAAGAAGTACTTGCTCTTGTGAGCTGGCAGGTTCTTCTTTAGTAGTTGCACTAAAATTGAGGAACATTAAGGTTGGCTGTCCGGCTCATGTAAGGTGCAACTATAATTTTCTTATCCTTTTGTGCAGTTCCACTAAAATAAAGTGCCATTGTGGTGACAGTGACGGCTCCATCTTGCAAAGGCTAATAAAATGTTGCACGAGATTACCAACAAAACTTGACGGAGATTTTGGAAACTCCAATCACCATTTTGTGCAGTTCCACCAAAATTGAGAGATGTTGCCCACGTGACATTTTAGTTGAACTGCACAAGACACTCATTCCAAAAAAAAGTGTTTTGTGCAGTTCACCAAAATGTCACAATAGCAACAAGCTGAAATGGATATCCCTATCTGCACAAAATGATAGAAAGTAAATAGTTGCTGGTCAATAAGAATATACGAAACATATACAAAATGAAAAGAAGCATCTTAATTATGTTCATGGCAATCACGCAAGGACAGTAGAAATTTTAAAATGTCATCAATGCTTCATGTTACCAGAAGCATTACGATCAACAATGAGATTCCTCAAATATGGGATTACTTTAATGGTGGCATCACTTGTTTACCAGACACAGTAAATCAACAGCAGCTAAAGAGTTGGTTTAAGGGCATGGGACCGTGGGGACACCAGGACACTCAGCAGCGTAAAGGAGAAACTTACTTATCATACTGGGGAAAATAGTAGGAGTGCCATTTTTAACACAGTTTAATTGCATCTTATCACTGGAGGCATTAGATTAACAATAACACTGGTTAGACATGTCCCTAAGGTAACAGTGTGATCGCTTCATTTTACATGCGCCCTTACATTAACAACAACAAAAGGTTGGTATAAGGACATGTGACAGTGGACGCATCAGCACAATGTACCTATAAGGAGGCATAAAGTGGTGATGCCAAGCTTGTTCACGCTATGTGAGGGCAGCAAACCTAATCCTGGAGACCTTGTACTATGTGAGGGCAGCAAATCTAATACTGGAGACCTTTTACTATGTGAGGGAAGCAAGACTAATCCTGGAGACCTTTTACTATGTGAGGACAGCAAATCTAATCCTGGAGACCTTTTACTATGTGAGGGCAGCAAATCTAGTCCTGAGACCTTTTACTATGTGAGGGCAGCAAATCTAATCCTGAGACCTTTTACTATGTGAGGGCAGCAAATCTAATCCTGGAGACCTTTTACTATGTGATGGCAGTAAATCTAATCCAGGACATACTCTGTTGACTTGTCCACCAGCCACCACTTTCTATCCTTTTTTCAACCAATAATAGATCTGTTCCTTATCCTCTTTGTACCGCGTTTTCCCATTATTTCCCTTTTCAGCCAAGAGACCGGTTGGATATCCGGTCTCTACTACTTGCACCACATTATTTCCTCTTTGAATCAAGTCCTAGATTCATGCTACAACTTTCCCCCCTTTCTTCGTTGTTTGAACAAAGCCCTAGATTCGAATGCATGAAGTAGCTTTACCTCTAATAATACTAAAAATTTAGGTGGCTTTGGAAGAGCTGATGGGAGTAGAAAAAGATGCACATGTAGACACGTGGGGAGCTGGGGCAGTAGAGCAAGGCCACTTTCGAAGAACTTATACCTGAGGGTCGCCGGGATGTCGGTGGCGGCAGGTTGGATCTGCGGACAACACGGCAGGGAGGAAGAAGGGTCGGAGGACCTCCCGAGCCGGCGCTGTGTCGGAGAGAATGGCACGGGCAGAGGATCGGGCCCCTCCGGCAGCTATGGGTTTCCTCCCTCGGCAATGATGACCTAGTGACGATGCACCTTTTAGTCCTCTACACACATCGGCCGAAGGGATCCGTCCAGATCTGTGACCAGCAGTGAACAGAGAGAAAATATCGCTACCGCTGTCTTGTTTATATCTGGAGAGGATGAGAGAATGAAGAGAGCAACCCTAGTAAAGCAAGCGCTCAGGCCCCTGTGGCCATATATAGTGGAGTGATTATCTTTTTTCTCTCCACAACAAGCGTTTCAATTTGTGTACGTGGCATTAAAGAAAATAAACTCTCTATTTAAGGTGACTACTCTACGACTCCTACTTACTACTACAGTTTGTTCACTTGTGCTCCCCGCCCCTCCATTCATTGAACAACCCCACGGGTGAATAAACATATAGTAAGTACTGTATTTATGTAGAACGAACAAGCTCGAACTATTTTCGCGTAGTTAACAGTTGAGGGCGGGGCTTTTCCCGGGCAGTACACACAGCAGTTTTCGGGTAGGCGGTTTGACAGAGAGGCGAGGAGGGTGAGCAAGCGGGGCTGTGCAATTTGATGGCGCGTTACTGCTGGAAAGACTTGTGATATGACCACTCACTATAGTCATGAATTACTGGCGCTCCGACCGGGTGATGCCCCCCTTCCGTTCCACGCTCTAATCTGGTGCATGACACGTCGACCCGGATGCTGGCTCTCCCACATGTTGGAGTAGTAAGAAGGAGCAAAGAATGAGTCTTTGGAGAGATTTCACTATATACTAGTACTATGCTACTCCCTCCATTCCTAAATATAAGTCTTTGGAGAGATTTCACTATGGACCACATACAGAGAAAAATGAGTGAATCTACATAAAATGCATCTATATACATCCGTATGTGGTCCATAGTGAAATATCTACGAAGACTTATATTTAGGAACGGAGGGAGTGCTACTCAGGTCGGAGGAGTGCGAACCACGGCAGCCTAGTGAACCAGCAGTGCGAACCACGGCAGCCTAGTGAACCAGCAGTAGAAAACAATGTGGTGATATGTCCATAAAAAACAATGTGCTACGGTCCACGCTGTAGCATGTATAGTAACACTCCTCTTTGTTTGGATCCCTGAGTTAGAGCTAGTTTGGGTTGAAATAGCCTCAAATTATCGAAACAAGAGGGGTTAGTCTGAGCTAGTTTGCTCTAACCCAGCTAAAAAAACTAGCCCGGTGCAGAGGTTCTAATTGGGTTAGTTATCCTCGGGCCCACTAAAAGAGAACTAAATAATCTCACCTGCACGCACCAGATCGCTCCCTCCCTCCCGCACGACTCCTCTCTGTTCCCCATAGGGCCGCCCGCCCAAGCCCCGCTCGCCCTCTCTCTCCTCTGGCCGCCCTCTCCTTCCGTCCTCTGCTGCCATACTCCGGCCACCCTCTCCCTCCGGCCTTCGAAGGTCGCCCCGCTCCCCCTTCACCAATCATTTTTCTCCCTCTGTCGTGCACGGCGGTGGCGCATCTACCAGGGAGGTCACGAGAGGGGTGAGTTTGTTCATTCCTTCTCTGTCTCACGGCCATATCATTGATCTTGCTTGCTCTAGTGCTAATTCTTATTTGGAAAAGTAGATCCTGATCAAACTTGCCATAGATTTGTGGTGCACGCATGGAATTGTTTGATGCTGCTTGAGGAGGTAATAAATCTTTCTAGAGGCCCAAAGATTCAGGTCACCTTTCTAGGTATTTCAATTTTAGGCTTGTATTATTTGTAGAGGCCCAAAGATTCAGTTCACCTTTCTAGGTATTTCAATTTCAGGCTTGCATTATTTCTAGAGGCCCAAAGATTTAGTTCACCTTTCTAGGTATTTCAATTTCAGGCTTGCATTATTTCTAGAGGCCCAAAGATTCAATTCACCTTTCTAGGTATTTTAGTTTCAGGCTTGCATTATTTCTAGAGGCCCAAAGATTCAGTTCACCTTTCTAGGTATTTCAGTTTCAGGCTTGCATTATTTCTAGAGGCCCAAAGATTCAGTTCACCTTTCTAGGTATTTCAGTTTTAGGCTTGCATTATTTCTAGAGGCCCAAAGATCCAGTTCACCTTTCTAGGTATTTCAGTTACAGGCTTGCATTATTTCTAGAGGCCCAAAGATTCAGTTCACCTTTCTATGTATTTTAGTTACAGGCTTGCATTATTTCTAGAAGCACAAAGATTAAGTTCCCAATCGGTGGCAAGCGGCCCTGCTACCCATGCCGGTGTCGACCTCAACTCGCAAGGGCCAACGTCGGAGGGGTTCCCGGGGCTTGGGCTCTACAAAGCCTTCCTCCTGAGCGACGATGGCGAGCTCCTCCCTCGGTGCGTGAGGGGCTCCAGGCTCCCTCCCTATCGTGAATGACCTCCGTGATGAGTTAGCTCATTCTTGTTTCATGAAGTGTTTTTTTATTTTGTGAAGCTTGTTGACGACTTGTATGTTTAAGTGGGATATCTCATTTGTATGGACAAGGTAAAAATTATCATGTTTTGCAAGCTTGATTTGTATAGATGGTTCATCTATGTCAATTGTGAGTGGGAGGAGGCCACAGAAGAGCCGGCCACACCAAGAGGTTGCTTGTATCCCAGGGACTTATTTTAGTCTGACTAAAAATAGGGTCCAAAGTAGTCAAATGATTGAGGTAGAGCATTTATTGTCAATCTAACCCTGCCATCCATACACCTCTTTGGTTTAGAGTTAGTTCAGGGTTAGAATCTAACTCTAACCTCTAACTGACTTAGAGTTCACCTCGTCTCGGTTCATCGCCATCATACTTTCCCCATTCATGTGTTTTCAGTATCCTGCGAATCAAAGAGGCCCTTTTTTTGCGGGAAAAATGAAAGACGCCCTTAGACTAGTTTAGGTCCGGTCATTTTTTATAAACGTGTTATGTCCAAAATTTAATGAACGTGCTCCGGTTTCCACAAAAATAATCTGGTTTCATGTAGTAATTCATTCATTTATTTATTCTTCTGTGGGGGGGTTTGCATGTAATTCGTGAGGTCTGAAATGTAAAGTACCCCGGCATATGCTCCGAGTCGTGCATGCACTACGACCCAAATGCTCTATGTCCCACATGTCGGCAAATGGGAGCACGTGGAAATAGCCTAGGAGTACATAAAGGAGGATAAATGCGTGAAAAAATATGTACTGTGAAGCGTAGCCGCGGTTCGAAAAGGATACCTAAAGTGATGACATTTATAGGTCGCACACACCCAACTAGTGGTACTAGACATACGACTAATTTTTCCCTCAAAAAAGAGGCACGAGTGCTCAGTACTCCTATTCTATAAACACGAGTCCCATCTGACAACAGCGTCCGTGCTACAACTAGCTCTCCTCACAGTTTCTCTCTTCTAATTCTAAACTCGGCCGACGCCCGGTGGGCGGGGTGGGTTTGCTCAATTGCGGCCCCACCTCACAGTGAAAACGTTACGACTGGAATAAAAATCCCATATACTCCCTCCGTTCATAAATATAAGCCTTTTTAGATACTAGGTCAAATGGAATACATCATACAGATGTATGTAGACATAGTTTAGAGTGTAGATTCGCTCATTTTGCTCCGTATGTAGTAGTCACTTGCTGGAATCTTTAGAAAGACTTATATTTGGGAACGGAGGGAGTACTATACTAATAAAACATTAAGGCCACGAGGCGATGCAGTGATGGTTACAGGAGGCAAGAAGAAGAGATGCATCCATCGACGACGTCCACCTCCTCGACTCAGGGCATCGGCCCACCGAACGGCGCCTAAGTAGCAGCGGCTTTCGTGGCCAGGTCGACGTGCTTCTGAACAATGGCGTCCAAAGATTCCAGCCGCTGGAAGAAGTCCAACGTCTTTCTGTCCTCGCTTGCCTTGTAGTGGCCTATGTAGACGATTTCGTCGTAGACGTGGATGTGGAGGTCGATGGTTTCTTGCATGGCGAGGCGTTGCGCGGCGAGCGCGGCATCGAGGTGCACATTCTTCGTCGCGACCTCCGGCACCTGCAGGGCCACCAGGGCTTGAAAGAGTTCGTCACCATGTAGGCCGATGACGGTGGCAGGCATTGAGGAGCCTGGGCGCGCGGGATGGAGCAGTACGGCAAGGTCGTCCGCGCGCTTCTTGACGGCGGTGAACTTGCGGATGGAGTTGACCATCATGTCGTCCATGTGAGAGGCGAAGCCGGCGTCAGCGAGGGCTACGATGCCTGCGGTCGCCAGCACCATCTGGAAACGCGGCGCGGTGCGGGGCCGCAGGCCGGCGCCTTGGATGATTTGGCACAGCCGACTGCCGCTCGCGTCCATCGCCTCCATAGGTGCTTGTGGCTTCTGGTCACTTGGTCTTGGATTGGAGTGAGCAGTGTTGCGCAGAGACTTGGGAGTAGATGGATTGGAGTTGTGGGACGCCTTTATATATGAGAGTCCAAACTCTGTTGCATTAACATCGTGCTGGCTCTATTCTGCTTCTCCAATTAATTCCCTCTACATGTAATTGAGGATGCATCATTGACCGCTCAATGTCTCGGGAACCGCTACCCTCTTCCTCCTTGGCATTCAAGCACCTATGGACCCGTCGACGACGAGGTGCCTATGGTGACTTTGTAAATTTCAAGATGATAGTGCCGTGCATGTGTGCGTTCATAGGGGTGAGTGTATGCATGTGTGTATGAGCGCTTGCGTCTGTACTGTGTCAAAAAAACATAAATGTGTGTCAAAAAGAGACTAGTCAGTATACTCAATATTGTGCACCTCGGAGAGGAAAACGATAGAACAAGTACGTATTTATTTACGGTGCAGATTCACTCATTTTGCTCCATATGTACTCCGTCTCGGTGTAGTTTAGTCACTTGTTCCAATCTCTAGAAGGGCAAATACTCCTTTCTGGTTTACAGGGCTATACTAGCAAGTAGTTGTACGTACTAGTAAAATAGTGGGCTCACATAGCAATTTTGTCTCATAGGAACGTTCAGTTTGCGCTTGGCTCTTCGCCTCTTCGAGAAGACGAACAATGATTTTACTACTACTGCTTCTATAATGTCGAATCCACTGCTGCATGTCCGTCCACCACGAGTGGGACGGATAGCTTATTGTAGAAGTACTACTAAGCAAAAGCATGTCCTCGTTTCCGAGCAACCGCGCGCATGGGCGAGGGAGAAGGCGTGTAGTAAAATCAAGCTTCTCCACGTTGTACGAGTTGACGCGACACATCATAGCATTGGCCCCACATGCTTGCCTCTAAACTTGGCTGAAAGACCCATAGTGTACAATATATTTGCTGCAACCTCTAACATTTACCCACCACAAATTAAAATATATGTGGCCGTATGCATCGTTCTGATGCAGAGGCCGGGGAGTCCCCCCTTTTCAAAAAAAAACAAATTAAAATATATATTCCTGTCTTGACCAGATGAGCGTGCAAACTACAATCACCAGGGTGACAGGTAGGGCCAGAAGACTATTTTATTTAAAAAAAAACTTTGATACGGCCACATAGCATGGAGCCAACCCCAACGATTTTAAGCTTACAGGCACGGTACACGCTATCCTAGACTACTCTACACATGAAACTGCCACACGAGCGTCCGGGCTGCGCTTGGCTCTTCGCCTCTTTGGGAAGTCGAACAATGATGGAGAACTACTACACTTGAGGAGTACTACAATACGCTTCTGGCCATTGTACACCGATTGAACTGCTGCATGTCCATCACGTGCGGGAGGGCGAGCGTGTAGCGAAAGCTTCTCCTAGTCTTGCCAGCCACAATGCTCATGGGCCAGGGAGGGCGCTCCTGCCTTTGCGTGTATGACAGGTGGGCCCGACAGGTGTGTGGACAACCTGTCATACAGCCAAAGGCAGGTGCAGTTAAGTCCGCGAGGGAGAGGATAATCAAACTTCTCGTTGATGTACGAGTTGACGCGACACATCAAAGCACTGCACTCGATATATTTGAATAATTTGTGTTTACCGATGCATTAATTACAACGCATGCATGCATGCCGTGACTCTTCTTTTGATACTTGCATGTGTTGATTTAATGCACCTTGAAGTAGTACTCCCTCCGTTCCTAAGTCTTTGTAGGGATTCCATTATGAATCACATACAGATGTATATTGATATATTTTAAGTGTGGATTCATTCATTTTGCTCCGTATGTAGTCCACCTAGTGAAATCTCTATAAAGACTTACATTTAGGAATGGAGGGAGTATAAAATATGTGATGGTAAAGCTTTGTAATACCCCAGCCCAAGTCGAGAGATGGTTGTGCACGAGGAGGGCGAGATCATGCAGACTGAACACGACCCGACGATGGAGCTCCCTAAGGTCTCGATGGAACTCACCGTGCTCCACTACCCCTTGTGCCTCCACCCCTTGACGCCTCTAGTGTATGAGGTTCGAATACACCTCGTCCGTTCGGCTGATTGAGCAAGGTGCAGGTTTCTTGATTGATGTGCTGTTCTATTGATTTCTGAAGTGCAAGGGAGGGCACCTGGCCTGCACGGACTGCTGCGTCGAGCGCCCCGAGAACTAGCGGCAGTGCCAGAAGTGCGAGCGCAGCGGTGGCTTCAACGTGCAGAACACGGCGGTGGACTCCGTCCTTTCGTCGGTGAGGGTGGAGTGCCCGCACGAAGGCTGTGGGCTCTATGTCACTTACCACAAGCTCGCCGATCACCAGAACATGTGTCCGCTCGTGCCCTGCAAATGCCCCGTGCCCGTCTGCGGCTACGAAGGCCCGCCACCGGCGCTCTACCACCACATCAGCACCGCGCATCCCATGCCCGTGCACAGGATCCAGTACGGCAAGGTGCTCCAGCTGCAAGTGCCACTGTCGGAGCCACGACTCTTGCTATTCGCGTAGGAGGACCGCCGCGCCTTTTTATTGGTCGGCGGTGTGCTCAACATCGGCGCGCCTATCGCCGTGTCGGTCGTCTGCATCAGAGCGGGGGCGTCCCCACTGCCGCACTACTTGGCCAAGTTGTGGGCGAACGGCCCGCCGGGGGAGCCCAAAGGCACGACCAACGCCATCAAGGTGGAAATGGAGGTGACAAGCAGCAAGCATCCCGACGACGTCGACGTGCAGGAGTTGACATTCTTGACAGTTACGCCCAAGCTGCTGGCCGGGGCTAAGCTTGTGTCCCTCCACATTCAGTTGACAAGCTCACGTCCTAAATGTTTTTACAGTGCCTTCTGTTTATCTCAGTAGTATGCTAATATAGGGATTACCTTGGTCTACTTTAGCTTAAGAAATGGTGGGTTTTGGTGGCGATGCAGCAATTACTTCGACATCAGATTAGTAATTTCCAACAGTCGAACGGATATTTTGTGTCTGTTGGATATAAAGTTCCTTTGGGTAAGAAGTACTACTTGTCATCAAAATGGATAAAAGGAGATGTATGTAGACGTATTTTAGTTCTAGATACGTCCCTTTTTATCAATTTTGATGACAAGCACTCCCTCCATTCCACAATACATGCCTTCCATTTGTCAAAATATAGATGTATCTAGACATGTTTTAGTATATAGGTACATCCATGATAGAGCCAATCGGATGGTTGAGAACACTACAATTCGTAGCTACAGATGCGTGTGTGACTCCCAGATGCAGAGGCCGGCACTACTAGGAAAAGAGCTATAGATGGAATTGACACTAATGGTGCACCAGACATGTGGTGCGCCATTACTATATACTAATGGCGCACCATGTGTTGGTACGCCATTAGTGTCCAAATACTAATGGCGCACCACATCCACGGTGCGCCATTAGTAAAAATATTTTTTTTAATTTTTTTTCAAAACTACTAATGGCGCACCGTGGCATGGTGTGCCATTACTAGTTGAACTAGTAATGGCGCACCATGCCACGGTGCGCCATTAGTAACTCGGCCACCACTTCCACCGAATGCACCCCCCCTCCCCCCCCTGTGGATCGCCTTTTCAGTTTTAAAAAAACAAAAGAAAATGATGAAAATGTCAAAAAAATAAAAGAAAATAAGTTTCCCATGTGAAATGTGGTCTAGTTGTTGGGAAAATTTGCAAATATGAATTTCGACTTCATTTGCAAAACCTCGCGAGAATTTGTAAAAATGGGCATAACTTTTGCATACTAACTCGGATGAAAAAGTTTTTTATATGAAAAATCATCTACTCGAAAAGTTACATCCAAATTTAACCGGGGGAACCCCGTTAAACATTTTCGAAATCCTCAAAAACCTAACAGAAAAAAAGATACGGGGCTTTTAAGATCTGGAGAGGCAAAAAAATTCAAAAAAAATTCAAACATACTAATGGCGCACCTACCCATGGTGCGCCATTAGTATCTTCCCGCCTTCGAAATTCAAAATAAGTCAAAAAAAATAAAAAAAAAAGTTACTAATGGCGCACCTGCCCATGGTGCGCCATTAGTCCTTCAAAATTCAAAATAAGTCAAAAAAATAAAAAAAATACTAATGGCGCACCTGACCATGGTGCGCCATTAGTATCTTCCCGCCTTCAAAATTCAAAATAAATCAAAAAAAATAAAAAAAAAGTTACTAATGGCACACCTGCCCGCGGTGCGCCATTGGTATGCCGTATATATGGCTGGCGGTCCTCTCCTCCTTATCTCTTCATTCCACCTCTCCTACACTCCATCTCCTCCTCTCCTCCACTCCATCTTCCCTTCTCTCCTCCACCATACTACCCTCCTCCTCTCCGGCGACCTCCTCCTCCTCTCCGGCGACCTCCTCCTCCCTCCTCTCCTCTCCTCCCCTCCCATCCCCTAACGGTTTCTTCTCCCTCCTCTCCGGTGAGCTCCTCCCTCCTCTCCGGTGAGCTCCTCCTCCCTTCTCTCCGATGAGCTCCTCCTCCCTCCTCTCCGGTGAACTCCTCTCCAGCGACCTCCTCCTCCTCCTCTCCGGCGATGTAGGCGAGCACCTCTCCGGTGACCTCCTCCTCCTCCTCTCCGGCAAACTCCTCTCCGGCGAACTCCTCTCCGGCGAAAGAACACGGCAAAAGAACGTACAAGATCCAAAAACAGGAACAAAATTTGAAAGAATGTCGTGCCAAAAAACGAGCAAAAAAAACGAGCAAAAAATGGGCAAAAAATCACGATCTAGATCCAGATCCAGATTTAGATTCAAAAAACAAAAAAATTCAAAAATACTAATGGCGCACCGGTGGCCTATACTAATGGCGCACCGGTGGCCTATACTAATGGCGCACCGTGGCCTATACTAATGGCGCACTACCTGGTGCGCCATTAGTATACCAGATACTAATGGCGCACCTCAGGTGCGCCATTAGTAATAAATACTAATGGCGTGGTACTAATGGCGCACCGGTGGTGCACCATTAGTAGGCAAAACCGGTGCGCCATTAGTAGGCCTTTTTCTAGTAGTGCGGGGGTCATCATCCTCCTTTTCGAGAAAAAACAGACGCGTGTGTGAGAGGACGAGTTCGTGCGTGCACCTCTTCTCTTCCTGTATAACGTACTACTAAACTCAGAGTACAAGTTTTTGTGGGTGGCACGATGGTGCGTGCGAGAAGTCCCGAGAGATAGGTTTAACACGTCTGAAAAAAGGACTAGCCTAGAGCTCGCCACGCGGCTATTCCTGTCGAACGCCCCATTAACCGTAAGACATGTATACGACGGTGCCAGTTATTGCACGTACACAGCAATACTCCCTCCTTTTCGGTTTATAGGGCTTAATTCAAAAATCTCACCAACCAAGATGGTGAGTGGTGGAATATGTTTTGTAGTTTGCAAAAGCACCTAATTAATGCTCTTGTTTTTCTCAAAAAATTATATTTATCAATGCATTAATTGCAATGCATGCATGCATAAAGTACATGCATAGGTCAATTTTCTCTTAATGCTTGCATGCAATGATTTAATGGACCTTGGAATCTGAACATGTGTTGGGGAACAACCAAATTGAGCCTTATAAAATGGAAAAACTAGAATTTTGAGATAAGCCCTATAAAACCGGAAAGGAGGGAGTAGAAAAAGAAGTACTCCATCCGGGAATAGTGCTGTACTTCGAAACTAGAACCGTCAATAAATTTTGAGCTTGCGTCTCGTCACATTCCAAATTACTCCACGCTATATTGAATTGCAAACCTGTTGACACCGATCACAACCTAAACGGTTTCCCACTTAGGAGCGTATTAGTACCACGCTATATTGAATTCCAAACCTGTTCACACCGATCACAACCTAAACGGTTTCCCACTTAGGAGCGTATTAGTACTCAGTTATAAATACTAGTATGCCAAGATGACTGCACATTCCTCCTCAACTCCTCATCCACAAAAATAAACAAGTCATTCATCATCCTTCCCTTGCGTCTGCCATGGCCAGTGCGAGTTATGGGTCGAGAGATTGCCACCAGGGAGAGGCGAGCATGGAAGCGGAAGCACAAGAGATGTCCCGCCTCGCCGCAAGAGCAGCCGACATATCCCGCCGCACGGAAGTAGCAGCACAGAGGTCCCGCCGCGCCGCTGAAGTAGCACGGAGGTCCCACCGCACCGTCGATGCAGCAGACTGGTCCGACCGCGCCGCGGAAGTAGCAGAGATGTCCCACCATGCCACGAATGCAGCAGAGATGTCCCGCCGCACCGCGGCGGCCTGGGAAAATTTCTCGTGGGAAGGCGACGACTGTTACAGGCGAATGCATGCGATCGTCCATAGCCATATGGATCAGATCTCCGGCTGGGCGAGGTTGCAGGACAACCTGAAAGCCTCGTTTGAATAGGCTACTGGCGTTATCCGGCAACTAAGGGAGGGCAATGAGAGGCTCCAGGCCGAGCGCGACCTGCTGAGGGAGAAGATCGTCCGAAGTGCAGACTAGCAGGAGGAGACCAGTGCCTTGTTGAAGAGGACCGATGTCATCGTCAAGAAACTTATGGACGAGAATGACATGCTCCGCAATGAGCGCCAAAGGCTGGTGGCGGAATCCGTGGATGTTCTCAAGCAGCGTCTTGAGGACACGAAAGAGCTCATCGTCGCTCGCCGCGGAGACTAGCTCCCGCGGCCTGCAGCAGCGCATCAAGAAAGTAGAGATCAGCGAGCTAGATCCTTGTCTTCCTTCTTCTTTTGCCCTTGTGTATTTCGGGTGTAGCCGCATGTGGATTTTTTCATTATCTTTCTGATTATGTAAGACAATTAATCGTCCTTATCTTTCTGTGGAAGATCAATGTTGCGAGGCTGGAATGAAGAAAACTCTTGCTGTGGCGACCCTGGCGTTGCTGTTCTTCTAGTTGCTGCTAGGCTTCCTACAGTTTCCTGGTTTCTTTTGGTGTAATAATCGGTTTAGGATGTGGATTGTGTCATCAGTTGTGAAATGTTGGGTTCTAGAGCGGATGTTTGGCCTTTGTTGTCCTCTTGGCATGTTGCGATTTCAATCTGGTAGCTTTTAGCCCTTCATGTTAGGCTGGAGTTGTGCTGAACTTCTTGTGAATTGTGGTGGTTTTCAGTAATGAAAATCGGAAGGGGCAAGCCCTTGTTTGATCAAAAAAAATTAATCATCCTTATATATTCATCAACCTTGCTATAAGTCGCAGTAGATGCTATATAGGTCCATTGGATATTACATCAAGATCCGTGCTTTCAGATTGTCTTTTTTCTCTCTTAAATCTTAGTCGAGTGAGACATAGCCACGCCATTAAACAGAGGCTCGGGCGCCATTAATGGAGACCTTGGGAGAGAGGTGGACGGCAGATGGATGTCAAAGGGCTCTCCTCCCAATAAGCACGTGTAGGGGTCTGATCGCATGCCTCTCGTACTCAAATAGCTACCCTGCATGGCGCCTCCTAGCTAATAAAAAATGGGGACGCGTGGCGGCATGTAAATGGTACTAGTAAGTAGAACACCCACGGTTTCAATAATACTTGTGTTTTCGATTGTAACGTGACAGCACTTGTTCCAAAATGACTTTGTTGATTGTTAATGTGTGCACCTTCGCAAATTGGACTGCAAATTTACCACAACATGTTGGTGCCATGTCATGGCACCAAGCCAAGTTTCATTATTTTCATGCGTGTTTTGGATTTACAGGAATTAAAAAACTAAGTTTACCAATGTTTCCAACCCAGCCACGATGCCCAGAATTTTGAATTTCATTCCCATTTCTTGCATGGAACCTAGAAATTTACCCGAGGACACACATGTAATTTTTCAACCAACTTTGGTGCACTGGAACATGTGCTTGTATTTCAAATTTGAATTATGCACACAAAGGTGACATGTTCCCTCCCAGAACCACGAGCCTTCTTGAGAGAAGCTCCGATTTGCAAGAAGCTTATACCAAAATTTGTTCCTATTCGGCCAATTTTGTTTACCATGGCATGGTACTACCATGACATGACACCATGCCAAGTTTCATGATTTTAAAACCAAGTTTCTTAATGTTCTCGACCGAGCCACGATGCCTAGATGTTTGAATTTTATTCTCATTTTTTGCATGGGACCTACTCCCTCCTTCCATCTATATAGGGCCTAATGTGTTTTTCAAGACAACCTTTGACTATTGACAAGATTAATAGCACATGAGATGTATACTATGAAAATAATATTATTGGAAGCTCCTTTGACATACAAATTTGAAGGTATGCTTTGTGTAAGTTGCATGTCATATATTATTGCTCTAACGTTTGGTCAAAGTTAGCCTCGAAAAACGCATTAGGACCTATATGGATGGAAGGATTGAGTAGAAATTCACCCGAGGACACAAATGTGATTTTTCAACCAACTTTGGTGCACGGGAGCATGTGCTTGTAGTTCAAATTTCAATTATGCACATTAAATGACCAAAAACTAAATTAATGTGTAAATAAGGCCAAACGAAGCCGGAATAATTCCAAAATTTAACAGGGAACTTATGTAGTTCTATGTTGCCTTTGTAAGTAAACTCAAGGGGGACAACGTATATCATTTCGCACTCAAAGGTGGCACGTTCTCTCTCAGAACCACGAGCCTTCTTGCGAGAAGCTTCGGTTTGCAAGAAGCTTATTCCAAAATCTGTTCCTATTCGGCCATTTTTTTAACACAACATGGTAGTACCATGACATGACATCCATGCCTAGTTTCATGATTTTCAGACGTGTTTTGGATTTAAAAGATTTTAAAACCAAGTTTCTCAATGTTCTCGGCCGAGCCACGATGCCCAGATGTTTTAATTTTATTCTCATTTCTTGCATGGGACATAGAAATTCACCCGAGGACACAAATGTGATTTTTCAACCAGCTTTGGTGCACGAGAGCATGTGCTTGTAGTTAAAATTTGAGTTATGCACATTAAATGACCAGAATCTCAATTAATGTATAAGAAACGACAAACGAACTCGGAATAATTACAAAATTTAACAGGGCACTAATGTAGTTCTATGTTGCCTTTGTTAAGGAACTAAAGGGGGGGCAGCGTTTATCATTTCACACTCAAAGGTGGCATGTTCCCGCTTAGAACCACGAGCTTCCAAATCGGCCCAATTTTTACCACAACATGTTAGTGCCATGACATGACACCATGCCAAGTTTCATGATTTCCAGCCGAGTTTTGGATTTACATGAATATAAAATCTAAGTTTCTCGATGTTCTCGGCAGAGTCATGACGCCCGGATGTTTGAATTTCATTCTCATTTCTTCCATGGGACCTGAAAATTCAACCAAGGACACACATGTGATTTTTCAACCCACTTTGGTGCACCGGAGCATGTGCATGCAATTCATATTTAGATTATGCACATTAAAAGTCCAGAAACTCAATTAATGTATAAAAAGGCCAAATGAACCTGAAATAATTCCAAAATTTAACAGAGCACTTGTCGGTGTCAAAACCGGCGGATCTCGGGTAGGGGGTCCCGAACTATGCGTCTAGGCGGATGGTAACAGGAGACACGGGACACGATGTTTACCCAGGTTCGGGCCCTCTTGATGGAGGTAAAACCCTACGTCCTGCTTGATTAATATTGATGATGTGTATTACAAGAGTGGATCTACCAGGAGATCAAGGAGGCTAAACCCTAGAAGCTAGCCTATGGTATGATTGTTGTAATGGATGTTGTCCCCTACAGACTAAAACCCCCCGGTTTATATAGACACCGGAGAGGGCTAGGGTTACACAGAGTCGGTTACAATGGTTGGAGATCTACATATCCGTATCGCCAAGCTTGCCTTCCACGCCAAGGAGAGTCCCATCCGGACACGGGATGGAGTCTTCAATCTTGTATCTTTGTAGTCTTGGAGTCCAGCGGACGATGATAGTCCGGCTGTCCGGACACCCCCTAGTCCAGGACTCCCTCAGTAGCCCCTAAACCTGGCTTCAATGACGATGAGTCTGGCATGCATAATGTTCGGCATTGCAAGGCGGGTTCCTCCTTTGAATAATCCATAGAAGATCGTGAACACCTGGATAGTGTCCGACTCTGCAAAACAAATTCCACGTTGCATCATAGAGAGAATAATATATACACAAGTTCAATCTGCTGACGTATCTTGTAGCGTGACGTCACGCCACTACCAAGCCTTTACCTGAATCATTTTTTATTACACCACCTCACCGCGTTTAGCAAAGCGGTTTCCTTGGCACGTCTTGTCGAAGCAGAGATCGTGTTCCCCTTATTCCGGGATTCTCATCAATACAGTCATGGGTAACCCAACCGCGCCCGTCGCCACGCCTCCTCTATCGAAGGCGAGTCCCGAGCGGTCGCGGAGACAGCTCTTGGTATTCTCCCTCTTTATAATAGGACCAAGGCTCGTTTCTTTTCTTCAATCTTCCATCGAATCCTCTCCTCGCTCCAAGTTCCAACACCCAGAGCCCCAGATTCGAGTGCTTTGGACCTTCAACGATGTCCAGCTCCGACCTTCAGTGCCGGTGGATGCCCTCCTCCATCACGGAGGAGGACGTGCTAAAGCTGCGAGAGGCCAAGTACCTGTCCTACGAGATTTCACACAGGTTGCCCACTGAAGGGCAGGCCATACCCGCTCCCGAGCCCGGTGAGTACGTCGTCTTTGTATCCCACCTCCGTCGGGGTTTAGGTTTCTCGACGGATCCTTTCGTGAGAGGGCTCATGTTCTACTACGGGCTGGATTTCCATGACTTGGCTCCGGAGTCCATCCTCCATATTTCCACATTTATTATCGTCTGTGAAGCCTTCCTCTGCGTCAACCCCCACTTCGACCTGTGGCTGAAGACCTTCAATGTGGAGCCGAAGATGATTGGGGGGCGTCAAGCAGAGTGCGGCGGGGCGGCCATAAGCAGGAGGGCCGATGCCCCGTGGCCCGAGGGCTCCTTCCAAGAGGAGCTCGGCTTGTGGCAGCAGGAGTGGTTCTATATCACCGCTCCAAAGGGCGGCAGGCAGAAGCCGCCGCCTTCATTCCGCTCAGGACCTCCACGACGGTTGATGTCGTGGGTCAACCAAGGCTCAATTGGGGGCCGTCAAAAGACGTGCCCCTATTGCAGGGCCGGATTCGAGACCTCCAGGCTAGGGAGATCGATCTGGTCGTGGTGATGCAGGTCATGCTAATCAGGCGTCTTCTGCCCTGCAAACGTCGTCCTCTCCGGCTATGGGAGTTCAATCCGGAGGGACCATGGAGTCTCCAACACTTTATGGGTACGACACCCGTGGAGATGTACAAGTTATTCTTCGGACCGCAGGCGGCGTGTCCGGAATTGACCGAGGATGCCGGCCTAAGCTGCAATCGCCCGGATACTCAAGTAGGTAGCTCAGTGTTCGGACGTGTCGTTCGTTTGCCATTCTACAATTCGCCTTTTAACCCGTTATCCTTCAACAGGAGTGGATAGCACAAGCAAAGCTGATACGGTGTCCGGCCCCCCTCCCAGAGACCGCGCCGGAGCCCGTGCTGGTCAGAATGTTGGAGGTTGCGCCTTCAGAAGAAGGCGAAGGGGAAAATAGAGGAGCTACAGCCTCGCCCTAGGGGGCGCTTGAAGAAGGGGGTATCGAGAATCCCTCCCTCCAGGGGGAGAAGAGGACCGCCTCCGAAGACCCGGAGGCCAAAGCCCCTAAGCGGGGGAAGAAATCTTCACCAAAGGGTCCTGCGTCCGGGGAGGTCCCGGCCGTACAATCTTCTCTAAAGAATCAGCCCTCCGGCGAGCCGTGAGTAGAAAAAGGGGAGTTCATTAATAGAAAACATCCCTATTTGTGCTTCTGAGGATAACAAAAAAATTTACCTTGTAGTTCGGATCTGTGACCTTCTCAGATGAGCTCGTCTTCGGGGGATCTTCGTCCGGAGATGATGGAGAGCGAGACGCCTCCGTCTGCTGCACCGTCGGTTAGGGCGGATGAGCCTGAAGTGTCGTCACGGAGGGTATCCCCGAGCCCGGCAGAGCCGAAGAGTTCGGCACCGACTAGTGTTCGACCGGGGGAGCTGAAGGATCTGCTTGAGAGGGCGTCCATCTTACAAGATCACCGTGCATTGATGAGCATGGTGATTGGAAGGATTTCGTCTGCCGAAAGCGGATTGCGTAATGCCATCAGGAGTTTGCTGGTGGGGTTTGAGGTACGTAAAAACGACCCACCTTTTTGACAGTTTTGCACATGAAAGTGCACCCTGTATAGAGAGTAGCCCCTGAGACTCGGTAGGTTGTCGAAAGCGACAGCGTGCCGAGGATCAAAATCGCAGGTATTGAGTGTCGCCTTTCCTATGCAGGTGGCGGATAGTCCGGGGGCTAGCCGGACTGATGGAGTTGCTGAATTAATGCGGAAACTCGATGTTGCGGATGCGGACATCGCGCTAGTCAACAAGAGACTTGACGAATCTCAAGGTAAATTGTTTCTCCGCAGTCACCTATTAAGGGAGCCAAAGCCCCCCTCTTACAATATTTATGCTTGACGCAGATGGTGCTGCAGCTGTGGAGAGCCTTCGGGCAGAACTTGCTCAAGCCAATGAGAAAGCCAGAAGGAGTGATGCGGCTACCTCGAGGGCGGCCGAAGAGTTAGAAGCCGAAAGGGCTGCACACTGCCGAGGCAGGGAAGAGATGGCCGAACTGGCCGTTAAATTGCAGGATGCTACCGACCGCAATGAGGCTCTTGAAAAGGAGTGCCTATCGGATCGAGAAGACCTGGGGAAGGCCACCACCGAGGCCAAGGATGCCCGTTCTGCAATGCGGGCTATGAAGGAGGAGCTACGTCAAGCCGGAGACATTGTGGCTAGCAAGCCTTTTCTGCTGCGCCACAGGTTTACGGATCCAAATTATGCCCAGCTTGGCCAGCTGTGGGGTCCGGAGGATCCATATATGGACTTAGCGGCAAGTGCGGTGGATGCCGTTGTGCACTTCCGGAGTCAGAAGGATCACAAGATGGAAGAGCTGTTTTGGTCTCAATTCCATAGTCCGGATCGTTCACTTCCGCTGACCGATCGGTTGGCCGAATGGGCTGAGCTGAATATGTTGTCCGGACTTGCCATGACGGATATCGTGACTCATGTCTGGCCGAAAAGGCCCAAGGCGACGAGCTATTTTGGCTTATTGCAGCAATTTCTTGGGGCGGTGCCGCATATCAAGGAGATGAAGCGGTCGGCCTGTATAGAGGGTGCGCGGATGGCCCTTGCCCGTGTGAAGACACATTGGATAGAGATGGATGCCACCGCTGTTGCAACCCAGGGTTCGGACGAAAGCCGGTTACCCGCCGAGCACTATTTTGGGGAAGTTATGCGTGGTGCTCGTGTAATAGAGTCGCAGTGCTCGAAAAATGTCATGTTCAAATGAACGTTTTATTTTGTAAAACAATGGTTATGATGTAATCGCTTTTTATACTTGTGCGTTCCAAGTATTAAACATCTCCTATGCGGCCGTTTATGTATACGTGTGTATAACTCGAAAGATGGCAGTCTTCGGCTTCAGCCCCCATGCACAAGGTGCGGGGGTGTTCGCAAAAATAGCGCATTGTCACACTTAATCCGACGTCTCGGTCCTGTTGAGGAGGTGGTAGCGTAGCAAACGAGGCAACCGGACTATGATGCTTTATCACTTTCACTTAGCCATTGGAGTTCGAGGGTGGGGCTACGATATAGCCCCTGGGGGCACCGCACTCTCCGAATTCGGGGCGCGTGTGTGCCCGACCGAGAAACGGTCCTTCGTCAAAGCGGAGGAATTCTAAACATTCCGGTGGTCGATCAGTGGTTGACCAGTCTCTCGCTGTATCATGACAGTCAGTTTTCGGCTTTCTCTACTGAGGTGCTCGCGCAGCCGAACTGGGGCACAATCGCAGTAGTTCTCCTGGTGCCGCATTAGCCGATGATACGGAATGTAAGGCAGCAAAACACAGGAGCCGGGCAAACCCAACATTTGACCAAAGACATGATTTGGAGCTGATGCATATAAGGCCTAACTCGAGACGCCGAACACTCCCTAAGGTGTTCGGTCTTTATAATAATGGGCAGAACAATGCCCTAAGCCCCTAGTGTCCAGGTACAGGCAAGGTCCTCTAACGCGGCCGATGCCAAAATGTCAGGCTCCACTCTGGTTATAATGAGAAACCAGGGGATTATAGCAACAAGAGCCAGTAAAAAAGGTTTACGCAGGGTCTTAATCTGAAAAGAATCCTTGCGACGGGTCCCTACTACACGTCTGCGCCTGTGTCTCCGTTGTGCCATTATCCTGGACAGGTGTGCACGTTGTTCATCTGTAAATAGAGAGGAACTTAGTTTGAAAGGAAATCGTGCAAAAAAAAGTATATGAAAAGTATTAATAAATAAGTAAAGCGGAGTCTATATTAGCTCATTGTTGCTTATACGCACAGCCCCTTATGAAGTGGTGTGCGGCTAGGGAGCCCCTAGCTTATTTATGCCGGACTCATCTAGTCGTGTCCGGGGTCTTTAAATGACCCTCGTAATGAAATGCTGCCACGTGGGCCAGGCATTTTAAGTGTAAGAGACGCGTAATGTGGTATGGCGTTGAAGCGGACAAAAGCTTCACGTCCCAATAGTGCTTGATAGCTACATTTGAATGGGGCGACATGAAAGATTAGTTTTTCACGTCGGAAGTTGTTCGGTGACCCGAACACAACTTCTAGTAATAAGGAGCCTGTGCACTTGGCGTAAGGGCCTGGCGTCACTCCTTTAAAGGAAGTGCGGCTATGTCGAATTTTAGTAAGGTCTATCCCCAACTTGCGGATTGTGTTTGGATATAGCAGGTTTAAATCGCTGCCTCCATCCATCAGGACTTGTGTAAATTGTAGTCCGTCGATTATAGGATCCAATATCAGGGCAGTCCATCCTGCATTTCGAACCCTTCTGGAATAATCCAGGTGATCGAAAGTGATTGGTTTTGATATCCAATCTCGAGGTTCCGCTGGGGTGGACGGTGCGAGACCCATTTTAGCGGGTGCCGCATTGTTTTTCCGTATTATCACATGAAGTGAGTTTACTGCTTTGACTTCTTGTGGGAAAGTCTTTTGTTTCCGGTGCTCTGCTGGTGGGGTTTATCATCGTCCTTGCTATATGTGTCGAGCCCCTTGTGTTCGGCGTTGAGTCGGCCGGACTGTTTGAAAACCAACAATCTCGGTGGGTGTGTGGCGCCCCTGTATTTGGGTGTACCGCTGTCTTCGAACACTTGGCGTGTTGTGTTGCTTCCTGGGGCCCTCTTTTTTGGCCCGTAAATTGACCTGACTGGGCCATCAGTTTTCCTAGGATCATGGGCCGGCTTGTATGCGGCGCCGCTTATAGTTTTTGGCCTATCATCTGGCCGTCTATCCGGCCAGGCGGCCTCTTTGTTTTTTGACTGTGGGGGCTCTATGGCCTCCTCGCCGAATTCTGGCAGCAGCTTGCGCTTTGGGTAGCTCTTTGATTGATGGCCAGTGCCGTATTTGTCTGCGGTTTTGAGCACTTTGCTCCACCTCATTCTGAGTATGTCTTCCGCTGTTTTGAGCTTCCGTTTTTCCTTCTTCAGACTTCTTGTAGTGGCGACGAGTCTTTTGCGAAGGCTCTTATTCTCTGGTGGTGTGTCCGGCGTGAGGTCGTCTGGACTGTTGGTTTCGCCGGGCATGGATTGATTATCCGATTCGTCCTGTTCGGACGGTTGCTTGGCTGCATGTTCGTCGTCCACTGGTTTGCCCCGCTCTATTGCTGGGTCATTAGGAGCGCTGTTGTTGTCGAGGCGGGACTTAGGGCGGCGTCTGCATCGCCGTTTTGGTTGTTTATTGGCGGGACTATCCTTTGCCGCGCCCCGTTGGTCCTCGTTATCGCTTCCTTTCGGGATATCCACCATATATACATCATGGGTTGCGGTGGCCCTCCAGTGCTCTGTGAGCGCTGGTTCTTGATCGTCTCCAGCATCGTCGTCCATACCGTCGATGTCTTCGGAGTCGTAGTCTAGCATGTCGGTTAGATCGTCGACAGTGGCTACAAAGTGGGTGGTGGGTGGGCTTTGAATTTCTTCGTTGTCCGCATCCCAACCATCCTGGCCATAATCCGGCTAGGGTTCTCCGGATAGCGAGAGACGCTTTAGCGAATTTAGAATGTCGCCAAAGGGGGAGTGCTGAAAGATGTCCGCAGCGGTGAACTCCATGATCGGCGCCCAATCGGATTCGATTGGCAGGGGCGCAGGAGGTTCGGAGTCCGGCAGGGAGTCCGGCACCTCGGAGTCACGAGCTTTATAGGGGACAAGGTCAGTGTTCGGCTCCATCACCGTGGATGTTGCAGCTCCCGAGGCGGTGTCCAGCCACCCGTCCTCGATCTGCGCGATCGGCTCCGAACTATGAGTCGGAGCGGATTCATGTGCGGCCTCCAAGGCACTGTCCGGCGGTAGAGCTAGATCGTGCCCATCGCGACAGTGCGGCACGCCCGGCTACGGATCGGATCCATCGAAGATCAAGTCTCCACGGATATCCGTCGTGAAGTTTAGGCTTCCAAATCTGACCTGACAGCCAGGAGGGTAGCTTTCGATCTGCTCCAGATGGCCAAGTGAATTGGCCCGCAGTGCGAAGCCGCCGAATACGAAGATCTGTCCGGGGAGAAAAGTCTCGCCCTGGACGGCGTTTTTGTTGATTGAAGAAGCCATCGAGCCTATCGGTGACGACACAGAGTAACTCTCAATGAAAGCACCAATGTCGGTGTCAAAACCGGCGGATCTCGGGTAGGGGGTCCCGAACTGTGCGTCTAGGCGGATGGTAATAGGAGACAAGGGACACGATGTTTTACCCAGGTTCGGGCCCTCTTGATGGAGGTAAAACCCTACGTCCTGCTTGATTAATATTGATGATGTGTATTACAAGAGTGTATCTACCACGAGATCAAGGAGGCTAAACCCTAGAAGCTAGCCTATGGTATGATTGTTGTAATGGATGTTGTCCCCTACAGACTAAAACCCCCCGGTTTATATAGACACCGGAGAGGGCTAGGGTTACACAGAGTCGGTTACAATGGTAGGAGATCTAGATATCCGTATCGCCAAGCTTGCCTTCCACGCCAAGGAAAGTCCCATCCGGACACGGGACGGAGTCTTCAATCTTGTATCTTCGTAGTCTTGGAGTCCGGCGGACGATGATAGTCCGGCTGTCCGGACACCCCCTAGTCTAGGACTCCCTCAGCACTTATATAGTTCTATGTTGCCTCTGTAAATAAAATCAGGGGGAGGCAGTGTATATCATTTCGCACACAAAGGTGACACGTTCCCTCTCGGAACCACGAGGCTTGTTGAGAGAATCTCCGGTTTTGCAAGAGGCTTATACCAAAACTTGTCCCAATTCAGCCAAAAATTATATGTATGAAAATAGGGTTTAGATTATCCCGAACATCTCGCTACCTAGACCAATAATGTACTATGATTTGAATTCAACATAAAATGGATACAAATATTTGAATTGGAGAGCGTATGGTACATGTAGTTCATAGTGAAATATGATTACTGCTATATGCATGTCTTTTTGTTATCAAGATAATATTTAAATTATTGTATAACTTGACAACAAACGTATTCAAATAAACCGCAATATATGATGACAATATGGTAGACGACAATATATATGTTCACATGGTGGAGTAAAACGTTCATATATGATGGAAGATCGAAATGTACGACTACACCAATTATAAACCGCAAGGTCACCTAATGATATATTCGAATTCAACATAACGTGGATTCAAAAATTGAAATTCAAGATCATGGCATCTGTAATCGTATAAAAAGGGACATTACTCTTTCTTTCATGGGAACGATTTGTTTTTAGTTGTTGTTGAGGGAAGTGCGAATCGATTTGGTACTGTGCAGGGTAATCTTGTTCTCCCGATTTTTTTCACATTTCTCTTGTAGTTTTTTCAATGGCATCTATAGGAATAATAGTAAAAGGGGACATGACTCTCTTGTGTATTGTATGAATTGTTTTCTTTTACACGTTAAGTTAGTTCTGCCGAACAAGGAATCCGCACCTTGTTATCCCGAAATTTTCAAGCTCGAGTATCTTTTGTCTCACCTTCTTTGAAACTCCCGCTTCTTCAACCCGCACCGCGCCTTGTTATCCTGAAACATGGACGCGCGCGAGAACTCCCTCCTCATCCGAAATCGCTCCCGCAGCCCAGACACGCAAAATCCCCCTTCTACCCCTCAGCCGGAAATGAAGCTCCACGTCGCGGTGTCAAAACCGGTGGGGGGTACGCTGGTAACCTACCCTACATTTCGGACAGGCGCGTCCCTAAGCTTGGCTCCCCCTCCCCCTTCGCCCCCCCTTTCGTACACCAAGGCCGCCAAAACCCACGAAACCCCACGCTCCTCTGTCGGCCTACCGACCGCCACCGAGCTGGAGTCTCTTCCCTGACTATGTCGTCCACCGCAACAGCTCGCCGTCCCTCATCCACTGCACCGGGTGAGGATCTATTGTCGAACTCGTCGTCCCGCCGGATCAGCCGCCCCTGTCGGCATTATGGGAACGGGGGTAACCAGACTTGCCTGCCTGCGGCCTGCAGCGTGGCTCAAAGGAGGCCTAGCACAGCCCATCTTCGTCAACGCAAGCTCAAGACCCTCGCGATGGGCCAAGCCTCGCGGGGCGGACCACAAGGAGCTTCCTCAGGCATGGCCTCGTCAGGCTGGCTCATGAGGAGGCGGAGAGTTCAAGGCGGGGTACCTCGCGAGGTGCCCATGACGCAAGCCATGACGACCAAGGGCGCCAGTCGGGCGCCAGCCCGCGCAGTGTCCTCCTTTCCACTTTGGTGCAAAGGGAGCAAGCGCAGCAAGACCAAGACCAGCCCAACGGCCGGAAGGAAGTCATTGTGGAGCCCAAGCCGGCGTCATCACCAGAGCCTTTGGCAGGCGAGGACCAACTTTAGTCAGGATAAGTGTACCCGCTGTTCCCCTTCAAAATGGCCAATTGTTGGCGCCCTTCCTGCTCAATATTTGGGAAGAGGCCCAGGGCCTTTGCCTATAAATAGGACTAGCTACCCCCAGGGTAGAGGCAGCTGGACCGGACCTAGCAATCTGGATCCTCATCAAGAAACCAGTAGATAGAGTGACTGAACCCCTCCTAGCAGTTCATCGCACCAGCCGAGAACAGACCCTCGCGAGGCTGTTCTTCCTTGTATTGTTCATCATCAGCCCAAGAGGCAATCCACCACACCACACACTGGAGTAGGGTATTACACCACAATGGTGGCCTCAGTATAAACCTTGTGTCTCTGGTGTTGTTCAGTTTAGTAGTTTAGGTCGCAGCGATTCGGTGAGGTGCGAGACGGTAGGGGTAGAATCTCCGCTTGCACCCCAGTGTTCGAACCTCAAGGGTCTGCCGGAACCCAAAATCTGACATTTGGCGCGCCAGGTAGGGGTGCGCCGGAATCTGCCTTCCGTCGTCTTGTTCTTCCCCGACCACCGCAACCATGTCTGACGCTCGTCGGGCTCGCGCCGAGCACCGAGCCACCCTTGCCTCCCATGTCGCCAAGACGGCTCCCGTCAGCGGGCGCCCTCGTCGTTCCCCGTTACCTGCTGTCAACGCCGCCACTGGACCGGCAGGGAACGAGCAGCAAGCATCATCCCAGCATCCGTCCATGAGGCGGGTTGCCGCACTGCCACGCCCTCACTCACCCCCGCCGGTTCTTCGTCACGCGCGCCCCGCACGGCCATGGAGGCCCGAGCTGCGCTCATCACGGCAAACGAGCTCCTGCGCTACCACCCCATCGACGACGTCTACGAAGAATGGCTCGACCGAGTCACTGAGCTCGTCCGCGCCGCCGGAGGCGCCCCCGCACCGTCCTTCTCGCTGCACCGCACCCCGCCCCGCGCGGGCGATGAAGCTCCTGGGGCGCCTCACCCGCCTCCTCCTCAAGAAGGCGCCCTGGCTCCAAGGTGCGCGGCCCCTGGGCGGAACCCGCTCCGCCGGGCGCCAGTGCGGCAAGAGCAGAGCTGCCAAGAAGTCCATCGCCCACGAGAAGCCGCCCGAGCACTCCCTGCTCCAGCACGTCAAGACCCTGCGCTGCCCGCAGCCGTGGCGCATGGGATCCGCAGGACCAAGATCTCCGTCGGCCAAGGCCCCCTGCGGCCACAGCAGGCTTCCGCGCCTTCACCTCCGAGCTGCACAGCGTCGCGTGGCCCGCCAAGTTCAAGCCGGACCTGCCTCCTCGCTACGACGGCACGGCTGACCCTGCGGAGTTCCTCCAACTCTACGAGTTGGGAATCGAGGCTGCCAACAGAGACGAAAAGGTCATGGCGAACTTGTTTCCCATGGCGCTCAAGGATGGAGCCCGCACCTGGCTCCTGAATCTGGCCCCGGGCATGATCTCTTCCTGGGACGAGATGCGCACCCGCTTCATCGCCAACTTCCAGGGTACTCGCGACCGGCCACCCGCCGTGAGCGACATGTGCCGTATCAAGCAGCAGCCAAGGGAAACCCTGCAGAAGTACATCCAGCACTTCAACAACGCGCGCCTCAAGATCCCCAGGGTAACAGAGGAGGCTATCATCTCCACCTTCTCCGACGGTGTGCGCAATGTCAAGATGAAGGAGGAGCTGGCGATGCATGAAGATCTGTGCACCTCCTTGGGGCTGTTCAACTTGGCGACCAAGTGCGCCAGGGCTGAGGAGGGGCGCCTCTCCCTCCTCGAGCTGCCTGCCGTGGACCCTGAAAAGAAGAAGCACAAGGCCAAGGATGTGAAACGCAAGGGGGCTGCCGTGCTCGCGGCCGAGCCAGAGACCAAGCGAGGCAGAGATCAGCCCGAGTCCTCCAAGGGCAGTCGGTACTGCGTGTACCACGACCTCCACACCCACAACACAAATGAATGCCAAGAGCTCCGGGCCGTGCATGAGGGAAGGGTCGGCAGACGCCCCGAGCGCAGCGACCGGGGCTACGGCTGAGGAGGAGGAAGGAATGCAGGGTGGTGGGAAGACCGCGGCCCGTGCCAAGGGTGGCGCGACCAACCTCGCGAGGACCGCTGGCAGGACCCGCCTCGCGAGGGAGGCTGGAGGGATCAGCCTCGCGAGGATCGCCCGCAAGGGAACGCAGGCCTCCCCCCGCTGCCGCCGCAGCCAAGGAGAAATGAGGACCGTCATCAGGACGAGGGGGCTGGGGGCTTCCAGGAGCCGCGTGCAATCGCCTGCATCCTTGGCGGAGCACAAGCCCCAGCCTCTCAGCGCATCTTCAAGCAGTTCACCCGCGAAGTGAACGCAATCCTCCCCAAGCTCGAGGCTACGCGCCCTCTCAAGTGGTCGGCGTGCGCCATCACGTTCAGCTCAGCAGATCAGCTCAAGTGCGCGGCCACAGCAGGAGTCCTCCCGATGCTTTGTTCCCCAATCATCAGCAACGTGCTAGTCACCAGGACCCTCATCGACGGCGGGGCAGGGCTCAACGTCCTGTCCGTGGAAACATTCAACAATTTTCAAGTGCCTTACAGTGAGCTTCAGCCAACCAAGCCCTTCTCCGGAGTCACCGACGGCTCCACGGTCCCGATAGGGCAGGTCCGCCTTCCTGTCACCTTCGGGGCTCGCGACAACTACCGCACCGAGCTCATCGACTTCGACGTCGCCCACATTTGCCAGCCGTACAACGCCATCCTCGGGTACCCGGCGCTGGCCAAGTTCATGGCCGTAACCCACCACGGCTACAACGTCCTCAAGATGCCAGGAAGTGGCGGGGTCATCACGGTGCCCTGCGAAGAGAGGGACGCAGTGTGCTCCCTGGAGCTAGCCTTTCAGGCCGCATCACTGGAAGACCCAGACCGCAGCTGCAGGAGGCCTTCCGAGGCTGCACCCAAGAAGAAGAAGACATCAACCGGCCCGGCTCCTCAGGAGGCCGGCCCCTCAGGGCCCGCGCCTGGCCAGGAAGAGCCTCCTTCCATCGCATAGGGAGGCGTGCCCGGCGCCCTCCTCAGGCAGGGCTCGGGGGCTCTTCCCTAGAGGGCCGCCGACCTCGCCAAGGTCACAAGGGAGGCGCTTGGGCACCACGTGGAGGCGTGCTTCGAAGCACGTTTATCTCAAGAAGGAGCAAGGCAAGGAGGGCCAAACCCTCAGGAGTTCGTCAGCAAGGCCATTCAGGAGTTACAGGAGTCAAGGGTCATGAGAGGCAGCCACCGCCTACCAGCTGTGGCCCCCCATCCAGGCGAGGATGGTGGGCTGCACGTCTGCATCGACATACCAGGGCTCAGCCGAGCCGCGTCTCAAGAGCGACTCTGGCCCTCGCGAGTGGGACGTTGCGAGGGTCCGCCCCACAGCTACGTGCGCCTGCCTTACGGCCTGCCAAACGCGGCTGCTGCGCACCAGCGTCTCATGAGGGCCATCTTGGAGGCTCAAGAGGTCAGGCATGCCGCAGCCCTGGCGGAGACGGAGATGGCCCATGAGGAGCCACCAGCGCCTCCGGAGCCTCCAGAGGCCCCTAGGCCTGGGGGCTCGTGAGGATCGGCTCCCGCAGCCCACCGAGTCTGCTACACCAACACCCCTTCGTCCCCAACATCATCAGGTGACATCTTTTAAGTTTCATTTCTGGCTGGGAGCGCCTTCAGGGCCGCATTATTCCCAGGCCGCATGGGTTCGTCCCTGCGGAATGTATCCCTTTTATTTCATGTCCTTAGCTTATCTTATTGGGGGCGCCCCTCGGGCTGCATCATCCCCAAGCCGCTTGGGCCTGTCCCAGCGGCATGTATCCTCCTCGCGTTTATCTTAGGAATATGCTTTCGATCCAACATGCTTGTTATTTGGTGCCTTTTTCTGGGTGATGGAATCTTGCACGTTAAAGGGGGGGTGCCTGAGGATCATGACTCAGGGCTCCTACCAGCTCTCCGGCCCTCACCCTCTGGTCTTCTCCATGGCATCGTGACCTGGCATGCCAGCGACGGCTGAGACCAGCCCGAGAGCTGAGACCCGAGGACGTAGAATTTCGTCATCTAACCCAGCTTGGGCGTTAAAGGGGGGGTGCCTGAGCATCGCGACTCAGGGCTCCTACCGGCTCTCCGGCCCTCACCCTCTGGTTTTGTCCATGGCATCGCGACCTGGCATGCCAGCGACGGCTGAGACCAGCCAGAGAGCCGGGACCCGAAGACGTAGAGCACCGACATCTGGCCAAATTTGCAGGAACACACTCGAAGGTAAGGCCCAGAGCCAGGCGCAACCCGCCTTGAGGCAGGGCCCCGTGAGCCCCGCGCTGGCTCACGGGTACCCCAATACACCTCGCGAGGCCTTTCACGCTCCTCCAGAGCAACTAACGTCTAACTGTCGGTCGTCGTGACAAACTCTCGTTCCTTTTGTGATGAGCCTGCAGGGTCCCTTCAAGGAGCACCGCCAGGTGAAGAACTCACGGCATCTTCTTCGCTCTTGACTGCGCGACCCACTCGCACGTTAAAGGGGGGGTGCCTGAGCATCGCGACTCAAGGCTGCTACCGGCTCTCCGGCGCTCACCCTCTGGTCTTGTCCATGGCATCGCGACCTGGCAAGCTAGCGACGGCTTAGACCAGCCCGAGAGCCGGGACCCGAGGATGTAGAGCAGAAAGGGGAGCGAAGGTGAGAGAGGAGAAGCACGCAAGGACCTCGCCAAGCAATCCCTCGCGAACCAAGGCACGGACCTAGCGCCGCACCATGAAGCGTTTCCTGACCCTCGAGATAAGTCACCCTCCGGACACACTAGTTACCGCGAAGCCATCCCCGCACCCTGTGCAATCCCCTGTTAGCGACGTCGCTCTCCCTTCTCACCGAATGATGCCTGCTTGAGTGCAAAGGGGGACCTCCTGAGCATCGCGACTCAGGGGCTCTTACCGGACCTCGTGCCGCTCACCTCCCGGCCTTGAGCACGGCTTCGCGACCTGGCATACCAGCGATGGCTGAAGCCGCCTTGGGACTGGGACCTGTCGGCGTAGAGCACCAGCCCTCGTGAGGACTGAATGGAGGAAACTAAGCTAAAATGGAATGAGCATCTTGCACTGCTTCATAATAAGGATCATATTAACAGACGGAGCTACAAACATCTTACAAGCCCCCGTGGGGTATATTCTTGGCCCCTCGCAGGGACAAAAGACGCGAATCCTAAGGAGTCCTAACTACAGTGGGCATTGCGGCAGATGCCATCATCAACAGTGGGCCGCACAGTCCGGCGCCAACCCCATCCAGATCAGGGGCGGCGATGACCTGACGAGCCCGCCCTGCTCCAGGAACGGCACAGGCTTGGCGGCTCGTAGCTGTCGTCCCTCGTCTCCGGTGTCACGAAGAGCTCGGCGGAGTCACTGGATCCTCCGGCGCCTCCGTCGCCTGAGGGGCGGCCAAGGGAGCGGACGGCCGGCTCTGCCTCGCCGCAGCAGAGTCCCGACCGCCTCTCCCGGGGCAGCACTCTAGTCGATGACCCTCCGCATAGAAGACCTTGAAGGACATCACCGAAGCACCGTCGTACTCCAGGTGGATCGTGAGGGCGCCCCTCGTCCTGCAGACCCAGGCGACCTCGCCCCAGCCTGGAGTCATGAAGACCTCACCCAGGGCAACAACCGCGACCTCTTCCCCGGTCGCGAGGGTGCCGCAGCCGGCGTGCTGCATCCAGAGCCCCAGGGGTTCCCCCAGCTGGACGACGGAGGCGAAGAAAGAGGGGAGACGAATCCAAGACTTAGGAGGCGTGGCGGCCTGAAGCACGAACTCTCGGCAGGAGCCCTCGGCGTGGACTCCAGGGGGGAAGACGCACACCTTCGTGACCCGCCGGCGTCTTCGGCGGCGCCGCTCGTGGCATTCGGCGACGACTCCTTCAAAGCCGCCGATGTGCGCATACAAGGGAAGAGGGAACCCTGGTGGCGGCCGCTCACACCAGGGTCTTGAAGCCTCCTGGCGAGCTCCCTCGCCCTGACACCAGAGGGCAAGCCGCTTCTTCGAGGGAAGCGGGTCAGGCTCCTCTTGGGGAGCCTTTCCCTTCTCCTCCACGGAGAACCGGCGGATCGGAGCCATTGCAGCAAGACAGAGCGAGAAGGAAGAGAAGCAAAAGGATAGACTGGAAGGGCGCGCGCCGTTCCGTACTTATAGCCGGCGAAGGCCAACCGTCGGCTTCCACGATCACAGGTTATCATGACCCGCTTTGCATGCAGGGACTTGTCGAATCCGAGCGGTTGCCAAGGCGTCGTGGGGAAGTGGTGCCGCCCACGTCCAATCAACTGCCACGCGGCACCCAAGGCCGCAGGCTGTTAGGGCCCGCGACGCTTCGCACTTGCCCTTTCGCCTCTCTGCTCGGCCAAGTTCGGGCGCGCCGTGGGCCTGAGGGCTACCGTCGGTGTTCTAGGAACGGGGGTCCCCAGACTTGCCTGCCTATGGCCTGCGGCGTGGCTCAAAGGAGGCCCAGCATAGCCCATCTTCGTCAACGCAAGCTCAAGACCCTCGCGAGGGGCCAAGCCTCACGGGGCGGACGACAAGGAGCTTTCTCAGGCACGGCCTCGTCAGGCTGGCTCATGAGGAGGCGGAGAGTTCAAGGCGGGGTACCTCGCGAGGTGCCCATGACGCAAGCCATGACGACCAAGGGCGCCAGTCGAGCGCCAGCCCGTACAGTGTCCTCCTTTCCTCTTTGGTGCAAAGGGAGCAAGCGCAGGCGAGAGTATCAAGCAAAGGCATCCATTTCGATGCAACAAGACCAAGACCAGCCCAATGGCCGGAAGGAAGTCATTGTGGAGCCCAAGACGGCATCATCACCAGAGCCTTTGGCAGGCGAGGACCAACTTTAGTCAGGATAAGTGTACCCGTTGTTCCCCTTCAAAATGGCCAATTGTTGGCGCCCTTCCCGCTCAATATTTGGGAAGAGGCCCATGGCCTTTGCCTATAAATAGGACTAGCCACCCACAGGGTAGAGGCAGCTGGACCGGACCTAGCAATCTGGATCCTCATCAAGAAACCAGTAGATAGAGCGACCGAACCCCTCCTAGCAGTTCATCGCACCAGCCAAGAACAGACCCTCGCGAGGTTGTTCTTCCTTGTATTGTTCATCATCAGCCCAAGAGGCAATCCACCACGCCACACACTGGAGTAGGGTATTACACCACAATGGTGGCCTGAACCAGTATAAACCTTGTGTCTCTGGTGCTGTTCAGTTTTGTAGTTTAGGTCCCAGCGATTCGGTGAGGTGCGAGACGGTAGGGGGTAGAATCTCTGCGTACACCCCAGTGTTCGAACCTCAAGGGTCTGCCGGAACCCGAAATCCGATAGCCCCGTCCTCCTCTTCCAAGGAGCTGCCTCGACGTTCGCCTCATCTATCGTGCCACCTCAATCCCCACAGCACCGTCTTGACCTGCCCCACCGGAACCGCAGCACCCTCACCAATTCCTCCGATGAAGCCGAGGCCTACTCGGCGCCACCAAGGAGGTTCTGCACTCACCGCTGCTTTTTATCTTTTATTCGATCTCACGGAGCTGCCGGTGCTCGATACCGACAGACATGGCGTCTCCATCGACGGTGCCGTCGCCGGCCACATCATCCACGGCATCTCTCCCCCATGTCGTTGCTTCCTCGGCGACGACTTCCACAACGGCACTAGCTGCAGCTGCTCCAGCTCTCGCTCGCGTTGCGGCTCTGTTCTTGTTGTCGGTCACGCTGCTGCACTGCTCCTGCTTTCGTTCATGATGCTGCTCTGCTCTTGCTCTCGCTTGCGCTGCTGCTGCTCTTGCACGACCTCCGGCAGCTATAGGAGTTGCTGCTTTAGCACTCGCTCGTGGTGCTACTGCACGACTTGCTCTCTGCTAGTGCGTTCCCTGCTCGAGCGTCTGCTGATTTAGATCACTGCTTCTCTGCTACTAGTGCTCGAACGCCCTAAACATCTATTGCAATGCTCTGTTACTAGTTCAATCAGTTTCGACAGTAAAATTCAGTTTCGACCGTGAAGTTCATTTTCTTCAGCATCTGTCAGAGCGGCCGTGGCGCGGCTGATGCGTTTTACATCTAGCACTTTTTGGTGATGTATGTTACATCGTCTATTGCAGATGATATTAGGGTCCCACTTCAGATTAACGTTGTTTGTCTTGTCATTCTTCAGCCTCGTCACCGTACACCTTAGCGGAGCTGCTCCAACGACGGAACCATCCATCACAGCGGAGCAGTACCCTCGGCGCCGTTTCCAGAGGCCTCGGATCTTCTTCCCCGCCTCTGATAGTCACACCAGCATCATCACCATCCTCCACGTCCATCCCAATGATGCTGAGGTCCACAAGGCTAGGCCAAAGAGGTTGTACACTTGTCACATCACTTTGTTTCTCCATTCCTCTATTCTTCCAATTCATGTGAGCTAAACACCCAGGTTGACTAAAATCATATGTTTCCAAATGCTCTGTTTTGCATGTGCATTCCTATCCTATTCCTGTGTTTTCCCTGTCCCTGCATTTATAGAATCCTCCAATTCTAAGGACCCCTTACAGATTTACTTCATTTTCAGATCGGCGTCAAAGAAAACTCTGTGTGTTATGTCCTGCTCCTGCCGTGCCATCATCCACCCCATCTAAGGTGCACCATCGACAGAAGCATTCACTGCAGCAGAGATCCCCCCTGCAGACTTTCTTTCGCCGCCTCAGATCATCTTCCCCGTTGCCGGCAGCCATGCCAACTGCATTACCATCATTGACTGAGCAGATGAACCTGAGGACTACACAGTTCCGGAAGAGAGGTCGCAGTCTTTCGTGTTTGCTTACGTTATACATCGGTTATTATTATCTGCTACTTTATCGTTCAATCTTGAGTTTTGAATTGCCCATGGGTCTCATATCGAGCCAGCAACGAATAGTATCTGTCTACTATATGGTTCATCTAGGGTCTTCTATGTGGTTCATGTTGGGTGGGCAACAACCAATAGATGATCCATTGTCTATGTTTTTAAACTGAAGCTATAATCTACGTGCTATCATTAGTTTTGGATCCATCCACTCGTTTGCTACCATCAGTCTTGATTTTTGCATGCACCCCTTAGGCCTTACAAAATCTAACTATTTTTTATTATGCTTGTCAGATATTGTACATAATCGTACTGAACATGTACAGAAAAAGAGAAGACCGTTACATGCGAATATAATGTCATGCAGACGCCGCTCCATGGTGGGCGAAGTGGCCCCCCCTCTCCTGCATTTCCAAATTGTATTCCAGAGGAAGATAACTGTTTAGATGGAGATTCAGAAGGAGCCGACCACACCTGTTTATCACCTGAGGTGTTTGCTCTAACCTGGCATGCTGATGTTGGTCATATCATGCATATGGCGCCTTGCATTGCTTACATTGTACATCTTATATGTCATCAGCTTAGTTTAGATTTGCTTTGTGTGAATGCCACCTGTTTGGTTTCTATATCATACTCCCACCATTCCTAAATATTTGTCTTTTTAGGGATTTCGACAAGTGACTACATACGGAACAAAATGAGTGAATCTACACTCTAAAATATGTCTATATACATCCGTATGTGGTAGTCCATTTGAAATCTCTAAAAAGACAAATATTTAGGAACGGAGGGAGTATATGGGAATTATGCAACGCCATCTTCTTTAGCCAGCCATCATATACGTGAATCATGCAATGCCATCTTGTTTAGCCAGTCATCATATATGTGAATTGTATCGTGCCATGTTTTTTCCATAATGTGTTGCATTTGTCAACAATGTTTATACATTCATCTACTCTTCCTGTGCATCAGCCATTTCAGTCGGTCATGGGAAAATCTGGAGTGAAAACAAGGTCTTCTGAGCAGTCAGTGCTACCTGTCGATGCAGATTTCTTGCTGGTTACAGATAGCTCCTCATAGGAGGATTCAGAGAGAGATGACCAGTCGTATTCTCCCCCCACCCCCGAGGTGCATGCTCTAACTTGGCTGGGTTATATTGCTCATATCATGCATATGGTGTCTTGCATTGCCATGCCATCTGCTTAGATTAGACATGCTTTGTGTGAATGCCTCCTGTTTGCTTTCTATATCAAATATGTGAATTATGCAATGCCATGTTTTTCAGCCAGTTATCATATATGTGCATTATGCGCCGCCATGGAGCCAGGCATCATATATGTGAATTATCTCATGCCATCTTTTTTTTCATTACGTATTCCATTTGTCGACAATCTGTGTATATTGAACTACTCTTCATGTGTATCATCCATTTGAGCCGGTTATGGAAAAATCTGGAGTGAAAACAAGGTCTTCAGAGCAGGCAATGGTACCTGTTGAAGCATATATCTTGATGGTTACAGGGAGCTCCTCAGAAGAGGATTCAGAGACAGATGACCAGTCATATATCCCACCTGAGGTGTATGCTCTAAGTTGCAATGTTTGTATTTCTCATATGATGCATATGGTGTCTTGCATTGCTTAGTTTAGACATCATATGCACAATATTGAATTCTATCTGCTTAGTTTAGAGATCATACATGCGAGTGCCAGCTGCTTATTATATGAATCAATTATGTCAATTATATCATGCCATCTTGTATACTTAGACAACATGTATGTGAATTATTTCATCCCAACCTATTTTAGAAAGACATCATATAGTTTTGTCATGTCATCCTGTTTAGGTACTCATCATATGTTGAATTATGCCATTATATCCTGTTAAGTTATCCATCATATATCTGAAACTGTGCCATGCTATCCTGTTTAGTTAGGCATCATATATGTGAAATTTTGTCATGCTGTCCTATTTGGTTAGACAACATATATGTGAATTACCACATCTATCTATCATACAATGTCTGTACGTTCAATTTCTTTTCTTATTTATCAGCCATTTGAATTGGAGTGGGTGATGGCAGTATCTAAGGGAGCAAAAACCCATTCTTCACAAAAGACAGTGCTACCCGTCGATGCAGATAGAACCATGGTTGTACTGGCCCACAAACTAGCCCCACCACACATAATCGAGACTCTCCCAGATTGCACACTTACACCGTTGGGCAGAGAACCAGCTACAACCCATCTAACCGCAACCCCAGCGGATAGTAACCCACTTATAGTTGACAAAGCACCATGTCCACCATAGAGTACCCCCACACGAGCAGTTTGTAAAGCTACTGCAGTGCCCAAAGCACGAAGACCACCACAGCTAAGCCAAACTCCATGTTTAAAGCAGAAGAGCAACTGTTTTCTCAGGTCAGATTCCGTAGCTATGGTCCATACTCCTTTGCTGTTGCATCACTGTATTTACTCATACCAACTACTTTCAAATTTGAAGGATCCAATTGAAACTCCAACGGCGCAATAGGTATGTTTTAAACCTATTTCTTTAACTGGATTGTTGTTCTAACTTCTTGCTCTTTGTTGATTTCAGTTTAAGTTGTATAAACAGTTATGTTCTCATGTGATGCACATTACAAGTGCTACCAATGTTGTGTAGTTTCTCACACTTATATTCTGTCTATGCTGCTGTGTCTTAAAAATATATGAGTTGAACTGTGTCTCTATCTTGATTAGGGAACATAAACTAGAATGATATGGACAATACAGGGACCATAGTACATAGATATATGTTTGTTTCATGCTGTTATCCTGTCCAACTTACTACTGAACCGGTTTACCAAAATGAGTTTCGTATACTACAAGCTAAACCTGTGATGTGTCTGCTTGTTTCTCTTGTAGTATGCAAACAGAATATTGGAGAAGAGCACCCCACTATGCAATGGTAGAGAAGGTAATGCAGATAAGGTTCAAGATAGTGAGACAACCCTGTTGGTCTCCAAGAAAGGTGATAAAAACGATCTTGTAGACAGTGAGAAAACCCCACAGTCCTGCATTGATGTAGTGTTTGAGTTACTGGCCAGTACCGCTGGCACAAGCTCGTCGAACTCGCTGCCTAAATCACTTCGGCTTCTTCAGTCTCAGCTACAAGCTGAAAGGCATCAGTCAGTTGTGCTGTGGCAAGAAGCTGAAGGACTGAGGAAGTCCCTGCAGAATTCAGATGTGTACTTTCTTGTGCAACAGCAAGCGCTGGAGGATTTAAGCGCCAAACAGGAGAAAGTTAATAAGCTTTCTAAGCATCTTGCCAGCATTATGGGTATCTAGGATATTGTTTCTTGAACTCTTCTGAAGTGCTTTCAGTTCTAGACTTGTTTTGCTGCGGCGTTTATAAGTTGCTTTGTTCCCTATATTTGCACTGGTGGCGAACTTTGATGCGCAGTGGATGTAATATGTGTAATAGCCGTGATAGCCTAGCATAAGTTGCTTGCTTATTTATTTCCTTGTTGTCTTGTTTATTTGTTTGCTTGTAGTCAGTGCAGTTCTTTTTCCGTGGTTTGCAATAACCTATTGTTTAAAACTAGGCCACAATAACCATGGGCTAATATTTACTGTAGTGACACTGGGCCTCCTACGGGCCGTAGAAACAGTGGGCCTTCTACGGGCCGTAGAAACAATGGGCCTTCTACGGGCCGTATCATCAATGGGCCTTATACGGGCTGTTTGATCGATTGGCCAAACATGGGACAATAACAGGCCGCATTATGGCCGTAAACGGGATAGAGTTGGAATTGTCCGTTCATGGGCTGACCATAACGGGCCATCGTTAATAGGCCATATTTGATGACGCTATGAAAACGGCCCAACGTATTAACGGACCACAAATGGGCCGACTGTAACCACAGCCTGAATTTGGCACACAAGCAGAAAATGACAGTAACGGGCTGTAAGTAAACGAATGCTGGAAAAGTAGCCCAAGAATAAATGGGCTCTGAGAAGGACGAAAGATAACATGGGCTGGAAACGGCCCAACTGAATAATGGGCCCTTAATGGGTACAAATTGATACATTGTTCATTATGGGCCAGTTTCACCATGGGCCGTTAATGGGTGTAAAGTGATACACTGTTCATTGCGGGCCAGTTTTACCATGGTCCATTAATAGGCCAAGGGTTACATAGGGCCTCATATGGGCCGGAAGACGTCATGGGTCATACATGGGCCAGAAGTGAAATCGGGCTGGAATCATATTGGATGGCCCATATGACACTACTGGGCCTAATTCGGATAGGGTGTAACGGGCCTTGGGTTAGCGGGCTGTAAATGTCTTATATGCGAATAGGCCGTTAACAGGCTTTCCATGGGCCGGCCTGCCACCTTTTGACCAAGTCAAACGGGCCGGCCTTTTCACAGGAATGGGCCTCTGTTGGGCCGTCCCACGTGTCGATGTATCATAGGCGCCTTCTGTCCAATGAGTGGATGACATCTGTCCCAACGATGAGCAGACACGTGTTTCCTCCAGCCAATGATGATTTTACACGTGGAAGACCCGATAGCTTAACGGCCTTCCGTTATGGTGGATGCCACGTGTCGGTCACCCTTGATGAAAGCACTTCTGTGACGCATGATTTATCGTCATGGAAGTGGACACTTCCGTGATGATAATTTTGGTAATGTCATGGAACACTTCTACGACAGCACAGGTATGACTATCTTGGTTTTGTCATAAAATCATCATGGATGTACATGCATGACAAAAAAACGCGACCTACTGTGACAAACACATATCATCATGGAAGTGTATTTTTTTGTAGTGGGGGCTCGGATTTCCAATCCATCCTTTTCTCCGCGGGCTCCTAGAGTTCTACGGCCTCTAGCTGCATAACTTTACCCCAGCCTCCATACTGCATATCGCAGGCTACGTTGCCTTCTGCTAGCTTTTTCTGGGCTGTGAAGCTCATTTCGAGCTATGGAAGAGGCTATTGTGCCTCGTACCCCGTACTCAGGAGGGGTCGGTATATCAAGTGGACGGAGCTGAAATATGGTGCATCGCCAGGACCAGATATCTATCCGGCACCCCGAATAAGACATCCGTGGACTGGCCCTCAGAATGGTTCTACATGGAGGACGTCCCTCTTCCGGACCCTGTTCGGAAGGGCCTTCCCGAGATTGTAAATGCCCCGTTGAAGAAACGCCATAGCTGGTGCCCCAGGAGCCCCAAGGAGGAAGATAACAGAGAGATCCTTTTCCTGATGGACAGGATAAATATGTTGGCCAAATCAGGACTGACAATTATTGAAGTCATGTACATATGTATAATGCGGGGAGTGCAGCCACTTCAATATTGGGGAAAACCCATGTGGCACTTCAATAGAGAAGACGATGCCACCCGCTGCGGCCGTAAAGGTCCGGACTCCCATGCCGCTCTGGCGAAGATGTTGTCCGATTTATACAAAGGAGAAGAGGAGGAGTTCATCCATATCAAGCCACGGGATGGATTCTCCATGTACAATCCCCCAAGCTGGGTGAGTCGCCATCTTTTATTCCAGTCTTTCCCACATTTTTAGCACAGATGTTTAATTCGTCAATTCATAGCAGGAACTGGAAAGGGCTATGAAGGACGTTTACAGCCCATCTCCACAGCCAGAGACCCTAATCAGTCTCTCGATCCCGGACTCGAAGAAGATCCGGACACGTTTGTGGAGCTTGTTGACAGGACTTTTTACCAGTTGAGCTGCGATGGTGTGATGGCGGCCATCATAGCCCATTATCCTGGCCTACTCCCTCTATCCCAGGTAAGTAAAGCCAGAGTCCCAACTTCCGAAAAGGATTCCATCTTTACACTTCACCCACCGCACATGTATTGCGTCTTACAGGGAAGGCCATCGGGGCGTGTCGGTGTACTAAAGTAGAGGTACCTTAGTACCCCGAACTTGTGCACGGGCAGTCGCAGCGTCCCGCGGCAAGGCTTGCCGGGCGTCCACCAAGATCCTTCGCTATTCCTATTTACTGCCATTCAAGAACAAAGTGTTAGCTGAGAAGACAGAACCCCGGCAAGAGGAGCTTGCCAGGAAGGACAAGACCCCGGCAAGAGGAGCTTTCCGGGAAGGCCAACGAAGGCACTTCAGAAGAGACTTGCCGCGACGCTCCGCATGTCCCGGCAAGACCCAGCGAGCGGCAAGCTTGCGGGTGCGACAAGACAGCAACCGCGGCAAGGTGCTTGCCGCGGCGAAGCCACCACTCTGCGCCCACGCTCCAGCACATCCGACGACGTGTCGCCACAGGATCGCTCCTGGTGCACGTGGCGGGTAGCTGTGCAGCCTAGCGGTGCGAGGTGGCAAACAAAGATGACAAGGAGGCCATCATGGCGATTGGTGGCGCCCCTAACGGTCGTTTCCTACACTGTTTGAGCGACCAGACGGGCATTAAATGCCCTTGTCCCCTGCCGTCAGAGTTAGGTAGGGGGCACTGTTGGTAGCAGTTGTACCAACCCGCGTTTTTACTCTTTTACCCCTCTTTCTACGCTGCCACCTGTCGGTGACCCCTTTAACCTATAAAAAGGAGGCCCATGCGCACGTAGAAGGGGTTTGGTTCGGCTCAGTTCGACTCATTGGACACCACAACACACCCACGCTTTCAAGCAAGAACAGAATAGCAACACAAAGCTGCAGTAGGAGTTTTATCTCTCCGGAGAGCTCCGAACCTGGGTAAAATCCCCCGCGTGCTCTCGCCTCGATCTGCTCTGCGTGCGCCCTCCGCTCCCTTGCCGGACCAAGAAGGGGCCCTGCCCCATAGGTGCTCGTTCCCCACGACATCTCTGGCGCGCCAGGTAGGGAGCGTCGAGGTCGTGCGTATCTGATCCGGCGTTCGCGCACGCTACATCAACATCTACATCGACATGCCACCGAAGAAGAAGACTTCGGAGGTGGCCGCTCCGGCTGCGACTATCCTGCCACCGCCGGAGCAAACGGGCGGTGGGGTGGACGCCGGCGGAGGAGCGGGCGCCGACGGTGGGACTCGCATCGTCACCAGGTCCAAGGACAAGGCCCCGCAAGCTTCAACGTCTGTACATCCACCACAACCCTCCCAGGGGGTGCAGGATCGACAACACCACGGTGCTCCTAGCACCGTACTCGCGTTGGAACAAGACTAAGCTGGTGGGTCGCGGGACGCTCAAGGCCAACGTGCGCGTGAACACGCCGGCATGAGCGCAGTGCGGTCGCCTGGATGAGACGTCGCTCCTTCTAACATCGTTAGAAGTTTGAGCGTATCTTGCACCTCGCGTCACTCGCCACCGCCACCCAAGACTCCAGAGGAAGCGCTGGCCCGAGCCCAGCTGCTTCTGGATTACCCTCCAGCGCCAAACAAGATCGACGACTGGAGGGCCACCATTCAGAGCCTTATCGGCTTTGCCAACGGCGACAAGCCCCGGCAACCAAGCACCTCGAAGCCCCGGCAAGACGCCCAGGCGCAAGCCGACGCCGACAAGACTGCTGGGGGTGCCACCACCGTGCACTCCCCGCCTCAAAGGCCAAGATCGCCGACTCGCCGGGCCAACCTCGACACCGACTCCACCGCGTCGTCGGACCCGCGAGCTCGCCGCGATCAACGCCAAGTTCTCCAAGAACGACGACACGAAGACGCTCGCACTCGCATCGAGCGTCAAAGAGAAGCGCGGCGTCAATCTGACCAGCGCGCTGGGCCCACTGTCGATATGCATGCGGCAGGGGAACTAGGCGACTTGCCATACGCGGTAGGTTGCCCTGCGTTCACCCGTGAGCTGCGGCAGGTCCAGTGGCCAAGTACCAAGAACTTCAAGCCAGACGTGCCCGAGAAGTACGATGGCAGGATACATCCGTCAGAGTTCCTCAGCGTCTACACCATCGCGGTGCAGGCTGCCGGAGGGCGTGACGAGAAGATCCTCGCCAACTACTTCCCGCTGTTGCTCAAGCCCAACGTCAGATCTTGGCTCATGCACTTGCCGGACAACTCCATCTCTTCGTGGGCAGACCTGTGCCATCAGTTTGTCGGCGCCTTCACAGGCGGGCACAAACCCCATGGCCAGGAGAGCGATCTTCATCTGCTCGCCCAGAAGGAAGGAGAACCCCTGCGCAAGTATATACAGAGATTCAGTCAGGTGCAGCGCAACATCCCAGACGTCCACCCTGCCGCGGCTATCAGCGTGTTCCATCAGAACGTGCGTAACCGTAGGATGAGGGAGGAGATGGCAATGTGCAAAATCAGAGATGTCAGCGAGCTATATGCTCTAGCCGACAAGTGTGCACGGGCTGAAGAGGGGAGGACACTCCCCGGAGAGAACGCAGGAGCAGAAGGATCTGACAGTGAGGACGCCCCTCCGGCAAAGAGGAACCGGAGGCGGAATAACAGAAAGAGGAAGGCTAAGGATGTGCTGGTTGTTGAGCAGTCCGGCAACGAAGGCGGTTCCGAGAAGGACAAAGCTGGTGACTCCGACGAGGCTGTGGTAGCCGCCGAGAAGCAGGATGGCTCCGGCAAGCAGTACTGCAAGATACACCGCACCAAGGGCCACGACCTCCAAGCCTGCAGATGGCAGAGCTACAGAAAGCTGAATATGAGCGTCGCGATAAGGAGAAGGCCCAGGAAGGTGGCGGAGGATCCAGCAAGAAGCGTCCCGCCCGGGGAGGGCGCCGCGGCAAGGCCAAGCAGCGCCAAGGAGATAGGCCTCCCCGTGGCCGCGACAAAGGCGAAGACGAAGATGAAGATGATGAGATGGAGGAGGATGAGACTGATGAGAAGGAGTTCCAGAAGGCAACAGAGGTTTTGTGCATCGACGGCGGTGCTTCTCTGCACACCTCGCACCGCCAACTCAAACAGTGGGTGCGGGAAGTGAACGCAGCAGAACCGTCCGTTGAGTCGCGCAAGCCCCTGAAGTGGTCCAGCACACCCATCATCTTCGACGTTGAGGATCACCCTGATCGCATCACTGCGGTCGGGTGCTTGCCGATGTTGGTTTCGCCAACAATCCGTAACCTCAAGGTCACGAAGATGCTGGTTGACAGCGGGGCCGGCCTAAATCTGATTTCCTCCGCAGTGCTCAAGAAGCTCCAGATCCCCAACAGCGAGCTCGAAGAGACTGGTACCTTTCAAGAAATCAACCCGGGAAGGAGCAAGCCGAAGGGGAAGATTACGCTGCCAGTGACGTTTGGCAGCGAGCTGAATTTCAGGACAGAGAGAGTCACATTCGACGTTGCTGATTTCCCATTGCCCTATAATGGGATACTTGGCCGTCCAGCGCTTGCCAAGTTCATGGCAGCCTCTCACTACGCCTACAACGTGCTGAAGATGCCCGGTCCGATAAGTGTTATTTCTGTCCACGGCGACAAGAAGGACGCACTTATCTGTACCGACAAGATCTACCGGGAAGCAGCAGCCGCAGCAGAACGTAAACCACTTGCCGCTGAAGCTCCCGGGGGGAAGAAGAAGACCATGTCCGGTAAGAGTAGCTCTGATGCCCACTCCGGCAAGCGCACCTCTTCGGAGTGCTGCGCTACCGTTGAGGACGCACCATCGAGCTCCACCGGCAAGTGCAAGAAGGCAAAGACAGCTTGACCAGAGACCAAGAAAGTGACCGCCAAGGAGGACAGCACTGGTGGTACCTTCACCATCAGTGCCACGCTTGACCCTAAATAGGAAAGCGCGCTCGTTGCTTTCCTGCGGGCGAATGTCGATGTGTTTGCGTGGCAACCATCTGACATCCCCGGTGTTCCCAGGGAAGTAATTGAGTACCACCTTGCCGTCTGCCCTCACGCGCGGCCCGTCAAGCAGAGAGTTAGGAAGCAAGCAGTGGAGCGTCAAGAGTTCATTGCAGAGGAGATCAAGAAGTTGGAAGCAGCAGGCCTGGTCCAAGGAGTACTCCATCCAACGTGGTTAGCCAATCCAGTAGTCGTGCGCAAAGGCGAACGGGAAGTGGAGGCTTTGTATTGACTTCACTGATGTTAATAAAGCTTGTCCCAAGGATCCATTTCCCTTGCCGCGCATTGACCAGATTGTCGACTCCACGGCAGGATGTGATCTGCTTTCATTCCTTGATGCATACTCAGGATATCATCAGATCTTCATGGCAGAAGAGGATGAGGAGAAAACCGCATTCATTACTCCATGTGGCACGTACTGCTTTGTACGGATGCCTTTCGGACTAAAGAATGCTGGTTCAACATTTGCAAGAGTAGTCAGTCATGCTTTTGAGCCACAGCTGCACAGAAATGTAGAAGCTTACATGGATGACATAGTGGTCAAGAGCAAGGACAAAGAAACTCTGATCCAAGATTTGGACGAGACCTTTGCAAATCTGCGCAAGATCAATCTCAAGCTGAATCCCGAGAAGAGCGTATTTGGAGTTCCTTCCGGCAAGCTTCTCGGGTTCTTTGTGTCCCAGAGGGGGATTGAAGCCAATCCCGACAAGATCAAGGCCATCGAGCAAATCAAAGCACCGAAGCAAGTCAAGGACGTATGAAGGCTTGCCGGCTGCGTTGCTGCTCTCAGCAGGTTCATTTCCAAGTCTGCTGAACGCGCCCTGCCGTTTTTGAAAATTTTGAAAAAGGCGGGTCCAATGAAATGGACTCCGGAAGCGGAGGCTGCGCTGCAAGACTTGAAGAAATATTTGTCCTCCACTCCAACACTTGTCGCACCTAGGCCACAAGAGAAGTTGCTGCTATATCTGGCGGCAACCAATCAAGTGGTTAGTGCTGCGTTAGTAGCGAGAGGGAGGCGGATGATGAGCCAGCAGCCGCAGCAAGCGAGTCCAGCGACAAGCAGGGGGCTTCCCCGACAAGCTCTGGCCCAACAAGCCCTGATCCGACAAGTTCTGGTTCCGGCAAGGATGGATCTGCGCAGCCACAAGAAGAGAAACAGAAGAAGATGGTGCAGCGCCCAGTTTACTTTGTCAGTTCCCTTCTGCAGGGGGCTAGATCAAGGTACTCTGGTGTGCAGAAGTTGCTTTTCGGCCTTCTCATGGCCTCGAGGAAGCTGCGCCATTACTTTCAAGCACATGAGATCACAGTGGTTACTCGCTTTCCGTTGAAGAGGATATTGCAGAATCCAGAAGCAACAGGCAGGATTGTCGAGTGGGCACTGGAATTGTCAAGCTTTGGCCTCAAGTTTGAAAGTACTTCAACTATTCAGAGCCGAGCATTGGCAGAATTCATAGCAGAATGGACGCCAACACCCAATAAACTCCGGAGAGGAGCATCCCCGTCAAGGAGGCAAGCAAAGAATGGATCATGTACTTTGATGGTGCTTTCTCGCTGCAAGGCGCCGGTGCAGGCGTACTACTCGTCGCACCCACCGGAGAGCACCTCAAGTACGTGGTCCAGATGCACTTTCCCAAGGAGCAAGTGTCGGTGTACTAAAGTAGGGGGGTACCTTAGTACCCCGAACTTGTGCGCGGGCAGTCACAGCGACCCGCGGCGGGGCTTGCCGGGCGTCCGCCAAGATCCTCCGCGGGTACTTTGATGCCATCCAAGAACAGAATACTCAAGCTAAAGCCCCGGCAAGAGGAGCTTGCCGGGAAGGCCAGCCAAGGCCCCGGCAAGAAGAGCTTGCCGGGAAGAAAATAAAGGCCCCGGCAAGAGGAGCTTGCCGGGAAGCAAGGCACCTCCAGAAGACTTGCCGCGGCGCCCCGCGCGTCCCGGCAAGGCCCGACGGCCGGCAAGCTTACCGGCCCGACAAGAGGAGGACCGCGGCAAGGCACTTGCCGCGGCAAGATTGCCAACCAAACTCCAGCACATCCGGCGACGTGTCATCACAAGGCCGTCCCAAAGGCACGTGGCGATGCACTACCCAGCCATGCGGAGCAAGGTGGCAAACGGAGCTGACAGAAACGCCATCGTGGCAACCGGTGGCTCACTTGACGATCGCCTCCTTGCACTGTTGGGGCGACCGGACGGGCATTAAATGCCCCTGTCCCCTACCGCCAGAGTTAGGTAGGGGACACTGTTGGTCACTGTTACACCAACCTGCGTTTTTACCTTTCTACCCCCTCTTCTTACGCTGCCACCTGTTGGAGCCCCCTTTAGACTATAAAAGGGAGGCCCATGCGCACGTAGAAGGGGTTCGGCGGGTTTTGGGTTCGGTTCGGTTCGGTCGTTCAATACACACACACACCGCTCCACCGTGCGCTCGTATTCGAGCAAGGTCAAATAACAACACAAAGCAGCAGTAGAGGTTTTATCTCTCCAGAGAGCTCCGAAGCTGGGTAAAAATCTTCGTCTCCCTCACCCCATCGCGCGCCCGGGACCTCGATCCGCTCTGCGCGCGGCCTCCGCCCCCTCGCCGAACCAGAAAGGGGCCCCCCGTGCACCATAGGTGCTCGGCGGCCACAGAGAGCCCCGACATCTTTGGCGAGCCAGGTAGGGGGGCGCGTCGAGGTTGTGAGCATCCGATCCGGTCTCCGCGCGCGCTGCATCAACGCCTTCATCGACATGCCACCGAAGAAGAAGCCTTCGGAGGTAGCCGCTCCGTCTGCATCGATTCCGCCACCACCGCCGGAGCAAACGGGCGGTGGAGTGGGCGCCAGCGAAGTAGCGGGCGCCGACGGTGGGACTCACGTCGTCACCAGATCCAAAAACAAGGCCCCGCAAGCGTCGGCGACCATGCATACACCACACCCTTCCCAGGAGGTGCAAGGTCGACAACGGCCCGGTGCTCCTGGCACCGTGCTCGCGTTGGAGCAAGGCCAAGCTGGCGGGTCGCGAGACGTTCGAGGTCAGCATGCACGCCCGCATGCTGGCGCGAGCGAGGTACGGTCGCCAGGGCGGGGTGATGCACCTCCCAATCCAGTTGGGAGTCCGAGCACATCCCGCTCCTCGCGCCGCTCGTCGCCGCCACCACCCAAGACGACAGAGGAAGCGCTGGCCCGAGCCCAGCTGCTCCTAGACTACCCTCCGGCGCCGCACAAGATCGACGACTGGAGGATGACCATATACAGCCTCATCGCCTTCGCCAACGGCGACAAGCCCCGGCAACCGAGCGCATCGAGGCCCCGGCAAGGCGTCCAAGCGCAAGACGACGCCGACAAGACCGCCGGGTGAGCCACCTCCGTGCACTCCCAGCCCCGAAGGCCAAGGTCGCCGGCTCGTCGGACCAACCCCGACGGCAACTCCACGGCGTCGTCGGACCCACGGACTCGACGCGACCAGCGCCACGTTCTCCAAGAACGACGTCATGAAGACGCTCGCACTCGCATCGCGCGCAGAAGGGAAACGCGACGTCAATCTTACCAGCGTGCTGGGCCCACCGTCGACATGCATGCACTGGGGGAGCCAGGCGACTTGCCGTACGCGGTGGGTTGCCCTGCGTTCACCCGCGAGCTGCGGCAAGTCCAGTGGCCCAAAACCAAGAACTTCAAGCCAGACGTGCCCGAGAAGTACGATGGCAGGATACATCCCTCGGAGTTCCTCAGCATCTACACCATCGCGGTGCAGGCTGCCGGAGGGCCCGATGAGAAGATCCTCGCCAACTACTTCCCACTGGTACTCAAGCCCAATGTTAGATCTTGGCTCATGCACTTGCCGGACGGTTCCATCTCTTCATGGGCTGACCTGTGTTATCAGTTTGTCGGCACCTTCACGGGCGGCCACAAGCCTCACGGCCAGGAGAGTGACCTCCACTTGCTCGTCCAGAAGGAGGGGGAGCCCCTGCGCAAGTACATACAGAGATTCAGCCAGGTGCAACGCAACATCCCAGACGTCCACCCTGCGCGGTTATCAGCGCCTTTCATTAGAACGTGTGTAACCGCAGGATGAGGGAGGAGATGGCGATGTGCAAGATCAGAGACGTCAGCGAGCTCTATGCTCTGGCCGACAAGTGTGCACGGGCTGAGGAGGGGAGGAAAATCCCTGGAGAGGTTGCGGGAGCAGAAGGATCTGACAGTGAGGATACCGCCCCGGCAAGGAAGAACCGGAGACGGAGCAACAGGAAGAGAAAGACTAAGGATGTGTTAGCTCTTGAGCACTCCGGCAACGGAGGCGGCTCCGACAAGGCCAAGGCCGGTGACTCCGGCGAGGCTGTGGTAGCCGCCGACAAGCAGGATGGCTCCGGCAAGCGGTATTGCAAGATCCACCGCACCAAAGGCCACGATCTCCAAACCTGCAAAAAAGTCGAAGAGATGGCGGAGCTGCAGAAAGCAGAGTACAAGCGCCGCGATAAGGAGAGAGCCCAGGGAGGTGGCGGAGGATCCGACAAGAAACTTCCCGCCCGGGGAGGACACCGCGGCAAGCCCAAGCCACGACAAGGAGATAGGCCTCCCCGCGGCCGCGACAAGGACGAAGATGAAGATGAGATGGAGGAAGATGAGACCGATGACCAAGAGTTTCAGAAGGCGACAGAGGTGCTGTGCATCGACGGCGGCGCCTCTCTGCACGCCTCGCACCGCCAACTCAAGCAGTGGGTGCGAGAGGTGAACGCAACGGAGCCATCCGTCGAGGCGCGCAGGCCTCTGAAATGGTCCAGCACGCCCATCATTTTCGATGTAGAAGACCACCCTTATCGCATCACTGCGATTGGGTGCTTGCCGATGTTGGTCTCACCAACAATCCGCAACCTCAAGGTCACGAAGATGTTGGTTGACGGCGGGGCCGGCCTGAACCTGATTTCCTCCACAGTGCTCAAGAAGGTCCAGATCCCCGACAGCGAGCTCGAAGAGACTGGTACCTTTCAAGGGATAAATCCGGGAAGGAGCAAGCCCAAGGGGAAGATCACATTACCAGTGACATTTGGTAGTGAGCTGAATTTCAGAACAGAAAGGGTCACCTTCGATGTTGCTGATATCCCATTACCCTACAATGGGATACTCGGCCGACCAGCGCTTGCCAAGTTCATGGCAGCCTCTCACTACGCATACAACGTGCTCAAGATGCCTGGCCCGATGAGTATCATTTCTGTCCAAGGCGACAAGAGGGATGCACTCATCTGCGCCGACAAGATTTACCGGGAAGCAGCAGCCGCAGCAGAGCGCGAGCCACTTGCCGCTGAAGCTCCCCGGGGGAAGGAGAAGCTCAAGTCCGGCAAGTGCAGCCCTGATGCCCACTCCGGCAAGCGCACCTCCTCGGAGTGCTGCGTTGCCGTCGAGAGCGCACCATCGAGCTCCACCGGCAAGTGCAAGAAAACAAGGACAAATCCGCCAAAGACCAAGCCCGGCAAGAACAGCTCTGGTATCTGCTCCGGCAAGCACGCCTCCCCGGAGTGCCGCGCTGCCGTCGAGGATGCGCCATCGAGCTCCGCTAGCCAGTAGGGCGAAGAAAGCGTCCGGCTTTAAGCTTTTGGATTGTACTCCCTGAGAATCCATACCTTGTACGAAGAACCTGCGCGCAGAAGGGTCGAATCGTGGCTAAGTTGTGCACTTGATCCGTTTCGAGTCCGCTCAACGACGAAAGCGCGCCGCAACTAGCCCGACGAGTTCTTCTTGCCGGAAGCAACACCGCCAACGGGCTGCTGATGTCCCGCACTCAGCAAGTGTGTTTACACCGGCAGGTTCCCTGAAAGCGCGGGGTGGGGGTGGGGGTGAAAACGTACAAGGGAGGGAGTCAAGGGAGGAGCGCGGCTTCGCCGGACCACGAAAGACAGAAAAGCTAAGTCACCCGAGCTCGAGCGCATAGCTCTTTTCTTTAGTTTTGAGCACTTATGTTATTTTCCTCGTATGTTCGTCCCTTGTACGTAAAACCCGTGCGCTGAGGAGCCAACTCATGGTTAAGTTGCGCCCTTGCTTTGTTTCCGAGTCCGCTCAACAATACAAGCGCGCTGCAACTGGCCCGAGGAGGTTTCTTGCCGGGTACAACACCGCCAGCAGGCTGCTGACGTCCCGCACTCAGCAAGTGTGTTAGCACCGGCAAGTTCCCTAGAAGCGTAGGGCAAAAACGTACAAGGGGTATAATGAAATCGAGGACGTAACATAGCAAGCCTTGCCATGGGACGTCCTTTGTATGAGAAACTTGGGCGCAGAGGAGCTAACTCGTGGTTAAGTTGCGCCCTTGCTTTGTTTTCGAGTCCGCTCAACAATGCAAGTGCGCTGCAACTGGCCCGAGGAGGTTTCTTGCCGGGTACAACACCGCCACCAGGCTGCTGACGTTCTGCACTCAGCATGTGTGTTAGCACCGGCAAGTTCCCTGGAAGCGTAGAGTGTAAACATGCAAAGGGTGAATCATGGCATCGCATTGCCCAACCTGAGATTACGTTGCAAAGAATAACTTATTTCAGCGCTGTCTTAGTTATTTTTGTGACTGTAATAACAGCGGCAAGGAGAAACCAGAAGGGTGCACTGGCGAAGAGGCCCCGGCAGGCCGATTTCACTGGGGGCTGCGGCCGCCAAGATCCCTTACGGCAAGTCAGGGTCCCCGGGGGCTACAACGCTGGCGGCAAGGACAGAGCAAGGCGCACCAGCACCTTGGTCCCAGCGGAGCCAAAGTTGCTGGGGGCTGCAAATATCGAGATTCACCCCCGGCAAGCCAGAGTCGCCGGGGGCTGCAATACCAGATAAGTTTTCCATCCCTCGTCATGCATCCTCTCGTGGGCTAGGGAAAGCGAGGTCGTACCTCTGAACGATCGTGCCTTGTACGAAAAGAACCTGTGCGCGGAGGAACCGACTCGTAGCTAGTCGCGCACCGACTGTTGTTTCGAGTCCGCTCGACAATTTAGGTGAACTGCGGCTAGCCCAACAACAAGGTTTCTTGTCGGCCGCGGCACCGCCGGCAGGGAACCAACTCGTAGCTAGTTGCCTTACTGTCATTTCGAGTCCGCTCAACGACTTAAGTAAGCCGTGACTAGCTCCGCGACAAGGTTCCCTGTCGGTTGCAGTTCCGTTGCCGACGTTCCGCACTCGGCACTCACGGCAAGGTGCCCGCGCCGACAAGTTCCCTAAAAGCGTAGGGTGAAAACGTACAAGGCACGCAATCAAGTAAAAGACTCAATCCGGCAAGCTTTCCCCTCTTTTCATTAAAAAACATCCCAATTTAGTGTGAGTCCATGGAGGATGAAAAACATGATAGAGAGGATTACAAGCTTTAAGTACAGCTAAGGCCCGAAGGCTTACAAATTAAAAGATAAGGTGCCCGTAATCCCTCTCCTGTTTTCTCTTCAGGAGGTAGGTCAAGGAGGCCCCGGCAAGAGAAGCTTGCCGGGGAGGGCGAAAGAAACGCCTAGGCGAGCTACGGGTGCCAGAAGACACCAAGAGAACTTCCCGGGGGCCGGCCAGGAGCTTGGCGGAGACGGAGGCGCCGGAGGCAGAGCTCGAAGACGGGGCGGCAGGACGTCAGCACGCTGTCGAGGGCACCTCGCCCTCGTACTCCGGTTTGACGGCCTTGCCGCCACCCCTCTTCCTCTTCCGCCGCCTCCCTACGCCAGCCGCCCAAGGAGACGGCCCCGGGGAGTTCAGAAGGCCGGCGACCCGGATGATGGGGTCGCCGGTGGCGCACGCGAGGCAGCGTCCGACGCCTAGTCGGACCCGCCGTCCTCGTTGTCGCTGTCGCTCCCCTCCTCGTCACTCTCACTCGAGGAGGGACCTTCGCTATTGGAGGAGCTGTCCACGCAGCATCTCGCGCGGATGCCGGAGTCCCCGAAGACCTTGACGGCGAGAAGGTTGCCCTCCATTAACTTAAAATGGAGGGTAAACCCCGTCGTCAAGCTATGGATGCGGGCGAACGTCTTCCACCCTCGGTCGAAGTACATCACGCCGGGGGCTGGGGATACGACACTAACTCAAGTGCCGCTAATCCCGCAGCCCCTCATGCGTAACTCCAGCATCTCAGGCGGGTCCGGCTCCATCGCGCTCGCAAACGGAGCCGGAAGCCGGAGGCGCCGACGAGGTGCCCAGCGCAGCTTGACGAAGAACTCCCAGGGGTCGTCCCCAATATGGACCGCCTCGAGGAGAGGAGCCGCCGGCGGAGACGGGGGTGGCGCACCGCCCCGGCCGCCTCTTCCCCGAGCACCTTGGCCACGCCCTCAACCTCGTCCTCGGCCTCGCCCCCTCCCTCTTCCCCTCGCGGCCGGCTCCGCCACCGCAGGGGCGAGAGGGGGAAGGATGCGCTGTCTGGCGGCAACCCTCGCCGCCACCGACGAAGGGCCAGGGTTCCCTTTCTCCATGGCGAGTGGGAGAAAGGGGAGCAGAAGTTAAAAAGAAAAGAAGGAGGTGAAGGAGTGTGGGCTTCTGTGCCCCCCTCCCTGCCCTTTATAAAGGAGCAGGGTGGGAGCCCGGCCGCCCCGCTCGGCGAATCAAGGCACCGGAGAGCGGGGAATCGGTCCGTGACCCCAAGCGCATGGGAGCCGCGTGGCAGGGATGCAGCGCTGAGTGGACGGGTGAGGCGGCCTCGCCCCACCCCGTGAGCTTGGGAGCAGACGCCTCAAAAGCCGCACACTGGCCCCATCCAGTAAATGCACCACGCCCCCACGCCTACCCCCGTTTAAGTAGGAGGGCGTGGGCCGTCCCCTTCATCATGGCTTGATGCATGCTAGCGAGGCTCAGCCCCGCATGCGCCGCCCACGTCGCCCATGATGCCAAGTCCGACGCGTGCCATTGCGGGAGGACGCGGTGGAAGCGGAGTCCAATTTTGTGCGGACCTAGGCCACGCGTGCCCGTGCACTGTTTTGGGCCTGGCCCAACAACGCTCGGCACCGTGTATGGCCCAGGCCCGGGGGCTACTGTCGGTGTACTAAAGTAGGGGGGTACCTTAGTACCCCGAACTTGTGCACGGGCAGTCGCAGCGACCCGCGGCGGGGCTTGCCGGGCGTCCGCCAAGATCCTCCGCGGGTACTTTGATGCCATCCAAGAACAGAATACTCAAGCTAAAGCCCCGGCAAGAGGAGCTTGCCGGGAAGGCCAGCCAAGGCCCCGGCAAGAAGAGCTTACCGGGAAGAAAATAAAGGCCCCGGCAAGAGGAGCTTGCCGGGAAGCAAGGCACCTCCAGAAGACTTGCCGCGGCGCCCCGCGCGTCCCGGCAAGGCCCGACGGCCGGCAAGCTTGCCAGCCCGAGAAGAGGAGGACCGCGGCAAGGCACTTGCCGCGGCAAGATTGCCAACCAAACTCCAGCACATTCGGCGACGTGTCATCACAAGGCCGTCCCAAAGGCACGTGGCGAGGCACTACACAGCCATGCGGAGCAAGGTGGCAAACGGAGCTGACAGAAACGCCATCGTGGCAACCGGTGGATCACTTGACGATCGCCTCCTTGCACTGTTGGGGCGACCGGACGGGCATTAAATGCCCCTGTCCCCTGCCGCCAGAGTTAGGTAGGGGACACTGTTGGTCACTGTTACACCAACCTGCGTTTTTACCTTTCTACCCCCTCTTCTTACGCTGCCACCTGTTGGTGCCCCCTTTAGACTATAAAAGGGAGGCCCATGCGCACGTAGAAGGGGTTCGGTGGGTTTTGAGTTCGGTTCGGTTCGGTTCGGTTTGGTCGTTCAACACACACACACACCGCTCCACCGTGCGCTCGTATTCGAGAAAGGTCAAATAACAACACAAAGCAGCAGTAGGGGTTTTATCTCTTCGGAGAGCTCCGAAGCTGGTTAAAAATCTTCGTCTCCCTCACCCCATCACGCGGCCGGGACCTCGATCCGCTCTGCGCGCAACCTCCGCCCCCTCGCCGAACCAGAAAGGGGCCCCCCGTGCCCCATAGGTGCTCGGCGGCCACAGAGAGCCTCGACACAAGCAACAAACAATACTGCAGAGTATGAAGGCTTGCTTGCCGGACTCAGGATCGCGGCAGACCTTGGGATCAAGAAGCTTATTGTCAGGGGTGACTCGCAGCTTGTCGTCCGTCAAGTTAACAAAGATTATCAGAGTCCGTTGATGGAAGCATACATTGAGGAAGTGAGGAAACTAGAGGAGCATTTTGACGGCCTGCAAATGGAACATGTTCCAAGAGCTCAGAATGACATTGCAGACGGCCTGTCAAAGTGCGCCGCACTCAAGTTACCTGTGGAACCAGGGATTTTTTTGCTTAAGCTGACTCAGCCATCAGTAAAACCATCAACTGGACAGAGCAAGAAGAGGAAGTTGGTTACTGGCGACTGTTTTCCGGTAGAGCTCCCCGAAGCCGCCGTCAAGAAGTCCCTAGAATCAACACAGAAAATGCTAAGGAGCAGTCTGCTCCGACAAGCCCTAGGGTTTGTTTCGTTGAAGCAGACGCTCCCGACAAGCTGTGTCCCGACACGCTTGCCAGGGAGCATCATGCTCCGGCAGAATCACAGATTCTTCCCGTAGAAGCAGATGTTCCCGCAGCAGCATTTGCGCCTTTAGTCCTTGTCGTCGAGCCACAAGCTCCGGCATGGGCACAGCAGATCGTCCATTTCCTTCAGACAGGAGAACTTCCTGAGGAACAAGAAGAAGCGGAGAGAGTAGCCCGGCAATCAAGTATGTACCAGTTTGTCGATGACATACTATACAGAAGAAGATTCAACGGAGTGAAATTGAAGTGCATTTCCCGGGAAGATGGACGGCAGCTGTTGGCGGAGATACATGGAGGCATATGTGGTCACCACATTGGCGCAAGAGCACTTGCCGGTAAAGCCTTCCGGCAAGGTTTCTTCTGGCCGACAACCCTCCAGGATGCAACTGCACAAGTAACCAAGTGTGAAGCGTGCCAGTTCCACTCCAAATAGATACATCAACCGGCTCAAGCTCTCCAAACAATCCCTTTATCCTGGCCATTTTCGGTCTGGGGGCTCGATATCCTCGGCCCCTTCCCCCGAGCTGTCGGGGGCTTTGAGTACTTGTACATTGCAATCGACAAGTTCACAAAGTGTCCTGAAGTGGAAGCAGTGAGGAAGGTGACAGCACAGTCAGCAGTCAAGTTCTTCAGGTCTATTGTTTGCCGTTTCGGAATCCCTAACAGGATCATCACCGACAATGGCACACAATTCACGAGCCGCACCTTCATGCAGTACGTCCAAGATCTTGGCACCAAGATCTGCTTCGCTTCTGTTGCTCACCCGAGAAGCAACGGTCAAGCGGAGAGGGCAAACACTGAAGTGCTGCATGGGCTCAAGACCAGAACTTTCGACAGGCTGCACAAGTGCGGAAGAAATTGGATCGAGGAGCTGCCGGTGGTTCTTTGGTCGATCAGGAGGACGCCAAATCGAGCCACTGGCCAGACACCTTTTGCTCTTGTCTATGGAGCAGAAGCGGTTCTCCCCACGGAACTCGTATACGGATCGCCTCGAGTGCTCGCTTATGATGAGCTTGAGCAAGAGCAGCTGCGGCAAGATGACGCGCTTCTCCTCGAGGAAGATCGTCTTCAGGCTGCTGTACGAGCTGCTCGTTACCAACAAGCTTTGCGTCGCTACCATAGCCGCAAGGTTAATGCCAGAAGCTTCGAGGAAGGCAACCTTGTTCTTCGGCGTGTTCAATCCGCCAAGAATTCCAACAAGTTGACGCCGAAGTGGGAAGGCCCTTATCGGGTGAAACGAGTCACTAGGCCCGGCGCTGTCCGCCTTGAGACCGAAGATGGCTTTCCGGTGAGCAATTCCTGGAACATAGAGCATCTTCGCAAGTTTTACCCATAAGGCGCGGTTGCCGGAATCTGTTCCGGCAACCACCTTTTGTACAAGCCTTGCCGCTGTTGCATGTAACCCTTTGTACAAAGCCGGGCGCAGGTCCCGTGCATAAATAAAGTTCATGTGTGCTTCACACATCTTGTCAAATTTCATGCATTCTTTCTCTTTTGCATGTTTTATCTGACACTTTGTGCAGCACTAACCCCCGGTAAGCAATAACGAGCCCTAAGGCCCCATACCATTATTTTCTCTTCTTTCTTTTTCTCCAAAAGAAGGTTCCTTCGCCCACAAGTTCACGGGGAGGGAGGAGAGGATAAAGGTGTGGACCAGGCGTCGTTCAAAGAAGTATAGCCTTGCCAGGACACAGACGACAGAAAAGCTAAGTTGCCAAAGTTTGAGCATAGTTAGTTTTAAATTTTTAAGTTATATTCCTTGAACGACCGTGCCTTGTATGGAAAACCTGTGCGCGAAGGAACCGGCTCATGGCTAAGTTGCGCCCTTACTTTGTTTCGAGTCCGCTCAACAATGAAAGTGTGCTGCGACTAGTCCCGACAAGGTTTCTTGCCGGAGGCAACATCGCCAGCGAGCTGCTGATGTTCCGCGCTCAGCGCTCGCGGCAGGCGTGCTTGCGCCGGCAAGTCCCCTAAAAGCATAGGGTAAAAACATACAAGGGATGGAATCAAGTAAAGGAAGTAACATAGCAGATAGTGCCCAGAATAGAGTTATATTACAAAAATAGCTTGTTGCGGCACTGACTAGATTGTTCTCATGACTTAAATAAACAGCGACAAAGAAAGGAGAAGAAGGATGGCCTAATCCGCGCGCTCGTTCTCCTTGTCCATGATGGGTGCGATGATGGCTTTGAGCTCCTCAAGATCAGCGCCCACCGGCATCTTCTTGAGGATGTGGGTGAGGTCGAGGCCTGGATTGCGGAAGAGGATCTTCACCAGCACCTTCTCCAAGACCTTGGCGCAGATTGCGCGCGACTCGTCCGCCAGCTTCTTCGGGATCCATTCTCGGAGTTGCTGGAGGGCCGTCACCACACCCTTGAGGAAAAGAGTAAGCTTGGCGCTGGGCTGGAGGTTCTCGTCGGTGGAGTACCCGAAGCCCGCCAAGTCCAGCTCCGCCAACTCCTCGTCGATGGCTGCAGCGATGTTGACGAGGCCCTCCGTCCAGAGCTCCACCGTGGCCTTGAAAGTGTTCTGAGTCTCGGTGGCCCTCGTCAGCAGCTCTTCGTTGCCCTTGACCACTTTCCTCAAGTCATCTTCTCGCTTCTTGGCAGCGTCCAGCGTCTCCGTCAAGGTGGCCAGCTTCATCTCCAGATCAGCGCTCGAGTCCTTGGCGGCGTTCAGTTCCTTGATCTTGTCGGAGAGCTGAACTTGCAGATCGCCATGGGCGCGGGCATCCTTCTCGCGTTCGCGCTGGAGTGCGGCAAGCTCTTCATTCTTCCCTTTCATGTCCGCCTCCAGCTGCGTCACCTTCACCTCTAACTCCTTCTTGGCGGCCTCAGCAGCCGCGGCGGCATCCTTCGCCTCCTTGAGTGCCCCGCCAAGTGATTTCTCCCGGACGGCGAGCTCCTCCTCGTGGCTGTCCAAGTTCACCTTCTTCTGTATTAGCTCACCATCCCGCTTGGATAGCTCCTCGGCGGCGAGCCTCTGCTGCTCTTCGGCTTCAGCCTTTTCCAGGATGAATGCCTTCTTCGCCTCGTCGAGCTGCGCCCTCTCCTCAGCAATGGACCGGAGGGCCTCCTGGTTGCGGTTCCGAAGCTCCTCCGCGTGTTTCTCCATGTCAACTCCCGCCCGCGCGACAAGCGCCTCCCGGGACTCCAACTTCGCTTGCCGGGCGCGGTAGAGTGACACTAACTTCCAGAGCAACTGCTCCACCTCGGACTCGCCGCTGCTGCTGCTTGGCTTGTCAACCACTGCCAGCCCAGCAGAGGCGAGTACTTCCCCGTCAAACTCCTCTCCTTCCACTGGCGCCCTGGAGCTCGACGCCCAGGGAAGCTTGATGTATACGCCCTCGCCGGCCTTCAAGTATGCGCCTGGCTAGGGCTCCTCGGAGCCCGGCGCTGCATCAGCGGCGGAGGGGTCGGCGGACGGTGCAGCGCCTTGCGCTCCTGCGTCCTCCGGGTCGTTAGTGCGATCACCGGACCCCTCGCCGGCTCCTGCGCCAGCAGCCTTGGCGGCTTCCTCGTCGGCGGGTTCATCAGCGCCGGCCTCTTCCTCGCCAGCGGCGGCATCTTCAGTGTTGCCGCGTGCGCCTTCCTCGCCGGTGGCCTCGGTCTCCATTGGGTCCGTGAGAGGGGGATCTGAGGATAGGAAGAGGAAAGAAAAGTCAAGCAAATATCCAAAAAAGAATATCAGAAGAAGAACCCAAGGGAAGATTTCTGACAAGGAAGGTTACCTGTGCTGGGCTCTGTGACCATGGGCTCCTCCACCAAGGCCTCATTGGTTCCGTCCCTCGCCGGGGACCTCTCCCTTGCCGGGGAACGCTTCCTTGTCGGAGAATCACCCCTTGGCGGCGTAGTCGAAGCAGACAGCACCTCCGGGGCGGTTTCTGATTGCCCCTGATGGGCCTGCTCTGCTCCTACACGAATGAATCAGCAATCAAGATGTCAGCAAAAGAAGAAGCACCCATGCGCGCCCCACAATAGAAAGTGAACCAAACACTTACGCTGGGGGCTGTGCTGGGGGCTGCCGCGCGGAGAAGGAGCCGGGTCTGTCAAGGTAGTCTCGGACGTGTCCTCTGCCATCACGGCAGGATCGTCCTCGATGACAACCACAGGGACCTTGGCCCTCTTCGCCGCTCTCTCGGCCAGAGTCCTGAAATAGAACAAGGATTCAGAGGGAAGCAAATCAGATGCAAAGCCAGAAACAACAAAGATTGAAGAAATACAAATACAATGAGAAGGAAGCGCCCTCCTCCTCCTCTTCTTCCTCCTCGTCGGAGCTCAGCGCGGAGAGGTCGAAGTCTGGTACCCTTTCTGTGCGGCGAGGCGGAGGGGTAGGCTCCCTTGGACGTTTGCCGGGAGCTGCGGCAGGTCGGGCGTGGCAGCCTGAGATGCTCCCGCGGCAACAGTACTTGCCGCGGTGGAGCGCGTCCCACGACGCTGTGGCTGTTGGCCCGCTTGCCGCCCTGCTGTATCTCCAGCTCGACGGAGGTGCCTTCTTGGTTGGAATTGGGGTTGCGCTGGGGGCTCCGCCTGCGGCAAGCTGCTCGAAGACGGTTGGCCGCTCGCGCCCCCGGCGGGCTCGCTCGCTTCGGCCTCGGGCTCCCCCTCGCCAACGACCTCTTCGGCAAGGTCTTCCCGGTCGGCAAGGCTTGCCGCCTCGGCTACATCCACCTCCTCCAGCGTGAAGCCAAACTCGCTCGCGGCAGCGGCTGCCACCGCCTCTTCGGACCTGGTGGCGATGTACCGCATCTCGTCATCGGTGGTGTCGCGGGTGAGGAGCCTCTGCTCGTCGGAGTTGACTGCAACCTCCTCCAAGCTATGAAAGAATTGCTGCACGACGTCGTCGGCGGGCTCTATCCAAGTTGCGCTTATCCCGTGCGAGTCGCACTCTGGCATCATTGCGCAGATGCGATCGCGCTAGGAGTTGTTGCACAACGGGATGACGCCCTGCGGCAACCTGAACCACTCTGGATGGTTGGCGTCATGCTTTAACAGCTCCCTCAGCATCCCGTCAAGCTCCAGAACCGTGAAGTTGAAGTTGAGGCCTGGACGCAACCTCATGATATCCGCCGGGCCGCCAAACATCCAGGCGGGCCTCCCCCTCCTCTGCAGAGGGGCGATGCGACGGCGAAGGAAATCAGCGCCAACCGCCCCTGATGTGAGCCCGGCAAGCCTGAGCCGGAGGATTCGGGTGGCGGCAATCTTCAGCTTGGCGTCGTTCGGCGACAGAGCGCTCCAGTCGCCGCCGCGCAGTACCCGGGACTGGCGCAGGGTGGTGAATGGCTGCGGATTGGCGTCAACAATCCAGCACCACTCCGCCCTCCACTCATCCCACTTGCTGCGGAGCTCGCCCATTAGATACACCTCCTTCATGCCGATCCGTGAGGTCCAGGCGATTCCGCCAGCCAGTGGCTCCCCTTTCTCGGCCCGGGGAGTGAAATAATGACGGAAAAGAGCGACATTGGGGAGGATGCCAACGAAGTTCACGCAAGGTGTGCGAAAACCGCCATTGTCAGAACGGCGTTGGGGGTGAAATCAAGAAGATGAAACCCGTAGGTATTCATGATGTCGCAGAGGAAATCGGAAAAAGGTGGGCAGAGCCCGCAATAGAAGAACACAGGAAAGAAGTAGTATCCTCTGGGGCACTTTTTCGAAGTGGAAGCTTCGGCGGAGAGTACCTGCGTGCGCGGATGCGCCCGCGTCTCCGTCGACCAGAACAGGTAGAACTCCTCCCACAGCGCCTTCGGGTTAAGCTCGGGGGAGAAAAGCACTCGCTTCCTGCGCAGCGCCTCAAGCTGCAGCGCCTCGGCCGACTTTGCAGCCTTCCCGGTCTTCGGAGCCATGGTGGAAGCGGTGGGGGAAAGCGAGGGCGACGGCGGCGACGGCGGCGACGGGCGGCGGAGCGCTGCTCTCTTTCGGCTTGGGAAGCAGAGGGGAGCGGCGGAGCTTTCGGAGGAAGGAACTGCAAGTGGCGAAGGTGGGGGAACAGCCCTGTTTTCTCTGCTTATAAACGGGGGATGCGAACGTTACGCATTTCCTGGAATTAAGTATTGCCCATGTTCTCTCCCACGACGCCGCGATTGACGCATGCCGTTGCGGGAGGGCGCGGTGGACACGGAGTCAGATTTCATGTGGACCCAGGCCGCGTGTGCCCGTGCCCTGTTTTGGGCCTGGCCCAACAGCGCTCGGCACCGTGTATGGCCCAGGCCCGGGGGCTCCTGTCGGTGTACTAAAGTAGGGGTACCTTAGTACCCCAAACTTGTGCACGGGCAGTCGCAGTGTCCCGCGGCAAGGCTTGCCGGGCGTCCACCAAGATCCTCCGCTATTCCTATTTACTGCCATTCAAGAGCAAAGTGTTAGCTGAGAAGACAGAACCCCGGCAAGAGGAGCTTGCCGGGAAGGACAAGACCCCAGCAAGAGGAGCTTGCCGGGAAGGCCAACCAAGGCACTTTAGAAGAGACTTGCCGCGACGCTCCGCGCGTCCCGGCAAGACCCAGCGAGCGGCAAGCTTGCGGGTGCGACAAGACAGCAACCGCGGAAAGGCGCTTGCCGCGGCAAAGCCACCACTCTGCGCCCACGCTCCAGCACATCCGACGACGTGTCGCCACAGGATCGCTCCTGGTGCATGTGTCGGGTAGTTGTGCAGCCTAGCGGTGCGAGGTGGCAAACAAAGATGACAAGGAGGCCATCGTGGCGATCGGTGGCGCCCCTAACGGTCGTTTCCTACACTGTTTGAGCGACCAGACGGGCATTAAATGCCCTTGTCCCCTGCCGTCAGAGTTAGGTAGGGGCACTGTTGGTAGCAGTTGTACCAACCCGCGTTTTTACTCTTTTACCCCTCTTTCTATGCTGCCACCTGTCGGTGACCCCTTTAACCTATAAAAAGGAGGCCCATGCGCACGTAGAAGGGGTTCGGTTCGGCTCAGTTCGACTCATTGGACACCACAACACACCCATGCTTTCAAGCAAGAACATAATAGCAACACAAACCATCAGTAGGAGTTTTATCTCTCCGGAGAGCTCCGAAGCTGGGTAAAAGCCCCCGCGTGCTCTCGCCTCGATCTGCTCTGCGTGCGCCCTCCGCTCCCTTGCCGGACCAAGAAGGGGCCCTGCCCCATAGGTGCTCGTTCCCCACGACAGGGCGCCAAGCTGAACCCGCAGTGACTCGCCAACAAGGGGCATCGAAGTCGGGTAGGCTTAAAAGGAAGGCAGTCAGGACTGAGATGCCGTTGCAAAGGTATGTTTAAAAACCTGCCACGAATTTATCATCGTCAAAATATAACAATGTCCAGTGCCTTCCGACAGAAAGAGCGCTCGCCGGACTGTATCTGGAGAGCCTGCCGGTCACGCTTCCACTAGCCGGACTCCGAGGCCGGACTCAAGGGCGGAGGTCAATGCGGACGATCCTCCTACAGAGGATGCGGATAGATTTTCGGCTACAAACTCCAAAGTGGAGAGCGCCATAAATCATAGGCGCCGTCGGGCCACACTACGCGACCCTAATTTCTCTGAAGAGGTGTTCGATGCCTTCAACTCAAGGGACGCGTACATCCGGGCTGCTCAAGGTGGCCTTGCCAGGGCCACGGACCAGTACGTAAAGGATATACGGGTAAGAAAATTTTATAAGTATGTATATCAGTAGCCCCTGAGACTTGAAACAATTGGCACAACTAATTTAAGGATCCTCGTGTGCATAGGTTCTAACAGAGAAGAATACCCAGCTATCCAAAGAGCTGGAGGAGTGCAAGGCCCAACTGCGGGCTGCAATTGCCGTGATGGAGGTGTCTAGGAAGGCCCCATCTTGTAATATTCGTTTTAAATTAAAATAATATCATGGAAGGTACCAGTTAAGTATTCTGCATGAGTGCGATTCTAACAATAGAATCTGGAGAAAATCCCAGAGGCAATCCGGAGATCGTACCAGAGGATGAGCAACATGTTCGGAAACAGCTGAAGGCTGGCCAGCGTGTGCTTACACAGGTTATAAAGGAGAAAAATACTCTCCAGGACGCGAACGTCCGACTGGACATCGAATTAAAGGATGTTTGGGAACAGCTTGCTGACTCCGTAAAGGAGAATAAGAAGATACGGCGCGGCATATTCAGTAAATGCTCTGACGAACCACTATAAAGTTCTGCAAAGAAGCGTGCTAACAGAATTATATCTGTAGGCATGCTAACAGGCCGTCCCGAGGAGGAGATGCCCAGATCTGCAAGCGATCTTCTGCCGGAGCTCTCACAACTGCACAAACAAGTTTGGCAGGTGATGGGGGGCATTGCCCAAGCCTTGTGGCCATCCGCCTCCATGCCAGGAGGCATGTAGGAGCTTGTGGAGATGCTCAAGGGAGCGCGGCAGCGCTTTCAATTGTGGAAGATATCGGCCTGCCGACAAGGCGCAAGGGAAGCCTGGGCCATGGTGAAGACGCGGTACACCAAGGCTGACCCGAACCACATGGCCGAGGTTGGACCTGTAGGGTCATATGGGAAGGAGATCCCTGTACATCTGGTGTATGACCAAGTAGCATTAGCCGCTAAGTATTCGCAACAGGACTGTATGCTAGACAGCCTGTTGGATGGCATAGAAGAAGAATTTAGTCAGTCTAAGTGACATTGTACTTCGAAGGACATATTTTGTCCCTAGCCGGATTGTAAATCATTTGTCTTGGCGGACCTTTTCGCTTCAACCTCTGGACCCGACAGTCCGGAGTGTATCCGAATACCCGCTCGGTTACGTGAAAACCAGGGCATGCATGGAAACAAGTCATAGGGGTCATAAGTCCTTGAAAAGACAAGTACCCAACTAGTTATGTTAAATTAGGTGGGTAGTAAGAAACATCTTCCAGGGAGAATAGTTCCGTTAAGGGTTCCTTTCCCTGGGTGTGCATGCATCAATGTACATGTATGAACTGCGAGAATTTACGCAGGATATAAGCATCTGGGGGCATGTTTTGTAATAGGTAAAATACATCTTTTGTTCACCGACCAAAAATTCCCTTAAGAATGCTAGCTTTCAGCTTCACCCAGTCCAAGGTACACATCTGGCTGACCCGGCAGTAACAATCGCAGAGGTGCTCCCCTTGTGCCCTAGCTGAATTAACGGGAACATAGGGCATAACACAAGAGCCAGGCAACCCAGCTTGGCCAAAACTTAAGTCATATCGATGCATATAGTGGTGAAAAAAGGCACATACGGAGAAGTGACACATATGTGGTGGGCATAAAGCCCAGAAGACAATTAAGCTTCTATGTTAGAAGCCCCAAGGTAAATTGAGCGTGCATAGCACGGCCAGTGTTTGCGGTCAAAGCATACTTGAAGCTTTTAAGCCTAAAAATGTAAAAGGCAGAGAGAGAGGATATAATTTAAAAAGGGAGAATGAGGTAAGGAGACCAACACGGAGTTCGTCACTAGGCGTAGAATCTTTGGAGTCTGGCCGCGTTCCATGGGTTCAGCTTGAGTCGATTGTCTGATGCATCACGCAGACGATATGCACCTTGAGTGAGAACTTTCTCAATGATGAAGGGGCCCTCCCATTTGGGCTTGAGCTCGTCTTTTTTCTTCTCTGGTAGGCGTAGAACGAGTTCGCCAATGTTATAAGTTTTGGCCCGCACTTCTCTGCTTTGATACCTTCTAGCTTGCTGTTGATGGAATGTGGAACGGGCCTTTGTGATGTCACGCTCCTCCTCCAGGGCATCTAAGTTGTCCTGCCAATCCAGCTCGGCTTCTCTCACTTCATACATGCGCACTCTAGCTGAATCATGGATGATATCGCAGGGTAGTACTGCTTTGCGCCATACACCATAAAAAATGATGTGTATCCAGTTGTGCGATTTGGCGTGGTCCGCAGCCTCCATAATACAGAGTCAAGCTCCTTGACCCAGTGCATATCTGATTCCTTCAAGGATCGCGATATTCTGGGTTTAATGCCGCTCATAATAAGACCGTTCGCTCGTTCGACTTGACCGTTTGTTTGGGGGTGATAGACGGAGGCGTAATCAAGTTTTATGCCCATTTTGCTGCACCAAGTTTTCACCTCATCGGCTGTAAAGTTTGAGCCGTTATCAGTGATGATGCTGTGGGGGACATCGTAGCGGTGTACGACCCCGGATATAAAGTCTATCACTGGTCCGGATTCGGCCATTTTAACTGGTTTGGCTTCTATCCATTTGGTGAATTTATCGACCATGACCAACAAGTATTTCTTCTTATGGCTTCCTCCTTTAAGGGGTCCAACTATATCGAGCCCCCAGACCGCAAAGGGCCAAGTTATGGGCGGCATATGGCTTTGATTTGCAAAAAGCTGGCAACCGACGCAGTGTTGGACAAGATTTTGTGCGTCTACCCGGGCTGTCGGCTAGTAGAAACATGTACGGAAGGCCTTGCTCACGAGCGCCCGGGCTGTGGCATGGTGGCCGCCGAGTCCGGCATGAATTTCGGCCAAGAGCTACCACCCTTCCTCTTGAGAGATGCACCTTTGGAGCACTCCTGTCGCGCTTTTTCTTATAAAGCTCTCCCTCGTGGACTTTGTAGGCTTTAGAGCACCGCACAATGCAACGTGCCTCATTTTGGTCCTCCGGGAGTTCCTGCCTATTTAAGTAAGCTAGGAAGGGTTCCATCCACGGGGCGATGACCGCCATAATCATGTGGGCCGAAGGTGTGATTTCGGTGGCGGAGCCTCCGATGATGTCGGATTGTTCAGGGTCTAGGGTTGTGTGCGGATATGGGCTAGTATTGCCGGACTCCCCTTCCCATACCACGGATGGCTTGAACAGCCTGTCCAAAAAAATATTTTGTGGGACGGGGTCACGTATAGTGCCGATGCGGGCTAGGATATCCGCCGCTTCATTGTTTTCTCGAACCACATGGTGGAATTTGAGCCCCTCAAAATGAGCTGACATTTTGAGAACAACATTACGGTAGGCCGCCATTTTCGGGTCCTTGGCATCAAAGTCTCCATTTATTTGAGATATTGCGAGATTTGAGTCCCCGCGTACTTGTAGACGTTGACTGCCCATGGAGACCACCATTCGAAGACCGTGCAGCAATGCCTCATACTCGTCTGCATTGTTGGAATCCGTGTAAAGTATTTGGAGTACGTATTGGACTGTATCTCCGGTGGGGGACGTCAGGACGACGCCAGCCCCTAGACCAGCTAGCATCTTAGAGCCATCAAAGTGCACGATCCAATTGGTGTACGCGCCGTACTCTTTAGGGAGTTCGGGTTCCGTCCATTCGGCGACGAAGTCTGCCAGTACCTGCGACTTAATGGCCTGTCGTGGCTTGTATGCTATGTCGAATGGGAGGAGCTCGATAGCCCATTTTGCAATCCGGCCCATGGCGTCGCAGTTATTTATTATGTCATTGAGTGGTACTTCAGAGGCCACTGTGATTGAACACTCTTGAAAGTAGTGTCGTAGTTTTCGGGATGCCATGAAAACCGCGTATGCTATGTTTTGATAATGTGGGTACCATGACTTGCAAGGAGTGAGGACAGTGGATACGTAGTATACCGTCTTTTGTAATGGGAATTTATGTCCATCTGTCTCTCGTTCAACGATGAGCACTACGCTTACAACCTGGTGTGTTGCGGCTGTGTATAGTAGCATTGGTTCACCAACATTTGGCGCTGCCAGAATTGGATTGGTGGCCAAGAGGGCTTTTATTTCCTCCAGCCCAGCCATAGCCGCATCCGTCCACTCGAAGTGTTCGGTGCGTCGAAGAAGGCGGTAAAGAGGTAGCGCCTTTTCTCCTAATCTGGAAATAAAGCGGCTTAGGGCAGCCACACATCCAGTTAGTTTCTGGATTTGCTTGAAGTCTGTTGGGGTAGCCAACTGTGATAGAGCTTGGATTTTAGTCGGATTTGCTTCGATTCCTCTATTGGAGACAATAAAGCCCAAGAGTTTTCTGGCTGGTATGCCGAAAACGCATTTTTCCGAGTTGAGCTTGATGTCGTATGTTCGGAGATTGTCGAACGTAAGCCTCAAGTCGTCTATTAATGATTCGACGTGTCTGGTTTGAATGACCACATCGTCTATGTAAGCCTCCACTATTTTGCCGATTTGTGTATCCAGGCATGTCTGAATCATGTGTTGATATGTTGCACCGGCATTTTTGAGCCCGAAAGGCATGGTGTTAAAACAGAAGGGACCGTATGGAGTGATAAATGTCGTTGCGGCTTGATCGGATTCCGCCATCTTGATTTGACGGTATCCGGAGTATTCATCGAGAAAACACAATAAATCGTGTCCCGCGGTAGCGTCGATAATTTGATCGATGCGGGGGAGGGGGAAGGGATCCTTGGGGCAAGCCATATTAAGGTCTTTGAAATCGACGCAGAGGCGCCAAGATTTGTCCTTCTTTGGTACCATCACCAGGTTTGCTAGCCAGTCCGGATGTTTTATTTCTCTAATGAAACCAGCTTCAAGTAGCTTGGCTAGTTCTTCTCCCATGTCTTGTCGCTTGGGTTCTGAAAAGTGCCGAAGAGTCTGCTTGACCGTCTTGTATCCCTTTGGTAGGTTTAGGCTATGTTCGGCCAGCCTGCGTGGGATACCTGGCATGCCTGAAGGATGCCAGGCGAAAATGTCCCAATTCTCGCGGAAGAACTCTCGTAGTGCAGCGTATATTGTGGGGTTTAGTTGTGCCCCAATTGATGTTGTTTTTGTGGGGTCTGTTGGGTGGACCTGAAATTTGACTATTTCGTCTGCTGGTTTAAAAGTGGTAGACTTAGGTCGTTTGTCGAGTATCACATCGTCCCGATCTACTGCAGAGCGCAGCACAGTTAACTCTTCGGCCGCGAGGGCTTCTAATAATGTCTACAGGGCTAGTGCGACAGTTTTATTTTCGGCCCGGAGTGCTATGTCGGGATTACTGGCTAGAGTGATGATTCCATTGGGCCCCGGTATCTTGAGCTTCATGTACCCGTAATGGGGTATAGCTTGGAAGCTTGTGAATGCGTCTCGTCCCAAGAGGGTGTGGTATCCACTGCTAAACGGGGCCACTTGGAATGTGATTTCTTCGGACCTATAATTCTCCGGGTTGCCGAATACCACATCGCGCCTCGCGGTTAGGGATAATTCCTCTGAAGGTCGTGCTGCTTTGCTCAATGCGGCTCTTATCAATTTCCATTTTGTTAAGAGTTTCCTCATAGATGAGGTTTAATCCGCTGCCGCCGCCCATGAGCACTTTAGTAAGCCGAAATCCATCGACGATTGGACTGTTCGAAATTGAGGTTCGTCGCTGGTGCTGAAGGTTATGGCCGTGTCGTTCCACGGGTTTATTGCTGCGACGTGGCAAACTTTGGCGAGGCTGGGGAGCGCTCGCTTGTGCATGTTGTTTGAGGCGAAAGTCTGAAGACAGTTAGTACAGTATTGTTATTTTCTGCGGGATGGTGCTCTGCGGTATTGTCGATGAGAAGGTCCTCGCCGCTCTTGGCCACCTGCTGGAGTATCCAACATGCTCTAAGGTTGTGTGTTGGTATGGTGTCCGGTGTGCCGTGAATTTTGCATGGCCTATTGAGCCATCCCTCCAGTATGGTTCCACGCCCTATAGAGGGCTTTGGCTTCTTTGTGATTGGGTTGGGCAACTTGCGAGAGCGCACCCTTTTAGTTCGGACGAGGGGTTTAGTTAGGGACGGAGGATCCCAGAATTTTGTCTGGGTCTTCCAGGCGCTTTCCATTGCACAGTACTTCTGTACTATGGCTGCCAGGTCGGCAAAGTGTGCTATGTCACGGCGACTTATGGCATTAAGAATTCCCTTGTCCGTGCAATTTTTGCAAAAGAATGAGATTGCGTCTTCCTCGTGACAGTCCTTAACCTTGCTCATTACAAGGAGGAATCAGGCCCAGAAGTGGTGTACTGTCTCTTGGGGCTCTTGTCTGATGTGGGAAAGATCACTTGCGTCTGGGTGGGTGGGTGGAATTAAGTCCATGTCCGTACCCAGAACCCAGGGGCGAAGGAGCTCCTGAGCTTGGCAGCTCGGGCTTCAGGATATTGCCCAATATTTGTGGCCCGCTACCCGATTCTAAGTTCGGAGCCTGGGCCACGTCCTCCAATAGACGGGTATCCGGCTCAGAGAGCTCGGGAATCCGGACATAGTTCGTCATCAAAATAGAGGAAGAATTGTCGTTTTGTTCCTCCACCACCGCTATCTGATGGGTGACCGGCGGAGAGTTAATCTCCCTTAGGTCAGGTTTAAGCCCGATCCAATTATAATCCGTAACGACTCCCAGTGCGGCGATGCGATCCAAGAGCTCGTTTAAGGAGGAGAGTTCCATTGGATCCATCTGCTCGGTGAATTCCGGGCTGACGTGGAGGTTGTTTTTGATGACCTGAGATGTCATCGTCGGCGCGGTGGCCGAACGGGCGGCCATGACGAAACCGCCTAGCCAAAGAGTTTGGCCTACAGCCAGGGATCCTCCAGAGGTGATGTTATCCTTGACAACAAGGCGGGACATCAAGCCTTATCGGGACGGCACAGTGGAACTCTCAATGAAAGCACCAATGTCGGTGTCAAAACCGGCGGATCTCGGGTAGGGTGTCCCGAACTATGCATCTAAGGCTAATGGTAACAAGAGGCAGGGGACACGATATTTTATCAAGGTTCAGGCCCTCTCGATGGAGGTAATACCCTACTTCCTGCTTTATTGATCTTGATGATATGAGTTTTACAAGAGTTGATCTACCACGAGATCATAGAGGCTAACACTAGAAGCTAGCGTGTGATTATGATTGTTGTTGTCCTACGGACTAAACCCTCCGGTTTATATAGACACGGAGGGGGCTAGGGTTACACAGAGTCGGTTACAGAGAAGGAAATCTACATATACGAATATCCAAGCTTGCCTTCCACGCAAAGGAGAGTCCCATCCGGACACGGGACGAAGTCTTCTATCTTGTATCTTCATAGTCCAACAGTCCGGCCAAAGTATATAGTCCGGCTGTCCGAGGACCCCTTAATCTAGGACTCCCGCACTCACCGCAATGCAACCTCCACTCACAAGCAAGCCCTCTGGCCCTACTGCTCTATGAACATCAACCCCGGCACTAAGAAGGAAACCTATGAGCTGCCTGCCTTTCTGTACATCCTTCATCGTGTCTTCCGAGAGACTCTCTTCCCTCGTAACGGGAATCTGGATATGGTCCACTCCTATCTCGTGGACATGCTTGTCTCTGCCAGCATGAGAAGGAAGCAAACACTGGCGAGTCCCTGGACATTTCTCATGTTATGTGGTCTGAACTTCTGTCTGCTATCTCTAAGCGCAAGTGCCCGATCTATGGACTCTTCATTATGTTACTCATTGAGATGGCCTGGGAACATTCCTATCCCAGGGTCATGCTGGAAACTGGAGATTTGATTTCTCATGAGATCAAGCGTTTGAGGAAGAAGGACAACTGGGGCACCCCAGTCCCTAAAACTGGGGGCACATCTTCTGCTGCTACCATGGAGACTGAGGATGAGGCTGATGATGACGCTGACTATGAGCCTTCTGGAGCAGAGCCCTCTTGGGCAAAGAAGCTCAAGCTCAATGATGAAGGAGCTTTTCTGCATGGAGTCTCATGGTCAGTACATGACTCATGTGGGTCACAAGGAGATCAAGTGTCAGTTGGGTGCGACCGTTAATAGTGGACCTGAGGGCCAGATAACTGAGGAGGAGAAGTGGATTCAGTAGCACTGCCCGTGGACAGATTCAGACGCCGAGCAGTTTCCGACCGATGACGGCGGTGCAGACGATCCCGCTGGGATATGATGTTCGAGATCCTCATCTTGCTATCACCTGGAGCTATAGCAGCACTCTTTGCCTTTTTGGTGTCTCGATGCCAAAGGGGCAGAGAGTTTAGGGATTTGTGTTGTTTGTTGAGTTGCCAGTGTCTCTTTGTGATGTCATTCTGTTTTCTCGCCATTTGCTTTGTCTGCTTTTCTGCTAGTGAGACCTAAGCTCCCGACATATGGTGTGAGACATATGCTACCTTATCTTTATATTATCATTATCTATGTCTATCTACTACTTTGGTATCTTATGAGTTGCATGCTTATCCTGTTATATACCCTGCTCTCATATATCCTGCTTAGGTTGTTGGTCTCTAAAATATAGGGGGAGTGTTGATCCTAGTATGTGTGTCGTGCAGTCCAAAGCACTTATCTAGAAGCACACATCTAGGGGGAGCCCGTCGATGTTTTAAGAGTTGTGGGGTTTGCTTATGTCCTATGTCTTTTCCCGTTTGTGCAAATCCCGCATTGTCATCAATCCACCAAAAAGGGAGAGATTGTAAGGGCATATCTATCCCTAAGGTGTTTTGGTGATTGATGACAATGCTTTTGCGGACTAATCGTGTGCATTCAGTTTTTCAGAGACTCATCCTTTGGCACGAGACGATTCCCTCCCCTAGGAGTGTCATTCTAGACGGTGCAGCTCTTTCGTTTCCATGTTGGTGGACTAGTTTCGTAGGAGTCACCGTAGTATCAAGAGGGGGTCCGCTTTGGTAAGGCTAGGGTGGAATCAACACGTTCACATCCTTGTCACATCCTCTGAGCCTTTCCGCTTCAATGGACGGTGCAGTCCATTCCATTTGTGCTTCGCTTGGTCCCAGCGGTAGTACCGCGGGCCACAGCGGTAATACCGCCCGAGTGCAACAAGTGTTAGTACCGCTCCTCAGCGATAGTACTGCTTGGAGCCCTCCGCCGTAGTACCGCCTTGACTCGCGGGCCCTTTTTCTTGTATCGGGTTCTGCGGCACTAGTTACAGCAGTAGAGGCGGTAGTACCGCTCCTAAGCAGTACTACCGCCCTTACCACCATGGTAGTTCTACTCTGGGTCCAGGACCTCACTCCCTTCCTTTGCGCAGCACTACCGCTAGGTGGGACAGTAGTGCTGCTGGCCTCAGCGGTAGTATCGCCCACCCCAGCGGGAGTACCGCTCTCTGCGGGGCTGCTTGGGGGGTAACGGTTGGATTGTCCCCCCCCCCCACTATATAAGGGGGTCTTCTTCCGCAAAGTTGACTCACCTCTTCCCCCAAAAGCTCCATTGTTGCTCCAAGCTCCATTTTCGCCCGATCTCTCTCCCTAGCCAACCAAACTTGTTGATTTGCTCGGGATAGGTTGAGAAGGCCCCGATCTACACTTTCACCAAGAGAAATTTGATTCCCCCCACTAATCCTTAGCGGATCTTGTTACTCTTGGGTGTTTGAGCACCCTAGGCGGTTGAGGTCACCTAAATACATCGCACAAAAAGTTCTTCCAAAAATACTTTCGCATGAGGTCGCAATCAATATCTTGACAGGAAAACAGGGAAATACAAGCCTAGCGAGACGCGCTATCATACTCTTCGCTGCCATTATCGTCATCATCAGCTCCGCCCTCTTCGGCCGCGGGCACGACCACGTCATCGGCGGGGGCGAGTTTCGCGATCATGTCATCCACGTGATCTTTCACCCAGCTTGCTAGGACGCCTTGGATTGCTCTAGATACGGGTCCATCGCGGCATCAATGTCAAAGTCAGGATCGGAGCAAAGAAGGTGGCTGAAGACGCGCGAGAACACGCACCCAAGAAGGTTGTGTCTCTTCTCCTCGACGAGTTGGCGCGCCCTCATGGCCCCGCCTTTGAGGCGAGCCACGACCTGGGTGAAGAAGCTGAGATAGTCAGTGTCATCGGCTTCGTGCAGGCGGGAGACGTTCTTGTCATAGATGTTGCTTAGGGCCCGGTTGGCCCTGAGCCCAAGAGAATCAAACATCAAGGAGCGCTCATGCTGCAGCACTCCATGGTGACTCGCTTCATTTGAGGCTTTCTCTACCAGGGAAGAAATGCCTTATACCTGCTAATGGAGGAAGGACAGCTCGGCCTCAGCGGCAGCCCGAGATGCGCCAATAGCCTTCTCGCGCTGCTCTGCCGCGACTAGCTTCACCTTGAGGGCATTAGCCTTGCCCTGCAACTCGTCGTGTAGCGTGCATAATCGATCCTCCTGGAGCTTCAGCTTCTGGTGATATTCCTTGGCAAGGGTCTTGCGGATCCCCACACCTTCTCATCGACCTCTCGGTGAATCTTCGCCTCCCGAGAAGCAAGGGCATCCTCGGCAGTGGCCTCTTGGCACTCCATCATTTTGAGCCGCTTGCGCTCCAGGCTTAGCTCCATCGCCTCCAGCGCCAGTGTGTCCTCGAGAGTGCAGGGCCTCGCCTCACCCACGGGTAGCCCGATTGCTGTGGCGGCAAGCGCGGCCTTGCACGCCTGGACTTGTTGCTCAAGGATGGCGTTGGAAGCTTGAAGCTCCCTCTTGCGCACCTCTGCCGCTTCGCGTCGGCGATTTGTGGCTCGGGCCTCCTCCAAGGCGAGATTGGGAGCCTCCCTCGCCACGGCCAGGGGCCCCTCCACCTCCACTCGGGCATGCTCGTGCTGTAGGCGAACGAAGTTGATGATGACTTGCAGCTGGTGCCATTCATGCGCTAGGAGCAGGCGGTCCTCCTCGAGGCGGGTGTCAATGTCGCCTAGCTCCACCCCGAGGCGCCTGAGCGCATTCGATGCCTCCTGAACAAGGTTGTGTCGAACGGCGCTACGCCCGTGCGCGAGCTCCAATGCCCGGCCTAGCTTTCCTCTATGCTCCAGTCAGTCGGAGACGCGCATGAGGCCTCACCTGCCTCCGACAGGACCCTGGGGGCTGGGGATCCCTCGCCCACTCCTGCAGCCTAGATGGGGCCCGACGCAGGTCTGCCCCACAGCTTAGGGTTGGTGTTGCCCTGTAGGGCACTGAGTTTCCAGCAAGGGTCAGCGGGGAAGCCCTCATGTGACGCCCCCGATTCAATCGTACACTAATCATGCACGCAAACATGTACGATTAAGATCAGGGACTCACGGGAAGATATCACAACACAACTCTAAAAACATAAATAAGTCATACAAGCATCATAATACAAGCCAGGGGCCTCGAGGGCTCGAATACAAGTGCTCGATCATAGACGAGTCAGCGGAAGCAACAATATCTGAGTACAGACATAAGTTAAACAAGTTTTTCATAAGATGGCTAGCACAAACTGGGATACAATCGAAAGAGGCGCAGGCCTCCTGCCTGGGATCCTCCTAACTACTCCTGGTCGTCGTCAGCAGCCTGCACGTAGTAGTAGGCACCTCCAGTGTAGTAGGGGTCGTCGTCCACGGTGGCGTCTGGCTCCTGGACTCCAGCATCTGGTTGCGACAACCAGAAAGAAAGGAAAGGGGGGAAAAAGGGGGAGAAAGCAACCGTGAGTACTCATCCAAAGTACTCGCAAGCAAGGAGCTACACTACATATGCATGGGTATATGAGTAAAGGGCCATATCAGTGGACTGAACTGCAGAATGCCAGAATAAGAGGGGGATAGCTAATCCTGTCGAAGACTACGCTTCTGGCAGCCTCCGTCTTGCAGCATGTAGAAGAGAGTAGATTGAAGTCCTCCAAGTAGCATCTCCAAGTAGCATCTCCAGGTAGCATCGCATAGCATAATTCTACCCAGCGATCCTCTCCTTGTCGCCCTGTTAGATAACGATCACCGGGTTGTATCTGGCACTTGGAAGGGTGTGTTTTATTAAGTATCCGGTTCTAGTTGTCATAAGGTCAAGGTACAACTCCGGGTCGTCCTTTTACCGAGGGACATGGCTATTCGAATAGATAAACTTCCCTGCAGGGGTGCACCACATAACCCAACATACTTGATCCCATTTGGCCGGACACACTTTCCTGGGTCATGCCCGGCCTCGGAAGATCAACACGTCGCAGCCCCACCTAGGCACAACAGAGAGGTCAGCCCGCCGGTCTAAATCCTATGCGCGCAGGGGTCCGGGCCCATCGCCCATTGCACACCTGCACGTTGCGAGGGCGGCCGGAAGCAGACCTAGCAACCTCCATTACAAAGGAAGTCACGTTACGCGGTCCAATCCGGCGCGCGCTGCTCCGTCGCTGACGTCAAGAAGGCTTCGGCTGATACCACGACATCGGGATACCCATAACTACTCCCGCGTAGATGGTTAGTGCGTATAGACCAAATGGCCAGACTCAGATCAAATACCAAGATCTCGTTAAGCGTGTTATTATGAAGCAACCGCGGACGCCGACCAGGGCCAGGCCCACCTCTCGCCTAGGTGGTCTCAACCTGCCCTGTCGCTCCGCCACAAAGATCCACACAGAGGGCCGTCGGGACAAAGGTCCTTTCAGCCCCCAATCCGTGAATCACTCGCGGGTACTCTTCGAGCGGACCCGACTTTAGTCACCATCTGTATAGTATGTATGTATGTATGTATAGTATGTACCGGTGATCACCTCCCAAGTGATCACGGCCCGATAGTATAGCAAGGCAGACTGACAAGAATGTAGGGCCAATGATGATAAACTAGCATCCTATACTAAGCATTTAGGATTGCGGGTAAGGTATCAATGACTGTAGCAACAATGTTAGGCTATGCATCAGAATAGGATTATCGGAAAGAAGTAACATGCTACACTACTCTAATGCAAGCAGTATAGAGAAGAATAGGCGATATCTGGTGATCAAGGGGGGGGGGGCTTGCCTGGTTGCTCAGACAAGGAGGGGTCGTCGGTGACGTAGTCGACCACAAGGGCATCAGCATCGTCACGGGGTCTACCGGAGAGAAGAGGGGGAAGAAACAGTAAATACATAGCAAGCAAGTGCATAACAGGACAACAAGCAGAGCTAGACGTGTTCTAACGCGGTATGAGGTGATACTGGTGAAGGGGGAAACATCCGGGAAAGTATCCCCGGTGTTCCGTGTTTTCGGGCAGAGGAGCCGGAGTGAAATGTTGCAGGTTCACTATGCTAGGGACGCGTTGCAGATGAACGGGCTGCATATCCGGAATCGTCTCGTCGTTCTAAGCAACTTTCATGTTGAAAATAATTTAATCCGAGTTACGGATTAAAAGATAAGATTTTCTAAAGATTTTATTAATTTCTGGAATTTAATTAATTATTTAACTTAATTCGAAAATGGATTTATGACATCAGCATGATGTCATGCTGATGTCAGCAGTCAACAAGTGTTGACTGGTCAACCTGACGTGGGGGACCCGTTCGTCATTGACTGATTAGTCTAATTAGAGTTTAAGTAAACTATCTACTTAATTAGATTAATTAAACATGATTAATTAACTTAATTAATTCATTAACTATTTTAATTATTAATTAATTATTAATTAATTATTTATTTATATATTTATTTTTACTATATTTTTTTCCTTTTTTATAAAGCGTTCTCAGAGGGCGGCCCCACATGTCATAGGCCAGGGGGCCTTATCGGGCGCGGGTTAACGGGGGCGAAGCAGGGAGGCCGATCGGGCACAGCCACGGGCGAGTGTGAGCGCGGCCGGAGAGGGAGGCGGTGCGCGAGCGCGCGCGTCGGGCGTGGCCGGTGCGGCACGAGCGCAGCCAGGCCGTGGACATGGTGGGGGGAGCCACGAGATGCGGTGGCTGCTTCACGGAGAGAGGAGGACGACCGGGGGTTGCTCACCCGTGTTGAAGGGAAGGCCCGATGCAGGGGGGTACGCGACGGCGGGGCGAGGTGGCAGTGACGGCGAACGGCATTGGCGTAGGGGCGTCGTTGGGGAGGAGGACAGGGACGGTTGCATTCCGGCGGTGAGGCGGCATCAGCGCGGTCGACGAGCGACGGGCGCAGCGTCAGCAGGCGTCGGCCTACGAGGAGGACGCGACGGGGGCTTGACAGATGAGCTGCGAGGCGTCCGGCGACGGGGGGGGGGGGGGTCTCCGGGCGGCGAATGGCGGCACAGGCGCGGCGTTGGGGCTCCCAGATCGGGAGGGGGAGGAGGCGTGGAGGACGGCGTCAGAGTGGGCGCCGGCGACGGGGTGTCGGGTGGAGAGGATCGAACAGGGGGCGCCCCTTCTCTGGGTGAGTGGGCGACGGCGCAGGGAGGGAACGAGGGAGAGTGGGGATCGTGGGGGGATGTGGGAGGTGTCGGTGGGGTTACGGGTTAGGGTTCGGTGGTGGGGAGGCCTAAGTAGGCCAGAGGCGTGGGCCGGCCTGGCTGGGCCATGGCCCAGTTGGGCCAAGGGGTCCAGTGGGGGGGAGGGGGGTATTTATCTCCCCCCATTTCATTTATTTTTGGATTTTGTTTTTATTTCTTTTTCTTTTCTGTTTTAATTTTACATTTTAAATACACTAGTTTTATAAAATACATTAGTTGCACCTAAATTAGTGTTAACCAATATGCCACCACCACAATCAACTTGGCACCTAAAATAAATTAGTTTGTAATTGTTTATTATTTAAAAGCATTTAAATAATTGTTCTCACTGCGTTTTATACATTTTATAGTATTTAAACAATTTTTTAAAGTGTGGTCTCTTCACCAAAATTACCTTTGCTTTATTTGGCATAACTCAAACATTTTAGTTTTAAAGTTTGGAAACTTTTACGGTTTGATTTGAATTTGAATTTTAATTCGAATCAGTTCTGAACTAACGCGAGATTATCGACAATAATCGAGGTGACGTGGCATCATTACCCGAGAGTTACTGTAGCTTGATTACCCGGGCGTCACAATTCTCCTCCACTACAAGAAATCTCGTCCCGAGATTTAAGAGGGGAGTAAGGGGGAAAGTTGTTGTTAAGAAATTCTAGCGAGGGTTCTCGGTCTTCGTTACTCTTCTCGAAGAGGTTGATCCAATACATTGATGTCTTAATTTCTCTGCTTCAGGTCATCATGATGAAGTTTGACGTCCTTCCTTCAGGATCTTCACCGTACTTACGAAAGGGTGAGAAGGGAGAACCCTATAAGGACGGATTCTAACAAGATCGAGCATCAGACGGTTAACCCAGGGGAAGGAGCATAAGTACCTCTCGAATTGAAACCTAAGAAGATGTCGAGAGCAAAGTAAGAAGGTACCATGAAATGTTTCAAACCAATAGGCAAGCGTTCAATGCCTATCAGAAGGTGAAGGGGTTCAGAGCAACGAGAATAAGTATTGCGTCTGATACCTAAATAGATCACTTGGCAAGGGGCCCGTAAGTTACATAAGAAGTCAAGCGCGAGGAATAACTTTGGAAATTGGGGGTGTACAGGAGAGTCGGGTTTCGATCCTGTGGAACTGTGGGTTATGGGCCCACCATGTGGTTTTTTTAGGAGTAGTGACATCTTCCACGGTCATGATAGCGAGGCATGTCAGGGAGTACCATGTCAGCTATGTCAGCAACAACGTTGGTACCAAGGGCGAGGGACGAAGAGAACCATTTTCCTGCTCGTTGCAATGAGGCGGACCAATAGGAAAAGTTCTCGTCCATCGGTGGTTTCCGGAATGTCATCAACAAAAGTAACAGGGTCTTACTGACCGAATTGTACACCGAGGGGTTTACATAAGCAGGGAATTAATATTGATTAGACCATAATGATCAGCAGAAAGGTTAAACTAAATAATGGAAAGGAAAATATGTTTATCAGATATTCCAGGGGGTATATCCTTTCCAAGGACAAGCAGAGCATGATATCCAAGACAGGATATAAAGTAGAAGACTCATTAGGTAAGGGGAGAGAAATTTCATGACATTATCCATACAACGGTGTTTGGATAACTGATAAGGAAAATTTAACATTTGTGCTTCAAATGTTCTTGTTGAAAATCGGAGTACCATAGACATGCTTCGAGATAGCATTGACATGGTCATCAGGTGAAGATCATACTTTGGAAACACAAAGGATCCATCAGGAACAACTTATAGAATAAGTCTTACAATTTCTCCAGGAAGAATGGTTATCCTTGCAAAAGAAATTATAATGATAGGTCCTCCAGCCAGGGGGTGCTAGGCATGATGTCATATTACCGGGTCATCAAAGGACCAACATCATAACTCCTGGAAAGTTGTCCCAGCCATCATATCTGACCGAGATTCAGATCCGATTGATGTCATGATACCTCAGACTCAGGATGTCCGAGAAGAAAAGGTGCAACACAAATCGACGAAATGACATTGCAAGATTCTCGGGAAATGAACTATGGGAGTGAGTTCCTGAAACAGTAGTTCATCAATAAACCAAGGAGGGGATGAGAAGGTGGCTGATGGGCTCAGCGACAATTCATCGAGAATTCCAAACTGATGGATTTCCACAATAATGTGAACAAGAAGATGACAGTTGTCAATTCAAATGATATAATGTTGTATGCTCTAGGGAAAACATACACCATTAATCATTAGTTGAAAGCTGTGCCTGAAATATGACCTTAGGCAGCAAGATTAATGTTAGAGTGACGATTCAATAATCAACGGTCCAAGAACGAACTGTCGATCGTTAACTTCAAAGCAATAGTGTTGCTAGAAGTACAGAACTCAAACGGCATCTATTGGTATGCTGGTTAAAAACAACACGGGGACCAAGGAAGAATGGTGATGGTGAGAAGTATCATCATATCGAGAATTTCTAAGAGGTGGAGCAAACCCCACAACATTCTCGACATAAAAGACAGTAATACTTCAAGGCAGAACACAACACTAGCTGGAGAGCAAGTTGTATTCAGAATGTGGACAAGTTCGCGATAAAAGGAAGTCAAGGGTGTTGTCGATGATAATAACAATCATCGAGGGCAAGGAGGGTATTTCTCATCATGAACACAATTGACATCTAATCAAAGGAATGATGAAGTGAAATGTTATTGGAACCAAGGGTACGACGCCAACTCGAAATCAAGCTTGTTGTTCAAGGCAAAATGATATTACAAGGAAATTTGATGTAAGCTTAGCTCAACGTCGAAAATTGTGCTTCGAGAATAAGGACCAGGTAGTACAGTTAAAAAGTTGCACGATAATGATATAGCCGATCAGGCTAGGAATGACTTGAAGGATTAATAAACTTCTCAACAACGAAGTACTGGAAGTACTGAATCACAGTGTTCATTTGATTCACAAATCGGTGTTCTCGGTTGACGACAACCCAGAACCCATGAAAATTGGATCGGTGACAAATAACAGTTGATGAAGAACCCATAAGAAATTATGCAGTTCCATGATATTCTAGAGATACCAGAGTGTCATACTCGACGATAGATTAGTAGAGGTTGGACTGGGGTATTGCTTTGCAGAAGACAAGCGCTTAAACTTGCACGAGAAATGGTATTTAAAGGAGAACATGGTCAGATCCACGATTGCAAAAGGCCAGATCCCAGATATAAGATGAACTTATACCAAGGGAATATTTAATTGAAGAGAAGCTTCAATGATATGATCTACATCGTGTCCATGGGCATGAACACAAAGTCCAAGGTCGACTCCCACTTCCTCAATGCATAATCTTACATTGACCTCTGTATTTCGAAAATGACATTAGTTCTGGAAAGTTTTACCTGGTGCAATACCGAATAAGTATGACCCGTGAAATCTTTCGGGTTTGTACATATTAGGGAAGGCATTGGTTCAACCCATCGGGGCTTCTTAGGAACATATACCACAAGCTTCAAGAGTAAATATCACCAGCTCGAAAGCAGAGTATGGTTGACAAAAGGAGAGGATACCATTTACCAAAGGCTTTATATATCCGTGGAAAGGCTCACAAGGTTATTTGAATATGAAGGACACTGTCGGATAATAATCCAACAAAGGACTTGACGGTCCACAAAGGATCTGATGTGAGTATCGCTACTCAACCAGAAAAGGAAAGAATGCAAATGCATCAGGTTATAGAATCATCTGACTAATTCGAAGCATAAATGCAAAGGAATTATGAATCCAAATCGAAGGATCAGAAGTAATGCTCTGATTAGGGATGGATAAGTTGAATAGCCTTAGGGTACAATCAACGGCAATTGGATTGGTCGAGAACCAATTCCAGTTAAAAGAATGGCAGCTCAGTCGGAAAGGTAATTTATAAGGATCAATGATGATTGCGTGTATTCGCAAACATATTGAGTCAACAGACTCAAAATGATAAAGACAAGGGATGCCATTAAGATTACGAGACTTATGGGATTAACCAAAATGCAAGTAAGCAAGAATTTCAAGAGCAATAGGCTGCTCAGGATTTTCGGAAGATCGGGTAGTATTTGAATGTATTTTTGTGAAACACACGAACAACTTTGGACAAACGGATACTCGACAAGCGCGAGTAATTATCCATAGGGGTATTCATGCAGCAAGGAACTGCAGGGTAGTAAGCATAAAGAATTCTCGGAATATCGAAGAGTATTTCAGGACATCTTGTAATAACAAGAGCAACTGGGGATGACAATAAGAATGATAGGTGTAAGTAGTTATCCAGAGGGATTTATCGATGGAAGTGAATTGCAAAAGCGATGGCACATAGTCTCGAGAGCACATCGTAGAGTATCCTCGGAATCTTCTGGTGCAGCAGGCGGTCATCGGTAACAAGGGGCTCTCCGGGAGAAAGTACTTGCGAGAACCTAAAGTTAGTTTTGGTTTTAGCAAAATCATTTAACCCGAATAGAAGAGAGCTCGGAGTCCCAGAGTAAAGATCGAGGAGTAAAAGATCGTAATACCACCCAAGTGGCGACGTGGGCCCATGGGCGGCACAGCCAAGTTAGTAAAACAATTTTCATCGACTAGACTCAACTTCGGCCAAGGAGTTGGAAAGGGGGATTCCTACAGGCAGTCGGCTCTGATACCAACTTGTGACGCCCCCGATTCAATCGTACACTAATCATGCACGTAAATGTGTACGATCAAGATCAGGGGCTCACGGGAAGATATCACAACACAACTCTAAAAACATAAATAAGTCATACAAGCATCATAATACAAGCCAGGGGCCTCGAGGGCTCGAATACAAGTGCTCGATCATAGACGAGTCAGCGGAAGCAACAATATCTGAGTACAGACATAAGTTAAACAAGTTTTTCATAAGATGGCTAGCACAAACTGGGATACAATCGAAAGAGGCGCAGGCCTCCTGCCTGGGATCCTCCTAACTACTCCTGGTCGTCGTCAGCAGCCTGCACGTAGTAGTAGGCACCTCCAGTGTAGTAGGGGTCGTCGTCCACGGTGGCGTCTGGCTCCTGGACTCCAGCATCTGGTTGCGACAACCAGAAAGAAAGGAAAGGGGGGAAAAAGGGGGAGAAAGCAACCGTGAGTACTCATCCAAAGTACTCGCAAGCAAGGAGCTACACTACATATGCATGGGTATATGAGTAAAGGGCCATATCAGTGGACTGAACTGCAGAATGCCAGAATAAGAGGGGGATAGCTAATCCTGTCGAAGACTACGCTTCTGGCAGCCTCCGTCTTGCAGCATGTAGAAGAGAGTAGATTGAAGTCCTCCAAGTAGCATCTCCAAGTAGCATCTCCAGGTAGCATCGCATAGCATAATTCTACCCGGCGATCCTCTCCTTGTCGCCCTGTTAGATAACGATCACCGGGTTGTATCTGGCACTTGGAAGGGTGTGTTTTATTAAGTATCCGGTTCTAGTTGTCATAAGGTCAAGGTACAACTCCGGGTCGTCCTTTTACCGAGGGACATGGCTATTCGAATAGATAAACTTCCCTGCAGGGGTGCACCACATAACCCAACATACTTGATCCCATTTGGCCGGACACACTTTCCTGGGTCATGCCCGGCCTCGGAAGATCAACACGTCGCAGCCCCACCTAGGCACAACAGAGAGGTCAGCCCGCCGGTCTAAATCCTATGCGCGCAGGGGTCCGGGCCCATCGCCCATTGCACACCTGCACGTTGCGAGGGCGGCCGGAAGCAGACCTAGCAACCTCCATTACAAAGGAAGTCACGTTACGCGGTCCAATCCGGCGCGCGCTGCTCCGTCGCTGACGTCAAGAAGGCTTCGGCTGATACCACGACATCGGGATACCCATAACTACTCCCGCGTAGATGGTTAGTGCGTATAGACCAAATGGCCAGACTCAGATCAAATACCAAGATCTCGTTAAGCGTGTTATTATGAAGCAACCGCAGACGCCGACCAGGGCCAGGCCCACCTCTCGCCTAGGTGGTCTCAACCTGCCCTGTCGCTCCGCCACAAAGATCCACACAGAGGGCCGTCGGGACAAAGGTCCTTTCAGCCCCCAATCCGTGAATCACTCGCGGGTACTCTTCGAGCGGACCCGACTTTAGTCACCATCTGTATAGTATGTATGTATGTATGTATAGTATGTACCGGTGATCACCTCCCAAGTGATCACGGCCCGATAGTATAGCAAGGCAGACTGACAAGAATGTAGGGCCAATGATGATAAACTAGCATCCTATACTAAGCATTTAGGATTGCGGGTAAGGTATCAATGACTGTAGCAACAATGTTAGGCTATGCATCAGAATAGGATTATCGGAAAGAAGTAACATGCTACACTACTCTAATGCAAGCAGTATAGAGAAGAATAGGCGATATCTGGTGATCAAGGGGGGGGCTTGCCTGGTTGCTCAGACAAGGAGGGGTCGTCGGTGACGTAGTCGACCACGGGGGCATCAGCATCGTCACGGGGTATACCGGAGAGAAGAGGGGGAAGAAACAGTAAATACATAGCAAGCAAGCGCATAACAGGACAACAAGCAGAGCTAGACGTGTTCTAACGCGGTATGAGTTGATACTGGTGAAGGGGGAAACATCCGGGAAAGTATCTCCGGTGTTCCGTGTTTTCGGGCAGAGGAGCCGGAGTGAAATGTTGTAGGTTCACTATGCTAGGGACGCGTGGCGGATGAACGGGCTGCGTATCCGGAATCGTCTCATCGTTCTAAGCAACTTTCATGTTGAAAATAATTTAATCCGAGTTACGGATTAAAAGATATGATTTTCTAAAGATTTTATTAATTTCTGGAATTTAATTAATTATTTAACTTAATTCGAAAATGGATTTATGACATCAGCATGATGTCATGCTGATGTCAGCAGTCAAGAGGGGTTGACTGGTCAACCTGACGTAGGGGACCCATTCGTCATTGACTGATTAGTCTAATTAGAGTTTAAGTAAACTATCTACTTAATTAGATTAATTAAACATGATTAATTAACTTAATTAATTCATTAACTATTTTAATTATTAATTAATTAATTATTTATATATTTATTTTTACTATATTTTTTTCCTTTTTTTATAAAGCGTTCTCAGAGGGCGGCCCCACATGTCATAGGCCGGGGGGCCTTATCGGGCGCGGGTTAACGGGGGCGAAGCAGGGAGGCCGATCGGGCACAGCCACGGGCGAGTGTGAGCGCGGCCGGAGAGGGAGGCGATGCGCGAGCGCGCGCGTCGGGTGTGGCCGGCGCGGCACGAGCGCAGCCAGGCCGTGGCCATGGTGGGGGAAGCCGCGAGATGCGGTGGCTGCTTCACGAAGAGAGGAGGACGACCGGGGGTTGCTCACCCGCGCTGAAGGGAAGGCCCGATGCAGGGGGTACGCGACGGCGGGGCGAGGTGGCAGCGACGGCGAACGGCATTGGCGTTGGGGCGTCGTTGGGGAGGAGGACGGGGACGGTTGCATTCCGGCGGTGAGGCGGCGTCAGCGCGGTCGACGAGCGACGGGCGCAGCGTCAGCAGGCGTCGGCCTACGAGGAGGACGCGGCGGGGGCTTGACGGATGAGCTGCGAGGCGTCCGGCGACGGGGGGGGGGGGTCTCCGGGCGGCGAATGGCGGGTCAGGCGCGGCGTTGGGGCTCCCAGATCGGGAGGGGGAGGAGGCGAGGAGGACGGCGTCAGAGTGGGCGCCGGCGACGGGGTGTCGGGTGGAGGGGATCGAACTGGGGGCGCCCCTTCTCTGGGTGAGAGGGCGACGGCGCAGGGAGGGAACGAGGGAGAGTGGGGATCGTGGGGGGATGTGGGAGGTGTCGGTGGGGTTACGGGTTAGGGTTCGGTGGTGGGGAGGCCTAAGTAGGCCAGAGGCATGGGCCGGCCTGGCTGGGCCATGGCCCAGTTGGGCCAAGGGGTCCAGTGGGGGGGAGGGGGGTATTTATCTCCCCCCATTTCATTTATTTTTGGATTTTGTTTTTATTTCTTTTTCTTTTCTATTTTAATTTTACATTTTAAATACACTAGTTTTGTAAAATACATTAGTTGCACCTAAATTAGTGTTAACCAATATGCCACCACCACAATCAACTTGGCACCTAAAATAAATTAGTTTGTAATTGTTTATTATTTAAAAGCATTTAAATAATTGTTCTCGCTGCGTTTTATACATTTTATAGTATTTAAACAATTTTTTAAAGTGTGGTCTCTTCACCAAAATTACCTTTGCTTTATTTGGCATAACTCAAACATTTTAGTTTTAAAGTTTGGAAACATTTACCGTTTGATTTGAATTTGAATTTTAATTTGAATCAGTTTTGAACTAACGCGAGATTATTGACAATAATCGCGGTGACGTGGCATCATTACCCGAGAGTTACTATAGCTTGATTACCCGAGCGTCACACCTCAGCATAGTCCCCATGCCCCAGAGGTCGCTCCGGAAGAAAGACGCCGGGAGTGCAGGCCTGCGGCCCCCAGTGGCGGCCTTGGCTTGCGTACAGACGCCACCTCGCGTGCAGCCGCCCAGCTCGGGAGGCGTATGGTCACGACGGGGCCGGTGCCCTCCGGAGGTCATGCTCGGGACGCGCTCGCTCCCACGATGGGAGGGAACCTGAGGGGCAAAAGTTAGAAGAAGACACAATATGCAAGAGTCAATGGAAAGGCGAGGTACTTACTCGTCCAAAGCTATCCACTTTATCCTTTTCAGGGTCCTTGGGACAAGATTGCAGCGGCTCCCGACCCCCTTCCTCTTGCGGGATGCCCCAAGATCTAGAGGGGACACGCTGGGGGTTGGCACGTAGCGCTCCACAGCAGGGACAGCAGCTGCATCCGCGGGTGGGGCTCCTCCCTTGCTGCCCGTGGGGCTAGGGGCAGATACCTCTGGAGCACATTGCGGTGCCTACTCCCTAGCAGCCACCTGAGGAGCACGTGGTGGTTCCTGCTCCCAGCGGCCACCTCAGGAGCGCTTGGCGGTGCCCGCTCCCCCGCAACCACCTCGGGAGTGTGCACCTTAGGGCCCTCGTGCACGGGAGTCACCAAGAGGGAGTTTTCGTGAGGCCCCTCGTGGCCCTCGGGGAGCATCGCCCACTCGTTGAAGGGCAACATCTTCTTGGCGAAGGCTCCCCCCTTCGGGTGATTGTAAAGAGGGAATCCGTCCGAAGGGAGCACTGAGGATTCTTCGTCGGTCAGGAGGGGGAGCACTATGTGCAGGGTGCTGGAACGAAGAGGAGGCCCTGGAGCTTCATATCGTCCGTGGGGCCAGTAAAACCTCACATCGGGCAAGAATGGTGCTGAAGCAGGGCGATATGCCATCGGGTGAACTCCCTCACCGCCATCGCCATCGTGACTCCTGCCTCCTTCACGTTGTCCACCCTAGACATGACTCGGGCGAGCTGCGGGTCGACCAGCTTTGTGTGCCCCTACCCGGAGCTTGGATTCACGGGGGCGGAGGGGATCAGGAGCAAGGGGCTGTACATGGTGGTGTCTATGTACACGCGCCACCTCTGGAACCCCCTCGCTTCTGAGCGGAAATGGAGTCGATGCCGAAGCCTGCGGTCGCCGCCACCACCTAAAGTGACACGCACCCTCAGCGTTGCTCACCGTCAACGAACTAAAGCGAGAAGAAGTGGCAGAGCAGGGCCTCGGATAGGGCAATGCCCACGCAGGACTTGCACAAAAATGCGAAAGCGGAGAGGAGGACGATGGATCTGGGATTTAGATGCAGCGCGTGGATTTGGTAGTGCGAGAGCATAGCATTGAAGAAATTAGAGAACGGAGGCAGCAGGCCGGCGAGAAGGGCGTGGAAATGAAGAGAAATCTTGGTGGCCTCCATGTCAGCCAAAGTCCAGGAGGAAAACCAGATCTTCGTTGCCTTCCACTCGTTGGAATCAGCAGTGATGGCAGCAAGGTGGATTGGAGTTGTCGCGGAATCTGGCGTGCCGGACCTTATCTAGCTCCTCCTGGTTGATCACCATGGACTGGCCCAGAGCTGGTTCCGGCCCCGACGAGGGCTTCGTAGGCGCAAAGATCTTGCCCTTCTTTTTCCTGGGAGCCATGGAAGCAAGGTGGATTGGAGCTGTCACAAAATCTGGCAAGGAGGGCGCAAGTCCGCGAGGAAGAGGAGAAGCAGAAGGCAAGTGCACAACGGGGCAATGATGGCTTGGGTGGGTGCACCAGGCAGTTGTCAAGTCTGAGCACTTGTCGAGGCGGCATGGAGAAGCGGAGACGCCCACGTCCCGTCAAGCGCCACGTGTCATCCTGGCCTGCAGGCGATTGGGGCCCGTGGCACTTCGCTCTTGCCATTTGGCTTCACCTCAAAGCTAAGTACGAGCGCGCCCTGGGCCTGGGGGCTACTGTCGACATTCTAGGAACAAGGGTACCCGGACTTGTCTGCCTGCGGTCCACGGCGTGGCTCCATCTACGACCTGGTACAGCCCATCTACAAGACCGCCAAGACAATTTTCCAGCTCAGTTCCATTATTTTTGTAGTTTTCTTTTATAAACCAAGCTAGTGATAAAACAAGAAACTAAAAGATTCGATTGCAAGATCTAAAGATATATCTTCAAGCACTCACCTCCCCGGCAACAATGCCAGAAAAGATCTTGATATCTACCACACAACTTTATTCTTGTAGACTCGTGTTGGGCGTCCAAGCGCAGAGTTTTGTAGTACAATAGCAATTTTCCCTCAAGTGGATGACCTAAGGTTTATCAATCCGTGGGAGGCCTAGGATGAATATGGTCTCTCTCAAACAACCCTGCAACTAAATATAAGAAATCTCTTGTGTCCCCAACATACCCAATACAATGGCAAATTGTATAGGTGCACTAGTTCGGCGAAGAGATGTTAATAAAAGTGTAATATGGATGGTAGAAATATATTTTTATAATCTAAATAAATAAAAATAGCAAGGTAGCAATTGACAAAACGGAGCACAAACGGTATTGCAATGCTTGAAAACAAGGCCCAGGGTTTGTACTTTCGCTAGTGCAATCTCTCAACAGTGCAAATATAATTGGATCATATAACCATCCCTCATGTGTGATGAAGAATCACTCCAAAGTTCTTATCTAGCGGAGAACATAAGAAGAAATTGTTTGTAGGGTACGAAACCACTTCGAAGCTATTCTTTCCAATCGATCTATCCAAGAGTTTGTACTAAAATAACAACAAAGCAAATTCAGATTCATAATACACAATCCAACACAAAGAATCTCAAGGAGTACCCCAAGATTTCTACCGGAGAAACAAAGACAAGAACGTGCATCAACCTCTTTGCATAGATTACCCCAATGTCACCTCTGGAATCCGTGAGTTGAGTGTCAAAACATATGTCAAGTGAATCAATACGATACCCCATTGTCACCATGGGTATTCATAGCAAGACATACATCAAGTGTTCTCAAATCCATAAAAGTATTCAATCCTATAAAACGAAATCTCAAAGGGAAAACTCAATTCATCAAGATCGTGTCATCTCAAGAACACGAGAAAGAGAGAGAGAGAGAGAGAGAGAGAGAGAGAGATTAAACACATGGTTACTAGTACAAACCCTCAGCCCCGAGGGTGGACTATTCCCTCCACTTCATGGTGGCCACCAGGATGATAAAGATGGCCACGGGTGATGATTTCCCCCTCTGGCGGAGTGTTGGAGAAGGGCTCTAGATTCGACCTCGTGGTTCTGGAACTGGCGGTGGCTGGAACAAAATTTCGTCTACTCCCCTAGGGTTTTTGGAATATTTGGGTATTTATAGAGAGAAGAGGTGGTGCGGGAGGCCACCGAGGTGGGCACAACCCACCTGGGCGCGTCCGGACCCCGGGCGTGCCCTGGTGGGTTTTGCCCCACTCGGGGCACCCCCCCCCCCCCCAGGTGCTTCTCTAGCCCACTGGATGTTTTCTGGTCCATAAAAAATCCACAAAAAGTTTCGCGGTGTTTGGACTTCATCTGATATTGATTTCATGTGTTGTAAAAAACAAGCAAAAAACAACAACTGGCACTAGGCACTGGGTCAAGAGGTTAGTCCCAAAAATGATATAAAGTTGCTATAAAATGATTGTAAAACATACAAGAATGATAATATAACAACATGAATACTTCACAAATTATAGATACGTTGGAGATGTATCAAGATACCTCTTGAGGTCCTGGAAGGCCGTCTCAGACTCTGGAGTCCATTCGAACTAACCCTTCTTCTTCATCAGTTTGAAGAACAGAAGGGCGCGCTCGCCTAGCTTGGAGATGAAGCACCCCAATGAAGTCATGCAGCCCGCGAGATTTTGCAACTCCTTGAGGGTTTCCAGCGGGCTCATCCTTCCTATTGCCTTGATATCTTTTGGGTTAGCCTCGATCCCTCGGTGTGATACCAGAAAACCCAGCAGCTTGCTGGACGAGATGCTGAACACGCACTTCTCTGGATTGAGCCGCTGGTTCACCTTGCATAAGTTGGTGAATGTTTCTTCCAAATCTCCAACGAGTGTCCTCGCTTCCCGCTTCTTGACCACTATGTCATCGACGTATGCCTCGGCGTTTCTCCTGAGCTATCGACTAAGGGCGATGTGCAGCAATCGCTGGAAGGTCATGCCGGCAATACGCAGCCTGAACGGCATGCAGGTGTAGCAGTACACCCCACATGGGGTCAAGTAATCCTTCTTCTGAACATCCTGCACTGCAATCTTGATTTGGTGGTAGCCCGAGAAAGCATCCGGGAAGTACAACAAGTTGGACTTGGCGGTGGAGTCGACGATCTGGTTGATGCGCGGAAGAAGGAAATGGTCCTCAGGGCAGGCCTTGCTGAGGCTCGTGAAGTTGATGCACATGCGCTCCTTCCCGCCCTTCTTGGGGACAATTACCGTGTTGGCCAGCCAATCCGGATGCCGCACCTCTTGAATAACGCCGGCCTCTTGCAGCTTGCGAACCTCCTGGACAATGAATTATTACTTCTTCGGGGCTTGCCATCGTGCCTTCTTCTTCATGGGGCGCGCGTTGGCGCTCACCATTAGGTGGTGTTCGATCACCCCTCGCGGGACGCCAACCAAGTCCGTTGCCTCCCATACAAACACATCCTTGTTTGCACGGAGGAAGCTGACCAACGCCTCTTCCTGGTCCGGGGGGAGGTCGGCACATATGGTGAACATGGGGCCTGATTCCCTGTTGTTGTTGACTGGCACCTCCTTCGTCTCGGCCTAGTCCTTGGAGAACAACTACCTTTTCTTTGCCGGCGCAGCCTCCGGGATCTCCGGAGCGCCCTCCAAGTTTAGTCACACGGCTGTCGTGGCCTTGAAAGCGAGCCTGAGGGCCATGAGCGCGTCCTTGGTTTCTCCGTTCACGGTGAGAACACCGCTGCTCCCCGGCATCTTCATGATGTTGTAGTCGGGGTGAGTCACTGCCATGAACTTGGCAAGGGCCGGATATCTGAGAATGGCATTATACAGGAAGCTGGTGTGGGCGATGTCAGAGTCGATGAGCTCGGTGCAGTATTTGTTGCGCGTGCCGAAGGTGAAGGGGAGGCAGACCTGTCCTAGAGGAGAGGTGGATTTGTCGGCCACCCCCGAGAAAGGCTTGGTGGGAAGGAACCGGTCGTAAGGCACATGAAGCAGACCGAAGGCTTCCACGGAGAGGCCATTGAGACAAGCCCACCATCTATGAGGGTCCTGGTGATTACAATGTTGCAGATGGTGGGGGTGCCTAGCATGGGGAGCCCTCCTGTGCCAACCATGGTCCGAGGGTGATTGTAGGAGTCGAAGATGAGGTCGGCCTAGGGGTCCGCCTAGTCCGGGGGAGCTACTTGCTGCGGCCGGATGGCCGCCACTTGCCGGAAGAGCTGCTTGGCATGGTGACTCGATGTTAGCGCCTGCGACCCACTGAGGATGCCCGCAACGACATGGGGCGCTGGTGCCGTGAAACACGTGATGCAGAGATCGCGCAGCTCCTCCCAGGAGGTCACCGAAGACTCTAGTAAGTTAAGTAACCAGAAGCGAGGCATGCCCGTGAGAGCCATAGGGAGCCAATTTGCCATGACCTTGTCGTTGTCACCCGCTACCCAGATGGCCTCTGCGTATGCCCGGAGGAACCTCACGGGGTCCACCGCACCATCAAACCATCATGGCAACTCTGGCCTGAACTTGGGCGGCCACTCCACCTGCCGCAAGGTGGGGGAGAAAGCTTGTAGGGCTGCGACGCCTCCGAATGCGCCTGTCGGCCCAGCGGCTGCCATGGGAACCACATGGCACGGGGGGAGCACAGATGATGGGGAAGCGGATCTTCGACACACACACCCCTACCTGGCATGCCAAATGTCGGATTCAGGTCTCCGCTGACCCAAGAGAGGTTTGAAGTCTGGGGCATGTGCGAAGAACTCAACCTCTCCAGCCAACTGATTCGTCGCCCCCACGGCCTAGCTCGATGAACAAGGAAGAAGATGGACACGACAGTTTACCCAGATTCAGGCCACTTTGTGGTGTAAAACCCTACTCCTGCTTTGTGGTGGATTAGCCTCGCGGGGGGATGAGGATGAACTAGTACAAGGGAAGAACAACCTCAGGAGGTTTGCTCTAGTGTGGATGTGAGCTGAGTGGATTCGATTATGCCGTCCTTTGCTATGGTGGTGGCTAGCCTATATTTATAGTGGCCTTGGTCCTCTTCCCCCAAAACTTAGGGTTCCCACAGTCGCCAATTCAAATGCGGACAAGTAGTACATCTTATCCTGACAAAAGGTGGTATTCTCCTGCAAAGCTCTTGGTCGTCACGCCGTGGTGGGCTCGGCGATGACATATGTCCTGTCGTCCTGGCGGTCTTAATCTTTTTGCATGGGAATGGAAACCTTTGGGCGATTCCATGGGACCCCGCACCTGCGCTTGCCGCCAAATATCGGATTCAGGGCTCTGCAGACCCAAGAGATGTTCGAACTCTGGGGCGTGTGCGAAGAACTCAACCTCTCTAGCCAACTGATTCATCGCCCCCCATGGCCTAGCTCGATGAACAAGGAAGAAGATGGACAAAATAATTTACCCAGGTTCGGGCCACCTTGAGGTGTAAAACCCTACTCCTTTGTGGTGGATTAGCCTCGCGGGGGACTGAGGATGAACTGGTACAAGGGAAGAACAACCTCAGGAGGTTTGCTCTGGTGTGGATGTGAGCTGAGGGGATTCGATTGTTCCGTCCTTTGCTATGGTGGTGGCAAGCCTATATTTATAGTGGTCTTGGTCCTCTTCCCCAAAACGTAGGCAGGAAGGGATCCCAAAGTGGCCAATTCGAATGGGGACAAGTAGTACAACTTATCATAACAAAAGGTGGTCTTCTCCTGCAAAGCTCCTGGTCGTGATGTCATGATGGGCTCGGCAAAGACATTCGTCCTGGCGGTCTTGGTCTTGTTGCACGGGAATGGAAACCTTTGGGCGATTCCTCGGGACCCTGCGCCGGCGCTTGCCTCCTTAGCATGAAATAGGAAATGTGTTGCTCTGCGCCTGCTGGCACCCGCCTGGCCTTGGTCGTCATGGCAGTCACCGCAACCTCATCAGGTTGAGCACCCCACATTGAAATCTCCGCTCCTCGGGAGGCAGCATAGGAAGGCCGCTACCTCCAGAGTTCTTGATGTCGCCCGCCTCGCGAGGCTTGGCCCCTCACAAGGGTCTTGTCTTGTTGGTGTTGTAGATGGTCCGTACCAGGCCGTCGCTGGAGCCACTCCATGGGCCGCGGGCAGGCAAGTATGGATACCCTGGTTCCTAGAATGCCGACAAGTGGCGACAAGCACGAAACTTGGTGAAGAGCTCCAACGCATTCTGGCGTTGCTGTACCAAGGAGTCGGCGAGGCAAATGATTCTGTTACTGCAGGTATGGACTTATCTTTCCTGGAGTCCATGATGGCAGGCATTAAGGAGATGCAAGGCTGGCACAGCCAGAAATTGCAAGTGCTCAGGGGTATCGCAAGTCTGCCAACAAGGTGGAACAGTAGCTGAGGGACAAAGGTAACGAGCTATGACTGGCATGGCAAGCAGTTCCTGGTCCTGATGAGGCAACAGGAGACAATCTCGATGGCAAGGTAGGATGTTATTGCCCAGGTGGCCCGCCTGGCGGAGCGCAAGGCGCTTCTGGACGCCAAGGAGCACAATATCTCTTCTCGGGAGGAGAAGCTCGAGACCACCTTGCGTGCCAAGGACGACGATCTGGAAGCCTTCTTGCCGCAGCGCACCAAGGAGATAGAGGGCAAGCCCAAGGCCACCCTGGATGCCCTCACTGCTGATTCTGCTACCCAACTGAAGAAGCTCGCTGATGACCTTGATGCTGCATCCACTGCCAAGACTGACCTCCAGCAACAAGTGGCCAAGCTGACTGAAGAGCTTGCCGGGAGCACCAAGGAGGTCACGGCCCTCAAGGAGGAGGCGCAGAAAGCAGAGATCCTTCTGAAGGATATACAATCACAGCTCTCCTGCAAGAGCTAAGACCTTGAGACTGCCAATAGCACCATTGAAGACCTAAAGGCCAGGATTGGCACCTGGGAGAGCTCGGTAGAATCCAGTGGGTCCCGTGAGCAGCAGCTGACAAAAGACCTGCATACCACAAGGCGTCTTCGGAAGGATGCAGAGGACAAGCTGGTGAATCATTCTGAGCAGGTCGACCTCTAGCTCAAGAGCATGATTGACATTACCGAGCGTCTCACTGCCCAAACTGCATCGATGGCCATGGAAGGGCCAGTTTTCTCGGCCAGGAAGCAGGAGGTCCCCGGCATCAAGATAGGGGTCTTCTTCAATGAGCTGATCAAAAAGCTGAAGGTGGATGAGGAGGGAAGGGTCATCCGCTTCACGACTGAATCTCGGAAGCTTGCCTGCAATGCCCTCCTCATGGTTCTGAGCAATATCTCCTGCCGTCATCTGGACCTCGACCTTGCCGATGACGTTAGGAAGCCGCCAAAGGGCGCAGACGTTTCTGCTACCGAGGAGAAGGTTGCCCCCCTCGCCGACAAGGTCCCCAACGGCTTCACGAGGTTGCCAGCCCGGCCTTGAACTGTCCTTGCCACTGCATTGTCCTGTAACAAAACACGATGCATGTCCTAAATTTAGACGTCGTATTGTTTATGCTTGTGTGAAACTGATGTTTTTGCTTAATCTTTGATTACGTGTTTATCCCTTTTGAGTTTACCCATTGGTGTTTGTATGCTTAATCTCTGTGCACGTTCTTATTGCCTGCCAGTATCATATTGCTGCGATTATCGTAAGGGTCGGGCCCTTAACATTCATCTTGGCGTGGATGCGTCCTGGCAGGTTTTCCTTGGTAGTTTTTGACCCAGCCGCCCATTTCGCGAGCAGGGTCGGAACGAAATGAGGGTGCCGACAGAAATCTAGAAAAGGTGCCATCTTGTGAAGGATTTCTTCATACGAAAACTTCGGTACCCAAGGGATAAACAAATGTGAATTGTGAAATCTATAAGGGGCAATGACGACATGGACTTATCTTTTATCCTTGCTCCCTCCCACTCCCTCCGGCCATGGCCTCTTGTCGCATTCGCACGTTCTCGGGAGGCTAGGGTCGTGGTACTTTTTCTTGGCTCCCGGAAAGTATTGTCTCAACCATATGCTTCTTGCGGGCGGCAGGGCGTGATATAGGGTACGATTGGTTTCTCTCTCCTCCTCCTCATGCTTTTTCAGGGAATCTGGCGGCAGCTGGCGCAAAAGTCACGCCAATGCAGACGGCCTTGCCGGAGCATACTTACCGGGGCGTCGATCAATGGATTCACACCGGTGCTCCACTCAGGATTTCCCTATGTAGGGTAAATGTTAGACCGAGTATTGCGTGGGCCCATCGACATCAATGACACTAGACCCAGTGTAGCTCGATTGTTGATAATTGAGAGTGGTGGAGAGAGAAACCTTGTGTCCTTGCATCTTGCTCTTTTCCTGAATGGGCCTGCATGGCAACCATGCTTCCTAAACCGTTCGGGGCAGCCATGCCGCTACCGCTCTTGGTTCCCGCCGCCGCAGCAGCTATGGTGGGGAGAGATGACAGGTTCTAGATAGGGTAGGGGGGAGCGATATCTCTCTTTCCCGTCCTTACGTCCCCCGCCCTTTTCTTGGGCGTCATGGGTAATGAAGCCATCGATGAAGAAGATGATGAAGATGACACGATGCATATGCTTCTCGGGTTCGCGCAAGCGCTTCCCCCTACCTGGCGCGCCAAAGATGTCGTGCGAAACCACGGCCACCTATGGGGACATCATCCCCTTGTAGTTTGGGGATGAGCACATTGCACAAAGAGCAGAGAACGTAGCACAGCACAACAGAGATCACATAGGTAGTTTTACCTAGGTTCGGGCCACCGCGAGGTGTAAAACCGTACTCCTAATTTGGTGTATTGATGAGAAAACCATGGTGGAGACGCAACGCTCTAGCTCGATAGGGTTGCCTTGGGGCGAGGGCAGCTATGCGCGTATGAGTGTACAAAGGTCCAAATCCTTACTATGGTTGCCATGGCCCTCCTTTTATAGATCAAGGGATCACCACAATGAAAAATCAGTCATTCTGTACTGATTAGATAGAAAACGGTGCTATCATACATAACTCTGCAGACAAGGCAGAGCGCATTAAATGCGTCGCTTAGTATCACATCATGGTGTGCCCGGCAAGCCTTGTCGGGCTGGTTGGCCACCTTCTTGTCTGCCTATTCGACACGTCTCTGGACGGGTGTTATTTGGAGGTGATTTCCTTCGGAAGTGGCTGCCATGTGTCAAGAAACAGACACCTAGCCACTTGGGGGCTTGACACCACACCGATTGACGACTTGCATCGCAGTGAGGTGCAGCGGTGGAGCCTTGGTGGGGTGGTCCGCCCTTTGTGTCCCCGACAAGCTTGCCGGTGCAGTCTTGAGACTTGTCTTCGGAGTAACCTCGGCCTCGACAGGCTCGCCTTCCCGGCACGGGAGCCTTTCCATTAGCGGTGTCTTGCTTCCCTCGGCTTCACTTGGTCTTCTTGATCCGCCCTCTAAATTCTCAAAGAGCTATCTCTTTTGCTTGGTCTGGTCCTCGAGGGGTTGCCGGACTAGTGGTTTGCTGTTCTGTCACAAATCAGGGGGAAACATACACCCCTCTTTGTGTACCCCGACAAATTGTGAAGTAATTTTTTAGTGTGTAGTTATTATAGCCCAGTGCTAAGCAGGAATACGTTTAGGTTTCATCGGTGTGAACAAATTTGCAATTGCTTATTGCGTGGTAATCTGGAATGTGACAAGAAACAAGCTCAAAATTTATTGATGGTTCTGGGATCCAAGCTTGGAATGGTTCCTGTATGGCATACGTGGGCCCACGTTCTCGCATGTGTATGTGTCCGCCCACTATCACACACGGTCCAGATATCACCATCATGTCCGATGGAAATGTCGTTGCGCCTCCCACACGGTGCCAGAAGGTTGACCAGAATTGTAATGTGCTGGTGTGGTTGCTCGCCATTCAGGATGGCATACGTGGGCCCACGTTCTCGGATGTGTATGTGTCCGCCCACTATCAGACACGGTCTAGATATCACCATCGTGTCTGATGGAAAGGCCATCGCGCCTCCCACATGGTGTGAGGAGGTTGACCGCAATTGTAATGTGCTGGTGTGGTTGCTCGCCATTCAGACGGCCGCGGTGCGCTCTATTCGCGGACCACCTCACGCTCTGTTCGTCATTGAGGCGGCCACAGCATGCTCTGCCCACGTCTGTCCATGCGTGTTGCTCGCCATTGAGGCGGCCGCGGCATGCTCCACTCTAGCTTCCCTACGCGCGCTCAGCTCGCCTTTGAGGCAAATTTACAATGGCAACAGTTAATAATTGTCTTACATATTCAAAATAATTTAAAATGCCACATGCGGCAACACCCAAAACACACACAAGCTACATATGCTTAGTGACTTAAAATGTCGATATGCAATATTTGTGTACAATTATAATAAAATATAGGCTAAAAGGCTGAGCTGACGGCCTTCCGATGACGGTCTTCTCAGACTCCATGATCAACATAGCACCCTTGCGTACGTTCATTCCGAGTGTTCCGACCCATGATGACGGTACCTGTCTTCACCTACAGGGCTGCTGGCGCTAGTAGGCTCTTGGGGCTACTAGGCCTCTTCCAGTAGACCTTGACAGTGTGCAATCACGCGCATGATACGCCCGTGGAACTGCTTCATTTCCATGTGTCTGCCCTGGTAGAAAATTCTGTCCATTAGCTGCATCCTCAAGATACCACATTAGCGATGTCCTACTTTGTTCAACTCCGCCAAGGATGCGCTCGTGCCCGGCCACCACATCATTGGGATCGAGGTTGACACGGCTGCCACTGGCAATGATGATGTTGCAGGCTGTCTATCTCATAACTGAATAGCAGAGGTCCCCTGCCCATTTTTGGCGGGGCTTCAGAATCTCGATGAGCACCTGTAACGGTGGCTCTTCGAGTGCGTCGTCGATCATGCCGCCTAGCAGCTCTAGATGTTTTGCACAGTGGATAGCAAACTGCTCATTACACTTTCTCTGCAATATGTCCATTGTGCACCCGAGGAACGACACGGCTATATCATTGCCGATGGGCCATGGAGCCTACACCGGCCGATGAAGCTCTTGATCCCCGACCTTCTCTGGCTAATTCTCCTAACCGAAGATGTAATGAAGGAAGGGGTCAACGTCGAAGCTTTGGTCGTTGCCTGGCATGCTTGGAATAACTAATGGTAGATGGGTGTGGACTAGATCTACTCATAGTGTCGCTATGGTGCGTTGCCGCTTGGGTCATCTGGAGCAAGCCACTAGCTAGTGGTGGGAAACCGACGAGGGAAGAGGTGGGAAGCATTGGCGTGGATTGTGGGACACGTGTATAACGTCATTAATTTCTGCACTGGGCATCTATGAATGTATAGGTACTAGCTTTGTCGTGGTTTATTGTTCCCCTTCTTATTTTGTAGTACCATAATTTGACCTTGGATTTAACTAAGAAAATATTAATGCATGTCATCAAAAATAATATTGTTGGACGGCTATTCCCTGCTATGTTCAACTGCTATATGCAGTAATTATGCATGTGCTTCCTCGCCATTTAGGGGGTGAGGTGACCTCTTCCGTCTAGATCTGCAAGGGATTAGTGGGGGAACCGAATTTCTATTTGTGCAAGTGTAGATCGGGGCCCTCTCAAGCAAACCCTAGAGAATCAACAAGTTTTGTATGTTAGGGAGAGAGATGGGGTGAAAATGAGCTTAGGGGCAACAATGGAGCTTGGGGGAAAAGAGGTAGATCTTCTTGGGTAGGAAGAACTCCTTATATAGTGAGGGGAATAATCCAACTGTTTTCTACCCACAAATCATGCACAAGCGGCACTACCGCTCTGGGAAGCGATACTACCGCTACGTATGGTAGTTCTATCCAAAGTGTGCAACTCACGCAGTCGCGGACTAGGTAGTGCCGTTGGAGCGGTACTATTATTCCAACCAGCAGTACTTCCGCTTAGTGTCACACAAAAAGGTGGAATCACTGTAGTAGAGAGAGTAAGTGTGGCACTACCGCACAGGGTGCTACTCCCTTTGGCTACTACTTCTCTAACTCCGCTGGAGTGGAATGCGGTTACAGAAGCCCAAAACTAAGCGGTACTCTGGGCGGAGGTAGATGCCAGTAGTACAGCACAAGCGGTACTACCACTTTGGGCAGCAGTACTACCGCCTTTAGGGTTCGATGAGTCCGTGGTAGTGGGGTAGTAGCATGAGCTGTAGTACTATACGAGCGGGACTACCGCTCAATTACAGAACGCCTAAAACAAGCGGCATTGTCAGAAGTACTGGAGTGCGGGAGTACAGCTAGAGCGGTAATACTGCTTCCAGCATGGTACTACCGCTTGTGTGTTTCTAATAAGCTCAAGCAAAAGATAGATAGTGCTCCACGTTGTCTAGAAGGAAAGAGGGTGCAAAGTTGAATGTGTGCGGGTTGATTCCACCCTAACCTTTCCAAATGTAGAACTCTTCTTGATAGTACGGATTTCTATGACTTAACAAATCAAGTTTTGTAACAAATAGGTTGTTTACATATACAACTAGGTGAACAACCTATATGATGCTAACAAAAAACACCACACAAGCAAGCAAGGGATACCACACAATAATATATTGCACAAAGTAAAGGTGAAAGATAACCACGAGTGGATTCGACGGAGACGAGCATGTGTTACCGAAATTCCTTGTCTTAAGGGGAAGTACGTCTCCACTAGAGCGGTGTGGAGGCACAATGCTCTCCGAGAAGCAACTAGGGCCACCGTATTCTCCTTCTGTCCTCGCACAATGCAAGATGCCGTGATTCCACTAGTGGTGCCCTTGAAGGCGGCAACCGGATCTTTACAAACAAGGTTGTGGGTGAGGTGACCTTTTCCGTCTAGGGTGCCCAAACACCCAAGATCCCAAGATCCGCAAGGGATTAGTGGGGGGAATCAAATTTATCCCGGTGCAAGTGTAGATCGGGGCCCTCTCAAGAAAATCCTAGAGAATCAACAAGTTTTCCAAGCTAGGGAGAGAGATGGGGAAAAAATGAGCTTAGGGGCAATTATGGAGATTGGGGAAAAAGAGGTAGATCTTCTTGGGAAGGAAGACCTCCTTATATAGTGAGGGGAAAATCCAATCGTTTCCTGCACACAAGTCATGCACAAGCGGTACTACTGCTCTGGGCAGCGATACTACCACCACGCATGGTAGTTCTAGCCAAAGCGTGCAACAGATACAGTCACGGGTGCGGTAATCCTGCTGGAGTGGTACTACCGCTTCGACCAGTAGTAATTCCGCTTAGTGTCGCACACAGAGGTGGAACCGCAGCACTGGAGTGGGATGAGGTTACAGAAGCCCAAAACTCAGTAGTACTTCGGGCGGAGGTAGATGCCGGTGAGGGAGACCTGGATTAAGGGGTCCTCGGACAGCCGGACTATATACTTTGGCCGGACTGTTGGACTATGAAGATACAAGATAGAAGACTTCGTCCCGTGTCTGGATGGGACTCTCCTTGACGTGGAAGGCAAGGTTGGCGATTCGGATATGTAGATTCCTTTCTCTGTAATCGACTTTGTACAACCCTAGCCGCCTCCACTGTCCATATAAATTGGAGGGTTTAGGCTTCTAGGGTTTAGCCACAACAATCATAACCACATAGGCTAGACTTCTAGGGTTTAGCCATTACGATCTCGTGGTAGATCAACTCTTGTAATACTCATATTCATCAAGATTAATCAAACAGGAAGTAGGGTATTACCTCCATAGAGAGGGCCCGAACCTGGGTAAACATTGTGTCCCCCGCCTCCTGTTACCATTAGCCTTAGACACACAGTTCGGGACCCCCTACCCGAGATCCGCCGGTTTTGACACTGACATTGGTGCTTTCATTGAGAGTTCCGATGCGTCGTCACCAGAAGGCTTGATGGCTCCATCAATCATCTACAACAACGTAGTCCAGGGGGAGATTTTCCTTCCCAGACAGATCCTCGTATTCGGCGGCTTCGCACTGCGGGCCAACTCGCTTGGCCATCTAGAGCAGATCGATAGCTATGCCCCTTGCCATCAGGTTAGATTTGGAAGCCTGAATTTTGTGGCCGATATCCGCCGAGACTTGATCTTCGATGGATCCGAGCCCATGACGGTTGTCCCCAGCCACCACGATGAACATGACCTAGATCTGTCATCTGGCCACGCACAGCAGATAGCGCCTGTGACCGCCCTGGCCCTAGAGCCGGAGCAAACTGTGTCGTCCGAAGACGGGAGCTTAACCCCGCCACGGAGGCCATAGACTCAGTGGCGCTCGAGCCGCACACAGACCCAACATCAGGCTGGGCTTGTGTCACCGGAACCTCGGACTCGTCTCTGGCCATGGGTTCCAAACCACGTGCATCCGCATCTATCGAACCTGATTGGGCGCCAGTCTTGGAGTTCAGCTCCACGGACATCTTCCAGCACTCGCTTTTTGGCGAAGTGTTAAACTCACTAAATCCCTCTCCTTGTCAGGGGACTCTCGGCTGAACTATGTCCGGTTCGAATGGGAAGCGGACGACAAAGAACTTCGTTTCCCACCCACCACCCACTTTGTAGCCACTGTTGATGATTTAACCGACATGCTTGATTACGACTCCAAAGACATCGACGGTATCGACGACGATGCCGGAGAGGAGCAGGAACCACCACCCACAGGGCATTGGATGGCCACCTCCTCGTACGACATATACATGGTGGATACACCCAAAGAAAACAACGGCGACGATGAAAATCCAGTCGAGGATAAACCTCCTGAGATACAACCAAAGCGCCGGCGTCGGCGGTGCCGCTCTAAGACACACCGTAGTAAAAATAGCAACACTGTCACAAAAGAGGACAACACTCTAGACAGTGCCGAAGACAATGAAGACCCCGTTGAGCCAACCTCCGAGCAGGAGGAATGGGAGGAGGGGCAAGTCAGCCCTGGCGAACAGGCCGTGAATGAAGACTCGGAGGATAGCAACTACCTTCCGCTCTCCAAGGACGAGGTGAGCCTCGGTGACGAAGATTTCATCGTACCTGAGGAGCCTGTCGAACAGAAACGGTTTAAGCGTCGGCTAATTGCCACTTCAAGAAGCCTAAAAAAGAAGCAGCAGCAGCTTCAAGCTGATCAAGATCTGCTCAATGAAAGATGGACTGATGTCCTGGCAGCCGTGAAATGCGGCCTCGAGCGCCCAACCAAAAGCTACCCGAAGTGCAAACTGTTACCATAGTTCGATGATGAGGCGCTGGAGCCCGTCCTACCAAGGTACAGTGCGGTTGACCGACCACCATGTGGCCGGGACAAAGCGGCACCTCAAGCCAAACACCAGCCCGCACTACCTCGCCGAACAAACAGAAATACAATAGTTCGGGGATATACACATGACCTGTCGTGCGACTAGGAAAACAGAGCAGGTCAGACAAGATCAATCTATGGATCACGGGGGCATGCCCCGATGCACGACGATGGCCATCCGGCTGAACGTGACAAACATAACCACATTCGGGCCAAAAACCACAGACGAACTCCATCCGAGCTATGTCACGACTTAGCCCGACATAGAGGCGTCGCACACCCCCTCTACTTCACTGACGAAGTAATGGGACACGATTTCCCAGAAGGGTTTAAACCCATGAACATCGAATCATATGATGGCACAACAGACCCCACGGTATGGGTTGAGGACTTTCTTCTCCACATTCATATGACCCACGATGATGATCTTCACGCCATCAAATACCTCCCGCTCAAACTCAAGGGACCAGGTAGATACTGGTTGAACAGTCTACCCGAAAACTCCATTGGCAGCTGGGAGCAATTGGAGGACGCTTTCCTCGACAACTTCTAAGGCACATATGTCCGACCTCCAGATGCTGATGACCTAAGTCACATAATCCAACAGCCCGGAGAGTCAGCCAGAAAATTCTGGACTCGGTTCCTAACTAAAAAGAACCAGATCATCGACTGTCCGGACGCCGAAGCCCTAGTGGCCTTTAAGCACAGCATTTGCGACGAATGGCTGGCCAGACACCTCGGCCAGGAAAAACCGAAGTCCATGTCAGCCCTTAAAACACTCATGACCCGCTTCTGTGCGGGCGAAGATAGCTGGCTAGCCCGTAGCAATAACAATCAAAGCGAACCTGGTACTTCTGAAGCCAGAAACAGCAACGGCAATCCCCGATGCAATAGACATAAGCGTCGAAACAACGGTGACAACACCGAAGACACATCGGTCAACGCCGGATTCGGTGGCTCTAAGTCCGGTCAGCGGAAGAAGCCATTTAAGAGAAATAATCCGGGATCGTCAAGTTTGGACCGCATACTCGATCTTCCATGTCAAATCGATGGCACTCCTGATAATCCAGCCAATCATACCAACAGAGAGTGTTGGGTCTTCAAATAGGCCGGCAAGTTAAATGCCGAGAGCAAGGAAAAGGAGTCGCAAAGCGATAACGATGATGAGGAGCCTCGGCCACCGAACACAGTGGGACAGAAGAAGTTTCCCCCAAACTAAAAATGGTGAACATGATATACGCCACCCATATCCCCAAGAGGGAGCGCAAGCGTGCACACAGGGACGACTACGCGTGGGGCCAGTCGCCTTCAACCCATGGTCGTCCTGTCCAATCACCTTCGATTGTAGGGACCATTCGACCAGTATCCGTCATGGCGGTTCAGCCGCACTGGACCTTGACCCAATTATTGATGGATTCCACCTTACGCGAGTCCTCATGGATGGTGGCAGCAGCCTGAACCTGCTCTATCAGGATACAGTGCGCAAAATGGGTATCGATCCCTCAAGGATCAAGCCCACAAAAACCACCTTTAAAGGTGTCATACCAGGTGCAGAGGCCTGCTGTACGGGCTCAATCATACTGGAAGTGGTCTTCAGATCCCCGGATAATTTCCGAAGCGAAGAGTTGATCTTCGATATCGTCCCCTTCCGCAGTGGCTATCATGCATTGCTCGGACGAACCACATTCGCTTGATTCAATGCGGTGCCACACTACGCCTACCTCAAGCTCAAGATGCCCGGACCACGCGGTGTCATAACAGTCAACGGAAATACGGAATGCTCCCTCCGTACTCAGGAGCACACTATGGCCCTTGCAGCAGAAGTACAGAGCAGAACCTCAATTCGGCAGTAAAACTCCCAGACACCGTCAAGCGAGTCCGAACTACTCTGTAGCAGGATAGTCCAACTCGTCTAGAGCTTGACTAGCAATTCGGCCTCCGTCCCAGTCCCAATCAAGCGGTGACATTTGTGCCACGCGTACATAACTACGCAATTAAAATACCTTGGGCATGGACGGAGGCACAGCTAGACCGTGGTCCATAATGCGGCTCAACCGCCCCTGGATCCGCATACCTTCACTCTTTCTTTATCTTTCAGGTTTTTCTCTTCTCGAGTCTTTTCTGAAAATCTGATCATCAGACCCATCACGGGACGGATACACCAAGAAGGAAAGCAGCTTTGACATACAAGGGAATCCCCAAGTGGTCTCTGCTAATGATTGTTATACCTGTTTTAAATACCCGCACGCAGCTCACCCTTGGTCATGGCATGTCCAATAGTTTTATTTGCTTATGTCATTACTTGTACAAGTATGCCTTGACGTATTAATCAAATTACAATGGAAAATAATTTGTGGCTCAATATTTTTGGCATCAGCTTATTACTTGATTTTTTCCTTGTCTTTGTATTTCTTATCTATTGCACCCGTACACTCTGGTATGCCTTAATTCGCAAGGGGCTTCATCATACCCCATAACACGACAATAAAGTCCTAACACTTTAATAGTACAGTTCGGCACCCCGATCTTATAGCATTATATGCATTGGCTCCGAATCATGTCTCTGGTCAATAGTTGGGTTGCCTGGCTCCTGTGCTTACTACCTTACATTCCACTATATCGGCTAGGGTAGTAAAGGGAGAACTACAGCGATTGTGTCCTGGTTCTTCCGGACGAGCACCTTAGTAGAGAAAGCCGAAAACTGACTGTCATGATGCGGCAAGAGCTGGTCAGTTGTTCGAGAGGTTTCAAATCCTTAGAGATTTTTCCCGCATTATGCGATGAGTCGGTTTTTATCCGATTAGGTGCGTATAGCGCCCCAAGTTCGGACTCCCGAACACCAGGGGCTGCGCCAAAATTTTCGTTGTCAAACTCCTATGACTAAGTGAGGATGATAAAGCCGTATAGTCCTAGTGTCTTGTTCGTTGCGCTAAAAACCTCCTTTAAGGACCAAAATTTGGAGTAAAGAGTGTTTAGATTTTTCCCTAACACCCCCGTACTATCTACGTGGGGGCAGAAGCGGACGACTGGCCAACTCTCAGATTTCATAAACGGCCGCACATGAGGTAAAATTTTAAATAAACAAGCATTATATTACATAATAATCTTGTTTCATATTACAGGACAGGATAACATGAATGTATTCATGGGAATCTGATATCCTTGGCACATTGCTCCGCCACAAGGCGGGATCCCTCCAGGACACTGTCAAACTACAGTTCGGGTCGGCGGTGCTCCTTGCCCTCACGTGGCCCCTCGGTCATCAGCTTCATGGCGTCCATCTTCTCCCAATGCATCTTAGCATGGGCAAAGGCCATCCGCGCGCCTTCAATACAGACCGACCGATTGATGGCTTCAAGCCGAGGGCAGACGCTAACAAGCCGCTTCACGAGTCCAAAGTAGCTGTTAGGCATGGCTTCGGCAGGCCATAGACAGATTATCAAATCCTTCATGGCTAGTTCGGCCGCCTTATGCAGCTCGACCAGCTATTTCAGCTGGCCGCTAAAGGGCACGGGATGTTCTGGTCAAAGGTATTGTGACCAGAACAGCTTCTCCATTGAGCTCCCCTCTTCGGCTCGATAGAGTTTGGCAGTGTCTGACACGTTGCGCGGCAGATCCACAAACGCCCCTGAAGAGCTCCAAATCCGGGTAAGTAAAAGGAACCTTTCCTTCACATATCTGCTTTGCATAATGAAAGACTTACCCGCCGTAATCTTCTTGGCCGCCTGGATTTCCTAGAGGGCGCCCTGGGCTTCGGCTCGGGCATCTTGTGCGCTCTGGCGGGCCTTGGCAAGTTTGGACTCTTGATTCTTAAAATCGCGCTCCGAGGACTCGTACTTCTTGACGGCGTCCTGGAGCTCTTGCTGGACCTCGCTGACCCGGGCCTCCTGCTTCTCGCGCGCGGCGCGTTCCTTGGCCGCTCTGTCCTCGGCCTCGGCCAATGCCTTCTTGAGGGCCGCTACTTCGGTCGTGGACCCTAATAAAGTTCATGACCCTTTAGTCAGCATGAATCATTCATCCTTCCTAAATATATACACAGGTTATTGTATACCTTGACTGTCCTCCAGCTGCTTCTTCATGAGGCCGAGATCTTCCTCGGCCCACTCCAGATTCTGCTTCAATCCAGAGACTTCCGCAGTATGAGCGGATGCAGCTAGCAGTGATGCCTGCTTGCTCACATAGACATTTTAGATTAGACTCCTGCAAAAAATTATTTGATCCTCTGTCCGGTTTTTCTTTCCGAACACCGGATAGAGTATCAGGGGCTACTGTCTATACTGTGACATTCTTTTTATAAATGAGTTGCTTACCTCAAAGCCTGTTAGAAGGCTCGTGCACACTTCGGTCAGTCCGCTTTTCGCGGACTGGATCTTCTCAATCACCATACCCATAAGGGTACGGTGTTCTTCAACAATGGAAGCGCCTTGTAGCGCTTCCAGCAATCTATCCGGTGCCTCTGGATGGACAGAGGTCACCAGTGGAGTTGGCTCACCCCCCCCCCCCCTCTTTGGAAAGAGGCGGTCTGCCTGAGTCCGGAGCCACATGGGCCTCCGGAGTTGAATTCGGCTGGGGGCCGAATTGGATACGGCCCCCATCGTCGGTATCCATAGGGGTTTTCTCCCCCATGTGTTCGGCAACCGGTGTTTCACCCTCCGGCACCACCGGGACGGCCTCCTGAGCCTCTCCCTGGCTTGGGATCCTTCGAGACAACACCTCGATGTTGTCCACGGCCTTGAGGAGGAGACCGCCAGAAGGGACCTGTTGTCCATCACCGACGGGTCCAGCGATCCCTCCGAAGAGGAGGATAGCTCGATGTTGGACCGATTCGGTCTGCAAATGCATAAATCAGCACATTAGAACAGTAAAATAAAGAGGCCGGATACATGAACGTGTCCGGATACTTACGATTTGGCCAGGGGATTTTTCCTGGGTTCCCACTCCTAGCTGTTGTTGGTGGCCGCTGTGAAGCTGCCCGGAAAGGAAGCTTTCCCCTTCTTGGACGCCTCGGTCTCCACATGTTTGGAGGTCGTCCTCTTCTTTCTCCCCCTTGTAGAGGGGAATGGATTTCTGCTACCTCTTGAGCACTGCATTGGATTTCCCCGAAGAGGAGAGGATGATGCAGCAAAGTAGCATAAGTATTTCCCTCAGTTTTTGAGAACCAAGGTATCAATCCAGTAGGAGACCATGCACAAGTCCCTCGTACCTACACAAAACGATAGCTACTCGCAACCAACGCGATTAGGAGTTGTCAATCCCTTCACGGTCACTTACGAGAGTGAGATCAGATAGAGATGATAAATAATATTATTGGTATTTTAGATAGATAGATGCAAAGTGAAAAGTAAAAGGCAAAGTAAAAAACAAAGCAAGTAATAAAGTAATGGAGATAGATATGATGAGAATAGACCCGGGGGCCATAGGTTTCACTAGTGGCTTCTCTCAAGAGCATAGATATTCTATGGTGGGTGAACAAATTACTCTTGAGCAATTGACAGAATTGAGCATAGTTATGAGCATATCTAGGTAATGATCATGTATATAGGCATCACGTCCGAGACAAGTATATCGAAACAATTCTGCATCTACTACTATTACTCCACTCATCGACCGCTATCCATCATGCATCTAGAGTATTAAGTTAAAAACAGAGTAACGCCTTAAGCAAGATGACATGATGTAGAGGGATAAATTCATGCAATATGATAAAAAACCCATCTTGTTATCCTCGATGGCAACAATACAATACGTGCCTTGCTGCCCCTTCTGTCACTGGGAAAGGACACCGCAAGATTGAACCCAAAGCTAAGCACTTCTCCCATTGAAAGAACTACCAATCTACTTGGCCAAACCAAAAGGATAATTCGAAGAGACTTGCAAAGATAACTCAATCATACATAAAAGAATTCAGAGAAGATTCAAATATTGTTCATAGATAAGCTGGATCATAAATCCACAATTCGTCGGTCTCAACAAACACACCGCAAAAAGAAGAAGATTACATCGAATAGATCTCCACGAGAGAGGGGGAGAACATTGTATTGAGATCCAAAAGAGAGAAGAAGCCATCTAGCTACTAGCTATGGACCCGAAGGTCTGAAGTAAACTACTCACACTTCATCGGAGGGGCTATGGTGTTGATGTAGAAGCCCTCTGTGGTGGATGCCCCCTCCGGTGGAGCTCTGGAACAGGCCCCAAGATGGGATCTTGTGGATACAGAAGGTTGAGGCGTGGAATTAGGTTTTTGGCTCCTGTTCTGATCATTTAGGGATACATAGGTATATATAGGAGGAAGGAGTACGTCGGTGGAGCAACAGGGGGGCCACGAGGCAGGAGGGCGCGCCCCCCACCCTCGTGACCGCCTCTGTTATGTCTTGGAGTAGGTTCCAAGTCTCCTGGATCACATTCGGTGAGAAAATCACGTTCCCGAAGGTTTCAGTCCGTTTGGACTCCGTTTGATATTCCGTTTCTTCGAAACACTGAAATAGGCAAAAAACAGCAATCCTGGGCTGGGCCTCCGGTTAATAGGTTAGTCCCAAAAATAATATAAAAGTGGAAAATAAAGCCCAATATAGTCCAAAACAGTAGATAAAGTAGCATGGAGCAATCAAAAATTATAGATACGTTGGAGACGTATCAGGCATCCCCAAGCTTAATTCTTGCTCGTCCTCGAGTAGGTAAATGATAAAAAAAGAATTTTTGATGCGGAGTGATATTTTGGCATAATTTCAATGTAAATCTTCTTAATTGTGGCATGAATATTCAGATCCGAAAGATTCAAGACAAAAGTTCATATTGGCACAAAAATAATAATACTTCAAGCATACTAATCAAAGCAATCAAGTCTTCTCAAAATAGCATGGCAAAAGAAAGTTCATCCCTACAAAATCATATAGTTAGGCTATGCTTCATTTTCGTCACACAAAGATGTTCCCAACTTCTATACCCCCAATGACAAGCCAAGCAATTGTTTCAAACTTAAATAATCTCAAACTTTTTCAACCTTCACGCAATACATGAGCATGAGCCATGGATATAGCACTATGGGTGGAATAGAATATGATGATGGGGATTGTCTGGAGAAGACAAAAAAGGAGAAAGTCTCACATTGACGAGGATAATCAACGGGCTATGGAGATGCCCATCAATTGATGTCAACATGAGGAGTAGGGATTGCCATGCAACGGATGCACTAGAGCTATGAATGCTCAACAAAAGAAAACTAGTGGGTGTGCATCCAACTCGCTTGCTCACGAAGACCTAGGGAATTTGAGGAAGCCCATCGCAGGAATATTCAAGCCAAGTTCTATAATGAAAAATTCCCACAAGTATGAAAAGACAACTTATGAGACTCACTACATGAAGAACAAGGTGCTACTTTGAAGCACAAGTGTGGAAAAGAGATAGTAGCATTGCCCTTTTTATTTTTTGGGGCCTTTTTTGGCCTTTCTCTTTTTTTTGTTTGGGAAATGCTCTAATAATGATGATCATCACACTTCTATTGATTACAATAAGGATTACAACTCGAAACTTAGAACAAGATATGACTCTATATGGATGCCTCCGGCGGTGTACCGGGATGGTGCAATGAATCAAGAGTGACATGTATGAAAAATAATGCACGGTGGCTTTGACACAAATACGATGTCAACTACATAATCATGCAATGGCAATATGACAAAAGTAATGTATGTCATGAATATGATGATGGAAGTTGCATGGCAATATATCTCGGAATGGCTATGGAAATGTCATGATAGGTAGGTATGGTGGCTGTTTTGAGGAAGATATAAGGAGGTTTATGTGTGATAGAGTGTATCGTATCACAAGGTTTGGATGCACTGGCGAAGTTTGCACCAACTCTCAAGGTGAGAAAGGGCAATGCACGGTACCGAATAGGCTAGCAAAGGTGGAAAGGTGAGAGTGCGTATTATCCATGGACTCAACATTAGTCAAAATAACTCATATACTTATTGCAAAAATTTAGAAGTCATCAAAAATCAAGTACTATGCGCATGCTCCTAGGGGGATAGGTTGGTAGGAAAAGACCATCGCTCGTCCCCGACCGCCACTCATAAGGATGCACAAGCCAGGTACACTTCATGTTTCAAATTTGTTACACAACTTTAACCATACGTGCATGCTACAGGACTTGCAAACTTCAACACAAGAATTCTTTGAATTCATAATCACCCAACTAGCACGACTTTGATATTATCACCACCATATCTCAAAACAATTATCAAGCATCAAACTTATCTTAGTATTCAATTCACTCAAAAGAAAGTTTCACATATCTTGAATACCAAGTATATTAACATTAAGCAAATTACCATGCTATTAACGACTCTCAAAATAATCTAAGTGAAGCATGAGAGATCAATAGTTTCTTTAAAACAAATCCAGCACCGTGCTCTAAAAGATCTATGTGAAGTACTAGAGCAAAAATTATCACGCTCAAAAGATATAAGTGAAGCACAATGAGCAAAACTATCAAGCTCAAAAGATATAAGTGAAGCACATAGAGTATTCTAACAAATTCCAAATCATGTATGGCTCTCTCAAAAGGTGTGTACAGCAAGGATGATTGTGGTAAACTAACAAGAAAATACGCAAATAATACAAGACGCTCCAAACAAAACACATATCATGTGGTGAATAAAAATATAGCTCCACGTAAATTACCGATGGAAGTGGACGAAAGAGGGGATGCCTTCCGGGGCATCCCCAAGCTTTGAATTTTTGGTGTCCTTGGATTATCTTGGGGTTTCCATGGGCATCCCCAAGCTTAGTATCTTTCCACTCCTTGTTCCATAATCCATCAAAAGAATCCACCCAAAACTTGAAAACTTCACAACACAAAACTCAATAGAAATCTCGTGAGCTCCGTTAGAGAAAGAAAACAAAAGACTACTTAAAAGTAATGTAATGAACTCATTATTTATTTATATTGGTGTTAAACCTACTGTATTCCAACTTCTCTATGGATTATAAACTATTTTATTAGCCATAGATTCATCAAAATAAGCAAACAACACACGTAAAACAGAATCTGTCAAAAACAGAACAGTCTGTAGCAATCTGTAACTAACGCAAACTTATGTAACTCTAAAAATTCTACCAAAATAAGAACTCCTGTAAAATTTGTCTATTGAACAGCAGAAAAAAGAATCAAAGCAAAATCACGTTCCTGTGATTTAACAAAATTATATTCGTGCGCACAAAGTTTCTGTTTTTCAGCAGAATCAAATCAACTATCATCGTAGGTTATCCTATAGGTTCTACTTGGCACAAACACTAATTAAAAGATAAAACCACATCCAAACAGAGGCTAGATGGATTATTTATTCCTAAAAAGAAGCAAAAATAAAAAAACAAAAATAAAATTGGGTTGCCTCCCAACAAGCGCTATCGTTTAACGCCCCTAGCTAGGCATAAAAGCAAGGATAGATCTAGGTATTGCCATCTTTGGTAGGCAATCCATAAGTGGCTCTCATGATAGATTCATATGGTAATTTTATTTTATTTCTAGGGAAGTGTTCCATGCCCTTCTTTAAGGGAAATTGCAATCGAATATTCCCTTCCTTCATATCAATAATTGCACCAATCGTTCTAAGGAAAGGTCTACCAAGAATAATAGGACATGAAGAATTTCAATCTATATCAAGAACGATAAAATCTACGGGCACATAATTCCTATTTGCAACAATAAGAACATCATTAATTATTCCCATAGGCTTTTTAATAGTGGAATCCGCAAGATGCAAGTTTAGAGAGCAATCATCAAAGTCACGGAAATCTAGCAAATCACACAAAGTTTTGGGAATAGTAGAGACACTAGCACCCAAATCACACAAAGCATGAAACTCATAATCTTTAATTTTAATTTTAATAGTATGTTCCCACTCATCATAGAGTTTTCTAGGGATGGAAACTTTCAACTCAAGTTTTTCTTCATAAGATTGCATCAAGGCATCAACAATGTGTTCGGTAAAGGCTTTATTTTGACTATAAGCATGAGGAGAATCTAGCACGGATTGCAACAAAGAAATACAACCAATTAAAGAGCAACTTTCATAATTAAATTCCTTGAGATCCAAAATAGTGGGTTTAGCAACATCTAGGTTTTTATTTCTTTCAATCCCACTTTTATCAAATTCATCATCAAGATCTAGAAACTCCGAATTCTTAAAACGCCTTCTAGGTAAAGGAAGATCATCTTCAGTTTCATCAAGATTCATATTGCAAAACAAAGATTTAATGGGGGACACATCAATAACTTTTAGATCTTCATCTTGATTTTCATTGGAAGAACACGCTTTAATAAAGGCATCTTTGGAAGCACGCATCCTAGCGGTTCTTTCTTTGCACTCAGCAATGGAAATTCTCATGGCTTTGAGAGACTCATTGATATCATGCTTAGGAGGAATAGATCTAAGCTTTAAAGAATCAATTTCAAGAGAAATTCTATCAACGTTCCTAGCCAAATCATCAACTTTAAGCAATTTCTCTTCAAGCAAAGCATTAAAATTCTTTTGTGAATTCATAAACTCTTTAACACTACTCTCAAATTCAGAGAGCATCTTATTAAAATTTCCATAAGAGTTGTTGTAGGAATTTCCATAATTGTTAGAAGGATTACTAGGATAAGGCCTAGGATTAAAATTCCCTCTATAAGCATTGTTTCCAAAACTATTCCTACCAACAAAATTCACATCCATAGATTCATTATTAATCTCAGGTAAAGTAGACAAAGGCATATCAGAGGGATCAAGAGGAGTATTTTTAGGAGCAAACATCTTCATAAGTTCATCCATCTTTTCACTCAAAACATTGATTTCTTCTATAGCATGCACTTTTTTACTAGAAGATCTTTCGGTGTGCCATTGAGAATAATCAGCCATATTATTATCAAGCTATTTTGTAGCATCTGCTAACGTAATTTCCATAAACGTGCCTCCCGCGGCCGAATCTAAAAGATTTCTAGAAGCAAAATTCAATCCGGCATAAATTTTTTGTATGATCATCCATAAATTCAAACCATGAGTAGGGCAATTGCGAAGCATCAATTTCATTCTTTTCCAAGATTGGGCAACATGCTCATGATCAAGTTGTTCATAATATCGTTCCTAAGAGTGATGATCTTAGCGGGAGGAAAATACTTAGAGATAAAAGCATCTTTGCACTTGTTCCAAGAATCAACACTATTTTTAGGCAAAGACGAAAACCAAACTTTAGCACGATCTCTAAGTGAAAACGGAAATAACTTCAATTTGACAATATTGTTATCCGTATCTTTCTTCTTTTGCATATCACACAAATCAACAAAATTGTTTAGATGAGTAGAGGCATCTTCACTAGGAAGGCCGGCGAATTGATCTTTCATAACAAGATTCAGCAAAGTGGTATTGATTTCACAAGACTCATCATTACTAAGAGGAGCAATCGGAGTACTAAGGAAATCATTATTATTGGTATTCGAGAAGTCACACAATTTGGTATTATCTTGCGCCATGGCAACAAGTAATCCAACACACAAGCAAACAGAAAGGCAACGGGAAAAGGCAAACGGGAAAGAGGGAGGAGATTGGGAAAGAGAGGGCGAATAAAATGTCAAGGGTGAAGTGGGGGAGAGGAAAACGAGAGGCAAATGGCAAATAATGTAATGCGAGAGATAGGGATTGTGATGGGTACTTGGTATGGTTGACTTGCTTGCGTGAGCCTCCCCGGCAACGATGCCAGAAATTCTTCTTGATACCTCTTGAGCACTGCGTTGGATTTCCCCGAAGAGGAGAGGATGATGCAGCAAAGTAGCGTAAGTATTTCCCTCAGTTTTTGAGAACCAAGGTATCAGTCCAGTAGGAGACCACACACAAGTCCCTCGTACCTACACAAAACGATAGCTACTCGCAACCAACGTGATTAGGGTTGTCAATCCCTTCACGGTCACTTACAAGAGTGAGATCTGATAGAGATGATAAATAATATTTTTGGTATTTTTGATAGATAGATGCAAAGTGAAAAGTGAAAGGCAAAGTAAAAACAAAGCAAGTAATAAAGTAATGGAGATTGATATGATGAGAATATACCCGGGGGCCATAGGTTTCACTAGTGGCTTCTCTCAAGAGCATAGATATTCTACAGTGGGTGAACAAATTACTGTTGAGCAATTGACAGAATTGAGCATAGTTATGAGAATATCTAGGTAATGATCATGTATATAGGCATCACGTCCGAGACAAGTAGATCGAAACGATTCTGCATCTACTACTATTACTCCACTCATCGACCGCTATCCAGCATGCATCTAGAGTATTAGGTTAAAAACAGAGTAACGCCTTAAGCAAGATGACATGATGTAGAGGGATAAATTCATGCAATATGATAAAAACCCCATCTTTTTATCCTCGATGGCAACAATACAATACGTGCCTTGCTGCCCCTTCTGTCACTGGGAAAGGACACCCCAAGATTGAAGCCAAAGCTAAGCACTTCTCCCATTGCAAGAACTACCAATCTAGTTGGCCAAAGGATAATTCGAAGAGACTTGCAAAGATAACTCAATCATACATAAAATAATTCAGAGAAGATTCAAATATTATTCATAGATAAGCTGGATCATAAACCCACAATTCATCGGTCTCAACAAACACACCGCAAAAAGAGGGAGATTACATCGAATAGATCTCCATGAGAGTGGGGGAGAACATTGTATTGAGATCCAAAAAGAGAGAAGAAGCCATCTAGCTACTAGCTATGGACCTGAAGGTCTGAAGTAAACTACTCACACTTCATCGGAGGGGCTATGGTGTTGATGTACAAGCCCTCCGTGGTGGATGCCCCCTCCGGCGAAGCTCCGGAACAGGCCCCAAGATGGGATCTCGTGGATACAGAAGGTTGCGGCGGTGGAATTAGGTTTTTGTCTCCTGTTCTGATTGTTTGGGGATACGTAGGTATATAGGAGTACGTCGGTGGAGCAACAGGGGGCCACGAGGAAGGGGGCGCGCCCTAGGGGCACGCGCGCCCCACCCTCGTGACCGCCTTTGTTACGTCTTGGAGTAGGGTCCAAGTCTCCTGGATCACGTTCGGTGAGAAAATCACGTTCCCGAAGGTTTCATTCCGTTTGGACTCCGTTTGATATTCCGTTTCTTCGAAACACTGAAGTAGGCAAAAAAACAGCAATTCTGGGCTGGGCCTCCGGTTAATAGGTTAGTCCCAAAAATAATATAAAAGTGGAAAATAAAGCCCAATATAGTCCAAAACTATAGATAAAGTATCATGGAGCAATCAAAAATTATAGATACGTTGGAGATGTATCAATTTCCTCTTCTTCTTCCTCCTCCTCATTGTCTTCGGCAATGGAGGAGTGATCCTCGGCATCTTCGGACATTGCATCTGAAGCGCCCTTGCGAGGAGACCATCTCTGGTCCCCTTGGCCTTCTTCTTTGCCTTCTTCTCCGGCACCTCATAAGGCGCCGGAAACAGCATCTTCTCAGAAGTGGGGTTTCTGGGCCTTCGGGCAGCGGAGCCGGACAGTTAATCCGCTCCGCTATCTCTATCCAGGCCTGAAAAAATTGATAGTGAGGTTTAGATTCCTTCCTCAAATATGTCAGTAAAGGGTATGCCTTGAAAACATGAAAGAACTTACCGGGTTAGCCTTGCGAGTTAAGCTAAGCCCGCGATCCTCGGTCGTGGGCGGTGGTGTTTCACCGTCCTTGAAGAGCACCTTCCAGATGTCTCCGTGCATCATGTCGAAGAGCTCTAGTAGCGTCTGGTGCTTGGCCGGATCAAACTCCCAAAAATAGCAAGTCCGACATTGGCACGGAAGGATCCAACGAACGAGCATAACCTGGATCACGTTGACGACCTTGATTCTCTTGTTTATCATGTTCTGGACGCACGTGTGGAGCCTTGTCAGCTCATTTGAAGAGCCCCAGGCCAGTCCCTTCTCTTGCCAGGAGGTGAGCCGCATCGGGACTCCAGATCGAAATGTGGGGGCCGCCGCCCAGTTGGTGTCGCGCGGCTCGGTGATGTAGAACCACCCCGACTGCCACCCTTTGATAGTCTCCACAAAGGAGCCTTCGGGCCAGGTGACATTGGGCATCTTGCCCATCATGGCGCCTCCGCACTCTGCTTGTTGGCCGCTCACCACCTTTGGCTTCACATTGAAGGTCTTCAGCCATAGGCCGAAGTGAGGTGGGATGCGGAGAAAGGCCTCGCACATGACAATAAATGCCGAGATGTTGAGGATAGAGTTGGGGGCCAAATCATGAAAGTCTAGCCCATAGTAAAACATCAGTCCATGGACGAAAGGGTGGAGAGGGAATCCCAGCCCGCGGATGAAGTGTGTGATAAACACCACCCTCTCTTGGGGCTCCGGGGTAGGGACAATCTGTCCTTTGGCCGGGAGCCAGCGAGTTATTCCCTTGGCCAAGTATCTGGCCTCTCGGAGCTTCTTGATGTCCTTCTCCTTAATGGAGGAGTCCATCCACTTGCCTCCTGCTCCGGTTCTGGACATGAATGGAGAGCTTTTTTGGGCGGGGAAGGCAAGAGCTTGGGCGTTGGAGCTCGAGGATGGATGGGCAAAGGAAGGAGAAGGCGTGGGTGAAAGATGATGAATCCTTATCCCTTTATAAAGGCAGTAAAAGTCACGCGCCTCCCCACTCGCCTTGAAATTCGCCTATTCCCCAAGCACCGTGCAGATGACAAGGTTGGGTTACCCATGCCCGTATTGATGAGAATCCCGTAATAAGGGGACACGATCTCTGCTTTGACAAGACATGCCAAAGAAACCGCACCTTGAAACATGGAGCGGCAGGCTAAAAATGGTCCGAATAATGACCGGGCAGTGGCATGATGTCACGCTACAAAAAGTTGTCAGCGGATTGGACTCGTGAAATATTATAATCTCTACGGTTGTGTGTGGTACTTGTTTTGCAGAGCCGGACACGTTTTCTATGTTCGGAGGGCTATGTTGGAGTATTTGAAGAAGGAACCTGCCTTGCAATGCCGAAGACAATCTACGCGCTGGACCATCGTCATTGAAGCCTGGTTCAGGGCCTATTGAGGAAGTCCTGGAATAAGGGGTCCTCGGACAACCGGATTATATACTTTGGCCGGACTGTTGCACTATGAAGATACAAGATAGAAGACTTCGTCCCATGTCCGGATGGGACTCTCCTTGACGTGGAAGGCAAGCTTGGCGCTTCGGATATGTAGATTCCTTTCTTTGTAACCGACTTTGTACAACTCTAGCCCCCTCCGGTGTCTATATAAACTGGAGGGTTTAGGCTTCTAGGGTTTAGCCACAACAATCATAACCTCATAGGGTAGACTTCTAGGGTTTAGCCATTACGATCTCGTGGTAGATCAACTCTTGTAATACTCATATTCATCAAGATCAATCAAGCAGGAAGTAGGGTATTACCTCCATAGAGAGGGCCCAAACCTGGGTAAACATTGTGTCCCCCGCCTCCTGTTACCATTAGCCTTAGACGCACAAATCGGGACCCCCTACCCGAGATCCGCCTGTTTTGACACCGACAGCTGGTAGTACCGCACAAGCGGTACTACCACTTTGGGTAGCGGTACTACTGATTAGCCCATTAGGGTTCATCGAATCTGCGGTAGTGGGGTAGTAGCACGAGTCGTAGTACTATACGAGTGGTACTACCGCGCGAGACTATCGTCCTACTACCGCTTATTTAAAGAATGCCTAGAACAAGTGTCAGTGTCCAAAGTACTGGAGTGCGGTAGTACTGCTAGAGCGGTACCGCTCGCCAGCACGGTTCTACCGCTTGTGTGCTTCTAATAAGCCCAATCAGAAGATAGATGGTGCTCCACGTTGCCAAGAAGGAGGGAGGGTGCAAAGGTGAATGTGTACGTGTTTCCACCCTAACCTTTCCAAATGCAGAACCCCTCTTGATAGTATGGATTTCCTATGACTCGAATCCACCAAAAAGAAATGTGTACATGTTCATTCCACCCTAAACTGGGATTTCGGGATATGCGGCAGTTTAACCTTGCTCTTTTGGGTAAACATGGTTGGAGATTGATGACCAAGCTGAACTCTCTTTGTGCTCGAGTCCTCAAAGGACATTACTTACCAGATGGTGATTTCATGCAAGATACTACACCAAAGACGACCTTGGCAACTTGGCGTGCTATTATCACAGGGAGAAAAGCACTCAAGATCAGATTGTTGAAACAAGTTGGGAATGGATCTACCATCTCAGTTTGGACAAATAAGTGGATACCAGTGACTATATCCATGACTCCTTTGTTGAAGCCGGCACAAAGCACTATAGAAACTATCTAAGATTTGGTCGATGAGGACAATTGGACATGGCGACATCAATTGGACTAGCCATTTTAAGTATCCCACTATGTCATGGTGGTGGTGATGAGACCAGTCAGGAAACTACTCCGCAAAGACGACGTACCGTGCTCTTATGACTCAAATAGAGCAAGAAGCTCTTGAAGAAGGGATGGCCACCGGGACCTTACGGAATAATCAACAGATGTGCAAAGGCTCTTGGGAAGCTCAATGTGGTACTGAAAGTACGAGTGTTTTGGTGGAGAGTCCTTCATGGAATTGTCCCTAATGAGAACACTTTGAAACGGCGCCACGTAGCCAAAATTAGTCGTAATATCTACTGTGTGATGGAAGAGGATCTCCAACACGCATTGATTTCATGGTCACATGCAAAACATTTTGGAGGAAGCATATGCGTGGTCTGATCTTTGATTACTCAGACTGCACCCTAGCTCGTGGGCAAGGGACATTCTTTGTGATCCCAGGTTCTTGAACATGGAAAGAACAAAGATAATTACCATCATGTGGTCCATATGGCACTCACGCAATCACATAAAACATGATAAGGAGGGGCTTGACCCAACCACTTCCATCCAGCAGACTAGAGAGGCTCTTGTAGTTTTTGAGTTGCCAAGGGAGATCCCAATCATCCTTCCAGGACATGGCTGCAGGCCGTCGGAGGAGAACATCATCAAGCTCAACACGAACGGTGCTATAAATTTCACAGAAAATTGCAGCTGTCTTGGTGGTGCGGTTCGCTCAGAAGGAAAGTTCTTAGGTGTATGGTGTAAACCCCACACGGGTATTTTTGATCCACTTATAGCCGAAGCTTTTTCAATGCGAGATGGGGATCTATTTGCTAAATTATGAGGCTTCACACATGTGATACTGGAATTGGATTGTCCCGAGGTGGTATAACTCTGGAAACTAGCCACATTTCTCATTCCATCGTGGCTCCTCTGTTACTTGAAATTGGAGAGTTGGTTAGTGACTTCTCTTTATTTGATGTTCAACATGTAAATCAATCAGCTAATGTCCGAGCTCATCTCTGTGCCAAGCACGCTTGCGCATTGAGTGTGACTGAAAGCTAGCTCGATGTAACTCCAAGCTTCCTAGTGACCATCTTAAGAATGCTTTTGTTTGAATAAAAGATCTGAATTGCCAAAAAAAAGGAGTAGCTTGCCCCTCCATCCCAACGATGCGCTAAGGCTTGGAAGCTCACAAGATCAGCAGAATATAGCCCATTACTAGTTGGGCAGGCTACTATTAAAGGTTAGCGTCCAATTTAGTGGAAGCTTACTATTGAAAGTTCATTAACTGTTTCAGTACCACGCATGACTCACTGCGTGATTGCATCTAGGGTAGTTCGGCGAATGGTGGCCGCCGTCGGCAATAAACAACCGATCCAGATCAATGACGACGATAGCTGAAGCTATCGTGTTGCGCCCGGCGACCACTACGATACCGTTGATTTGTACTGTGTTTTCTATCCAAATTCCAAATTAGGATGCAACAATTTCTTGATTTAGATCGAATTAACTAGGCCAGTGATTTCTTTGTATTATCCTCACAAATCGGTATTGCAAATTACACATGCAGCATTGATTGTATCATTTAGATTTAACTTTTCGTCAATTGTGTTTGTATTTGTGTAGTCATAAAGAAGAAAATAATGTATTTGTTTGAAACAATTATAGGCACATTTAATCCTCCTGGTAGTCAAGAAGTCAAATTCAAGTCGTACAGATGTAAAAAAGAATTTAGCCCCACTCAACGTATAAATTTTCAAAAGCATCCAATATATTTGTTATGTTTTCTTTATTCTTGGGCCCCTATGTCTAAATCCTCGCTCCGCCACTGCCTCTATACTACATACATAGGTAAAACTACTGAACGTCAGACATCTCGACGATCTCTGTGCCCGACGCCAGTGGCGGAGCCAATCCCTGAATACAGCCAGGGCAAGACTTAAGTGTGACAGTGTGAGCTGCCACCTGCTCCAAGAAAATACTAATCCTTCTAACCATAGATTATCACTCGTGCTTAGAAGTAATTTTATGGACTAGCTCGGGCATCCGCCGAGGGTCGCCGGGAGGTGGCTCTGCCACTGCTCGACGCCGCGCAGACGGGTAAGTACGGAAGCTCCTCCGCCTATGGAAGCTCTGGGACCTCCTCCGCCTCTGCCTCTGCATTCGCGTCCATGTCCAGTTCGACGAACAGTGCCTTCGTCGTTGCCTGTTCTTGTCAGATCAACTGTCGGTTGACCTCGACGTAGGCCACATCCTAAATGGACTCAAGGATGGCAGTCTGCTCCGCCATCTTCATCACTTGGGCAGCCTCGTCTCCGCCTCTGCGTCTGCCATGGCGAAGCCCACACGGCAATGCCTCCTCCTCCTCCATGTGCTGGGCTTCCGGCGTCTGCCCCCTCCTCCTCCTGCTCCAATGGCTCCGGGGAATTTGGCGGAAGGTCGGCCGCTACTAGGAAAAGGGCTATAGATAATATGGACACTAATGGCGCACTAGACATGTGGTGCGCCACTACTATATAGCAATGGCGCACCATGTGTTGGTGCGCCATTAGTGTGATAGACACTAATGGCGCACCACATCCATGGTGCGCCACTATTAACAAACTTTTTTTCCAAAAATACTAATGGCGCACCAGGGCACAGTGCGCCATTGCTAGTTTTAACTAGTAATGGCGCACCACTCACCCCGTGTGCCACTACTATCATTTTTTTTCCAAAACTACTAATGGCGCACCACCAGCTGGTGTGCCATTAGTAACCGGGGTTACTAATGGCGCATTTGTAGGTGGTGCTCCATTAGTAACCTGGGACCAGCTAGATATTTTGGACAGCCACCTACACACTCACTTTCCCCACTTCATTCTCTCCACCTCCTCTTCCAAGCTTGTCTCGGCTGCCTCCTCCTCCTCACCTCATTTGCACCGTAGATTCATCCAAATTAAGTGGTTAAATTACCTTTTTTATAGGTAAGTAAGGGGAAAGCTTTCTTTATGTTGTAGATCTACTTTTTTCTCCCTCTAACAACGTGCACATGCACTTTTTATTGCCTAGCTAGATCTATGTATGTTTGTGGTGTTGCATATGTTTGTGGTGTTGCATATATGTTTGTGTTTGCAGGTACCGGTATTTGAAATGCGATAGTTGCCAATATTTTGCCGGAATGTTGATTCATTTCCGTTTCGGCGAGAATTTGGCACTATGCATTCTTTTTGGTCCTATTTTTAGGCAAAGTCATGCCAAATTTTTTCTTGATTCTAAAATATCGTTTTGCTCTACCCCACAGGCGACCATGGTCCGCATGATGGCCGAAGGCATTGTGAATAGGTTTTTGAGCTCTGCAAAGGCCGAGATGCTTCAAAAGAACGAGACGAAGATAAGATGTCCGTGTCAAAGATGCAAGCTGAGGAGCCTTGTGGACCCGGATTCCGTACAGGTGCGGGACCACCTGCTCCTGCGTGGTTTCATGGATGGCTGTCGGTGGCAAGGTGATGAAGATGATTATGAAGTCGTCCATGGGGCCCGGGCAAGAAATGAGGAAGGGCAGCAAGACAACCGCGGCGACGGCAGGCGAGAAGATGAAGAATCTCCAGGACATGATCACGAAGTAGATGCAGTACACAGTCATCATGTAGAAGATGCCGGACAAGATGATGATGAAGATGCCGGAGAAGATGAAGGGCATGATCATGAAGATGAAGATGCTGGAGCAGACGACGATGGACCATCGATGGGCTGGGTGCAGGACCCTCATATTCAAGAACTGCTTCTCAAGCAGACGGATAACACAAGAGCTGCCGCCCGAGAGAAAGCCAAGCTAGATCAACTAGAGATAGACGCGGTTAATCCATTGTATGAAGGATGCAGGCCCGAGGATACACACCTGAAAGTAACACTCATGGCTCTGGAGATGAAGGTAAAACACAAAATGACCGACGCATGCTTCGACGAGAACATGTCATTCTGGCACGAACGTCTTCCCAAGGGGAACAAGTGCCTGACCAGTTTCGAGGAGGCGAAGAAAATCGTGTGTCCTCTGGATTTACCGCACGTGAAATACCATGTGTGCATGAACAATTGCATCATTTATCGGGATGAGCACGCAGAGTCTACCATATGTCTGGTGTGCGGCGTCACTCGATACAAGAAGAGGAAGAAAGCTCCTCGAAAAGTGGTGTGGTACTTTCCGATCACTCCTCGTCTGCAGCGGTATTTCGTGGACCCTAAGGTAGCAAAGCTCCTACGTTGGCGCGTGAATAGGGAGGAGAAGAAGTGAGAAGATGACGCAAATGATCCGGAGATATATAAAAAACAAGATGTTGAGTCACCGTAAGGATGGGAGCCAGTGGCAAGCGTTGAACTTCGAACACACAGAATTTGGGAGCGATCTAAGGAACATCGTGCTGGGCGTGAGCACCGATGGAGTCAATCCGTTTGGCAGCCAGAGAAGAACACATAGCACCTAGCATGTGTTTGTGTGGATGTACAACCTTCCCCCCTGGTTGTGCATGAAGAGGAAGTACATTCACATGAGTATGCTAATTGAAGGGCCAAAACAACCAGGGAACGACATCAGCCTGTATCTGGGGCTGCTGAAAGAGAAGCTAGACATGTTGTGGAAAATGCCAGCCAATACGTGGGACGCCACAGAGAAAGAATATTTCCCTTTGAGAGCCGCACTGCTCACGATGGTGCAGGACTATCTCGGTTACGGATATGTCGCGGGGCAGGTGGTCCACGGATTTTCTGGATGCGTCAGGCGCATGGATGGACAACATATCGCTAGCTAGATAGAGATCTCGGGTCTTCGAAAACCATGTTCATGGGACATCGGAGGTGGCTTCGCGACGATGACTCATGGAGGAAACGCAAGGATCTGTTCGATGGTGAAACCGAACCCCGAAGACACCCGCGTACGAGGAGCGGCGAGGAAATAGACGAGCTGTTGAAAAATTGGAAAGATTGCCCACTGCCGGGAAAGAAGCAAAAGGCGCCAGAGCCGGGAAAGAAGAAAAAGGCACCAGAGCCGCTGCTGAAGGTATGGAAAACGAGGTCCGTTTTCTGGGACTTGCCATACTGGAAGATCCACCGTGTGCCTCACAGCCTTGATGTCATGCATATCACGAAGAACGTGTGCGAGAGTCTTCTTGGTACCCTGCTCAACATGCCAGAGAGGACCAAAGATGGGACGAAAGCAAGGGCAGACTTGAAATCAATGGGCATCAGGGAGGAGCTTCATGCTAATGATGATGATGATGAGGCGAAGCAGGACACGGGAAGTCCTCGCAAAGGCAAAAAGGCCAAGAAGACCAAAAATGACTTCCCTCCCGCGTGCTTCACTCTAAGTCAGGAGGAGATCGATCAGTTTTTCACCTGCCTCATAGGAGTAAAACTTCCTTACGGTTACGCGGGGAAGATAAGCAGATACCTAGACTCAGCGAAGCAGAAGTTCAGCGGGATGAAGTCTCACGACTGTCACGTGCTGATGATGCAGATACTTCCAGTTGCAATCCGTGAGATCATGGACGCACACGTCCGTGAAACGCTATTTGGCCTATGCAACTTTTTCGACGTCATCTCTCGGAAGTCGGTTGGTGTGAGGCAACTCAGAAGGCTACAGGAAGAGATCGTGGTGATACTATGCAAGCTTGAGATGTACTTCCCGCCCGCATTATTTGATGTTATGGTGCATCTGCTGGTCCACATCGTGGAGGATATCATACAACTCGGGCCGACGTTCCTGCACAGCATGATGCCCTTCGAAAGGATGAATGGTGTCATCAAAGGAAACGTTCGCAACATGTCACGTCTAGAGGGAAGCATAGCCAGGGGCTTTCTGACTGGAGAGTGCATCTCCTACTCCACGAATTATCTAGGCATCAAGAACCCCGTTGGTCTGTCCGTCAACAGGCACCTCGGCAGGCTCGCTGGATGGGGTCATGATAATCCCCAGTGCAGGGAATCATCATAGCAATTCCTAAAGGTGGAAGTGATAAGTATGGAGTGTCGAACCCACAAGGAGCTAAAGGTAAGATCAGTATTCTCTCAAGCCCTATCTGCCACTGATACGCCTCTACGTGCACCGAACGTTTGCTTCCAACTAGAAACAAGAAATAAAACTGTGTTGTGGGTATAAAGAGGATAGATTTGTATGATATCGGAGAGCTAAAATATAAAAGTAGGTGATGTTATCATAAAGTTAGAATATATTGCTAAATAATATAAATAGCGAGTGTGGAATAATGGTGGATCGGTGTGCGGAATTGTCCTAAGCAATTGTTAACAAGATCGATAGTCGTCATTGCAATTTCATATGAGGGAGAGGCATAAACTAACATACTTTTCCTACTTGGATCATATGCACTTATGATTGGAACTCTAGCAAGCATCCGCAACTACTAAAGATCATTAAGTAAAACCCAACCATAGCATTAAAGCATCAAGTCCCCTTTTATCCCATACGCAACAACCCCCTTACTCGGGTTTGTGTTTCAGTCACTCACGCAACCCACTATAAGCGAATCATGAACGCATTGCAACACCCTACAGAGGGAATCCCTCACGCTTGCGCGACACGGAGGGCACCATAGGACAACACCAATAATAAAACATACATCTCGTACCGATCTAGATCATCAGTCAACTCAAGGACAAAAGATATCTACTCAAAACATCATAAGATGGCAACACATCATTGGATCATAATATGTGGCATAAAGCACCATGTTCAAGTAGGGATTACAGCGGGGTGTGGGAGAGTGGACCGCGTAAAAGAGATGAGGATGGTGATGATGATGGTGATGTTGATGAAGACGATCACTGCGGCGATGATTCCCCTCCCGATGGCACTCCGGTGCAACCAAGAGAGAGGAGGAGAGGTTCTCCCCCTTGTGCTTCCTCCTCCATGGCTTTCCCCCTCTGGTCCTTGGCCTTCATGGAGATGATGGCCCCTCCGAGATCCTCCTCCATGGCCTTCGGTGATGATGGCCCCCTCCGGCAAGGTGCCAGAGAGGGCCTAGATTGATTTCTCGTGGCTATAGAGGCTTGCGGCGGCGGAACTTCTGATCTAGGTTAATTCCCGAAGGTTTCTCTATTTATAGGAATTTTTGGCGTTGGTTTCACGTCAGGGAGGTCTCCAGGCTGTCCACGAGATAGGGGGCCACGCCCTAGGGGGGCGTGGCCCCCACTCTCATGGGAAGCTCGGGACTCTTCTCGCCCAACTCCGATGCTCTGTGATCTTCTTTTGGTCCATAAAAAATCCTCAAAAATTGGCACGTTAATTGGACTCCGTTTGGTATCCCTTTTCTGTAAAACACAAAAACAAGGAGAAAACAGAAACTGGCACTGGGCTCTAGGTTAATAGGTTAGTCCCAAAAATCATATAAAATGACATATAAATGCATATAAAACATCATAGATGGATAATATAATAGCATGAATACTTCATAAATTATAGATACGTTGGAGACGTATCAGCATCCCCAAGCTTAATTCCTGCTCGTCCTCGAGTAGGTAAATGATAAAAGAAATAATTTATGAAGTGTGAATGCTAGAAGGTGCACAAGTTTGATCAATGATAATTTCAATCACCTTTTCTAGCATCAATATGTGTCATAATAGTAGCTTATCTCATAAAACTTTTCATGATCAAGTAACAATTTATTCACAATGTTAAGTATGGTTCAAAAACTTCATTGAGAACTAACAAACTATAATCACAGTCATTGAAGCAATTGCAATTTATCATAACATCAGAAAGAGAATAGAGCTTTTCAGCAAGTCCACCTACTCAACTATCATATAGTCTTCTACAATTGCTAACACTCACACAATACTTGTGGTTATGGAGTTTCCATCGGACACTGAGAAAGATAGGGGCTTATTGTGTTGCCTCCCAACGTATTCACCTTTAGGTGATGTCAACAATAATAGCCCATGCTAACTTACATCCAATTGGATATATATATATATATATATACATCATGATCTTTCAAACACGAGGAGCTTGCCAAAGGATAAAATGAAAAAGTGAAAGGTGAGGATCACCTTGAGTCAAGCATAAAGTAAAAACATAAAGTAAAAGATAGGCCCTTCGCAGAGGGAAGCAGAGGTTGTCATGCGAGTTTAGGGTTGATGCACAAAATCTTAATGCAAAAGAACGTCACTTTATATTACCCCTTGTATGTGGACCTTTATTACGCAGTCCGTCGCTTTTATTACTTCCACAACAAAATCGTACAAAGCTTATTTTCTCTGCACTAATAAGTCATACATATTTAGAGAGCAATTTTTATTGCTTGCACCGATGACAACTTACTTGAAGGCTCTTACTCAATCCGTAGGTAGGTATGGTGGACTCTCATGCCAAAACTGGGTTTATGGGTATTTGGAAGCACAAGTAGTATCTCTACTTAGTGCAAGGAATTTGGCTAGCATGAGGGAGAAATACAAGCACAACATGTTTGGAAGGTCAATGAAAAAATACTTTAACTGAGATGTCGGAAAACATAAACCATTACGTTGTCTTCATTGTCCAACGTCAACTCTTTTAGCATGTCATACTTAATGAGTGCTTCACAATCATAAAAGATGTCCAAGATAATATATTTGTGTGTGAACCTCTCTTTCCTTATTACTTCCTATTAATTGCAACGATGACAAAAACTACGTTTGCCAACTCTCAACAACTTTTATGCCTCATACTTTCTATGTGTGAAGTCATCACTAACCATGTTATAAGCATATGAAACATATAAAAATTCAGATTTATGACATTCAATTCATTCCCCCCATTTACTCATAGGATATACATGAAGCACATGAGTAAATGACAAACTACTCCAAAAGATATGAGTGAAGGATACTAAGTAGGCAAATAATTAACTAGCCATGGGAGGGTTCCTTTTCTATTCAAAATTTCAGATCCAATGATTTTATTCAAACAGCAAGTAAAACAAAATAGAATGACATTGCAAGGATAGCACAACTCATGTAAAGAAGCAAAAACTTAGGTTCAACCGATACTAACCGATAGTTGTTGAAGAAGAAAGGTGGGATGCCTAATGGGGCATCCCCAAGCTTAGATGTTTGAGACTTCTTGGAATATTATCTTGGGGTGCCTTGGGAATCCCCAAGCTTGAACTTTTGTGTCTCCTTAATTCTTCTCATATCATGGTTTCTCTTTTTATCAAAAGCTTCATCCACACCAAACTCAACAAGAACTCGTGAGATAGGTTAGTATAAACCAATGCAAAACCTTATCATTTTCTACTGTAACAAATCACTAGAATTATTATTCAACATTGCATACTAAATGCCTCTGCATATTTAATACTCCTATCCTCAAATAGAATCATTAAACAAGCAAACATATGCAAACAATGCAAACATAACAGCAATCTGTCAAAACAGTACAGCCTGTAAAGAATGCAAGAGTATCAATACTTCCCTAACTCAGAAAATTATGAGAGAAAATTCCCACTGTAGTATATTTATCAGATCTCATTATGCAAAATGTTTCAACATTATATCATGCTCTGACTTTTCTAGGGAATTTTTGCAACAGAGGTAAACTTTCTGTTTTCAAACAGCAACACGTATACTAGCAAAATAAACATGGTAAAGGCTATCCTTGACATTTTTATTGAAATAAAGATGCAAAGCACTATTCTGAATAACAGCAAGCTAATACTAAAAAAATAAAATGACACTCCAAGTAAAACACATATCATGTGACGAATAAAAATATAGCTCCGAGTAAAATGTACCGATAGTTTTGAAGACGAAAGAGGGGATGCCTTTCGGGGCATCCCCAAGATTAGGTGCTTGAGTCTTACTTGAATATACCTTGGGCATCCCCAAGATTAGGGTCTTTCCACTCCTTATTCTCATCATATCGATATCTCACCCAAAACTTGAAAACTTCAATCACACAAAACTTAATGGAACTTCGTGAGATAGGTTAGTATGATAAAGAGTAAACCATGCACTTTGGTACTGTAAAAGACAAGGTTCATAATTGTTTTCACATAATGCATAATGTACCATATCATTTCTACCATTTATATTGTGAAATATAAGCCATAGAAACTAGAAAACAAGCAAACTATGCGATGAAAACAGAATCTGTCAGAAACAGAACAGTCTGTAATTATCTGAACAATAACCATACTTATGCTACTCCAAAAATTATGAAACAAATTGGTGGACGTGAGGAATTTTTCTATTAATCTTTTTCAAAAATAATCAACTCAAAAGCACTCTTCTGTAAAAAAATGACAGCTAATATCGTGAGCGCAAAGTTTCTGTTTTTTACAGCAAGATCACATTAACTCTCACCCAAGTCTTCCCAAAGGTCTTACTTGGCACTTTATTGAAAAAATAAGCTATAAAACATGATTACTACAGTAGCTTAATCATGTAGACTCACAAAAACAGTAATGGTAAATATTGGGTTGTCTCCCAACAAGCGCTTTTCTTTAATGCCTTTTAGCTAGGCATGATAATTTCAATGATGCTCGCATAAAAGAAAAGATTTGAAACATAAAGAGAGCATCATGAAGAATATGACTAGCACATTTAAATCTAACTCACTTCCTATGCCTAGGGATTTTGTGAGCACACAATTTATAGGAACAAAAGTCAACTAGCATATGAAGGCAAAACACGTATAACTTCAAAACTTTAAGCACATAGAGAGGAAACTTGACATTATTGCAACTCCTAAAAGCACATATTCCTCCCTCATAATAATTTTTAGTAGCATCATGAATAGCAACTTTGTTCTCATACTCAATTGGAACCTCTTCCGAAATAGTGGAATACTAACTAAAATTGACACTCTTCCAAATCCACTTTCATAAATATCGTACGAAGATTCAACACCCTCCAAGATAGTGGGATCACTAATTCCTAAAGTTGACACTCTTCCAAAACCACTTTAAATTATAGTATTATTCATACTCCAAAAGATATAAGTGAAATTCCTGGAGCATTCTACAATTAATATAGACTAGCCAATATCCAAGCTCAAAATATATAAGTGAAGCGTACGAAGCATTCTATAAAACCATACTCAAACGATTTAAGTGAAGCACAAAGAGCAATTCTATAAGACCATACTTAAAAGATATAAGTGAAGCACATGAAGTATTCAATAAATAAATGAAGAGATATCTCACACTAGCATGATTCTTAAAGAAAAACAAAAACACAAAGGGCACAAACAATGTGAACAAAACAAAAACCGAGGTATACCGATATTTGTTGAAGAAGAAAGATGGGATGCCAACCGGGGCATCCCCAAGCGTAGATGCTTGAGTATCCTTTGAAATATTTACTTGGGGTTCCTTGGGCATCCCCAATCTTGAACTCTTGTCTCTCTTTATTCTTCTCACATCGGTAACTACTCGTTCTTCAAATACTTCATTCACAAAAACTTAAACAAAAACTTTGTGAGATCCGTTAGTGTAATAAAGCAAACTACCACTTTAAGGTACTGTAATTAACTCATTCTTTGTTTATATTGGTGTTAAACCTACTGTATTCCAACTTCTCTAAGGTTCATACCCTACATACTAGCCATAGGTGCATCAAAATAAGCAAACAACACACGAAAACAGAATCTGTTAAGAACAGGACAGTCTGTAGTAATCTGAAAGTTTAGTAAACTTCTATAACTCCAAATATTATGAAATAAATTTTACAATTTGAAACATTTGTACAGAATTAATGTGCAGAAAGTTTCAGACCCGTTTGACTTTCCAGTAAAAAATGTAAATTCATGCACTACAGCCAAAGTTTCTGTCTTTGTTCTGCACAAAGTAAGCAAGCAATCTTATCATACTAAAACCAAAGCTTGGCACATTATTTTTATAAAACAATGAATATATACAAGGGGATAATTATTTACAGAGAAACTTCCATGAAAAATTCTACATTGTTTCCGTGAGCATGAACACAAGTGCTCAAGGTCGACCCTCACTTCTTCAATGCATAACTTTCCAATCACTTCTCTTTTTGAAAAACTTTTTTAGGCATGAGAGGCAAGTAAATATTCTTTTTGGTATTTTCGTTCTTTTTAAAAAAATTGTATGTTTAACCCACAACTAAACAGAAACAAAAAAGTGAAAAAAACAAAAATATACTTAGTGAAGAAAGCAAACAAGCACACACGAGAATATCAACTCCACGCTATTGCTCCCCGGCAACGGCGCCAGAAAAGAGCTTGATAATCTCCAAGTGCAGGGAATCATCGTGGCAATTCCCAAAGGTGGAAGTGATAAGTATGGAGTGTCGAACCCACAAGGAGCTAAAGGTAAGATCAATATTCTCTCAAGCCCTATCTGCCACTGATACGACTCTACGTGCACCGAACGTTTGCTTCCAACTAGAAACAAGAAATAAAACCGTGTTGTGGGTATAAACAGGATAGCTTTGTATGATATCGGAGAGCTAAAATATAAAGTAGGTGATGTTATCATGAAGTTAGAATATATTACTAAATAATAAATAGCGAGTGTGGAATAATGGTGGATCGGTGTGCGGAATTGTCCTAAGCAATTGTTAACAAGATCGATAGTCGTCATTGCAATTTCATATGAGGGAGAGGCATAAACTAACATACTTTTCCTACTTGGATCATATGCGCTTATGATTAGAACTCTAGCAAGCGTCCGCAACTACTAAAGATCATTAAGGTAAAATCCAACCGTAGCATTAAAGCATCAAGTCATTTTATCCCATACGCAACAACCCCCTTACTCGGGTTTGTGTTTCAGTCACTCACGCAACCCACTATTAGCGAATCATGAACGCATTGCAACACCCTACAGCGGGAATCCCTCACACTTACGCGACACTGAGGGCACCATAGGACAACACCAATAATAAAACATACAACTTGTACCAATCTAGATCATCAATCAACTCAAGGACAAAAGATATCTACTCAAAACATCATAAGATGGCAGCACATCCTTGGATCATAATATGTGGCATAAAGCACCATGTTCAAGTAGGGATTACAGCGGGGTGTGGGAAGTGGACCGCGTAAAAGATATGAGGATGGTGATGATGATGGTGATGTTGATGAAGACGATCACCGCGGCGATGATTCCCCTCCCGATGGCACTCCGGTGCCACCAAGAGAGAGGAGGAGAGGTTCTCCCCCTTGTGCTTCCTCCTCCATGGCTTTCCCCCCTCTGGTCCTTGGCCTTCATGGATATGATGGCCCCTCTAAGATCCTCCTCCATGGCCTCCGGCGATGATAGCCCCCTCCGGCAGGGTGGTAGATAGGGCCTAGATTTATTTCTCGTGGCTACAGAGGCTTGCGGCGGCGGAACTTCCGATCTAGGTTAATTCCCGAAGGTTTCTCTATTTATAGGAATTTTTGGTGTTGGTTTCACATCAGTGAGCTCTCCGGGCTGTCCATGAGATAGGGGGCCACGCCATAGGGGGGGGGGGCCGCCCCCACTCTCGTGGGCAGCCCGGGACTCTTCTGGCCCAACTCCGATGCTCCGTGGTCTTCTTTTGGTCCATAAAAAATCCTCAAAAATTGGCACGTCAATTGGACTCCGTTTGGTATCCCTTTTCTATAAAACACAAAAACAAGGAGAAAACAGAAACTCGCACTGGGCTCTAGGTTAATAGGTTAGTCCCAAAAATCATATAAAATGACATATAAATGCATATAAAACATCATAGATGGATAATATAATAGCATGAATACTTCATAAATTATAGATACGTTGGAGACGTATCAGGTCACCGTGAGGGTCGCCGCGAAATGCATGTCGACTTTGAGGGTTCACTCGCCAACTTTGAAAGAGCAAACCTAGTCGCGCTACAACACATAGACGTGGTCGATCCTTGGGTGGTAGAGCACAAAACCTTTATTGAGATGACGTACAATGACCGAGGCCAACAGAGGACGGACAGAGATATAATCAAAGAGCACAACTCATGTTTCACCAGTTGGTTCAAGCAGAAGCTTCTGTCGTACCCTTTACATGAGGATTCTTCCGCGGAAGAACAACTCATATTCGCCTTGTCACAGGGTGCCGAGCACAACCTGATGACATATGAGGCGTACGACATCAACGGCTACACATTCTTCACTGACGAAAAGGACATGAAGAGCGATGGTTATCAGAACTCCGGGGTAATGATGGAATCCTACACCGGTAACGACAAGGGATACTACGGAAGGATCAAGGAGATCTGGGAGCTGAGCTACGCTGGAGAGAAGTTCCTGATGTTCCGTGTCAGATGGGCCAAGGGCGTCCTAAAAGAAGACCGGTATTTCACCACCATGATTATACCCGAAGCCAAATCCAAGACCGCGGGCGCAAACATCACCGGGAAAAATGAGCCATGGGTACTGGCTTCCCAAGAAGACCAATGCTTCTTCATTACCGACTCGCCAAAGCCCAGTCGTGTTGTCATGAGGAGAGGCAAAAGGAAGATCATCGGAATGGATGGAGTCGCCAATGAGCAAGACTTCGACAAGTACGGCGACCCGAAGATGGAACATGACGACGACGATGAAGTACCAGCATACACCACAAGAAGTAGGACAACCCTACCTAAAGGACGTCCGTTCAAGAGAAGAACTCCATTTGCGAAAAATAAGGGCAAGAAGATTGTGAACAGATAGCTAGCTAAGATTGATTGTATTCAAATTGTTGCCTTCATTTCTCATGAATATTTTTTCAAATTTGATGAAATTTTTTCATATTCATAAATGTTTTATGAATTCACAAATGAATGCAACTAAAAATCCAAAAAATATTGATGATATTTTTAAATAACAAATTTTATGATATTTTCAAATAACAAATTTGATGATATTTTTCATATTCATAAATATTTTCAAATATCAAATTTGATCATACTTTTTCACATTCATAAATGTTTTCAAATTTGATCGTCATTTTCCAAAAAAATTATTAGACGCAACTAAAAATAATAGAAAAAAGTTACTTATGGCGCACCCCCCGCGCCAGATCCCCCTCCATCTCGATCGCTATCCCCCTCGCCGCCGAGGACCCCCAGCACCCTCCCCCGCTCCACCACCACCGACGAACCCCCGCACCCTTCCCCGCTCCACCGCCGCCGCCGACCCCCCGCACCCTCCCCCGCTCCACCACTACCGACGACCCCCGCACCCTCCCCCGCTCCACCGCCGCCGCCGAACCCCCGCACCCTCCCCCGCTCCACCGCCGCCGCCGACCCCCCGCACCCTCCCCCGCTCCACAGCCGCCGACAACCCCCCGCACCCTCCCCTGTCTTCTCGCTCGGTTCCCCCGAACGGAATCGGCCGAGCGCACCACCCACCCCCTCCCTCCCCCCCCCCCCCCCGAGCGAGACCTAGGGTTCAAGCCGCCGCTGCCGGCCCTCTGCTAGGCAACAAAAAATCCTAAAAAACTTACTAATGGCCGCTAGGGGGTGCGCCATTGCTATCCAAAAAAAGAGATTACTAATGGCGCACTGCCTGGAGATGCGCCATTGCTATCAAAAAAATACTAATGGCGCACCGCTAGGGGGTGCGCCATTACTAACCTTCCCCCTCTAGCTAATTCCCCCTTCACCCGATCCCTTCATCCCTCCCTCGCCAGATCCCCCTTCCCTCGCTCGCCACACCCACTCTGACGACCCCCGCGCCTGCTCCACACCCGCTCCGATGACCCCCTCGCCCGCTCCGACGACTACCATGCCCGCTCCGACGAGGTGCTCTGACCGAACAGCGGTAGGGTTCCAGCGCCGCCGCCGGCCCTGCCTCGCCGCCTCGGTCCTCGGGGAAGAAATAACGTGCTGCCTCCTCGACGCGCCGCCGCCCGCAGCCTCCTCGACGCCGGCGTCCTCTAGGTGATTCCTCCTCTCTCCTCCCCTCCTTCCCCCTAGGTTTCTCTGCAGGTACTAACACTTCCCTGCCTCCTTCCCCCTGCTCAGGTCCTCCCCGACAGCCGCGTGGTCTTCTCCCCGTCTCAGCTGCGTGGTCTTCGACGACGACGCCCTCGCGTGCAGGTTTGCCTCTTTTTTTTTCTTCCTACAATCTTCCAAGGTAGAGGTTCATTTGTCTGGCTTTTGTTTAGAAGAAGTTTTTGGTTTGGGGTTCATTCGTTCTATGATATGCAACTAGGAGTGAGTGATGCTGCTTGGTGTGCTTAGATGTAAATACATCCTTTGTGGACATAACAGATATTATATTAGCATGTTGGAGAGTTATTTAATTAACTACATTGTCTATTGAGTTGTCACTATTGCTGTGTTTTGTTTATCCTCTTCAGTTGATTATGTTATTGCCAATGTCAATGTAGCTAAATTGGCCATGTGATGTTTTTTTGTTGTTTCGAAGCAAGATATGAACTGGGATGCAAATATCCCAGTGAAGCTCTCAGCATTTGTTATGTTATTGCTCATTTCAATATCAGCAGTGCAATGTGGCTAAATTGGCCATGTGTTCTTTTGTGTTCTTTCGAAGCAAGATGCGAATAGGATGCAAATATCCCAGTGAAGCTGGTATCTGTTAATGTGGCACTTGCTAGCTCTGCAGAATGGAAGCTCTCACCTGGTGAAGCGCCGCGGCTTCCTATGTTCTTCACGGGGAGCTAGGCTGGTTGGTAAGGGCCCATGGCCATAGTTATAATATATGGTGCGATCAAATGGTACTGTAATTGGATTAGGATATAAGTTAATGCATTAGCAGAGGATTATCCTAAACTGGCATGGTTACTTCTGAGAGTGTTGTCTACTGCTTTGATATCTACTAGTAAACTGACATCTTTTATCATCGGTATAATATTCATATTAAGGAGTTTCTATAAGTTCATCGTTCTTACCTGCAAATTTAAAATGAAAGCACAATCAATCCATATTAAAGACTTTAGGTTGGTTTTGTTTTGAAGGTTCTTACTAGGGTTCTTCTTGGCTGCAATTCCCTGGTATATTGGTGCTTTTCTTCTATTCTTTGTTGCTTTGGATCACCGGGAGAAGCCTGGATTGATTGCCTACATAGTTGCTGTAAGTACTCCATTTTCTAAAGCTTATCACATAGTACTAGCATTTTCTTCTGGTGCAAAAGAAAATGGTTGTTGTTTGTCTTTTGTATAAAATGAACTGAAAACAATTAGATACTTATTAATGTTTCATTACACGAATACTTCCTGTAAAGTTGATTTTATAAAGTTGTGTGATCTTTGTTTCTGAGACTGAAAGTGCTTCTATCTCCAAAAAAGAAGAAGAAGAAAATTAAAAGTGCTCATCCTAGTGGCAGGCACAGCTCCTGTGTTGCTAGGTAAAGATTTCCCTGATACTTCAGTGAGTTGTCATAGCTGCTGCATCCTATAACAATGATTCCATTATATTTTTCTCAGTATCTGAATCATGTCGATGTTTAAATATTTAAAACATACTTTATAATGTATACAAGCCTTCCTCTCATGCATAATGTGGACATGCTCCCCGACCATTGCTGCTGGGAGCTTGATGGCATCTTGCCGCACGCCCTTCCCTTTTAATGATGCTCCTTAGAGATCTACACCACCTTGTATTATCATTTTGGACCAGTGATTGTTGTATCCTCGTTTTTGGAAGTGTCATGTCACTTCACCCATATCGTGTATCAAAACAGCGTAGGGAACATGGTATTTTTTATATTGTTTTGATTCGACACTTATGCATTTCATTCATCTAATTACTGTAACATGTTCTGCCATTTCAAGCCATATATACTATTCTGAGAAATGTATAACAATGATTGCTGTAGTAGCTCTGGGCAGAGCATGGCATGTTACTACCATAGAGGTACCCAAATATGTAGGTGTAGTTTGTGTTTTTATTTGTTCATACTGTCACTGTATTGCTCAATTAGACAATTAGTGTTTATGAAGAGGAAGAATAAAGCTGCTGCTGTTGCTGTTATGCCTGTATTCACTGCTGCTGCTGCTGCTGTACTTGTGATGATGTTGTACATGTGATGATGCTACTTGTGATATTCTGAAATGACCCATTGGGGACTTCATTACGCGGGGATAATGATTTTGCAGGTACCCCGAGAGGCCCTTGAGTTTGCCAGAATGTCGATTAACTTCCGTTCCGGCAAATTCGGGTACTCCATATGTCCTATTTTCAGCAAAGGTCATGCTGAAATTTTCCGTGAATTTTAGCATGACTTTGCTAAAAATAGGACATATGGGGTACTTGCGACTAATGCATGGGCCGGGGTATCTTAGTACTTAATTAAGTAATATCAACTGCCCCTTTATTCTTGCTGCATTAAACCATAGGTGGCAATAGAGCCAAGTGATTAGGCCCAACTTAGAATTCTCCTTCCCTTTTCTTGATAGGGTATATGATTAGAAGATACCCATATATATCAGTCAACCTAGGGTGCCTCGACATCGATAAACCCTAAATGATGAAAACTTAACTTAGCATTGAGGGTGCCTCAGCGTCGACAAACCCTAAATTATAAAACCTTGGATTTTAGGGTCCCTCGGTGTCGATAAAAACCTAAATGATGAAAGCTTAGACTTTTAGGGTGCCTCGGCGTCGACAAACCCTAAATGATAAAAGCTTAGCTTTTAGGATGCCTCGGTGTTGACAAGCCCTAAATGATGAGACCATGATCTTGTTCCTTGACAATAACCAACTTTTTGACCAAACTTTTTTCCTATTTAGAGAGAAACATGGCCCACAACAATGAGGTCGGCGGTTCGGGCAAGCAATTCTGGGAGCTGTCCCAGGAGATGGAGGAAGAACCTCACCGCTATGAGGACGCCGCGGAAGACACCGATCCTGACTACACAACCCCTAGTGGCGTCGGGGATGACACCACTGATGTTGCCACCGAGGATGCCACCATTGATGATGGCAGCGCACGCACAGATGGCAGCCAACCGAAGAGGCAAAGGAAGGACCGGCGCCCGAACGTGCTTAGCACCGTCAAGGAGGAATTTACTGAAGTGTCCTCCGATGGTCATCCAACGGCGCCCAAAGAATTAGTCAAGGGGTACTCGGTTCAGCTCGGGTGCATTCTCCGGAGCACCGTCTAGATCAACACCGAGAACCTAAGGCATCCTGACCAAGGGAATTTGGGCAGCCTCCTCTTCACGAAGCTGCACGAACGATACAAGTTCCCCGCTGACTTTGCAAACAAACGCCTCTCAGGGAATAAAGTGAACAGTGCTGCTCATGAAGATGAGCACGGCCCTGTCTACTTGGAGAAGCGCGGTGAAGAGAATGATTGACAAAGGTGATAGTTATTAGAAGATCAAGGCGAAAAATCCTTCGATCAACGAAGATGACTACAAGGAGTTCAAGATCAAGTGCGAGAGCAGCGCAACCGTGGAATCAAGTCAGTGGGAGAAATAAATGCGGGACTTGAACTTAGGGGTCCACCAACTCGGTCCCGGCGGTTACAGAGTGGCAGAGCCTATATGTGACAAGGAGGATGCGAAGCGTGCCGAGCAAGGCCTACCGCCCCGCTTCGAGAAATACCGTGACAAGCAGACCAGGAACTATGTCAGGGCCCGGTACAAGGAGGACCTGATAACAAAGGAGCTTACCACAGATGCGAAGACCAAGGCGCTTGAGCGTGTTCTGGTAAGGAATACACCCCCGCGTAATTAGCTCCATATGGTTGCATTCTAATTAATGAAGCCAAATTTCTAAATGGTTCACATTCCTTCCACAGGAGACTCAAAGCAGTAACGCAGGGTCATCTTAGAGCTCCCCTTGGGACAGCACTTTAAATAGGGCGTTGAACGTAATGAAAAACAAGGATAAGCTCAGTAAGCCGTCGTCAGCTGGTCGCTTGGCCGGCAAAGGCTTGTCCATAAAATGGTCGTCATACTATAATGCTGGTGGGCGAAAGGAGAGAAAGACCAACTCGGAAAGCCAGTCGCACAAGGTTCAAGAACTCAAGGCACAAGTGGCACGGATTCCAGAGATGGTCCAAGAGCAAGTGCAACAACAACTGGGAACAATGCTCACCGCCATTGTGCCTACCTTGATTCAGGGGCTGCAGACGTGGATTGCGGGCGGCCAACAGGGGCCGCCCCCGGTTCCCAGCTTCACGACCAGCAACTCGCACAACGCGTAGGCGGCGCCATTGGTGTCTCCGGCGGTGGCGGTATTGGTGTCTCCGGCGCCGGCACGGGCATTGGAGCTTAATGCACCCGGGTGTACGTCGGCCGGCACCTCGGCATCAAGCGGCCCCTCCGTCAGTTGCACGCCCGCCGTTGGCGGTGCCTCAACATTAGCCGAGCTCGACGCCATCACGGTAACTAAGCCTCTCCACCGATGACTTCATCTCCTTGCCTTTGGCTGGGCATCCCTGACGCCCTACATGTTTTCGCACGGCGCCGCCGACGTTCCATGCACTCTCCTGCACTTCGTGGGCGGCGAGTTGATCGATGTCGCCAAGGGCAGAATTGTTTAACTGGGCAACTCCGTGTTCCATGGTAATCCGATGCCACCCACCGTGTATAGGGTTGAACTGGTTCGGGTGCTACCAGGCTGCGACAAGTTGTTACCTCCAATTCGACCCGATGGGGCCGACGAAGATGATGTGATGACCCTCAGCGCCTGCGTAAGCTATCCCCTGCTTTGGTCTAAGAGCCAGATTCGTTTGGGGGCGGGGGACACCACCCCACAGACAACACCGCCAGTCGTGCCGGCGCCAAGCCATGGCAAGACCGCCGCAACGCTATCGGACATGCCGGACATCCCTATGGCAAAGGATCCGGACATGCATATGGCACAGGATCTTGACGACGACGACAACGACGACGGTACATTTACCATCGTCGATAAGTACTTTGCCGAACATGGGTAAGGTGACGAATTCTTCGGGCCTCCTTCTCAAGAACCCAACCCTGAAAAAGACGACTGCGATCTAGCTGGTACCGCGGAGAAACCCAATTGCAACAGGCGTCGTCTGGCGTTCAGTTCTCAGGAGACGCCTCCAGCTGCCGCCTTCACCGAGCCTCAGATAGCCGAGGTGCAAAATATTATCAGCCCCGACACACTCAAGAAGGCGGTCTCTGAGCAGAACTCGATCCCATTATAGCAGCAGAAGAAGAAGGGACGGAAACGAAAGAATAACAAGGGCGGTGCGAGCCAGCCGGCACCGAGTACGATTCGTGCTCAGGATGGGACACCTTCACCTAAGGATATCTCGAGGAGGGTGCATGTGGCGGGTAGGCCGATGCTACTGACTAATCTGCTCAATGCTACAATCGGTGCTATGCGGAGTCTGCATGACAGTGTTCTTTCTTTGGAGAAGCGGCGTCTCTCCGAGAATGATGTGGCATACCCGGTTTTTATGGCCGAGGTACCAGAGGGCAAGGGCTTTGTGGATAGCGCCATCGGTGGTACGATCATCCTGCAGTTTGATGACATCTTCGCTATGTTTAACCTTCATCCGCTACACTACACCTTCGTTCGGCTATTTTCGCTGAGTATGGAGATGCGGATCATTAGAGACAAGACCCCGGACATCGTGATAGTCGACCCCTTCTACATGCGTGCCAAGATATTGGGCAGCGATGGGGACCGGCAAGTCGCGAGTTCACACCTCGAAGGCGTCATTCTGGCAAACCCAGATAAGGATAACTTCCTCGTGCCATACTTTCCCGAGTAAGTCATCCCCTCACCGCCCCGTAACATATGATTCCTTAGATTTCGATTGTTCTTTTTTTTTCTAACATTCGTGTTTTGTGCAGTGGCACACATTGCACACTCATCCTCTTATGCCCAAAATATTTCATGGCCACGTATTTCGACTCGGACCGTCAGTCGAAGAAAGACTACACAAATATCAAGAAAGTTCTTGATGATGTTCTCCCCGGCTATGCCAGATCTGGAGGCACCTTCAGCAGGACAATTCGTAGGTACGGCAAGCATGTGTTCACCCACAATACGACGTTCCCCTGCGTCAAGCAGCTGCCTGGCAGTTAGAAAGATGCCTACTACGCCCTCCATCACATGCGGGCGATCGTATGGGACCATAATCACCTTCTGCTACCAAATAATCTCAAAGATTGGGCCACACGCTTGTCGGCAATCCAGGTCACGGACATCAGACAAGAATTCTATAGCATCCAGTCGGAGTTTGTAGAAATCATCCATCAAGATGTCCTTCGTACCTCGGGGCAGTTCTACCTCAGATATCAACCGTCCGACAGTGAGATAGAAACAATTCTACAAATGCAGGCTGACAACACCCGCGATTTCAGGACCATCACGAAAGACGGAGGCTTCATCCACGCTCCGGTCCCTGAGTCGAGTCAAAAGTAGTGATGCCATGTAGTTCTGAAATGTCGATTGACTCATGTTGTAATATTAAACTTTAATGAACTTGTATGTCTCTTCGGTTTGGACAGTCGTTCAACTTTTATGTAATCGATGCTATTTATTAGTAGGACCATGAATCGTGCTATTAATGTGTTGCTTTTCTCTTCCGATCCTTTTGTTGCATACTTATATATTGATTATGTATTGTCTGTGAATTGCTACTAATGTTTTGTTTGGCTAGTGCATAGAGATGTCGTCGTATATCGTGTACAAGGGTAAGGTTCCCGGAGTCTACGACGACTAGGAGGAGTGTCGGAGACAGGTTCACCGTTTCAGCGGTAACAGTTACAAAGGGTACACCACTAGGGAGGCGGAAGTTAGATACGCGTGCTATCTAGCGGGAGAGAAGAGGGAGCGTTGGAAGAACCGGATGAATACCAGTTTCATCGCGATTATGCTCATCGTGATGACCACAGCTCTCTTCTATGTGATGGTAGTTTAGATGATCGATATCGACTTGTAATGCGAAGACAAACTTGCTACTCGCGGTCTCGAGACTTGTAATGTTCTAACTTTATTCGGTATTTTAAATTCGGAGACTAATATGATGAATTCTATTCGGAGACTAATCTTCTATTGTATTCGATAAATCTGTTGTTTATATATTGTGTTGTCTATATTCTGTGCAGTAATATGTTTTGTAATCTGTGCAAATATAAGAAAAGAAAGAAAAAAATCCCTAATATTCATACTAGTGGCGCACTACCCAACACTTTAGTGGCGCACTGCAAAAAGCACACTAGTGGCGCATCATCAACAAGTGCACCATTAGTAAGCCAGAGCACATGGATAAATATGGCCCCCTAGGAGGCATACTAATGGCGCACCGTGTGATATACTATGGCGCACTCCCTGGTGCGCCATTAGTATTAATTACTAATGGCGTGATGCTAGTGGCGCACCTGTAGTGCGCCATTAGTAGCCAAAACAGGTGCGCCACTAGCAGGCCTTTTCCTAGTAGTGGGCGGCGAAACGAGCAGCCCGCCTCGCCTGGATCTGCTCTGGCAGACCCTCTGCTCCGGAGTGAGCATGGCGTAGGTGGTGATCCGATGCTTCGACATCGCAAGCGGCGGATGGAAGTGAAAGTGCCAGAGGAGGAGAGGAGAAAAAGAAAGAAACGGGGCTGGCCAGGGTTCTGCCGCCGCCATCTGGCTTAAATAGCCGGCTTCCTTCCTTAGACGGCATGCTAGAGCGACGTCGCACGGCGTGAAGCGGAGGAGGCGCCTGTCGAACCAGGGGTCCCTCTGCATCCCCACATGTGCCCTATCCGTCGGTCCTACTTATGTGACAGGTGTGCCTGCACCTCCCCATATCCGTACCAGATATGAGTCGAACATGACTGTCGGCCAGTCCGAGCGATTGCCCCGGCTATGAAAAGCCCTATTGGTCGGCCAAAACTCGTTCAGGAACTGCCAGACCAGACAGTCCCGTCTGGGTGTTTCGGTGTCGGTATGACATCATCAAGTTGGAGATGCTCTAAGGGCATGTACATTGGTTCAGTCGGCCACCGTCTGTAGGATGCGTCCATGTCAGCTATAGACTATAGTTTAGGCAACACGTACAACAGGGTGGACCGGTAGGCCGGCAGTAACTCTCCGACGGTTTGTAAATCATGGTGATCAACTCAGATCATACCTCTGTGGTCAACCGTGTATTTCCATATATAAAACGAAGGGAAAGCTGATTTCCTGGAACACGAGATCCATCCAGCCCACCCACGATACTCGATAGAGTCATACAACGGGAAACAACTCGTCTATAGGCAGCGAGTTCTACGCCAACCGATCGTCGTTATTTCTACAGACGGACCCCGGTCCTTTTTCCTATTCTCTCTCCCCACGTCATTTTCTTCCTTACGTGGCTGGTGTTATAGACGGTTGACTGTACATCATTGTACATGCCCTAATTCACTCTTTGGTTGGCTTTGGGCTTAGGCTCCTCCGCTTTTTTTTTTTTTTTTTTTTTTTGCGGGGATGGCTCCTCCGTTCTTTGCCTTTCCCTGTCTCCCTCTGCTTTTGCTGCCTCTTTTCTCACCACCAGCGCACCGCACCGCACCACGCCACGCCTTTGGCTTTGGTTCTTCCCCACCCGCCCACTTAACTCCTAAGCAAACGCTCCTCCTCCCCGCCTATAAATTGCGTCCCTCGTCCAAGCCCCAATTCCCTTTTCCCTCTTTCTCTTTTCCCCTCTCTGGAAGGACTTGGATTCTTTCTTTTCTCGCAGCAGCAACGCCACGCTGCTGCTCTTACTTCCTGTTGACCACAACCACCCTGCTCCCACCTTTCAAGTTTGAAACCTCTTTGCTTGGCATCTACCACCTTTAGTTCCCTGTGCCTTGGAGATTCTGTGTGAAAGTATCTTATCATACAAGATCTATCATCTAGCTTAGTACTACTCTCTTGGAATCCTTGCGACGAAACCTAGCTGTTCAGGGCGACACTCTGCTGAAATTTCCAGTCAGAAACCCCCTTGTTCAGGCCGTCGCTCTGCCGAAATTTCCTGTCGGAAAACCTTGCAATCAAGGGCAACACCCTGCTCAAATATTTTCCCTGAGAATTCTCCCTTGGTCAGGAGAAACTCTGTCCGATTTCACAGTAAGAAACCTTGGTTTTTGAGGGGAGACTCTGCCGAATTTTTCTCTTGACCAGCTCTGCTTGTATGCCGCTGCTTTTATGATAACATCCACTGTCCTCGTCCAGTCCTTCTCCGTCGTCTTCCTCTACTGGTTCTACGTCTTCTCATAATCAACCAACCCGGTTAAACCAGAGAGTTCACCTGCTTATTGTATATTGTTTTAAATATTTGTTCGTGTAAGAAACAAAGTAAAGTAATCAAGTGGTGTAAGGAAATGGCCTCTCCCGGTCCCGTCACGTCGTCGTCGGCCGGCTCGGAGGCGACACGGGCGCCGCCTGCGGCGCTGACCGAGGAGAGGAAGCGCAAGCGCAAGGAGTCGAACCGGCTGTCCGCGCAGCGGTCGCGCGCGCGCAAGCTGCTGCAGGTGGACGAGCTGGAGGCGGAGGCGGCAGCACTGCGCGCCCGGAACTGCGCCGTGGCAGCGGCGGCACAGGAGGCCGCGCGCCGGTGCGCGGTCGTCCAGGCCGAGAACGAGCTCCTGCATGCGCGGGCGCTGGAGCTGGGCGCGCGCCTCGAGTCGCTCGCCGAGCTGATCCAGTACATGGACGCGGCCGCCGCCATGGGTGCTTCCTCCATCCCGCTCGCCGGCGTCAACGGCACCGCCTTGCCCCAGCAGCCGATCCTGCAAACGGAGTTGTACTGCAACTACTCCTACTACTGCTAGCAGATCGCATCATGTTGGTTCCGTGCAGCTCTGTGTTGTCTATGCGTCTAGTAGTAGTATGTGCTTATGCTTTTCCTCCCAAGTAGAGTAGTGCTATTGGGTGGGCAGGGGCAAGGAAATTAAAGAGTGGCTGTACCTGTGTCGACTGACTTTATAGTGTGACATCGACGGCAACGACAATGTGTGTGGTTTATTGGATGCCCTCGTGGAACAAGCAACGCTATGTGATGTGTATTATTTTTCCTAAAGCTGTTATCACATCGCCTATCACTCTCCAAGGGAGAAAAGAGTAATAGGAGCAACTCCAACGGGCGACTCAAACGGACGACGCTTTTGTCCGTTTGGGTCAGCAGCCCGCCCGGCGTCCGTCCTTTTTTAGATTTGGGTCGGCAGTGCGTCCAACGCGCCGACTCATTTCATGATCACGCGCGCTTTAGATCATGCCAGCGGCCATGTCGTCGCCCTGGTTTTGGCGCTCCAGCTCGCGGGAAAGGTTCGCGCGCGCGAGAAAATCGGCCTAGCGCGCGCTAGTTTTGGCGCTCTAGAGCGCGGGAAAGATTCACGCGCTTGTTTTGGCGCGCCGCGGGCGGCGCTCGTTATAAGAAGGCGCTCCCTCCACACTCAGTCTGCCGCCCACTCATCTCGCCCCCACTCACTAGCCTCGCCGCCTCTGCGCCACCATGTCGATGAGCCGCCTCGGGGTTTCGGATTTTCGCGGAGTCCGTGAGCGCCGCTCCGTCACCTTCTCCTCCGAGATCTTGTTTGGCGAGAAACGCCTCATCCTCGGCACCTTCGACACCGCAGAGGAGGCGGCCCGCGTGTACGACGCGGCTGCGTGGCGCCTCCGGCGGCCTTGTCGGGAGATGAATTTTTCCGACGTGTCGAGCCAGCGGGTGCAGGATCTCGTGCCTCTCCCGCGGCTTTTCACCGACGAGGATCGTCGTGTCCACCGGGGGCGGCAGCGTCGCCTCGCCATCGCCGAGATGGACGTGGAAGCCATGGTGGTGTGGCGCGAATGCTTCCCGCACGACATCGTCGACGAGCGCCAGTTCTACAAGTAAAGGAGGATGGAGAGGGAGACGAGGAGGACGGAGCGAGCCGCCTATCGGGAGGACAAGCGTGCGCGGAAGCAGGCCACTCAATTGAAACTGAAGCTACGGGAAACGTCGGGGTGAGACTTCGTAGACGAGCGGTATGCTGACGCCTACATTCATACGTCCGAGGAGAACATTACCGAGTCAGAGTCGAAAAGCGACGACTAGTTGATCTTTTCTTTTATCTATGTATGCTAGAACTATCTATGTATCCTTTTTCTATCAGAAAAAATGGCCGGCGGCGTCGGCGACGAAACAGGCGGGCGAGGGTGTGCGCCACCGACCAGCGGGCCCGGGGTGGAGAGAGGGCGAGCCCGCGCGCGTCCGTCTTGTGTCCGCGTCGACGCAAATCCGGCTCAAAAATAGGCCGGGAATGGGTCGGTAGGCGGACAAAAGCGGACGCGCGTCCGTTTGGGCCGGCGCGTTGGGCCGATTTTTCTGTCCACGCCGACCCAAACGGACGGCGACGGAAGAAATGGGCGGCCCCATTGGAGTTGCTCTAACTGACGTGGGAAAAGGAAAGATGGACAGCTGCATGTTGTGATTGTCGTACGTGGAAATGCATTATGCACGGAGAGCTTCACAAAGACGGTATGTATAATACAGCTGACAAGTGGCTTTCGCGACAGCGGTGAACTTTAGGGGGGCGGATTTGCTAAGCTCGGCTACAGATGCTCTTAGGACCCGGATTCGCCCGTCAGGTCACATCAGCGATGTGGCAATGATATAGGACCAAGCCATATGGCGGTCCAATCTTCACGTATGAAAGGTGAATTTGCGAAAGAACATAAGGTTAAATCGAGAAGAACATGAGGGAAACACACAAATCAACACGCGTAGATGCAATAAAAGATATATTTTTTTGACCGTAATGGCAGGTGCTCTGCCTTTTCATTAAGAGAGGGAAAACTGTACAACGGACTGGAGAATTAGCCGGGGAAGCAAAACATTAAGCCAGAGATGCAACATGCATCCTGGCGAGAACAAAAGGTACTACTCCCATGCCTCCTTCAGGAGGCCTAATTCATCCCTAATCAAAGAACATACCCCCGCGGCAGAGCGCCGTTAATTCTGAAAGATCCGCCTGTTGCGCTCGTTCCATAGGTTCCAGGCCACGTACACAGCCCCCGTGCACTCGTCCAGCACTACTCCTTTTTTCTTTAGTTTGAACGTCTTATCCCACCAGGTGTTGATAGAGGAGGATTGGAGCGCAGCCGTCGCAGCATTACTGAACTGATTGGCCATCAGGTGCCAAATCTCCTTCGCAAATGGACAGCCCAGGATGATGTGGTTAGCCGATTCAAGGACCTGATCGCAGACGCAACAAGTGGCCTGATGCTCCCATCCTCTACGCTGCAAGCGATCAGCCGTCCAGAGGCGGTTCTAGATAAGGGTCCATATGAAGAATTGGACCTTAGATTCAGCCTTCACCTTCCACACTTTTAATAAGCGCGGCATTGGAATACGCGCAATGAATTGCTGCTCATATGCAGACTTGGCCGAGTAGTTCCCATTGGCCGAGATGTTCCAAGTGATCTTATCCTCCTTTCCATTTAAGCTGAATTGCTGAACTTTATGCCAAAGAGAAACAAATGACTGCAGCAGTTCAGCCGAGGCCATGCGCTGCAGCCCCTTCATCCATCCACCCTCGCGAATAGCATCAGCCACAGAAATCATCTTGTGTTTCGCAATGTTATAGAGGCTAGGTGCCACTCCATCCATCCAACGATCAGTCCAGAAAGTGGTTCTCGCTCCATTTCAAATAGTAATTTTTGTGACTGAAAGAGTTGTTGATCAGCAGCGTCACACGGTGTAGGAGTCCCCTTCCACGGTCTATCCATATCGTCCCATTCAAACCAGGGCCAGCGCAGCCGCAGGGCCGTGCTGAAGGCGGAAATGTTTTTGATGCCTAGTCCTCCAACTGCTTTGGGTGCGCAGATTCGCTTCCAATTTACCAAACATTTGCCCCCATGAGCTTCCTCGTCGGCATTCCACAGAAAGTTTCTTCTTAGTTTGTCAAAAAAATTATGAACCACTTGTAAGGTGCAAAGATCGTCAGAAAGAAGGTCACCGTGCTAGTGACCACCGAATTGATGAGAGCCAGCCTCCCGGTTCGTTGCAAAAGCCTTCCTTTCCAAGCTCTTAACGTAGCAGCCCCTTTATCCAAGTAAGGTTGAAGGTCAATCCATCTAAGTTTGCGGGTGGAGAGGGGAAGGCCCAAATAAGTGCACGGAAAGGAGCCTCCTGGCCCTCCAAACTGTTGGACCAACTCAGAGATATTCAGATCATTGCACTATATTGGGTAGATAACACATTTGGCTTCATTAATCTTTAACCCGGAGATCTCTCCAAACATCGAGAGAATCCGCTTCACGACAGCAAGGGTTCACAAAAAGTTCAGCGTCATCCGCATAGAAACTTGTGCGAAGACGGGCAGCCCTCATTGGAATGGGGGAGAGGATGCTTTCCTCAGTAGCCCTATGAAACAACCGCTGCAATGGGTCCAAGGCGAGTATGAATAACATTGGGGACAGGGGGTCGCCTTGCCTCAAACCCTTCTTGTGCAGAAAAGGAACACCAGGGGCTCCGTTGAGCAAAACCCGAGAGGAAGCCGAAGCCAGCAGAATACTAATCATGTCTCTCCAACGCTGCCCGAAACCAAATGCTTCCAACACCTCCAACAAATAAGGCCAACTAACCGAATGAAACGCTTTGGCAATATCCAACTTAAGAAACAGGAGCGGCTTCTTCCTCTTGATCACATTATGGACATACATGAAATTATCTTGGATGCATCTTCCCCTTATGAAAGCGCTCTGGCTGTGGGAAATCAGACGGTGTAATTCCGGTCCAAGACGATTCGCAAGCACCTTGCAGACAAGCTTGGCAACACTATGCATAAGGCTTACGGGGCGGTAGTCTCCAACTCTGGTTGTGTCCACTCTCTTAGGCAAAAGCACTATCAAGGCAGAATTCAACAGCTTCCATTGATCCCCGCGCAGCTGGTGAAACTGCTTGAGGGCATTGCAGGTGTCGTTAGAGATCAAGGGCCAGAATCTCTTAAAGAAACCCCCGATGAAACCGTTCGGTCCCGGAGCCTTTTCACCATGTAAATCAAATACAACCTTCTTGATTTCGTTTGCACTGAACGGAGAATCCAGGTGCTGCAGATTGAAGGACGGGATGCCCAGTGCCTCCCAATTCATCCTGAGCGTTGGAGTAGCAGTAGTTCCAAGCAAGGAGTTGAAGTGGTCAAAAATGATCTTGGCCTTATCCCCATGATCCGAAACCTCCCCCGAAGGTGAAGCCAATTTAGAAATAAAATTCTTCCTTCTGCGCCCATTAGCCTTAAGGAGAAAAAACTTGCAGTTTGCATCTGCCACTCTGATCTTGGTAAGCCGCGACCTCTGTCTCCATTGAGCCCGCTCCACAGCAGCAATGCCCAACAGCCTGGCTTTGAGAAATCTACGTAACTCCCATTCAACCTCCGAGAGCTCCCGCTCCTCCATGGCAAGATCAAGGTTGAAGATAACCTCGTTAGCAATGTTGAATGCAAAATTATTATGAGCTCGACAATCCTTGTCCCACTTCTTGAGAGTTGCAGCAGTTCTTGAGAGCTTAGTGTGTAGGGATCACAATGCATCGTTGGAACGCACCGGCTTAGCCCAAGCCGACCGAATTACTTCCTGAACTCACCTAGCACTCAGCCAGAAGGACTCAAATTTGAACCCCTTGTATTGCTGGACCTCCATCTTCTTCAGGATTAGCGAACAGTGATCAGAAATAGCCGTGGAAGCCGGTGAGAGGTTATATTGAGGATAGGAATTCTCCCACTCATTAGATACCAGGATCCTATCAATCCGAGTTAGAGTTGAGTGCTCTCTCTCATTTGACCAAGTGAATCTTCTTCCCGACAGCGGCATGTCCTTCATCTCCAACCCATTAATCAAATTCCTGAACCTGGCCATCATGCGCAGATTGACATAGGTGTTGTTCTTCTCGTGGGTGTGGCAAATGAGGTTAAAATCACCCAAGATCATCCACTTGTCTGACAACGTATGCTGTATGAGGCGCAGCTCATCCATAAACCTGATCTTATCCTCATCAGATTGCGGCCCGTACACAGCAATGATCGACCACGAGGAGCCATTGGATCTGTCAGTAATCGTTCCAGTAATCGAGAACTCCCGCACACCCCCAGGGATCAGAAAGAGCTGAAATGCATTAGAGCTCGCAAGTAAAATGCCTCCTCGCGACCCCTCGGCCTCTTTGTAGAGAAAATTGTTAGTAAAAGCCTGTCCAATGGATTCAGCAATGAAGCCTCTGTCAACCACAACAGCCTTGGTCTCCTGGAGACACATAATGTTACATCTAATCTGCTGCACAAAATTTGACACAACCCTCCTCTTAGCCGGGCTACCAAGCCCTCACACATTCCAATTAAGAAGAGCAACATCCATAATAAACTAGGGAGACTCTGGCACAACCAACATGGCAAGACCCGGCCCCAACTGGAACCACAAACAACGATTCAGAAAGAACACACTGAAATTTGGCTGAGAAGCAAACAGCAGCAGACGACTGAAACTGAACTGATGGGCAGCCAACAGCAGCTACCTGACGGGGTCAAGCCCCCAACCTGACTAAGAAACAGACTAACATGATAAACTAATCAACCACAACAGCTCGCAGCGGCGAAGCACTCAGCCCAGAGAGGCGACCGCGACAGGGATCGTCCCTCGCTTCTCATCCTTCTTCTTCCCTGGGGGCGCAACAGCGGAGACCAGCGATTTTATGGCCGCAATGAACCCAGGCGGCAGCTCGCTCTTGTAAAGATCCTTGTAGCACAACAGCTCATCTTCCGTTGGCGGCTTGTCGCCAGCGCAGAATCCCTCCTTCCTAAGCAGCACCAGCTGCGCCTTCTCCAAGGACAACATCTCGGCTGTGGGCTTGGCGGTCAGCCGGCCGCCGCTTCAAAGACCCCCCCCCCCCCCCCCCCCGCTGGCTTCCGCTGCAGCGGGATGGCGCGATTTGCCTGGGGTAGCAAGGGTGGTGGGGGTGAGTGGTGGTGAAGGCGAGATGAGGATTGGGGCGGCGACCGCTCAGTCATCTGACTGAGGAACAGCTCCACCACGTCCCGTGATGCAGGCAACTCGTCAGGGGGCGGCAGGAAGGCTTGGGCCCTGCTGGCGGGGTCGCACTCCTGGGCCGCCAGCCCGTGAGGAGAGGGATCAGGTGGGCCGCCGCGAGCTGGCCCATCCGAAGCAGCAAGGACCAACCCCCCTCCTCTCCGAGCCTAGGAGAAGCCGGTGAAGCGCGGGCGGCCTGATCCGGGAGCACGCCCAGGCCCACCGATGATTCTGGAATATCCAGCAAAGGGAGGGCATCTCCACTTGGCATCTCCCGGCATATTCCATCTAGCAGGCTACCATCAGTCCATCCCCTGCCCGGCTCAGAGGAGGTACGCACGCCTCTGTCCAAGTTTCCCATTGGTGCAGCCTGGCTTGCGAGCAAGAGGAAATCCCGCAGAGGGAGGTGCAGCCTCGGATGTCAGTGCCTCAGAGACCGGAACCTCGGTTGTCGGCATCAACGGTTGACCCAGTAGTGGAGACCCGCCATTCGAACCCACAAACGGGTCTATGCTCGAAGCAGGAGCACCCGTTAGGTCAGGGTCCATGAGCTACTGCAGCCATCTGCCTGGCGGCCCCAGCGCCCCCACCGGCACACCTCTGGCCATCTCCACCACCTTGACGGTCCGAGGACGATCCCACACTGTGTGGGTCATAGAGGCGCCGCCTGCTACCTGCTCCAGAGTCGCCCGTGCCATGCCCGCCTCCAGCCACGCGACCGCTGCTGCCACCAGCACCGCCATTGCCAGGATCTCGGTTCGCCGGAGTGCCAAGACGCGAAAGTGCAGGCACCCTGGGAGGTGGCAGGGGAAGTCACCGTCTTCGAAGGAGAAGTACCAGCGATACCCCCACCTGGCGGGCCAAGCCGGGGTCAAGGACACCTCCGAGGGCATGCCGCTCATGTCGCTGTGGTCGCTGAAGTTGCTGTCCGGGCTCGATGACGGAGGATTGGTGAAGTCGATGACGTGATCGAGGTGAAGTAGAACAGGCGAGCCCAGCAGGCTGACCTGTCCCCATAGCTCCGGCATCTCCTCCAGGAGGCCAAGCTCCGGGAAGTGCCTATCCGGCGAGCCACCCTCTCTAGGCTCTTCTAGCTGCAGAACTCCGCGAGTGTGCAACAGCTCCACATTGCTCATCCACACCCACAGCCGTAAGCAGCCCGTTTCCTCCTCCGATCGGGTCTCGTGGTTGATGCTGTCAATGATCGAGGACGGATCAAAAAGCTTGGCGACGCTCTCCAGGTTCCACGCATGCTCTGGGACCCCTTCCAGCACCACCCTGACCTTGTAAGGGAGCGAGGCTGGGGAAGCACGACGGAACCGAGACCAGGGCGCCAGCATGAAGGAGACCCTTCCAATCCGCAGAGCACCTTGCCTCCTGACAGCTTCATCTCGGACACGGGCACCGTCGAAGATGAGGAGGTATTCGCCTGTGGCCCGCAAGGAAACCTTCATCGCCTCGTCCTGTACGCGAAAGGCCGAGGCCAAAGCCCTGTGTACCTCCCGGAGCGGCAGCTTGGTGGAGAAGCCGATCATCATGGCCACCACCCCGCATCTGGAGAGCCGGCGCTCAGCGTCGGCCAAGGCGACCGTCCGAGGAGCAGACGCCACCACCAGACTCCTCCTAACGCTCACATCTGCCGCCGAGGCCTCCATTGCCTGATGAGGATCAGGAGAGATCCAACCCGCACACGGAGGTGGCGTACCGGGAGGCGGAGGCGGAAGGACGGGCGTGGAGCGAGAAAGGCGAGGCGGACGGGGAGCTGGGGCCGGTCGAGGAGAAGGGGAGCACCACCTCGCCTTGTGCCCCTCAGCACCGCACAAGAGGCACCGGGGAAGATTCTTGCAGGAGGCGATGCGATGCCCCAGCTCAAAACACTTGAAGCAGCCGCCCCTCGCTTTCCTCAGGAGAAGCTACCGGAACTGGGATGGCGAATGGCGTCGAAGAGGCGCAGGGCGAGGATAAGGAGGGGGCCGGCGTCTCCTGCTCACCAACTGCCAACCATTGGCATCAATGCGAGGGGGGGGGGGGGGGGGGGGGGGGGGGGGGGGGAGGGGGGAGCAGTAATGGTGGAGCGGATACGCGGACGAAGGGACCCAGCAGCCGGCGCAAGCCCCGCATCCGCGGGCATTGAAGCCGCCGCAGGAGACAGCAGTCCATCCCGATAGGAGGTGAGGGCGCCAACACTCGGCGGCAGAGGGTGGGGAGGAGGGGGTGGGGGAGGTGGGTGGCCGGGCGAGAGGGCAGAGGGGCCGGAGGCGGCCATGGCCGACGTCGCCGAGGAGGCGAACCGCACGGAGGAGAGGAGAGGTGTCAATTGTTAGTCCCTCAATAAAAGATATACATAGATAGATACTTGATCCAAATCATTTTTTTAAAATGAAACAAGATAGGGTTGTTCCCCAAGTCCTAAGACAAGGAAGACTTGATTTTCATGGAGGAATCTTTACTCGTATGTAGCCATAATACTCCTCGGAGTCTCCCCCGGGGATGCCTTCATCTTTATGTGGAGCTATCTCCAATGAAGGGATCCACAAGAAAAGATATACTTCCTCCGTTCAGAAAAGTTTGTTCCTGAAATGGATGTATCTAGCACTAATTTGGTGCTAGATACATCCATTCGAAGGACAAATTTGGGACAAGTTTTTTCGAACATGGAGAGTATGAGCTAAGCTCTATAGTTTGAGTTCTATCTTAGCGTACCTATCGTCATGGAGGAATCACATCAAGGAAGATACTCATCCTATAGTGAAAACCATAAAAAAAGTTACTTTCCATAATTAATTTGATCCTTCCATCCAACGCTAGATGATGCTTTGCATAAATGGATGGGTTTTTTGTTTTACAAAAATGAGTAGGACAAGGGAAAAGTATCGAATTGGTTTAAATTATTTAAGTTATTTTATATACATTGGCTTTTGTTTTATGCGGAGACTAACAAAAAAATCTACAGAAAATCAAGCAGGTATGGGGGAGAAGAAAGCAGGGAAGATGCAAGGCGAACCTACTCTAATTTGATTAGAGATAGTTAATCATATGTACGTGGGGCTTAGACCAAACGAAAGTATTCACATTTATAAACATCTCCACATCGATGGAACTGTTTGCTAGCGAAATGAATGATGTCATTAGAGTGGTGGACGGAGTGATGTGCGACAAGTCCATACTGCGTGCATTAAGCGTATTCATTACCATTGTTGGTGGCCGGCATATGCTGGGAATCTAATGCTAACACACCTCTGCTGATTCCAGCACTTGCCTCATGGGAGATAAAAAAGGGGTTAAAATAGAAGTCAGTTCCTCGGTTGCGTACGAATATGCATTAGGATGATGGGAACCTTTTTCATCTATTATTGGACGGGTCACTCTCATATGAGTTATAAAATCACTGAACAGATCTCACATTTTGGGGTTGCTGTATGCACAAAATATCAGCAGTATCATAGCTTGGTGACTGATGTGAGATCAGGGTGTTATGCTAAAACGAATTAGGGATTGTAAAATTGAAATGTGCTACCTCAGATTGAAAAAAGCTCGACTGACACATACTTCCACCTTGCACTCTCCTTATTAGGTGGCTTCCCAAAGTAGTGATGTCACTCCCACCAACCATAGAAAAGAGTCTTTTATACAGCCACACCTTTAGCTTTTTTTTAGAAAAGGGGGAGATCCCCGGCCTCTGCATCAGAACGATGCATACGGTCACATTTATTAAAAAGCAAATAAGTTCAACATAGGTCTTGAAGTCTCAAAAAGAACGAACCAAAAAAACTCACAAAGAGCAGAAGGATAAAAGTAAAGCCACAACCGGGTAGCAAAAGAAAGATAGGAAAACTAATTGCGTATCCTATTACATGACCGCCATCCAAACCGGTTGAAAATAGCCCGAGCTACCATCTCCCATCGGATAGATCCAGTAACCAAACGCTCCCTGGCCTCCGTTGGAGTGAGTAGCGACCACATACGGATCAACGCTATGACACGGAAGATAACGTGCCAAAAATGAGTATTTGTAATTCTGTTAAAAACCAGATCATTTCTACAGTTCCAGACTGCCCATAGTAAAGCACATACTCCTACATGAATGTGTCTCGCTGATTCGGAATCTATCTCGTCGAGCCACGTCCCAAATAACGTGTTGATATTATTCGGAGGAGTAATATTAAAAGCTATATGCACGGCCCGCCATAATTTTTGTGCCATCGGACAGTCTAGAAAGAGGTGTTTGATGGATTCATCCCGGTCACAAAAACTACATCTTGTATAACCAATCCAGTTGCATTTTGTCAAGTAGTTAAAATGATTTGCTTGTGTACAAACCACATAAACACTTTAACTCTCAACAGTACTTTGACATTCCAAACATGTTTCGAACTAGGAATAGAGCTAGAGTTGATAACATCCAGATACATGGATTTAACCGTAAACTCTCCATTCCTAGTTAGCTTCCAGCACAACTGGTCTGGTCGTTGAGAGAGCTGCACATCCATCAGTCATCTCACAAGATGGAGCCAAGCTTCCCAACGACTTCCGGCAAGTGTTCTCCTGAATTGGATATTAAGAGGAGTGGACTGAAGTACCGTCGCAATGAAAGATGCTATAAAGGGAAGGATATTGAAGCGCGAGGGGTGTTTTCCCTAGCCATGTATCCTCCCAGAATCTCGTAGAGGTACCGTTTCCGACTATAAACTTTGTCCTGTTGAAAAAGACTGATTTAACTCTCATCAGTCATTTCAAAAAGGCGAGTCCGTCGGCCTCACTGTCACCCGGGACAAAGTTTTGGAATGAAGGTATTTATTACGCAGAATATGCGCCCACGTGGCCTCCCTCTCTATGGATAGCTTATACAGCCACTTGCTGAGAAGACATCTGTTCCTAACCTCAAGATTTTCGATACCTAGACCCCTTGGTCTTTTGGTTGACAAGTAATACCCCATTTAGCGAGTCTATACTTTCTATTTAGGTCATCACTCTGCCAGAAGAACCGAAATCGATAAAATTCCAGTCTTTTCCGAACTCCCATTGGTACCTCGAAAAAAGACACACCTTTAGCTAAGGCTAGAGAGTATCATACATATGATATCGATGATTATGCCTCAATATTGCATAGTATTATATGTTGGTATCATAGAAAACCTTATTTATTGTCATGCATGACAATAATAGCACATGATTTATTATGATGCGGTATCGTAATATGATTGAGGGAGTCTTGGACTAGGGGGTGTCCGGATAGCCGGACTATCATCATCGGCCGGACTCCAAGACTATGAAGATACAAGATTGAAGACTTCGTCCCGTGTCCGGATGGGACTTTCCTTGGCGTGGAAGGCAAGCTTGGCAATACGGATATGTAGATCTCCTACCATTGTAACCGACTCTGTGTAACCCTAGCCCTCTCCGATGTCTATATAAACCGGAGGGTTTTAGTCCGTAGGACGAACAACAATCACAACAATCATACCATAGGCTAGCTTCTATGGTTTAGCCTCCTTGATCTCGTGGTAGATCCACTCTTGTACTACCCATATCATCAATATTAATCAAGCAGGAGTAGGGTTTTACCTCCATCGAGAGGGCCCGAACCTGGGTAAAAACATCGTGTCCCTTGTCTCCTGTTACCATCCGCCTAGACGCACAGTTCGGGACCCCCTACCCGAGATCCGCCGGTTTTGACACCGACATTGGTGCTTGCATTGAGAGTTCCTCTGTGTCGTCACCGATAGGCTTGATGGCTCCTTCGATCATCAACAACGACGTAGTCCGGGGTGAGACTTTTCTCCCCAGACAGATCTTCATATTCGGCGGCTTTGCACTGCGGGCCAATTCGCTTGGCCATCTGGAGCAGATCGAAAGCTACGCCCCTGTCCATCAGGTCAGATTTGGAAGCTTAAACTTCACGGCTAACATCCGCGGAGACTTGATCTTCGATGGAATCGAGCCACAGCCGAGCGCGCCGCACTGTCTCGATGAGCATGATTTAGCTCTGCTGCCGGATAATGCCCTGGAAGCCGCACATGAGTCCGCTCTTGATTCTTAATTCGGAGCCGATCGCGCAGATCGAGGATGGGTGGCTAGACACCGCCTCGGGGGCTGCAACCTCTACGGCGATGGAGCCGAATACTGACCTTGTCCCTTGCGACGCTCGTGACTCCGAGGTGCCGGACTCCTCTCCGGACTCCGAACCTCCTGCGCCCCCTCCAATCGAATCCGATTGGGCGCCGATCATGGAACTCACCGCCATGGACATCTTTCGACACTCACCTTTTGGCGACATAATGAATTCACTAAATCATCTCTCGCTATCAGGAGAGCCCTGGCCGAATTGCGGTCAGGATGGTTGGGATGCGGACGACGAAGAAATTCAAACCCCACCCACCACCCACTTTGTAGCCACTGTCGATGATCTAACCGATACGCTAGACTACGACTCCGAAGACATCGACGGTATGGACGACGATGCCGGAGACGACCAAGAACCAGCGCCTACAGGGCACTGGAAAGCCACCTTAACTCATGACATATACATGGTGAATACACCAATAGGAAGCGATAACGAGGAACAACGGGACGAGGTGAAGCAACCAAAATGGCGACGCAAGCGCCGCCCGAAGTCCCGCCTTGACAACAACAGCACCCATCACGACCCAGCCGTAGAGCAGGGCAAACCAGTGGAGGACGAACACGCAACCAAGCAACCATCCGAACAGGATGAATTGGACAAGCAACCCATCCCCGGCGAAAACAACAGTCCAGACGATCTCACGCCGGACACATCACTGGAGCATAAGAGCCTTCACAAAAGGCTCCTCGCCACTGCAAGAAGTTTAAAGAAGCAGAAGCGGAAGCTCAAAACAGCAGAAGACGTACTAAGAATGAGATGGAACAAAGTACTCAAGACCGCAGACAAATACGGCAATAGTCATCAAGCAAAGAGCTACCCGAAGCGCAAGTTGTTGCCCAAATTCGACGAGGAGGCTGTAGATACACATAAAGATCCTCGCAAAAAGGGATGGCCCGGTCAGGTCCATTTACGTGCTAAAAAAGAGGGCTCCAGAGAGCAACACCACATGCCAAGTGTTCGAAGATAACGGCACACCTAAATACAGGGGCTCCGCACACCCACTATGTTTCACCGATGAGGTACTGGATCATGAATTTCCAGCGGGATTCAAACCCGTAAACATAGAGGCATATGGCAGAACAACAGACCCCGGAGTCTGGATTGAGGATTACATCCTACACATACATATGGCAAGAGGAGATGATCTCCATGCCAAAAAATACCTACCCCTCAAGCTGAAAGGGCCAGCTCGGCATTGGCTCAAAAGCCTCCCAGAAAATACCATTGGAAGTTGGGAAGAGCTCGAGGATGCGTTTAGAGCAAACTTTCAGGGGACTTATGTCCGCCCTCCGGATGCAGACGATTTAAGTCACATAACTCAACAGCCCGGAAAGTCAGCATGCAAATTCAGGAACAGGTTCCTCACCAAAAAGAACCAAATAGTCGACTGTCTGGACGCCGAAGCCTTAGCAGCTTTTAAACATAACGTCCGAGACGAATGGCTCGCCAGACATCTCGGCCAGGAAAAACCAAGAACAATGGCCACGCTAACGAGCCTCATGACTCGCTTTTGCGCGGGAGAAGATAGCTGGCTGGCAAGGTGCAGCACCAGCGACCCAAGTACATCCGAGGTCAGAGATGGAAATGGGAAATCATGACGCAGAAAGGATAAGCGCCGGAGTAAAGAAAATGGCCTAAGAACACGGCGGTCAATGCCGGATTCAAAAGCTCTCGGACGAACAACAAAACACTGCCTCTTAAAGACAACAGTGACGAGCTATCCAACCTAAATAAAATTTTGGACAGGATATGTCAAATCCACAGTACCCCCGGGAAGCCTGCAAACCATACCCACGGAGATTGTTGGGTCTTAAAACAGTCCGGCCGACTTAACGCCGAACACAAGGGGCTCGACACACCAAGTGAAGACGATGACGAACCCCACAAGCAGAGCACCGGAAAACAAAAGACTTTCCCACAAGAAGTCAAAATAGTAAATTCACTTCACGTGATAATACGGAACAATAGTGCGGCACCTACTAAAGTACGCGCCGCACGGGCCACCCCAGCGGAATCCCGAGATTGGATGTCAAAACCAATTACTTTCGACCATCTGGATTACTCCAGAAACATTCGAAACGCAGGATGGACTGCTTTGATATTGGATCCTATAATCGATGGACTACAATTTACACAAGTCCTAATGGATGGCGGTAGCGACTTAAACCTGCTATATCCGGACACAATCCGCAGGATGGGGATAGACCCGACCAAAATTTGCCATAGCAGCACTTCCTTCAAAGGAGTGACGCCAGGCCCTTACGCCAACTGCATGGGCTCCTTACTACTAGAAATTGTGTTCGGTTCATCCGATAACTTCCGTCGCGAAAAGCTAACCTTCCATATCGCCCCATTTAAAAGTAGCCATCAAGCGCTATTGGGACGTGAAGCTTTCGCCTGCTTTAATGCAATACCGCATTACGCGTCTCTTACACTTAAAATGCCCGATCCACGTGGCATTATCTCTTTGAAAGGTCGCTTAAGACCCCGGACACGGCTGGGCGAGTCCGACCTAAATAAACCAGGGGCTTCCTAGCCGCACACCCCTTTACAAGGGGCTGTGAGCATGAACAATGAGAACCAATAAAAGCTCAACTTCATTCATTTCTTTTCATGCTCTATCTTTATACATTGCTCGCACGATACCTTCCCAAACTAAGTTCTTCTCTTTTACAGATGAACAGCGTGCTACACCCGTCCAGGATACAGCACAACGGAGATACAGGCGCAGACGCGCAGCAGGGACCCGTTGCAAGGATTCTTTTCAGATTAAGACCCTGCGTAAACCTTTCTTACTGTCTCTTGTTGATCCACATCCCCCGGTTTCTTACCATAACCGAGGAGGAGGCTGGCGTTTTGGCATCGGCCGCGTCAGAAATTTTCGCCCGTACCTGGACACGAGGGGCTTAGGGCATCGTTCTGCCCGTTATCATAAAGACCGAATACCTTCGGGAGTGTTCGGTGTCTCGAGTTAGGCCTTATATGCATCAGCTCCGAATCATGTCTTTGGTCAAATGTTGGGTTTGCCCGGCTCCTGTATTTTGCTGCCTTACTTTCCGTATCATCAGCTAACGCGGCACCAGGAGAACTACTGCGATTGTGCCCCGGTTCGGCCGAGCAAGCACCTCAGTAGAGAAAGCCGAAAACTGACTGTCATGATATAGCGAGAGACTGGTCAACCACTCGATCGACTACCGGAATGTCTAGAATTCCTCCGCTTTGACGAAGGACCGTGTCCCGGTCAGGCACATACGCGCCCCGAATTCGGAGAGCGCGGTGCCCCCAGGGGCTATATCGTAGCCCCACCTTCGAACTCCTATGGCTAAGTGAAAGTGATAAAGCATTATAGTCCGGTTGCCTAGTTTGCTACGCTACCACCTCCTTCACAGGACCAAGACGTTGGATTAAGTGTGAAAATGCGCTATTTTTGCAAACACCCCTGCACCATGTGCGTGGGGGCTGAAGCCGAAGACTGCCATCTTTCAGGTTATATACACATATACATTAATGGCCGCACATGAGATATTTCAGCACTTGAAAGCACAAGTATAAAAAGCACTCATATTATAAATATGGTTTCAAAAAATCATACATGTCATTTGAACATAACATTCTTCGAGCACTGTGACTCTATCAAACGAGCGCCCTGCAGGACCTCCCCAAAATAGTGCTTGGCGAGTAACCGGCTTTTGTCCGAACCCCGGGAGGCAACATCAGTGGCATCCATCTCCTCCCAGTATGTCTTGACACGGGCGAGAGCCATCCGTGCACCCTCTATGCACGCCGACCGCTTCATCGCCTTGATATGCGGCACCGCCCCAAGGAACTGTTGCAATAAGCCAAAATAACTCTTCGGCTTAGGCCTATCCGGCCACACATGAGCCACCACATCCGTCATGACAAATCCGGATAATCTATTCAGCTCAGCCCACTCAGCCAACCGATCGGTCAACGGAAGTGGACGCTCCGGACTGTGGAATTGAGACCAAAACAGCTCTTCCATCTCGCGATCCTTTTGGCTTCGGAAGTGCACAACCGCATCCGCCGCACTCGCCGACAAATCCATATAAGGATCCTCCGCACCCCACAGCTGGCCCAGCTGAGCATACTTCGGATCTGTGAACTTCCTGCGTAGCAGAAAGGGCTTCCCAGCCGCAATGTCTCCGGCCTGACGCAGCTCCTCCTTTATAGCCCTCAGTGCAGAACGGGCATCCTTGGCTTCGGCGGTGGCCTTCTTTAGGTCCTCTTGCTCCGCCCGGTGTTCTTTTTCAAGAACCTCATAGCGGTCTGTAACATCCTTCAGATTCACGGCCATTCCGGCCATCTCCTCCCTGCTTCGGCAGTGAGCAGCCTTTTCGGCTCTTAGCTCTTCGGCTGCCCTCGAGGCAGCCGCATCACTCCTTCTGGCCTGCTCCTTGGCTCGAGCAAGCTCTGCCCGAAGGTTCTCCACAGCAGTGGCACCATCTGCATCAAGCATACATATTGTAAGGAATGGGCGTCAGCTCCCTTACTAGGTGACCACGGAGAAACAACCTACCTTGTGACTCGTCAAGTCGTTTATTGACCAGTGCGATGTCCGCATCCGCAACGTCAAGTTGCCGCTTTAGCTCGGCAACTCTATCAGTCCGGCTAGCCACCGGACGATCCACCACCTGCATAGGAAAGGCGAGAATTAATAACTGAGATTATGATCCTCGGCACGCTGTCTCTTTCGACAACATCCCGAGTCTCAGGGGCTACTATCTATACAGGGCACACTCTATGTGCAAAACTGTCAAAAGGTATGTCATTTTTACGTACCTCAAAACCCACCAGTAAACTTCTGACGGCATCATGCAACCTGCCCTCAGCAGACGAAATTCTTTCAATCACCGTATTTATCAATATACGTTGATCTTCTGAGATAGATGCCTTCTCGAGCAGATCCTTCAGCCTCCCCGGCCATACACCAGTAGGTGCCGAACTCTCCGGCCCCGCCGGACTTGGGGAGACCCTCCGCGACGACACTTCAGGGTCGTCCGCCCCGCCTGATGGCACGGCTGATGGAGGCGTCTCGCTCTCCATCATCTCCGGACGAAGGTCCCCCGAAGACGAGCTCAGTTGAGAAGGACGGAGATCCGAACTACAAGATAACAACTTCGGTTATCCTCAGAAGCAAAAATAGGGATGTCTCTTATTGACAAAAACTCCCCTTTTTCCACTTACGGCTCGCTGTAGGGCTGATTCCTTAGGGGAGATAGTGCAGCCGGGGTTTCCCCTGGCGCAGGACCCTCTGGTGAAGATTTCTTCCCCCGCTTCGAGGCCTTAGCCTCCGGATCTTCGGAAGCGGTCCTCTTCTCCCCCTGGAAGGAGGGATTCTCGATCGCCCCTTTCTCGAAAGCCTCCTTAGTAGAGGTGGTAGTTTCTCTGTTTTCCCCTTCGCCCTCCTCTAGAGGCGCAACCTCCAGCATCTTGACTAACACCGAGTCCGGCGCGGTCTCCGGGAAGGGGGCCGGACACTGTATTAGTTTTTCTTGCGCTATCCACTCCTATTCAAAGGACGATTGGTTAAAAGGCAAATCCAAGAATATGCAAGCAAAAGGAATGTCCGGACACAGGGCTACTTACTTGAGCATCCGGGCGATTGCAGCTTAAGCCTGCGTCCTCGGTCAATTCCGGACACACTCCTTGTGATCCGAAGAACAGTTGATACATCTCCACAGGTGTCGTACCCATGAAGTGCTGGAGAGCTCGTGGCCCCTCTGGATTGAATTCCCACAGGCGGAGGGGGCGACGTTTGCAGGGCAGAAGACGCCGAATCAGCATAACCTGCATCACTACGACTAGATTGATCTCCCTCTCCTGGAGGTCACAAATCCGGCCCTGCAATAGGGGTACATCGTTTGACGGCCCCTAGTTGAGCCCTTTGTTGACCCATGACATCACCCGTTGTGGAGGGCCCGAGTGAAAAACGGGCGGCGGCTTCTGCCTGCTGCCCCTGGGAGCGGTAATATAGAACCACTCCTATTGCCACAAACCGAGCTCCTCCTGGAAAGAGCCCTCGAGCCATGGAGCATCGGCCCTCTTGCTTACAACCGCCCCGCCGCACTCTACTTGATGCCCCTCGATCATCTTCGGCTCCATGTTGAAGGTTTTGAGCCACAGACCGAAGTGAGGGGTAGTGCGGAGAAAGGCTTCGCAGACGACAATGAATGATGAGATGTGGAGGATGAACTCCGGAGCCAAGTCGTGGAATTCCAACCCATAGTAAAACATGAGCCCCCTCACGAAGGGATCCATCGGGAAGCCTAAACCCCGATGGAGGTGAGACACGAACACGACGCTCTCGCCTGGCTCGGGAGTGGGAAGACTTGCCCTTGGGCAGGAAGCCTATGTGAAATCTCGTAGGTTAAGTACCTGGCTTCTCTCAGCATCAGCACGTCCGCCTCCGTGACGGAGGAGGGCATCCACCGGCCCTGCAAGTCGGAGCCAGACATTGTCGAAGTTCTGAAGCGCTCGAATCTGGAGCCCTGAGTGTTAGAGCTCGGGGCGAGGAGCGGATTCGATTGAGGATTAAAGAAAAAGAACGAGCCTGGGTCTCATTATAAAGAAGGAGAATACCAAGAGCCGTCTCTGTGACCGTTTTGGAACCCGCCTTCGATGGAGGGGGCATGGCGACGGGCGCGGTTGGTTTACCCACGTCCGTATTGATGGGAATCCCGGAATAAGGGGAACACGATCTCTGCCTCGACAAGACGTGCCAAGGAAACCGCTTCGCTAAACGCGCTGAGGTGGTATAATAAAAACAATTCAAATAAAGGCTTGGTAGTGGTGTGACGTCACGCCACAAAATACGTCAGCAGATTGAACTTGTGTAAATATTATTCTCTCTACGATGGTATGTGGAATTTATTTTAAAGAGCCGGACACTATCCTGGTGTTCGCAATCTTCTATGAATTATCCAGAGGAGGAACCCGCCTTGCAATGCCGAAGACAATATGCGCGCTGGACTTGTCGTCATTGAAGCCTGGTTCAGGGGCTACTAAGGGAGTCCTGGACTAGGGGGTGTCCGGATAGCCGGACTATCTTCATCGGCCGGACTCCAAGACTATGAAGATACAAGATTGAAGACTTCGTCCCGTGTCCGGATGGGACTTTCCTTGGCGTGGAAGGCAAGCTTGGCAATACGGATATGTAGATCTCCTACCATTGTAACCGACTCTGTGTAACCCTAGCCCTCTCCGGTGTCTATATAAACCGGAGGGTTTTAGTCCGTAGGACGAACAACAATCACAACAATCATACCATAGGCTAGCTTCTAGGGTTTAGCCTCCTTGATCTCATGGTAGATCCACTCTTGTACTACCCATATCATCAATATTAATCAAGCAGGAGTAGGGTTTTACCTCCATCGAGAGGGCCCGAACCTGGGTAAAAACATCGTGTCCCTTGTCTCCTGTTACCATCCGCCTAGACGCACAGTTCGGGACCCCCTACCCGAGATCCGCCGGTTTTGACACCGACAATGATACTCGATCATCTGTTTTCAATTTAATTCTATATCGACTCATCAAAATTGCTTAGTTGGCAAGTGCAGGGGCACGCATTTCCCTGGTACCCGCTTTTTATTTTGGCTTTCAATTTTTAATGTTTTATATTTTTTAGAAGAAAATCCAAATTGAGTTTGGTTTTCATATTCGTATTTCTCATGACCAGCGCTTTCAAATAAGATCCATTTTGAATATATTTTGATGACTTCTAAAAATATATGTTAAGTTTCAACGTTGAAACTTAGTATGAGTGGCCGATAAAAATTAATTATTTTGTGTCTATGGCCGACAGGAAAAATTGCTTAAAATCATATCTGTAAAATTGGTTGAAACTTGGCAGTTTAAGATGCAACAACCGTAAGTTTCATCGTTGAAACGTCAAAGTTTTTGAGGGATTTTCGGCTTGTGCAAAACTCTGAAACTGTGTCCACCTTCATATGCTACTCCCTCCATCTCAAAATAAGTTTCTCAAGCTTAGTACTAGCTGCTGGAACGTGCGAAAGAATGGCAAGACTGGAGCCTTCTGGGAGCAACTTTGCTCTCTTGAGGCGGGTGCACCACGACGACGCACTGGCTTGGGGCGTTCGTATGACCGTTGCCAGGGTAACCATGCGCATGCCTGAGTGCAGTGCTTTAGTTGACTGACTATGGCCTTGTTTGGTATTTCTCCGCTCTGCGGATTTGGGGAGCTGGGTTTTGGCAGCTCCGTCAAATTTAGCTAAAGGGTGGTCCGCTCCCAGAGCGGAGTTAAAGGAGCCGAGAGAAACCAAACACAACCTATATCTCCCATTGCTTTCTCTTCTTATGCCTCGTCCTTATTATAAACATCTATGCTCGTTCAAGAGGTTTTTGCAACGGAAATTTAGGTAGGGAATGCCCTAGGTGACCATTCTCAAAAAGAAAAAGGAAAGCCTCTCCTATGCAAACCTTATGTTGTTGATGATAGATTCCACATTTTTTTCAAAGGTTCTAGAGTATCTCTGAGTAATATATACAACATGACATGCGGTTGAAGTTCGTTGTGTGCTGCTATCTCATCAATTGAAGAGCACAGAAATAACTCTAAGACAATAATTTTTACAATTCACGTCCTTTGTTTTTATGAACAAGATAGGCGCTCTTCCGACACGAGATTTTTTTGGATGAACAGGTCATCAAAGTATTTGCATATTAAGTTACGAACGAGGGATGTGTTGGAAGGGATAGGTTGGAAATCAGAACATGGGTCGTTCGCCCAGCTCATCTCCCGCGAGAGGCCGGGTGAACCTTGGCCACCACCTCTCCATCCCCCTCCCCCATTCCCTCCCCTCGCTGTCGCCCGAAGGCGCTGCCGGGCAAAGCCCGACCGACATAGGCGGTGGCGAGGTCTTCTATTCCTCCTCCTGTGGCAGGTCGTGACGTGGGGCGTGGCCGCTCGGCGAGGACACCGTGCTGTGGAGTAGGGTACGGTGGCAGCAACCGACGGGGCAGGTGTGCTGGTGCTGCTGGCCACGATGCCTGGCTTGGATGCGAGCATCCTCCAGGGCGACTCGGTGGAGCTCCAGACCCGGCAGATGGTCGGGCAGCATGGACTGGTGGTGGAGGCCTTTCTGAAGGTTGACATCGGTGGTCGTGGTCTCGCTGTGTGTGCTTGGTCTGAACTGACGCCTTGAGCTCGACGTGCAGCGTTGGATGGGTGCAAGGGTTTGGCGTGGCTGTTGTTCCGTCCATAGGCGGCCTGATGTGGTATTGCCCTCTGGGAGCGGTGGCCTCCTTTTGGCGTGCAGGCTACACGATAGCTTGGCGGGTCGGCTACGGTGACAACTGCTGTTTTGCGGTGTTGGCTTGACCATAGGCGGCCCGTTTCGGCCTTGTGGTCCGAGTGCTGCATTCGCCAAATGGTTGGTCCTCTCCCAGACGATGTCCACCGTTGAGGGACGAGTCCGCGGCCAAAGTTGTCCACGAAATCATCGTGGCCTCCCATCTGGTGGTGGAGCCACCAGGAAGCTCATCCCATCCCCGGAGCGGCATGACAGGGCGGTGGGGGCCAGATCTAGATGGCCCAGGTGGGTCTCTGCGCTAGGGGCCACCCAGGGGTGGGGAATGAGGTCCTTTCTACTCTTATCTTTGGTTGGTGTAGCGGCGTGTCTCGGGTGGTGTGGTGTGGGGGGTCTCCGATGCGGGAGCGGCAACCATGGTGGTGGTGGTGGGAGCCATGGTGCTCGTGGGCGGGCTCGCTACTTGGGTGTGGCTAGCCGCCACGGTCATGTGGGCGACATGGTAGTCAGTGTGCGACAGCCGGTGGTGGTGGTGCCCTCCGTCTTGGAGATGAAGTGGGCTCACTAGGGTGAAAATTCATTCTGGCCTTGTCAGGTTCACGGCGGCGGCGCCTATGGGTGTCACATCCTTCTTGAAGGCGTCGTCGCGGCTCCCCTTTGTGTTGGAAATATGCCCTAGAGGCAGTAATATTGTATTATTATATTTTCGTGTTGATAATTAAGAGTTTATATTTCATGCTATAACTGTTATGATCTTGGAATATGCGATTCAGTGGAAAACACATGTGCACGTGTGGAATGATAGACGGTAAAGAATAGGTTCCTAGTCTCGCCTCTAAGACCGGCTCCAATGTTGTTGGTGATCATGTTTTCCGAATTTGAGGATATCGTTAAGTGTAATGATAGTCCTAAAACAACATTGAGATTATGACGTTAGAAGAATGGTCATATTGAATCGACCCAAACTTGTTTGTTATACTTTGAGATAATATTGTCTGAAATCAATTGTTATAACACGTAGTGTTAACATGTGTTTTTAGTTCCTCATAACATGAGAGTATCGTAGTAACCTCCTACAGTACGGTGGACTTTGGGGTTTCTCAAACTGAGGGAGCAAATTCCCGTCAGATCCCGCGGTAGTTTTCATGACGAGACCGAAAGTACCAAGACGGGGTCTACACACATGATTTAGCTAGGTTCAGGCCTCCAAGGAATTATACCCTACATCCTGCTTTGTCTTGTTATTCATGGTGAGGTGATATCTCGTGCAGGGGAATACAATGGTGTTTGAAATTTCTATCGAGAGTTGGGTTTCAGATTGGATTACAAATGATGACCTAGGTCTCTCTTTATTTAGACAAGAGAGGCCTAGGGTTTACACATGGGGGAGATCAGATCAATTCGGCCGCCACCCTCTATCTTGGGGAGCACACTCATTGCCTTCGCCTCCTTAGGGTTCCATGTTTCCCTTTGGGCTTGGTGGGCCCTGGCCAAGATTGAGGGCAGGATCCCTTTTGTCAGACACTCTAGGTTTAGGAACCCATCAGTAGCCCTCTAGCGTGGCGGAGGTCGCGAGCATCTGGGCTCCAAGACCTCCGTCGGGCTCCTTTCTTCATGCATTCGATCTCTTGAATCATCGTAGGGTGATCTTCTCCTTCTTCTCGCCACCAGTGTTGTTGATTTTTCTTGCACAACATGGCCCAAAAGCTCCATTGGCCGGCCGACTAGCCGCGTAGGCACTGTCTCAGGTATGGTTCGTACGCCAACCTATTTAAATATGATGGCCTAATGACGACATTGGGTCCTGCCTAACCCTTCTTCTCCCCCGCTAGGTCATCCGCCAGCTCCCTCTAGATTGATGGAGTCTGTGGCTCCCTCTGTCAAACAGTCATGGCTGCCGCCCCTTCCACCTCTGGAGAAAAACCGATCAAGGCAAACCGCTTGAGATCATGTTGTGGCGCCTTCCTCATCCGCCTGAATGGGTTTGTGATTGGGAGCACTCCTCCATCTCGCGATCCTAGCTGGAGAAATTGGTGATGATGGGGCGCCATCCAGGTTTCATTGATATGGGTTGGATGGTGCCTTGGTCGAGGGATAAGGTCCCGCTGCCATTTCGTTGGAACCAGGTAGTGCACGTAGCATTCATCAATCGTGGGCTGAGATTTCCACTTAATTCTTTCAGCAGGGACGTGCTGGCCTTTTACAGTCTTCAGCTGCATCACCTGACCCCAAGCGGCATCCTGCACCTCTCTTGCTTCGTGGCCCATTTGGAGTCTTTCTTGGGTGTTCGGCCCCACTTTGGCCTTTTCCAGTACTTCTTCGAAGTGTTCCCCACCTCAAGGATGGGAAAATCCCTTCCTGTTGTGGGGTCGTCCTACAGCCTCATCACAGATCTAGTTACTTTGACTTGGCACTGGCCCCAGAGACGGAGTCGTGGAAACAAGGGTGGTTTTAAGCTCCCAATAACTTCCATGATCCCAGTAACCCAGGGCTGCCGGAGTTTGCCGACGCACCCTGCTGGCAGAGACCAAAGTGGCGGTCAAAAACTAACCTTGACCCGAGGACTTTATATCTTGTGGATGTCGTTGTCTGTCTTGAGGGGCACGGTCTCATCGGCCTATAGATCTTGAAGAGCTGGGTGCAGACGAACATCCAGCCTTTGGGTCGTATCGACGCTCCAATGTATGAATGTCGCGGGAGGTGTGACCCCGACCGTCTGCTCCGGCGGGAGCTCTCGAAAAACAAGATCGAATATAGTTTGCACTTGCTTACCGACCTCCCCTTCGAAGAGCTCTGCCCCAAGGTAGTCGTGGAGCCCTATAACATGGCCAACCTGCGGCCCACGGTGAGTTTCTTGACGTTTTCTACCCCATTATGTCCTCGAGATGTGTTCATCAATATTCCTCTGACGTTTTGCTACTCCTTTGTCAGTCTTTCCGGCATCTGACGCGTTAGCCCTGTCCTCTGCATCCTCATATTGGCGTTGCATCCTATTTCTACTATGGGCTACAGCCTGTCGTGGGCAACTATAATGACTCAGTGGACCGGTCTGCGACTGGTCGGGATGGTGTAACTAAGAGGCCAGGGTCAACATTGGAAGACACGCCTTCACCGAAGGGCGCTCGGTCTCTAGCGAAGCCCATCACCAGCCCATCGTTCCGGGAGGAGTGCTCTCGCCTCGCCAGCACACGGCCTGGGGCCATCGAGGTGGCGCCTGGGTCTTCCGGTCCTTGTGGCGGTGAGCTTTTGTCGCAGTGGAGGACCCTAACCAGGCGTGCACATCTCTGGGGTCACAGTCACCGCATATCCCTCCACAGAGGCTGAAAATGGCGGGGAGGAAAAAGGCCACCAGTCGTCAACCGCCTGCAGCGGCCACGACCTCCTCGGAGGAGAAATAATTCAAAAATTCGGGATCTATGGGTGCCGAACCGTTTGGCTACCCCAAGCTCCTGCTTGTTGGAAGTTGCGACCTGCCGTCTCTTCCCTTGCGGTTAGAAGAGAGCTTGGAAAAATTTCTAGCATTGTTTTCGTGTGTACGCAAAAGCGAGGCCCTGGGGCAAGCTTTGGAAAATGCTCTTGCTGATCTTGGTTCTTCAGCTGGGACCGACATCAAGTTAAGAGGATCTTAGGTGTTATCCAATAGCCCCCGAGCCTTAAGAAAAGTGTGGGTCGTAGTGTGCTTGAGGGCCCCATATCATCTCTCTAGGCCGCGATAACCTGTGCGGTGGATCTGGATCGCTGAGCACGTGACATAACGTAGCAGGTCACGATGGAGGAAGAGCAGATTGCTCGTTTACACAGGTCGCTGGTGGGCGTCTACTAGAAGTTATTCATGTTGTAGCTAGTTGTTTGCACAATGATTCTTTGTCGGATTCTTTGTTGTTTCGTGGGGTTACAACCTTCGAGCAGCTGTAGGCCCAAGTGGACTCCGATCATGGGGCCGCGAAGCTTGTGCAAGAGGTGGCATGCATCAAGGGTGCAGAGGCCGGCTCCTGCCAGGAGCTGTTGAAGGCAGATAGCGGCCTGCTTGCTGATAACCAGGGCATCACTGAGGGTCTCTATGCTCAATTGAGGGAGAGCCAAGAGGTGGAGGACGACTTGCGACGACGGCTGGAGACCGCCAAAGGTCGTGTCGCGGACACCCAAGTCCATATGAAGGGTTGCAAGGTGCGGGATGCCACATTGGCAGAGTCCAGAACGCGTGCTTCAAGGGATCTCTAGGGGTAACGTTCATGCCAGATGCGGTTGGAGGCCGCCACGCCCTTTTTCCACTTTGTGGCTTGGCCTTTTGCACTTTCCCTAACCGTGTTGTGTGATGTTTGTTCTCTGTGCAGCCATGCTACCAGATTTGATTTGCTCACCAGGCTCTGCGCGCCTTGGCACTATGAAGTCGACGCTCCACAGGATGTCCGAGGCTTTGAGGCAGATGATACGTCTCCAATGTATCTATAATTTTGATTGTTCCATGCAATTACAATATCAATCTTATATGTTTTATATGCAATTACAAGCAACTATATATCATTTTTGGGACTAACCTATTAACTTAGTGCCCAGTGTGAGTTGTAGTTTTTTGCTTGCTTTTGGTTTTTCAGAATATCAGTACCAAACGAAGTCCAAATGTCAAGAAATTTTTTGGAGATTTTTTTTCTAGACAAAAGATACCCTAGAAGCTTTGGGAGAGGGCCAGAAGACGAAGAAGGTGACCACGAGCCACCAGGGCGCGCCCTAGTGCCTCCTGGGACCACCTTTGCTCCTTTGGCCTAATTCCTCCTTTATAACTTCTCTAAAATTAGGAAACCAATAGAGAGCCACCTGAAATACTTCTTCTACCACCGCAAGTTCTTGTTCTCGTGAGATCCCATCTGGGGGCCTTTTCCTGCACTCTACTGGAGGGGGAATCAATCACGGTGGGGCTCTATATCAACCTTGTTGCCCTTCCGATGATGTGTTAGTAGTTTACCATAGACCTACGGGTCCATAGTTAGTAGCTAGATGACTCTCTCTCTCTCTCTCTAATATTCAATACAATGTTCTCCCTGATGTTATTGGAGTTCTAACTGAGGGAAATACTTATCTCTACTGTACTGCATCATCCCCTCCGCTTCAGGGAAATCCCAACACAGCTGACAAGTGGCAGGAAGAATATATGGCGTCGTTGCTAGGGAGACACCATTGATACGTCTCCAACATATCTATAACTTTTGCTTGTTCCATGCTATTATATTATCATTCTTGGATGTTTTACAATCATTTTGTAGCAAGTTTATATCATTTTTTGGGACTAACCTATTGACATAGTGCCTAGTGCCAGTTACTATTTTTGCTTGTTTTTACTTCGCAGAATATCAGTACCAAATGGAGTCCAAAGGTAGCAAAACTTTTTGGAGAACTTTTCTTGACCAGAATACACCTGTTGGGCCAAAGAAGTACCAGAGAGGGGCTCCGAGGGGAGCACAACCCACCTGGGCATGCCTGGGGGGCCAGGTGTGCCCTGGTAGGTTGTGTCCACCTCGGCCGCCTCCCGCACCGCCTCTTTTCTCTATAAATACCCCGAAAATCCAAAAACCCTAGGGGAGTCAACGAAACACTGTTCCTGCCACCGCAAGTTCTAGAACCACCAAATCTAATCTACACACCATCATAGAGGGTTAATCATCCTTATTGGTGCCTCTCCGATGATGCGAGAGTAGTTCATTGTACAGTAGCTAGATGGCTTCCTCTCTCTCTTTTCATTCTCAATACAATGGTCTCTTGGAGATCTATTTGATGTAATTCTTTTTGTAGTGTGTTTGTTGGGATCCGGTGAACTTTGAGTTTATGATCAGATCTATTTATCCATGAAAGTTATTTGAGTTTCTTTGATATCTTATATGCATGATTACTTATGGCCTCGTATTTCTTCTTCAAATCTTTGGTTAGGCCAGCTAGATCGATTTTTCTTGCCATGGCAATAGGTGCTTTGTGATGGGTTCGATAGTGTGGTGTTCTTTCCCAGTGACAGAAGGGGCAGCGAGACACACATGTATCATTGCTATTAAGGATAACAATATGGTATCTATTACTACATGCATAGATCTTGTCTACAACATCCCATCGTTCTTATTGCATTACTTCATTTCTCCGTGAACTTAATACACTATATGCATGCTGGATAGCGGTCGATGTGTGGAGTAATAGTATTAGATGTAGGCAGGAGTCAGTCTACTAATCTTGGACGTGATGCCTATATAATGATCATTTCCTAGATATCGTCATAATTATTTGAAGTTCTATCAGTTGCCCAACAGTAATTTGTTTACCCGCCGTATGCCATTTTTCTCGAGATAAGCCACTAGTAAAATCTATGGCCCCGGGTCTATTCTTTATCATATTCTCTTTGAGATATATTTTTATTTGCTTTTGTTTTTAGATCTATTATTCTAAAACCCCAAAAATGCCTTGCTATAGTTTTTCTTTCTTTATTTTATTTGGTTTTATCGCGAGATCTATTTATACAAAATCATACAAACCAATCTATCTTTTACCTGAGAGGGATTGACAACCCCTCTTACGTGACGGGTTGCAAGTATTTGTTCTTGGTGTGTAGGTACCATTTACATTGTGTTGCTTGGTTCTCCTACTGGTTCAATAAACTTGGTTTCATAACTGACGGAAATACCTACCGTAGTTGTGCTGCATCATCCCTTCCTCTTCGGGGAAATACTGACGCGGACATGAGCCATCAAGGAAGGATTTCTGGCACCGTTGCCAGGGAGACATCATCAACATCTATCTGGTTCCTAATCACAAATCTCATCTCCTTGCAATTTACATCATTTGCCATTTGCCTCTCATTTTCATCTCCCCCACTTCACAAAAATTTGCTGTTTTATTTGCCCTCTTTTTCCGTTCGCCGTTTTTCTTGTCAGATCTGTTTTTGTGTGCAATTTTGTTTGCCACTTTTTGTCGTTATGGATAGTTCTTCCTCTATTGCGTGTACCCCCAAGAACGAGGTTCTTAATTTCAAACAAAGGGGAGGGGTGAATCTAAAGGATGCTTGGTATTGGATTTGCAATGCTCATAATAGATCTGTTCGTAAGCAATCTACCCTTGTTCTTCTTTGCTGTTTTTATGTGGGCATCACTACTTGGTATAGATTCGTCCTTTGATACGATTACGGGTGGGAATTTATTGATGTGTCCTTCTCTAGATGCTTTTAATGCTATGGGAAATCTAGTGGGTTCACCACCTCTTATGATTAATGAAACAACTTAAACTATCGAGCATGTTATGGAAATGCTAACTATTGAAAACAAAATGCTCACTGAAGAAAACATTAAAAATTAGATAAAAGGATGCACAATCTTGCTAATAGAATTGGGTCAAGAGCGGGAGCTGCTCTTAAAGTACTTAAAGAAAAAGAACCCGCATTCAACAAGAGAATAGAGGAGTGCCCCACTAGAATTGATTAGTTGGAAGAAATTTTTAGTAATCTAAGAACGACTTTTGCTTCCACTAAAACTATTGAAAAAACTCCCGTAAACATTGGCAAGATTACTCAAGTCACTAAAAACAAGGGTGCAACTTCTAATAATAACAGAGAAGACCTTAAGATGATTAGTATTCACCCCGATTTTGTTGAAGTGATAAAAGACCCTACTTGCAAGAATTCTAAGTTTTTGATTGAGGAGTTGGAAACTAAAGATGACAATACTTGAATCTATGCTTTATGCCTAGCTAGAGGCATAAAACGATAGTGCTTGTTGGGAGGAAACCAATGAATAAAATTTACTTTTGCCTTTTTCTTTCTGTCTTGAGTGTTTGCACAATTAGCCTCTGTTATGATTGTTTTTTAATGTTTTAATTAGTGTTTGTGCCAAGTAAGGCTTTGGGATCATGTTGGGTAATAGTTGATTTGATCTTGTTGAAAAACAGAAACTTTGTGCGCCAGTGACAAAATTGTTTAAAATTACAAAAGCGTGATAAAATTCTGAATTTTTTACACAAGATTGATATATAAATTTCCTATGTTTTCCCAATGTTTCAGAATTTTTGGAGTTACATAAGTATACTTTGTTTTCAGATTGCTACAGACTATTCGGTTTTTGACAAATTCTATTTCCTTTGCGTTGTGTGCTTATTTTGATGAATCTATGGACTTTATCAGGGGGGTATAAGCCATAGCATAGTTGGAATGCAGTAGATATAATGTGAAAATAAAATATGAATGGGTTTGCAACAATGCTTAGAGTGGTGATTCACTTTGTTATACTAACGGATCTCACGAAGGTTTTTGTTGAGTTTTGTGTTATTGAAGTTTTCATGTTTTGGGTGAGATCACGATGGATGAAGGAATAAGGAGTAAGAAGAGCCTAATCTTGGGGATGCCCCATGGAACCGCAAGGCAATATTCAAGGAGAAACAAGCAACTAAGCTTGGGGATGCCCCGAGTGGCATCCCCTCTTTCTTCTAACAACCATCGATATTTTACTTGGAGCTATATTTTGATTTGTCACATATCATGAGTTTTGCTTGGAGCGTCTTGTATTATATGAATATTTCCTTGTTTTTCTTTTTTAGTTTGTCACAAGTATCCTTGCTGGACACACCTATTTGAGAGAGCCAAAATTATAGTATGATTTGTGAGAATTGCTCTATGTGCTTCACTTAATTTTCTTTTGAGCCATGGAATTGCTCTATTGCTTGACTTATATCTTTTTGAGCATTGTGTGCTTTAACATTTTTGAAGAACTTCTCTCATTCTTCACTTAGACTTATTTGAGAGTTAGTAATTTTGAAGAAATTCTCTCATGCTTCACTTATATTATTTTGAGAGATGAAAAAAATTTATGCTCATGTTCTACACTTAAATTTGTTTGAGCTTGCCAAAAGCAGTTGCAATATATGAAACTAGTCCCTAAGTGATAGATATTCAAGAGGGATGTAATAAAAACTTTCATGAAGATCATTGGAGAAAATAAACTTGATTCTTTGTAATAGTTTTGAGATATGATGATAATGATATGTGAGTTATGTTGGTGAGTAATTGTGCTTTAGTAAGAATATTGGTGTTAAGGTTTGTGATTTCCTATGCAAGCACGAAAGTCAATAGTCATGCAATGAAATTACATCCTACTTGTGGTGCATTATTCGGTGTTAGTTTTGCTTAACGCTTGCTTATGTGATTTTTCGTTTCTTGGTTGGATGCTTCTCAATCTTTTTGCTAGCCTTCACTTGTACTAAGTAGGAGTACTACTTGTGCATCCAAAATCCTTATACCCAGTTTTGCCATATGAGTCTACCATACGTACCTATATGCGGTATTCCCATGTCGTTCTAAGCAAATTTGTGTGGGACATCTCTAATTTTCAAAATAATTTCCTTTTTGTGTGCTCGTACCGCTCATGAAACGGTAGGGGGTGGCTGATATTTTTCCATGCTAGATGTGTTATTCTCAAGATGGGTGTTTATTCACTTGTCATTGCAAGAGAGTACAACAAAGTTATTAGGGATGCCCAGTTCTGAAGTGAAAAATGAATGTACTTTATGTTGTCAAATAATAAATTCCATGGAAAGTGTTGGTATGGATGGTACCCGTGTATACGGCTAGCCGTCGAATGTGAAAGTACGGTGGAAAAAGGAATAAATTTTATTTTCTATTTGGGAACCGCCTATGATATATCTAGCATGCAAAGTATTGGGAACTACTCGGTCATTTTTGTTGACAGGAAAAGTATGCCACCCAAAATGTTTTATCTCTATTTTTTTTGCTTGATCTCTGACACCTCTACAAATCCCTACTTCCCACTCCGAAGGTCCTTTCTATTACTTTATGCAATTTTTATTTTTATTTGAGTCTCCATCTTCTCTTATAAAGCATCAACTAAGGGGCACTATGATCGTACTTGAGCATTGGATGTAGCTAATATGTGAATCTGTTTCATGAATGGATCAGTGGTTGAGCATAATGGGATAGGGATAACTTGCTTTAGTGTTGATATTTTGAAAGACATGGTTGCTTGTTGATATACTTGAGTATTGAAATCTTCATGTAAAATCTAGACTACTACTTTGAACCATATAAAAGTCCATATGTCCATGCTACAAAAGAAAATAATATGTGATGAACATGTTAGGCAGCATTCCACATCAAAAATTCTGTTTTTATCATTTACCTACTCGAGGACGAGTAGGACTTAAGCTTGGGGATGCTGATACGGCTCCAATGTATCTATAATTTTTTTTGCTTGTTCCATGCTGTTATATTATCATTCTTGGATGTTTTACAATCGTTTTATAGCAACTTTCACTACAAAAAACCACTTCCGTGATGATACGTGTTTGTCATAGTAGGTCATGTTTTCTGTCATGCATGTACATCCATGACGATTTTATGATAGAATCAAGATAGTCATACCTGTGCTGTCGTAGAAGTGTTCCATGACATTAGCAAAATTATCATCACGGAAGTGTCCACTTGCATGGCGATAAATGGCACGTCATGGAAGTGCTTTCGTCAAGGGTAACGACACGTGGCATCCACCGTAATGGGTCGCCGTTAAGCTATCGGGTCCGATTTTGGATCTGGTAACCCGTTAACAGCCCGGACCAATGGCGATTTTCCACATGTAAAATTCTCAATGGCTAGAGGAACCACATGTCTGCTCACCATTGGGATAGATGTCATCCACTCATTGGACCGAAGGCGCCTATGATACGTCAACACGTGGAACGGCCCAACGGAGGCCCATTTTAGTGAAAAGGTTGGCCCGTTTGACTTGGTCAAAAGGTAACGGGTCGGGCCACAGAAAGCTTGTTAATGGCCTGCTCGCATAGAGCCCATTTACAGCCCGCTAACTCACGACTAGGCCTAGTAGCGTCATCTGGGCCGTCCAATATGATTCCAGCTTGTTGTAACTTTCGGCCCATGTATGGCCCATGACGTCTTTCGGCCCATATGAGGCCCTTTGTAACTCTTGGCCAATTAACGGCTCGTGTTGAAACTAGCCCGTAATGAACAGTGTATGGCTTTATACCGATTAATTGCCCATTATTCCATTGTGCCATTTCCAGCCCATGTTATCTTTCGGCCTTCTCAGGGCCCATTTATTCTTGGGCTCATTTCCAGCATTCGGTTAATTACGGCTCGTTACTGGCCTTTTCTGCCTGTGGGCCAAATTCAACCTGTGGTTATAGTCGGCTCGTTTGTGGCCCATTAATCTGTTGGGCCGTTTTCATAGCGGCATCAAATACAACCGATTAATGACAACCCATTATGGTCGGCCCATGAATGGACAATTCCAACTCTAGCCCGTTTAAGGCCTATAATGCGATCCTTTATTGGCCCATGTTTGTCCAATCAATCATACGACCCGTAGAAGGCCCATTGATGCTACGGCCCGTAGAAGGCCTATTGTTTCTATGGCCCGTAAAAGGCCAATTGATGCTACGGCCCGTAGAAGGCCCATTGTTTCTATGGCCCGTAGAAGGCCCATTGCTTCTATGGCCCGTAGGAGGCCCATGGTCACTACAGTAAATATGTAACCCATGGTTATTGTGGCCTAGTTTTAAAAATAGGTTATTGCGGCCACTAGCAAACCGCGGAAAAAGAACTGCACTGACTACAAGCAAACAAATAAACAAGACAACAAGGAAATAAATAAGCAAGCAACTTATGCTAGGCTATCACGACTATTACACATATTACATCCACTGGGCATCAAAGTTCGCCACCAGTGAAAATATAGGGAACAAAGCAGCATATCACATACACTGGTTGTCAAAGTTCGCGGCCAGTGCAAATAAACTCCGTAGTAAAACAAGTCCAGAATGGAAACCATTCCAGAAGAGCTCAAGAAACAATATCCCAGGTACCCATAATGCTGGCAAGATGCTTATCAAGATTATTATTTCTCTTGTTTGGCGCTTAAATCCTCCAGCGCTTGCTGTTGCACTAGAAACTATGCATCTGAATTTTGTAGGGACTTCCTCAATCCTTCGGCTTCTTGTCGCAAAACATCTGATCGATGTATTTCAACTTGAAGTTGAGACTCAAGAAGCCTAACTGATTCAGGAAGTGAGTTCGAAGAGCTGGTGCCAGCAATAGTGGCCAGTAGGTCGAACACTACATCAAGACATGAGTTTGGGGTTGTCTCAGTATCTTTAGTTTAGTTTTTATCAGCTTTCTTGGAGACCAATAGGGATGTCTCACTATCTTGAACCTTATCTGCATTACTTCCTTTACCATTTCATAACCGGGTACTCTTCTCCAATATTTTATCCGCATTCTAAAAGAGAAACAAACAGACACATCACAGGTTTACCATGTTGTATATGAAACTCATTTTGGTAAACCAGTTCAGTACTAAGGTGGACAGGATAACATCATGAAACAAACAGATATCTATGTTGTATGGTCACTGTATGGTCTATATCATTCTAGTTTATGTTCCCAAATCAAGATAGAGACAGTTGAATCATATCTATTTAAGACAAAGTAGCATAGACAGAATATAAGTGTGGGAAACTACACAACAAATAATAACACTTGTAATGTGCATGGCATGAAAACATAACAGTTTATTAAATTGAAACTGAAATCAACAAAGAGCAAGTTACAACAGCAAAAACATTAAAGAAACAGGTTTAAAACATACCTGTTGCGCCATTGGAGTTTTAGTTGCATCCTTCAAATTTGAAATTAGTTGGTATGAGTAAATACAATGATGCAAGAGCAAAGGAGTATGAACCATAGCTACGGAACCTGACCTCAAAACAATTCTTCTTCTGCTTTAAGTGTTGACTTGGGGTACGGAGTGGTGGTCTTTGTGCTTTGGGCACTGCAGTTGCCTTACTAACTGCTAGTGTTTGGGTGCTTTGTGGTGGAGACGGTGCTGTGTCAATTGGAACTGGGTTACTATCTGCTGGGGTTGGGGTTAGAAGGGGTGTAGCTGGTTCTCTGTCCAACTGGGTAGGGGTACAATCTGCGTGAGTCTGGGTTATGTGTGGTGGGGCTGGTTCTTGGGCAAGTACATATGTGGTTCTATCTGCGTCGATAGGTAGCATGATCTTTTCTGAAGACCGTGTTTTTACTCCCATAGATACTGCCATCACCCCTCCAATTCAAATGGCCGATAAACAAGAAAAGTAATTGAATGTACATACATTGTAAGATAGACAGGTGCAATGGATAATATGGAAGAAAACATGGCATGAAATAATTCACATTTATGTTGTCTAACCAAACGGAATAGCATGGCATAATTGCACTATATGATAGCTAATTAAACAGGATAGCATGACACAATTTCACATGCATGATGGCTAACTATACATGATAGACTATGTAAACAGGATGTCATGATATAACAATTTCACATACTTCAAAATATGATGACTATGTAAACAGGATGTCATGATATAACTATACGATGTGTCTATTAAAGTGGTTGGAATGCCATAATTCACAAACATGCCGTCGAGGAAACATGATGGCATGATATAGTTCACAGATAGAATGACATAATTCAAAATAGGATAACTATATAAACAGGATGAGATGATATAACTGTATTATGTCTTTGGAAAATGGGTTGGCATGCCATAATTCAGATACATGCTGTCTATGTAAACATCATGGCATGATGTAATTCAAATATATGATTTATATACTAAGCAAGTGAGCAGAGGGCAATCGCATATATGATGTGTCAATTAAGGAGATGGCATTCAATATTATGTATATGATGTAAAAACTAAGCATTGCAAGAGAACATATGCATGATATGAGTAATATAATCCTGCCAAGTTTGAACATACACCTCAGGGGGGTAATAGGACTGGTCATCTGCCTCTGAATCCTCCTCTGAGGAGCTATCTATAACCAGCAAGATATATGCTTCAGCAGGTAGCATTGTCTGCTTTGAAGACCTTGTTTTCACTTCAGATTTCTCCATCACCAATTCAAATGGCTGATGCACAGGAAGAGCAGTTGAATATACAAACATCGTCGACAAATGCAATGAGTAATACAAAAAAAGGACGACATGATATAATTCACATATATGACGCTTGGCTAAACATCATGGCATTTCATAATTCACATACATAATGCCTTGCAACAAGATAGCACTGCATAACCACATATATAATGTCTTGCAACAAGATGGCGTTGCAAAATTCACATACATGGTAATTAGACACTAAACAGGTGGCATTCACACAAAGCATGTCTAAACTAACAAAATGACATGCCAATGCAAGACACCATATGCACGATATGAGCAATATAACCCTACCAAGTTAGAGCATGCACCTCGGGGGGGGGGGGGGGCGGATAGGACTGGTCATCTGTCTTTGAATCCTCCTCTGAGGAGCTATCCATAACCAGCAACACATGCACTTCGTCAGATAGCATTGTCTGCTCCGAAGACCTTGTTTCCACTCCAGATTTTTCCATGATCGTGTCGAATGGCTGATGCATAGGAAGAGTATTTGAATGTACTAAAATTGTTGACAAATTTAATTCCTAATAAAAAATGAAGGCATGATATAATTCACATATAAGATGACTGGCTAACCAGGGTGGCATTACAAAGTTCACATATATGATGCCTGGCTAAACAAGACGGTGTTGCATGATTCACATATATGATATAGAAACTAAACAAATGGCATTCACACAACGCATGTCTAAACTAAGCAGATGACACATTTTATGTATAAAGTAAGCAATGCAAGGCACCATATGCATGATATGACCAACATCAGCATGCCAAGTTAGAGCAAAAGACCTTAGGGGATCTGAATTCCCCTTTGAACTGTTATCTTCCTCTTGATTACAGTCTGGAATGGGGGGAGGGGGGTTGCTTTTGCGCCGACCATGGAGCAACGTCTGCATGAAATTTTATTGCCATGCAAGGCTAGCCTCTTTTGCTCTACCTGTTCAGTACCATTGTGTACAATAACTGACATGCATAGGAATAAAACATAGTGAGATTATGTAAGGAGTGCATGCACAAATCCAGAGTGATGGTAGCAAACTGTGGATAGACCAAAAACCAATGATAGTAAGCACATAATAGTTTTAGTTAAAAAATACAGATAATGGATCCTTTAATGTTTGTTTCCACCCAACATGAAACTCATAGTAGACACCCGAGATTAACCAGATAGTAGGCATATAGTATTGATTGCTTCCTCAATATGTACCCACAACCATTTAAAACTCAAGTTTGAACATTAGTTTGGACCTGACTCGGAGTCTAATCGGTGAACAGGACGATAAAGTATCATGTCATCATATTAAGCGATGCATAACGTAAGCAGACACGAAAGAGTGCGACCTCTCTTGCGGACCCGTGTAGTCCTCAAGGTCATATGCTCAATTGATGATGGTAATGCAATTGTCGTGGCTGCCGGTGGCTGGGAAGAAGATTTGAGGAGGCGAAAGATAGTCTGGAGGGCAGATCCCTGTTGTGGTGAACCCTTCCGTCATTGGAGCAGTTGAGCTGGGGTGGAACACAACGCAGTAGGAGCGGGACAAACCACACAAGGTTTTCTTTGACACATATCTGTAACAGAAGTAATTGGGTAAGGGCTTGTTTGAATTTGATGATTCTAACAATGCAGGGTAGGAATAGGATAGGAATGCACGTGCAAAACAGAGAATTTAAAAATATAGGATTTTTGCCAATCTGGGTGTTTGGTTCACAAGAATTGGAAGATCACATGATGCAAAGAAACATGGTGAGATTAAGTCAAGCCACAAGAAAATGTACGGTTATAATGCTATCATGCTACTATCTCTTAGTCTTGTGCTTCATGAATAGGAATTTGAAAACGAGGACAAGTGGATATTAAAATTCCTATGGTCTTCCTTTCGAGGAGACACTAAAGGAACAAATCCTACAAGTTTCCTTTGCTCCATTCCTTCGAACCAAAAGCATGAATAGTAGTACCATAGGAAACTTTCCAATTCCTATGTTTTTCCTTCACTTTTCCTTTCAAGCACTGACGATTCTAGTAGGCAGGCTTGAGCAGGGAAAAGCCTACACTCAAAAAATGTTTTTGTGCTACTTCTACTACTTTGGACCCAGTCTACTGCCCTACTAACTCAACTCCCAGGCCCATCTACAAATGCGCAGCTCAAACGCGCAGAGATAAATAATGATGGCGTTCAAGAGAGTCCATCATGGATAGCTAAGTTGCCTGGTACCTCACTACTTGTCATATAGTAGGAGAAACTAATCATATTTCATGTTACTACATGTGCTCAGTGGACAATATATATAACATGCAGAGTAAAAAAGCGATGCAACAAGTGTACAACCTCTTTGGCAAAGCCACGTCAATCTCATCATGATTGGGTTGGTGGGTGAGGATTCTCCAGCTGATTTGGCTATCGGAGGAGGAGAAGAAGATCTTAGGCATATGGAGATGGAGTCCGGGGGTACTGCTCCGCTGTGATGGAGGGTTTCGTCATTGGAGCAGCTCTGGTGTGCTGTACGACGATGAGGCTGAAGTAGGACAAGAGAGACAACGTTAACCTGAGTGGAATTCTAAAAGCATCTCCAATAGATGACGTAAAATACAAAACCACAAAGTGCTAGATGTAAAATACATCAGCCGCTCATCTCTGAACTTAACTGTCGAAACTGAAATTAACTGTCGAAACTGAATTTAACTGTCGAAACTGGATTTTGCTGTTGAAACTGAATTTTACTATCGAAACTGAAAGCACTAGTAGCAGAAAAGCAGTAGCAGCAGTGCCCCAGCAGCAGTGCATGCGAGAGCCGGGGCAGTTGGTCATGTAGCAGCATCTCGGGTAGTAGCTGCAGGGGCTCGAGCGAGAGCAGGATCTGCTTCTCATGCAGCAGCAGCGCGCGCAAGAGCGAGAGCAGCAGCGCAAGCAAGAGCAAGAGCAAGAGCAGCAGCGCAAGCAAGAGCAAGAGCGATAGCAGCTGGGTGAGCAAGAGCAAGAGCAAGAGCAGACTAGGCAGGGGACCGAGAGCAAGAGCAGAGCAGTAATGCGAGCGAGAGCCAAAGCAGCAGCTGCTCCTACTGATGTGGACGTCACTGCCGAGGGAGCAACACCGTGGAGGAAGTGGTCGGCGACGCCGCCGTGGATGGAGCCGTGCCATGTCGGCTCGGGACCGAGCGCCGGTAGCATCATGAGATCGAATCAAGAAGAAAATGTGGCATTTAGTGTAGAACTTCTTTGGTGGCGCTGATTAGGCCTCAGCTTCATCCGAGGAATCGGTGGTGATGCTTCTCTTCCGGTGGTGTAGGTGAAGACGGCAGTGTGGGAATGGAGGTGGCGCGAAAGACGAGTGGAACGTCGGGGAAGCTCCTTGGAGGTGGAGGACGGGGTGGCTGAACCGGCGGGACAACAAGATAGAGGACGGATCCTCATCCGGTGCGGTGGATGAGGGGCATCGAGGTGTTGCTGTGGACGACATCATCGGGGAAGAGGCTCCGGTTGGGTGGTGGAAGGAGGAGGGTGTGGGGCTTCGCGGGTTTTCACGGCCTCAGTATATGAATGGGTGGGCAGATGGGATGGGAGGGGGGAACCATGGCTTAGGGATGCACTTGTCCGAAATGGGGGGTAATTTATGGAAGTACCCCCGCCGATTTGAGCTAGGCAGTTTTTTCGGTTCAGGGGTATCACGGGCATTTCGCGTGTCGGGATTTCGCAGGAGGTGGGAGTTTTCGCGTGTGTTGTAATTTTGTGATAGCAAGGCGCGGGTTGAGATGGAGGAAGTTTTTGGAGCACAATGAGACAAAGATATATCTTACAATTTTGGGGTTACAAAGCGCGAGTTGAAGAGACGGGAGTTTCGCAGCATGATAGGAAGAGATGCTAGCTTGAAATTTTGGCATAACAAGGCGCGGCTAGAAATTTCGGGAGAACAATCTTAACTTGTATAAAAAAGACAATTCACTAGAGAGAGCCATGTCCCGTTTTACTATGTTACTAATAATGCATTCAAATACAACAACAACAAAACTAAAAAAGATCAGGACAACAAACATAACGTGTACAGTACCAAATCAATTAGCACTTCCCTCAATAATAAAAATCGGGACAATTCACGATGTCTAGCATATGGACTAAATTTGAGAACATTTTCCCTGTTTGAATGGGATTGTACTCGGGTTAGTTATACAACCATCTAAATATTATATTCACAACACATGCCATGAATATAGGAGTAGTAAATTCCCATGTAAATACGAACTACATGTACATACGACTCAAATTTAAATATATGTATCCATTTTATGTTGAATTCAAATCGTAGTACATGTATGATCTAGCTAGATGTTCGGAATCTTAGCCATGTATGATACTACATACAATGTGTTTAACAGGCACAACACACACACAAAAGCCATTTAGACTAGTAAGGTACATGTGCATTGCACACATGAGATTGGCAACCAAATTATAAATAAATACCACATTAGCATGTAAGCTTTGAGTCATATATGCATGATCTAGATATTTGTTTAATTCTTATGGTTCATCTCATTCAAAATCAATTATTTTTTATAAAAAAGTTAATCTATTTTAAGATTCATGAATTGTGCGTTGTAAAGCATAAAGTAAAAACAAATAATGGCAATTCATGTCGAAAACAATTTGGGAAATTCATGAAGATTCTAGAACAAAGAAGAAGTTCTTGTGTTTTGAGGTTTGTGCATTATGCTTAAGTTCAACCCTGGAGTCTTCTAGATTGTACATGTGGCAAAATCTGGTGGAATGTAGATGATATCCAACAACCAGTAGTGCTCAAATTTGACATCTCTGCACTGTCGGATTGGCTTCATCCAACGACCATCTTTCAATGTTATTCGCATAATATATAAGGGTATAGACTAGTAAGGTACACGTGCATTGCACACATGATAATTGGCAACTGAATTATGAATAAATACCACATTATAACATGTAGCTTTGAGTCATATATGCATGATGTAGATGTTCGTTTAATTCTTATAGTTCATCTTATTCAACATCAATTAGTTTTTATAAAAAAGCTAATCTATTTTAAGATTCGTGGAATTGTGTGTTGTAAAGCATAAAGTAACAACACATAATGGCAATTCATGTAGAATTTTTTGGGCAATTATGATACGGAAGATTCTATATATCTAGTCAGGTCTCACCCTCTCTCCCACATACACATCGATCAATATATACCTCTCCATATAGGATTACATAGCTAATACACCCACATTATATATCCATCGCCCCCCTCTCATGATCCATGCCTTCCGCTTCATCTCTCAAACGCGCGCACAGTGGTGAAGACAGGGGGCAGCAAGGGCCCTGGCCCCCCCTAACATCACTATATATTGAGGCTAATATTAATGTAATCAGTAGATCAATTGCTGGCAAAATGGTTAAAGTTGATGAATTGGCTCACCCCGCAAAGGATTAGCAATGCTTGGCCCCCTAGCTCATTTATTTTTCATGTCTCCACCACTGTGCACAACCGCGCACTCGCCCCCTCTCTTCAAATATCGATGTCGCACTTGTGCACTCCTTCATAGTCTCCCTCCACTTGGCCCCTCGCACCATCTTCCAGGCCCCCACCCCCATATCCCAGTGCTTGTACGCTCATAGAGCTCTTCCCTCTATTTGTCTCTATCGATATCTCGCACGGTCGAACCCTCCCCTCCCTTCTCGTATATCACCCCGGCCCCATGCACATACATGTATGTATATAGGACTCTCCTTCACACAATTTGCATTGGCACGGATTCCCTCACCATACCTTAGTATCTCTCACACACACGGACTACGTGTGCGAAAGAGAAGAGGTGCACACACGCACTCGTTCCCACATACAAACGCGCGGGTGCATGGCGGAGCACATTTGTACAAAAAATGAGCATGTAGAAAGCCTTTAGATGATGTGCCAAACTAGTCTATATCTATACCTCTATATCTATATCTATACCTCTATATTGAGTGCGAATAAGTTTGAAAGATGGTTGTCGGCGTTATGGGAACAGGGGTCCCCAGACTTGCCTGCCTGCGGCCTGTGGCGTGGCTCAAAGGGGGGCCCAGCACGGCCCATCTTCATCAACACAGGCTCAAGACCCTCGCGGGGGGCCAAGCCTAGCGGGGCGGATGACAAGGAGCTTCCTCAGGCACGACCTCATCAGGCTGGCTCACGAGGAGGCGGAGAGATCAAGGTGGGGTACCTCGCGAGGTGCCCCATGACGCAAGCCATGACGACCAAGGGCGCCAGTCGGGCGCCAGCCCGCGCAGTGTCCTCCTTTCCTCTTTGGTGCAAAGGGAGCAAGTGCAGGCGAGAGCATCAAGCAAAGGCATCCATTTCGGTGCAACAAGACCAAGACCAGCCCAACGGCAGGGAGGAAGTCGTTGTGGAGCCCAAGCAGGCGTCACCACCAGAGCCTTTGACAGGCGAGGACCAACTTTAGCCAGGATAAGTGTACCCAATGTTCCCCTTCAAAATGGCCAATTGTTGGCGCCCTTCCCGGTCAATATTTGGGAAGAGGCCCAGGGCCTTTGCCTATAAATAGGACTAGCCACCCCCAGGGTAGTGGCATCTGGATAGGTACCCGAAGAGAGAGAGAGAGCAAGAGAGAAGGGCGGCTGAACTCCTCCTAGCAGTTCATCGCCCCAGCCAAGAACATGCCCTCGCGAGGCTGTTCCTCCTTGTATTGTTCATCATCATCCCAAGAGGCAATCCACCACACCTCACACTGGAGTAGGGTATTACACCACAATGGTGGCCTGAACCAGTATAAACTCTGTGTCTCTTGTCTTGATCCTTCCGTAGTTTAGATCTCAGCGAGCCGGTGAGGAATAGGTAGGTATCTCCGCGCACACCCCAGTGTTCGAACCTCAAGGGTCTGCTGGAACCCGAAATCCGACATTTGGCGCGCCAGGTAGGGGTGCACCGGAATTCGTCTTCCGTCGCCCAGTTCTTCTCCGACCGTTGCATCCATGTCTGACGCTCGTCGGGCTCGCGCCGAGAGCCGAGCCCTCGCTTCCCGTGTTGCCCAGACGGCCCCCGTCGGCGGGCGCCCTCGTCGTTCCCCATCACCTGCCGTCAACGCCGCCACCGGCCCGGAGGGGAACGAGCAGCAAGCATCATCCCAGCATCCATCCGTGAGGCGAGATGGCCGCACTGCTACACCCTCGCTCACCCCAGCTGGTTCTTCATCCCGCGCGCCCCACATGGCCATGGAGGCTTGAGTTGCGCTCATCGCGGTAAACGAGCTCCTGCGCTACCGCCCAATCGACGACGTCTATGAAGAGTGGCTCGACCGAGTTGCCGAGCTCGTCCGCGCCGCTGGGGGCTCCCCCGCGTCGTCCTTCTAGCTACACCGCGCCCTGCCCTGCGCGGGCAATGAAGCTCCGGGGGCGCCTCAGCCGCCTCCCCTTGAAGAAGGCGCCCTGGCCCCAAGGCGCGCGGCCCCTAGGCGGAACCCGCTCCGTCAGGCGCTAGCGCGGCAAGAGCAGAGCTGCCAAGAAGTCCCTCGCCTGCAAGAAGCTGCCCGAGCGCTCCTTGCTCCGGCTCGTCGCGACCACGCTCCTGCTCCAGCGCGTCAAGACCCCGCACTGCTCCCAGCTACAGCGCTTGGGGACCCGCAGGACCAAGCCCTTCATCACCCAAGGCCTCCCATGGCCACAGCAGGCTGCCGCGCCTTCACCACCGAGCTGCGCAGCATCGCGTGGCCGGGCAAGTTCAAGCCAGACCTGCCTCCTCGCTACAACGACACGGCTGACCCTGCGGAGTTCCTCCAGCTCTACGAGCTGGGCATCGAGGCATCGAGGCCAACCCGAAAAAGGTCAAGGCAGTCGAGGACATGAGCCCGCCAAAGACCCTCAGAGAGATGCAGAAGCTCACTGGGCGCGTGACTGCGCTAGGGCGCTTCATCTCTAGGCTAGGGGAACGAGCGCTGCCCTTCTTCTAGCTGATGAAGAAAAAGGGGCCCTTTGAATGGACTGAAGAGGCCGACAAGGCGTTCCAAGATCTCAAGAGATACCTAACCAGCCCTTCGGTGATGGTGGCCCCGCGCCCACCAGAGCCCTTGGTACTCTACCTTGCCACCACTCCCTACTCCGCCAGCGCGGCTCTGGTGGCGGTTAGGGAGTTGCGTCGGACCAAGACCGCGGCAGCAACCTGTGTCAAGGCAAAGCAGGACCAAGAAGGACCCGCAGAGATCACTACCACGGCAGAGGAGGATCAGCCGCAGCAGGGGAGCGCACCGGGAACGGAAGAGGCCCTTCCCGCAGGCAACCATCTTCTGGAGGCTCCCCCGCCTCAGGAGGCGCCACGGCCTCCGGAGGATGCCGCCAGCACCGACGCTCCAAGCCTCGTCGAGCACCCAGTGTACTTCGTCGGCACAGTGTTGCGGGATGCGAGGGCACGGTACCCCATGCCCCAGAAACTCCTCCTCGCGCTAGTGGTGGCCTCGCGCAAGCTGCGGCACTACTTTCAAGGTCACCCTATCAAGGTTGTCTCGGCATACCCCTTGGAAAGGGTGCTCAGGAGCCCAAACTCAGCCGGAAGGGTCGCCGAGTGGAACATTGAATTGCAAGCGTTTCAGCTCGAATTCAGCACGACCAGAGTCATCAAGGGGGCCGCGCTAGCGGATTTCGTGGCCGAATGGACGGAGGCAACGGGCCTCAAGGCCGGCGAGGATCGACCCCTCTCCCCAAGAAGCGAGGCGCCAGAAGGCTGGGTCATGTACTTCGACGGAGCGTTCTCTAGGCATGGCGCTGGGGCTGGGGCGGTGCTCATATCTCCCACTCAGGACAAGCTCTATTACGCCGTGCAGCTCTGTTTTCAGCAAGGCGAAAAGGTCTCCAACAACATAGCGGAGTATGAAGGCCTGATAGCAGGCTTGAAGGCCGCGACTGCCCTAGGGGTAAAGCGCCTTACCATCAAGGGCGATTCACAGCTCCTCGTCAATTTCTCCAACAAAGTATACGAGCCAAAAGATGAGAACATGGAGGCCTACCTCGCGGAGGTTCGCAGGATGGAAAAGCAGTTCCGGGGACTGGAGTTGCAGCATGTGCCCCGTGGCACCAATCAGGAGGCCGATGACATCGCCAGACGAGCATCCAGACGGTTACCTTAGTAGCCTGGCGTCTTCGAGGAACGACTCTTCAATCCCTCGGCCATGCCATCACTATCAAACACGGCGCAGCCTCTGGAGGAGCTCCCCCAACCACCTGCCTCGGGAGCTCCGGTCTGTGGCCCAGCCTCAGGAGCGCGCCTGCTCCTAATGATGGAGCCTCAGGAGGGGTGCTGGATCACAGAGCTCCGGGGTTACTTAACGCAAGGGACCCTACCGGAGAAGGAGGAGGAAGCGGAGCATGTGGCGCGGCAAGCCTCAGCGTACTGTATCAGGGATGGAGAACTCTACGGGAAGCGACCAAACGGTGTGTCCCTACGCTTCATATCTAGGGAGCAAGGGAAGGAGCTGCTGGCGGATATACACGGTGGAGACTGTGGGCACCACTCGTCATCACGGACCCTCATAGGCAAGGCATTCCGCAGCGGCTTCTATTGGCCTACTGCACTCAATGACGTTGTCGAACTAGTGAAGGCCTGCGAAGCCTGCCAATTCCATGCCAAGCAGATCCATCAGCCGGCAGGAAGTCTGCAAACTATACCCCTCTCATGGCCATTCGCAGTCTGGGGGCTGCATATCCTGGGCCCGTTCCCTCGGGCGCCGGGGGGCTATCGCTACCTCTACGTCACAGTGGACAAGTTCACCAAGTAGGCCGAAGTGGAAGCGATCCGCACCATCCCTGCGGGTTCGGCAGTCAAGTTCATCAAGGGCATCGTGAGCCGGTTCGGGGTGCCGAACCGCATCATCACCGACAACGGTTCACAGTTCACCAGTAACCTCTTCAAAACATACTATGCTAACCTTGGAACGCAGATATGCTACGCTTCAGTGGCGCACCCCCGAAGCAACGGCCAGGCCGAGCGGGACAACGCGGAGGTCCTGAGGGGCCTCAAGACTAGAACATTCAAGAAGAAGCTGGAAGGCTGCGGCAGAGGCTGGTACGACGAGCTTCAGTCCGTGTTGTGGTCCAGCCGCACGACCGCGACCAAGCCGACTGGAGAGACCCCGTTCTTCTTGGTCTATGGAGCTGAGGCGGTCCTCCCTCACGAGGTCAGACGTTGTTCCGCATGGGTCCTGGCGTTCGACGAAGTGCAGTAGGACGCCACGCGGGGGATGGACCTCGTGCTGGGGGAGGAGCGTCGCCGGGAAGCCGCGCTGTGAGCAGCGAGATACCAGCAAGCACTGAGGCGATACCACTGCCGCAACATCCGCCCCAGGACTCTTGAGGTAGGGGACCTCGTGCTCAGGCGGGTTCTCTCCAGGGAAGGACTGCATAAGCTCTCTCCCATGTGGGAGGTCCCGTTCAAGGTTGTTCATGTTTCCAGGCCTAGTTCCGCGCGCTTGGAGACCCAGGAGGGGGTGCCAGTCCAGAACGCGTGGAACATCCAGCACCTCCGGAGGTTTTACCCCTAAAAAGGCCCGGAGCCTGTGAAGAAGGCGAATGCCTGTGAAGACCATCTTTTTGGAAAAGGCCCAGCACCTGTGAAGAAGGCAAATGCCTGTGAAGTTGTCGCGTTTTGGAAAAGTCCTGGAGCCTGTGAAGAAGGCGAATGCCTGTGAAGAATATCTTTTTGGAAAAGGCCCAGCGCCTGTGAAGAAGGTGAATGCCTGTGAAGACTATCTTTTTGGAAAAGGCCCAGCGCTTGTGAAGAAGGCGAATGCCTGTGAAGACTATCTTTTTGGAAAAGGCCCAGCGCCTGTGAAGACGGCAAGTGCCTGTGAAGCTGTCGCGTTTTGGAAAAAGCCTGGAGCCTGTGAAGAAGGCGAATGCCTGTGAAGAATATCTTTTTTGAAAAGGCCCGGAGCCTGTGAAGAGGGCCAATGCCCGTGAAGCTTGCTTCCTCGAAGAAAGGCCCGGAGCATGTGAAGAAGGCCAACGCCTGTGAAGCTCGCCGCCCGTGACACTCTCACGTAATAATGAGTTGGGGCTATACACGCCCCGGAGTCTCAGGAGCGCCGGCCTCAGGCCCTGGGGCTCCCTCCCACACCAAGTGGCAGCACTTAGCTCCGCGCTGGTGAGAAGACGTCGAAGACTAGACTAGGTGACGGACGCGGCTTTTTATTTGCTTTCTGCAGTTGGCTAGTTCATTCTCATTTGAAGTTTTACTGAAGCTATCGCCGTCTTTCGACTTATGGCTCTTCGACTTTTCGCCCTTGTCGGTGTCAAACCGGCGGATCTTGGGTAGGGGGTCCCGAACTGTGCGTCTAGGCGGATGGTAACAGGAGACAAGGGACACGATGTTTTTACCCAGGTTCGGGCCCTCTCGATGGAGGTAAAACCCTACTCCTGCTTGATTGTTATTGATGATATGGGTAGTACAAGAGTGGATCTACCACGAGATCAAGGAGGCTAACCCCTAGAAGCTAGCCTATGGTATGATTGTTGTTGTTGTCGTCCTACGGACTAAAACCCTCCAGTTTATATAGACACCGGAGAGGGCTAGGGTTACACAGAGTCGGTTACAATGGTAGGAGATCTACATATCCGTATTGCCAAGCTTGCCTTTCGCGCCAAGGAAAGTCCCATCCGGACACGGGACGAAGTCTTCAATCTTGTATCTTCATAGTCTTGGAGTCCAGCCGATGATGATAGTTCGGCTATCCGGACACCCCCTTATCCGGGACTCCCTCAGTAGCCCCCGAACCAGGCTTCAATGACGACGAGTCCGGCGCGTATATTGTCTTCGGCGTTGCAAGGCGGGTTCTCCTCCAAATTCCATGTGCTTGCCGAATAGTGTCCTGCTTCCTTATAAATGTTGTGCTCCTTGGCTTCCACGCCCAATAATGGCCCTCTTCCACATGTCGCACGAGTGCGAAAGGCCAGGGTATTTTTACGTTTTACCCCCAAGCTGCGCAAATAAGCTGCCTATAAGAGAGGCAAGAGTCTAGATCCAAATCACACCATCCTCCTTCCACGAGTACTCATCGGAGCGCTTCTGACAAAAATCCACTCCATCATGGACCGTCGACGCGGCTCCTCCTCTCGCACTCCCAGCCCTCAGCCAGGAGATTGGAGGAGATGTTCAGTCCCGCACAGCGAGCTGGTGATGCTCCAAGCGGAGGGATACCTTCCTCCAGCCTTTATGGTCCCGGTTCGAGCCGGGCTGACCACCTACAAAGGTGGAAAGCAGGCGGAGAACACCCCCTGTCCCTCCAAAGGAGAGCGAGTGTGCTTCGTCCCTTATCTAATAAGGGGGCTCGGATTTCCCATACATCCGTTTCTCCGGGGGCTTTTGGAGTTCTATGGACTCCAGCTTCATCACCTTACACCCGCCTCCATTCTGCACATTGCGGGTTTCGTAGCTCTATGCGAGCTGTTCTTGGGCATTGAGCCCCATTTTGCACTATGGAAGAGATTGTTTTGCCTCGTACCCTGTTCTCAGGAGGGGTCGATATATCAAGTGGGCGGAGCCGAAATATGGCGCATCGCCGGGACCGGATATCTATCCGGAACTCCAAAGAAGGCGTCCAAAGACTAGCCTTCGGAATGGTTTTATATGGAAGACGCTCCACTGCTGGACCCAGTTCGAATCGGCCTCCCGGAGTTCAGCAACGCTCCTCTAAAGAAACGCCTGAGTTGGCGCCCGCGGAGCCCTCAACGGGAAGATGACAGGAGCGTCCATTATCTGATGGGCCGGATAAGGTTGCTGGCTCATTCCGGATTGACCATGATTGGAGTCATGGCCACGTGCATTATGCGAGGGGTGCAGCCGCTCCAATATAGGGGCCACCCCATGTGGGATTTCAACAGGGAGAATGACGCCACCCGTCATGGCCGCAAGGGGCCGGGATCGGCCGTCGATCTGGTGAAGATCCTGTCCAGCTTGTACAAGGGGGAGAAGGAGGACTTCCTCCAAATGAGTCCATTGAACGGATTCTCCATGAATAACCCTCGGAGCTGGGTAAGCGGATGTTTTATCTATCCGATCTGTGCTTTCAAAGTTAAGTGTCTTACTTTATAATTTCGACGCAGGAACTGCGCCGGGATGTGGAGGGCAAACACAGTCCGACTCCACAACCCGAGGACCCGGAAAGATCCCTTGATCCGGCCTCCGGAGAGGATCCGGACATAGAGGTGGAGCTGATTGACAGGGTTTTCCACCAACTTAGCCTGGACAATGCTCTAGTCGCCATTACGGCTGACTACCCCGGTTTATCTCCGGCTTCCCAGGTAACTATGACCGGAGTCCTGACACCATTACTTTGTCCGTGCTCATTTCTGACCACCGTATACCAACGGTGTTTCACAGGAGGTGCCTTCAAGGCGGGAAGCCGATCCAGCGCCGGTTGACCAAGAAGGGTCTGTTCGGCCCAGTAGGCGGAAGAGGGGTGTGGTGCGAATCGAATCGTCGCCGCAACGGTATAGCACGCCACCGTTTTTAAAGGAAAGATTCCTGGGAGGTGTATTAATGCTCATGACTTTTCCAGGAGAAAGAGCGCTCGCTGGACTGTGCCCGGAGAGGTTGCCAACCAAGCCTCCGCTAGCCAGGCTCCAACACCTGGTCCGGAGGGGGAGGCGAGCGCAAGGCGCGAGCCGGATGCTCTTCCAACGGAGGATGCCGACAGGCTGTCCGCCACTAGGTCTGAGGTGGAGAGCGCCATGAATCATAGGCGCCGCCGGACAGTTCTTCGTGACGCGTGTTTCTCCCCAGAGGCGTTGAATGCCTTTAATGCGGGAGACGCGCACCTCCGTGCCGCTCAAGATGGTTTAACCAGAGCCACGGAGCAGTATGTGAAAGACATATGAGTAAGGAATTTTAATAGTTATATATGCCAGTAGCCCCCGAGACTTAAAGTAGTTAGAATAACTGATTTAAGGATCATGCAGGATCTTACGGAGAAGAATACCCAATTGTCCCAGGAGCTTCAAGAGTGCAAGGCCCAACTTGAGGCCGCACTAGCCTCCGTAGGAGGAGACACAGAGACCCCCTCTGGTAACACATATTGCAAAAAGATAAGCGGTTTATGGCGTGCGGCGTGTGTATAAATCTGACAATAATATTGCAGAGGGCGCCGGACTGGATCTGGACAAGCAACATCTGCTACGCCAGCTGAAGGCCGGTGAAAAGGTGCTTATGAGGGTGCAGCAGGAGAGAAACAAACTCCAAGATGCCAACACCCAGCTGGGCGAAGAACTAAAAGATGTTCGGGTCCAGCTGTCTGACTCCGTAAAGGAGAATCGGCGGCTTCGTCGCGGCATCTACAGTAAGTGCTTGAGCAAACTCTTTTGAAAAGAAGAGTTCGGCGAGGAAGTCGATTGACAGAAATGTGTCTGTAGGTGTGCTCACAGGTCGCCCTGCAGAAGAAATGCCCGGTTCAATGGGTGACCAACTTCCCGAGCTGGTGCAACTGCACGAACGTGTTCGGCAGGCGATGAGTTGCGTCGCCCAGGCCTTATGGCCGTCCGTCTCCCTACCCGAGGGTCTTGGAGGGCTTGCGGAGAAGCTTCAGGGAGCATGGCAGCGCTTCCGTCTGTGGAAGATATCGGCCTGCCGTCAAGGTGCCAGGGAGGCCTGGGCCATGGTGAAGACGCGGTACACAAAGGCGGATCCGAACCACATGGCCGAGGTCGTACCTGTGGGGCCCGATGGGAAGGAGATCCTTTGGGCTTAATGTACGGCCAAGTAGAGTTGGTCGCTAAGTATTCCCAACGGGACTGTAAATTAGACAGCCTGTTAGACGGGATTGAAGAGGAGTACAATCAGTCAATTTGACGATGTATTTTAAAATGACATGTAAAATGCCTTCTAGCCGGATTGTAGATCGTTTGTCTTTGCCGACCTTTTCGCTTCAACCTCGGGACCCTAGAGTCCGGAGTGTGTCCGAATACCCTCTCGGTTATGAAAACACCGAGGCATGCATGGAGACCAGGCGTAGGGGTCATTAGTGCTTTATCAGACAAGTGCCCAACTAGTTATGTTATATTACATGGTTAGTAAGAAACATCTTCCAGGGAGAATAGTTCCGTTAGGGGTTCATTTCCCTGGTAAGCATGCCCTAAAGTGCATGTCCGGACTGCGAAAAGAGCAGAAAAGCATCTAGGGGCAGACAAATAGATAGGTAAAAAATCATCTTTCAAGTCACCGACCGAATATTCCATTAAGAACACTAGCTTTCGGCTTCACCCAGTCTGGGGTACACATCCGGCTGACCCAGCAGTAACAATCGTAGAGGTGCTCCCTTTACCTCCTAGCCAAACAATCGGGAATGTAGGGGTAAGCACAGGAGCTAGGCAACCCAGCTTGGCCAAAACTTAAGTCATATCGATGCATATAATGGTGAATAAAAGGTACATGCGGAAGTTTGACACATGTGTTGGGCACAAAGCCCGTATAAATAAGCTTCTGTTAAAGAAGCCCCCAGGTATAATGAGTGCGAGTAGCACGTCAAGTGTGTGCGAACAATGCGCAGATCAGCCCTCAAAGGCTCTATGAAAAAGGGAGGAGAAAAGAGAGAAACAAAAGATAACTGAAGTATAAAATGTGGACGGAGGAAGAAGACGAACTCTGAGCCCGGCGCTAGGCGTAGAATCTTCGGAGGCGGGCTGCGTTCCATGGGTTCGGCTCGAGTTGGTTGTCCGATGCGTTTCACAGACGGTACGCTCCGCCGGTCAGGACTTAGTCGATGACGTAGGGACCTTCCCATTTGGGCTTGAGTTTGTCCTTTTTCTTGTCCGGCAGGCGTAGAACTAGTTCGCCAACATTGTAAGTTTTGGCCCGTACTTCTCTGCTTTGATATCTTCGAGCCTGCTGCTGGTAGAATGCGGAACGAGCCTTTGCCACGTCGCGCTCCTCCTCCAATGCGTCCAAGCTGTCCTGCCGATCCAACTTGGCTTCTCTTTCTTCGTACATGCGCACTCGAGGTGAGTCATGAATTATATCGCAGGGCAAAACTGCCTCTGCGCCGTATACCATAAAGAATGGTGTGAATCCGGTAGTACGATTTGGTGTGGTCCGCAGCCCCCAGAGTACGGAGTCGAGCTCCTCCACCCAGTGTGTGTTAGATTCCATGAGGGACCGCACTAACCTGGGTTTGATGCCGCTCATGATTAGACCATTTGCTCATTCGACTTGACCGTTAGTTTGAGGGTGATAGACTGAGGCGTAGTCGAGCTTGATGCCCATGTTTTTGCACCAGGGTTTAACCTCGTCGGCCGTGAAGTTCGTGCCGTTGTCAGTGATGATGCTGTGGGGGATGCCATAACATTGTACTACCCCGGATATGAAGTCTATCACAGGTCCAGATTCGGCCGTTTTAACTGGCTTGGCCTCTATCCATTTGGTGAATTTATCCACCATGACCAATAAGTATTTTTGCTTGTGGGTTCCCCCTTTAAGGGGTCCAACCATGTCAAGCCCCCAGACCGCGAACGGCCAGGTAATGGGTATAGTTTTGAGGGCGGTGGGTGGCATGTGGCTTTGATTAGCAAAGAGCTGGCAACCGACGCATCGTTGGACTAAGTACTGAGCATATGCCCAGGCAGTCGGCCAATAAAATCCTGTATGGAAGGCCTTGCCCACAAGGGCCCGGGCTGCGGCATGGTGCCCGCCGAGTCCGGCGTGAATTTCAGCCAGGAGATTTCACCCTTCCTCTTCGGAGATGCACCTTTGAAGGACTCCGGTTGTGCTTTTCTTATAAAGCTCTCCCTCATGGACCTTGTAGGCTTTAGATCGCCGTACTATAAAGCGGGCCTCATTTTGGTCTTCGGGGAGTTCTTGCCTAATTAAGTACGCTAGGAATGGTTCCGTCCACAGGGCAATGACTGCCATTATTTTGTGGGCTGAAGGTGTTATTTCATTGGCTGAGCCACCAGTTGTGTCAGAATGTTCGGTGTTGGGTGGTGTGGTTGGTTCCGGATTGTTATTTCTGGACTCCTCTTCCCATACTTCGGATGGCTTGAAAAGCCGCTCCAGGAAGATGTTTGGAGGGACGGCGTCGCACTTTGCGCCGATGCATGCCAACACGCTGGCCGCCTGGTTATTATCTCGGGCTATATGGTGGAATTCAAGTCCTTCGAACCGAGCTGACATTTTTAAGACGGTGTTACGGTAGGCTTCCATTTTCGGATCTTTGGCATCAAAGTCTCCATTTACTTGGGATATTGCGAGGTTTGAATCCCCCGAACCTCTAGGCGTTGAATGCCCTTGGAGATTGCCATCCGGAGACCATGTAGAAGGGCCTCGTGTTCGGCTACGTTGTCGGAGTCCGTGAACATTATTTGAAGTACGTATTGGACTGTATCTCCGGTTGGGGATGTCAAGACGACGCCAGCCCCCAAGCCGGCCAACATTTTAGAGCTGTCGAAGTGCATGATCCAATTGGTGTATGCACCGTACTCTTTAGGGAGTTCGGCTTCAGTCCATTCAGCGATGAAGTCTGCCAAAACTTGCGACTTTATAGCTCGCCGTGGTTTGTAGGTTATGTCGAATGGTAAGAGCTCGATGGCCCATTTTGCAATCCCGCCCGTTGCGTCGCGGTTGTTTATAATGTCGTTGAGAGGTACTTCGGAGGCCACTGTTATCGAACACTCTTGAAAGTAGTGTCGCAGCTTCCGGGATGCCATGAACACCGCGTACGCTATCTTTTGATAATGTGGGTACCGGGACTTGCATGGAGTTAAGACAGTGGATACGTAGTACACTGGTTTTTGAAGAGGGAATTTGTGCCCTTCTGTTTCTCGTTCGACGACGAGCACCGCACTTACAACTTGATGTGTTGCCGCGATATATAACAACATTGGTTCACCCAAGTTGGGTGCAGCCAGGACCGGTTTTGTTTCCAATATGGCTTTTATTTCTTCGAGTCCGGCCGTGGCAGCATCCGTCCATTCGAAGTGTTCGGTGCGCCTGAGGAGGCGATAGAGGGGCAATACCTTTTCTCCCAAACTGGAGATGAAGCGGCTTAGAGCCGCCACGCATCCAGTCAATTTTTGTATTTGTTTGAGGTCTTTTGGGATATCCAACTGTGACAGAGCTTGGATCTTGGCTGGCTTTGCTTCAATTCCTCTACCGGATACAATGAAGCCCAAGGGCTTTCTGGCTGGTACGCCGAAAATGCATTTTTTCGGGTTGAGCTTAATGTCATATGCTCGGAGGTTGTCGAATGTGAGCCTCAAGTCGTCTACTAGAGTTTCGACGTGTTTGGTCTTGACGACCACATCGTCTACGTATGCCTCCACTGTTTTGCCGATCTGGGTAGCCAGACATGGCTGAATCATGCGCTGATATGTTGCGCCGGCGTTTTTGAGTCCGAAGGGCATTATGTTGAAGCAGAATGGTCCGTATGGAGTAATGAATGCCGTTGTGGCCTGGTCTGTTTCCGCCATCTTGATTTGATGGTATCCGGAGTATGCGTCAAGGAAGCACAATGAATCGTGCCCTGCGGTAGCATCGATGATTTGGTCGATGCGGGGAAGGGGAAAGGATCCTTTGGACAGGCCTTGTTAAGGTCTTTAAAATCGACACAAAGGCTCCAGGATTTGTCCTTTTTTGGTACCATTACTAGGTTCACTAGCCAGTCCGGATGTTTTATATCTCTGATGAATCCGGCTTCTAATAGCTTGGCTAGCTCCTCTCCCATTGCCTATCTTTCGGGTGTGGAAAATCGCCGAAGAGCCTGTTTGACTGGCTTGAATCCTTTTAAGATGTTTAGGCTATGTTCTGCCAGCCTGCGTGGGATTCCTGGCATATCTGAAGGGTGCCAGGCAAAGATTTCCCAATTTTCCCGAAGGAATTCTCGTAGTGCGGCATCTACATCAGGGTTTAATTGTGCCCTGATGGAGGCCGTCTTTGTGGGGTCCGTTGGGTGGACTTGGAATTTGACTATTTTGTCCGCTGGTTTAAAAGAGGTGGACTTGGATCTCTTATCGAGTATCACATCGTCCCTGTTCACCGTGGAGCGCAGCGCAGTGAGTTCCTCTGCCGCTAGGGCTTCGGATAGTGCCTCTAGGGCTAGTGCGGCTATCTTGTTTTTGGCGCGGAGCGCTGTGTCTGGATCACTGACAAGAGTGATGATATAATTGGGCCCGGGCATTTTAAGCTTCATGTACCCGTAATGGGGTATAGCTTGAAAAATTGTGAATGCCTCTCGCCCTAGTAAAGTGTGATATCCGCTGCTGAACGGGTCCACTTGGAACGTGACCTCCTCGGACCTGTAATTGTTCGAAGAGACGAACACCACATCTAGTGTAATTTTTCCTGTGCAGCGTACTTCCCGACTAGGGATTATTCCTCTGAAGGTTGTGCTGCTTCGCTCAATGTGGCTCCAGTCTATTTCCATTTTTCGAAGGGTTTCCTCATAGATGAGGTTTAATCCGCTACTGCCATCCATGAGTACCTTGGTAAGACGAAAGCCGTCCACTATTGGACTGAGGACCAATGCTGCTGGTGCTCGGGCTGTTCGGAATTTAGGTTCGTCACTGGCGTTGAAGGTGATAGCCGTGTCGCTCCATGGATTTGTTGTTGCCACTTGGTATACTTCGGCGAGGCTGCGGATTGTTCGTTTCCACATATTATTTGATGCGGAAGTCTCGAAGACTGTTAATACCATACTGGTACTGTTGGTCTGGTTCTCCGGGGCTAGAAGCTCTTCGCCACTTTTGGCCACCTGCCGTAGTATCCAACATGCTCGAAGGCTATGTGTTGGAGTGGCGCCCTCTGTACTATGGATTTTACAGGGTCCGCTGAGCCATCCCTCCAGTACGGTTCCGTGCCCTTTAGGGGGTTTTTGCTTTTTGGTTTTTGCCCCAGGTGCCTGAGCATGATGCACCCTTTTATTTCGGACTAGGGTTGTGTTCGGAGCCGGATTATCCCAATACTTAGATTCGGTTTTCCAGGCACTCTCCATAGCACAGTACTTCCGTACTATGGAGGCCAGGTCGGCCAAGCGTGTAATTTCGCGACGACTTATGGCATTCAAGATTCCCTTCTCCGTGCAATTGTTGCAGAAAATTGAGATTGCGTTTTCCTCACGGCAGTCCTTTATCCTTTCCATAAACAGGAGGAATCTGGCCCAATAATGATGTACTGTTTCTGCGGGCTCTTGCCGGATTTGAGATAGATCGCTTATGTTTGGGTGGGCGGGTGGGATTAAGTCCGGAACCCTGCCCAACTTGAGGCTCGAGGGCCGAAAAGTTTCCGAATTTGGAAGCTTGGATTGCTGGATGTCGTCCAACGAATCCGGTCCGCTGCCTGACTTTAGGTTTAGTACTTGATTGACGTCCGTCCCTCCGTGGGAATCCGGCATGGAGGGATCAGGAGTCCGGACAGAAATGGTTTTTAATATAGAAGAAGAATCGCTGCATTGTTCCTCTACCACAGCAACGTGGTGGGTAACCTGGGGAGAGTTAATCTCTCTCAGATCAGTTTTAAGCCCGATCTGATCGTAGTCTGTAGCGACTCCCAGGGCGGCGATGCGATCCAAGAGCTCGTTTACAGAAGAGAGCTCCATCGGATCTAGCTGCTCGGTGGATTCCGAGTTGACGTGAAGATCACTTTTGATGACCCGAGAGGTCATCGTCGAAGCGGTGGCCGAACAGGCGGTCATAAGAAAACCACCTAGCCGGATAGTTTGGCCGGCGGCCAAAGCTCCTTTGGCAATGGTACCATCTTTAAAGATGGGAAGAGGCATCCTTCCTGATCGTGATGGCACAGAGGAACTCTCAATGAAAGCACCAATGTAGGTGTCCAAATCCGGCGGATCTCGGGAAGGGGGTCCCGAACTGTGCGTCTAGGCAGATGGTAACAGGAGACAAGGGACACGATGTTTTTACCCAGGTTCGGGCCCTCTCGATGGAGGTAAAACCCTACTCCTGCTTGATTGATATTGATGATATGGGTAGTACAAGAGTGGATCTACCACGAGATCAAGGAGGCTAAACCATAGAAGCTAGCCTATGGTATGATTGTTGTTGTTGTCGTCCTACGGACTAAAACCCTCCGGTTTATATAGACACCGGAGAGGGCTAGGGTTACACAGAGTCGGTTACAACGGTAGGAGATCTACATATCCGTATTGCCAAGCTTGCCTCCCACGCCAAGGAAATTCCCATCCGGACACGGGACGAAGTCTTCAATCTTGTATCTTCATAGTCTTGGAGTCTGGCCGATGATGATAGTTCGGCTATCCGGACACCCCCTAATCCGGGACTCCCGCAACCCTCTTGCCTCGATTTCTCTTGCGCAAGGTCTCGTGAGGGTGCAGCCCGAGAACCCTCGCGAGTGTTTCTGTCCTTATCAATCAAGGTTTCATGACCCGGGCCCACTCCAGGAGCACCCCTCCAGTCCGTGCCTCACGGGCACCGCGACACGAATAGAGGACCTGGGTCGGTCGCCCCCACAGCAGAGGATGGGGATTACCTACGCGCGGGCGTGCGGCCGGAAGGAACAATACCAAAATAACGGAAACAATACGATGATTAACAACGATAACCCAAAGACGCCCCCACGGGTCCCCACACTACTGTCTTTTTGCGCAGGAAAAAGGAAAAGAAAGGACAAATCAGGCGAAGCTCGCCCTACGCCGGCCCTCAGGCAAGACTCGACCCACCTCCAGAGCTCAGGTGGACTCCCTCTCGCACTTCACCGAGGCGCGACGGCGTGCAGACCCGTTACCACCCTCCAAGCAGGCACGACGACGTGGAGGCTGACCGCGGCCGCTGATAGAAGAGTCGCTGCCCGAAGAAGAACCAGTGAAGCTTGAGGAACCCTGGGCGCCGCCAACCATGCGTGCACTGTCCTCCCCGTCCTCGCCGGGGCTGGGTCCCCGGCCGCGGTCGTTGTCTTCAGGGCAGCACCCTGCGCAGTGACCATCTTCCCCAAACACCCTCACGTAGAGGGTCACATCGCCGTCGAACTTGAAGTGCAGAGTGCACCGACGGCTCAGGCCACGCATGCGGGAAAACGTCTGCCGCCGCGGGTCAAGGCTAGGCTCCCGGCCGCGGAGACCTCCAGCGAAGCCCAAGAGGCCCGGCTGCAGCAGCCATCTGCCTGGAGCCAGAGGCCGCCGGGGGCGCCCGCCGGGAGCTCACCTAGGAGGAAGCGAGGGAGCCGAAGACGGGTGCTAGTCGGCTCCGCCGCCCACACAATGAACTCTGGCAACACCTCCGCAGTGTGGAAGCGCGGCCTAGGGGGTCGCACGGCCGAAGCACACCCCCCGACTGTGGCCAGCCGCCCGTCGCCGCGCGGGAATTCACCTCCGCGACCGCGGGGAGCCTCCGTGGAGACCACAGGGTGTTTGCGAGGGCGGCCTCGACCGCGCTTGGGCGGGGGAGAGGCAGACTCAACCTGGCGGGCCTTTCCTTTCTCCGCGGCCGAGAACTTCCTTGATGGAGCCATGGAGAAGAAGGAGAAGCAAGAGGGGGTAAACTGGAAGGGCACGCGATGTGCCGTACTTAAGGCCAGGGGAAGCCAACCACCGAACTCCACGATCGCAGGTAATCATGACTCTCTCTGCATGCCGGGACTTGTCAATTCGTGCAGTTGCCGAGGCGTCATGGGGAAGTGGAGATTCCCACGTCCAATTAACCGCCACGCGGCGCCCAAGGCCGCAGGCTGTTAGGGCCCGCGGCGCTTCGCACTTGCCCTTTCGCCTCTCAGCTCGGCCAAGTTCGGGCGCGCCTTGGGCCCGGGGGCTACTGTCAGCGTTCTAGGAACGGGGGTCCCCAGACTTGCCTGCCTGCGGCCTGCGGCGTGGCTCAAAGGGGGGCCCAGCACGGCCCATCTTCATCAACACAGGCTCAAGACCCTCGCCAGTGGCCAAGCCTCGCGGGGCGGACAACAAGGAGCTTCCTCAGGCACGGCCTCATTAGGCTGGATCACGAGGAGGCGGAGAGATCAAGGCAGGGTACCTCGCGAGGTGCCCCATGACGCAAGCCATGACGACCATGGGACCCAGTCGGGCGCCAGCCCGCGCAGTGTCCTCCTTTCCTCTTTGGTGCAAAGGGAGCAAGCGCAGGCGAGAGCATCAAGCAAAGGCATCCATTTCGGTGCAACGAGACCAAGACCAGCCCAACGGCAGGGAGGAAGTCATTGTGGAGCCCAAGCAGGCGTCACCACCAGAGCCTTTGACAGGCGAGGACCAACTTTAGCCAGGATAAGTGTACCCGATGTTCCCCTTCAAAATGGCCAATTGTTGGCGCCCTTCCCGCTCAATATTTGGGAAGAGGCCCAGGGCCTTTGCCTATAAATAGGACTAGCCACCCCTAGGGTAGTGGCATCTGGATAGGTACCCGAAGCGAGAGAGAGAGAAAGAGAGAAGGGCGGCTGAACTCCTCCTTGCAGTTCATCGCCCCAGCCAAGAACGGGCCCTCGCGAGGCTGTTCCTCCTTGTATTGTTCATCATCAGCCCAAGAGGCAATCCACCACACCGCACACTGGAGTAGGGTATTACACCACAATGGTGGCCTGAACCAGTATAAACTCTGTGTCTCTTGTGTTGATCCTTTTGTAGTTTAGATCTCAGCGAGCCGGTGAGGAACAGGTAGGTAGAGGATGAAATCTCCGCGCGCACCCCAGTGTTTGAACCTCAAGGGTCTGCCGGAACCCGAAATCCGACAATGGTCATTGGATGAAGCCAATAAGACGGTGTAGAGATGGCAAATCCGAGCACTATTGGCCATTGGATATTATCTACACTCCACCAGATTCTGCCACACGTACAATCTAGAAGACTCCATGGTTGAACTTAAGCATAATGCACAAACCTCAAAACACAAGTACTTCTCCTTTGTTCTAGAATCTTCCGTATCATAACTGCCCAGACTTTTTTCTAGTTGAATTGCCATTATTTGTTTTTAATTTATGCTTTACAATGCAAAGTTCCATGAATCATAAAATAGATTAACTCTTTTTATAGAAACTAATTGATTTTGAATGAGATGAACTATAAGAATTAAACAAACATCTACATGATGCATATATGACTCAAAGCTTACATGCTATAGTGTGGTATTTATTCATAATTTGGTTGCCAAATCTCATGCGTGCAATGCACGTGTACCTTACTAGTACTTCCTTTTTTAGTTAATATATTATGATTAAAATGATGTGGGGGCATCCATGAAGCCATGTGGCACATGTGGAGTCATTGTCGGGACCTCCTTGTGTGGACTGATCACAGTGACGTGCTGCTGGTTCCAGAAGAATGTACTCGTCCTCTCTCACGCACATTGGCAGTACATGCACGAAGCAAAGATGTGTGCACCGTCTCGCTCTTCTGCATACATTGCCACATGGCCCTCACCGTCCTCAAAATCTCCCACTCGTTATCAAAGCAAGTAAGGATCTCCTTCAACTTGGCTAACTTCGCCAAGTCGCCGCTGGCGATCTGCCCGATTCGCTGCTGCATCCTCTCCATAGATGTCCTTCTGAGAGGTCTGGTGCTAGCTTTGGAAGATGGGAGGAGAGACAGTGGTCTTGCCATGGAAAAGAGGGAGACGCAAGACGGTGGTTTTGCAATGGAGATTATGGAGAGGAGAGGGGGCGGTTTTGCAATGGAGAAGAGGGAGAGGCGAGACGGTGGTTTTGGAATGGAGATGATGGAGAGGAGAGGAGGTGGTTTTGCAATGGAGAAGAGGGAGAGGAGCGTGTGACAGCAATTTAGGATTGGACGAGAGGGCTGGCGCGCTGTGACTGGCTCAAAATCAAAATCAGTTACCCTTCAATTAAGAAAGTAACCCCACATTAACTAGTCTCCCTTTTATTCTGGGTCATAATTGACAATGATTTTCACAAATAAAATATATGTTATACATTGCAAAAATAATATAATTTGGAAGTACATTCAGATACGAACCAAACCATACAATTTTTGGTGACATGCATTCACATTTTGCTTGTCAAATACAGTACGTGGTCAAACTTTGACACAAAATACGCAAAACAAAACAAAAATACTTCCAAGACCAGCGCCGCTCCTCTCCTGTTAAACCACCACCGCTCCTCTCTTGTTCCAATCCAAATCCAGCGCCGCTCCTCTCCTCATCCATTTCAAAACCACCGCCCTCCTCTCTTGTTCCTATCCAAAACCAGCGCCGCTCCTCTCCCATTCTAATCCAAAACCAGCGCCACTCCTCTTCCATTCAAAAACCACTGCCAGTGAGTAAAGGTGGTAGAGTACAACTGATACGTGAGGATCGCAGACGGCGACCCTGTGAAGCTAGCTAGGATGTTGGAGATACAGTCTTGATTTGACAACAAGGACCAACTAGCAACGACGGTGACATCCATGGCCAAATATCTGCAACAAAGTCAAAAGGCGGCGATACTACCGAAGGGAGTCGCGCGGGAGTACATAGAGCTGCTCCTCTGGGCCATGGAGCAAACAGGTTCATCAAATTCGGTCGTGAGGCAGCAGTGGTGGGAGTATCAACCCAAGATGGAGCATCCACCATAGAATGAAGGATCGAGCATCTACAATGCCGTTTGTGAGGGTGTTGTGCTAGAGCTAGCCGATGGAGTCTTCGTCAATCGAACCCAATTGTAAGAGGTGAAAAGCAGTTGGCCTGACAACGCTTTCTCGCCATCCTCTCCCTCGCCGTTCACATCATTTCATGGGGCGGTTGTCTGGCGCCAAGGAACAGGAGAGGACTGCCCCCAACCCAATAGGCAGGCAGGTTGTGAATTGTCAGGAGGAGCTTAGGGTTGTCAGTATTTGTAGGTTGTGAATTGTGTTTTGTGTTGTGCATTTTGAGAGTACTTTCAGATATGAATGTCTTTTGAATTTTAGCTTTGCAGTATTGAGCATATGGAGTATTTTATGAATTCTAGAGATCTATTTTTAGCACTTAAAAATGTAGTTTCATATAAAAGTGCAGACAATGTGATTCTCAGAGAAGAAACTCCAAGTTTCAGTTTCAGATAAGAAACTGCAAGTTTCAGAGGCAGATCATTTATATTAACACGCCCTTTTCAAACAGGAATAACATCATGTTGGAAGTTTTATTCACAGTCGAAAATGAAACTACCAGCCAGTTAACATCATGCTTATCAAGATTCATGCATAGCACATCTTCATATGATGCACAGTTAAAAAGATATGCTATTTTCAAAATGCCCACACAATGTCGAGTGTGCGAGAAACAAAGAATACAAGGGATGATGTTTTGGCAAGTGTTGGACGTGGTGTGTGTAGAAGACAATGGGGACCCACATGACAATAATGGCAGAGGCAAAAAATTTGGACATATTTTCACTGCATCAGGTGGAATCGAACACGGGCAGAACAACGGTCGGGTAGTGTCACTTAGCCACTGGGCTAGTTCAATAGTTTCGCTAGAAATAAGGCACAACATCTACCATTACCGTATCATGCCTTCCTCGGCTCCAGTTCGTTCTCGTCCTCCGCCTTCGTGCGCTCGCCGTGGCACCGCTATTTGCCGTTGTGAACATGCTGAACAAACGAGAGGAATCTGGAGAGGAATGTACGTGGAGAGGTGGACAGTCGAGACCCACCAGGTCTATGGACGTACCTAAGCAAGTGCCTCATTGAAAAAAATACTTCCTCCTAATGCTATATTGACGTTGGGGTCCACGGGTTTGCCAACATAGTTACATTTTTTTGAGGTCCTTCAACGTAGTTACTAAAGGAGATAAATTTACAACGAAGTCGGGGAGCTGGAAGGTATCATTTATTATCAGTGGGCCAGCAAGTATCTGCTGGGTTATGGGATGCCCCATCTAGGATTTCTTTTTTAACATGCGCAGGCCATGACATGCCGGTTTGTATTTTCTTGAGGGCCGTCATGTATCGACCGGCCTATGGACCTCCCATCCTAGGTTTTATTTTTCCTGAAACATCCGCAGCCCAACTTATGTATTTTTTTGAAGAAAATGCAGAGGTCTGTTCTATTTTGCCATATAAGAATAGGAATGCCAGGTCCAACTTATGTTTCCCTTCTAACTATATTATATATATTTATATTATTCTATATGTTATTATATATTATTGTTATCAGATATTTAGCAGATACTTATATATAAGAAACAACACTACTGCAGGATGCTGCTAACGCGACACTACGATCAGTGACCCTTCGACGAAACTGTGTGCGATGCAATAATCGCAAACGTTTGTGTAAAAAACCGTCAAAAAAGGTGTAAAACGTTTGCGATGGCAGAAACATCAAACACGGTTCAGATTTTACTTACGTGTGCGATGTTGGGCATATGGTTGATCCAGCAGAATTGTTTGCGATGAGGAAGAACAACATAAACAGGCATCCACATCAATGTGTGTGCGATATACGGCATACAGTTTGCTCCGATGAACTGCGTGCTACTAGGGAATGCAACGGAAATGGTTAGCTAGATCAAGGTGTGTGTGATATACACCATACGGTTCAGTCAGACAAACTGTTTTCGATTAGGTAAGAGAACAGAGACGGTTCATCTTAACAAGATGTGTGTGATATGCGGCATTTGCGATGAGCCAAAAGAATACAAACGATTCGTGTAAACCAGAAGTGTGTGATACGCAGCAAACAACCCACTCGGATGAACTGTTTGCGATGAGAAATTATAACACAGACGGTTACTATAGTAAGTTCGTCTGCGATTCTGTTTGTACAAAAAACTTTGAAAAATGCAAATTAGTTGCTTGCGGTGGCTAGGAGTATCGCACACGATGCGTCTGCGAGTACTCATGTGTGATGATTAGTAAGTTACACATACATTTCCTTATGTTAACATGTTTGTGAATTTGCAATATGGATAGTTGATATGCAAATGCCTTCTAGACATCGGGCACATGTTTAAACTCAAAGAACTGTGTACGATACTAATACTTTCCATCAAATTTTAAGAACTTGGCTAACAGCATTTGAGTAACATATATATATAGCTGTTACACTATTTGACAAAAGGAGGATCTTCGTAACACGGTTTTGACAACCATATGGTCCATATCGATACTTAACATAGTAACAACTATCACATTTTAAGAGGCTAACGGCCAACAACCATATGGTCCATATCTACATACTTAACATAGTAACAACTAGCACATTTTAAGAGGCTGAGGGCCAACAACCACAACTATCCGCTGGAAGCATCTTGATCACGGTGACTCGGCATCTCATCAATGAAAAGGAAGAGCCCTCCTGTGCCTTGATAGAGCATGAGTAGAACAATGTCTCCAATTTATTTGAATGGTTCCATTTCTACGGGAAATGCAGTACCGTCCAGTCACTTTGGCATTATTAGCTGGCACCAGTGTAATTCGACCACCCCGGGAAATCAAACCAGGAACTGCTACAGTGGGCAATTTTTGTTGAAATGTAGAATAAAAACCAATTGTAACATATCATTGAAGATACATATAGTTTATGAGCATCAACATGAAAATAAGACATTTTACCAGCGTTTTGTGCACACAATTGGTCTTGTTCAATGTGTGCACCATAGGTATAATTAATCCCATCCAAAATCCTATGTTCATACGCTTTGCTATCTCTATCAGATTATCGACAAAGTTCATGACATGCTTCAAGTCCTTCCAGTGAAATTTGGTATGCTTAGTAACATACAGATCATTCTCTATGCGTCCAACATATCCTGCTTAAAAGGTGGAAATGTATTATTTATTCCGAACATGGCAGAAGAATATATAGTGCACAAAATTTGGTAATAGAATTTGTTATTGCAGAGGAACGGAGTTAGAAAATGAAATCACAATTGGTTGCTTAAATAGTGATCAATTAGTCAGAACAAATACCTCGATTTTGCTAAGTAATATGACGGCATGGAGAAAGATGAAAGGACACTGACCTCGACCAGACTTTGATCGGCTGATGACGTTGGGGAAGTAAACATCCATGTTAGTTAGACTAGGATGTGGTGGACGCACTAGAATTTTATTGCCAGCTTTCAGTTCATAACACTTAGAAATTTTTCTCCAAAGTTCCGCATTAAAATAGGAGTGACCATCTTTATCAAGTTTTACGCTAACTGTCATTGTATGTCCATGTTGCGTTGTCAATATGACATCCTGGGAGTCATCAACAAAGTAAATCCGAAGATTTCCTTCTACTCCTGTTCTTGCAAAGCAAGGGATGTACTGCTTGAAATGAAAATTAAGATTGTAAATTAGAGATATTGAAATAATGGAGCATGATGCAAATGTGGGAGTAACTGATAGAACAAACCAATATATAGATGAAAGCAAAGTACAAAAATATATAATTAAAAATAGATAATGTAACAAAGATTTCATGCAAATATATAGATAATGTAGCAACCGACGGTATATGTTCACATAATTAGGCCATGCCGACCGTGGTAGGTTGAGATTGAACATACCGAGCGCTCCCTGAAGTCATCCGAAATGGTGAGATAGAAGTTCGTTTCCGACTGGCCACGACCACACTTGCCCGAGTTATGCTTGCACTACAGACACATGAATGAACACCCACGAATCAGCTAGAACTAAAATGATTCCACGTCGATTTCCGCCGGTTGATTAACGATGACGGACGGCCTACGGTAAGAGATCAGTGAATGTTTCTCTAAGTTGATTACCTTCTCCATGAGAAAAATCCCCGGGCCAATCCCGCAGAAAACCTGAGTCGACCAGAGTCTAGAATGTCGGTGTAGATAGGTGGCGGAAAGCGGTAGGGGCGAAATCCCATGCCGTTTGGAGCGCGAACTCCGCCCGCCAACAACAGCACCGTCGAGCTTAGGGTGGCCTCCACGATAGAAGTTGATGAGGTGCAGAGTTGTGAAGGAGTCCGCGGCAATTTGGTGGGGACGAAGGGGGTGAGGGTTTTATTTTTTCTTTTTGCAAGTGTGAGTGAACACACATGGTTCGCAGAGTCGACAGAGATGAATCATGTGTGATACTAAATCACCAAGATTGAATGGGAATCCAAATTTCCTTTATCCATTGTCCATGAGTTTTTTCTACGATGGACATTAAACTTGCTAATCACCGTGTTCAAATTTGGCACTTTTCTAGGTTCATTTACAATATTAGGGGATTATGTGCATTTTCTAGGCATTAATGCAAATAATTCGAATTCAAACTATCGGAAAAGGTGCATGAGAACGGTGTGGAAAACCATGGTCATGGTATTTATTAATTTCTCATGCCTTTTACAAGGAATGGGCAGATATTTTAAAGAAATGTGTGGCCTCACCATGCCCTGGTAAAAAATTGAGAATGTTTGTCTTATGTCGTCATGCACGCCATTCATAAATTGAACCATCACCTAGGAAATTTCACGGTTTCGAGGGGAATCAGCAAGATTGAACGGGCTGGGAATCCAAATTTCCTTCCTAGCTTGTCATTCCGTTTTTTCTACAATCCACATACCCCCTCGAATGCAACGATCTCAAATTTGGCATTTTTCCGAGCTCATTTACCATATTAGGGGATTATGTTCATTTTCTAGGCATTAACCCACATAATTGAAATTCAAACAATCGATGCATGAAAAGGTGCACAAGAATGGTCTAAAAAAACCATACTCGTGGTATTTAGTAAATTCTGAATCCTTTTACACAGAACATGCAGAGATTTCAAGGGAATGTGTGGCAATAGTCCACCAAAACGCGTCATTTACTGGGTTAGCAACTATAGCAAAATGAAATACTTTCTTGAAAAACATGACGCCTGGCATGATGCCATCATGCCCTGGTTAAAAGCTGAGAAGGTTTGATAAATGTCGTCATGCATGCCCTCACAAACCGAACCATCACCGACGATGTTCCATGCTTTCAAGAGGGAAATCACCAAGGTTGAAGGGGAATCCAAATTTCCGTCCTAGTTTCTCATTCAGTTTTTTCCAACGATCAACATACTGCCTCAGATGCAACGGGTTCAAATTTGACATTTTTCCGGGCTCATTTACCATATTTAGGGAATTATTTGCATTTTCTAGGCATTAATGCACATAATTCAAATTCGAACAATCGGTGCATGAAAAGGTGCAAAAGAACGGTCTGGAAAACCATCCTCGTGCTATTTAGTACATTCTCATGCCTTTTACAAGGAATGGGCAGATATTTCAAGGAAATGGGTGGCAATAGTCGACCATAAACGCGTCGTTTACTAAGTTAACAACTATACAAAAATGAAATACATGCCTGGAAAACATGACGCCTAGCGTGGTGCCTTGGTATGGCCTCACCATGCCCTGGTAAAAATTAGAGAATATTTTCCTTATATCGTCATGCACGCCTTTCATAAATTGAACCATCACCGAGAAAGTTCCATGGTTTCGAGGGGGAAATCACCAGGATTGAAGGGAGATCCAAATTTCCTTTGTCCTTTGTCCATAAGTTTTTTTCTAAGATGAACATACACCCTGCAAATCACCATGTTCAAATTTGACACTTTTCCATGTTCATTTACCATATTTAGGGGATTATTTGCATTCTCTAGGCATTAATGCACATAATTCAAATTCGAACAATTGGTGCATGAAAAGGTGCACAAGAACGGTCTGGAAAACCATCCTCGTGCCATTTAGTAAATTCTCATGCCTTTTGCAAGGAATGGACAGATATTTCGAGGAAATGTGTGGCAATAGTCAACCATAAACGCGTCATTTACCGGGTTAACAACTATATAAAAAATGAAATAAATTCTTGAAAAACATGACGCCTGGCGTGGTGCCATGGCCTCACCATGCCCTGGTAAAAATTTGAGAATGTTATCCTTATGTCATCATGCACGCCTTTCATAAATCGAACCATCGCCGAGGAAGTTTCATGGTTTCGAGAGGGAAATCACCAAGATTGAAGGGGGATCCAAATTTCCTTTGTCCTTTGTCCATGATTTTTTTTCTAAGATGAACATACACCCTACAAATCACCGGGTTCAAATTTGACACTTTTCTGGGTTCATTTACCATATTTAGGGGATTATGTGCATTTTCTAGGCCTTAATGCACACAATTCAAGTTCAAACAATCGGTGCATGAAAGGGTGCACAAGAACGGTCTGGAAAATGATGCTCATGCCATTTAGTAAATCTATTGCCTTTTACAAGGATTGGACACATATTTCGTTGAAATGTGTGGCAATAGTTAACCACAAATGTTTGTTTATTGGGTTTTCAACTATAGGAAAAATGAAATAAATGATTGAAAATCATGATGCCGGGCATGGTGCCATGGTATGACCTCACCATGCCCTGGTGAAAATTTTAGTTGGTTTGGCTTATGTCGTCATGCACGCCCTTCATAAATCGAACCATCGCTGGGGAAGTTCAATGCTTTCGAGAGGGAATTCACCAAAATTGAAGGGGAATCCAAATTTTCTTTGTTCTTTGCGCTAGAGTTTTTTTCTACAAAGAACTTACACCCTGCAAATCACCGTGTTCAAATTTGGCATTTTTCCGGGCTCATTTACCATATTTAAGGGATTATGTGCATTTTCTAGGCATTTGGCGCATATAAATCCAATCGAGCTACAACTGCACGAATATGATGTGAGGGACATGGATTGCCGTTCAATCACGGCGCATCCTACGGTGCACATGCGCGATCCGCGTGGCTTGGGTTCCGGCCAATCGTAATGGAACACACAATAGCCTCAGCGCACACTGTTTCCGGAAGCGGCCGAGATGAACCGTGTGCAATAATTAACGAGCAAAATTGTAAGGGAAGCCAAATTTCTTTTGTCATTTGTTGTTGAGCTCTTGAAAACCACCGCACTGTACGGCTGCCCGACCCCTCCGTCCCAGAGCTCTCTTCAAGCGTCATTCATGGCACCTGGCACACAGTAACTGGTAAGGAAGCGATGGCATCCCGCGGCGCCACGTTCCTCGCCGCCCGCGAATGCACACATGGTAAGGAAGCGATGGCATCTCGCCGCGCCGAGTTCATCGCCGCCGGTAGACACACAGTTACGTGGGCGGACTTTGAGGCTGCCATGGCCGAATGGGCGGTGGATTTAGAGGCGGCCAAAGCCGCACAAGAGGATCGGAAAAGGCAGAAAGCAGTCAAGAAAAGAGAGTCCCGCCACCGCTAGAAAGAAGAGGCCAAATGCCATGGTGAGGAGAGCCTGGCGGAGATGGAAGCACTGTTGGCTGCCGCCTACAAGGCCGGGAAGGAGAACACCGACGTCTGGCCAGCCTGCCCCGATGGCAGCATGTGAGAAGTAGTTTAAGTTTGTAGTATTAGAGAAAATTACCAGTAGTGCTTTAAGTTTGTAGTATTAACGTACAATGTCAGTAAGAGCATCCTTTGAGGGCTTTGAGCGTTGATTAGCATGTGTGACTGTTGGCGCTTTTTTGCGTTAATCATTAGAAGATCACAAAACACATGGTTTCTATGCCGTACCCGTGTGCATTTTTGCGTTAATGATCCATAAGTCTGTTACCTGTGCAATGGTTCCTAATAAACCAGGCGTACCATTGACCGAAAAAATTGACTACACGTGTACATTTCTTTTGAGATGGGAACTGCTCATTTTCTGTTTTCTCACACATGAGTATTTTACGCGCTTCATCTCCGTTGTGTGTTTCCCCGCCCAAGTTTCAAGTTTCGCAGCGAAATTTTCATTAGGCGTGCGATTTCAGAATTTATTCCGCCAACCACATCCCCACCCATCAAATTTCCTCATTATCTCCCCCCACTTCCCCTCTCCCCCCGTGCCTCCCCCTACCGGCAGCTCAAACCGCCGCTACCGCAACCATAACTTTAACCACATCTACATTCTGCTCGGATCCAGTCATGTAACCCACCGATCTCTATCACGGCCCCGGCCTAATTGCTTAAACGGCGCCTGCGAAACATCCTCATGCCTCCAAATCCCCATCGTCCCTACCTCCAGAGCATCATCGCGCAATCCGAACCACATATCACGTGGAGGTCGAGGAGCTGATGGTGGTCCATGGCGCGATGGCCGCTGTGTGTGTTGACCCGGAGGAACACCTCGCCTCCGCCGCCGCCGACATGGTGTAGGCTCTGGCCCAGAAGAAGTGCCCCGGCGACTACCCCCCAAGACTTAACAGGTATGATCTAACCAACTAAATCTTACCAATACTACTTGAATGGCTATGTTTTGTACGGTTGATGTATTAAGCATGTTCGTGCCTTGTTTATTTCAGTACTGCACACTATGTGATGTTCAAGTATTAACTGTTCAGTTTGATTTCACCAATACCAGCAACAAACTTTGCTACCATGCTACTCTCCGCAATGGAGATATACTAGAGATGCTACCCATTTGCTATTTTTGGTGGATGCTAACCCTGTTTTACTTAACATGCCTATCCATGTACTTATGCAGGGCCATAACAGGCGATGTTGTTGTTGGTCATCGAGGTTAGCTGCATCCCATGTCTTACAATATTTTACATCATTTGTGCAATTGCAGTTTGGCTTCTAACATTTACTTGCTTTTTGTAGGTACACATGTCAGGGGCACTAATCCACGCTTCGACCCGGAGGAAGAGCTCGCCTCCACTGCCGCTGACTTTGGGCGGGCTTTGGCTAAGATGAAGTGCCCCAGAAACTACCTCTCAGGACTTACCAAGTATGAACTCACCAGTTCAATCTTACCAATATCAGTTGCAATTAATGCCTATGTTTTGTATGGTCGATGTCTTAAGCATCTTGTAGTAAACATGCCTAACATGTTTTAGCTCTTTTCCCTACCTTTTTATAGACAACTGGGCCATTATCTGCTCCGGCATCACCTGCCTTGTGATGTTTAACTCTGCCAATTGCATTTTTATCAGTACTGGTTTCAATGGCCATTAAGCCTGTTGCAATTAACAGTTGTCTCCGTTTTTAAACAGTTGTATTTCAATGGCTACAAACTTACAAAACATGAACTAGGATGTTGTTAAGCTTGTTGCAATTAACAGCTGTATCCAATTTTTTATCCATCCCTTTGCTACCGTGCTACTCTTTTGCAATGAAGATATCACTACAGATGCTGCCGTTTTATTACCATTTGCTATTTTTGGTGGATGTTAACCCTGTTGTAGTTAACATTGGCTTTCCATGTACTTACACAGGGCTACAATGGGGGATGTTGTTATTTGCCATCAAGGCTAGCTGCATCCCATGTCTTATACACCATCTATTACTAAATTTAAGTATTTTTAGAGATTCCAATATAGACTACATAAGGAGCAAAATGAGTGAATCTAGATTCCAATCTAAACTATATCTATAATTCTATATACATTCGTATGTAGTTCATATTGAAATCTCTAAAAATACTTGTACTTAGGAATGCAGGTAGTTTTATTTTTCATCATTTGTGCAATCTAATTTAGCTTCTAACATTTACTGGTTGCTTGTAGGTACATATATGAGCGGCACTGATCCACGCTTCGATCCCTTTTGTGTATGGGGCAATGAGATATTCATGAACAAGTGTCAAGTGAGGAAACTAAGAAAGATTGTTAGGAGAAAGAAACGGGTGATGGGAATTAAGCTCTTTATTTACACTTTGTCCAAGACATCAGTGAACTTTAGGATGGTAAGTAATCTGTTGCCTTCTCCCCCTGCCCATAACAAGTTATTCTATTAGACCTCGTGATTTGATATTTTTCTCTTTTCAATGGTTTCCGAAGCTATATACTGATGATTGCCTTGCAAACTACATGACTGGAGTGGAGGCAACTAAGGTTAAATTATATAATTCATGCTACCATGATAATGCTCTAGAAGTCTTCCTGAAGGCGGTGAAGGATGAGCGGGCGATGGTCACAAGGGGTTGGACAAAAGTCATTCGTGCCTAAGGCATGCGGGAAGGCACATTATGGGCATTCCGCTTCTTCAACAACATTGGCAGTCAAAATGATTTACACTTGTCTCTTCACCTTTACCGCCTGTAAATATTCTGGTTCATCATAGTTAATTGTTGTCTAATCCTATAATTACTGAACATATTGTACTGACAATTTTATTTATGGATTCGTTGTTGAAGCATTGTGCTGAGAATTTGAATTGCACGTTTCATATTTCAAAATTTCCAATTTGAATAATAAATTACAGCCAAAAAAATTGTATAGGAGCGAATAAAATAATGTGCACATGGTTAGAAAGAAAATGACATGTGTGATGCAAAAAGAAAATAGACAGTTCTTTGACGTGAAATGTTTGCGATGCCCGTCGGACACACACACGGTTTCGTCTCATATGCGTGTGCAATTCATGGTAATACAACAAACATTTCAAACCAGTGTGCGTGTGATAGGAATACCAATCGCACATAGTTACGAAAATGTACACATTTGCGTTAGTAGAGGCACCGCACACATTTTACATTCTTGAACCGTGTGCGATAACGTACCTATCACAAACATATCGACGGATTAAATGTTGATGTCCACCTTTTCACACCACTATAGCGGCCTAATCGTTTGGGATGTACATACGAACGAAAACGTTTTCCCTGGATTGACTGTGTGGGATGTACATACGAAGGGAAATGTTTTCTCTGGATTGACTGTGTAGGAAGTACATATGAACAAAAACTTTTTCCCTGGATTGACTGTGTGGGATGTACATAAGAACGGAAACGTACTCCTTGGATAGACTATGTGCGATATACATACGAATGGAAATGTTTTTCTGGGATTCACCGTGTGGGATGTACATACAGATGGAAACAATTGGGTTTCGATGCCTCGCCCGATCGCACATGAGCCAGCTTGTGTGATAGGAGGGCCTATCCCCGACGTTTTCTGGGTCATGTGGGAAGGACCCCCCTATCACCCACACTCACTTGGCGACGGTTCCAAATGCCATCGCGGAAGGACCCCCTAGCATCGACGCATACCAGTGCAATATACCACGTCTTATTAACTTATAAAAAAAATTTAACAATAAAATCCTAGATTTTTTTACATTAAGCAATGAAAATCCTGGTGATCGTGTAAAAAAGCTTGGTAAGATTTAAGGACCAATGGAATAATAAAGCACTTATTATTTAAATATATTTATAACAAAATGATCATCCTTGTTTATTTTTTGATAACATTGCTGCGCCCAACCCAACATTATAATTAGAATCAGCCTAGCAAAATCATGTATTTCTAGAAAGTGCAAATGGGCTGTAATTTTTTAGCAAAAAAATAAATGGGCCGCATGGACGCTACATTATTTGTTTAGCCACCCCAGCAAATTCGCGTATTTCGAGAAAGTGAAAATGGGCTGTAGTTTTAAAAAAAATGGGCCGCATGGACCCTCATTATTCGTTCACCCAGCCTAGCAAATGGACTGTAATTCTCAAAAAAAGATCAAATAGACTTGTAAATTCTGAAAAATGGGTTGAATATGCGCCACATTTTTGGAGGCTTAAATATGGGCCAATAGGTCGAAGCCAACGCAAGTCGTTGTCAACTTAGTCAACAAATGATTCTGTCAGCGATAGCCATTGTATTTACATCCAATGACCGGCATCCTTCTTCACTCTCTCGTCTTCTTCCTCAAGCGCCGCCGGGACCACCTGCTCCCGCCTCATGCTGCTAGCAGCTCTGCTTAGCACGCTTCACTGTGAAGCACTACCCCACCACTGGCCAGGCCATCCCTCCATCCCTCCACACCTCCTGTTCTTCTCCGTCGACTGCCGAACCATGCCGCACCAGAACCAGTTAAGCCTCGTACACCTCTGCGTGTGTGGCTCCACTCCCACGTCTTCCCATCTCCGGCTAGTTGTTGTCTGGGGCCTCACAGTCGTCCACCACCTTGGATGCGCTCGGCGCGTCGTCGTCAACATGGTCAACAAATGAGAGTCACTGGAAGAGGACTGTACGTGGAGAGGCTGACAGTGGGGACGCACCAGGTCCATGGACGCACGCATGCAACCGCCTCCTTATTATGCGGAAATAAAATTATTCCTCCCCCTGTAAGTTGGGACACACCATGTATATCTTCGCACGGAAGGAAGTGCCTCCTTATTCCTGCCATTGACAGCTGGGACCCACCAGCTACATCTTCGCACACAAGGAAGTGTGTCCATATTACGAAAAGATGATTCTTCCCCCTGACAGGTGGGACCCACCAGCTATATCTTCGCATGCAAGGAAGTGCCTCCTTATCCATCCTGACAGCTGGGACCCACCTAGTCGAACCGTATGTAGGGTTGTCTGTCTGGTCGCGAACATGTACGTACATACTGGTCGAATGGTCTCTCTACAGCGATGAACCGTGACTGAGTAAGGCACGGATGTAACATGTCACACAGTCCCTTCTATATCATGTACATGTACGTACAACCACACTGCAAGAAAGTAAATACGGCTATGTACGTACTTATGGGCGGGGTCTCGAACGCGTACAGTGATGGCGTCCGGTTCATCGGCAGCCAACTGGCTGGGTCGTAATGGAGAAACTGTGTCGTGTTCATCGGGAGGCAACGGAATGCATCTTGTTCATTGGGAGCCAACTGGCTTGGATGGAACAGCCAAAACGAGGCCAGGCCTACCGCAAAACGGAGGAAATGGTCTTCTGTTCGATCGCCTATGGTCGAAACGAGATCCTGTTCACCAGGAGGGGTCTGGCGTACTGCAAAACGGAGGAAACAGACTTCTCTTTAACCTCTTATGGTTTAAACGGGGTCCTGTTCATTGGGAGGGGTGTGGCGTACCGCAAAATGCAGGAAACAAACTTCTCTTCGACCTCCTACAGTCGAAACGGGGCCCTATTCATCAGGAGGGGTGTGGCATACCGCAAAACGACATTGCACAGGATACTGTTCATCCACCGTCTACTACCTCGCTCTAGCCTCCACGGGCTATTGTTCATCCACCGTCGACCTCCTCCAGCCTCCACCTATGACTGTTAATCCACGACGTCTCCTTCCTGCCTCCACCAGCTACTGTTCATCCATGGGCTCCTGTTCATCCAGACTCCACCGGCTACTATTCAACCAACCCTCCACGGGCTACTATTCATCCAGCCCTCCACCGGCTACTGTTCAACCAGCCCTCCCCGAGGTCTTCTTCATCCACCCCCAACCGGCTCTATCGGGGTCCTGTTGATCCAGTGGCAATGGCCTCTACTACAACGGGGTCCTATTCATCCAACCCCCACCAGGAACTGTTCATCCAACCCCCAACAACGCTCATTGTTCATCAAGAGGCAGCATGTTCAATCGGCTTCTGTTAGGAGTAGTAGCAAATGAATCGCTCAATCGGGTTCAGTTAACAGCCAGGGATCGATCGATCGCTCGGGTTCAATAACGCGTAGCCAGTGCAATCGCTCGGATTCAGTAGGCGAATGCCTCGCTCGGGTTCAGTTAGAGCCCAACGCCTCGCAACCACGCGCGTATGTGTATGAGAGAAAACGCAATCCCTCCATGCATCGCTCGGCCCCGACCACCCACCCTAACCGGGAACTCCCCGATATTTTCCTCGCCCTGGATTCTACCATGGTTTTTCCGTCATGGACGACCCAAAGAATGCCATGCAGCTGCGTCTCCGGCCCGCCCAGGACGAAAAGCCCATTTTCTATCATGATTTTTTGTCAGAGAAGTAGGAGCCCACCACATCTATGATGATGCCAGGTTTTGTCACAATTATCGTCATAGAAGTGTCATAAGCATGACATAAATTTTCTTCGTTTGGCCCAAAATGTCATGGATGTGTCATTTTTTTGTAGTCTTTATATCATTTTAAGGACTAACCTATTGACATAGTGCCCAGTGCAGTTGCTATTTTTTGCTTGTTTTTTACTTCGCTGAATATCAGTACCAAACGGAGTCAAAATGCAGCGAAACTTTTGGGCCAAAGAAGTACCTGAGGGGGGCTCCTAGGGGAGCACAACCCACCTGGGCGTGCCTGGGGGCCCAGGCACGCCCTGGTGGGTTGTGTCCACCTCGGGCGCCTCCCGCACTGCCTCTTTGCTCTACAAATACCCCAAAAATCCGAAAACCCTAGGGGAGTCAACTAAACACAAACTTATATGCATGATTACTTATAGCCTCCTATTTCTTCTTCGAATCTTTGGTTTAGCTAGGCCAACTAGATTGATTTTTCTTGCCATGGGAAGAGGTGCTTTGTGAGGGGTTCGATCGTGCGGTGTTCCTTCCTAGTGACAGAAGGGAAAGTAAGATACACATGTATCATTGCTATTAAGGATAACAAGATGGAGTCTACTCCTACATGAATAGAACTTGTCTACAACATGTCATCGTTCTTATTGCATTACTCCGTTTCTCCAAGAACTTATACACTAGATGCATGCTGGATAGCGGTCGATGTGTGGAGTAATAGTAGTAGATGTTGGCAGGAGTCAGTCTACTAATCTTGGACGTGATGCCTATATTATGATCATTACCTGGATATCATCATAATTATTTGAATTTCTATCAACTACCCAACAATAATTTGTTGACCCATCATATGTTATGTTTCTCAAGAGAAGCCACTAGTGAAATCTACGGCCCCCGGGTCTATTCTTTATCATATTTGCTTTGAGATCTATTTTTATCTTCTTTTGTTTTCAGATCCATTATTTTAAAATCCCAAAAATGCCTTTCTGCACTTTTTCTTTATTTATTTAATTTGTTTCATCGTGAGATCTATTTATCCAAAATCATGCAAACAAATCTATCATTTACCCAAGAGGGATTGGCAACCCCTCTTATGCGTCGGGTTGCAAGTATTTGTTCTTTGTGTGGAGGTACTATTTACATAGTGTTGCTTGGTTCTCCTACTGGTTCAATAACCTTGGTTTAATAACTGAGGGAAATACCTACCATAGCTGTGGTGCATCATCCCTTCCACTTCGGGGAAATACTGACGCGGGCACGAGACATCAATCATAACATCTATCAAGTACCATCGCATTCACATTATTTGCCATTTGCCTCTTGTTTTCATCTCACCACTTCTAAAATGTTTTCACAAAATATAAAAAATATTTTTTGTTTGCCTTCTTGCTCATTTGGTTGCTTGCTTTTATTGTCTTCATGTCATGAATAAAAAAGAAAAAATAAACAAGGAAAATAAAGATGACTATAGATCCCCTTAAAGTTTTCTACTTGGACCATCTTCGATCCATTTGTGCACGTGCTAAAACCCCAACTACTTTAGTTGAGGGAAAACCAATAGATGGGCATGCTCATTTTGTGCGTGTCCATTTGACACAAAAGGAAGACTCTTATGGCATCAATATTTTTTTGCTATATATGCTTTGCTTGGAGTCTATGTGAAATTTATCATTTTACTTGTTGATCGGAAAACCCTAAAAAACACCTTCCCTACCTATGTGATTTAATGATAATGAAATCTTTTCTTCTTATGCCAAAGGTGTTTATAGGTACTATGATATTGAAAAAATCAAAAAATTGTTCCTTTTAAGGGATGAAGTTGCTTCTTTAATTGAAAGTTATGGTATTACTCTCTACAAATCTGAAATTGATATGCTTAAATATTTCTATGAAAACTATGCTTCTAATGCCTATGTTAGTGAATTCATTAGGAGAATGTCTACTGCTTTGGAAGAGAATAATGATATGCATGAACTTGTAGATAATTATGATTCCGTTGATTTGATTGAAATATCCCCCTTCATGAGCTTGATGCTTGCTATTCTTATGGCCATGATGCCAGTATTAATCATTCTTATGGAGACGAACTTGCTATAGTTCCTTCTGTTAAACATGAAATTATTGCTATTGCACTCACACTTGATAGCCCCTTGAATGAAAAGCATGATTGCAATGATGTTATTACAAATTCTACTAATGACAACTATGCTAATGATATGCCAAGCTACAAGCTTGGAGATCATAATTTTGATATGTCCACTACTTATTGCAATGATAATGATTGGGGTGATAATGTTTATTATGATCTTGAAAATTTATTTAAGCCTCATGATGATTATGATATTGATAGTAATGTTTGCAATAATATTTAAAATGAGTTTGGAAGAGCGTCAACTTTAGGTAAAAATAATCCCGCATATTTGGAGAGTGTTCAATCTTATGAAATTTTTGATAGAATCGGGTTTGGAGAGGTCAAGAGTTTAGTTGATATTAATCCCACTACCTTTCAAGATTGTAAAACTTCTATGCATGTGCATCATGGAGAGAAAATTTTATATGATGGCTATATTGTTAGTTTGATTATGAACCTTCATGTAATTATTATGAGAGAGGAACATATGGTTGTAAAAATATTCGCGTTACTAAACTACCGCTCTTCATGTTGAAATTATTAATGGTTCCTTGATAATTTGATTTCCTATAAAAATGCCTATGTATAGGAAGTATTTTTGACTTAAATGTGTTCTTCACATGTTTTATGATGCTCTCTTTGTATTTCAGTTATTATATTTCATTTGAGCTTCGATAAAATCTGACGCCTATCTTAATGGCTATAAAGAGAGAGCTTGTTGGGAGAAATCCCCTATAGTTTCTTTTTCTGTTTTTTGTGTGCACACAATTATGCTACTGTTATGGTTGTGTTTTTTTGTTTTAGTTAGTGTTTTTGCCAAGTAAAGCCTTTGGGATGATTTGGATGATAGTTGCTTTGGTACTGTGCAAAAATACAAACTTTTATGCTCAGTAAGAGAATTGTTAAAAATCAGTGGAGTGTCGAAAAATTCTGAATTTTATACACATGATTGACATAAAAATTGCCCATGTCATCCTAATTTTTAGATTTGGAGTTCTAGAAATATGGTCATTGTTCGAATTGCTACAGACTATTCTGTTTTTGACAAATTCTGTTTTTATTGCGTTGTTCGCTTGTTTTGATAAATCTATGGATTGTATCAGGGGTATAAGCCATGCACTGCTGCAGGTTGGTCCAAATGCGACAATCCAATCAGAGACACTTCAACGAAACTGTGTGCGATGCATTAATCACAAACGATGATGTAATAAAACCGTCAAAAAAAATACAAAATGTTTGCGATGACGGTGACATCAAACGTGATTTAGATTAGAGTTGCGTGTGAGATGCGTGGCAAACGGTTAGCAGAACTGTTTGCGATGAGGCAGAACAACAGAAACGGGCATCCAGATGAGGGTGTGTGCAATATACGGCATACAGTTCACTAGAATGAACTATGTGTGATTAGGCAACACAATAGAAACGGTCAGCCAGATCTAGGTGTGTGTGATGGAGGGCATACAGTTCACTCGGATGAACTGTCTGTCATAAGCCAAGACAACAGAAACAATTTAATTGAACAAGATGTGTCTGATACACGGCAAACGGGTCCACAATAAGAAATGTGTGTGAAGACCAATAATAACATAGACAATTGCTGCTAATAAGCCATGTGATTTGATCTGAACACGCAGGGAATGGTCGTCTATAGGCCGACTGGCAGTTGCGACACAGTGTAGAGAGCGGCCGTGTGCTACTGCCTCCGTCTTGGTCTATTCGCCCACTTTATATCATGTGCCATATTTTGACCTTAAATTTAACTATCAAAATGTTAATGCATGTTATAAAAGTTATATAATTGGAAACCGTGTTCAAATACGAATCTAATGATATAATCTTTGGCGGCATGCATTCGTATTTTTTTAGTTAAATCTCTAGTCAAAATTTGGCACAAAAATACAAAGACGACTTATAAACTAGGATGGGGATAGTAGGAATTAAATTGCAAACGTTTGTTTTTATTAACCGTATGTGTACATGTCCTTTTGTCCTCCTCTGACCCGTCTTGTCACCCCGCTGCCGCAGACGGCTTCGAGCGCAAGCTGAGCAGTGCATGGGGGCGTTCTTTTGCTCAAAAGGTGGCTCGAAGTGTCACCAATTAATCGTCAGTGATCCTATTCCTGCACAATCACGCAGGTTCCCGCGCAAGCTTCCCGCCTGACTCGGTGAAATCCCCCAAAATCCCAATGCTTACCGGCCTACTATATAAACCCTCACGGCCGGCGAGTCCTGCATCACATTTTCCCCTCCCTGTAGCTTATCTCGTCTACTTCTCCCACAATCGCCAAGGGCACCAGTCTGCCTTCATCACTCAGCCACTCTGCCATCATTAGAGGACAGCTCCAGCTGGGGGGCTACACCGCGGTGGCGGTGCAATCCCCGGCGTAGTGTAGTGCGCGTGAAGTCCTTGTTAGGTGTGCGTGGAATACCCAACACACGCTCTGCCACCGCTACCCGTAGTAGCTATTGTTGGCCGCCATTGCCGCCACCCCACCATTTCCCGCCGTCGATGCCACACCACCGTCGAAAGCTAGGGCAATCGCTCACTCTGCCGCCACGGCCCGAATGTGGGAAGTGGCCGTCATGCCCGCCACCCCACTACCGGCCACCATGGCCATCACCTACTCTACTACCACAGCCCAATGGCGGGAGGTGGTGGTCGTGGCTGCCACCCATCATCGGCTGCAGTGGCCGCCGGCCCACTGTCAACCACCGGGGTTATCACCTGCTCTGCCACAGCCGCCCGAAGGCGGGATGCGGAGGTGGAGGCCTGCACGTGCGTTAGCAACCTTGCGTGCTACATCGAGTTCCTGTGGGAGGAGGAGGAGGGCCTCGTCAAGCACGCAAAGAGTCTTACCGCCTCTGTGGCCGCAACATAGGCTGCCGTAGAGGCAAGCAATCAAGACATCTATGAGGAGTCCCTCCGCTTTGAGAGGGGTTTTCTGGAGTGGCGGAGGGCGTTCAAGGTGAGCGTCGCTAAAGGTGCAACAGCGGCAGGCACCGTATTACAGTTGTCAAACTCGTCGGTAGGCTCCTCCTCCTCCGCCTCTTATTATGTGCGCTCAGTAGAGAAGAGGTTGCTTGAAGTAGTATAAAGCCCCCCCATAGTAAAACTAGTATTTAGGGGCTATTTTGTTCAGTTCATCTGACTATAGATGTGGTGGAATTGTACAACGTACTTAAAATTAGCTAGTATATATAGTTATACTAGCTATTTCAGTATGTGGTTGGCAACAATTGGGGGAAAAGTTTGGTCGGTTCAGCTGTAGATTTGAAATGTTTGTATAAAGAACGACTCCTTAATCTATGAATGAAATATATTCTTAATTACTGAATTTTAGTTGCAAAAATTAGATAGTGCCAGTGATTTTTAGCTGCATAGTTTGACAAATGACAGTGTTACAAGGTTGACAAAGGGCAATGTTAATAGATCAATAAATTTTAATCTTTCTAGTTTGACAAATGGCAATATACCCAATATAACGGATCCAAATCTTACGAAATTGTCTATACATCATTGCACATGGGTCATCTGAAAAACTGTTTGCGTTGAAGGGATGTACAGATCCTGCATGCCAGATTTTCTCTTGGCTTAGCACCAAAGTCTTGCTTTGTATACCATATTCAATCTGAACCGTTTGCATTGAAGAGATGCACAAATCCTATGCGGCGAATTTTCCCTTGGCTTACTAGGGAAGACCATAGCTTTCACTTTGCATACGGGTGTTCTAACTAAAACATTTGCGATGAAGAGCTTCACAAATCCTGCTCGGCACATTTTCCCTTGGTTTCTTGGGGAAGCTGTCGGTTTGCGTACGTGTGTTCTATCTAAATTGTTTGCGATGAGTGTTTTATATTTAAAAACCATTGATGTTTCTAAAAATAAAATCGTTTGATAAGTCTGTACATTTAGAGAGAAAAACACAAATTTGTTCGAACATATCTTTCTACGAATTTATATTCATATCATCGAGATATAGTATTAAACATAAAAATACTAATTCCGGCGGCGGCGGAAGCGGCGTGCCGCGCCAGCGTTGTCGTTGTCATCCTCTGGGTGACCGTTGTTGAAGTCTTCGAGGCAGCACCGAATGTTCTTCACTTGGAAATAAAACATCATGTCATCGCGCGATTGACGGGCGGGGCGCGGGAGGATGACAACTCACGGCACTGCGAGGTTGCAATCGACGGCGGCGTCCCATGCCATTGAGGGTGGCGCACCCACAGGTGCGGGCGTGGAGGGTGCATGCAAACGCACGGGGACCGGTGACAAGGACATGTACCTAGGGTAGGGTCTTAGGCCTGACCTAGACACCCTACCCAAGGACACTGCCCTATAATCAAAGAAACTCACAGACCAACAGAGAGTACCGACTGCAATCACCTTGAAGGGCAATCCACTTGACAGAAGATTCCACTCAGATATCCCAATTCCACCAGACCACAACAGGGTCACTCGACAATATGAAGAACCACTCGGAGTACAGAAGATCTAAAGTCACCCAAGGATGGCAACGGTAAGGCGTTTACTCTGTAGTCTTAAAGATCATTAATGGCTGGCATTACCAATAATGCCCCTATCTTAACTCACATTGAACCCTATGTAACTGAGGGCTGCGAGGGTCCTGGCGCACTCTATATAAGCCACCCCCTCCTTAGGCATAAGGGTTTTCACCCCTTGTAACATCCATGCATAATCCAGTCGACAAAACCTCAGGGCACCGAGACGTAGGGCTATTACCTCCTCTAAGAAGGGCCTGAACTTGTAAACTTGTGTGTACAACCTCACCATAGCTAGGACCATGACTCTTCCCACGTACCCCCTATTCTTACTATCAGACTTACTCCCATGGCAGTTGGCGCCCACCTTTGGGGAAGGCGTCTGAGCGACTTCCGTTGAGGTTGCAAATTTCGTTCTCCATCAACATGGTTTCTAGTGGTGGTTTGGCTTTGGGCCGCGAGATCCATCTCGGCACGCTCGTCTTTATCGCTGAAGACTCCGCCTGGCTCCAAGAAGCTCCCCTCGATGTCGAGGCCCTTCTCGTCCATGGGGCGGCGCACTTCCGTGCGAGTGCTTGCGGCGTCCTCCTTCATCAGCCGTTGTCCCAATATCGGTCCGCTCCCATTGCGTCCACCCGCCTTCACAAGCGATCCGGCTGTTCGACCACCCTTCAAGTCGCGGCAATTGAGCCCGACGAAGCCCTTTATGATATATTTGGTCTGCTGACTGGTCATTCGGATTCGCTTTGCGAGTGCGAAAGTAATGATCCGGCGGTAGAGGTCCTCAGGGTCAACTCCCAGCGCAACCCGCCCGGATTTCGCCGCAGCGGCGGTGGCAGTGGCAGTGGCGGCGGTGCCGACCCGTCACAAGATCATGATGAGTACATCCTCGAGGCCCTCACTATGGAGTGGAGGGAAGACCTGCATCGTCGTAACGTCCAGGCGCTCCAGACCCCCCATCATTGGGGAGACCTCTGAGGCTCGGGCCTTGGAGGCTGTGCGCTTGGCCACCTTAGTTAAGTGTACATGTTTGGAGAATCTGCAGAAGGCACTCGACGGACGCGCTCGTCAGCGGATCCCCAAATCCAGTCGGCATGCGCGACGGTTGTTTATGACTGAAACTCAGGTATACCACACTCCGATCCAAAATGTTGCAGCAGCATCACGCATAACAGAGTCAATTCAGCCGTCACATTTAGAAGCTGGTAGAGCTTTGGAGCAGATTCGAGCATTGCTTAAAGCCGCTGGGGAACAGAATTCTGCTGTCTCCCAGTCGCATAACAAAAGTCATAATAGGTCAGTGGTTGTAGACACAGTTCAGTCAACTCATAGTCCAAGGTCGCCCCGGCGTCGTGAAGATCGTGGTCCCTACTTGGATTAGTACCTAGGGCGAGGCCACAGGAAGTTTGATCGCCAGCTTTCCCATGATGACCACCGCCGAGTGCTCACGCCCCCTCTGAGGGGCGGGTCGTACGCGCCCCGACGGTATGATGATAGGCACCCATGTGGTGACGAGCGAAGCACCCCAGTCGACCCTAGAGAGTCGGGGTCCAATGCAAGGTCACTCCTTGTGCAAGGTTTGGTCGACAGAGGGCGAGCAAACAGATAAGGGCAAGGCAGAGATTGTCTGACTAGAAACAGAGCATTTATTTCTAGGACCGAGTGTTTCAGTATGGCCATCCGATCAGCTGAGATCCCTCCCAACTTTAGGTTGGCAACGGGCGTGAGTAAGTTCACCGGAGAATCAAAGCTGGGCACCTAGCTGGAAGACTACCAAGTGGCTCTGCAGATTGGTGGAGGCAATGATGATGTAGCCATGAAGCACCTCCCCTTGATGCTTGAGGGTTCGGCCAGAGCCTGGTTGAGTCAGTTGGCCCCTGGGAGTATTTTCTACTGGGATGACTTGGCCTGAGTGTTCATCAAAACATTCGTAGGCACTTGCAAGCAACCTGTTGGGCTGACTGAATTGCAACACTACGTACAAAAGCCAAATGAAACCTTGAGAGACTTCATACAAAGATGGACTACCCTTCATCATATGGTGGAAAATGTGTCAGATCACCAGGCGGTTTGTGCCTTCAAAGATGGCGTCCAGTACAGAGGGCTTACACTGAAATATGGTCATTCCAGAGACATGACTTTGACCCGAATGATGGAAATAGCCCCTTAGTATGCTAATGGTGACGAGGAAGACCGACTCTGCAATGTCAAGGGAAAAACAGTCATCCAGGACTCCGGGGCTGGAAATTCCAGTCAGAAACAAAAACGTACACCTGAACCTATAGGTCCTGCTGAGTCTGCTGTCCAGAATGCAGGAGGAGGGAAGTTCAAAGGAAAACCCAAACTGCAGTGGAAACCCAAGAAGGTGAAGGATCAGTTAGGCCAAGACGTCCTAGATCTGCCGTGTTAAATTCACACTTAGAAAGACAAAGAGGGTAACTTGATTCAACCCAAGCATACCACTCGGCAGTGCCGACTTCTGATTTAGAGTTTCCAAGAGAATCAGTCCAGTAAAAAAGAATCTGACAAAGAGGATGAAAAAGAGGAAGATAATGGTTACACTAAGGTCAATTCTACCTTGATGATTTTTGCTGATGTAGAAAGCAAAAGTCGACTGGAAGTCATTAACAGGGAAGTGAATATGGTTGCTCCGGCAACTACGACGTACTTGAAGTGGTCGAAGACTCCCATTACATTCGATCAACCAGATCACCCAGCACACGTTGCTACTCCTGGGCGGCAAGCGCTAGTGGTCGACCCAGTCATTGTGGGCACCCGACTGACTAAAGTCCTTATGGATGGCGGAAGTGGGCTGAACATTCTGTACGCTAAGACCCTCCAAGGGATAGGCATTCTGATGTCCAAACTCTTTGAGAGCAACATGCAGTTCCACGGTGTCATTCCCGGAAAGAAGGCAAAGTCACTCGAGCAGATCACTCTTGATGTGGTTTTCGGTGATTCCAAGAATTACCGCAAGGAAAAGTTGACATTTGAGGTGGTGGATTTCCACAGTGCTTATCATGCCATTTTGGGCAGACCCGCATATGCTCGTTTCATGGCTCGACCAAGTTATGTATATCTCAAGTTGAAGATGCCTGGTCCCAGAGGTGTGATCACAGTCACAGGGAACGGATAGAGAGCAGAAGAGTGCCTTCAGAAGGGCTGCATTATTTCTGATGAGCACATGACAACTGTAGACATGCAGGAACACTAGAAAACTGCAGATCTGAGTGATTTGCTGCGGTCCAAGAAGCCTGCGTTAGAGTCTGCATTTCAGTCAGCTGGAGAAACCAAACCTGTTCATATCCACTCGGAAGACCCCAATGCAGCTCCGACTCATATATCAACGACACTCGACAGCAAATAGGATGCCGCGCTCATCCAGTTCTTCCGTGAGAACTGGGACATCTTTGCATGGAAGCCCTTTGGCATGCCGGGTGTTCCCAGGGGACTGGCTGAGCATCGCTTGCGTGTCGACCTGAAAGCAAAACCAGTGAAAGAGCATCTCCGATGGTCCGCCTCAGAAAAAGGAAAGGCGATTAGGGAGGAGGTGGCTCAACTCTTGGCAGTTGAGTTCATCCGCAAGATTTACCACTCCGAGTGGCTCACCAACGTCGTCATGGTCCCTAAGAAAGATGATTCACTTCTTATGTGTATCAACTTCAAGCATATCAATTGGGCCTGCCCGAAAGATCATTCCTCTCGATTCAATGACGGGGTGTGAGCGTTTATCCTTCTTGGATGCATACTCCGGGTACCATCAGATCCGTCTATATGGACCTGATGAAATAAAAACAGCCTTCATCACCCCATTAAGGTGTTTTTGTTATGTTACCATGCCTTTTGGTCTGAAGAATGCTGGAGCCACGTTCATGCACATGATACAGAAGTGCTTGCTCACTCAAATCAGTCGAAACGTGGAAGCATACATGGATGATATCGTGGTCAAGTTACGCAAGAGTTCCGACATTCTGACTGACCTCCCTGAAACCTTTGCCAACCTAAGAATATATGACATCAAGCTTAATCCATCCAAGCGCACATTCGGAGTCCCAGGTGGGAAGTTGCTCGGTTTTCTTGTTTCCGAATGAGGAATCGACGCAAACCCAGAAAAGATTGGAGCAATTGTCCGAATGAAACGCCTTGTGCGTGTGCATGATGTTCAGAAGCTTACGGGTTGTTTGGCTGCATTAAGTCGATTCATTTCTCGCCTTGGTGAAAAGGAATTGCCTCTTTACCGACTGATGAAGAAATCTGATACATTCGGGTGGACTCCTCAAGCTAAAGCAGTGTTTGTGGAGCTCAAAGCCCTACTTTCCACCTAGTCGGTGCTTGCTGCTCCAGTCAGCAAAGAGCCTCTGTTGTTATGTATTGCAGCCACTGGACAGGTTGTCAGCACAGTGCTCACAGTCGAGCGGAAGGAAGAAGGCAAAGCCTATAAAGTTCAATGCCCAGTATACTACATTTATGAAGTTTTGACTCCGTCCAAGCAAAGGTATCCACATTACCAGAAGCTTGTCTATGGAATCTATCTCACCACGAAGAAAGTTGCACATTACTTCGCAGATCAATTGGTTTCAGTCGTCAGTGATGCTCCATTGTCAGAGATTTTGAATAATCGAGACGCAACTGGTCGAGTGGCTAAGTGGTCGATTGAACTCCTTCCTCTTGATATCAAGTTCGAAGCAAAGAAGGCAATTAAGTCTCAGGCAATTGCAGATTTCTTGGCCGAGTGGATTGAGCAACAACGACCGACTCCTGTTCACTTGGAGCATTGGACCATGTTCTTTGATGGATCCGAGATGTTGGATGGTTCCGGAGCTGGAGTAGTCCTGGTGTCCCTAGGAGGCAACAAACTCAGTTACGTTCTCCAGGTTCACTTTGATTCCTCCAATAATGAAGCTTAATATGAAGAACTTTTATATGGATTGTGTATGGCCATCTCACTTGACGTCCCTCGCCTGATGGTTTATGGCGACTCAGATTTGGTGGTAAATCAAGTGATGAAGGAGTGGGATATCAGGAGCCCTACCATGACAGGATACTGCAATGCAGTGAGAAAGTTAGAAAAGAAGTTTGAGGGGTTAGAGCTCCCCCACATACCCCGACTCAAGAATCAGGCTGCTGATGATCTGGCGAAAATAGGTTCCACTCGGCAGCCTATCCCAAGTAATGTGTTCTTGAAGCATCTCCACACCCCGTCAGTTCAAGAAGATCCCTTTACAAAGGAGCCCCCACAGGTGATAAGTTCAACCAATCCGACTGAAGTTTAAGTCCCAATAGTGGTCGACCTAATCATGGAGGTTTTAGTAATCATCCCCGCCTGGACAGTGTAACTGGTATTGCTCAGCGATGTATTTCTCTAGAATAAGGTCGACTGATCTTAAATGAGATCCACTCTGGGACCTGTGGTCACCATGCGTCCTCCCGGACCATCGTGGCCAAAGCATGGCGAGCAGGATTCTGCTGGCAGCGAGCAAATGAAATGGTTAAAGAGATAGTTGAGATGTGTGAACGATGCCAGTTTTACTCGAACATGTCCCACAAACCCGCATCGGCTTTAAAGACTATTCCACTCGTTTGGCCATTTTCTGTTTGGGCACTCGACATGGTTGGGCCCCTGAGGAATGGCAGAAGCGGCTTCACCCATCTGCTCATGGCAGTCGACAAGTTCACTAAGTGGATTGAAGCCCAACCCATCAAGAACCTCGACTCAAGCACATCCATCACTTTCATCAAAGAGTTAATATTCAGATATGGAGTTCCGCACAACATCATCATAGATAATGGTTCAAACTTTAATTCCGCTGAATTCAAAGCTTTCTGTACTTCCCAAGGCACTCGGGTCGACCACGCATCTGTCGCGCACCACAGTCAAATGGGCAAGCCGAAAGAGCAAATGGTTTGATCCTACAAGGGCTAAACCCCCGATTGATGCGCGACCTCAAGCATGCAGCGGGTGCTTGGGTGACTGACTTGCCTTCCGTTTTGTGGGGTTTGAGGAGAACTCCCAACCGGTCGACTGGTCGAATTCCTTTCTTCATGGTATATGGAGTTGAAGCAGTGCTTCTGAGTGACTTGCTCCACAATGCACCCCGGGTGGAATTCTTCTCAGAAGCTAAAGCCAAACAAGCACGTCAAGACGCTGTTGATCTTCTGGAAGAGGAGAGAGAGATGGCTTTGATCCGGTCGACCATCTATAAGCAAGATCTTCGTTGATTCCATGCACGAAATGTTAGGGTTCGTGCATTTCAGGAAGGAGATCTTGTGCTCCGAGTGGATCAGCAACGGCCCCACAAGCTTGCCCCTGCCTGGGAAGGCCCCTTCATAGTCACTAAGGTGCCTCACAATGGAGCTTATCACCTCTACAACGTTGCCAAGAAGAAGGACAAGCCGCGCTCCTGGAACACAGATCTGCTCTGCCAATTTTATACCTGAAAACACTCGGATCGTCGAGATGTAAGAAGTACTTTTCAGATTATTTATCCAAGACATGATTTCTGCAGTTGCAAATTGATTGTTTTCACATATATATGTGTTCAAATCCCCTAGTGAGTGGCTTAGCCATGAACCCGATTTGCCTAAGTTTCAGAAACACTCAGAGTGAAGAGCAATCCTCTCACTTGGGGGCTTAGCCGCGAACCTGATTCGCCTAAGTTTCAAAAACACTCTGAGTGAAGAGCAATCCTCTCACTCGGGGGCTTAGCTGTGATCCTGTACTCGCCTAAGATTCAAAAACACTCTGAGTGAAGAGAAACCTCTCACTCGGGGGCTTAGCTGCGATCCCCTACTCGCCTAAGTTTCAAAAACACTCTGAGTGAAGAGCAATCCTCTCACTCGGGGGCTTAGCTGCGACCCCATACTTGCCTAAGTTAAAAACACTCCGACTGAAGAGCAATCCTCTCACTCAGGGGCTTAGCTACGATCCCGTACTCGCCTAAGTTTCAAAAACACTCCGAGTGAAGAGCAACCTCGGGGGCTTAGCTGCGATCCCGCACTCGCCTAAGTTTCAAAAACACTTCGGGTAAAGAGCAACCCTCTCACTCGGGGGCTTAGTTGTGATACGTCTCCAACGTATCTATAATTTTTGATTATTCCATGCTATTATATTACCCGTTTTGGATGTTTATGGGCTTTACATTACACTCTTATATCATTTTTGGGACTAACCTACTAACCGGAGGCCCAGCCCGAATTGCTGTTTTTTTTTGTCTATTTTAGTGTTTCGAAGAAAAGGAATATCAAACGGAGTCCAAACGGAATGAAACCTTTGGGAGCGATCTTTTTGGAACAAACGCAATCCAGGAGACTTGGAGTGGACGTCAAGAAGCAACCGAGGTGGCCACGAGGTAGGAGGGCGCGCCCCCACCCTCGTGGGCCCCTCGTGGCTCCCCTGACCTACCTCCTTCGCATATATATATCTACGTACCCCAAAAACATCCAGGAGCACCACGAAAAACTATTTCCAGTTCCGCAAACTTCTGTATCCACGAGATCCCATCTTGGAGCCTTCGCCGGCGCTCCGCCGGAGGGGGAATCGACCATGGAGGGCTTCTACATCAACACCATAGCCTCTCCGATGAGTTTTGAGTAGTTTACCACAGACCTTCGGGTCCATAGTTATTAGCTAGATGGCTTCTTCTCTCTCTTTGAATCTCAATACAAATTTCTCCTCGATCTTCTTGGAGATCTATTCTATTTAACTTTTTTGTGGTGTGTTTGTCAAGATCCAATGAATTATGGGTTTATGATCAAGTTTATCTATGAGAAATATTTGAATCTCCTCTGAATTCTTTTATGTATGATTGGTTATCTTTGCAAGTCTCTTCAAATTATCAGTTTGGTTTGGCCTACTAGATTGATCTTTCTTGCAATGGGAGAAGTGCTTAGCTTTGGGTTCAATCTTGCAGTGTCCTTTCCCGGTGACAGCAGGGGCAGCAAGGCACGTATTGTATTGTTGCCATCAAGGATAAAAACATGGGGTTTATATCATATTGCTTGAGTTTATCCCTCTATATCATGTCATCTTTCTTAATGCGTTACTCTATTCTTATGAACTTAATACTCTAGATGCATGCTGGATAGGGGTTGATGTGTGGAGTACTAGTAGTAGATGCAGGTAGGAGTCGGTCTACTTGTCACTGACGTGATGCCTATATACATGATCATGCCTAGATATTCTCATAACTATGAACTTTTCTATCAATTGTTCGACAGTAATTTTTTCACCACCATAATAATTATGCTATCTTGAGAGAAGCCACTAGTGAAACCTATGACCCCAGGTCTATCTTTTATCATATAAGTTTCAGTCTATCTCGTTTTGCAATCTTTACTTTTCAATCTATATCATAAGAATACCAAAAATATTTATCTTACCTTATTATCTCTATCAGATCTCACTTTCACAAGTTACCGTGAAGGGATTGACAACCCCTTTATCGCGTTGGTTGCGAGCTTCTTGTTTGTTTGTGTAGGTACGAGGGACTTGCGTGGAGCCTCCTACTGGATTGATACCTTGGTTCTCAAAAACAGAGGGAAATACTTACTCTACTTTGTTGCATCACCCTTTCCTCTTCAAGGAAAAACCAACGCAGTGCTCAAGAGGTAGCAAGCTGCGATCCCGCACTCGCCTAAGTTTCAAAAACACTCTGAGCAAAGAGCAATCCTCTCACTCCGGGGCTTATCTGTGATCCTGTACTCGCCTAAGTTTCAAAAACACTCCGAGTGAAGAGCAATCCTCTCACTCAGGGGCTTAGCCGCGACCCCGTACTGGCCTAAGTTAAAAACACTCCGAGTGAAGAGCAATCCTCTCACTCAGGGGCTTAGCTGCGATCCCGTACTAGCCTAAGTTTCAAAAATACTCCGAGTGAAGAGCAATCCTCTCACTTGGGGGCTTAGCTGCGACCCCGTACTGGCCTAAGTTTCAAAAACACTCCAAGTGAAGAGCGATCCTCTCACTCGGGGGCTTAGCTGCGATCCCGTACTCGCCTAAGTTTCAAAAACACTCCGAGTGAAGAGCAAACCTCTCACTCAGCGGCTTAGCTGCGATCCCGTACTTGCCTAAGTTTCAAAAGCACTTCGAGTGAAGAGAAATCCTCTCACTCGGGGGCTTAGCTGTGATCCCGTACTCGCCTAAGTTTCAAAAACACTCTGAGTGAAGATCAATCCTCTCACTCAGCGGCTTAGCTGCGATCCCGTACTCGCCTAAGTTTCAAAAACACTTCAAGTGAAGAGAAATCCTCTCACTCGGGGGCTTAGCTGTGATCCCGTACTCGCGTAAGTTTCAAAAACACTCCGAGTGAAGAGAAATCCTCTCCTCGGGGGTTACCTGCGATCTCGTACTCGCCTAAGTTTCAAAAACACTCCAAGTGAAGAGCAATCCTTTCACTCGGGGGCTTAGCTGTGATCCCGTACTTGCCTAAGTCTAAAAGAACGCTACAAGGTGGACTCTGAGCTGCAGCACAAGTACAACATCTGGATGCACTCTGAGCTGCGCCACAAGTACAACGTCTGGATGCACTCTGAGATGCGCCACAAATACAACGTTGTCTCCAAGTGTAGAGCAACCCTCTCACTCGGAGAAATAGTTGCAATCCCAGATTCACTCAAACCAAGAAAATCTAAAGAACAGTGGAAACGAAGCAAATGCATTCAAATAAAAAACCAAGTTTGGATAAATCCAGCAGGGTTCAACATCACAAGCGAAAGTATTCGAGCATCAGGCTTGAAGCAAGGTTCAACGTCACAAAATCACCCATCATTCCGAGGGAAATAAAGTCATCAAGTTGTTCATTCGTCAGGAGGAGGACTTGCTGGCTCGACAAATGCATCCAAGTCAATACCATCTGCAATGCAAGTGGCCGCATCGATGAAGGTCTCCATGATGGATTGGAATTGATGTTTCTTGGTGTTGGCTACTTGCAGCGCCTTCAGTTTTTCTTCCTTGACATCCCTATAGTGAACGCGGACAAGTGATAAAGCAACATCAGTACCATAGCACGCAGCTGACTTCTTACACTCCTGCACTCGGCCAGGGATGTTGCTAAGTCGAGTCATCAGTGACTCGAGGTTATTAAGAAGCACAACCTCTGGCCAGAGCTCCTTTTCAACCCGACACATTGCAACTTTCAGTCGAGAGACATAGTCCAAGACGCTGACAAGTCAAGCTTCCAGTCATAACACATTCACGGCAGTTTCATCCTTGACAGGGGAATTGATGGGGTCCAGTATAGTCTCGATCCACCCGGTTTCCTCCTGAAAGTTCTGACAGAATTCTGCACGCATGGAAAGATAGTGAATTGGCAGCAACATGACAGAAATATTCTTGCAGTTAGTCGGATGAAAGGGAGTACCTTCAAGCATAAGGAACATCTTTTTGGCAAGACCACCCAGATAAGCTTCCAGCTCGTCCCTCTTTTGAGTCAAAGCCGCCTTCTCCTCCTTCAGCTGCACGACCTCTTTTTTCGCCTCGTCAATAACAGTTTTTAGCTTCGCATTCTCATCTTCCAACTTTCCGCCTGAAGCCAGCTTCTGGTCAGCAAGTTTAGTCTTCTCACAAGCCGTGTTTTGCGCCGCAGCAAGATCAAGATCCTTCTGCTCCAGGGCCTGCTTCATTTTGTCTAAAGAAATAGCATTCCTCAGACGAACTTGGAGTTGACGATTTTCATTACGCACATCTGTTCGAGTGGAATCACTGGTTCAAAGGATAGAAAGGAAATGGCAAGGCATAGAGTCAATGAGTCGTTACCTCCCATAATTGCTACTTCATCTTGAGCCTTCTTCAAGTTCACCTTGGCCAGATCCAGATCCAGCTTGAGTTGGATTTTCTCTTGTTCCAAGGTAGCAAGTTGAGTCCCAAGCTCACAGGATTTCTGCAAATAACAGAAGGGCAAGTTAGTCGACGGGTAGTTCCGAATGGAAAAGTGCAAAAGTAAATTACATAACAAAAGGTTCTAAGACTACTGCCGAATCAAACATCCAACAGAAGTCTCGGGGACTACACCTAGTGGGTGCACTTAGCGTGCCCCCACTGGTTATATTTCCCACTAAGCATGGTCAGCCCAGCTTGAGTGGAAGGAGTAAAACAACAACAACAACAACATCATTGGTTCTCAGACCACCGCCGACTACCCGCAGTCGACCGCGGTCTCGGGGAATACACCCAGTGGGTGCACTTAGCATGCCCCCACTGGTTCGGTTCCCACTCGACACGACCTGTCTAGGTCGAGTGGAAGATCTAAAAGCAAACATTTCGAAAATACCCCCGCTGAATCAAACATTCAACGGCGGTCTCAGGGACTACACCCAGTGAGTGCACTAAGCGTGCCCCAGTGGAACAAGATTTCGCTCGAACTGGACCTTTGCGACTCAAGTGAAAGAGCTACAAACTGAAAAGCAAACACCTAGTTGGTGAAAAATGCAGGTTGCAAACTCAAGATAGATGTACGGACATCTTACGAATAATAAAACATCAGTTTGTGGGGAGCATGTCCTAACAGAACAAAGGCGAAGACAAAGAAACCAATCGGAAATCAACTTACAATCCCACTTACTCGGTGTCGGTGTACAAAAGTAGGGGCTCTCCTTTTGACCCCTTTACTTGTGCACGGGCAGTCGGAGCCACGCGACATGGCCGCACATAGCAGGGCAAAGGAGGGAAGCCGGAGAGAAGCCGAAGGCACGAGACAAACAAAGCAACGTCAAGGGCCAAGGCCACAGGGATCGGACAGACGAAGCTGGTTTCCCCGGCAAGACCCTTGCCGGGGCAGCCCTTGCCGGGGCAGCTCACCCACACCAGCGGAGCGAGCCACCCTCGAGCCCACGGTCTCTAACACCAACAACCACGTTGGGCCAGGGCTTGGGAGGCACCCCCATGGTGGTATGCAGATCTTTGTGAAGACAAAGAATACTCAAGATCAGATAAGGATTGAAGGGCAATAATCCTCGTCAAGATTCTTATGGAGGAAAACCCACAAGACCCCTGGCAAGACCCTTGCCGGGGACGACAGCGCGCCACGGCAAGACACTTGCCGGGCCACCCGACAAGACCCTTGCCGAAGGAGACAGTGGGGCCACTGCTAGGCCCACACCAACCAGATCCCCACCGCTGTTCACATGCAGCTGCCAGCCCAACCAGCTGGGCAGGCACTTGCGTGGCAACATGCAACTTCCAGGACAAGTCAGCACACACCTGCATGGCCGCATGCAGATCTTCGTGGAGGCTCCACCACCGCGCACCTCAGCTGCCTGCCTGCCTACATGGCACCGCATGCATCGCTGGCCAGGGTGCATGTCGAAGCGAGGAGGAGCAGCAACGGACGGGACGGGCCTTGCCCCCGTCCCCGATAAAGTGAAGGGACACCTAAGCCCCGCATTAAATGCGTCTTGTCCTGTAATACGAGCGATAAGCTCGCAGCACTGTAGGCCTTTCCACCTCCTGTGTGCTAGTATGGCAGCCCCTTTCTCCTATAAAAGGAGGCCCATGGTGTACTTGAAAAGGATTCGTCTCTTCCGAACCACGCATCACCCATAGCTAGTTCGAGAGCTCAAGAACACTCAATACATCCACCAAGTAGGACTAGGGTTTACGCATCCTCGCGGCCCGAACCTGGGTAAACGATCCTTGTGCCGATTACTAATCCTGCTCTTCTCACAACCCCGCGCCCCGCAACCGTAGTAGGGATTCTTGTGATCCCATAGGTGTCGTTTCCCACCGACATCTTTGGTGCGCCAGGCAGGGGCGCAATTGTGAGAATCTAGTCTAGTAGTTGACCCAGCTGTTCTTCATCGCCATGGCTCCTAAGAAGAAGACGACCACGGCGATCAGTTCATCCAGGACTGGATTGCCAGTACCGGTGCAGACCAGTCGCGGAGAGAACCCATGGCGCGGCCCGCGAACATCTACATCACCCTGGCAGTCCAGGCCTGGTGAGCTGCGTCGTTCGTATGCCAGGAAACGAGCCATGCGTCGCGGGCTCCAGAGACAGAGTCGGGCCCCGGCAGGCAGCGCGGGGCCCTCCAGGGGTGCCGTCATGCCACCAGATGGTAGCGCGGCGGCCTCCAAGATGCCAACACCGGTGCCCAGGGCGCGCTCTTCTCAGGTCGTGCGCGATGAGAAGCGCCGCCCTGCTGGTGACCCTAGGCCCCGCCCTGGGAAGAGTCCCATGCGCCCTTCACATGATGAGGAGGGCCAGCATGCGCGCCGAGGTGCTAACGGAGGTGGCGAACGGCTGCGGGGCCATGATGGGGCTCTTTCTAACGCGATTAGAAGTCAAGGCGCATCGCGGTCCACACAGCTTTCACCGCCGCCCACGCCAGCAGAAGCCCTAGCACGCGCGTAGCTGCTCCTTGATTTTCCTCCCGCTGCGGAGAAGCTTGACGAATGAAGGGCCACCATACAGAGCCTTGTCGGCATTGCTAGTGTGACGCTCAAACCACCATCGAGCGCCAGTGTGACGCGCGCCACCAGTCGGACAGGCGGGCAGGGCCCACTACGGACCACCCAGCTTCGGGAGGCTACGGTGGCCTACCTTACGAGGTGGGTTGTCCGGCCTTCACCTGTGAGCTTTGGCAGTTCCAGTGGCCCTCCCACCGCACAGTCAAACCCGACGTTGGCGAGAAGTACAACGGCAAGACTCACCTATCGGAATTCCTCAGCATCTACACCATTGCGATGCAAGCTGCCAGGGCTCATGATGATAAGGTGCTCGCCAACTATTTTCCGTTGGCGCTCAAGCCCAATGTTATGTCATGGTTGATGCACTTGCCGGTAGACTCCATTTCTTCTTGGGCGGATCTGTGTCATGAGTTTGTTGGCGCCTTTACCGGAGGCCACCAAGCTCATGGGCGAGTGATTTACATATCATCCCCTAGAATGGAGGAGAAAACTTGCGCAAGTACATACAAAGGTTCAGCCGAGTGCAGTACAACATCCCCGACGTTCATCCTACCGCTGTGATCAGTGCATTCCATCAGAATTTGAGCAATCCTAAGATGCGTGAAGAGCTGGCGATGAACAAGGTCAGGGATGTGGCCGATCTTTAGGTTCTGGCCGATTGGTGCGCTCGTGCTGAAGAGGGAAGGAAGTACCTCAGCGAAGTTGCCGGCGCGGAAACTGACTCCACGGATGATACCGCCACCCCGACAAAGAAGGGCCGGTGCCATAACAGGAAGCGCAAGGGCAAGACCGTGCTTGCCGTCGAGGGGTCCGATGATACCGGCGCCACCAAGAAACCCAAGGTGAGTGACCCCGGCAAGGAGGTTGCCAGGTGTGCCGCCTACCGGGCCTTGGCGGCTGCCGATAAGCTAGGGGGCGCTGACAAGCAGTATTGCAAGATCCACCGCACCAAATGCCACGATCTCCAGAACTGCCGGCAAGTGGAGCTTCTCGCTGAGAAGCAGAAAGCCGATTATGAGTGGCGGGACAAGGAGAAGGGCCAAGAGGGTGCCGAGGGATCCGGCAAGAAGCGTGGTGGCCAAGGAGGTCGCCGCGGCAAAGATAATCAGCAGGAGAGGCCCGCTTGGGGCCGCGACAAGAAGCAGGAAGATGATGATCATGACGAGGACGATGAGTTCGGCGACCACGAGTTCCAGAAAGCCACCGAAGCCATGTGCGTCGATGGTGGTGCCTCGCTGCATACATCCTACCACCAGCTCAAGCAGTGGGCGTGTGAGATCACAGCAGTGGAGCCATCGCTCGACACACGGAACCCACTGAGGTGGTCCAACATGCCCATCATCTTCGACACCGAGGACCATCCTGACCACACTACTGCGGTCGGGTGCTTGCCGTTGTTGGTTTCACCAACAATCGGAAACCTCAAGGTGATGAAGATGCTGGTTGACGGCGGGGCCGGTCTAAACTTGATCTCGCCTGTTGTGATTAAGAGGCTGCAGGTCCCTTATGGAGACCTCGAGGAGACTGGCACGTTCCAAGGGGTCAACCCTGGGAGGAGCTAGCCGAAGGGAAAGGTCACGTTGCCTGTGACGTTCAGAGGCGAGTTGAACCACAAGACGGAGAGGATTGTCTTTGATGTAGCCGAGATCCCCTTGCCCTACAACGGGATCCTTGGCCGCCCGGCACTAGCCAAGTTCATGGCGGCTTCACATTACGCCTAAAACATGCTGAAGATGCCCGGGCTGATGAACATATCACCGTCCCCTCCGACAAGAAAGATGCGTTGATCTACGCCGACCAACTCTACCGGGAAGCAGTTGCAGCAGCTGCCGCCAAGGCACCTGCTCCTGCCGACAGGAAGAAGACCGAAGAGACCCCTCGCACCCACTGCGGCAAGCGCACCTCTTCTGGGTGTTCCGCTCCCATTGAGGACGTGCCAGAGGGCTCCACCGGCAAGAGCAAGAAGTCTAGAGCTGCGCCACCAGAGACCAAGAAGGTGCCCCTCAAGGATGACGGCGTGAGGGGAGCTTTTACCATAACCTCCACCCTCGATAGCAAATAGGAAAGCGAGCTTGTCACTTTCCTACAGGCAAATGTCGATGTGTTTGCATGGCAAGCCTCCGACATCCCCGGTGTTCCCAGGGAAGTGATTGAGCACCATCTTGCTGTCTGTCCTCATGAATGGCCCGTCAAGCAAAAGGTCAGGAAGCAAGCTCTGGAGAGGCAAGAGTTCATTACGGAGGAGATTAGAAAACTAGAGGCGGCAGGTTTGGTAAGGGGAGTGCTCCATCCGACGTGATTGGCCAACCTGGTGGTGGTGCGCAAGGCAAACGGGAAGTGGAGACTGTGTATTTATTACATAGACATCAATAAGGCTTGTCCAAAGGATCCCTTCCCATTGCCGCTCATCGACCAGATTGTTGACTCCACGGCTGGGTGTGACCTATTATCATTCCTCGTCGCCTACTCAGGGTACCACCAGATCTTCATGATGAAAGAAGACGAGGAGATGACATCATTCATCACCCCATGTGGTACATATTGCTTTTTACGGATGCCTTTCAGGTTGAAGAGTGCTGGCTCAACCTTTGTAAGAGCAGTCCAAATTGGTTTTGAACCCCAGCTACATAGAAATATGGAAGCTTATATGGATGACATAGTGGTCAAAACCAAGGACAGAGCAACACTTGTGCAAGATCTGGAGGAAACATTTGCAAACCTGTGCCAGATCAACCTCATATTGAACCCTGAGAAGTGTGTCTTTGGCGTCCCGTCCGATATGCTTCTCGGGTTCTTTGTGTCGCAGCGTGGGATCGAGGCAAACCCAGATAAGATCAAGGCCATCGAGCAGATTGAGGCACCCAAGCGGATCAAGGACGTGCGTCGGCTCACTGGCTGCGTCGCTGCCATGAGCAGATTCATCTCCAATTACGCGGAGCATGCCCTTCCCTTTTTCAAGATCTTGAAGAAGGCGGGCCCAATAGAGTGGACCCCAGAGGCCGAGGCAGCGCTGCAAGATTTGAAGAAGTACCTCTCCTCTACCCCAGTGCTGGTTGCCCCCAAACCACAAGAGCCGTTGCTGCTGTATCTAGCGGCAACAAATCAGGTGGTTAGCGCCGCACTAGTAGCACAGAGAGAGGTCAACGAAGAGGCAGGAGCAGCGGCAGAGTCAACGGATGGCAGGCCAAAACCCTCCCCGGCAGGGCCCGGTCCCAGCAAGACTGAGTCCCGCCAGAGGCTGACGCCAGTGTGATAGGGCCCACGCGACCGGGTGAAGTGACGCAGAAGAAGAAAATGGTGCAGCACCCAGTTTACTTCGTCAACTCCCTCTTGCAGGGGGCTAGGTCGAGGTACTCAGGCGTGCAAAAACTGCTCTTCGGCCTCCTTATGGCCTCGAGAAAGCCGCGTCATTACTTCCAAGCGCACGAGATCACCGTGGTCACCCGCCACCCATTGCAGCGGATAATGCATAACCCAGATGCAACAGGGAGGATCGTGGAATGGGCCCTGGAGCTGTCGAGTTTCGGTTTAAAATTTGAAAGTACCTGGACAATTCCGAGTAGAGCCTTGGCGGAGTTTGTCGCGGAATGGACCTCGACGCCCGATGAAGAGAAACAGGAGACCACTCTCCCCGGCAAGGAAACGAGCTGCAACTAGATCATGTAATTTGATGGGGCTTTCTCGCTACAAGGCGCCGGCGCTGGTGTGCTCCTTGTCGCACCCACTGGAGAGGACCTCAAGTATGTCTTCCAAATGCACTTTCCCTGGGAGATATCAACCAACAACACCGCCGAGTACGAGGGTTTTCTTGCCGGTCTCAGGATCGCGGTGGACCTCGGAGTCAAAAAGCTCATCGTTAGGGGCGACTCACAGCTCGTCGTCAGGCAAATCAACAAAGATTACCAAAGCCCGTTGATGGAAGCTTACGTGGATGAAGTGAGGAAACTAGAGGAGCACTTTGACGGTATACAAGCGGAGCACATCCCTCGGACGAAGAACGACATCGCCGACTACCTGTCATAGAGCGCGGCCCTCAAGCTACCTGTGGAACAAGGTACTTTTGTGCTTCAGTTAACTCAACCATCCGTCAAACCATCAACTGGGCAGACCAAGCGGAGGAAGCTAGCCTCTGGCAAGTACTTTCCCACCGAGCTCCCCGGAGCTGCTGGCGAAGATGCTGCCGTGAATGCCGATCCTGCAGCGGGGCAACCGACAGCAGGGCCTCAGGACATGGCCGTAGAGACGGCTGCTTCCGTGGCAGAAGAGATGCCTTTGGTCCTTGTCGTCGAGCCACAGGCTCCGGCATGGGCGCAACACACTGTCCGATTCCTATAAAAAGGAGAGTGTAGGACCTTGAGAAGAGGTGTCTAGAGGGGGGTGATTAGACACTAAGTACCGAAGTTGCAATTTTTAAGATCTTTAAGTTTAGGTGGAGTTTAGGCACAAGTTTAACATTCACAATACATATCAAGCAAGCATGCAAGGAGTATATGAGCAGCGGAAAGTAAAGCATGCAACTTGCAAGAATGTAAAGGGAAGGGTTTTGGAGGATTCAAATGCAATTGGAGACATGGATGTTTTTGTCGTGGTTCCGATAGGTGGTGCTATCGTACATCCACGTTGATGGAGACTTCAACCCACGAAGGGTAACGGTTGCGCGAGTCCATGGAGGGCTCCACCCACGAAGGGTCCACGAAGAAGCAACCTTATCTATCCCACCATGGCCTTCGCCCACGAAGGACTTGCCTCACTAGCGGTAGATCTTCACGAAGTAGGCAATCTCCTTGCCCTTACAAACTCCTTGGTTCAACTCCACAATCTTGTCGGAGGCTCCCAAGTGACACCTAGCCAATCTAGTAGACACCACTCTCCAAGAAATAACAAATGGTGTGTTGATGATGAACTCCTTGATCTTGTGCTTCAAATGATAGTCTCCCCAACACTCAACTCTCTCTCATAGGATTTGGATCTGGTGGAAAGAAGATTTGAGTGGAAAGAAACTTTGGGAAGGCTAGAGATCAAGTTTCATATGGTAGGAATGGAATATCTTGGCCTCAACACATGAGTAGGTAGTTCTCTCTCAGAAAATGTATGCTGGAAGTGTAGGTTTAGTCTGATGGCTCTCTCCACGAATGAAGAGGAGGTGGAGGGGTATATATAGCCTCCACACAAAATCTAACCGTTACACACAATTTACCAAACTCGGTGGGACCGATTCAACAGACTCGGTCAGACCGATTTAGTGAACCTAGTGACCGTTAGGATATTCGGTGGGACCGACATGCAACTCGGTAGGACCGATTACACAAACTCGGTGGGATCGATTTTGGTAATAAGTTTCCAGAGAGTTGGTCAGGCAAACTCGGTTGGACCGATTACACAAACTCGGTAGGACCGATTTTGGTAATAAGTTAACCAGGAAGTTTGCATTGTAATCTGGGTAGTACCGATTGCTCAAACTCGGTGAGACCGATTTTGGTAATGGACATACACAGAGAGATTACAATCCCATCTCGGTGAGACGAGATCCCTATCGGTGATACCGATTTTCCTAGGGTTTGTGGCAGTGGCTATGACATCTGAACTCGGTGGCGCCGGATAGAAAGAATCAATGGGGCCGAGTTTGATTTTAGGTTTAGGTCAGATGTGTGGAAGTGGGAAAGTAGTTGAGGGTTTTGGAGCATATCCCTAAGCACTGTGGAGCAAGAAACTCATTAAGCAACACCTTATCCCTTCTTGACAGTATTGGCTTTTCCTATAGACTCAATGTGATCTTGGATCACTAAAATATAAAAATGAAGAGTCTTGAGCTTGAAGCTTGAGCCAATCCTTTGTCCTTAGCATATTGAAGGAGTTCCCACATCCTTTAGTCCATGCCACTCCATTGTTGAACTTATCTGAAACATACTAGATAAAAGTGTTAGTCCAACAAGAGATATGTTGACATTAATTACCAAAACCACCTAGGGAGCACTTATGCTTTCAGAGAGCTTCCTGAGGAGCAGGAAGAGGCAGAAAGAGTAGCCTGCCGGTCTGCTATGTACCAATTCATTGACAATGTATTGTATAGAAAAAGACCAAATGGGGTGAAATTGAAGTGCATATCCCAGGACCAAGGACTAGAGCTGTTGGTAGAGATACATGGAGGCATATGTGGATCCCACATAGGGTCGAGGGCCCTTGCCATCAAGGCTTTCCGGCAAGGTTTCTTCTGGCCCACCGCCCTCAGGATGCAACGACACTAGTAACCAAGTGTGAAGCGTGCCAGTTCCATTCGAAGAAGCTTCATCAACCAACTCAAGCCCTTCAAACCATTCCTCTCTCCTGGCCCTTCTCGGTCGGGGGCTTTGAGTACTTGTACGTTGCAATTGACAAGTTCACAAAGTGGCCAGAGGTGGAAGCAGTGAGGAAGGTGACAGCACAGTCAGCCATCAAGTTCTTCGAGGGACTAGTTTGCCGTTTTGGGGTACCCAACAGGATTATCACCCACAACGACACACAGTTCACAAGCCATGCCTTCATGCAATACATTGAGGATCTCGGCAACAAGGTCTGGCTTCTATGGCACACCCACGGAGCAACGGCCAAGCGGAGAGAGCAAATGCTGAAGTTCTGCGAGGTTTAAGAACGAAGACTTGTGACAGGCTGCGCAAGAGTGGAAGGCGCTGGATTGACGAGTTGCCGGCAGTTCTTTGGTCGATCAAAACAATGCCAAATCAAGCCACCAGCCAGACGCCCTTTGCCCTGGTCTACAGGGCAAAAGCAGTTCTCCCCACGGAACTCATATACGGGTCACCTCGAGTGCTCGCTTATGATGAGCTTGAGCAAGAGCGATTGCGGCAAGACGACGCAACGCTCCTTGAGGAAGATCGTCTCTGGGCGGCTGTGAGAGCAGCATGCTACCAGCAAGCCTTGCTCCGCTACCATAGCCGCAAGGTTCATGCCCGGAGTTGATTCCAAAGTGGGAAGGCCCTTATCGGGTAACACGAGTCACCAGGCCCGGTGCAGTTCGCCTGGAGACCGAAGATGCCATTCGAGTGAGCAACTCCTGGAACATCGAGCATATTCGCAAGTTTTACCCATAAGGAATGGCTGCTGGGCCTCCCGGCAAGCCACCTTTTGTACAAGCCTTGCCGGCAAGGCATGTAACCCTTTGTATAAATCCAGGCGCAGACCCTGAGCATAAATAAACGAAGCGCTGGCACCCTAAGTTATAGCATGCATGCTAGGTCGAGTCTCCTCCTCGGTTAGGGTTGATAGTGCTTAGCGGCGGCTAACCCCTAGCTTATAGGTCGAGTGCGCGTCTCTCTGTTCTTTTCTGTCCTTTTTAGTTCGCGGGACACATAAGCACTTCTGCCGAGCTGTTTGGAAGAAAGGAAACGGATCGGCGTCCCGCCCCTGGCAAGCCAAAGTTGCGGGGGGCTGCAGGTACAAGGATCCATCCACGGCAAGCCAAGGTTGCCGGGGGCTGCAGATCCAGATAAGTTTTTTTATCCTCTATCACGCATTTTGTTATGGACCGGGATATGTGAAGCCTCGCTTTATTTCTAGGCTACTGTGCTCCCCTTTCTCCGTACCCAAGGATTATCTCCTGGGTCCGGATTTGGTCGTAGTCGCGCCAGCAAGGAAATGGAATGAGGAGCCTAAGCCCACCTCATCCCTGCCTCCGCCAAGGGTGTGAGAAAGGTCGAACAAAGTTGTGGGACGGCAAGGCCTGTTGCCAGGCGAAAAATGTTTATCTTAAAAAAGTAACAAGGATTCGCTCCTTGTCGCGGGTTTACCCACGAACGAAAAACCCGTCAGACATCCCTTTTTCATTAAAAACATGCCGTACAGGTACAGTTCATACGAAATGAAAAACATGAGTAAGGGGATTACAAGTTCCAAATTTAACAAGGGCCCGAAGGCTTACAAGACTAAAAAGAGATAAGGTGCCCATAAGCCCTTTCTTGTCCCTCTCCTCAGGAAATGGAACAAGAAATCAGAAGGGAAAAGGGGTGCCTAGGCGAGGTACGAGCAGCAGAAGGCACCAAGAGAACATGCCGGCGGTCGCCTAGGAGAGGGTCGGCGGTGGTGGCACCGGAGGAAGAGCTGGAAGATGAGGCATCGGTCCATCAATAAGCTATGAAGGCATCGGTGCCCGCGTACTTCGACTTGACGGCCCGCCACCCGCCTTCTTCGCCTTCTCCGGCCTCCCTACACTAGCCGCCCAAGAAGACGGCCCCCAGAAGTTCAAGGAGCTGGCACCTCCCCCGGCGGATCCCGCCAGAGGTGCGGCCAGGTGCAGATGCTGCTGCTACCGCGCCCGCCCAGGCACGGGGCTTCCGACACCTAGTCAGACTCATCCCCGTCATCTGCCCCGCTGTCCTTCTCATCACTCTCTCTTGAGGAAGTGTTCCCTTCGTTGGAGGAGCTCCCCACACAGCACTTCAGGTGAGTTCCAAGATCTCCAAAGACCTTGACGGAGAGCAGGCCGTTCTACCTTAATTTGAAGTGGAGAACGAGCCCCACCGTCAAGCTGTGGACGCGGGCGAAGGTCTTCCACCCTCGGCAAATATACATGATGTGAGGGGCGGGGAACTCGACATAGACCCATGTGCCGCTGTTCCACAACCCCTGATATGCAGCCGTAGTGCCTGCGGCAGGTCCAACTCCATCGCCCACGCAAACGGAGTCGGGAGGCGAAGACGACGGCACGGCAGCTGGCGCAGCCTGATGAAGAACTTGCAAGGGTTATCCCTGACGTGGCCCTCCACCGGGGGAGGGACCGCTAGAAGAGGCGAGGGTTATCTGCCGCCCCGTCTTCCTCTCCCTCGAGCGCCGCGGCAGCCTCAACATCGCCCCCTCCCCCTCCCTCTAACAGTCGGCTCTGCCGCTACGAGCTCTTGGGGAGGAGCGATGCGTTTCCTAGCCGAGACCCTCACCGCCATCGATGAAGCGTCGCCACGCCCCCTCGCCATGACAGAAGAAGGAGGAAGCAGGAATGGGGAGAAGTAGGTGACGAAGGATTGAGAGGCGCCGTTCCTCCCGCTCCCCTCTCTATAAAGGGGCGGGGGCGAGGCTCGGTCGCCCCTCTCAGCCAATCAGGCCCGTTGAAGTGACAACGGGCGTGGCCGTCAATCGTCCTCCCCGCTCAATTGATGGCGCGTGGGAATCAGCCCACAGGTGCGCAACTTCCCGTATCCCGTGCGCCTGTCATTCGCTCTGCATCATGCATGCAGCGAACATGGCACGAAGGACGGGCGCAATGGGACGCGTGGAGCGATGGTTCCCGAGTAAGGGCAGTAAATGAGCAGCGGCCCTATGGTCTCGAAAGGACATGCAAGCCGCCTCTTTACTATCCACCGCAAGATGACGCCAGCATGTTTCGATCACGAACGCACGCGCGACCCCCACGTCCCCTTCAACACGGGTCGTGGGGAAGCGCAGCGGACGGAACAGTTACCGCGGTGAAATTCGCCCCGCCTGCCTGCACACCGTTCTGGGCCTGGCCCAACAAAGTGTCACGCTTATGTGTGGCCCAGGCCCGGGGGCTCCTGTTGGTGTACAAAAGTAGGGGCTCTCCTTTTAACCCCTTTACTTGTGCATGGGCAGTCGGAGCCACGCGACATATCCGCACATAGCAGGGCAAAGAAGGGAAGCCGAAGAGAAGCCGAAGGCATGAGACAAACAAAGCAACATCAAGGGCCAAGGCCACAGGGATCGGATGGACGAAGCAGGCTTCCCTGGCAAGACCCTTGCCGGGGCAGCCTCAGCAGCGCCGGCAAGCCCCTTGCCGAAAGCTTGCCCACATCAGTAGAGCGAGCCACCCTTGAGCCCACGGTCTCCAACGTCAACAACTACGTTGGGTCAGGGCTCGGGAGGCACCCCCATGGTGGTATGCAGATCTTTGTGAAGACAAAGAATACTCAAGATCAGATAAGGATTGAAGGGCAACAATCCTCGTCAAGTTTCGTACCGAGGAAAACCCACAAGACCCCCGGCAAGACCGTTGCCGAGGACGATAGCGCACCACGGCAAGACCCTTGCCGGGCCACCCGGCAAGACCTTTGCCGAAGGCGACAGCGGGGCCGCTGCCAGGCCCACACCAACCAGATCCCTACCATCATTCACATGCAGCTGCCAGCCCAACCAGCTGGGCAGGCACCTGCGTGGCAACATGCATCTTCCAGGCCAACTCAGCACACACCTGCGTGGCGGCATGCAGATCTTCGTGGAGGCTCCACCAATGCACCACCTCAACTGCCTGCCTGCCTATATGGCACCGCAAGACTCTTTGGCTAGGGCACGTGTCAAAGTGAGGAGGAGCGGCGAGACGGGCCTCGCCCCCGTCCCCGATAAAGCGAAGGGACACCTAACCATACATTAAATGCGTCTTGTCCTGTATTACGAGCGATAAGCTCACAGCACTGTAGGCCTTTCCACCTCCTGTGTGCCACTGTGGCAGCCCCTTTTGCCTATAAAAGGAGGCCCATGGCGTATTGGAAAAGGAATCGGCTCTTTCAAACCACGCAGCACCGATAACTAGTTCGAGAGCTCAAGAACACTCAATACATCCACCAAGCAGGACTAGGGTTTTACGCATCCTCGCGGCTCGAACCTGGGTAAATGATCCTTGTGCCGATTACTAATCCCGCTCTTCTCACAACCCTGTGCCCCGGAACCGTAGTAGGGATTCTTGTGATCCCATAGGTGTCGTTTCCCACCGACAGTTGGACATTTGCTCGAAGAGTAGAGCTGGCGTCATACGCGGCCTTGCTGATGTCATACACCACCTTCAATTGGCCATCATTAGACTCGCCTGAATCATGGCCTCCTTTGCAGGTCCTTCCGGACAGGATACACAACAAATATGTTGGATGATGGAATAGCTGATGGGGCCGGTGCAGTAGAAGCCTTAACTTTTGTAATCGGTTCTGAAGCCTGATCAGTCGAGGCTGAAGGTTGGTCAGCCGATAGAGGATTGGCAAAGGAGATTGAAGCCCGTACTAGATCGTTGAGTTGTGGGACCACCGGTACAGATGACGAGTGAGGCGTTCTGGCTCCAGGCACCCTCCTGCTCAAAGTCCTGCCTCTCCTCCCAGCATTCTTTGGAGGCACATCCTCATAATCAGCAGCATGGAGTTGGATAATATTCGTTGGTGCTGCAAACACTCGACAGTGAAATTTCAGTCGACCCAAAAGATCGTTAACAGAGCATAGGCGCAGTTATAAAACGATACCTTCCTGAGAGGTGGCTACATCCACGGTTTCCGCATCACCATGTTCCTCGTCAACGCCCATGGATGTCGCGGAAGTAGCAGCGCTAAAAGTTTTAGATTTCACTCGGTCAAACAGGCAAACGAGTTCACAATAACATTGAAGAACACAATAAGGAAATTCTTACGCTGAAGTCACGGGCACAGCCGCCTTAATCCTAGGAAGGGCCTTCCGAGGCTTGGGCGGGGCAACCTTGGCCTGCTTCGCAGCCTTCTCTGACGGCTCGAGAGTTGATGTTCAAGTGCGCTTTGGAACTTTGGCACTCGACGTAGCAGCTTTGCCACGTCCCCCTGTAGGGTCCTGCTATCAGGACCCCAACTCAATGCCACACCGATCTAGCATGTAACACCTCATATCACTTTGCAGCCTCACGCACGGTATTCCCACGGGTGTCACCTTACCTTGCCCGGGACCGTTTGCACCTTTTGGCACATGTATATAATAGTGTCGCTAGCATCCATATGACAAGGAGCCCGGGCTGACATGGATAGTCGTGAACCCAAAGTAGCACTAACATGTAGGGACAGGCATACGTGACCCAGCAACAAAAGTGTCGGTCATCAATGAGTGAATCCGGGCTGTAGCAACTGGGCTAGCAGGACTCCGATAAACCGGGCTATAGCAGGCTAACAGGACTCCGGTAGTCATCGCGTGACATTTCCCCGCAGGGACAGACACAGGAACGAAGAAGGACTCATGCCGGCAAGCCTAAGTGTTCCGGAGCAGTAGCAAGCTACCAAGGCTCAGTGGAGGCACTAGGAGACATTTCCTGGTAAGAGAGGCTACCAAGGATAAACAACTAGATAGTTAGATCCCACACATACCAAGCATTTCAATCATACACACAATATGCTCAATATGTGCATATACAACATGGCATCACAACATGACTCTACAACTCAAGTACTTTATTTAAAGGCTCAGAGAGCCATACATATCATACACACAAGTACGGGTCACACGACCCAGCATCCAAGTCATACAACATACAAGCCAACAGCGGAAGTAACATGTCTGAGTACAGACAACTAGAAAATAAAAGAGGCTTGAGGAAGCTTGGATATCCTACACGGTCCATCGTGTGCTCAGGACCACCACCTAGGCTCCAGCCTAGTCATCGACATCGACGTCTATGAAGAACCCATTAGAAGGGATTGCAGCGTCTTCTGTAAAACGTAAATTGAGAAAACATGAGTACAAAGGTACTCAGCAAGACTTACATCAGATCTTACATACATGCACATTATCAAGAAGGGATGGTGGGGTTATTGCAGCAAGCCATCTTTGACTCTTAGCTAAGCTATCTTACGAGACACCAACTTGTAATTGTTTTGCGCACTCGAGTCCACTACACCCCACTTCAATTCACTACCGGGGATCCACCTCAGTCATTCTACGGAAGAGCCATCCTCGGCACTCACGCTTATCTTGAGGCTTTTAGTAGTATCCATTTACTTGTCTATGAACTGTATAGGAAACCAAGTAGTCCTTTACAGCGGACGCGGCTATTCGAATAGATGATGTTAACCCTGCAGGGGTGTACTTCTTCACACACACTTCCACCACTTATCACCGTTTAACCGACATGTACTAGGCAACCTTCAAGCGGAAACCCAATGTGGGTGTCGGCCACAGCCTACCTAAACACCTAAGTCTCTAGTCCAGGTTTATCTCCTATCCAGGTTCCATCCGCAGGGAGTCCGGCCAAGGTTTCCACATACGGCCCCGAACGATGTCTGTAGGGTTCCCGAGATACCAAACGGGCATCCGGTACACCATGCCACGTACCTACCGCATCACAGCCCACCCCGAGGGTCAGCGCTGCCCAAGGCCTCCAGTAAGCTACAAACACCAGAAACTACTTGCAACTCTTGGACAGAGAACGAGGGTGGTTAAGAAGCTGAGAGGGTCCATTGGTTTCGGGCCCAATGCATGGTAGTAGATGATTCTTAGATTATACATACATATGTCAGTTCTTAAGGACGGTTCCAATGAAACAACCCACCATGTACTCCTACATGGCCTCTCGTCGATACCTTTACCAAATCGTGTTCAACACATCACTCTCTTTATCGACATGATTATTTCACTCTAGCCCATCACCCAGATGAATCAGACCTGACACGGCTCTAAGCATAGCAGGCATAGCAAGGTAGGAAACACATACACATGGCTCAATCAACTCCTACACATGTTAGTGGGTTTCATCTAGTTATTGTGGCAATGACAGGTCATGCAGAGGAAATGGGTTTGACTACCGTAGCAAACAACAGTTTGAATCGCATTGTCTTAAATGCAGTAAAAGAGAGCAGAAGCGAGAACATGGGATTGTGTCGATATGATCAAATGGTTGGTTGCTTGCCTTGCGGGTCCTTAGACTGATATTGCTCCTCATTTGGATATTCGCGATACTCTTCCGGGGCAGAACCTGCCGCAGAGAGCACCGATATACAATCAACACCAAACAATGTGAAACAATATGATGCATGCATGAGACATGGCAAAATGAGTGTATTGGGCTAATGCAACTATGACCAGATGAGTTTGAAGCATTTTGAACCAAAGATTCAAATTACAAACCCATATATGATCTTAAATAGTGCCTTATCATGTTTTTCACTAAACAACAAGTTAACTTGTTCAAACATGCATGAAACCAATACAGATGGATAGATTGGGTTTTTCTGATCATTTTTCATATATATAACACTTTGCGTTTGGAGTTACAGATTAATTTCTATGATTTTTTGAAGTTCGCACTATTTTCTTGAATTTCCTGAATAAGAATAAATCCAGAAAAAGGAGTTACTACGTCAGCATTGCATCAGCAGGTCAACAGGGGCGCCCAGGTCAAACCTGACGAGTGGGACCCATTGGTCAGTGTCTCAGTTAGTTCATTAGGTTAATTACGATTAGATTAAAACTAATCCTGGTTTGACCAGACGGCAGGGCCCACACGTCAGTGACCCAGGGGAGTCAAACATGTGGTCAAACCATGCTGACTCGCCAGTGTTTAGCCGCCGGCAACGTCCAGACGCGGTGGAGGCTGCGGGATTTGCCCTCTGGCGACCAAAAGGACGGCGGAGACCATCTATGGGTAGCTGGGAGTGAGCCGCATCGATTGGTGTTGGTGGTTGAGCTCCAAGTCACCGGAAACGACACCGTCAACGAGCTATGCGGCTGCCGGAGTTCGGGTGAAGTCGAGCTCTTCGTTGTGGTGCTCTTGCAGGCTCAAGGCCAGCTCCTACATGGCCTACGTGACGAGGTGAACTCGTTGGACATGGTGGCCTGGCTGTTAGTTGGCTGGAGCATCGTCGGCGTCGAGCTCAGGCGGCGGCGGGTGTGGTGTTGCTTGTTGCAGTCGAAGTAGGGGGCGGCAGCAAAAACAAGAGGGAGGGGAAGGTGCAGAAGCTCACGGCAAAGACGATGAGCTAGGAGGCACGGTCGGGGACGAACTGCTACGACGGTGACGGCGAAGGAGATTTCCGGCGATGGCGGAGTTGGGCGAGGTCGATGCGGTGTCTTTGGGGCATGCGAGCGCTCGGGACTCGCCTTGCTCGATGGAGAAGACGATGGCGGAGCTGCTGGACACGGTCAGGCGGCGCAGGGACGGCAGTGGCTATGTCTATGATGGTGAGGTGGCAGCGGCTGCATTGGCCATGGTTGAGGGGAGCGAGGGAGAGGCGATGGGGGAGAATGGATGTGTCCAGGGGGTCGAGGGGGCTACGTGGACGTCGTCCAGCTCGTCCATGGGCGAAGCGGCAAGCAGGTGGCGCCGTGGCGAGCTCACGCTCATCGGCGTCACCTTCCTGCCTGCCTGGCAGGGACGAAGCAGCAGGCTGGCATGGGCCAGCACAGTGCTGGGCCGCCAGGTGGGTTGGGTGGTGGGTTGCGGCCAGGGAAGCCCTTTTCCTTTTATTTTCTGTTTTGTTTTATTTCTGTAAGTTTGTTGCAATTCTAAAAATACTTAGGCACCTCCAAAAATCACCAAACTGCACATGGCCACTGTTTGGAATATATTCAACATGGAACATTTTAGTTTGGGATTATTTCAGCACTTTAAATAGTTTATAGTATTTAAATGCCCAAACTGAAATAGCTAATGATTTAATCAAGTGACCTTAAGATGACCAAGAAATTTGTGCACCATTTTTGGCAGTGGTTTAAGACCAAGGCAAAGATGATGGACATTTTAGAAGGCATTTGAGGTTCATTGAAAATATTTTTAGTAAACCCTAGTTGGTTTCAAGGGGGTGCTGGGGGTCCTGTCATCCCCATTTCAAGTTTTTGATGAATGATAAACATTCTGCAAGCACTCTAATGCATGAACTAGCTAGGGTGTGACAACTCACCCCCACTCCGAAAAAATCTCGTCCCGAGATTTAGAATCCTCCGGGAAGAAGGCGGGTTACTCGAGTCGAAGACGATCCTCCCTTTCTCAAGTTGCTTCTTTCTCAGAATGATGCGACCATTGAACCTTGAGGAACTTGATGGTATGGTGTCAAGTGGTACACTCGGCTTGATCGAGGATACGAACGGGGTATTCTCGATATGTGATATTATCTTGGAGATCAAGCATTTCGTGGTCCACTCCATGGATAGGATCGGAGAAGCAACGCCTGAGTTGAGAAACGTGGAAGACATCATGTACTCTAGAGAGGTGCGGAGGTAGTTCCAATTAGTAGGCAACTTCTCCTCGTTTGGCAAGAATGCGAAAGGGTCCAATGTAGCGAGGAGCCAATTTGCCTTTGATACCGAAGCAATGGGTTCCCTACAGAGGAGTAACCCGAAGGTAGGCCTTCTCGTCAACCTCAAAAGTCATAGCCTTATGTTTACAATCATATTGGCTCTTTTGACAAGATTGGGCTGTTTTCAACTTTTCACGAACGATGCGAACTTGCTCTTCTGCTTCCTGAATCTTATCAAGGCCAAAGAATTGTCTTTCCCCGGTTTCTGTCCAGTTAAGAGGCATTTGACATCTTCGTCCATACAGAACTTCAAAAGGAGCTTTACCCAAGCTAGATTGATAGCTATTGGCATTTCTCCCAATCCATTCCGAATGAAATAACAGAAGCTCGAAGCATGTCTTCTAGAATCTGGTTGACGCGTTCTACTTGACCACTTGACTGAGGGTGAAAGGCGGTGCTAAAGGAAAGACGGGTTCCCATAGCATTTTGGAAACTTTCCCAAAATCGAGAGGTGAAGAGACTTCCTCGATCCGAGTTAATTTCCAATGGAACACCATGGAGAGACACTATTCGGGAGATATATAAGTCTATTAGCTGACTAGCGGTTATACTCTCGCGAACAGGCAAGAAATGGGCCACTTTGGATAGACGGTCAATAACGACGAAGATAGCGTTATTCCCTCTCTTGCTCATGGAAAAACCGGTGATGAAATCCATACCAATTTTATCCCATTTCCATTCATGAATAGCTAAAGGTTGAAGGGTGCCAGCAGACCGTTGATGCTCTTCTTTAACTCGATGACAGACGTCGTAGTTAGCAATATACTGAGCAATTTCTCTCTTCATCCTAGTCCACCAGAAGCTCTGGTGTAGGTCCTGATACATCTTGGTACTACCGGGATGAATAGTACGAGGGGATTCATGAGCTTCCTTAAGGATCAATCGCCTCAGGTTTGGCAACTTGGGAACCAGTAGACGGCTTCCGAAGTATACGACTCCTTGATCATCAATGGAGAAACAATCTGCAACTCCTTTCTTGATGTTTCTTTTGACACGGGAAATCCCCGGATCTACCTTCTGAGCTTTGATGATCTGATTCGTAAGGGTAGGTTTCACCACCAAGGTGGAAAGGAATCGTTGAGGAACAATGTGAAGGTTAAGCTTATGAAATTCCTCATGAAGAAATGGTTAACTTTGTTGCAAGACCTGCAACTGTTTGGAACGACACTCTGAGCAGAGCGGTGAGTCAACTTCTTTGCTGCTGCTGCTCGAGTCCTTGCTCTCATCTTCACGATCTTCGGTGTACTGGTCGTCGCTGCCCTCATTGTCATTGTCAATTCCTTCTTGGTACTGCTCTCCGTTGGGCATCAAGTGCAAGTTGTTGAAAACCTGTAAGACACAAGTTGTAGATATGAGTCGGATCCAAGAACAACTGCAAAACAAAGGGAAAAACACTCAGATATTTGAGTCTGACCTCTCCTGGATCATTGTTGGCGTTGAATGGCAGAATCCTCCTAGAACCCCTGGGGTTGTCCTTGTTGCCACTAATGCTCTGGAGCCACTGAGCCACCGTCTCCTCGTTAACCTCCTCCGGGTGGGTTCGAGGGGTGTCCTATAAGCCCGAGTACATCCACATTGGTTGATCATGGGCTTCCAATGGCTGAATCCGTCGATTGAGGAACACCTCCAACAGATCCATCCCCACCACTCCACATTTAACCAACTCAACAACGGCCGCAACCAGCATTTGCAGTTCCTCCTTCTCCTCTGGAGATACAACTAGTGAGTGATGGGTGCAGAGTCTCTCCATAGTGAAAGGGGGAAGGCCAGTCGACTGACCAGGAGTCGGAACATCCTTGCAATAAAACCAGGTCGACTGCCACCCAGTAACTGACTCGGGAAAAGTTACAGGAGGAAAGCAGCTCCTACTCCTCATTTAGATCCCTAACCCCCCACACATCTAGATCACGTGTGTCTTTTTGTCGTCTGGGTTAGCCTTCTTCACCGTCTGAGAATGACAAGTGAATATGTGCTTGAAGATACACCAGTCCGGCTGGCATCCCAGGAAGTTTTCGCACATGGAAACGAATGTGGCAAGGTACAAGATTGTGTTGGGAGGAAAGTGGTGAATCTAGGCTCGGAAGAAGTTCAAGAATCCTCAAAAAATGGGTGCAGGGGTAAAGAGAAACCTCGCTCGACATGGGTGGTGAGGAGAACACACTCAGCATCGCGCGACTAAGGCTCGGATTCATCCCCCGGTAGCCTCCAGGACCTGTGGGCAATCAAGCTGTCGTGGGCGAGATTTTCTAGGTCCTCCTTCAATACTGTGGAGCGGATCCAGTCTCCCTGGATCCAACTAGGCAGCAGACCGGACCGCGACGACGAAGCCCTCGCCGTCTTCTTGCTCTTCGCCACCGCCGACGCTTTCTTCATGCGCTCCAGGGTCGCGGTCTTCTCCTTCACCATTGTGGTGGAGCTTGGGAGGGCCGAGCGGAAGCGTGGAGGTCAGGGAGAAGAGAGGCGGAGAAGAAGAGGGAAAGGGGATCGAATGGAAGGCACAGTATGTCGCATCGGCTTCGACGCCTTTTATGAGGCTGGTTCTGAGTGGCTCACTGATGGGCCCAAGCAATCCAATCACATCCCGTCGCAGATGCTGGCTCGATACGTGGCAAAAAGGCGGCACGAAAATCGAGGAGTCCCTATCCAATTAGTTCCGTTTATTGCGCCATGCCCTGTCTGACTATTCTCCAAAATTTTGAATCCCACGAGATCCAGAAACCGCAAGGCAGTCAATCGCGTCAAAGATTTCGCATTATGGTTCACTCAAAGAATTATCAAATTAATTCACTCCGTGGTTTTAAGCTACTGGAATCGATCGAGGCGACTGAAGCAAGGTTAAAATACCAGTGTGCTTTCCAGACTTCTGTGAAATGCCTCGGTAGCATTGAATCGAGTCGGAATCAACTTCAACCCTTCTTCACTCAGACCTTAATCCATTCAGGGGCTAATCATGAGGACATGTACCTAGGGTAGGGTCTTAGGCCTGACCTAGACACCCTACCCAAGGACACTGCCCTATAATCAAAGACATTCAAAGACCAACAGAGAGTACCAACTGGAATAACCTTGAAGTGCAATCCACTCGACAGAAGATTCCACTCGAATATCCCAATTAAACTCGACCACAACAGGGTCACTCGATCATATGAAGAACCACTCAGAGTATAGAAGATCTATATTCACCCCAGGATGGCAACGGTCAGGCGTTCACTCTGTAGTCTTAAAGATCATTAATGGCTGGCATTACTAGTAACACCCCTATCTTAACTCACATTGAACCCTGTGTAATGAGGGCTGTGTGGGTCCTGGTGGAGTCTATATAAGCCACCCCCTCATCAGGCACAAGGGTTCGCACTCCTTGTAACATCCATGCATAATCCAGTCGACAAAGCCTCACGGCACCGAGATCTAGGGCTATTACCTCCTCCAAGAGGGGCCTGAACTCGTAAACTTGCGTGTACAACCTCATCGTAGCTAGGATCTTACCTCTTCCTACATACCCCCTATTCTTACTGTCAGACTTCCTCCCACGACAACCGGTGCCGCGCTGGGTGCAAGGGCGCGCACGAGCATAGGCACTGGCACTGGCATGTACACGAGCTGGTGCGAGTATGCGGAAACCTCGCTGATGCCAATGGCTCTAGCTCTGCGATAGGCTTGGCGACCAGACCATCAATGCTACAGGGATGGTCGCTGGCGCGGGTGAGGGATGCGAGCTGGGATGGGTGCGGGGGCAGCAACCGCCGTGGCCAGCTCATGTAGGGCAATGTCGATGAGGTCCCATTCCTCCTTATTTTCTACCTCCTCCGCTTGGAGTCGACTTCACCAAATTGGAAGACTAGTGGAAGATGATCCTTCTACGCCATGCCGTTAGTGGAGGTCTGCCGGAGGGGAGTGGGAGGTGAACAGTAAGGCCGCCCATATTAAACTGTGGCTTGGGATCCATTAATGGAGAGAATGCGAGCAAGGCGGGCGACCATGGAAGTCAAAGGGCTCACTTCCCAATGTGCTACGTGGCGTACAACTCGCACGAACCCTGGTGAGCCTGCGCATTGGAGTACAGCTCGCACGCGTCTTGTTCAGCCAAGCACCTGTCCGCACGGTACCTCCTAGCCATTAAAAGAGTGACACATGGCATCACGTGAATGGTTAACAGAACGAACACGATTTAAATAATACAAAACGTTTGAGATGTTAAAGTGGTAGCTATTTGTTTCAAAATGCCTTTGTTGGCTGTTATTCGAGTGCGCCTTCTCTCGAAATGGACATGAAAAATACCACAGCATTTCCGGTGCCATTTCATGATAGCATGCTAAGTTTCATGGAATTCAGACGAGTTTTTGATTTACTAGAATTTAAATACAAAGTATCTCAACGTTTTGCCGGCAATCAAAAGTGCCTTGGTGTTTGAAATTCATTCCCATTTCTTGCATGGGACCTAAGCATGCACCCAAAGACACACATTTCATATGTCAACCCATTTTTCTGCACTGGAGCATGTGCATGTAGTTCAAATTTGAATTATGCACATAAAATGCCTAGAAAACTCAGTTAATGTATAAAAATGTCCAAACGAACCTGAATGCAAAATTTAACACGACACTTCTGTTTCACTATGTTGCCACTAGGATAATTTTGAAAACAGGAAGAGGCAATGAATATCGTTTCATCCACCAAGGTGGCACATTCCCTACTGGAACCATGAGGCTTGTTGTCAGAAGCCTAGTATGTGAGATGCTTATATCCAAACATGCCCCAAATGGGACACATTTTTTACCATAGCATGTTGATGCCGTTCCACAATAACATGCCAAGTTGCATGAATTTCAGACGAGTTTTGGATTTAGTAGAATTTAAAAGCCATGTATCTCAATGTTTGCGGCCGAGCAACGGTGGCAAGTTGTTTGACATTCACACCCATTTCTAGCATGGGACCTAAGCATGCAATCAAGGACATATATTTGATTTTTCAACCAATTTATATGCACTGGAGCATGTGCCTGTAGTTCAAATTTGAATTATGCACATAAATGCATTTAAAACTTAGTTAATTTATAAAAATGTCCAAACGAACTCCGAAAAATTCCAAAATTTAACACAACACTCCTGTTGTTCTATGGACACTAGAAAAGAAATTGAAATCAAGAAGAGGCAACAGATATTGTTTCGTCCAGAAAGGTGAAACGTTCCTTACCGTAACCATGAGGCTTGTTTTGAGAAGCTCTGTTTTGTGAGAAGTTTATACCACAACTTGCACCAAATGGGACAATGTTTTTAACCCGGCATGTTTATACCGTTCCATGATAGCATGTCAAGTTTCATAAATTTGAGACGCGTTTTTGGTTTACTAGATTTTAAAAACCATGTATCTCAATGTTAGCGGCCGAGCGACGGTGGCAAGGTGTTTCACATTCATTCCCATCTCTTGCATTGGACTTAAGCATGCAAGCAAGGACACAAATTTGAATTTTGAACCCGTTTATATGCGCTGGAGCATGTGCATGTAGTTCAAATTTGAATAATGCACATAAATGCATAAAAGACTCAGTTAATGTATAAAAGTGTCCAAGGGAACCTCGAAAATCCCCAAAATTGACACAATACTCCTGTTGATCTATGTTGACATGAAAAAATTTGAAAGAAAGAAGAGGCAATGGATATCATTTTGTTAACCAAGGTGGCACGTTCCCTACTAAAACCATCAGGCTTGTTGTGAGAAGCTTTGGTTTGCGAGAATCTTATACCCAAACCTACCCCAAATGGGACAATATTTTTACCACGACATGTTGATGTCGTTCCATGATATCATTTCATGTTTCAAGAATTATAGACGAGTTTTCGATTTACTCGAATTCTAAAACCATGTATCTCAATGTTAGCAGCCGAGCGAGAGTGTCAAGGTGTTTGACATTCATTCTCATTTCTTGCATCAGACCTAAGCTTGCAACCAAGGACACACATTTGATTTTTCAACCCGTTTTTATGCACTAGAGCATGTGCATGTTGTTCAATTTTGAATTATGCACATAAATACATAGAAAACTCAATTAATGTATAAAAATGTCCAAATGAACCCCGAAAAATTCCAAAATTTAACACGACACTCCTGTTATTCTATGTTGACACCAGAAAAAAATTGAAAGTAGGAAGAGGCGACGAATATCTTTTTGTCCACAAATGTGACACGTTTCCCTACCAGAACCATGAGGCTTCTTGTGAGATGCTCTGGTTTGTGAGAACCTTATACCATAACCTGCCCCAAATTGGACATTATTCTTTACCCCAACATGTTGATGCCATTCCATGATAGCATGGAAAGGTTAATGAATTTCAGACGACTTTTGGATTTACTAGAATTACAAAAGCAAGTACCTCAACGTTAGCTGGAGAGCCACGGTGCTGTGGTGTATGAAATTCATCCCCATTTCTTGCATGAGACATAAGCATCAACCCATGAATACATATATGATTTTACCACCCATTTTTGTGCACCGGAGCCTGTGCATGTTGTTTAATTCTGAATTGTGCACCTGAAATGCCTAGAAAACCAAGTTAATGTATAAAAATGTCCAAATGAACCGTGAATAATTCCAATTTTTTGATGACACACCTATAATTGCATGTTCACTGTAGATAAAAGTTATAGCAATTCAAACTCCCTCCTTTGCCACTATGATCTCATTATGTAATCCAAATGAAGGCGAAAAATGAAGTAGATCCCTGTAGAACCTTGAAGTATGTCTAGAGGGGGGTGATTAGACTACTTGACCAATTAAAAACTTAACCTTTTCCCAATTTTAGAGTTTGGCAGATTTTAGCGATCTTTTGACAAGTCAAGCAATCTTCACACAATTCAAGCAAGCATGCAAAGAGTATATGAGCAGCAGAAATTAAAGCATGCAACTTGCAAGACTGTAAAGGGAAGGGTTTGGAGGATTCAAACGCAATTGGAGACACGAATGTTTTTGTCGTGGTTCCGATAGGTGGTGCTATCGTACATCCACGTTGATGGAGACTTCAACCCACGAAGGGTAACGGTTGCGCGAGTCCACGGAGGGCTCCACCCACGAAGGGTCCACGAAGAAGCAACCTTGTCTATCCCACCATGGCCGTCGCCCACAAAGGACTTGCCTCACTAGGGTAGATCTTCATGAAGTAGGCGATCTCCTTGCCCTTACAAACTCCTTGGTTCAACTTCACAATCTTGTCGGAGGCTCCCAAGTGACACCTAGCCAATCTAGGAGACACCACTCTCCAAGAAGTAACAAATGGTGCATTGATGATGAACTCCTTGCTCTTGTGCTTCAAATGATAGTCTCCCCAACACTCAACTCTCTCTCATAGGATTTGGATCTGGTGGAAAGAAGATTTGAGTGGAAAGCAACTTGGGGAGGGCTAGAGATCAAGATTCATAAGGTAGGAATGGAATATCTTGGCCTCAACACATGAGTAGGTGGTTCTCTCTCAGAAATTGTAAGTTGGAAGTGTAGGTTTGATCTGATGGCTCCCTCCATGAATGAAGAGGAGGTGGATGGGTATATATAGCCTCCACACAAAATCTAACCGTTACACACAATTTACCAAACTCGGTGGGACCGAATCAACAAACTCGGTCGGACCGATTTAGTAAACCTAGTGACCGTTAGGATTTTCGGTGGGACCGACATGCAACTCAGTGAGACCGATATGGTTAGGGTTGGGGCATAACGTAATCTCATTGAGACCGATTACACAAACTCGGTGAGACCGATTTTGGTAGTTAGCTAACCAGAGAGTTGTTCAGGTAAACTCGGTGGGACCGATTCGCTCATCTCGGTTGGACCGAAATTTTACGAAGGGGAAACAGAGAGTTTACATTGCAATCTCGGTGGAACTGATCGCTCACTTCGGTTAGACTGAAATGTTACGAAGGGAAATAGAGATATTACAATCCCATCTCGGTGAGACCAAGATCCCTATCGGTAAGACCAATTTTCCTAGGGTTTGTGGCAGTGGCTATGACATTTGAACTCGGTGGCGCCGGATAGAAAGAATCAGTGGGGCCGAGTTTGACTTTGGGTTTAGGTCATATGTGGATGTGAGAAAGTAGTTGAGGGTTTTTGGAGCATATCACTAAGAACTTGAAGCAAGATGCTCATTAAGCAACACCTCATCCCTTCTTGATAGTATTGGCTTTTCCTATAGACTCAATGTTATCTTGGATCACTAAAATGTAAAATGTAGAATCTTGAGCTTTTGAGCTTGAGCCAATCCTTTGCCCTGATATTTTGAGGGATCCACTTTCATCATCCATGCCATGCCATTCATTGAGCTTTCCTGAAATATTTGTCTTGGAATAGCGTTAGCTCAATGAGCTATATGTTGTTATGAATTACCAAAACCACCTAGGGATAGTTGCACTTTCAATCCCACACAGTTTATTATCACCAACCGTGCGAGCTAGACATGGAGGAGGTGGCAGAGATTGATGAGCACCAGACGTAGTAGTACTGTTTGTTCTGTTTAATTAAGAGCGTCGATCTTAATTTGTTAGAGTAACGTTTAGGTTAGCTAGCTCTGTTTAATTGCTGAACTTGATCGATTAAGAAGTGTGGGTGTGATTTAGTCTCCTTTGTGTACCCAAATTATGCAATAACGTGGATCGCCACTGTAACCAAGGAAATTCGGACCAAAATTTGCACATTCAAACTCATCACACACGGGTTTAAGCTATATGAATCGATTGTGATGTTCACATATCGTACACAATGCTGAATAAGTCACTGTGTCTGATGACACTTTCCACGCCAGTTTGTCACTGCACCGATCCAAAATTTTTGGCTTTCGTGGAAATATATACCTCCCCGCCCCCTACCAAAATTATCACTCCCTGCTTGCCGCGCCGCCTCCTCGCCGGCAACCTGCTTCCTCATCAATCCAGGCAGGTAATCAACACCCAACCCACATCCTCCTCCTCCTTCCACATCCGACATGCCCCGACTGTCGGAGCGACAACTTCCACCCAAATCACCGACCCCTCCCCCAAATAAGCGACACCCTAAGACATGGCGAACATAGAATAGCCAGGAAATCAAGGAGCATTTGGTAGCAGAGAAGAAAATCGCGGCCGCATGCGCGGGTGAGGTCGCAATGGCTGCCATTCATGTCGACCCTCAGATCTTGGAGGAGCACCTCGCTGTCGAGGGTACCGTCGATGCCTTGTGCGCCAATGCCGCGACGCAGTTGGCTGCTTTAAACGAGAATTCATGGCGTTTTCTTGAGGCCACCGTCGATGCCTTCGACAAAGACTACGAGGTGTTTTCTCAGCATGCTCGGGCTTACCTCAACTCGAGAGCCAGCAGGTTGTTACCCGGAGCGACTTAGACAACCCACCACTATGACAAGGGCACCCATGATGTGGAGGCCATGCCCTCTTCCATGTCCAAGGATCCAATCATCATCGATATCTCAACAATGAGGAGTATCTTGTTTTATTAGCTCACTATAAGGACATATGTTCACTTTGCTAGCTATGCCGGTTAAGCATGCTCGGTTTACCCGTTGCATGTGCTGCTCTTGCCTTTCCTTAACAAATTCCAGTGAATTGTCCTATCTACTTTTACCATGCAATCTGTTGCTCTAGTGTATATGTTCTATATGTCGTGCAATGTGGTGCTCACTTATTGACTGTTTGGTTAATTAGTTGTCGTGTTTAGTTAACTGTTTGGTTCAATTCTGCAAATGTGATGTTCAATTCTTCAAGGTGCAATTTTGTATTGTCTTCCATGTGAGAAATAAATCAATTTTATCTTTAGAAAATACATGAGAAACAAATACAATTGCTATATTTCCAAGTTGTCAAGCATGCTTGGTTTCGTTAACTATCTGATCTTCTAGTATGTTATATATTGTGCAATGTGGTGCTCAGTTAACGTTTGGTTCATTTGTTGTAGTCTTTAGTTAACTGTTTGGTTCAATTCTGCAAGGCGATGTTTGATTGTTGTGGGTTCATTTTGCTATTGTACACCATGTGAGAAATAAATCGAATTTGGTTGTACTAAATACCTGAGAAACATATACAATTGCTATATTTCCAAGTTGTTAAGCATGCTTGGTTTGGTTAACTATCTGATATTCTATTAGGAGTATGTTATATTGTGCAATATGGTGCTTAGTTAGTGTTTGGTTCATTTGTTGTGGTGTTTAGTTAACTACTTGGTTCAATTCTACAATGCGATGTCCAATTGTCGTGGGTAGAATTTTGTATTGTTGTGCGTGTGAGGAATAAATAGAATTTGGCTGCACTTAATACATGAGAAACATATACAATTGCTATATTTTCTAGTTCTTAATCATGCTTGGTTTGGAAATGGGTTTTTTCATGTGGCTCGAATTAATCCGATGAATTTTCAATGTGCTTATTTTTCATCAACATATTCTGCTGATAGTATGCGAACTCTCATTTAACCTGGTCCCTAACTACCTTATATGTGTTGGACGGAAACCATGGGAAGCATTGAGGTTAACAATCGAGGTTTGCACATGCATGGTCCTTGGTCTAATAGCACATTATTGTGCAATTGCAGGAACCATTCTAATATTTAGTTTTTTAACAATTTGTTCTTGCACATGTAGGTCCTGCTGTCAGAGGTTTAGACCCACTGTTCGACCCTTTTTGCATATGGGGAAATGAGTTGTCCATGAATATCAGTCAAGTCAAGAAACTCGGAAAGATTGTTAGGATAAAGAAATTAGCGACAAAAAACAAAATCTATGTCTGCATAATGAGGAAGACATCGGTTCACTACCGGAAAGTACTAACTATTATACCTTAGCTTTTTTATTCCTTTGTCCCATTTCCAATTTAGAGAAGATATTTATGCGCATCCTTGTTTTCAGGCCATTCCAAAGCAGTTCACTGATGATTACCTCTCAAACCACCTGTATGGTCAGGAGGAGAGGAAGGTATTCATACAACACCCATGGTTCAATATTGAAGTGTTCCTGAAGAGGACGAAGGTTGGATGGTCAATCATCCACATGTACTGGCCTAAAGTTGCAAAGACCTTCAACATAAATAAAGGCTCAATATTCGCCTTCCGCTTCAGCAGTTTTCCAGATGACATTCATTTGTCTATGTAGCGTCTATGATGCTAATTTTGAAAGGTTATAGATGTTTCATGTGAAACTTGGAGCTTGTGCAGTTGTGTAATGGGGTAGTTGAGTGCTGAAGCTATATGTTGTTGCTCTGATGTATTCCAATTATGAAATCTTGCTTCCTTAATACCAAAATTAAATATATTTTGTGCTTAATATGAAATGTCAATTAGATTAATAAATGGATTATTAATAGTAGGACAATGAGCCTGCTAATGGCCAATTAGCCCCCTAATTGGGTTTTTCTATTGCAAAGGGTTATTGAGAAAACACCGTCGGCGACGACCTCAGGCAACACACACGTTTCTAGGAATAAACCGTGTTGGATCAATGAACAATCACACACGACTTCCTCTTGAAAACTGTTTGCGTTAGGCCACCTTGCTCAAACTTTACCACATAAAAAGTGTGTGTGATGCACTCAATAACGCAAACAATAAAATTGTTCATATCCTCTACAATGGCAATGCTATCACAAATGATTTAACTGGGAAAATTATGTGTGATGTACCTGTGAACGGAAATGTTTTCCTTGGAGTGACTATGTGGGATGTATATATGAACGAAAATGTACTTCTTGGATTAACTGTGTTGGATGTACATACTAATGGAAATGTATTCCTTGGATTGACTGTGTGGAACGTACATGTTTAGCCGGGACTGATTATGTGGGATGTACTTACGACCGGAAACTATTTGGCATGTATAATTTTTTAGCACAACTGTACGTATAATCACATTTCAGCACTCTCCCGTTGCACACGACCTCATTTTGCCGAGCATGTCTGCTAGGATGGCCTATCCCCGACGGTTTTTGGGTCGTGTGGGAAGGACCCCCCCCCCCCATCGCACACACTCACTCGGCGACGGTTCAGAATGTCTTCACGGAAAGGGGGTTAAAAACCGTTTGTATAGCACCTCACTATACCAGTGTTGGTGAAGTTAGAATACAGTAGGTATAATGTAATAATAAAATTTGAATGGGTTTACAACAGTACCTGAAGTAGTGATTTGCTTTATTATACGAACGGATCTCACGAAGGTTTTGTTGACTTTTGTGTGCTGAAGTTTTCAAGTTTTTAGTGAGATCGCGATGGATGAAGGAATAAGGAATGGCAAGAGCCTACGCTTGGGGATGCCAGAGGAATCTCAAGGTAATATTCAAGGACTCCAACAACTAAACTTGGGGATGCCCCGGAAGGCCGCCCCAATTTTTTCTACCGACCATCAGTAATATTACTTGGAGCTATATTTTTATTCATCACATGATATGATTTTTTCTTGGAGCGTCATGTATTATATTATTCTTTGTTTTTTTTTGTTTTTTAGTTTGTCACCATCCTACTTGTTAGTCACACCCATCCGAGAGGGACACACATTTTTTGTAATTTGTTAGAATAGTCTACATGCTAAACTTATATCTTTTGAGTTAGGCAGTTGCTCTAGTCCTTCACTTATCCTTTTTGAGCAGAGCGGTGATTATATTTTTAAGAAATATTTGCAGTCTCATGCTTAACTTATATCTTTTTGAGATTTGATATTCGTAATTGTAATTTGCACAAGATGTGAATTTGGTCCCAATGTGATGGATATTCAGGAGGGATATAATAAAAACTTTCATGTAGATGATTGAATATGATAAGTTTGATTCCTTGCAACAATTTTGCAATGTGGAGATGATAACTGTGAGTTATGCTAGTAAGTAAATGTGATTTAGTAAGAATATTGGTGTTATGGTTTGTCATTCCCTATGCATGCTTGTAAAGTCAATAGTTATGCAACAAAGTTATATCCTACTTATGGTGCATTATTCAGTCTTAGTGTCTCAATGCATGTTTATGACCGTTTTCGTTTTCTGGTTGGTTGCTTCTCAATCTATTTTACAGCCTTGATTTGTACTAAGTGGGAATATTCCTTGTGCATCCAATTCCTTAAACCCAGAGTTGTGCCAAATGAGTCCACTATATCTACCTATATGTGGTATTTACATGTCATTCCAAGTAAATTTTCATGTGGCAACTCTAGTCACTCAAAACCTTTTCCGTTTTGTATGCCTGTACTGCTTATGAAGCGACAGGGGGTGGTCAATATTTTTCATGCTAGATGGGTTATTCTCAAGATGAGTGTGTCTTCACTTGTCATTGCATGAGTAAATGTCAGGTAATAGGGATACCCAGTCCCGAAATGAAAATAATCATAATAATAAATTCCTTGGAAAGTTGAAAGTTAGGAAGGCACCCGTTGATATGGCTAGCTATGGATTGTGAAAGAACGGTGGAAAGAAAATGAACTTTATTTTCTGTTTGGGAACCGCCTATAATCTGTCTAGCATGGGAGATATTAGAACCTTTCCGTCATGATGTTGACAGGAAAAGCATGCCTCTCAAAAATAATTTTATCTCTATTTTAATCTTTGAGGTCTTGCACCTCTGCAAATCTCTGCTTAACTCTACAAAGGGCCTATCTATTTTACTTTATTCATTTTTATTTTTATTTTGAGTCTCCATCTTCTCTTATAAAGCACAAACTGGAGAGCAGTATTGTCATACTTGTGCGTTGGGTGTAGTTAATATTGAGTGTGTTCATGAATGGATCAATTACTGAGCCTAATGGGCTAGGGATAAGTTTCTTTAGTGTTGATATTTTGAAAAACATGGTTGCTTGTTAGTAGGCTTGAGTATTTATATCTTCATGTCAAATTATACACTAATGCTTTGAATCACTCAAATCCAAATATCCATGACACAAAATATTATATGATGAATATGATGGGTAGCATTCGACATAAAAATATATTCTATTTTATCATTTACCTACTCGAGGACGAGCAGGAATTAAGCTTGGGGATGCTTGATACGTCTCCAACGTTTCTATAATTTTTTATTGTTCCATGCTATCATATTATCAATCTTGGATGTTTTATATGCAATTACAAGAAATTATATATCATTTTTTGGGACTAACCTATTAACTTAGTGCTCAATGCTAGTTGTTGTTTTTTTGCCTGTTTTTGTTTTTCAGAATATCAGTACCAAAAGAAGTCCAAATGCCACGAGACATTTTCGAGTTTTTTTCTGGACAAAAGAGACCCTAGAAGCTTCGGGAGAGGGCCAAAAGATGAAGGAGGTGGCCACGAGCCACCAGTGCGCGGCCAGGGGGTAGGCACACCCTGGTGCCTCCTGGGTCTACCTTTGCTCCCTTTGACCTAATTCCACCTCTGTAAGTTCTGTAAAATCGGGATAACAACAGAGAGTCACCCAAAATAGTTTTTCCGTCACCGCAAGTTCCTATTATCGTGATATCCCATGTGGAGGCCCTTTCCGACACTCTACCATTGTTGGAATCAATCACGGAGGGGATCTACATAAGCCTTGTTGCCCTTGTGATGATGTGTGAGTAGTTTACCACAGACCTGTGGGTCTATAGTGAGCAACTAGATGGCTTTCTCTCTCTCCCTCCCTCTCTCTATCTATCTCTCTCTTATCTTCAATACAATGTTCTCCCCGATGTTCTTAGAGTTCTACTCAATATAATCTCTTTTTGGGGTGTGTTTGTTTGGATCCGATGGATTATTTGTTTATGATCAGATTATCCATGTATTTCTCTTCGATATATTGATTTGGTTTGGCCATCTAGATTGATATTTTTCCAATGGGAGAGGTGCTTTGTGATGGGTTTGATCTTGCGGTGCTCAATCACAGTGACAGAAAGGGACATGCCATGTGTTTGTATCATTGCTATTAAGGATAAAAACATGGCGTTACTCATGCGTGAGTATGCTTTGTCTAGATCATGCCATCTTGCTTAAGGCGTTACTCTGTTCTTTGTGAACTTAACACTCTAGATGCATGCTGGATTGCGGTCGATGTGTCGAGTAACAGTAGTAGATGCAGACATGAATCGGTCTACTTGTCTCGAATGTGACGCCTATATATATGATCATTGCCTTGGATATTGTCATGATTATTCGCTTTTCTATCAATTTCCCAACAGTAGTTTGTTTACCCACCATATGGCATCTTGTGAAAACTATGGCCCCCGGGTCTACTTTTATCATATATTAAAATCCAAATATACCTTGCTGCAATTTTTCTCTACTTATTTTATTTTGTGTTTTATTTATCTATCTATCACTACAAAATCTAATCTTGCAAATAATTTTCAAGGGATTGACAACCCCTTGTTCGCGTTTGTGCAGGTACTGCTAACGAGGTGTTACATGATTCTCCTACTGGATTGATAACCTTGGTTCTTAACTGACTTATCTCTACTGTACTGCATCGTTCCCTCATCTTTGTTGAAATCCCAATGTAGCTCACAAGTACAAGCAGACTACGGGGGTTTTGTGGCCAGGAGAGGCTGAAGCCGCTGACCTTGCTAGCACATTGCGTGCATGGCGGAAGCATCCCAGTGCTTGATAGATCCTATACGTAGGTAGCTGGCGGATCTCGTGCTGGTATGCAGCCTCCACATTCCTTAATCCAAATGGGAAGCGATCGATGGGAGCAATCTCCAAGGCCACCGGGATAGAGAGCCTGCCGCGTCCTTTGGGTTGGATGGTTGGTAGGCATTGTCGGAAGTCGCCGCTTGTGTTGATGACGAAGGCGACGTTGGCGATGTAGATGATGCGCGTGGGCCAAATTGGTGTGTTGACGTCGAATCGGCTTGCATCGTTTGCAGTGGACGTCAGAGAGCCCAAGATCAGGCTATCTCCTGGCGGTAGGCCGCTGGAAGCATAAAAAGATCAGATCCATGATCGGTCTCCAGCCAGCGTTGCCTGTGCCTGGCGCGCCAACTAACGGAGAGAATTTCTGTCAAATACCTCGGTAGGGGTCCAAGCACAGCTGGAAGTCATGGATTAGAGGTTGCATGAGGAGTTTATCCAGTAACCCAAGGCTGGTACATAGCCCTCGCATTTTGTGGCCAAACGACATTGAGATATAGCAGAAAGGTCCGTATGGCGTGATGAAGGAGGCCGTCTCTCGGTCGGAATCTTTCATCTGTATCTAGTGGTATCCGGAGTATGCATCCAGGAATCATAGGCATTCACACCCCGCCGTGGAATCATTTATCTGATCAATCCTAGGTAGCGGGAATGGGTATTTAGGGCATGCCTTGTTAAAGTCGGTGCAGTCCACGCACATGTGTCATGTGTTGTTTCTCCTTAGCAACATTACTGGGTTCGCTAGCCACTCCGAGTATGTGACCTCCCTTATGAATTTAGCTGCAAGAAGGAAAGCTATCTCCTCTCCTATTGCCATTCGCTTTTCCATGGTGAAGCATCGTAGAGCCTTCTTTACCGGCCTCGTGTCATTGAGGATGTTGAGGCAATGTTAAATCTTCTCTACAGGTACTCCTGGCATGTTAGTGGACTTCCACATGAATATGATCTAATTGGATCGGAGAAAGGTGAGGAGCTCTACTTCCTGGCTCTCCTAGAGGTCACTGTCGATACTCACTCTTTTTTCATCATCTTCTGGGTGAACCTGGAACTTTTTGGTCTATCTGGCCAGCTAGAAGATGGGACCAGGCCTTGGTTTCTGGAGAGCTGGTTTTCTGATGGCCCTATGCGCTTTCTTATCTTGGAAAACTCGGCGGACGCCAGGGTGGCCTCAGTCAGCTCCATGTTTGCCACTTCGGCCTTGTAGGCTTTCTTCGTCCATCCCCATATGGCGATCGTGCCATTCGGGCCAAGCATCTTCAAATGTAGATAGGCGTAGGATAGAACTGCCATAAATTTTACGTACTCGAGACTGCCCAAGATCACTTGGTAACCACTCTGGAAGGGGGCGATCTCGAACAGGAAAGTTTTGCTTTGGTAGTTTGACTCCTCTCCGAAAATGACCTTGAGTTTGATGCATCCCAAGGGATAGCCCGGGCGGCCTAGTACCACCCCATGGAAACCCATGTCCAATCTTCGTAGTCTTGACAAGGATATCTTCACCTTTTCGAGGGTGACGACAAAGGTAATGTTCAGTCCTATACCTCTATCCATCAGGACGCATGAGAGGCGGCACCCCCTACGATGGAATTCAACACTAGTGCATGCTCGCTTGGCTGTACGACGTCTTCGGGGTGACCCCTGTCGTCGAAGGTGATCGTCTCTTGGGACAACGCCGGCCGTTCGCTGGTTACTTTCTCCATAGCATACATCACACATCTGACGAGCGTCTTGTCTCGACGCGTGTCAGCCATCATGAATATCATGTTCACAGAGGTCTCAGAGGAAACCTCATAGTACCGTGGAGGTCGTACGATACGTCTCCATGTGAGGTGATCGGGGCAATCATACACCCTTTGGGATTGCCCTTTCCTGTCATACACGCTCTTGATGTAGAGGGAAGGCGAGATGTCAAGGAGTTATCCTGATCTGTCAACAGTCAGCTCGGAAGAGCCGATCGTGAGGTGACGGCCTGGCGACAGATCATCAGCCGCTACGATTCCCCGTGCCGGGTTCGTTCTTTGGTCAATGTTGCCCCTACTTGGCACGCCAACTAATGGAGCAAATTCTCGTCAGATCCCTTGGTACAGTTCATGATGAGACCAGAAGTACCGAGACGGGGTCTACACACATTATTTACCTAGGTTAGGGCCTCCGAAGAGTAAAACTCTACATCCTACTTTGTCTTGTTATCCATGGTGAGGGGATACCTCGTGCAAAGGGTTACAATGGTGTTTGAGATGTCTACCGAGTGTTGAATTTCATATTGTATTGCAAAAGAGGACCTAGGCCTCCCTTTATTTAGATAGAAGAGGCCTAGGGTTTACACATGGGGAGATCAGATCAATCCGGCCGCCACCCTCTATTTTGGGGAGCAAGCTCATCACCTTCGCCTCCTTTGGGTTCCATGATTCCCTTTGGGCCTGGTGGGCCCTAGCCAAGATCAAGGGTAGGCTCCCTTTCACCAGACACCCCGGGTTTTGGACCTCGTCACAAATTTCATATGTAACTAGGTGATCATAATGATGACTTACAAGTTCGTCAAAAAGTTTGACAGAGGGACTAGATAGCTCAATAGTGGGATTTTCTCCTCCGACGATGGATAGATATTCTTAGGGCACTCTAAGTGTGACGACATCCACCATTGTCTGCCCAGACACAAGTGAGTATGTGATACATCCATTTTGTGTCATGTTTTCCTATTGTTACTCAAAATGTTTTGGGTCAATATTTCACTCCATGAGACAATTTTAATGACTTTTCTCTCTGTTTATGCAAGATATATATGAAGAGGGAAAACCGACAGCTGCAATTCTGGACCTGAAAAAGCTACAACGGAGATAGTTATTATACAGAGCTCCAAATGACCTAAATATTTACAGAGATTAATTTTGGAATTAATAAAAAATATTGGAAGAAGTATCACCTGGAGTGACCCACCAAGGGGCACAAGCTCAGGTGGTGCCCCCAGTGGGGCGCGCCATGTGAGCTCGTGGGCCCACCAGCAGGCCTCCATTGCCCTCCTTCTCCTATATGATGCCATTTTCCCTAAAAAAAATTAAGAAAAGACTTTCGGGACAAAGAGACACAATCTTGAGGACGAACCTGGGCAGGAGCACTTTTGCTCCCCGGCGGAGTGATTCTGCTGGGGATAATTCCTTTCGGGAGGGGGATATCGAAGGCATCGACATCACCAACTATCCTCTCATCATGTGAGGACCAATATTCAACAACATCTTCACCAGCACCATCTCCTCTCAAACCCTAGTTCATCTCTTGCATTCTCAAAACCTCAAATTGGTACCTGTCAGTTACTAGTAGTGTTGATTACATCTTGTAGTTGATGGTAGTCGGTTTATTTAGTTGAAAATCATACGTTCATATCCTCAGTTATATACAATACCCCTCTGATGTTCGACATGAATTTGATTTGTGAGTAGTTACATTTGTTCTTGAGGACATGGGAGAAGTCTTGTTATAAGTAATTATGTGAAGTTGGTATTTGTTCAATATTTTGATGATTTGTATGTTGTTTTCTCTATAGTGGTGTTGTGTGACAGTTGACTACATGACAGTTCACCATGTTTGGACCTAGGGGAAGTCATTGGCGAGTAATAATTAGATGATGGGTTGCGAGAGTGACAAAATCTTAAACCCTAGTTCATGAGTTTTTCTGTAAGGGGCTGAGTTGGATCCATATGTTTCATGCTAGGTTTAGATTTATCTTAATTCTGCTTTCATAGTTGCACATGCTTGTGAGAGGGGGTAATCGTACGAGGGTTGCTTGTTCAAGTAAGAACAACACCCTAGCATGGGTTGTGATAGCCTGGGTTTTGCCCTTTTCTTTTTGCTTGATTTTCAGTTGGTTTGAATTTGAAATTTGGAGTTTTGAGTCTTTTCATATGGACTTAACCTCTTGGGTACCCCTTGGCTTTCATCCAAGTGCCTCATTTCCCTCTCTAACTATCATTCCATCTCTGGTTCACTTCAAAATATTATATTGAATATTTTCCTAAATGAAAAATATTCATTTCTCTCTCTTAAACCCTAGCTAGCTCAATGTGCTCCAAAGCAACCCCAATTGTTCTTGACCACAAAAATCCGAGAAAATTCACAATTATTCTTTGAACCCTAGGGCACCTTCCTGAGCAAAAATATTTCATCACTTTTTGGAACATTTTGGCTACAGAAAAAATTTCTATTCTCGACAAAAATGGTAGTTTCTACAGCAACTACCATTTTACTTGCTCCATTGTGGCTGATTTTTCTTGTGCATCATCACCTTAGTAGATGATTGCTAGCCTCCAAAGCCCAGCTCCCAGCTACAAGTAGTTTGACCACAGTAAGCTTTCAAAGTTGCTGTCCAGAAACTTACCTGGCGTGTGAAATCTTTTCTACTGCAACTGAGACCAAACCCAAGTGTGGTAACCACTAAAACTACAATGAACAACAAGCCAGACATGAACTTTGGACTTAGGTCGGCCTGAGGGCAAAGTTCATGCGGTGACCACGTTCGTCCAGGAGTGCAGGCATGCAACCGACGCGCTCTGAGTGCCTCCGAGCGCTCTGTTGCGCGCGTGCTCGCTTCCCCGCCTGCCTAAGTGTGCCAAACTTCGCCGCAATCCTCGTCCAAGCCCCCTTAACTCCTCCCTGGCGCTCACCGATGCTGGAGCTCGCCGTAGCGAGCATGGGCGCAGTTCAGCCAATGTAACAGTGTGGTGCGCACTATGCTCGTCGTCACCCCTAGTTCCCTTGTGCTCGTCCCTGTTCGCCCACAGCCCCCGTGTGAGCTGCGTCGCCTTCTCCCCCTCTCACTAATGTCGTTCATCACTGGGCGCCGTGTCCAGGTGTCCACCGGTGGAGCCCGATCCCCCCTCGATGCTCGGCTATAAATAGAACCCTTCCCAGCCTCCTCGAGCACCATCCACCACTCCCACACACTCCACGGTCTTGTAGAAGCCGTAGCCCGACCGGGCAGGCCACGGGCCGCCGTCCCCGAGCTCGAGCTCGCCGGCGATCCCCTCGGGTCGTCTCCGCGGTTCCATCCCCTCCCAGGCCTGGTCAACCCTTCCAGGGCCTCCGCCGCTCGTCGGTGGTGCTGTTCCGCTTGGTTGGAGCCCTTGGAGTTGCCTCTGGTCGCCGTCGTCTTTGTCTCCGGCGACCTCCGCTCTCTGCCTCCACTAGAGAGGTATATTCAGACGCCGTCCGACCACCCCTAGCTACTCTATGGGTACGGGCAGGTGCGCCTCTGTCTCCTCTCTCGATTCCTCCCTCTCGTTTTGGCCAAGAAGCCCTTATCGCCGGCATGTGCTCCGGCGAAGCCGCGCCGTCCTCTATTTCCTTCTCCCTCTCCCCCTCACCTGACTAGCGGGGCCCGCTAGTCAGCCACTCAGTACGCGCGCGAAGCGGTATGAGTGGTGGCGCCCCGAGGCTTTATGTCTTCGACGTCACCCCCAGTCTGATTTTATTTAAATTAAAATTTCAATTTATCCAGAGAGCTTCAAACAACCAAAACTTGAATTGATTCTTTATGCATTGTGTTCTTTGTACAGAAATCTAACAGCTCACCAAAGATGAGATTTTTTTATGTTGTCTAGATTTTCTGGTGAATTTTAGAAGGGTTCTTGATGTTTTCTTTTTGTGTTTTTGAATAATTTCAGAAGGTAAGGCTTGTCTTGAGGATCACCAAGAGGCTTGTGAACCTCATCTGCACTTAGGCAAGCCACATCAACATTTTCATGGTGCCATTACAATATTTGTGATTTTCTTACTTGAACAAATGATTTAATCCATGCATTTAAATCATTCTTATGTTATTTATATTCTGTTAATTGCTTGTTTTAGTTAATATGCTTGATTCACAGAAAGTTTGAAGTCAACTTAGTTGTTAAAGAAACTATGATTTATTTTTGGGTGATGAAAGAATAATATGGTTATGGATATAAATAATTAGTGGAGTTATTTCTTGCATGAGTAAAAATGGTAAAATTTGCTAGAAAAGATTCCGTTTAAAGTGAGGTTTAATCTTGACCAGAGAAGTGTCATGAGTTGTGGATGTTATGTTTAGTGTGGATACAGTTGACTCAGTCATTTCCGTTTATATGCGGAACATATGTTAGTGTTGCATTTCATGGCATACTATGACACGTTAAGTTGAACCTGATAATAACTCAACTTGAATATATTGTTGACCGGGTCATGGTGCCCCGACTCGAGTTTTTCCCAGTGCAACCGCATTTGCCTTTATGGGAAGGCCTTTATTCGGTCCGTTGTCATGCCTATGGTCAGTGCATCCAATGAGGAAAGGTCATGGGCGTGCGGTACCCTGGCCCCGTAAGCAGACATAACCTTGTGTGCCCGTTGTTGAGTTTATGGTACCGGGTCCCCATGTGGGATCGTTTATGTTTTGGCCACGACGGTGGTCGTTGTGTCTTTGGTAGACACGGGGCCACCCAGGACTAGCCCAGTGGGGAGTGAGTCGGAGTGGCCGAGAGAGTGTCATGGCAATTGAGGGGTTTCGTCGGAATGCCGTTGGTCCACCCGAATGGGAGTGCGAGGCCATGGGTTCCGTGGTGTGGGTACAGTGCGCTACCTCTGGTTGGTTTTGGAGTATTGACGACAAAGTTGGTTGAGGGACTAATGCGTTTGTGAGAATTGCAGGATAATGCAGGTAGTGTCCCTCATTGATTCGGTTTACCTACCGGAGATGACCCCTAAAAATGTATGAAGACATTGAAGAAAATGGTGGTATGAGAAGATATTCATATTGAAGACTATGACATGAGAAGACATTGCGTGAAGACTTTGGAGCACGAAGACTGTGTGTTTTCATTGTTTCTTTTTCTTCTTTGTTGAGTCATAGGAACCACCGTACTGTTAAGTGGGGTCCAAGTGAACTAAGTCAGAGTGACTGATGTGATGCTCAACCCTAATCCTATGTCTTCGAGCGAAGACAATGAGAGCAAATCTTATCCAGAGCTGGATGAGTCAGCTTTGCTTGTAGCCCAAGTAAAGTTGCCGCGTGTGTTTGAAATCTGACCGTTGGAAGACGTGTCAGTTCCTTAGTGACCCAGGGTAATTTTGGACAAATCAGGTCGGGTTGCCTAGTGGCTATAAATAGCCCACCCCCTACACCATAAATTGGTGGCTACTCAGAGTTTGTGCACGGCTTTTGTCGTTTGAGAGCAACCCACCTCGAAGCTTTTGAGAGAGAGAAATCCTTGCGAGGACAAAGCCCAAACACCCAGAGCCAAAGAGTGTTAGGCATCACTGAAGTCTTTCTGCCTGTGTGACCTGAAGACTTATTACACTTGAGGACTGTCAATCCTCCAGCCGGTTAGGCGTCGCGTTCTGAGCATCCAACAGTCATTGTGGATTGCCGGTGCAAGAAGTCTGTGCAGGTTTGGAAGTCTCCCTTGAAGACTTACCAGAGTGATTGGGCGAGGACTGGGTGTCCTTAGCTCAAGGGGAATAAGGTGAAGACACGGTCTTCTGAGTTAAATCTCAGCCTCCCTAACCAGACGTACAGTTGTCGCAGCAACTGGAACTGGTCCAACAAATCCTGTGTCTTCAACAAGCAACTGGTTCTATCCCTTCCAACCTTACTTAAGTTTGTCTTCATGAAGTCATTGCTTATCTGTTCATCTGTTTGACTTTATTGCTTGACTACTATAGTTGATTGGCTTCATACTATCTTCCATCTTGATCCTTACTACCTAACTGCTATTAGTCCCGTACTTTCACATCATGACATGCTTGACTATGGCTTGTTTAGGGTAGTTTATCTTCCGCTGCATATCAATTAGGTTGTTTCTGTTGTTTGTCTTCGAAACTCCCAAGTTTTGAAGACTTTCAAAAAAATCGCCTATTCACCCCCCCCTCTAGTCGATACTAGCACTTTCAATTGGTATCAGAGCAAGGTACTCCCTTGTTCTGTGTGATTCGGTTTAACCACCTGGAGTTTCAGCTATGTCGACTGCAGGGATAATCAAGGTCTCCACTGCTTGCCCCGTGTTCGATGGAACTAAATATCCCTACTGGAAGAATAAGATGTGCATGCATCTTGAAGCCATTGATGTCGACCTCTGGTATGTTGTCAAGAATGGCGTTCCCAAAACTGGTGAAGGTGTCGCCCCCACTGATGTCAAGAAGTTCATTCAACTGGACTCTACTGCGAAGAACATCATCTGTGGTCATCTGATCAAAGGACAGTATGGTCGTGTGAGTGCTCTAGAAACGTCGAAGCTAGTCTGGGATTGGCTATCCAAGGTCAATGAAGGCGTTTCAACCCAGAGAGATCAAATAATCAGTGTTCTTCGCAACCTCTTCAACCGCTTCAAGAGAAACGACAATGAGAATGTCCAGCTCACGTTTGATCGCCTCACTGACATCACAAATAAACTTCAAGCTCTTGGCGCAACTAAGATTACCAAGCATGAAATCGTCAAGACACTGCTGAGATCACTTGACAGCTCCTTTGACACCCTTGCCCTCATGATACAAGAACGTCCTGACTTCAAGACACTCGATCCGTTTGATATACTTGAGAGGCTCAACACACATGAGTTCCAGCTATCTAAGAAAAGAGATATCTATGGTCCAAGCTATGGCCGAACTCGTACTTTGAAGGCAAAAGTTGTTTCCTCATCTGAAGAAGAATCTGACTGCAGTTCTGAAGATCCTGAAGACATTGGAAGGGAACTTGCTATGCTTGTGAAGAAGTTCCAGAAATTCACAAAGAAGAAAGGCTTTAGAAAGTCTTCACGATCGAGCTCAAGGAATGATGAAGCTTCCACACATGATCACAAGAAGAGAACCTGCCACAAGTGCAAGAAACCTGGTCACTACATATCTGAGTGTCCACAGTGGGACAATGAGAAGAAGAAGAAGAAAAGCAAGGAATATGATTCTGATGACAAGAAGAAGAAGAAATCTTCAAAGTCTTCTAAGTCTTCTTCCAAGTCTTAATCATACAAGAAGAGCTCATCTGGCAAGGCTCGTGCTTTTGTTGGCAAGGAAATGGATTCAGAGGAGGAGTCTGCTTCGGAGGAGGCGGAGGTGGAGTCTAGAGAGGAGTCTGATCCTGGCGTTGCAAGTCTGGCTCTGGCCACAACCTATGTCGCCAAGTCCATCTTCAACACTGAAGACAATGACTTCCACACCAACACTGAAGTTAATGACGAAGACGATCCTACTCCCACCTACTGCTTCATGGCACGCGATGCCAAGGTAAAATCACGTGATGCTTACTTTCAAACTTCGAGTGAAGATGACTCTGATTGTGAATCCAAACCTAGCTACAAAACACTTGCTAAAATTGCAACTGAACAACAAAAGGCTATGGAACATACTCAAAAATTGTTAGACAAAAGCGATGACCTGTTGGACGCTGAAATGACACGTTCACTGTCCTTAGTTGATGACATAAAAAATCTTCATGCTAAGTACCAAGAACATCAAGGTCGTCATGAATCACTCTCAACTACTTATGAAAGGCTCTCCTATGATTATCTTCAAAGGAAACAAGAGCTTGAGAAATTGAGAGCGGCTCATGAAGATCTTCAAAAAGTGAATGAATCACTTCGCGCCCAACAGATCAGTTCCGCTCAGGAAGGATTTGAACCACCCTGTCTAAAATGCATTGAGCGTGATAATGCTACATCTGTTGCTGAATGTTCCACTGCTGCTACTGTTTCATTGTCTTCACCTATTGATGTGGTCACTAACCCCTCTGCGGAGGATACCACTGTTGTTGCTGATGAAAATGCTATGTTGAAGACATTGCTTGAAACAGGGATGTACAAAAGTTTGAAGGGACATCAGACTCTCTGCGATGTCCTCAAAAAGCAGATTCTGAACCGAAACCCTAGGAAAGAGGGTGTTGGGTTCGAAAGGAAAATGAATGTTGATGGCTCGTACTGGAAGCCTGAGCAGTACCCCAAAACCACATGGGTTGCTGCAAAGGAACCTTCAGTAGATCCATCTACCTTATCTGGATTTACCTGTGCTAATCCTATTATCATTGATGAATCCTTTGATGCAAACTATAAACTGTTCAAAAATCAGAATGGTGAAGTGTTTGCCAGGTACATTGGTACTAACTGCAGGAATGGACCACCTATGAAGAAGATCTGGGTACCTAAGCGGTACATTGAAAGTCTTCCTGTGAATGTCGTCATGACACCACCAAGGAAGAAGACAAACCCCAGACCTATAGCTTCATATGGCCCAAAGGCTTCATACAGATACAGGACTCACATGAGTCACCCTAACGCCAATGTTTTGCAGGGAAATTATGCTCAGTCGTATGAATATGAGCGTGTATCTTCGAACCGCTATGTTCATAGGACTAAGAACTTTTGTGCTTATTCATATGAGTATCATTCATCTCCTGCAAGGCTATTTGCTAGGGATTCAAAGCCAAAATTCTCAGATGCTGCACTTATACTCATTGCTTCTAAGCCCCCACTGAAAATGTGGGTGGCAAAGAAGATCTAACTCTCTTTTGCAGAAAACGGTCTCCAGCCAGCAATAAATGGCGTCCGATACTATTGCTGGGGACCTAAAACTCAGTGAGGACGCACATTAAAATATCATTCTATATGCTTCACATCTGAATTTTTTATCAGTCAAACTATGTCCTAACTCTGAGATAAGCTGTGAATGTCCCTATATGTATCAAATGCATATGCTTCACAACACTTGTGTGAAGCCTATCCTCCTAACTGCACTGTAGGGTACATCACCAAAAGCTTCAGAATGGATTATGGATAGTGGAAGCACAAATCATATGACTGGTGATCGAAGTCTTCTCATGGACTCAACCTTACGTCCATCCGACAAGAGTCACATCACATTTGCTGACACTGGTAAAAACAAAGTATTGGTTCTAGGTAGAGTTGCAATCTCAAAGGATCAACACATGGATAAAGTGATGCTTGTTGAATCCCTTGGTTTCAACTTAATGTCTGTCTCAATGCTTTGTGACTTGAACATGATTGTGATATTTGGCAAACATCGTTGCCTTGTACTAATGGAATCTGACAAATCTCTAGTCTTTGAAGGGTATCGAAAAGATGATCTGTACATGGTAGATTTCTCAGCAGGTCCACAGCTTGCCGTTTTTCTTCTCACAAAAGCTTCAGAATGCTGGCTCTGGAATCGAAGGCTAGGACATGCTGGCATGAGGAACTTACACTCACTTGTCAAGAAGAAGCATGTCATTGGCATCGAGGATGTCAAGTTCAAGAAGGATCATCTGTGTGGTGCCTGTGAAGCTGGAAAGATGACAAGGGCAAAGCACCCCTCGAAGACAATCATGACAACATCTCAACCCTTCGAGCTATTACACATGGACTTATTTGGACCTACTCACTACTCCACCCTCACAACAACTGCCTGTATCTATGGCTTCAGTCATTGTTGATGACTACTCAAGATACACATGGGTTCATATAATTTTTTACAAGACTGAAGTGCAAGATGTCTTCAGGCGCTTTGCAAATCGAGCAATGAACAATTATGGCATGAAGATCAAGCACATCAGAAGTGACAATGGCACTGAATTCAAAAACACTGGACTTGATCTGTATCTGGATACAATGGGAATCACTCATGAGTTCTCTGCTCCATACACACCTCAGCAAAATGGCATCGTTGAGCGCAAAAACAGAACCCTCATTGAGATGGCTCGAACAATGCTAGATGAATACAAGACACCAAGAAAGTTCTGGCCTGAAGCTATTGATACATCATGTCATATCATCAACCGTGTGTACATTCATAAGCTTCTGAACAAAACATCATATGAGCTACTTACTGGCAAGAAGCCAAACGTCAGTTACTTCAGAGTATTTGGAGCAAGATGCTGGATCAAGGATCCCCATCACAAGTCAAAAATTGCACCTAAGGCTCACGAAGGCTTCATGCTTGTCTATGGAAAGGATTCACACTCCTACAGAGTCTTCAACCTTTATCTCTACAAAATCGTTGAAACTGTGGATGTGAGATTTGATGAAACCAATGGTTCACAGAGAGAGATTCTGCCAAGCACACTGGATGAAGATCCTTCAAACGAAGCAATCAAGCTGATGGGAACAGGTGAAATCATGCCCTCTGAAGCACAGCCTGAAGAGGAACTTATCATCTCTGCACCAAACCAACCTGAAGACAATGCTCAGTCCGAAGACAATCCTCCCAATGATGACAATGGTCAGCCAGAGCAAAATCTTCGTCCTGTTCATCCACGTGTTGCAAATGAAGTTCAAATAGAGAAGATAATTGACTGCATCAATGCACCTGGTCTGCTCACTCGATCAAGAGCAACACAGCTAGCAAACTTCTGTGGGAACTTTTCATTCGTGTCAATATCAGAACCCAAGAAAGTTGCTGAAGCTTTTATGGAACCTGAATGGATTCAAGCCATGCAAGAAGAACTTCAACAGTTCAAGCTGAATAATGTCTGGGAACTTGTCAAGCAACTTGATCCACGCAAGCATAACATTATTGGAATAAAATGGATATATCGAAACAAGAAAGATGAGCATGGTCAAGTCGTCAGAAACAAAGCACGTCTTGTGGCTCAAGGATACACTCAAGTTGAAGGAATTGACTTCGATGAAACATTTGCTCCTGTTGCTAGGGTTGAAGCTATTCGCATACTGCTAGCCTACGCAAATCATCACAATATGTTGCTCTATCAAATGGATGTAAAGAGTGCATTCCTCAATGGCAAGATTGAAGAAGAAGTGTATGTCGCACAACCACCTGGCTTTGAAGATCCAAAACATCCTGATATGGTGTACAAGCTGAACAAGGCACTGTATGGCCTCAAACAAGCCCCTCGTGCCTGGTATGATACAATCAAAGACTTCCCGAAGAGCAAAGGCTTCAAACCCAGATCCCTCGATCCCACTATCTTCACGAAGACATATGATGGTGAACTGTTTGTGTGCCAAATATATGTGGATGATATAATCTTCGGCTGCACCAACCAGAAGTATAGTGATGAGTTTGGGTACATGATGCAAGAGCAATATCAAATGTCCATGATGGGTGAGCTGAAGTTCTTCCTTGGTCTTCAAATTCGTCAGCAGAGGAATGTCATATTCATATCTCAAGAGAAATACCTCAAAGATTGTCTGAAGAAGTTTGGAATGGAAGACTACAAAGGCTACACGATGCCAATGCCAGCCAAACACCATCTTGGTCCCGACGACAATGGTAAAGAGTTCGATCAAAAGTTATACCGCTCCATGATTGGTTCTTTGCTTTATTTATGTGCATCTAGGCCAGATACTATGCTTAGTGTTTGCATGTGTGCTCGGTACCAAGCGGCACCAAAGGAATCACATCACTTAGCTGTGAAGCGAATTCTTCGATATTTGGCTTACACCCCAACACTCGGATTATGGTATCCCAAGGGCTCAAGATTTGATTTGGTTGGATTCTCGGATGCTGATTATGCTGGTGACAAGGTGGATCGCATGTCTACATCTGGCACATGTCATTTTCTTGGTCGATCACTTGTCTGTTGGTCTTCGAAGAAGCAGAACTGTGTATCACTCTCAACTGCTGAATCTGAATACATTGCTGCTAGATCCTGTTGTGCTCAGCTTCTATGGATGAAGCAAACTCTCAAGGACTATGGCATCAACCTGAAACAAGTACCTCTCTTCTGTGACAACGAGAGTGCCATCAAAATATCCAACAATCCAGTCCAACACTCGAAGACAAAGCACATTGAAATTCGTCATCACTTTCTCAGAGATCTTGTTATGAAGAAAGATATCGATATCATTCACGTCAACACTGACGAGCAACTGGCAGATATCTTCACAAAGCCCTTGGATGAGAAAAGGTTTTGGTAAGTTACGGTGTGAGCTAAATATCTTAGAATCCTCTAATGTCCTGTGATCAGGCACACATCCTAACACTTATGCATGTTGATGACTTAGATGTGCAACACACGAAGTAATGTATATCTTCAATCAATGAAGATTTACACTCTGAGTGTGAACATATTAACATGAATTTGACTTCGGAGCGCCACGATGATTGTGCGCCATGTCGGGGTCTAATACTTCCTATACGGTGGGTAACGCCACCACCAACTTTTCTTGTTTAAAGTGTTTCACTCGAGGCGTTATATTGCAATGACTTCGCATTTGGTTTGTCTTCAGTTTCAATTTGTCTTCACGACTTTCTACACTATGATGATTTCATTGCTTTCTGATATATATACTAGTGTCCTGTCCTCTACAACATTCACTTATAGCTATGTCTTCAAGACTGGATCTTTTGAACTAAGTGAATGTGATTGGACCCTAACCTCTCTATGTTTACTATCTCAAAATCTATCTGTCCAAATCATATGCATTCTGTTGAAACTGTCGAATGTCTTCTCTGCGTCCTAGTCAGCAGAAGGCAAAGAGACAAACATTAAATCTGTTTTTAATGGCTTATCTTTACTGTTGAAATTCGGAGAAGCCGGAACAACTCTCCGACATGCCTGGCGGGCGTGGGAACGTGGGACAACCCTGAGTGTGTTGCATGCTTGCCATGTGCCCCTCAGATGTGAACCGCTAGGGGCACCAGCGTAATTGCACTGTGTCTCTCACCTACTTATAAATACCTATCCCCCTGCGGTAAAGCAATACTTCTTCCACCTCTCCACCTCCGTCAAAACCCTAGCACCACCGCTAGCTCGCGACGACGCCCGCGACGAAGCGCTTAGCTGCCGCGACTTCTCCGACGCCGTCCTCACGCCGGCCGCGGACATCGTCCTCTCCGCCGTTGCTGTAGGTGTCCTCCGTCGCCAAGTTAGGGCACGGTGGGCTGAACTGCTCGGTGTCCTATTCTTCTCCATCTAGCAGTTCTTCGTGCGGTAATTATAACTCTATTTTTACCACCTTTTTGATCTTCAAGATTCATCCTGTTTACCGAAAGTAGTTTCTATCTATTCAAAGCTAGATCTATTTCGTCTGCATCTCATACTGCTTAGTCGATTCACTTAGATTTCTTCTAGTTTGATTCCTCAATTGTACTTATTCACGGATTGGTACAAATCTGGAACCAACTCACCTATATAAGTGAATGTCTTTGCAACATGAGGTCAATGTCTTCAAACTGATTTATCTTCAAAATCTTTTGAGAATGCATATGACCTCTTCCCCTTCCCTCGCATCTCTAATGCTGTCACAGGTACATGTCCGTGGGAGAATCCCTTGGTTCTCATAGTCTGCATTCCTTTGCAGAATACTTACAGCATCATATAAATTCTCCTGAAGCCAGTTCCTGCTTGACCAGCAAGCACAAATCTCTGAAGCCTTTGAACGTATTGAAGCCTTTCAGCTTGAAGTTCATGGCAACAGAAAAATCAGCAAGGAAGGTTGGCAGACAGCAAAGAGAAGGAACATCTAAAGATCTGCCTGATGATTTAGCAGAACTATACAAGACAGATCCAGAAGAAAATTATCATTAGAGGAAGACGCGAATCCAATGGATTCGACGCTATTGGTCTGAGGAGTGGTTCAAGTATAAGTTTGTCATGAAGGAATATGCAGAGAAGCATGCCATGAAGAGACCTTGGGGTGATATCCTCTATCGAGGGCTTCAACCCAAGAGCCGAGCTGAAGCCATTGAACAAGGCTTCTATCCATGCATGGTCCGTGGGCCACAGCCTGCGAACACAGATCCCACTTCACTACTATGGTGTCATGACGATTCGCTCTTCAAGCGCAACTATCAGTTTGCTGTGGCTTCGGCCAAGAAGAACAAGAAGGCCTTGGGCTTGGACTTCAACCCAGGTCCCTCTGCTCCCCGTGCTGATGGATCCCGTGAAGCTAATCCCAATGTCATTGGCCCCTACGCCAACCCTGACGGCCTCATCACCTACATCATGGTCCAAGACGCCAGAGTAGATCATTCTGACAATGGTGCTGACTCTGATGAAGCCCCTGCTCCTCCTCCAAAGCCGCATAAGCAAAAGAAGTCTAAGGCTTCAACCTCAGCTGCACCTCCGAAGACTTTGCGTGCGAAGCCACTGGCCACTGCACCTCCTGAAGCCAGTGTGCAATCTGAGGATATGTCCCGTGTCTCCAGGAGAACGGACAAGAAAAAGCAGCTTGTTAGGCCATCTGATCAAAGAGCTTTGACTCATGCCGCAATTCTGCATGAAGAACCCATTGATCTATCAAGTGATGAAGATCTTGCTGATGATGCTCTTGAGCAGCTGATAAAGAGCAAAGAAGAAGCAGAAATCTTCAGCAACCTGCCTCTCTTCGATGTGGCCATCATTCACAATTTCATTGATGAGTGGTTCGACACCCCCAACGTCAGCTTTGAAGATTTACAGCTCCCCATTGGCCTCAGTGTCGCCTTCAATGGCGCCATTGCTTCTGAGCTAGCTCTCGCTCAGCGCATCGTTGAGCTCAAAAACAAGATTGATTTTGAGAAGGCTCAATTCAAGAAGCATGTGGCCAATCTAAGTGTTCAAGACATCCGCAACTTCAAGGTCATGCTCCATAAGCTTAAAGAAGCTTTTCTGAAGAAACGCCAAGAGGCTCAGGGCTCACGTGAGCGCATGAAGCTTTTGGCTGATAAGTGTGTGCTTGCCTACAATGAGGCTGAGAAGCGCAAGTCACTTGGTCGTCCTGGCATTGACCCCAGGATGGCTGCAAAAACGAAGAACAAGCGCCCTGCTGATCAGCCTGAACCTTCAAGCCAAGAAGCCCCTCGCATTATCTTCCCTAGCAGCATGACTTGCTCGAAGCCAAAGGTCACCACAACTGCTTCAGAACAGAAGAAGACAAAGGCTGCCGAGGCTGACGCCAGAAAGAGAAAGCATACTGAAGCTTTTGATGCCGCTCCCTCCAAGAAGAAGCGCAAGACCAAGAAGACTAGGGCTGCTTCCACAGAGCCCTTAGTCGTTGAACCCATTTTCGTGGTTCGCCCTGTGTCAGTACATCAAGAACGAAGAATGGTTGTCCATGAGCCTGCTACCACAGAGGCTCATGAGTCTGAAGATATTCCAGCAGCTGAACCCAACGCTACTGAAGACATTGGTCAAGATGACAATGTAAATGATGATGAAGTTCTTCCTCAGATCGAACATCAAGTGGTATCATCGCCTGTTCGTACGAACAGCAAACTCATCAGCATTGGTCGTCCTATGACGCCAATTGCTCAGGATGCTTCGTGGGCTGATCACCCACAACGACAACAAGACTCCCCCAGTACTCCCCAACAACAACAACAAGCTACACCCCCAGTGCAAGAAGAGGATGAAGACTTTCAGGCTCACCCAACTCCATCTCCCAACTTGAAGCCAGCTCTTCGCAGGCTTTGCAGGGGACAAAGGCCTGAAGTCCCTCTGTCGAGCGTTCCTGAAGGAGAAGTGCAACGTTCACCTATTGCACGCCAAGTGTTTTCTGAACTAGCTCCAACAGTGAACGTCTCCGTGTCTGAAGCACATGCTAATGAAGACATTCCGGCTGCATCAGCCGAAGAAAATGAAGAAGAAGTACGTGTACCAACTCCCCCTGCTATTGAAGAAGAAGAAGTTTGTATACCAACTCCCCCAGCAGTTGAAGAAGAAGCAGTTCATGATTTGAACGTGCCTGTGCCCGACCCTCCTGTTCGTCAAGAGGAGGTTGACAATGTTGAGGCTTCCACCACCAATGCCAATGAAGCCAGTGACGTAGTCATGGCTGATGCTAATGTGGAGCCTGCACCAACCAGTGTGCCAGAAACCAAAGAGGCCACTGTGCCTGAAGCAAATGTGGCCACTGAATCTGAAACCATTGAGGATGTTGCCCCTGAAGTCAATGAGAATGCTGCACCTGACGCTCATGGGACTGCTGCACCTGACGCCAATGAGGAGGCTGCCCCTGAAGCAAATATGACAACTGCTCCCGAAGCACCTGTTGTGTAGCCTGACTCCTTTGATGTTGCCCCTGCTCCTGTTCCGCCACCAAGGCCTCACACTATTGAGCAAGCATACGATCACGGTCAGCTTGTCACTGTCCGATGGCCCATTCTGGTGCCTCCGCCTTCTGCCTCAAGACCCCAATTTGACTATCATGTTGAGCATCGGCCTCAGGTCGAGAAGCCAAAGCCCAGGTTGCCACGGTTTCCAGGTACTGCCAACTCCCCTGGGTCCTTCAATGCAAATGGCTTCAAGAGCCACAATACCTTCTTTGACAGCACCAAGAAACCCTACTCCAAGCCAAGGATTTCATCAGATCGGTTCTGGAGCTATCAGCAGAGAAGCTATTACTCATGCGTGCTATATGATCAAGGGCGCATTTTTCCTCATATGCGCCTTGACACTGAAGCTATTGCTGGACTGCCGTGCTTGGAAAAAGCACTCGACTGCTTTCGTGATGCTGGTCTGCTACACTTTGTGACAGACAAAGAACATTGGAATGAAGAGCTATTGCTTCAATTCTATGCCACTCTGCACATTCGCGGCTACTATAGAGACATGAAGACATGGGTTCTCGAGTGGATGACTGGAAATGTTCATCATGAAGCCAAAGCTATGGATATCATTGAGCTTACTGGGCTAGCCACTCCTAGAGAACTATATGAGCCTAACTGTCAGCTACACCGCAATGCTGTGGAGAGCATCTTTCATAAGCCAAAACCCAATATGAGCCAGATGCTGAGCATGATGAAGCCTTTGCCATCTGACGCTGAGTATCCCACACATTTCTTTGTTGAAGACCTTGAGTATCTGCCACGCACCATATATCATATCATCAGGCGAACTCTATGGCCAGTCAAGGGACACTCATCATCGGCCAAGCTTGAAGGAGCCATGAAGACTTTGGTCTTCTATATTCTCAATGGCATCAACTTCAACACTCAGGAATTCTTCATCAGGCAACTTGCTGCTTTCGGCTCTGACCTATTTGGTGTGAAGTTTTATGCTCCATGGGTCATGCGCCTCATCAAGCGACACTCATCTGTCAATTATCAGCCCTCTGCTCGCAATCATATAATATTTCTACCAGAGGTTGATATGTCAGTTGATGCTGTATACTCTGACCCTGCCAAGACGCCGCTTTGTCTTCAGAACATTGAGCACCAAAGCTTCACTCAGCCTATTGAAGGTGTTCAAGCAGCAACAAGATTCTATCCACTGGCTGGTAACACTCGTCTGCCTCACAGAGCGCCAACTGAAGCCACTGAAAGCACCATTGCGCAAAGGCCTCGGAAGCGTTCTCGTGTTCTTAATGACCGAGAGCTTCTTGTGGCTCTTCATCAGAAGCAAGATAAGCATCATTTCTAGCTCAAGCGCCAAATGCAAAGCCTCTTGGTGGATGTCAATCGCATTCGCAACCTTGCCACCAAGAATGCCTTTGTTGCTCATGGAACTTGCCGAAGATCATGGAAGAGTTTGACCCTACTCAGTGCTGAAGCTGATCTTCAAGATGATGGCTTCAATGAAAGATTCCAGTTCGACTCCACTCCTCCAAGGACTGCTACCCTGCGTCGAACTCCATCTCTTGAAGACTCTAAATATTCCTCTTCCGCGGCAACAGTTAATGCCAGAGTGATTGATGATGAAGATGACGCTACTTCACCACCTCCAACTACTACTGCGCGCATCGACACTGCACCAAGTTCGTCTGCACCGCCAACCAACGACAATGACCCTGCTGCTTCACCTACTCCTGACGAGTAGATGCTCTATGTCTTCAAACCATTTTGGTCATTACTGACAAAAGGGGGAGAAGCATATGGGCGGTTCATATGGGCGGTTGCATTATATTTTGCTGCGTGCTTACAACTCTTGCATTTTGAAACATTTGGTTCTTTGAGTTGTAACACCTAAACTCGATGGTCGTCTGCTACTTCTGCTACTTATTTGCTTTGCGATGATAAATTCTGCTTGTGCGATGATAACTTCCGCACTTAGATCATTCTGCAGACGTCCATTTTTCATTATGCATGTCATTTTACTTGCTATATCATTTCATGCATGATGAATTAGCTTCATAAGTTGAAGTGGATCTCCACAAGTACAACCTGCCATGTGCATTTGCATTCCAAAAGCAAATTACTTATATGCACATCTTCAGGGGGAGCCCTTGCAACTTATGAAGACAATGTCCTATCCTTACAATTTCACATACTTTATCCCCGTTGAAAACTTCAACCAGTTTGTCATCAATCACCAAAAAGGGGGAGATTGTAAGTGCATCTAGTGCCACCCCTAGTTGGTTTTGGAGTATTGATGACAAAGTTGGTTGAGGGACTAATGCGTTTGTGAGAATTGCAGGATAACGCAGGTAGTGTCCCTCATTGATTCGGTTTACCTACCGGAGATGACCCCTAAAAATGTATGAAGACAGTGACGACAATGGTGGTATGAGAAGATATTCATATTGAAGACTATGACATGAGAAGACATTGCGTGAAGACTTTGGAGTGTGAAGACTGTGTGTTTTCGTTGTTTCTTTTTCTTCTTTGTTGAGTCATAGGAACCACCATACTGTTAAGTGGGGTCCAAGTGAACTAAGTCAGAGTGACTGATGTGATGCTCAACCCAAATCCTATGTCTTCGAGCGAAGACAATGAGAGGAAATCTTATCCAGAGCTGGATGAGTCAGCTTTGCTTGTAGCCCAAGCCGCGTGTGTTTGAAATCTGACCGTTGGAACACGTGTCAGTTCCTTAGTGACCCAGGGTCATTTTGGACAAATCAGGTCGGGTTGCCTAGTGGCTATAAATAGCCCACCCCCTACACCATAAATTGGTGGCTGCTCAGAGTTTGTGCACGGCTTTTGTCGTTTGAGAGCAACCCACCTCGAAGCATTTGAGAGAGAGAAATCCTTGTGAGGACAAAGCCCAAACACCCAGAGCCAAAGAGTGTTAGGCATCACTGAAGTCTTTCTGTCTGTGTGACCTGAAGACTTATTACACTTGAGGACTGTGAATCCTCCAGCCGGTTAGGCGTCGCTTTCTGAGCATCCAAGAGTCATTGTGGATTGCCGGTGAACAAAGTCTGTGAAGGTTTGGAAGTCTCCCTTGAAGACTTACCAGAGTGATTGGGCGAGGACTGGGTGTCCTTAGCTCAAGGGGAATAAGGTGAAGACACGGTCTTCTGAGTTAAATCTCAGCCTCCCTAACCAGACGTACAGTTGTCACAGCAACTGGAACTGGTCCAACAAATCCTGTGTCTTCAACAAGCAACTGGTTCTATCCCTTCCAACCTTAGTTAAGTTTGTCTTCATGAAGTCATTGCTTATCTGTTCATCTGTTTGACTTCATTGCTTGACTACTATAGTTGATTGGCTTCATACTATCTTCCATCTTGTTCCTTACTACCTAACTGCTATTAGTCCTGTACTTTCACATCATGACATGCTTGACTATGGCTTGTTTAGGGTAGTTTATCTTCCGCTGCATATCAATTAGGTTGTTTCTGTTGTTTGTCTTCGAAACTCCCAAGTTTTGAAGACTTTCATAAAAATCGCCTATTCACCCCTCCTCTAGTCGATACTAGCACTTTCACTTAGGTTCAAGTCGGCTTGTCGCAGTTCAGATCACCTTCGAACTGCACGGTTTGTAGTGGCCTCTAGCAAGGCATTCCGAACACCAGGCAGACCATGAAGCTGGTTAGGCGAACCTGTACAATGTGCCACACTTCTGTTCCCTTTGCCTCATGATATATGTTGTCGGGCTCAAGGCAAAACTGTCATCCTTGTGCTAGCCCGACCTCTTTCCCGTTCCAGTGATACCAACCACAAATTGGATTATCTCATAATCCATATCGCATGGCCATGCTTATGCTGGTCGGATCACACGAGGGGCCCCGAGTATATCTCTCCTGATTGGAGGGGCAAATCCCATCTTGCTCGACCATGTCTCGCAGCATGGGACTGGACAAACCCGAAACCTACCTTTGTAACTACCCAGTCACGGAGTAGCGTTTGGTCGGCCCAAAGAAAGTCCGTTACCATCCCGAGTACATGCGTCAGCTCAGGTCTTAGGACATAGAACGTATGTTGTACTAGAGACTCACAGATGACATATCGCTGCGGCTCATAGTTGGGTCTGTCCAACTCGGACCTTATCTCGACTCAGATCCGACTACGTCGAATCCGACCAGACCTTTCCAAGTCCATATTATCCGGTTAGTATCCAATGCTCCATGGCTAGTGAGACCGAGCCATCGACCGTGTCATATGCTAGTCTAGTCGGCTGCGCGTCCACACAGCCCTTTTGACTAGGGACCTTTTAGGACAGTCATCATACAATGCATAGTCCCACAAACAAGTCACGTACTTGCTGGTACACATCATTGATAATGTCCAAGTACTATCTTTATTCATAAACACATAGGAAATATCATCATACATGATTGCCTCTAGGGCATATCTCCAACAGTCTCCCACTTGCACTAGAGTCAATCAAATAGACATCGAATGCCCATAGCTCTAACGTGCCCCTCATGCTTGGGTTGTGGAAGTGGCTTAGTCAATGGATCTGTAACATTTGCATCCGTGTGAATCTTGCATAACTCTACATCACCATTCTTTACGATATTTCGTAACAGGTGATATCTCTGATCTATGTGTCTGACCTTGTGGTGATTCCTCGGCTCCTTGGCTTGTGCGATGGCACCAGAATTATCACAATAAAGGTCCAATGGTTTTACCGAGGCTGGGAAAATACCAAGATCATCCAGAAAATGCCAGATCCAAACACCTTCCTTTGCAGCTTCACAAGCCGCAATGTATTCAGCTTCTGTGGTAGAATCGGCCACCATATCCTGCTTGGAACTCATCCAGTGCACTGCCCCTCCATTCAGGACATACACGAATCCGGACTGTGATCGACAATCATCTCTGTCGGTTTGGAAACTAGCATCAGCGTAACCCCTTAGGACGAGCTCTTCCTCACCTCCATAAACAAGGAACATCTCTTTAGTCCTTTTCAGGTTCTTGAAAATAATCTTTACCGCTGCCCAGTGACTCTCACCTGGGTTGGCCTGGTATCTACTTGTTAGGCTTATTGCAAAAGCAACATCAGGCCTTGTACATATCATGGCATACATGATGGATCCAATTGCCGAGGTATTCGGAATCCTGCTCATCCTGCTTCGCTCATCAGATGTCGAAGGACTCTGAGTCTCGCTTAGCCTTATACCATGTGAGAGTGGCAAGAACCCTTTCTTCGGCTCACTCATGTTGAACCGCTTCAACACTTTATCTATGTACGTGCTCTGGCTTAAGCGTCACACCCTGATTTTCATGCCACAACACTTAAGTCAATAAATCATGCTAAAATGTGGTTTGACAAAAACTTTTGAGTGTTTTGTCTTTGCTTTGATTGAATGTTTGACTGTTGCTTGCAAGTGCTCTAAAAATCAAATAAATTCTCCAACCCTTATACTCCTTCCCCTTGATCCAAAAACCTTGACCAATGATCATGCCATGTGTATAGGACATAAAAATAATTTTTTTACAAAAATAATTTGGGCAAATAGTATTTTCAAAAACCTTGACCAAAAATCATGAAACCCCTGAATTGAGATTTGCACTGCAAGTACTTAATTAAGGGCAGTAAAAATCTTTCCAAAAATATATTTGAATCCTATTAGATGTAGGACTCCCATAAACCACAAAAATATAATTTTAAAAGTTATTTTCCTATTTTATTTAAAAGCTTTTTCTTAAGGCTAGAAATGGTCTTTAATAGGGAAAAATCATTTTATTGTTTCAAAAATATTTGACAAAAACCTAGGGAAACTCAGTGGACATATATTGTCCATATATAAGAGTTTCAACACATGATCAGGTTCAAAATATCGGTCAAATCCCTCAAAAACCCTTTCTGGATATTTCAATGTTTTGAAATATTTACAAAGGAAATATTATACAAAAATTCCAAGAAAATTCTAGCATGTCACATATGACATATTAGATGATATTGCCAAGTCTCATGACTTGGAGAACAATATAACACCTGTTGTGTAGCCTGACTCCTCTGATGTTGCCCCTGCTCCTGTTCCGCCACCAAGGCCTCACACTATTGAGCAAGCATACGATCACAGTTAGCTTGTCACTGTCCGATGGCCCATTCTGGTGCCTCCGCCTTCTGCCTCAGGACCCCAATTTGACTATCACGTTGAGCATCGGCCTCAGGTCGAGAAGCCAAAGCCCAGGTTGCCACGGTTTCCAGGTACTGCCAACTCCCCCGGGTCCTTCAATGCAAATGGCTTCAAGAGACACAATACCTTCTTTGACAGCGCCAAGAACCCCTACTCCAAGCCAAGGATTTCATTAGATCGGTTCTGGAGCTATCAGCAGAGAAGCTATTACTCATGCGTGCTATATGATCAAGGGCGCATTTTTCCTCATATGCGCCTTGACACTGAAGCTATTGCTGGACTGCCATGCTTGGAAGAAGCACTCGACTGCTTTCGTGATGCTGGTCTGCTCCACTTTGTGACAGACAAAGAACATTGGAATGAAGAGCTATTGCTTCAATTCTATGCCACTCTGCACATTCGCGGCTACTATAGAGACATGAAGACATGGGTTCTCGAGTGGATGACTGGAAATGTTCATCATCAAGCCAAAGCTATGGATATCATTGAGCTTACTGGGTTAGCCACTCCTGGAGAACTATATGAGACTAACTGTCAGCTACACCGCAATGCTGTGGAGAGCATCTTTCATAAGCCAGAACCCAATATGAGCCAGATGCTGAGCATGATGAAGCCTTTGCCATCTGACGCTGAGTATCCCACACATTTCTTTGTTGAAGACCTTGAGTATCTGCCACGCACCATATATCATATCATCAGGCGAACTCTATGGCCAGTCAAGGGACACTCATCATCGGCCAAGCTTGAAGGAGCCATGAAGACTTTGGCCTTCTATATTCTCAATGGCATCAACTTCAACACTTAGGAATTCTTCATCAGGCAACTTGCTGCTTTCGGCTCTGACCTATTTGGTCTGAAGTTTTATGCTCCATGGGTCATGCGCCTCATCAAGTGACACTCATCTGTCAATTATCAGCCCTCTGCTCGCAATCATATAATATTTCTACCAGAGGTTGATATGTCAGTTGATGCTGTATACTCTGACCCTGCCAAGACGCCGCTTTGTCTTCAGAACATTGAGCACCAAAGCTTCACTCAGCCTATTGAAGGTGTTCAAGCAGCAACAAGATTCTATCCACTGGCTGGTAACACTCGTCTGCCTCACAGAGTGCCAACTGAAGCCACTGAAAGCACCATTGCGCAAAGGCCTCGGAAGCGTTCTCGTGTTCTTAATGACCGAGAGCTTCTTGTGGCTCTTCATCAGAAGCAAGATAAGCATCATTTCTAGCTCAAGCGCCAAATGCAAAGCCTCTTGGTGGATGTCAATCGCATTCGCAACCTTGCCACCAAGAATGCCTTTGTTGCTCATGGAACTTGCCGAAGATCATGGAAGAGTTTGACCCTACTCAGTGCTGAAGCTGATCTTCAAGATGATGGCTTCAATGAAAGATTCCAGTTTGACTCCACTCCTCCAAGGACTGCTACCCTGCGTCGAACTCCATCTCTTGAAGACTCTAAATATTCCTCTTCCGCGGCAACAGTTAATGCCAGAGTGATTGATGATGAAGATGACGCTACTTCACCACCTCCAACTACTACTGCGCGCATCGGCACTGCACCAAGTTCGTCTGCACCGCCAACCAACGACAATGACCCTGCTGCTTCACCTACTCCTGACGAGTAGATGCTCTATGTCTTCAAACCATTTTGGTCATTACTGACAAAAGGGGGAGAAGCATATGGGCGGTTCATATGGGCGGTTGCATTATATTTTGCTACGTGCTTACAACTCTTGCGTTTTGAAACATTTGGTTCTTTGAGTTGTAACACCTAAACTCGATGGTCGTCTGCTACTTCTGCTACTTATTTGCTTTGCGATGATAAATTCTGCTTGTGCGATGATAACTTCCGCACTTAGATCATTCTGCAGACGTCCATTTTTCATTATGCATGTCATTTTACTTGCTATATCATTTCATGCATGATGAATTAGCTTCATAAGTTGAAGTGGATCTCCACAAGTACAACCTGCCATGTGCATTTGCATTCCAAAAGCAAATTACTTATATGCACATCTTCAGGGGGAGCCCTTGCAACTTATGAAGACAATGTCCTATCCTTACAATTTCACATACTTTATCCCCGTTGAAAACTTCAACCAGTTTGTCATCAATCACCAAAAAGGGGGAGATTGTAAGTGCATCTAGTGCCACCCCTAGTTGGTTTTGGAGTATTGATGACAAAGTTGGTTGAGGGACTAATGCGTTTGTGAGAATTGCAGGATAACGCAGGTAGTGTCCCTCATTGATTCGGTTTACCTACCGGAGATGACCCCTAAAAATGTATGAAGACAGTGACGACAATGGTGGTATGAGAAGATATTCATATTGAAGACTATGACATGAGAAGACATTGCGTGAAGACTTTGGAGTGTGAAGACTGTGTGTTTTCGTTGTTTCTTTTTCTTCTTTGTTGAGTCATAGGAACCACCATACTGTTAAGTGGGGTCCAAGTGAACTAAGTCAGAGTGACTGATGTGATGCTCAACCCAAATCCTATGTCTTCGAGCGAAGACAATGAGAGCAAATCTTATCCAGAGCTGGATGAGTCAGCTTTGCTTGTAGCCCAAGCCGCGTGTGTTTGAAATCTGACCGTTGGAACACGTGTCAGTTCCTTAGTGACCCAGGGTCATTTTGGACAAATCAGGTCGGGTTGCCTAGTGGCTATAAATAGCCCACCCCCTACACCATAAATTGGTGGCTGCTCAGAGTTTGTGCACGGCTTTTGTCGTTTGAGAGCAACCCACCTCGAAGCATTTGAGAGAGAGAAATCCTTGTGAGGACAAAGCCCAAACACCCAGAGCCAAAGAGTGTTAGGCATCACTGAAGTCTTTCTGTCTGTGTGACCTGAAGACTTATTACACTTGAGGACTGTGAATCCTCCAGCCGGTTAGGCGTCGCTTTCTGAGCATCCAAGAGTCATTGTGGATTGCCGGTGAACAAAGTTTGTGAAGGTTTGGAAGTCTCCCTTGAAGACTTACCAGAGTGATTGGGCGAGGACTGGGTGTCCTTAGCTCAAGGGGAATAAGGTGAAGACACGGTCTTCTGAGTTAAATCTCAGCCTCCCTAACCAGACGTACAGTTGTCACAGCAACTGGAACTGGTCCAACAAATCCTGTGTCTTCAACAAGCAACTGGTTCTATCCCTTCCAACCTTAGTTAAGTTTGTCTTCATGAAGTCATTGCTTATCTGTTCATCTGTTTGACTTCATTGCTTGACTACTATAGTTGATTGGCTTCATACTATCTTCCATCTTGTTCCTTACTACCTAACTGCTATTAGTCCTGTACTTTCACATCATGACATGCTGGACTATGGCTTGTTTAGGGTAGTTTATCTTCCGCTGCATATCAATTAGGTTGTTTCTGTTGTTTGTCTTCGAAACTACCAAGTTTTGAAGACTTTCATAAAAATCGCCTATTCACCCCCCCTCTAGTCGATAATAGCACTTTCACTTAGGTTCAAGTCGGCTTGTCGCAGTTCGGATCACCTTCGAACTGCACGGTTTGTAGTGGCCTCTAGCAAGGCATTCCGAACACCAGGCAGACCATGAAGCTGGTTAGGCGAACCTGTACAATGTGCCACATTTCTGTTCCCTTTGCCTCACGATATATGTTGTCGGGCTCAAGGCAAAACTGTCATCCTTGTGCTAGCCCGACCTCTTTCCCGTTCCAGTGATACCGACCACAAATCGGATTATCTCATAATCCATATCGCATGGCCATGCTTATGCTGGTCGGATCACACGAGGGGCCCCGAGTATATCTCTCCTGATTGGAGGGGCAAATCCCATCTTGCTCGACCATGTCTCGCAGCATGGGACTGGACAAACCCGAAACCTACCTTTGTAACTACCCAGTCACGGAGTAGCGTTTGGTCGGCCCAAAGAAAGTCCGTTACCATCCCGAGTACATGCGTCAGCTCAGGTCTTAGGACATAGAACGTATGTTGTACTAGAGACTCACAGATGACATATCGCTGCGGCTCATAGTTGGGTCTGTCCAACTCGGACCTTATCTCGACTCAGATCCGACTACGTCGAATCCGACCAGACCTTTCCAAGTTCATATTATCCGGTTAGTATCCAATGCTCCATGGCTAGTGAGACCGAGCCATCGACCGTGTCATATGCTAGTCTAGTCGGCTGCGTGTCCACACAGCCCTTTTGACTAGGGACCTTTTAGGACAGTCATCATGCAATGCATAGTCCCACAAACAAGTCACGTACTTGCTGGTACACATTATTGATAATGTCCAAGGACTATCTTTATTCATAAACACATAGGAAATATCATCATACATGATTGCCTCTAGGGCATATCTCCAACAGTCTCCCACTTGCACTAGAGTCAATCAAATAGACATCGAATGCCCATAGCTCTAACGTGCCCCTCATGCTTGGGTTGTGGAAGTGGCTTAGTCAATGGATCTGTAACATTTGCATCCGTGTGAATCTTGCATAACTCTACATCACCATTCTTTACGATATTTCATAACAGGTGATATCTCTGATCTATGTGTCTGACCTTGTGGTGATTCCTCGGCTCCTTGGCTTGTGCGATGGCACCAGAATTATCACAATAAAGGTCCAACGGTTTTACCGAGGCTGGGAAAATACCAAGATCATCCAGAAAATGCCGGATCCAAACACCTTCCTTTGCAGCTTCACAAGCCGCAATGTATTCAGCTTCTGTGGTAGAATCGGCCACCGTATCCTGCTTGGAACTCATCCAGTGCAATGCCCCTCCATTCAGGACATACACGAATCCGGACTGTGATCGACAATCATCTCTGTCGGTTTGGAAACTAGCATCAGCGTAACCCCTTAGGACAAGCTCTTCCTCACCTCCATAAACAAGGAACATCTCTTTAGTCCTTTTCAGGTTCTTGAAAATAATCTTTACCGCTGCCCAGTGACTCTCACCTGGGTTGGCCTGGTATCTACTTGTTAGGCTTATTGCAAAAGCAACATCAGGCCTTGTACATATCATGGCATACATGATGGATCCAATTGCCGAGGTATTCGGAATCCTGCTCATCCTGCTTCGCTCATCAGATGTCGAAGGACTCTGAGTCTCGCTTAGCCTTATACCATGTGAGAGTGGCAAGAACCCTTTCTTCGGCTCGCTCATGTTGAACCGCTTCAACACTTTATCTATGTACGTGCTCTGGCTTAAGCGTCACACCCTGATTTTCATGCCACAACACTTAAGTCAATAAATCATGCTAAAATGTGGTTTGACAAAAACTTTTGAGTGTTTTGTCTTTGCTTTGATTGAATGTTTGACTGTTGTTTGCAAGTGCTCTAAAAATCAAATAAATTCTCCAACCCTTATACTCCTTCCCCTTGATCCAAAAACCTTGACCAATGATCATGCCATGTGTATAGGACATAAAAATAATTTTTTTACAAAAATAATTTGGGCAAATAGTATTTTCAAAAACCTTGACCAAAAATCATGAAACCCCTGAATTGAGATTTGCACTGCAAGTACTTAATTAAGGGCAGTAAAAATCTTTCCAAAAATATATTTGAATCCTATTAGATGTAGGACTCCCATAAACCACAAAAATATAATTTTAAAAGTTATTTTCCTATTTTATTTAAAAGCTTTTTCTTAAGGCCAGAAATGGTCTTTTATAGGGAAAAATCATTTTATTGTTTCAAAAATATTTGACAAAAACCTAGGGAAACTCAGTGGACATATATTGTCCATATATAAGAGTTTCAACACATGATCAGGTTCAAAATATCAGTCAAATCCCTCAAAAACCCTTTCTGGATATTTCAATCTTTTGAAATATTTACAAAGGAAATATTATACAAAAATTCCAAGAAAATTCTAGCATGTCACATATGACATATTAGATGATATTGCCAAGTCTCATGACTTGGAGAACAATATAACATCATCAAATCCCCTCAAAACCATTTCTGTCCATTTTGAAGTTTGAGCAACTTTACATTGCCAAACATTTCCAAATGTTCTCAAACCTTGTGAACATGCTCAAATGTTCTAATTATTCATCTAGACCAAGTGGCACAAGTTGGAGAACAAGTTAACTTGATCAAAGTGCCCCAAAACCATTCATGTACAGAACCAAGTTTGAGCAACTTTACATTGCCAAGTTTCTCCTTTTGATCTAAACTTTTGTGGACATGTTCAGGATCTCTAATTATGACACTACACCAAGTGGTGCATCAAGGAGAATAGATTTGCATGACTAAATCTTGGAAAGTCCATTTCTGCTGATTTCTAGGGTTTACCAAAGTTGCATTGGCAACTTTGCTTAAATGAACTCAATCTTGGTGGAACCTCTTATTTTCTCAGGCCATTTGACCCTGTCAAGCCTCATGACAAGAGGAGTTCATCTTCTTGCCCAAACCAGCAACAAACACCTTCTGGCAGAAATTTAAAATGCATGTTTTGGCCATTTCCACTAATCTCCATGAGCTAAGCTTTCTCCCATAGCATCATCTGGTCCTCCTCTAAGCCCTGCATCTTTCCCTACCCGAGGAGCCATGATTATGGGGGTGAAAAGCTCTTTTTCCTCTCTGGACAGCTGCATTTCTCCCCTTTTATCACCTTTCTCTCACTCCTGCCAGGTCCCAGAGCATCCAAGGCCTCCTCCCCCCTTGTTTATTCTTCATGCAGCCACTAGACGCAAGTGGACGCGCGAGTGCGCGCGGAAAAGCCGCGGATGCCGGCCAAAGACGCGCTCTGGAGCGCGAGGCAGAGCAGGCGACAATTGACGCCGCGTCCCCTGACCACCTCGAGCCTCCCCCTTGCGCCAGTCGAGGGGCCTCGACGTCCGCAACATGCCACCGCGCTGGCCCCCTCCTTTGCCACTCTGTCTTGCCGATGCCGCGTGTGCCCAGAGCCGCCCGAGCCCACCAATGCGCGTGCGAGCTCGTGGCTCCACCCGGAGCTCGCCCCGCTCCCTCTCTCTCTCTTCCTGGTGCCCTACTCCACCCCCACCAACGCCGTAGACAACCCCACTCCCTCCATCCTGGCCGCCCAAGCCGTTGCCGTGGCCACCCGTGCACCACGTCCACAGTGAGCCACGGGTCGGCTACATAAGGCCACCCCTGAGCCCTCTCTCTACTCCTTTGGCTCTCTCTCCTTCCCGTGCACCCCTGGACCGACCCACTCCCCTCCTCGCGCCCTCCAACCTCGTCCATGCCCGGAGCAGTGCCGCCGGCCGCCGCTTAAATTCATTGGCCTCGACCCCTCTCTCGTCCCCATGAACACACCCGCACACTCTCATCACCACCGCCAACTCCCCCCGTGCTCCATCCCCTCCTCCTCGTGCCTTCCTCGCCTTGCCGAACCCTACCGTCAGCCCCGGTCCGCCACACCTGAAGCCCTCCTCTTCCCGGGCTCCCCTGTGGGCGTGCAGCACATGGACGGGTGCGCCGCGGCGCGCCGATTCTGCCGGAGTGCTGGGCACCGCCGGAGGTGGCCCGTGCCGCCCGGGAGAGCGCCGGCGCCCGCTCGGCCTCGCCTCCCCTGCCTCTCCTCTGTTCGAGCGGGAGGTAGGAGACGGCCTGAGCACCGGGCCCCGCTTGTCAGCGACCCGGTGGGCGGGCCCCGTCCGTTTAAGTGGAAACGGCTTCGGCCGGATCCGCCTCCCCTGCGCGAACGCGCACCCCCGCGAAGCCGCCTTCGACGTGGCCACCCTGCGGGCGCGCGCCAGAGGCTGGGCCAGGCTCAGTGCGCTGCCCCGCTAAGTCTTGCCCAGTGCACGCTGCTGCCTCCCTAGATCCAGCCCATTTAGGTAAATTCCTTTTCTTTTTCTTTTTCTGTGGACTGGTAAAATCCATAGAATATTCATATTAAGTCCAAATTTGATGATTCAAATTTCTAGTGACTCCATAAATCATGATCTACCTGTTGGTGCAACATGCACATTTTTCCAGAGACTTCTTCTTCACAAACATTCATCAGAATCTTGTTTTTCCATTTCTGTAGTGAACTTTAGAAAATCACAGAGAGCCCATTTTTGATCCAAATTCCATGATTCAAATTCCTAGATGTTTATAAGTTCAAAACATAGTTTTTGAACATTTTTACTAATACTTTCTGTACCACTTCAGATAATGGTCTATTTCTTCATTTATAGCCAACTTTGCAATTCATAGAGAAATCAATTGAACTCCAAATCCAGTGAAACCAATTCCTAGATGCTTCTAAAATCATCATTTGTTAAATGGGTGCCTCTGCTCATTTTTGAAAATAATGTTTCTATACACTTCTTGCAACCCATTAATCCCTTGATTCCATCATATTGAAATGTTCAGAGATGTCCATTGATCAAATCCTAATGAGACCACTTTGGTCATCCCTCATATGACCAGAGGTATCTTAGAAAAGTCCAACTCATATTTTTAGAGCACTTTTATTTCTTGCCTTGTTGTGTTGCCTATTATGGTTGATTTCAACGATAGTTGACGAAGTAGACGAAATGCTCGGAGTTGGACCAGAGATATTTGAAGACCATGAAGACTTTGTTAAAACAGGCAAGCAGCCCTTTGACCATGTCTATGAAACCCTTTTTATGCATGTCATATAGCACCATATTGTTGTTGCAATGGAATCATGATGGGGTGGTAACCACTTTGATGGTTTACCACCGTACTTCCTCGTTGATACTTGCATTGTGCATGACCCTACCTTCTTATGAAGGTTATGCCGGTGGGAGTAGATAGGATGCTAAAGTAGATGCTACGCAAAAAGGGACGGGTATATGCATGATGAAGGAGACAAAGTACTTTCAAAAGACTTTTCGAAAACCTCGTCGGGTGCCACTTATGCCCGAGGGAGATGATGAGATGGGTAACCACTTGATGACGAAGTGGTGTACTGAGGCAAGTGTGTGTGTTGTTTTCGAAAACGGATTAGATTTAAGATTTTTCGACTGTCCCAACCTTACATGCGCAACCACTCTACCCTTATATGAGAAAGGGCATTATTGATTACCTAGACCGATACTAGCTTGGAGCCCGCATTACTAGTGACGGGGGAGTTGTTGGTGCGCTCTCTCGGGACGGGGTCGTGCCAGGTAGGGCGGCCATGACTGTTTTCACAGGGCACCGGACACACCGTTGGTACCCCGTGCTTGTGGTATGTGATGAATATGGGAGCGAGGCTCCACAACTTTATGATGTGAAATGTTAGGCACGGGGGTTACTACCAATCGAGTGGACTCCATGTTAGTGTCGTCTAGGGAAAGATAGTGATCGGGTGCTTACCCCGGGTACTTGAGGTATTGTGGGTCGTGGATGACACGGAAGTTCCCCAGATCTTGTGGGTAAAGTGTGCAACCTCTGCAGAGTGTAAAACTATTCGAATAGCCGTGTCCACGGTCAAGGACAGTTGGGCGGTGCTGCTTAAACTATGTCCAGAGTTTTACAACCGTGTGTGTGAGTTGATAAAACTACTTCGGTCAAGTCAAAGGGATTGACATGATTGAGTTGGGTTGGTGCCCACTCTATTTATGTTGATATCTGTAACCTGTCCTCCTGGTTACTTGAATTCTCCTGATGCATGTCTTACAAGTTGTTGAACATGTCATTGCACTCAAAGCTAGCTTTCTGCAAAAATTTACCTATATCATGTATTTTTGTATCTTGAACCAAAATATGGGTTGCTTGCGAGTACATTCAAAGTACTCATTGGCTTTCCACTGGTTATTTTATTGGCCAGGCATGAAAGAATAGGATATAATGAAGAGTACCTTGGTGACGAACATGCGAGCTAGGATGCTTCCCAGTCAGAATGCCTGTAGGGTTAAGGCAGATGGCATGGGTCCAAGTTGTTATTGAAGATTTCCGCTGTGATGATACACTCAAGACTTGACCATAATGGTCCTACTTGTGTAAAATGGTATGTATGGATGTAAGACTCTTGTTATTCAGCTTCTGTGTGTTCAGTGAGCATTGATCTCTGGGATCACTGTACATGTGCATTGGGTGATCTCGACTTATGAGTCGGGGTCCCCACATTAAGCCGAGCAGCCTCCTCGATCTATCTCTTTAGATCTTAATGCCTAAAATATACACTGCCTCACCAAGGTCTTTCATCAAAAACTTGCCATTCAATGATTCCTTGACTGAGTTTAGCTTCGAAACATTTTTCTCGATCAACAATATGTCATCCACATAGAAGATCATAAACACTATCGAGCTCCCACTTAACTTCTTGTATAAACAAGAGTCCTCTTCGCTTTTGATGAAACCGAGACCAGTGATGACCTCATCAAAATGAATGTTCCAACTCCAAGATGCTTGCTTCAACCCATAAATGGATCTCTTGAGCTTGCATACCTTACTAGTGCTAGTCGGATCGACAAAACACTCGAGTTGTATCATATACACGTCCTCGGTTAAATTTCCATGAAGGAAAGCCGTTTTGACATCCCTGCCATATCTCGTAATCGAAATATGCTGCTATAGCTAGTATGATCCTCATCGATTTCAGCATCGCTACCGGCGAGTAAGTCTCGTCGCAGTCAATTCCTTGAACTTGTCCATAACCTTTAGCGACAAGCCGAGCTTTGTGGATCTAAACATTTCCATCAACATCGGTTTTCTTCTTAAAGACCCATTTGCAACCAATGGCAGTTACGTCAGGTGGCGGATCAACCAAGTCCCAGACTTGATTCTCATCCATCGACTTTAACTTGGATCTCATGGCCTCTAGCCATGCCTCAGAATCTGGGCTCACCATCGCTTCCGCATATGTGGTCGGCTCGTCGCTTTCTAGCAACAATACATCACGCACTCTATGCATTATTTCCGACCTCCGTAGTTCCGGTGCCGCTTCCACTATGGGTTCCCTGACTGACTCCGGTATGATCTCATCACTAGCCGAGCCGTCCCCGAGTGGTCCTCGAATTTCTTCGAGTCGAACCGTCCTCCCACTGGCCTCTCGACCGAGAAACTCTTTCTCAAGGAAAACCCCGTTCCGAGCAACAAACACTTTGTTCTCTTCCCGGTTGTAGAAGCTATATCCCAAGGTTTCCCTCGGATATCCCACGAATCTGCATTTATCCGATTTAGGTGTAAGCTTGTCTGACATAAGTCGCTTGACAAATGCTTCACAACCCCAAATCTTTAGAAAAGACAAACTGGGACTCTTCCCAGTCCACATCTCATGTGGTGTCTTGTCTACGGATTTTAATGGTACCCTGGTAAGTGTGAAAGCTGCAGTTTCTAGAGCGTATCCCCAGAATGACAAGGGTAAATTCAATTTGCTCATCATTGACCGGACCATGTCCAACAAGGTCCTATTCCTCCATTCCGACACGCTGTTTCTCTGTGGCGTACCCGGAGGTGTGAGGTGAGGTACTATACCTCGGCTTTTCAGATGATCATCAAACTCCTGGCTCATGTACTCACCTCCACGATCGGATCGTAGAAGCTTTATTGTCTTGCCGAGTTGATTCTCAACTTCATTCTGAAACTCTTTGAACTTTTCAAAAGTCACATTTCATCAAATAGATATATCCATTTCTACTCAAGTTGTCGGTAAAAGTAATGAAGTACTGATAGCCACCTCTGGCAGTTGTGCTCATTGGACCACACACATCACTATGTATAAGTTCCAACAGCTCAGACGCCCTGTCACAACTCTTTGCCAAAGGAGACTTAGTCATCTTGCCGAGCAAGCATGATTCACATGTCTCGAACGACCCGAAGTCGGACGAAGTTAGGAGCCCATCATCATGGAGCTCCTTCAAGCATTTCAGACTAATGTGTCCAAGCCGGCAATGCCAGAAGTATGTCAGATTTATCTTATTAGGCATATGCCTATTGACATTCATGTTATAGACCGGTTCCTGTTCTAGATTCACTATAAATAGCCCATCAACAATGGGTGCATTGCCGTGGAACATACCATTCAAAAATATCGAACAACCATTGTCCTTTAATTTGAATTCATAACCTTGACTCATCAAACATGAGGCAGAAATAATGTTCCGACTAAGTGCAGGAATGTAATAACAATTATTCAATTCCATAATGAATCCGGAAGGAAGCTGGAGCTGCTTCGTGCCGACCTCCAATGCAGCAACTCTTGCGTTGTTGCCGACCCAGATGTCAATCTCCCCTTGTGCCACATGCCTAGTTCTTACCAGCCCCTGCATCGAGTTGCAAATATGAACAACTGATCCGGTATCAAATACCCAAGAGCTACTAGGTATGTCAGCAAGGTAAATGTCTATAACATATGCAACGAGTGTACCTTTGCATGAAGGAGCATTCCCGGCCTTCTTACCTTGCTCTGCAAGCCACTTGCTACAGTTCCTCTTCCAATGACCGGTCTCCTTGCAATGATAGCAATCGGTCTTCGAGTCCGGTACAGACTTCAGCACAGTGGCGAAGGTTACCATCTCCGTGCCCTTTGCCTTAGCCTTTTTCTTGGACCAACTCTTCTTGAACATAGCCGATGTTTGCGCCATCAACACTTGATGCGTGCCTTTCTTAATATCTTGCTCTGCCACTTTGAGCATCCCATGCAATTCAGTGAGTTTCTTATCCATGCCATGCATATGATAGTTCGAGATGAACGTCGCATAGCTGGGCGGAAGAGAACCCAAAAGAGCATCAGTAGCCAGCTCATCCAAGAGCGGGAAGACCAAACGATCCAAAGATTGCACATATCTGATCATCTTGATCACATGCGGACTCAGTGGATCACCTTTCTTCAGCTTGTAATCCATCAAGGAATGCCAGACATTGAACCTTTTGGTCCTAGCCTATGTCTGAAACATGCTCTTGAGACTCTCGATCATATTATAAGCCTCAACATTTTCGAAATGCTGTTGCAAATCGGGCTCCGTACAAGCCAGCATTAGACAACTAATCTCCATTGATTCATCAACGAGTTTCTGGTAGGCATTCTTAGTTGTGGCATTAGCATTATCGGCAGGTTCCTCTGGAAGTGGATCCTCTAGAACATGTTCCTTTTTATCGTGCTTGAGAACAATTCTCAGATTTCTATACCAGGTGGTAAAGTTTGTTCCATTCAGTTTATCCTTTTCCAGAATTGATTTCAATGCAAAGTTGGGTTGAGCAGGTGGTGCCATTGATCTACAACAGAAAATATGCAATCACTAAGCAATGTGTTTATGTAGAGTAATTCAAGCCTAAACAGAAATACTCCCACTGAAGTCAGCATCCCTCCGCAAACTCTCAGTGATTCAGGATCCGACTAGCACATGCGACTAGTGAGCTTTAGCATCACTGCTAGCTAACATACCTATCCGGTAAGCAACTCCTTGCTAATCGTATCTCTATACGACTCCTGTCGATCGGGAAGGTATCTCATACCTCGGCTCTCAACCCTCTTTGCCACAAGTCCCAAAACCATTTTGATAGCCTTGTCAAGTTAACATGATGCAGTGCATGTCCGTGTCCGACACGAACCCTTCAGTTCAAGGACACCCAACAACACCCCAATTTTATGAGCCCACTACTAGACGTACTTGACGTGCGAAGGTGCAACATCGGGGATGGCAATTCGCTTGATATTCATGAGGGATCATTCTACCATTCTAACATGCATAGAAAGAAAGAAGCATAACAATCACAAATAAACATATTGTGAAATAGTATGGCTCCTTTATGGATGTTCTTCCAGGTCGGCTCCGACTCCGATGACCATCTAGGAACTCCATCTTGTTTGTCATGCCGGGATGCCAAGCCACCAACCTAATCTCTATTATCCAACTACTACAACTAGTAATGAATTTTACATAGAGAATCACAAGTCGACATCGTAGGTCATTATACAATATAATGACAACACTTTGGCTCCTGCAGGCTGACAAACATGACACGCAGGCCATGTATAAATAACAAACATGCATCACATACACATGAGTCATACTATTCGCATCAAACCTGCAAAACAAAGTTATGCATAGAATCATATTCTACCGGTTTGTGTGTCGGGTATGAAATACATGGCGCTACACACACGGCGGTCCCGACCTCATCGACTCCGATCATCAGAAAACATAGCCTCTTCAATCCCCATGTGCAATTGATCTCATCAACCGTGCACATAGCCGATCTCATCAAGGACAACAGATCTCATCTGCTGCCTCCACATATCTAATATGCATATGATATGAATCCAAATCCTATAGCAGAGGCTCTGATACCACTGTTGGGTTCTACGGTAGTGTGCGTCGACTGCAAATTAAAATTTTCCTACCCATAGAACAACAGGAACATGCTACGGGAGATGGACCACAGATAATTACCACTAGACGCGCAGTGCCATGAAGCGGAAGTAGAGTTGAGGCAGCACGTTCCCGGAGTTGCCTCGCATCCTTGGACTCGTCTCCTCCTTGCCGGTATCCCACATAGCAGATCGGATCCCGCGAACAGGTTCGCCGGAGTGGCGCAAGAGCACCGCCTCTAATGGTATCCGTGCGTGCAGGAGGAACGTCGTGCGGCGGACTGCTAGGTTCGATCACACAACCGGTAGCGAGTGGAGGTGGCTATTCGCAACACATGCAAACCCTAGTGACAGCGCCGAAGCGATGAACAAAATAAGTGCGCCGCACCTACACTTTATATAGGCATCTGTCGCGGGCTCAACACTTGGGCCTCGCACGGACCCTAAAGCCCACAAGTCTACTCGGCCACTATCCGAATACAGCTCGGATCACATCCGACCAGTGTCCTCGGATTCGACCTTGTAGGTTCCTTCCCTTAAGCGCACGACCCCTTAGGTTCAAGTCGGCTTGGTCGCAGTTCGGATCACCTCCGAACTGCGCGGTTGGTAGCGGCCTCTAGCAAGGCATGCCGAACACCAAGCAGGCCATGAAGCTGGTTAGGCAAACCTGTACAATGTGTCACACTTTTGTTCCCTTTGCCTCATGATATATGTTGTCAGGCTCAAGGCGTGACTGTCCTCGTTGTTCTAGCCCGACCTCTTTCTCGTTCCAGTGATACCGACCACAAAACGGATTATCTCATAATCCCTGTCGCATCGCCATGCTTATCCTGGTCGGATCACACGAGGGGCCCAGAGAATATCTCTCCTGATCGGAGGGGCAAATCACATCTTGCTCGACCATGTCTCACGGCATGGGACTAGACAAACCCGAAACCTACCTTTGTAACTACCCAGTCAAGGAGTAGCGTTTGGTCGGCCCAAAGCAAGTCCGTCACCATCCCGAGTACATGCGTCACCTCAGGTCTTAGGACATAGAACGTATGTTGTACTAGAGACTCACAGATGACATATCGTTGCATCTCATAGTTGGGTCTATCCGACTCAGGCCTTATCTCGACTCGGATCCGACTACGTCGAATCCGACCAGACCTTTCCAAGTCCATATTATCCGGTTAGCATCCAATGCTCCATGGCTGGTGAGACCGAGCCATCGACCATGTCATATGCTAGTCTAGTCCACTACAAAAAAAGACACATCCGTGACATTTTGGGCCGAACGAATTTTTTTCTGTCATACATATGACACTTCTATGACGATAATTGTGACAAAACCCGGTATCATCATAGATGTGGTGGGCTCCTTCTTCTATGACAAAAAATCATGACAGAAAATGGGATTTTCATCCTAGGCGGGCCGGAGACGCAGCTGCATGACATTCTTTGGGCCGTCCATGACGGAAAAACCGTGGTAGAAGCGAGGGCGAGGAAAATTTCAGGGAGTTCCCGGTTACGGTGGGCGGTCGGGGGCCGAGCGATGCGCGTTTCTCTCGTACACGTACGCGCGTGTGTGCGAGGCGTTGGCTCTAACTGAACCCGAGCGAGGCGTTGGGCTCTAACTGAACTCAAGCGATTGCACTTCAGGCTACGCGTTACTAAACTCGAGCGATCGATCCATGGCTGTTAACTGAACCTGATCGAGCGATTCCCTCGCTACTGCTGCAAATTGAATCGAACGATGCTGCCTCTCTGGATGAACAATGAGCATTGGGGGGAGGGTTGGATGAACAGTGAGCGTTGGGGGTGGATGCAGGACCCTGTGGCGTTGCCTTTGGATGAACAGGACGACCCCGTGGAGGGCCGGATGAACAGTAGACGGTGGAGGGGTGTCCGTGGAGGGGTGGTTGAACAGTAGCTGGTGGAGTAGTGCGCGGTGGAGGCTGGATGAACAGGAGCCCGTGGAGGCTGGAGGAGGTCGACGGTGGAGATGAACAATATCCCATGGAGTCCCTTTTTGCGGTACGCCACACCCCTCCTGATGAACAGTACCCCGTTTCGACCGTAGCGCTCGAACACAAGTCTGTTTTGTCCGTTTTGCGGTACGCCACACCCCTCCCGATCAACAAGACCCCCGTTTCGATCGTAGCGCTCCAACACAAGTCCGTTTCCTCCATTTTGCGGTACGCCACACCCCTCCCGATCAACAGGACCCCTGTTTCGATCGTAGGAGGTCCGTTTCCTCCGTTTTGTGGTACGCCAGACCCCTCCGACGAAAAGGATCCCATTTCGAACGTGGCCGGTCAAACACAAGGCCGTTTCCTCCGTTTTGCGGTACGCCAGGCCTCGTTTCCATCGATTGTTCCGTCCAAGCCCTCGCGATGAACACGACCACGCATTCTGTTCCGACTCAGCCGGTTGGCTCCCCATGAACACGACAACGAAGCTGTTTCTCTGTTCCGACCCAGCCATGTACACGAGCCCTGGCCGTACGTATGCGCGAGTAGGCTTTCGAGACCCCGCCCATATGTACACAAATGTGGCCGTATTTTCATTCTTTCACACTGGCCGCTATACGTACGTGTACATGCTACGTGCGCGCCTCTACTACGACACGTGCGTGCCTCTACATCGACCAGTGTATATGTACGTACACATTCGCGTCCAGAATGACAACGCTACATACGCTTCGACCAGGTGGGTCCTGACTGTCAGGCACTTCCTTGCCTGCGAAGATGTAGCTGGTGAGTCCCAGCAGTCAGGGGGGCGAATCATTTTTTTTGCCTAGACGCACTTCCTTGCATGCGAAGATGTAGCTGGTGGGTCCCAGCAGTCAGGGCGAAACATTTTTTGTGAAATACAGTGGCCCGTCCAGTGGGTCCCTGCTGTCAGATGGAGGAATAATTATTTTGCGCGTAATAAGGAGGCACTTCCTTGCTGCGGTCGTGGACCCAGCTGTCAGCCTCTCCACGTACAGTCCACGTCCGATGGAAGCCGTTCCTTGACCACGTTAACCAGCCGCACCGGGAGCACCAGGGCATTGGACGACGGCGAGGCCTAGGAATGGGATGACGTGGAGACGGGGCAGACGCGGCAGTGGATGCCCACGCGTAGAGGAGTACGAGGGTTCACTAGTTCACTGTGGTGTGAGGCTGTCGTCGCCACAGAATAACAGGGGGTGTGGGTGAGTAGAGGGATGGCCTGGCCAGCGGTGGGAGTAGTAGGGGGCGGTGAGGCCTCCGCTGAATCGCAGCCGGCCACGGGAGGCAGGAACATGAGGCACGACAGGCGCTGGTTTGGGCGGCTGGAGCAAAAGACCAGAGGTTGAAGAAGCACTACGGCTGTTGGATGGACATCGTACGGTCACTGGAGCTAGAATCGTGCATATTGACTAAGTTAACAAAGCCCTCCGTCCCCGTCAACTTAGTAGGCCCACAAGTCAGCCTCCCACCATGGTGTGTCCCAGCTAGTAGGGGGAGTATTCATTTTTCTGTGCGTAATAAGGAGGTACTTCTAGCGGGTCCGAGCTGACAGCGGGGGGGGGGGGGGGGGATTTTTTCGCGAAATACGGTGGTCCTTCCGGTGGGTACCAGCAGTCAGGGGCAAATGTTTTTTCGAGAAATACGGTGGCCCGTCCGGTGGGTCCAAGCAGTCAGGGGGGAAACGTTTTTTTCGCGAAATACTGGTGGCCCGTCCGGTGGGTCCCTGCTGTCAGGTGGAGGAATAATTATTTTGCGCATAATAAGTAGGCACTTCCTTGCGGTTGCCGTGGACCCAGCTGTTAGCCTCTCCACATACAGTACTCTTCCGATGAAAGTCGGTCGTTGACCACATTGACCACGTCGCACCGAGAACACCACGGCGGTGGACGACGGCAAGGCCTAGGAAGGGGACGACGCGGAGCCGGGCAAGACGCGGCAGTGGATGCCCACACGGAGAGGAGTACGAGGGTTCACTGGTTCGGCTGCGGTGTGATGCTGCCATCAGTGCAGAATAACAGGGGGAGAGGGTGAGTAGATTGATGGCCTGGCCAGCGGTGGGAGTAGTATGGGGACGGTGAGGCCTTCGCGACAGCACAGCCGGCCATGGGATGCAGGAGCATGCGGCACGACTGGCGCTGCTTTGGGCGGCTGGGGCAAGAAGACCATAGGTTGAAGAAGCACTACGGCCGTTGGATGGACATCATTGACCACGCTGCGCGGAGAGCACCAGGGTGGTGGACGACGGCGAGGCCTACGAAGGGAACAACACAGAGCCGGGGAAGACACGGCAGTGGCTACACACGTGGTGGAGAGTATGAGGGTTGACTAGTTTGGCTGCCGTCGCTGGAAAATAACAGATGTGGGTGAGTAGAGGGATAGATAGGCCAGGGATGCGAGTATGATGGGGCCGTGAGGCCTGCCCGGCAGCACTGCCGGCCACGGGAGGTGGGAGCAGGCGGTTCCGACGGTGCTGGTTTGGGCGGCTGGGGCAGGAAGATCAGAGACTGACGGTCTGACGCTGGTAGAGTCGATTGTTGACTAAGTTTCTTTTTTGAGAAACCTTGTATACGCATGAACTTAGTAGGCCCACAAGTAAGCCTCTAAATCTATGGCAGACAACATAAAGCCCATTTGCTATTTTTTATAATTTGCAGCCCATTTGCTAATTCTTAAGTAATTTATTACAGCCCATTTATTTTGCATATTTCGATGGAGTCCGATCTGTTGTAATCCCGAAATGATACACATTTTTTTAAGAACTTATTGATTTGCCAAAAAAATTGTTTTGTTTTTGTAAGCAAATAAGACGTGGGACAACTGAGCTGGTTTAAGGGAAAATCAGTGGTAAAAAAATCAGCGCTGGGTGGGAAAAACAACAAAAATAAGGATGTAAATATGAAAAGGGAATTTTATGTGTTTTCAATATAATGATACGTGTATACGAACTAGTAAAACTATAGGTAGAGATTAGAAAACGGATGTAGGACATGCGTTTCAAGAGGAAAATAGAACTGAGTTGTGTGTTTGATTCAGTAAAAAAACTACCTGCGGATGTTGTAAGACAAAATATACCTAACGCTGGCGGGCCAGAGGCCAGTAGATATCTGCTGGATCTTTGTGCCCCGTTGTCGTCATGGGCTGGGCCTATTAAAAACAAAACCAACCCTGGGCAATCTACAGCCCAGTTGAAATTTGCTCGACCAAAAAAAACAATATACGTGCTCAATAAACGAGATAATTCTGCAAGTACAACCTGATAACTGGGATGTAGCATGTATATTATTTTTTTATCGTGATAATAAGTGCATGCACTTGTTTTGAAAAAATTGGAGAACTGGGAATTTGAACGGCAGGTGCTTATGCTACCCATCAAATAGAAATCAGGTGCCTGAAAATTCATTTCGAAACAAATGATTCAGCTTTATATCCACGTCGACCCGGCATGATGGTTGGAAGCAAATGCAAGTTCATACCAAAAGATTTTTAACAACAATACCAACTTGCGGACGACAAGGTAGTACAACTACCAATACCAAACTAACTTATAAAATTTTTACTCCTGGCCCTAGTGTTCGTCTGGTAGAAAATCTTGAAGAGGACCAGCTCCCGCTCGTTCTCTTGCTCCAGGTCCCCGAGGTGGTACTGGTGCATCACCGAGTTGGTCCTCTGCTGGTCGAAGTTCTTGTTGGTGTGCAGCACCAGAACCTTTTTTGCTGCCCGTCTGCCGGCCGTTGACCATCACCGGCAAGGTATTGCCGGTCTTGTGCCACATCGCGTGCATGCCGCACTCTGACTGTATCTAGCGACACATCCACTTGCCCCTTTTGAACGCCCTGGAATTGCGCTGGAAGAGATGCTTCCTTAGGCCACTCAGTGTGATACCTGCAGTATTGTGGAATACAGGTTTTAGTGTACATAGGTGGCATTTTCATAACATCTTTGGCATGTTCCAGTCACTTGTTTCACTTTTTATTAACTGTCAAATTGTAATTGCTTCACAGCGTCTAAAAAGAAAAATAGAGCTATAAACAAAGGAATATGTTTGTGCAAGTAGACGGCCGATCGGTGTCTTACCTGGAAGTTTCTCAGGTTGGGTGTAGCATATGGCGTGCTCGCTGTCGATGGTTGGTATGAATAAATTGATGAGAGACTGAAATATCACGCTGTCAGCACTTACTTTGGCATCCAGGTGCCTGATCAGCTCCTGATACATGGGATCGAACTTGGCGCCAGCGGGCAGCACCGGCCAATCCTTCTTCGACTTGCATCGGTAATTCTAGTTATATGGTACTCAATGTATGATCAATCGTCTGTTTTATGTGAATGATGAAAGATTTCGACAGATAAGTGGTACTCCAAATCTGAAGTCCAGAATACCCGAACACGCCGCCGGGATTCTTGTGTCACCTCACGCGCAGCGTGTTGTCACGTCATTCATTGTGTGTACATGATGAATAAATTGACCGACGTATACTAGTACTGCTACTGTACTACTTACTAGTCATATTTAGTGTCACAATTTATACATAGGTTTAACTAACAAGTACGCACTTGAAGCCTAACTGATATATATATATATATATATATATATATATATATATATATATATATATATATATATATATATATATATATATATATATATATATATATATATATATATATATATATATATATATATATGGCTTCTGCACAACATCTCCATCATCATTATCAGTACATCCTACGCATGTGAGTTAGGATGCACTTGATCCCAGGAAGGTATCTATCCTTCAAACCAGAGGAGTGCTTCAAACTAACAACAGTACATAATATCCAACAAAAGAGGGTCGTGCTACAGCAGCCGAATACATGGCTCAGTCTAGATATCAGCACGAATCAAGTTGTGCATATTTGTTGTTGGCATGAACCACATCGCCACATGTCGGGTTTGTAAAAGCCATCCATCGCATGGAAGCTTGATGCCTTTCACACACTGAATATTATCTGGCAACAAGATGTGTCGACGAATCTCTGGATATGGTGATTCATGAAACTCATGGTATGATGTGTAAATACAGTCCCCCCTCGCGAATGGAAGTTGCATAGCACGGTAATCATCGCCGGTGATATGATCGATGATTGGTTGGATGATCGGATAATTGAGCCCGAGGAACAAGGAGTGGTTGCTGAGGCTATAAACCCGCCTCCAGTTGAATACGCCTGGCCCAACGGAGCTGGGATCTTTCTCGAACACGAAGCAGCCATAGCCATCAATGTCACGAACGCCCCATGCATTGTACTGCATGTGGTTTGATGTAATGGTTTGGTCAATTTGGTACGTGCGAATGAGCATCAAATGACCGCCGTCAGCTGAACGAGCGATAAACCACCACCCATCGGCTGGTATGATTCCAGGTCCTGGAATCTTGAAGGCCAGCGCATTTGCGTCTGCTGCAACAATTCAAATTAGAGACCAAAAGGACAAAAATAAACAATCATGTTTAGAGTATGTGTGGATTAAGATTATTATAAAACTGACACATATAATAGACAGAGAATTGCAATGCCGTGGTCATAATCATACCCCAAGTTAAAAAAATAAGCCAATGTCTTTCATATTCTAGCAATATGCCATGGTTCAAACATCATATAACAATGAGAGGAAAACAACTATGACAATGCCTACTCATATTCTACCATAGCACTTACTACTGTTCTCATATCAACTCTAAGCAATAACATGCATTGTTATAAAAATCTTGTAAACGAGAGTAACATATAGCAATCATGATGTTATGCTCATAATATGTATTCTAACAACCATTAGATGCCAATTGTTCTGATATCAACTCTAACAATAACATGTGTGGTCATAAAAATCTAGGAAATGAGAGGAACATATAGCAATGATGTGGTTATAAACATGCTATGCATTGTAAATTAGTAACAAATGAAAAGGCAATCGTATTCATAAGGTAAAGATGAGATGAGATAGAACAATTACACGACGATAGATTCCACCAGTATAGGCAACCAATCTGTGCGTCGACCGCGTAAACGATGCCATCATGCACTATAGCATCTGACAGAAAAATGTTGCCTCAATAGGATTGATGATGAACCATAACCATGTATGGCGACCAGATTCCAGATAGACTAATCCCATGTTGAACAAGGCAATGAGCTTGTAATCCTTGTAGTCTTCTAATGATGTGGGCACTTCACAGATTACAACTTTCTGCAAACAGAGGTCGAGCCAAAAGCTTGACGCGTCTCGTGCGTAGTAGGCAGGAGTGTCCGGCGGGCAGCAAGGCTCGATGGCGGCGGTATCCAATGATGGAAGGGTGATCTCTCGCTGGGTGGAGATATCCACGAGACGCCACGGACTACCGGAGTGGTGGATGAGGACGATCCAGTTGGCCTTCATGCCCGCCCAGTAGTGGCCGCGCATAAAGGACAGGTGGACGGGTAGTGGTAGCATGTCGAGGGGCACCACGGCAACCTCCGTAGGATCATCAAGTCAGTGTCTGGGCCACCTGCGAGGATCGGGCATCAGCAAGCAGGGTGTCTCGAAAAGAGTCGGCCGGTTGTAGAGGAGTAGACGGTACAAAGACACCGAGCATGCGGCCAAACGGACGGTGCAGAGTAGGTCCATACGAATACAGATCCAAGAGAACATCAGGGAGGGAATTCCAATCATGGCTCTGCGTGTCAGTCGGTTCTGCCATTGGGGTTTTCGGTGCCAGCGAGCCAGCGGGGAAGTGGATTCGGGCGAGCGAGCGAAGAAGCTTCTCCTCGTGCGGCCGAGCAGTGAGCGGGGGGATATGGTACGCACGAGCTACCAAGGAATATGGCGTGGGCGGGCGAGCAGTGAGTGGGGGTAAATGGTGTGTGGCCGATGATGGGGAAGAGAGGAGGAAGAAGAAGAGAGGAGGAAGAAGAGTGGAAGACGGGGAAGAAAGTGCATTAAATCTCAATTCTACTAGTACTACTACCAGGATATACCGTCCTTCGGAGTGTAAATAGTTACACCGATGACATGTGGGTCTACCACAAGAGGGCCCATATGTCAGTTAATGGAGGACAGAGGTGCGTAGGCGTATTTGCGGAAGCGTGCTCTACTAGCAATCATGATGGCGGTACTAGGTAAGGCTGATTTAGTAACACCAACATGCTGGTTCAGCTTATTAATTACGTGTCCCATCTGCTGCAGCGTGTATTGTCACTTCACTGCGAAGACTAGTTGAATAGTTCTCTCTGACCGAGATGGGGAATAATGGATCGCGAGGACTTCCTTTCTACAGTATCCCTATGCCTCTACGCTCACTTCACTCATTTTGCTCTGTACCTAGTCACTTGTTGAAATCTATAGAAAGACAAATACTCCTTATTTTGGAACAAAGGGAGGCTTTTACTCCGTATTTGGGAATAGAGGGAGTATCACCATATGGAGGGAACAGAGGAAGCTTGAAATATGAACATGTCAATGGGAGGGAGTAAGCCCCATGCATGCATGCATGCAACATGCAACACTCACACGTACACATGGACGCACGCAACACTCACGCACCCATGCGGCACACAGCACACGATGCAACACACACACTCACGTTCAAGTGCTCAACCTACTCCCTACGTTCGTGAAAGACTGTACATTTAGAGATTTACACATTGACCAGGGCATAATTAACGCCCAAAAGTAGCAGACTTATGTGTGCATGTGACCATTGAGAGAAGAAGATTAAATGAAGGCCGTTGCATGCTGTAATTATGGATAGACATGTAGCCTGTACCTACAGCACAAGTTGGTGTATTAGTCAATCAATATCGATTTAGATTAAAGGCTAAATGCATTGGAAGTGTAGATGTACATCATGTACTACACTCTTTGTTTTATAGCCGATGTACACTCTTTGTTAGAAGACCGAGGGGGTACACGTGCATGCACTCACATACACAGCCTGGGCGGTTCGCGCGCAAGGGTTGGACTCATGTCGCGCCTGTGTAAAGTTTTGTTGAACTAATTTCTTTGCTCTGCCAACTGACAGGTGGGACCCAGAAACCAGGTGACAATTTAACCAGTCAACAAAGTTCCACGTCAACTATGTGGTCGGTCAGTAGGGTGCAATACGGTGCTATACGATGAGCTAGTGATCGTATAATCACCGCAAAACTATATATAGTGACCGTAAAGAGCGTATTGTTACATACGTTAACCGCTAGTGTATTTTTCTCGTTTCAAATTAAGCCATATTGATCGGAAAGGACGTCGTATGGACTACTAGTACAAGTACTGCTTTGATGTGTCCCGTCAACTCGCCGAACGAGGAGAAGCTTTCTTACTACGCGTCTCCCTCGCCCACGCGCGCGGTGGTTCACAGGACGAGGAGAGGGTTTTGACTACAGCGCGCTGTCCCACTTCCTCGCCCTCGCCCTCGTGCTCGCGATGGACGTGCAGCAGTTCAATCGGTGTCAGATTGCGAGAAGCATATTGTACTGTAGTATCATCATTGTTGGACCTTCCGAAGAGGCGAAGAGCCAAGTGCAAGGTTCACACGAGTACGAACTGTTGAACCTCCCGAAGAGGCAAAGAGCCAAGCGCAAGGTTTTATAGGAGTTGTCGTCCTAGTAGGAGTGTACTACAACTGTAGCGAACGATGCTACTGTATGATGCTGCCACGTCACGTATATCCAAAGCTGTGCCACCTTTTTTTCTCAAAGAGCGTGTTGGAGCCTGTGCAACAACCACACAAGTTGCACGTACACATAACACATTTACTAGTAATAAATTCTAAAGAACAAATGCCAGTATGCCACACAAGTTCATCTCCAATTCATGTGATAAATTTGTGCACGACTAGTCCACATATATTCACAGCGCTACCGTTCACAATTACCGTACTCCACTTACACGTTATAGATGGGATACATGTCCTCCTCCAGGTTCCAATCCCAGGTGTTCTTCATGGATGGCACGATCCATAGCGGTGGGCAACAGGAATCATTCTCGTAGCTTTCTAGTCCGGTTCCACACGATGGAGACTCATCCAAGCTGAAGCGGCATAAATCAGGGATAGCGTGTCCCAGCATGTCGTTAACCCGGTGGTGCGCAATGAAGACACAACCATGCTTCATGAATGGCAGGCCTTCCATGTCGTGCACGGAAGGTGGCATCCGCTTCACAATGGGGTAGCTGTCCCCGATGAAAAGCGAGTACTCTCCAAGAGTGTTCCTCGGCACCCACGTAGCATCACGGGGGTCGAACTCGCCGCTGTTCATTTGGTACACGCGGCATCTCAGATCTGGACACATGGTGACGTACATAGTCAAGGTCCATGCATGATAATGTTGTGCTCAAATATGGCGGTCAGTAATACTGTGCAGCAAATAGTACTACTCCGGTATAGAGGAAGTAAAATAACAGGCTTATTATATATAGCCACTCTTGCCTACATGGATGAGATAGTAAGGCATGGAAAAACAGAAATGGTGGTAGCTAGTGGGTTCAACTCTTCAAGGGCCTAGCTAGCTATACGCGTCCTCCAAGGTAAAAAGTACTCCTACTAGTACTACTAAGTATATTACTAGTACAACAATGAAAGAGAAGGCGAGAGGGTTAAAAAATGGAATACCTGGGTAGATGGTGACAGTCCGATCGTGGTAGATTGTGTGACCATGTTGCACATCAGTGGTACCATGGGTAGCGACTGCTAAGATAGTTGATCCCTAAATGCCAAAGTCAACTACAAGGTTCCAGGTTAGACCGAATTGCGGATGCAAATACACATCCAGGATCGGCGATCTTATTTTGATTAGGGGACGATTGGTCCCTGCAAAATAATGGAGTACCGTTAGGGATGCAAATGATGGATTGTGCATTCCGTTTGTAATCTCCCGTACCGTAGGATGGCAACCAGATGAAACAAGTCCCCTGGCTTGTCACCGTGAAGATGCGGCCTAGATGGCGCACGACATCTTCGAACGTGTAGGGGTACAAATCTGCCGCCGCCAACATGCGCCAGCCTCTGCCGTTACTGCCTCTTGCATTCATGGCAATCCTTATGTCAAACACCGTGATGAGATAGTAATCGTCGTAGCCGCGTTGCCTTGTTGGCAGCTCTGCAATTTCTATCTTCTTCAATCTCATGTAGGCATCATCGTACGTATTCAAGCCCAACCAGTCCGGAAGGCCGATCCTAATGGTGGAGAAGGGGTCTACCGGAACGGCCGCTCTGATATGGATGTTGTGCAAAATGATGGTGGTATCCGGCTGGAGGTGTGCAAGCCAATCTTCGTTGGCATCGACCTAGACCTATATATAAGACGGTGGGCAGCGGAGAGATTATGGGATGGAAATGGAATAACTAAGTACTACATGATCAAACTCCATTACTGACCTGCTCATCGGACAAAATCCGACTACCACTCAACATCGGCAACTCGAGCGGAGTCAACTGCAACCATGGCCAGGGAGCGCTGGACTGTTTGAAGGATTCTCCCATAGAAGAACCTTCTCCTTGAGGACGCATGGAAGACCAACAAGCATGGCCTTTTCCCAAGCCTGTTTAAGCAGCGTATTGAAAAAGTTGGTGCAGGAAGCACCGAGTCTTGCGGCGGTGAGGACGTCGGAGCGACGTGCGATTTCTGACAGAGGATCGTCGTCCAAGGTCTGCCAGCCCCGACGAGGAGGAGAACCGCCTGATGAATCCATGGGAGCAGCGACGAACTGTCTTCTCTTCGGGGGGAGGGGAACTGGCGAGGAGGAGATAAGAGCGTAGTAACTGCAGGGCCTCGTCCCTTCCAATTGTAGATCGTTCCTTTGCGAAGGGGTGAGGCTATTATTTACTACTAGTACTAGCATTATGGAATGTTATGGAATTGCATTACACTGTAAATAATAGCACTAGTAATAATTTTTTTGCACTAGGTAGTAGTTTTTGGCGTCGATTAAGAAATTTTGGGTATGTTTTTGCCATTTTTTGTACACGCCAGCTAGTGTCAAAAAGCGTCTTACATTATGTGATGGAGGAGTACGTACTCGTACTATAGTAGTACTAGCACTAGTTTTCTCAACTAGTCGTGCGATGTACTGTACTTCTAGTCTAGTCTAGTATAGTGCACCAGTTTTGAACTCTTGAATCTAAGGGGCAAGGAGCTACAGTTGGAAGTGGAAGGTACTACTGTTCTCTAGAACCATCGCTGTACTATCAATGCAGGGAAAGTAAACCTGCGTAGTGGCCTAGTGGGTACTCTCGGTGCTCTATTCAGCCGCTCCTCTCACGCACATAAGCAGCCTGTTTATCAGCGACGGTTACTGCGGGGGCAGAATGTTTGATTTATTTGATATAGCGAGACTAGGCTTTTCTCTTCCATTTGTGGAGGTGTAATGGATCTCGTCGAACTTTGTTAATAGTTCCTTCTTTATGAATGAGATAAAGCAAAGCTTTTGCCTCCGTTTCAAAGAAACACATCAAGAGGAATTTCTTTTATAGTAGAACCGATAATGGAGTAAAGTCCATGCGTGCAACGCCACAAGCTACAGAGTAGTAGTAGAGCACTTTACGTACAGAGCAATATTGCATAGTTCCGAATGCCCCGCCAGGCTTTTCCGGCTCCTCGGACTTAATTGGGAGGCGCTAATTTAAATATGCTACTAGCTGATGAGGAAGCTGCAAGCGAGGTGCAGCTAGGTCAAGCACGCGAGCCACGGGAAGGAAAACCCATTCACGTGGCTAGGCTATCCAGTGCACCCAGATTGTGGGGCCGCACATCCGTTTGACATCAAAACTCAAACTACCCGTGTAAAATACTGGCTCGCAGCAAAGTGTAGTACTACTTTTTTTTAAAAGGCCGTCATGCGTTCGGCCGGGATTGAACCCACAAAATGAGGTATACACTCCCGCGACCACTAGTAGTACTCGTTGGAGTACAACGCAACCTAGAATCGCCTTTTGTCGCTAGTAGCACGTACATCGTTCCTTACAAGAAACCCCTAATAATGCAAGAAACCACTAAAATGCCAAGAAACTACTACCACTTGCATACGTGGCAGACTTAAGATAAGACTACCTTATCAACCATTGTACATGCTCTAACCAACCAGCCCTACCAAGAAACGACTACTCTACAAAGTGCCGTTATAGGCACGTTTCAACCCATGGCCCTGTTTGGATACATTTGTTGTCAATCTAATCCTGCCCTCCAAACACCACTTTGGTTAGAGTTAGTTTAGGGTTAGAATCTAACTCGAACCTCTGACAGGGCCCATGTCTCCCATTAAGTCAACGCCTTCTATTCGACCGGGCGTTATGACTTGTCGGACCCACATGTCAGTCTGCACAAAAATCCCTGAGTGACCTCCTACCTCCGGCCTGTCCACCTAGTCATCCTCGGCCATGGGACACATCTACTGCCGCCGGCAGAAGGCGAGGTCAAACCGCCGGCGGTGCGGAGCCCATGTTGTGGCAGCCCGGATGCCAGCTCCGTCCGGCGCTCGCAGTCGCTAGCTAGCCAAGATAGCTCCATCCAGCTGCTTGTCTGGAAGGTTTGCTAGCTAGATTGGCACGACAGCACAGCGACTTTCTCACGTGCGATGCGCTAAGGCCAGCCATCTAGCTCGAGCGAAGGCCAGCGCGGCGGCTTGCTCACTCGTCAGTCACGCTCGGGCCAGCCTGCCAACCCGTGCGGAGGCCAGCGCGGCGTCCGGCCCGTCCGACGGTGCAGCGGCCAACTCGCTCATCACCGCCGCCACCGACGAACACACATCAGTACTGTTTGAAGTAATGTTCAGGAAAAATAATGATTTGATGGGGAATAACAGGATAGAAGGTCAGATGTGGGTCCCTCTTGTCAACGATCAAACAAAGTGTGTTGGTTTAAGCTGCCTCATTAGCACAGACGTGTGGGCCAACCCTGTCATAAATGGGTTTAAACGAACCTAATCGGTAGGAGTACTAGGTAGTATTTTTTGGCATGGATTAAGAAATTTTGGGTATGTTTTTGCTCTGTCTTGTACAATAGATTCTTCCTAGGGCTGGTTGAAAGTTGTAGTTTTTTGTTAAATACTCTACATATTGTAAGTAGGAGTGAAAGTTAAGCTTTGGAAGCCAATAAGCAAGGCTAGTTACATAGTGCATATGTGTACATGACTGAAAGTAAATATCAACCATGAGTGACTAATATCTTGATGGAAAACTCGAAACTATGGAATACTAGGAAAAAATGCATGGTTGGAAATACTAGCAATGTTCATGTCCATTGCAACGAATCATAATTAGAATAATACTTTTTCACAAACTTGGTACAAAACACTCTAATTTTGATATACATATGTCACTAGAGATATATTATGTTTCAATTACAATATATTCCTTGGGCTGTTTTGGTGAGGTCAGGGAGGGATGTGGTTGGTTTCAAGATACTAATTATGGGTTTTTCTGCAAATTGGTAGACAAGTGGGATGTTGGTGAGAAAAGGCAACAACTTACCTCACAATCGTTAGATGTAGATCTAATGGTCAGAAACAACGGATGGTAGACACACCAGCATCACCAACTTAGTCTTGTGTAGGAGTACTAGCAAGATCCGTGCATTGCACGGAACATCAAGATGCATTTTTTTATAAAACACTTGTTGTGATTGACCCATGCGGGAGTAATTCCATGTGTAAAAACTAATGATATCTCGAGAAATATGAGATAAGGTGAAGAGGAGTGGGGTGTGGTGGTGGTTGGTGGTCGGACTGAGCGGGATTGACGACGCCGGCAGCGGCCACCAGGACAGTTTGTTCCAGAGGCTTCCTTTCTTAATTGCTCAACAATGAGGTTTGTTGGAGATAAGGATGAACGAGGGAAGGCCTTGTCTGCAAATGTGGAGAGGGGTGCGGGTATCTTTTAGTTTAATTTCCATCCGTCAGGTATAGATCAGACGGTCTATATTGCAAGATGGCACACGTACCATCATCACCAACTCAGTTTTTTATAAGAGAAGAAATATAAGTATGGAGATACAAACGTATTATCGATACTTGCTTCCATAAACAAGAATCTACATTCTATTCAATGCCTCGGCATGTGGGACCTTAGCATAATGACTTCTTGACTGTGTAAAGCAAAGATTTTCCCGTCGCTGACAAGGAGGGGGTGACAGCGGCGTGCTTTTTGGCTTGCTCTAGTCCTAGTAGTCATACTAGGTGGTCTAAGCATGTGTAGATTTATTCTTTTTCACGTCTCGTGTTCGCCGTACTGCCACGACTATTGATGAATAGACGGTAAGTTATTCATGGGGAAACCCTTGTTGAGCGTGTTTGCGAGAGAGAGAGAGAGACAGTGTGCATGTGTGATTTATTAGAGACTGAGGCAATGATAACTGATTCTTTGTGTCTATGTGTGTGGAGGATAGAGAGAGACATGTACATGGGGCTTTGTGTTGTGTAGCGTGGAGACACATATACATAATTAGAGAGTGAGTGTTTTAGATACACATGCGGACATGGGGAGAGATGAGGATCCAGATAAATGGGTGTTTGTGTGTGTCTCTGTGTGTTTGTGCATGCGTTTGTGTGTGAGAGGGAGAGAGTGTATGTGGAGTAGAGAGACCACTGATGATGTAAACCTAGTATAAGGGAAGGGGGATTGGTGTGACATGTGTAGTAGTGGGATAGCACTGGTGCGGGCGGGGGGAGCAGACTATTTGGAAGAGACATCGAGTGTGTGTGTGGGAGAGGGGTGTGAGAGCGAGAGAAAGAGAGAGCTAACGACGGAGAGAGAGAGAGAGGAAGAGAGGGGGCGAGAGGGGTCGTTTGTGTCCATAAATGGTGTATAGATAGGGAGACAATGTTGATGTTGTCCGAAATTGGCCTATGAACGGAGACGCAAGGGAAGCGAGTCATCGTGTGTGTGATAGGGACTTCATGAGAGATCTAGAATAGATGGTGTAGAGAACAATGTGTGAAATCAAGAACGATTATACATTAGGGAGCTATGCAAAGACTCACAACATATATGTATACAGGGAAGGAGCTGGGGCGGGTCCGCATGTGGGAGAGATAGAAAGAGGAGAGTGGTGCACAAGGAGACAAAGTGTGCTTGTTTGCGGTGGGGGTGGTGTGTGAGGTGAGTGCGCGAGAACCACATAACTAGGGAGATAGACATTTGGGGGCGATGTTTTGTGTGTATGGGAAATATACACTCTACATAGTGCGTGTGCTTGGGTAAGAGAGATAGTGGGAGACCTAGAGAGTGAGGGAAGAGATGTGTTCATGCCCGAGAGACAAAGTGATAGAGACCTATGTTGGGGTCCGGACTTTACAAGAGAGAGGGATGTTAATGTGCTTGTGTGTTGGTGTTTGGGGGAGAGAACGACTTCTCTATGTGTGTGTGTGTGTGTGTGTGGTGGTGGGGGGGGGGGTGACTTCAGATAAAGAGTGAGGTGTCTATATTTGAGGGACTTTAGCGTAATTGAGATACTGTGCACTCATGGTTGATCAATTTGTTTCATAGTTTGTACTATGAGATAACGATACTTTTGAACATGCGTGATATACCTTGATGTATCAGAATTACAAACCTAAGATTGGAATTTTGCAATTCGACTCCATCATTAGCTTTTGTAATTCATTTAAACGGAGGTACAGTTTTTAAGCCGGGATTTCGTGATTTCAAATTCATATATCAAACCTAGAGATATACACATACGAGCATGTTCAAACTTTATAATCATCCACTTTATTCATACACATACACATTTTTTGCTTTTGTCATCATATTTAGGATAAACACATTTGGAATTTCATTTGAATTGGACCGTATGATGGTATTTGCTTGTAGTAGCTCAATGATTCATATTTGAATTTAATGGACAATCTAAGTCTCGAGTTGGAGACATTGATTTTCAAAACTTGAACATTTTTTTTGCGTGCAAGACAAACAAATTGTCGGCCATGATACCATAGTCAGCCGTACGAGAGAAGAATACTTATAATTTTAGGCGCCAAAATCTTTCAAACTTCCCGCTCACATAGAAATATCACGCGCCCGAAAGTCTAGCCCTGCGATATTCCTGTTTTACCCCTGCCACATGAACGGAAATGGGCTGCTTTGGTAACTCCATTGTTTTCCCCTCTTTGCCCCCAACATTATTCCCCAGAGCCCCTCCCCTTCCCCTCCCCGACCCCCCAACCACGGCAAGTGGTCGAATCTAGTCCTCCGCCGCAGCGGTGGACCTCACACCCCGCTGGATCTACCTTCCGCACCTTGGAACCCCCAACTGCCAACTCACCACTTCACCGGAGCCGCTTCAGCGACTGGCTTGTCCATCGCTCTAGATCTCCTTGACTGCCATCATGGTCCAACGCACTGGATCTGCTTAACCGACAGCCTCGTCAACCACAGCGTAGGCCCTTCACTAGTCCCTCGTCCGCCCCTGCACTGGCCCTTCATACAAGCCCTCGTCCGCCGCAACAGATCTGCCTCACCGAAAGCACTGTACAACGCGCCCGCTGAAGCCTTCGTCCACAGCACAGGACCCGCTCCACGGACGCCATGTTCAACTCCACCGGCCCTACTTTACCGACGCCGTAGCCTCATCAGGTTATTTCGATTTGTACTCCTTCAGTTATTCTCTTTATCGTGCAACTGTTCACTTACCACAGATGAGCTTTCTTGTATGTCGACAGGCACCGCAACCGTAGCACCAGCGCCACTTCAGTGACGGCGACAGCCAGCCCAAACTCAACCGCAACACGAGCACTATCGACGATCCTTAGCTATCAAGTATGACAATGATACCCATACGCCACCGAGAATCAGGTGCTATTATCCAACGGCCGGCGCCTACGTTCACTTTCCTAGCATAAGCACCGCACCTTTGAATTTCTTCAGGGCATCATTCAGTTTTTCATGAGACGCGTTATTCTGCTTGCACCTGTAGGGCCATACTTCTGGCAGTGAACATGTTACATGTGCTAAATTACATACCAGTGCACATATAGTTAATATGCTTTAGTTTTATTTTGATGCCACCTGTTGGTTCCATCAGACTGCTTAATGTTCTCTAGGCTTAATTACACATCAGCAAACTAGTATGTGGTTCCGCTGCTTTTTGTTCGCTTTACCCTACATTTTCTGATGCTAGCTATTACATTACTGCTCCGAGCCTCTGTTCATAACATGTTTGTGTGTTCTTGATCTTCCCAAGTTGCATGACTAATTTGATGCTTCTATTAATTATGGAGCTGCCAACCCCATCAAGCAAAATATTTGTTCTTTTGGGGCTGGCACCTCGAACAAGCATAAAAATAGAGGGAAGCAGATATATTGTCGTGTATGCACACACCCTTCTTTAATTAGTTTAGATGAACCATTGATGATGAATTCGGACCAGTGCATGCGATTAAAATTAATTTTACCTAAATAGAGGGTGCAGAATAAACTACAACAACTAGATTTGCAACCACGGGATGCTGACGATATCTTCAAAGAACATTGCAACAACAGCGAGGCTTCATAGCAACATATGGTAAGCCAGTGTGTTTTGTACATGTGAAATGTAATGCGAGTGGGATGCTTTCTTGGCTTGTGCCCTCAACCTATAATCATACCGAATTACAAATAGTTCAGTTGTCTGCTTTGCTATATTGCTTGATTCGAATGCTTGTTTGTTGTTATGCTATACCTGAGTTGGCCAATATGTCAGCAATGCCTGGTGTACTATCATAAAGAAATTCATGCCTATTTCATTTGAGTCCTTAAATTTTCCTCTCAACTTCATCACAAGACTGTCTTCATAGTTTATATGAGGCCACACTGTTAAGTGCTTTCTCAGAATATTTCAACTGCTTAGATGCCTTGGCAACTTAAATATAGCAGTGGTACACTCCCTTTCAACTAGGGATGTCAACTGGGTCCCGTTTAATCCCGATTAAAGTCCAGTAGTGGTATGATAGTTCAAAAGAGTTTTTTGTTTTTTGAGGAAAATGAACTAGGGAGGTAGCAAAAACTAACAAGATGGCACTGGCGGATGTCGTTTATTTGCCACTTACATCCCTAGTTTCATCGTACCATTTTAATTTCTATTCGGCTGATGCTGCTTCGAACCATTTGAATGTAGTTTGCCATGCTCGGCAATAATTCGTCCATCGTCTACCATGTAAGCTTACTGCCTGGATCATACGATAACTATCTCTTACTTATGTCCAGCAGAAACCTTTCAGGATGCCGTTCATACTAGGACACAATGTACAACCCCAGAATCTATTTGTGTAAGAAGTGCGCCATCCATGTTACCAGATGGTAGCAGTTTAGAGGCAACACCGCCGGAGAGCAGTCTGAGCACATATATTATATTGCTTGAGGCTCTACTAGAGGCAGAAAGAGATGGTGTGGCTGCCATGAATGAGGTAATATTTATCTTGAGGCTGGAAATTACGGAATTAGCGGCACGCATTATGCAAGAAACCCAAGAATTGGAGGAAGTAAGAATGTTGCATTTGAAGACGGAGGAGGTCCTACTATTTCTGTTATCTGAAGCCCAAGGTAATCCCAGTTCTTCTTTAGATACCAGTTGAAATTGTCATTAGATTATTCTACTTGCATGTTGTGTCGTGTCTCTGAATGGATTATATTGCAAGACCGCCTATGTTGTCCATGTGTTGTAATGATCCGAATTTTTTAGGCGAGGTAATCCTCAGTATTTGTATGATTGACATAAGGTGAACTGTTTTTCGTGTGAGCATATTGTATTGGATGAAATAACTGTTTGACTCAGAGTGTATCCAACCTACTGGATTCGAAGATCACGGCATTTCTAAATCATAATCACATATAAAGGTGGAATAAATCTTTATTGTTGTTTTGAAGAAATAAATAACAAACCATATAATTATCTGTGGATATTCGTAATCGAATACAAATTGGATTTGAATTTAGTTTGCTAGGGCCCAGGGCAAATGTGAATGCTAATTCTCCCAAGTTTTGAACGAAGTGGCTAAACACCCACTATAATTTGTGGGCTGCCCGAAGCAAGTGTTTGCGAGATGGAAATTACTGTCTACCCCTGACACTTGACATCCTTATCGACTGGATTTACACTGCTGTCGATAGGGGTAGACTAGTAACTTCAATCAGACGTGACACGACGGCCTCTAAGCCCATTCAGACACGGTGGGCGCCAAACGTGGGCGGCAAAACACATTTGATTCAAGCTCGTCCGAAAGACATGTGTCTCTTCCTCCATTTCCCCATTCATACACGGTGGGCGGCAAAACAAATTCTCCTCGTCCGAAATCGATGTAGGCTAATATTTTAAATAGGGGCAGATGTGTAACTTCCATCGGACGTGACACAACCGCCCTACCTGTCAGCCCCATTCATACACCGTGGGCGCCAACCGTGGGCGGCAAACCACCCTCTCCTCGCCCGAAATAGTTACCGGCAAATATTTGGGAGATGCGAGATTACCGTCCTATCCCCAACCGACGCGATGTCCGAAATTTTAAACAGGGGATAAGTTTGTAACTTTCCCCCATTTCAGAGATGCGCGTCCCAAAGTTTGAGATCCCCCCTCCATTTCCCCATTCATACAACGTCGGCGACACGACAACCTCTACACTGCGGCCAGCCTCCTCCGTCCGCCACCCCATCCTCCACCTTGCCGGAGCCGCTACCCCTACCCCCTCATCCACTGCAACAGATGGACGTCTCTCATCCACGGCTCTGGATCAGGATCGTTTCATCGCCTCCTCTCGCTTCATTGGCGCCGTCGTCCACCTTTCCGTTGCCGCTCCTACGACAGCCTCGTCCACGGCAACAACATATATCCCCCGACCCGGACGTTTGCCGTCTAAAGTCTTCTTCCCCGCCGTCGACAGCCATCGCACCCGCAGCACCCTCAACGTATCAGCATAGGCCTACACGGCGTCGCAAGAGAGGTGGTACTTTTCCGTATGTGCTTAAGTTATTGATCTCACCCGGAAAATAGATCGTAATTTGTTTACTGTACTTTTCTTGTCCGTACCAAATCGTAATGGCTAGTTGAAAGCAAACATTGGTTGCGAAGTAGCATTGTCTGGTTTGCACTTTTAGATCCGCCATGGCACGGGCACTATACTCGTAAAGCTTATGGTTTCCCCCTTTATATTCACTACCATAATCGTAGGTGCTTCGTGTCGTGCTAGCACTGCTCCTCAAGACCTCAACCCAAAGCTTACGTGTTGAAATACGAATCCGATATGATGCTCATATCACTAAAACAGAGAATGTTTAATTGGTCACCTAATGTTCCTATATTCGTTTCGAAAAGCATGTGCACCACCCACTGGTCCAGCTAGTTCCACTTTCCTGATTTTTCTGTTGATGCTTAGGGTTTTCCCCTTTTATCTACTCTACTATGATCTGCGTAGGTGCTTTCTGTCGTACTAGCATTACTCCACCCTTCAAGCTAAACAACACAACACTCAGAATTTGAAAGCTTAGTTGTTCAAATATGATTGTGATACGATACTGATATTAGTTAACCAACACATTTAGTTGGTTAGCTAAAGGTCCCATTTGAGTTTCCAAATGCACGTCGCGACATATAGAGAGACAGCATAATCACATTTCTTTGTCACTTGTTGACCGTACTTTCTTCTCCATACCAAATCTTAGTTGTTATTTCAAAGCAAACATCAATTGCTAACTACCCTTTGCGCGGTTTGCAGCTTCAGATCTGCCATCCTACTGCCTCGGTCAACACTGTACTCATCATGTTTATGTTTTCCCCATTTTATGATGACCACAATCAGCCTACGTGGTTCGTGTCGTAATAGCACTGCTCCACCCATCGAGCTAAATAAGCTTAGTTGTACAAATTCATATCTGATATTATTTTGATATTTGTAAAACTGAGAGATGTTTAATTGGTTAGCTAAATGTTCCTACTCTAGTTTCGAAATGCATGTGAGCCACATATGGAGAGACCGGAAAGAATAGTATTTCTCTGTGCACTCTGGTTCATCATGGGTGGCCAATCAACATTGTATTGAAAGACTTGTAATATCTTCAATCTTCTTGCTCTTCTGCTATTCTTTAAGATGATACTTTTCTCTTGCGGTCGACTGGTCAGTTCGAGTTGTTCTCCCTTAGTATATGTTGAATCTGTCAGGTCAGGTCGACTTGTTCTTCTTTACTATATGTTGAAGCTGTCATCTGCAAAGTGTCATCACTTCTGGAGCTCTCATATTTTGAGTAGTTGGCCACATTATATTAATGCACACAACAAATTACAGCATGCATGGCATCTTTTACAAGAATTGCAGAGATAGCACAAAGGGGTTTATAGGGAGGCAGTATTGGATTAGAATCACTTCTGCATTACAAAAAAAATCTCACTTGTTTTTATGTTTTCATGCATGTCAGATATTGAACATTATCAAAATGAATATGAGAATGGGCGCACAAGAGGAATATTGCAGAACGATCCACTGGCTAACAAACTTGGCATGGTGGAGGATTGCCTATCTTATTTACCCATCAAGGTGCTTGCTCTAACTTTTAAAGTTGTATTGGTCGCACATATTTTGCATCTGACCTCTTGCATTACTTCTACTTTATTACACCATCTGCTTAGTTTAAGCATCATATAAGAGTATATGCCATACCTATCCATTTTTCGTACCTATTCCATGTGTCGTCACACTATGTTTTTCCAGTCAAATGTTGTTCTTTCGTAATAGATGTCCAAAAGGAAGAGGGTGAGTGCAGATCCTCAAGGAGTACAAACTAGGTCTTTGGAAAAGGTAGTGATACCTATTAAATCAGATAGATCAGCAACCACAGAAAACACAGGCCCAACTGTACCACACTTTACCCCTACTCCAGTGGCCAAACCCCTATTAGAACTACTGGGAGCCCAGCATCAGGTACTCTCTATGATATCAATTCAAAATTTGAACTCCTAAATTTCTGCTTGTGCCTTACCTTCTCTCTTGTATGAAAACTAATTTCAGATGAATCTCCTTGCTCAAAGGATCATACGATCTCAAAACAATAATAGGCTCTGCATTGCTCTTGTTAGTATCTCTCTCCCTTTTGCCTTGTAACGCTGTAGTTAATTAATTGCTATTTGATTATGTATCATCAGCCTGCACCTTTCCTTCATTATCCTCTGTTTCTTCCAATATTATTTGATCTATATTTACGCTTTGCAAAATGTAGAATAATGGCAACGCTTATAAAGGATTTTCTTTGGGGAATTTATTGAATTATCCTTCCATCAACATGGAGAAGGGCTTTGTCCAGCCCGTGTTAACATGTAATGTAAGTTCATCCATCTCAAGCCTTCAAACTTTGTTCTAGTGTAGGTTTGGATAGGCATCATTTCCTCCACTGCTGTTTGCTTTGCTGTTTACATCTGATTGGATGTTTGCAACAACTACCAGTTTCGAATTGTAGTTGTAAAAACATGTTCCTTATGCAGAACAGATCCATTTATTTGCTTATATAATTGTGAAACCTGTTACATGTCTCCTTGTTTCTCTTTCAGAATCGTATCTCTTACGCCAGGCAGAACTTTAGGGAAGATAGTGAGCCAAACCATATTGAGGATAGTGAGATGACCCCAAGGTCCTGTCTTGATGAAGACAGTGAGTTGAAGCTACTCACCAGCAGGTGTGAGACAACCTCTGTGCAGTCGCTGCCTCAATCAGTTCGACTTCTTTAGTCTCAACTTAAAGCGGAAAGGCTTGCTTCAGCTCAGCTCCGACTTGAAGTCAAAGATGCAATGAAGATGTCAGAGGACTGCCGTGCGCACCATCATGCCATAAATCTAGTGTTGATGCATCTATCATTGACACAACTGAGCTCTACTCATCTTGTTCTGCTATTTGGGCGGCCCAACCTGGCTAGGCCTAGGGCCTTCTGAAGTGCTCTCAGTTTTGTATATTCTTTTGTCGGCTCGTTTATTTGCACTGGTGGCGAACTTTGATGCCCAGTGGATGTAATATGTGTGATAGCCGTGATAGCCTATCGTAAGTTGCTTGCTTATTTATTTCCTTGTTGTCTTGTTTATTTGTTTGATTGTAGTCATTGCAGTTCTTTTTCTGCGGTTTTCTAGTGATTGCAATAACCTATTTTTGAAAACTAGGCCACAATAACCATGGGCTAATATTTACTGTAGTGACACTGGGCCTCCTACGGGCCGTAGAAACAGTGGGCCTTCTATGGGCCGTAGAAACAGTGGGCCTTCTACAGGCCGTAGAAACAATGGGCCTTCTACGGGTCATAGAAACAATGGGCCTTCTATGGGCTGTATCATCAATGGGCCTTATACGGGCAGTATGATCGATTGGCCAAACATGGGCCAATAACAGGCCGCATTATGGCCATAAACGGGCTAGAGTTGGAATTGTCCATTCATGGGCCGACCATAACGGGCCATCGTTAATAGGCCATATTTGATGACGCTATGAAAACGGCCCAACGTATTAACGGACCACTAATGGGCCGACTGTAACCACGGGCTGAATTTGGACCACAAGCAGAAAATGACAGTAACGGGCCTTAAGTAAACGAATGCTGGAAATGAGCCCCAGAATAAATGGGCTCTGAGAAGGCTGGAAGATAACATGGGCTGGAAAAGGCCCAACAGAATAACGGGCCGTTAATGATTATAAAGTGATACATTGTTCATTACGCGCCAGTTTCACCACGGGCCGTTAATGGGTGTAAAGTGATACACTGTTCATTACGGGCAAGTTTCATCACGGGCCGTTAATAGGCCAAGAGTTACATAGGGCCTCATATGGGCCGAAAGACGTCATGGGCCATACATGGGCCAGAAGTGAAAATGGGATGGAATCATATTGGATGGCCCAGATGACACTACTGGGCCTAATTCGTATAGGGTGTAACGGGCGTTGGGTTAGCAGGCTGTAAATGGGCTATATGCGAACAGGCCGTTAACAGTCTTTACATGGGCCAGCCCGCCACCTTTTGACCAAGTCAAATGGGCCGGCCTTTTCACAAGAATGGGCCTCTGTTGGGTCATGCCACGTGTCGACGTATCATAGGTTGTCGGCGTTCTGGGAATGAGGGTACCCAGACTTGCCTGTCTGCGGCCTGCGGCATGGCTCAAGGACTGTGGCCCAGTACGACCCATCTTCGTCAGCACATGCTCAAGACCCTCGCGAGGGGCCAAGCCTCGCGGGGCGGATGACAGGAGGCTTCCTCAGGCACGGTCTCGTCAGGCTGGCCCGCATGGAGGCGGAGAGATCAAGGCGGGGTACCTCACAAGGTGCCCGTGATGCAAGCCATGACGACCAAGGCCAGGCGGGCGCCAGGCGGGTGCCGGCCTGCGCAGAGTCCTTGTTTCCTCTTTGGTGCAAAGGGGTCAAGCACAGGCAAAGGTATCAAGCAAAGGCAACCATTTCAGTGCAACAAGACAAAGACCAGCAGGACGGCAGAATGAAGGTCATCGTGGAGCCCAAGCCGGCGTCATCGTCAGGGTCTTTGCCAGGCGAGGACCAACTTTAGTCAGGATCAGTGTACTAGATGTTCTCCTTCAAAATGGCCAATTGTTGGTGCCCTTCCCGCTCAATATTTGGGAAGAGGCCCGGGGCCTTCGCCTATAAATAGGACTAGCCACCCACAGGGTAGAAGGATCGGATCCGCATCGAGAGCACAAGGATAGAAAGATAGAGAGAGAGAGAGAGAGAGAGAGAGAGAGAGAAGCGACTGAAATCCCCCTAGCAGTTCATCGCACCAACCAAGAACAGACCCTCACGAGGCTGTTCTTCCATTGTACTATTTCTCATCAGCCCCAAAGGTAATCCACCACACCACAAACTGGAGTAGGGTATTACACCACAATGGTGGCCTGAACCAGTATAAATCTCGTGTCCCTTGTGTTGTTCTTCGTGTAGTTTTAGATCCTGGCGAGGCGGTGAGACATGGGTAGGCAGGAGGTGTGATCTCTGCGTGCACCCCAGTGTTCGAACCTCAAGGGTCTGCCGGAACCCGAAATCCGACATTTGGCGCGCCAGGTTGCGGTGTGCCGGAATCTGCCTTCCGTCGCCTCGTGTTTCACCGCCCGTCCCATCCATGTCAGACGCACGTCGCGCCCGCGCCGAGCGCCGGGCTTCTCTCGCCACTTGTGTCGCCCAGACGGCCCCCGTCGGCGGGGGCCCCCGCCGTTCCCCGTCGCCTGCCGTCAACGCCGCCACCGGCCCGGCGGGGAACGAACAGCAGGCGTCGTCCCTGCATCCTTCAGTGCGGCGAGAAGGCCACACCGCCACCCCGTCCCTGACTCCGGCCAGCTCCTCGTCCCACGCCCGTTGCCCTCCAGCGGAGCGCACGCCGCGCTGCTCCTAGCGCGGGAGTTCCTGCACTACCGTCCCGTCGACGACCTCTACAACGAGTGGCTCGCCCGCATCACCGAGCTCGTCAGCACTGCTGGGGGCTCCCCTGCACCATCCCTCTCACTGCACCGCGCCCCGCCCTGCGCGGGCGACGAAGCTCCCGAGGCGGCTCAGCCGCCTCCCCCTTAAGAAGGCGCCTTGGCCCCAAGGCGCGTGGCCCCTGGGCGGAACCCACTCCATTCGGCGCCAGCACAGCAAGAGAAGAGCTGCCAAGAGATCCCTCGTCCCCAAGAGGCCGCCCGTGTGCTCTCTCCACTGGCTCGGCACGAATGCGCTCTTGCTCCAGTGCATCAAGACCCCGCGCTGCAGCTGGCTGCAGCGCACAGAGACCCGCAAGATCAAGCTCTTCATCACCAAAGGGCTCCCGCGGCCACTGCAGGCTGTCGTGCCTTCTCCACCGAGCTGCGCAGCGTGGCCTGGCCGGGCAAGTTCAAGCCAGACCTGCCCCCGCGCTATGATGGTACGACTGACCCTGCAGAGTTCCTCCAGCTCTACGAGCTGGGCATCGAAGCCGCCAACGGGGATGAGAAGGTCATGGCGAACTGGTTTCCCATGGCGCTCAAGGACGGCGCCCGCACCTGGCTCCTGAACCTGGCTCCTGGGACGAGCTGCGCACCCGATTTATCGCCAACTTCCAAGGCACCCGCGACCGGCCCCAGGCCATGAGCGACTTGTGCCACATCAAGCAGCAGCCGGGAGAGACCCTGCAGAAGTTCATCCAGTGCTTCAATAGTGCTCGACTTAAGATCCCCAAGGTGTCTGAGGAGGTCATCATCTCAGCCTTCTCCGACGGCGTGCATAACGTCAAGATGAAGGAGGAGCTCGCGATCCATGAGGACCTGTGCACCTCCCTGGAGCTGTTCAATATGGCGACCAAGTGCGCTAGGGCTGAGGAAGGGCGCCTTTCCCTCCTCGAGCTGCCAGCTACCGACCCAGAAGAGAAGAAGCCCAAGGCCAAGGAGGTGCAGCGCAAGGGGGCTGCCGTGCTTGCGGCAGAGCCGGACACCAAGCGAGGCAGGTATCCGCCTGAGTCATCCAAGGGCAGCCGGTACTGCGTGTACCACGACCTCCACACTCACAACACCAACGAATGCCAAGAGCTCAGGGCCGTACGAGATGTGCGTGCCGGCCGACGCCCCGAGCGCAGCGTCCGGGGCTATGGCCGAGGAGGAGGAAGAGGTGGAGGACGACGGGAAGACCGTGGCCCTCGCCAAGGGTGGCGTGACCGACCTCGCGAGGACCGCTGGCAGGGCCAGCCTCGTGAGGGAGGTTGGAGGGACCCACCTCGCGAGGGGGGTTGGAGCGATCGGCCTCACGAGGATCGCCCACAAGGCAACGCGGGCCTCCCTCCTCTGCCACCATAGCCAAGGAGGAATGAAGACCATCACCAGGACGAGGGGTCTGGAGGCTTCCAAGAGCCGCGCGCAATCGCTTGCATCTTGGGCAGCGCTCAAGCCCCGGCCTCTCAGTGCATCTTCAAGCAGTTTGCTCGCGAAGTGAATGCAGTCCTCCCCAAGCTTGAGGCCACACGCCCTCTCAGATGGTCAGCGTGTGCTATCATGTTCAACTCAGCGGATCAGCTCAAGTGCGCGGCCACAGCAGGAGTCCTCCCAATGCTTTGCTCCCCAATCATCAACAATTTGCAAGTCACCAGGACCCTCATCCATGGCGGAGCAGGGCTCAATGTCCTATCCGTCGAGACGTTCAACAATCTCCAAGTGCCATACAATCAGTTCCAGCCAACCATGCCTTTCTCGGGAGTCACTGATGGTTCCACGGTTCCGATAGGGCAGGTCCGCCTTCCTGTTACCTTTGAGAAGCGCGACAACTACAGCACCGAGCTCATTGACTTAGACATCACTCACATCCGCCTGCCGTACAATGCTATCCTCAGGTACACAGCCCTGGCCAAGTTCATGCCCGTAACCCATCACAGCTACAATGTCCTCAAGATGCCAGGAAGCGGTGGAGTCATCACTGTGCCTTGTGAAGAGAGAGACGCTGTGTGTTCTCTGGAATGTGCTTTCCAAGCTGCATCGATTGAAGACCCAGATCACAGGAACGGGAGACTTCCCGAGGCTGCTCCTAAGAAGAAGAAGACATCGCCTGGCCCGACCCCTCGGGAGGCAGGCCCCTTAGGGCCCGCGCCTATTCAGGGGGCACCTCCCTCTGTCGCATAGGAAGGCGCGCCCGTCGCCCTCCTCGAGAAAGGCTCGGGGGCTCTCTTCTGGAGGGCCATCGACTTTGCTAAGATCACGAGGGAGGCGCTCGGGCACCACTTGGAAGCGTGCTTCAACGCACGTTTCCCTCAGGAAGGAGCAAGGCAAGGAGGGCCAAACCCTCAGGAATTCGTCAGGGAGATCATCAGGGAGCTGCAGGAGTCAAGAGTTATGAGTGGCAGCCGCCGCTTGCCCGCCGTAGCTCCCCATCCAAGCGAGGATGGTGGGTTGCGCGTCTGCATCGACATACCAGGACTCAACCGAGCCGCCTCTCAGGAGCGCCTCTGGCCCTCACGCATGGGGCGCTGCGAAGGTCCACCCCACAGCTATGTCCGCATGCCTTACGGCCTGCCGAACGTGGCTGCTATGCATCAGCGCCTCATGAGGAGCATCTTGGAGGCTCAGGCGGTTAGGCATTCCGCAGTCCTGGCGGAGATGGAGATGGTCCGTGAGGAGCCGCCAGCGCCACAAGAGCCTCCCGAGGCCCCTGGGCCTGGGGGCTCGTGAAGATCGTCTCCGGCAGCGCACATCGTTCGCTACTTCAGCATCCCTCCATGTTCAGCATCATCAGGTGACATCCTTCGAGTTTCATTTTCAGTTGGGAGCGCCCCCCAGGGCTGCATCATTGCCAGGCCGCGTGGGTCCGTCCCTGCGGCATGTATCCCTTTGGTTCATGTTTTCAGCTTACTTTATCGGGGTTGCCCCTCGGGCTGCATTATCCCCAAGCTACCCGGGCCAGACCCGGTGGCATGCATCCCTCTCGCGTTTATTCGGGTCGTGCGTTTGACCCACCATGATCGTTGTTTGATGCCTGCCTATGGCACCCTTTTTTCTTCATGTCGGCCGCTTGCACATTAAAGGTGGGGTACCAGAGCATCGCGACTCATGGGCTCTTACTGGCTCTCCAGCCCTCACCCTCTGGCCTTGTCCACGGCATCACGACCTGGCATACTAGCGACGGCTGAGACCGGTCGAGGGCCGGGACCCGAGGACGTAAAGCGCCGACATCTAACCAGATTTGCAGTGACACATTACAAGTAAAGGCCCAGAGCCAGGCGCAACCCGCATTGAGGTAGGGCCCCGTGAGTCCTGCGCTGGCTCACGGGTACCCAGATACACCTCGGCAGGCCCTATCGTGCCAGCCACGTGTCAGGGCGGGGCTGTACACGCCCCGGGGGTTCCTCCCGGAGGGGAGCCCCCTCCCATGCACCAGTGGAAGCAACATGCTCCCTGCTGGCTGACGACACTGCCGAGGAGCGGCTATGCCTGTACACAGACGGAAGCGCTATGCTCCGTGCTGGTGATAAACAACTGAGGGTGGCCCCCGGCCGCATCAACCTCAGGGAGCCCAGAGCTCAATGTCTGACCTCATCGTAACGCCTTCCCTCGGGAGTGCCGCGCGAGGGGGCTGGGCACGGGGGCTACACCTGGGTCACGCCTAGGCGCACGCCACCCAGCCAGGCCCCTCGGGCCTGGTTCGTTGCACGCCTCTCCACGAGCGGAGCTAATGTACGAAGGCCGTTTGAACATCAAAGGGGGACTCCTGAGCATCGCGACTCAGGAGCCTAACTGGTCACGTAGCCCCTCACCCCTTAGTTCCGAAAGGCTAACGGCAGTTGAGGTATGCGCGGGGCCGGGCTCTGCCGACGTAGAAAGGTAAATTCACCCATACATTTCACCTCCCTACTTGCTGTTCGTGCGTCAAGGGGGACTCCTGAGCATCGCGACTCAGGAGCCTAACTTGTCACGTAGCCCCTCACTCTTTGGTCCCGTCCTGGTTTCCGGTCGGGGCTAACGGCGGCTGAGGTATGCGCGGGGCCGGGCTCTGCCGACGTAGAACACAAGCAAGTAGGAAGGAAAAACGCAAATCTCAAGGAATTCGAAAGCAAATATTACAGTCCATAGAGTACTTTGACAATGCCAAACACAAGTTTAAACGCCTCCATGAGGCAAGATGCATGTTGCAGGAATTAAAAGCAGGACGGGAGCCGCGAAGGGGTCACTTTCTGGCAGCGCCATCGCTGTGACGGAGCTGCGCTGGGCGACTTCGCCTCGTGGAGCCTCAGGATCGGCGGCGCCTCGCTTTGGCTTGGTGCTGAAGGCCCGGAACTTCGCCAGCAGAGCCTCCGCATGGCCCTTCACGGCCTCAGCAGCGACGGTTGAGCCCGCTCGAGGGCCGGGACCTGAGGATGTAGAGCACGAGGGGGAGCAAAGGCGAGACGGAAGAGGCACGTGGGGACCTCGCCAGGCAACTCCTCGGCTGTCAATGCGCGGGCTCGGCGCCGCGCCAAGGAGCGGTTTCTGACCCCCGAGATAAGTCATCCACCGGAAACACTAGCTATCGCAGGACCAACCTTGCACCTTATGAAGTTCCATTTTGGCGACGTTGCGCTTCTTTCTCACCGAGCGATGGCTGCTTGAGCGCTAAAGGGGACCTCCTGAGCATCGCGACTCAGGGGCTCTTACTGGACCCTGAGCCGCTCACCTCCTGTCCTTGACCACGGCATCGCAACCTGGCATACCAGCGATGGCTGAAGCCTGCCTTGGGACCGGGATCTGTTAGTGCAGAGCGTCAAGTCCTCGCGAGGTTCGAAAGGAGGAACTAAGCTAAGATGGGACGAGCATCCCTCACCACATCATGATAAGGATCATATTAACAAATGGAACTACAAGCACTTACAAACACCCGCAGGGTGTGTTCTTCGATTCCTCGCAGGGAACAAAAGGAGCAAATCCTAAAGAGTGTTAACTATGCGCGCCTCCGCAAGAGACGCCATCATCAACAATGGGCCGTTAGCCACCAGCGCCAACCCCATATGGATCAGTGGCGATGGCGGCCTGACGAGCCCGCCCTGCTCCGGGAGCGACGCAAGCTCGGGGGTTCATACCTGTCGTCGCTCGTCCCCGGGGTCGCGAGGAGCTCGGCGGAGTCGCTGGATCCTCCAACACCTCCGTTACCCGAGGAGCTGTTGGGGAAGCGGTTGACGAGCCTAGTCCTCACCGCGGCAGGGCTCCGGCCGCCTTTCTCAGGGCAGCACTCCAGCCGATGTCCCTCCGCGTCGAAGTCCTTGAAGAACATCAGGGAGACGCCGTCGTACTCGAGGTGGATTGTGAGGGCGCCACTCGTCCTGCAGACCCAGGCGATCACGCCCCACCCATGGGTCAGGTAGACCCTGCCCGGAGCTACGACCTCGACCTCCGCTTCGGTCGCAGGGGTACTGCAGTTGGCATGCTACAGCCAAAGCTCGATAGGGCCCCTCGGCGGAATCTCGAAGGCGAAGGAAGGAGGGAGGCGAATCCAGGACTGAGGAGGCATGGCGGCGTGAAGCACGAGCTCACGGAAGAGCCTTCGGCGTGAACTCCTGGAGGAACGACGTGCACCGCCGTGACCCGCGGGCGGGGACGGCGCCTCTGGCGATGCCGCTCGGCGCCAGCACCTTCAGGGCCTTCAATCCGGGCATACAAGGGCAGTGGGAATCCCGGCGGCGGCCGCTCGAACCATGGCCTCGACACCTCCTGCCAATCACCCCCTTCCCCGTGGCCAGAGACGAGCCATTTCTTCGGAGGAAGCGGGACAGGACCCTCTCGGGGGGCCTTCCCCTTATCTTCGGCAGAAAACCAATGGATCGGTGCCATTGGCGTAGGGAGGAGCGAGGACGAAGAGGAAGACGAAGAGTAGCGGGAAGAGATGGACTGGAAGGGCTCATGCCGTTCCGTACATATAGCCGAGGGAGGCCAACAGTCGACTCCCACGATCACAGGTAATCATGACCAGATTTGCATGCAGGGACTTGTCAATTCGTGCAGTTACCGAGGCATCATGGGGGATCCAGGACGCCCACGTCCAATCAACCGCCGCGCGGCGCCCATGGCCGCAGGCTATTGGGGCCCGCGTCTCTTCGCACCTATTTCTTCGCTTCTCTGCTAAGCCAAGTCCAAGCGCGCCTTGGGCCCGGGGGCTACTGTCGGCATTCTGGGAATGGGGGTACCCAAACTTGCCTACCTGTGGCCTGCGGTGTGGCTCAAGGAGTTGCCCAGTACGACCCATCTTCGTCAGCACATGCTCAAGACCCTCGCGAGGGGCCAAGCCTCGCGGGGCGGACAATAGGAGGCTTCCTCAGGCACGGCCTCGTCAGGGTGGCTCACGAGGAGGCGGAGAGATCAAGGCGGGGTACCTCATGAGGTGCCCGTGACGCAATCCATGACGACCAAGGCCAGGCGGGCGCCGGCCTGCGCAGAGTTCTTGTTTCCTCTTTGGTGCAAAGGGGGCAAGCGCAGGCAAGGGTATCAAGCAAAGGCAACCATTTTGGTGCAACAAGACCAAGACCAACAGGACGGTAGAACGGAGGTCATCGTGGACCCCAAGCCAGCGGCATCGTCAGGGTCTTTGGCAGGCGAGGACCAACTTTAGTCAGGATCAGTGTACTAGATGTTCCCCTTCAAAATGGCCAATTGATGGTGCCCTTCCCGCTCAATATTTGGGAAGAGGCCCGGGGCCTTCACCTATAAATAGGACTAGCCACCACAGGGTAGAAGGACCGGATCCGCATCGAGAGAACAAGGATAGAAAGATAGGGAGAGAGGGAAGCAACTGAACTTCCCCTAGCAGTTCATCGCACCAACCAAGAACAGACCCTCGCGAGGCTGTTCTTCCATTATACTATTCCTCATCAGCCCTAGAGGCAATCCACCACACCACAAATTGGAGTAGGGTATTACACCACAATGGTTGCCTGAACCAGTATAAATCTCGTGTCCCTTGTGTTGTTCTCCGTGTAGTTTTAGATCCTGGCGAGGCGGTGAGACATGGGTAGGCAGGAGGTGTGATCTCCGCGTGCACCCCAGTGTTCGAACCTCGAGGGTCTGCCGGAACCCGAAATCCGACATAGGAGCCTTTTGTCAAATGAGTGGATGATATATGTCCCAACGATGAGCCGACACGTGTTTCCTCTAGCCAATGATGATTTTACACATGGAAATTCCCCAGTGGTCGGGGCTGTTAACGGGTTATCGGATCCAAAACCCGACCCGATAGCTTAACGGCGTTCCGTTATGGTGGATGTCACGTGTCGGTCACCCTTGATGAAAGCACTTCTGTGACGCGGGATTTATCATCATGGAAGTGGACACTTCCGTGATGATAATTTTGGTAATGTCATGGAACACTTCTACGACAGCACAGGTATGACTATCTTGATTCTGTCATAAAATCGTCATGGATGTACATGCATGACAGAAAATGTGACCTACTGTGACAAACACGTATCATCACGGAAGTGTATTTTTTTGTAGTGGTCGGTTGCGCGTCCACACAACCCTTTCGACTAGGGACCTTTTAGGACAGTCATCATACAATGCATCGTCCCACAAACAAGTCAAGTACTTGCTGATACACATCATTGATAATGTCCAAGGACTATCTTTATTCATAATCACATAGGAAATATCATCATACATGATTTCCTCTAGGGCATATCTCCAATAGAGTCAACCTTTTAATAAATCTTGCACACTAAGTTATGAACTTTGCACTGCTGATGATGGCGGAAAGGTCATCTTGTTGCTTTAGACCAAGTGTTGGTCGTGGTTGTCATCGCCGAAAGGTTCACCGTTTAAGACCAAAAATCGGTCGTGGTTGTGATTGCCGAAAGGTTCACCGTTTAAGACCAAAAATTGGTCGTGGTTGTGATCGCTGGAAAATGACGAGATATTTCTAGTTCATACCTTGAGGTTGGTATGTTTGTGATCCAAGAGCGATCACCGTTGGTAAGCCAATCTGAGAGATTTTTCTCTTAGGAGCATAAACACAGCATGTTGGCTACCTTGTTGCATTATTAATAATTGGTTAATTATCATGATACTGTTTGTCATTATGTTTATGTTTGTTGTGAGCTTGCAAGTACATTCAATGTACTGACCTGGTGTGTCATGCCAAATTTCATGAAAGTCTCGTTGGAAAGGAGTGCTGTCCGAGTCTAGATCGTGTCCACATCGGTGTCCCTGTGCTATGGAGTTTCGCTACGACGTTGTTCCGCTGCAGCGTAGTTGTTATGATCGAGGCCCCTTTATGTTCACTGAATAATGTACATATTTTTCAGCCGCACCAAGTGTGCTGCTTGGCCTCGCCACCTGTTGCAATATAAACCTTGATCCGCTAGCATTAATAAACCGGCTGTTTTCTGTACCAAGATGTTGTGTGTTGCCAGAAGACATGGTCTCTGGGCTGAGCCGGGGTACCACAACACTTGGCATCAGAGCCACGCTCCATGCTATACTACGACGTGTTAACTGGACGTTAGATACGAGTTAAGTTGAGTGCCAGTAGCATTTGTAGCTGGTTGTTGCATTGCATGCACTTGTTTTATTTTTATGCTAACCTGCTAATGGTTCTGAGTGTAGATGGCTCCAGTGCCATATCCGTGCTAGTTGCAGCTGATGCCGTACACGTCGCCGCATCTCCTTCGTAATGTGTGACAACGGCTGTACCCCCTCGGTGACGACCCAACCTATCGTGTGTATCGGGAGCGTCTAGCAGACTCGGTGTATGAGTATCACGCAGTGGTTACTCTATGCACCAGTTCAGATTCCAGCACTTACACTCGTAACTCTCCGAGAAGTTACGCTTCTACCGCTTCTCAGGTTGTCCAGTTTACTGCATTCGAGGTCCTTGTCGAGCTTCGTTACAACAAGGTCCAAATACAGAACCACCCAGGTTTCTACTACTATCCTTCTCTGCACGACAATGGTCGTATCCGTTTCCCTATCATTGATCCGGAGTCTGATAGTGTTGCTAGCCACCTTTCTTGTTATATCACTGCTAGCTATCTTATGATCCACGAGCTGGCTCGAGAGCTGACTCGTGCTCATTCTGCTTTAGCCTCTACTAGATCTGTCACTGCTCCATCCTCTCTGGGATTTACTCCTTATATTCCAGCCAGTTCTAGTTCCCCTGTTTCAACGGTTACTCCTCCGAGTAGCTCAGGCACCTCAACCATGAATCCTATCAGTGCTCCTGCTGAGTGGGTTTCACTTCTCACTACTCCTGCAGCCCCGATGCTTCATCCTACACCTGCCCTTGAGGGAGAGCCCTTGAGGCAGCGTCGTCATGTTACCTTTAACCCGGAGGTCTCAGTTAACCTCGTCAGTTCAGGATCTGAGTCCGCTTCAGGAGAGGAGCCCGCAGTGCCAGCAGAGCTGTAGAGCTTTTGAGTATTCCCAGTCGTCGGGATGATGTATGAGTTTAGTCGTACGAGTCATGAGGTTTCGCTTCATGTATGAGAGTAGTTGAACCTGGCATGTTGTTTATCTTTCATGTATGAGTCTATGTATAATTATGTTAGAACTCTATTTTATTCGCCGTATTTTCTTCGTCATTTCGGTTTTCCTCGGGCTTCTATTGCTGGCTTTCCCCAATTTATTTGAATCTTTCTCATCTCGGTTGCGTTGTCTTGGGAAAATCACAATAGGATGCAGCGGGGAGGCAGCAGTAGCAACGTTCGCGAGGGTACACCTGTTCGTCGTTCCGCACGACAGGCAGGACACTCCCCCAAGCCGTATGTTTCACCATCGCCTCCACCGCCAAATCCGCCATCCACTGAGAAAATTCTGTGTATGTTTGAGGAAAGACGGAATAATGATCTGATTGAAATATTAAGAAGTGTGCAAGCTATGGTTGGACAGAATGGAATTCAGAACGGTCATCACTCCAAGCTGTCAGATTTTCAAAGGACCAAGCCTCCCAGTTTCAGTCAGGTTATTTACCCCTTGGATGCAGATGATTGGTTCCGAACTATTGAGAGGAAACTTGAGATTGCTCATACTGAAGAAGGTGATAAGGTTCCATTTGCAACTCATTATCTTGAAGGCGCTGCTGCCATATGGTGGGAAAATGTAAAAGCCATGTGGCCTGATGATGAACAAATCACCTGGTCAAAGTTCAAGGAACAATTCCAGAAATATCATATCCCTACTGGAATTATGAAGACTAAGCAGCATGAATTTCTCGCGCTCCTGTAAGGAAGTCAGTATGTGGGTGAATATTTGCAAAAATTCAATCATCTATCACGTTACTCCCTATATGACGTGGCCACTAAAGAAAGAAAAATTGACAGATTTCTTGGCGGATTAAACCCACAACTTCGGTGTACCCTTAGTATGTTTTATTTCCCAGATTTTCAAACTTTGGTGAACAAGGCTTTCATTGCTGAAAGGGATCACAAGCTTGTATCGGAGAATAGGCCTGCTAATAACGATCACAAGCGCAAGTTTGAGCCAAGAAAGGAAGGGCAACCAGTGCAAAAGTCTTGTACCTGGCAGCATACTCAGGTGGAATACAAGCCCAATTGGGAACAGAATGTTAACAAGACCACCACCCAAGTCAAGAATGTCGTGACCAACCTAGTGCACGAGGAGCGCTAGCACAACAATTCTTGCTTCAGTTGTGGGCAAACCGGACATTATGCCAGACAGTGTCCCAAGAACAGCAAGGCGAATGCTCTATTCAGGCCACAAGTCAATTTCATTGAGTCATGCCCGAACCAGCAAAACATCACTGGACACGTTCATCACCTCTCCACCGATGAAGCCCAAGAGAACCCCAAAGTCATCCTTGGTATGTTTTCTGTTAATAACATACCTACAATGATTTTATTTGACTCTGGGGCTTCCCACTCTTTTATTTCTCAGAGTTTTGTTGCCCAAAACAAATTTCCTTGTTCGCTTTTGGGCAAGAATATGCTGGTACAAACCCCTGGATCCTTAATCAGGAGATATCTGGTCTGCTGTAATCTGGAAGTCAATATCAGTAGAGTCTGTTTTCCAACTTCTTTGATAGTTATTGAGTCTGCTAAGTTGGATGTTATCTTTGGTATGAATTGGCTAAATAATATCAAGTTTTCATAAATTGCACATCTCGAGAAGTCACTTTGATCAGTCGGCAGGGGCCGGCTACCAAATTCTATGCTCGCAGAAGCATACCCAAGAAGGAAATGGTCTTCACCGTTGTCGCTGAGTTGGAATTAATTCCTGTGGTCAGTGAGCTTCTTGATGTATTTATAGAAGAACTACCAGGCATGCCACCAGATTGAGAGCTTGAGTTTGCAATAGATCTTATACCCGGAACTGCACTATTATACAAGAAGTATTACCGGATGCCCTCATCAGAATTAGTGGAGCTAAAGAAACAACTTGATGAAATGCTCCAAAAAGGATATATCCATCCCAGCTCTTCACCATGGGTATCACCTGCTATCTTTGTGGACAAAAAGGATGGCAGCCTCCGCATGTGTGTGGATTACCGTTATGCCTCTGCTACCAAGGATTGATGACTTGTTTGATCAGCTCAGTGGGGCCAAGGTATTCTCCAAGATTGATTTACGAACTGGATATCATCATCCGATACGGTCTTTATGAATATATAGTCATGTCCTTTGGTCTCACCAATGCCCCTGCATTCTTCATGCATATGATGAACAAAGTATCCATGGACTTCCTCGATATGTTCGTGGTAGTCTTCATCGATGACATACTCATTTACTCAAGAAGTGAAGAAGATCACAAAGAACACCTCCAAGCAGTGTTACAATGACTCCGCGACCATCAGCTATACGCCAAATTTAGTAAGTGTGAGTTTTGGCTCAAGCAAATTGGATTTCTTGGGCATGTACTATCTGCAGAAGGTATCGCCGTGGACCCGAGGAAAGTAAAGGATGTGCTCAATTGGTTGCCGCCCACAACCGTATAGCAGATCCGGAGTATTCTTGGATTTGCCGGATACTACCGTCGTTTCATTGAAGAATTTTCGAAAATTGCTAAACCCATGACGGACCTACTAAAAAAGGTTAAGAAGTTTGAATGGACTGAGGACTGTGAGAAAAGTTTCAATGAGCTAAAGATACGGCTGGCAACTACGCCTGTGTTGACTCTCCCTGATATCTACCGTAATTTTGATGTGTACTGCAACGCCTCCTGTTGGTGTCAAAACCGGCGGATCTCGGGTAGGGGGTCCCGAACTGTGCGTCTAGGCGGATGGTAACAGGAGACGAGGGACACGATGTTTTTACCCAGGTTCGGGCCCTCTCGATGGAGGTAAAACCCTACGTCCTGCTTGATTAATGTTGATGATATGGGTAGTACAAGAGTAGATCTACCACAAGATCAAGGAGGCTAAACCCTAGAAGCTAGCCTATGGTATGATTGTTGTAATGTATGTTGTCCTACGGACTAAAGCCCTCCGGTTTATATAGACACCGGAGAGGGCTAGGGTTACACAGAGTCGGTTACAATGGTAGGAGATCTACATATCCGTATTGCCAAGCTTGCCTTCCACGCCAAGGAAAGTACCATCCGGACACGAGCCGGTGTCTTCAATCTTGTATCTTCGTAGTCTTAGAGTCCGGCGGATAATGATAGTCCAGCTGTCCGGACACCCCCTAGTCCAGGACTCCCTCAGTAGCCCCTGAACCAGTCTTCAATGACGATAAGTCCGGCGTGCATAATGTTCGGCATTGCAAGGCGGGTTCCTCTCTTGAATAATCCAGAGAAGATCATGAACACCAGGATAGTGTCCGGCTCTGCAAAATAAATTCCACATTTCACCGTAGAGAGAATAAAATGTACACTTAGTTCAATCTGCTGACGTATTATGCGGCGTGACATCACACCGCCACCAGGACTTTGTTTGAATTACTATACCACCTCAGCATGTTTAGCGAAGCGGTTTCCTTGGCACGTCTTGTCGAAGCAGAGATCGTGTTCCCCTTATTCCGGGATTCTCATCAATACGTGCGTGGGTAACCCAACCGCTCCCGTCGCCACGCCTCCTCTATCGAAGGGGAATCCCAAACAGTCACGGAGATGGCCCTTGGTATTTCTTCCCCTTTATAAGGGGACCAAGACTCGCCATTGTTCTTCAGTATCGCATCGAATCTCTTCCCCGCTCCAAGTTCCAACACCCAGAGCCTCAGATTCGAGCGCTTCGGATCCTCAATCATGTTCGGCTCCGACCTCCGGGGCCGGTGGATGCCCTCGTCCGTCACGGAGGAGGACATATTGAAGTTGCGTGAGGCGAAGTACCTGGCCTATGAGGTTTCGCACAGGTTGCCTGCCTAAGGGCAGGCTGTGCCAGCCCCCGAGCCCGGTGAATACGTCGTTTTCGTATCCCACCTCCGTCGGGGTTTAGGCTTCCCGACGGATCCCTTCGTGAGGGGGCTCCTGTTCTACTATGGGCTGGACTTTCACGACTTGGCTCCGGAGTCCATCCTCCATATCTCCGCATTCATTATCGTCTGCGAAGCATTCCTCCGCGTCATTCCCCACTTCGGCCTATGGCTGAAGACCTTCAAGGTGGAGCCGAAGATGATCGGGGGGCGTCAAGCGGAGTGCGGCGGGGCGACCATAAGCAAAAAGGTCGATGCCCCATGGCTCGAGGGTTCCTTCCAAGAGGAACTTGGACTATGGCAGCAGGAGTGGTTCTATATCACCGCTCCAAGGGGCAGCAGGCAAAAGCCGCCGCCCTTATTCCGCCCGGGACCTCCACGCCAATTGATGTTGTGGGTCAACCAAGGGCTCAATTGGGGGCCGTCCGAAGACGTGCCTTCACTGCAGGGCCGGATTCGAGATTTCCAAGCGAGTGAGATCGACCTGATCAAGGTGATGCAGGTTATGCTAATCAGGCATCTTCCGCCCTGCAAACGCCGTCCTCTCCATCTATGGGAGTTCAACCCGGAGGGACCTCGGATTCTCCAACACTTCATGGGTGCGACACCCGTGGAGATGTACAAGTTGTTCTTCGGACCGCAGGTGGTGTGTCCGGATTTAGCCGAGGATGCAGGCCTAAGCCGCGATCGCCCGGATATTCAGGTAAGTAGCTCAGAGTCCGGACATTCTGTTTATGTGCCTTTCTAGAGTTCGCCTCCTGACCCTTTGTTCTTTACAGGAATGGGTGGCGCGATCAAGGCTGATAAGGTGTCCGGTCCCCCTCCCAGAGACCGCACAGGAGCCCGTGCTGGTCAGAATGTTGGAGGTTGCGCCCATAGAAGGGGGCAACGGGGAAAATAGAGGAGCTAATATTTCGCCCAAAGGGGCGACTGAAGAGGGGGGAACCAAGAACCCCTCCCTTCAGGGGGAGAAGAGGACCGCCTCCGAAGATCCGGAGGCCAAAGCCCCTAAGCATGGGAAGAGATCTTCCCCGGGGGGTCCGGCGCCCGGAAAGAATCCGGACGCACAATCATCATCAAAGGATCGGCCCTCCAGCGAGCCGTGAGTGTGAAAGAGGGAGTTAATTAGTAAGGAAATACCTTCATTTGTGCTTCTGTAGATAACCGAAATATTTATATTGCAGTTCGGATCTGCAGCCTTCTCAGATGAGTTCATCTTCGGGGGACCTTCTTTCGGAGATGATGGAGAGCGATGCGCCTCCGTCCGCAGCGTCGCCAGATGAGGCAGGCGAACCCGAAGTGTCATCACGGGGGGTATCCCCGAGTCCGGAGGGGCCAGAGAGTTCGACACCTACTAGTGTCCGGCCGGGAGAACTGAAGAATCTGCTTGAGAGGGCGTCCATTTCAGAAGATCATCGTGCGTTAATGCGTATGGTGATTGGAAGGATTTCGTCCGCTGAGAGCGAATTGCGTAATGCCTCCATGAGTTTGCTGGCGGGATTTGAGGTATGCTAGAATGACGCACCCCTTTGTCTTTTAACAGTTTTGCATATAAAAAATGCGCCCTGTATAGATAGTAGCCCCTGAGACTCGGTAGGTTGTCGGAAACGACAGCGTACCGAGGATCGAAATCTAAAGGAATGAATTCCGTCGGTCCTATGCAGGTGGCGGATAGTCCGGGGGCTAGCCGGACTAGTGAGTTTGCCGAGTTAAATCGGCAATTTAACTTGGCAGATGCGGACATCGCACTTGTCAACAGGCGACTTCACGAGTCGCAAGGTAAAAGAGTTCTCCGCAGTCGCTTTATTAAGGGGGTTGAAGCCCTCCTTTGATAAATTATATGCTGTTTGTACAGACGGTGCTGCTGCTGTGGAGGGCCTTCGGGCCGAACTTGCTCGAGCTAAGGAGCAAGCCCGAAGGAGTGAAGCGGCTGCCTCGAGGGCGGCCGAGGAGTTGAAAGCCGAAAAGGCTGCGCACTGCCTAACCAGGGCCGAGGTGGCTGAATTGGCCATGAAAGTAAAGGATGCTGCCGACCGCAATGAGGCTCTTGAAAAGGAGCGCTTATCGGAGCGGGCAGACCTGAAGAAGGCCACCGCCGAAGCCAAGGATGCCCGCTCTGCAATTGGGGCTATGAAGGAGGAACTGCGCCAGGCCGGAGAGATCATGGCTGGCAAGCCTTTTCTGCTGCGTCGCCAGTTTATGGATGGAAAGTATGCTCAATTTGAGCGGCTGTGGAGTCCGGAGGATCCGTATATGGACTTAGCTGCAAGTGCGGCCGATGCCATTAAGCACTTCCGGAGCCAGAAGGATCACGAGACAGAAGAGCTATATTGGTCTCAATTCCACAGTCCGGATCGCCCACTTCCATTGACAGACCGGTTGGCCGAATGGGCTGAGCTAAATAGATTGTCCGGACTTCCCATGACTGACATCATGGCCCATGTCTGGCCAGAGAGGTCCAAGGCGATGAGCTACTTTGGCTTACTACAGCAATTCCTTGGAGCGGTGCCGCATATAAAGGAGATGAAGCGGTCGGCCTGCTTAGAGGGCGCGCGGATGGCTCTTGCCCGTGTGAAGGCGCATTGTCCAGAGATGGACGCCACCGCTGTTGCTGCCCAGGGTTCGGATGAAGACCGACTCCCTGCCGAGCACTATTTCGGGGAAGTTATGCGTGGCGCTCGTGTAATAGAGTCGCAGTGCTCGAAGAATGTAACGTTCAAATGAACGCATTAGCTTGTAAATCGATGATTATGTTATAACTGCTTTTTATACTTGTGCGTCCAAGTAGTAAAACTTCTCCTATGCGGCCGTTTACGTATACTTGTCTATAACTTGAAAGATGGCAGTCTTCGGCTTCAGCCCCCACGCACAAGGTGCTGGGGTGTTCACAAAAATAGCGCGTTTTCACACTTAATCTGACATCTCGGTCCTGTTATAAGGAGGTGGTAGCGTAGCGAACGAGGCAATCCGGACTATAATGCTTTATCACTTTCACTTAGCCAGTGGAGCTCGAGGGTGGGGCTACGATATAGCCCCTGGTGGCATTGCCCTTCTCCGAAGTCGGAGCGCGTGTGCCTGAGCGGGAAACGGCCCTTCATCAAAGCGGGGAATTATAAACATTCCGATAGTCGATCGAGTGGCTGACCAGTCTCTCGCTGTATCATGATAGTCAGTTTTCGGCTTTCTCTACTGAGGTGCTCGCCCAGCCGAACTGGGGCACAATCGCAGTAGTTCTCCTGGTGCCGCGTTAGCCGATGATACGGAACGTAAGGCAGCAAAACACAAGAGCCGGGCAAACACAACATTTGACCAAACACATGATTCGGGGCTGATGCATATAATGCCTAACTCGAGACGCCGAACACTCCCTAAGGTGTTCGGTCTTTATAATAATGGGCAGAACGAAGCCCTAAGCCCCTAGTGTCCAGGTACGGCCATGGTCTTCTGACGCGGCCGATGCCAAAACGTCAGGCTCCGCTTTGGCTATAGGAAGAAACCAAGGGAGAATAACAACAAGAGACAGTAAAAAAGGTTTACGCAGGGTCTTAATCTGAAAAGAATCCTCACAACGGGTCCCTACTGCACGTCTGCGCCTGTGTCTCCGTTGCGCCGTTATCCTGGACGGGTTTGCACATTGTTCATCTGTAAAAAGAGAGGAACGTTTAGTTTTAAAAACAGTTTGTGCGAAAAATATTAGAAATATAAATAATTAAAGCGGGGTTTGTATGAACCCGCGGTTATTTGTGCGCGCAGCCCCCTGTGAAGGGGTATGCAGCTAGGGATCCCCTAGCCCACTGACGCCGGATTCGTCTATCCAAGTCCGGGGTCTTTAAGTGACCCTCGCACTAAAATTACGCCACGCGGTCCGGGCATCTTGAGTGTAAGAGACGCGTAATGCGGTATGGCGTTGAAGCGGACAAAAGCCTTTCGTCCCAAGAGTGCTTGATATTCACTTTCAAATGGGACGATGTGAAAAATTAATTTTTTGCATCGAGAATTGTTCGGCGATCCGAACACGACTTCTAGTAATATGGAGCCTGTGCACTTGGCGTAATGGCCTGGCGTCACTCCTTTAAAGGAAGTGCGGCTGTGTCGAATTTTGGTAGGGTCTATCCCCATCCTACGGATTGTGTTTGAATATAGAAGGTTTAAGTCACTGCCTTCGTCCATTAGGACGTTAGTAAATTGCAATCCGTCTATTATGGGATTCAATATCAGGGGAGTCCGTCCCGCATTTAGAACGCTTCTGGAATAGTTTTGATATCCAATCTCTACGGTCTGCTGGGTTGGACCGCGCGAAGCTCTTTTTAGAAAGTGCCGCGCTATTTTTCCGTATTATCACATGAAGTGAGTTTACTGCTTTGACCCCTTGTGGGAAAGTCTTTTGTTTTCAGGTGCTCTGCTGGTGGGGTTTATCTTCTTCGCTTGACACGTCGAGCCCCTTGTGTTCGGCATTTAGTCCGCCGGACTGTTTAAAAACCGAACAATCCCTGTGGGTGTGATTTGCAGGCCTTCCGGGGGTACTGTGGATTTGGCATATCCGACCCAAAATTTTGTTTAAGTTGGACAATTCGTCACTGTCATCCTTAAGAGGCCGTGTTTTATTATTGGGCCGCGAGCTTTTGAATCCGGCGTTGACTGCCGCGCTCTTTGGGCTTTTCTCTTTATTCCGGCGCTGCTCTTTTCTGCGCCATGATTTTCCGTTTCCATCTCTTATCTCTGATGTACTTGGGTCGCTGGTGCTGCATCATGCTAACCAGCTATCCTTGCCCACATAGAAGCGGGTCATGAGGCTTGTTAGTGCGGACATTGTCCTCGGTTTCTCTTGACCGAGGTGCCTGGCGAGCCATTCGTCTCGGACATTGTGCTTGAAAGCTGCTAAGGCTTCGGCGTCCGGACAGTCGACTATTTGGTTCTTTTTTGTAAGGAACCTGTTCCAGAATTTCCGCGCTGACTCTCCGGGCTGTTGAGTTATATGACTTAGATCATCTGCATCCGGAGGACGGACATAAGTCCCTTGAAAATTTGCTCTAAACGCGTCCTCGAGCTCTTCCCAACTTCCAACAGTATTTTCTGGGAGGCTTTTAAGCCAATGACGGGCTGGCCCTTTGAGCTTGAGGGGTAGGTATTTTATGGCGTGGAGATCATCTCCTCTGGCCATATTTATATGTAGTACATAATCTTCTATCCAGACTCCAGGGTCTGTTGTTCCATCGTAGGCCTCTATGTTTATGGGTTTAAATCCTGCTGGGAATTCATGGTCCAGCACCTCGTCAGTGAAACATAGTGGGTGTGCGGCGCCCCTGTATTGAGCGATATCGCGATGCAGCTCGAGAGAGCACTGTCTGCTGTGTTCGGCTCGGCCGGGGTTATTGTATCCGGCACGACGGTATTCGTCGTGGGTCGTAGGGCGCCCACGTGATCCATAGATGGATCTGGATTGCCTTGCTTTGTCCTCCAATATGTCTCGCAAGTCCGGCGCGTTCCCTCTTGGCTTCGTACTTTTGGAGCGATGCCGGGGTATGGTCTTGGCTGGGGGCCTGGATGCCTCTCTGTCACGACCACGGGGTGGTCGGTCAGCCATACTGTGCGCTGCTGATGGAGGTACGTATGCTTCCTCCTCTAATCGGGGGAGCAGCTTGCGTTTTGGGTAACTTTTGGAGGGACGTTCGAGTTTATACTCTTCGGCCGCGAGGACCTCGGTCCATCGATCGGCCAGCAGGTCCTGATCAGCTTGAAGCTGCTGCTGCTTTTTCTTTAGGCTGTTTGCTGTGGCGATAAGCCTGCGCTTGAAGCGCTCTTGTTCGACGGGATCCTCGGGTACGACGAATTCGTCATCGTTGAGGCTTGCTCCATCTTCGGAGGGAGGCATATAATTATGATCCTCAACCTCTTCATCTGCCGCCCCCTCATGAGGGCTTGCTTCTGCATCCTCCTGCGCTGAGTCTTGCTGGAGGGGATTGTCTTCGGCACTCTCTGGAGTATTATTATCTCCTGTGCTGGAATCTCCATTCTTGCTGTGGCGAGATTTAGAGCGGCGCCGCTGACGCCGGTGCTTGGGCTGTTTCTTTAAGGGATCTGCCTCCGCTGTTTCTTCGCCGTCCCCATCTTTTGGGGTATCCACCATGTATACGTCGTATGACGAGGTGGCCTTCCAGTGCCCTGTGGGCGCTGGTTCCTGTTCGTCTCCGGCATCGTCGTCCATAGCGTCGATGTCTTCGGAGTCGTAGTCTAGCATGTCGGTTAGATCGTCGACAGTGGCTACAAAGTGGGTGGTGGGTGGGCTCTGAATTTCTTCGTCGTCCGTATCCCAACCATCCTGGCCATAATCCGACCAGGGCTCTCCTGATAACGAGAGATGCTTTAGTGAATTCAAGATATCGCCGAAAGGCGAGCGTTGGAAGATGTCCGCGGCGGTGAATTCCATAACCGGCGCCCAATCCGGACCGATTGGTAGGGGCGCGGGAGGTTCGGAGTCCGGCGAGGAGTCCGGCGCCTTGGAATCACGAGTTTCGCAGGGTACAAGATTAGTGTTCGGCTCCATCGCCGTGGATGTTGGAGCCCCCAGGGCGGCGTCTATCCACCGGCCCTCGATCTGGGCGATCGGCTCCGGGCCAATGGCCGGAGCGGACCCGTGTGCTGCCACCAAGGCACTGTTCGGTGGTAGAGCTAAATCATGCCCGTCGTCACAGTGCGGCGCGCTTGGCTGTGGCTCGAGTCCGTCGAAGATCAAGTCTCCGCAGACGTCGGCCGTGAAGTTTAAGCTTCCAAATCTGACCTGACGGCCAGGGGCGTAGCTTTCGATCTGCTCCAGATGGCCAAGTGAATTGGCCCGCAGTGCGAAGCCGCCGAATATGAAGATCTGTCCGGGGAGAAAAGTCTCACCCTGGACAGGGTTGTTGGTTGAAGATGCCATCAAGCCTATCGGTGACGACACAGAGGAACTCTCAATGAAAGCACCAATGTCGGTGTCAAAACCGGAGGATCTCGGGTAGGGGGTCCCGAACTGTGCGTCTAGGCGGATGGTAACAGGAGACGAGGGACACGATGTTTTTACCCAGGTTCGGGCCCTCTCGATGGAGGTAAAACCCTACGTCCTGCTTGATTAATATTGATGATATGGGTAGTACAAGAGTAGATCTACCATGAGATCAAGGAGGCTAAACCCTAGAAGCTAGCCTATGGTATGATTGTTGTAATGTATGTTGTCCTACGGACTAAAGCCCTCCGGTTTATATAGACACCGGAGAGGGCTAGGGTTACACAGAGTCGGTTACAATGGTAGGAGATCTACATATCCGTATTGCCAAGCTTGCCTTCCACGCCAAGGAAAGTACCATCCGGACATGAGCCAGAGTCTTCAATCTTGTATCTTCATAGTCTTGGAGTCCGACGGATAATGATAGTCCGGCTGTCCGGACACCCCCTAGTCCAGGACTCCCTCACCTCCAGAAAAGGACTTGGATGCGTACTTATGCAAGATGGCAAGGTAGTAGCATATGCATCACGACAGCTACGACCCCATGACGGAAATTATCCAACTCATGATTTGGAATTGGCCGCGGTGGTTCATGCTCTAAAAATTTGGAGACACTATCTCATCGGGAAGAGGTGCCAAATTTTTACCGATCACAAAAGTCTCAAGTATATATTTACTCAGCCAGATTTAAATCTCCGTCAACGAATATGGCTTGAGTTAGTCAAGGATTATGACCTTCGAATAAATTACCACCCAGGTAAGGCCAACGTGGTTGCCGATGCACTCAGTCGAAAGCCTGTCAGCCTAAATGTCTTATTGAAATCCTTGCCCCTGAACTTCAAGAGGATACTGCTCAGCTCAACCTGGTCATAGTTGATGCTGGCCTTGCTAATATTTGGAAGATACCCCCACGCTTGAGGAAGAGATCCGCAAGGTCCAGCCAGATGACACCGTCCTGCAGAAATGTGCCAAGAATATGGTAGCAGGACAGACTTCAGATTTCTCGAAGGATCAATTTGGTACCCTCCACTTCCGTGGAAGGATTTGTGTACCCAATCAAGAGGATTTGAAGCAGAAAATCTTGTCAGAAGCACACGAATCCTCGTATTCTATCCACCCTAGAGGTACGAAAATGTATGAAGACCTTCGACAAATATTCTGGGTGGATGGAATGAAGAAAGACGTTGCCTACTTTGTGGCCTGTTGCAACATATGCAACAAGGTGAAGGCAGAGCATCAGAAGCCAACTAGACTTCTCCAACCGCTACCAGTTTCATAGTTGAACTGGGATGATGTCTGCATGGATTTCATCACAGGACTACCTAAGACTCAGCAAGGCAATGATGCAATTGGGTCATAGTGGACACCTTAACAAAGGTTGCTCACTTTATTCCGATCTGAACCACATATCGAGTAGATCAACTTGCACAGCTGTATGTATCCAGAATAGTCAGTCTGCATGGAGTACCCCGAACCATCACTTCTGACCGAGGTTCACTTTTTACCTCCGATTTTTGGTCCCGTCTCCATCAAGCCTTGGGGACAGCGCTGAAATATAGTACCGCTTATCATCCTCAGACTAATGGACACAGAGAGCGGGCAAACCAAATACTCGAAGATATGCTGCGAGCCTGTTCTTTGGCCCAAGGACCTAAATGGGAAGACTGTCTGCCGTATGTTGAGTTCTCGTATAACAATAGCTTCCAAACCAGTTAAAAGATATCACCATATGAGGATTTGTATGGCCGTAAGTGCCGTGCTCCTTTAAATTGGTCTCAAACTGGAGATAGCTGCATTTTCGGAACAAATCTCATGATGGAAGCTGAGAAACAAGTTAAGGAAATCAGAGACGGATTGCAATTGGCCAAATCTCGACATAAGAGTTATTATGATGCAAGACACCGACATATCAGTTTTGAACCCGGAGAACACGTATACCTCCGAGTCACTCCTATGAAATGAATCAAGAGATTACAGATTCATGGAAAGTTGTCACCAATATTTATTGGTCCATTTCCCGTTATGTCATGAGTTGGTACTGTTGCATATTAGTTGGAACTACCCCCTGAATTGTCGGATGTGCACAACGTGTTTCATGTTTCATAGTTGAGGCGATGCATATCGCCACCTGAGAAAAAGACTGCTATGACTGAAATAGAGATGGCAAAGGATTTAACATACGAAGAGAGGCCGGTTAGAATTTTGGATCAGCGGGAAAGGGTCACTCGTAGTAAAGCAAGGAAGTTCTACAAAGTCCAGCGGAAGCATCATACGGAGTTAGAATCAACTTGGGAACAGGAAGAATTTCTAATGGCACATTATCCAGAATGGTTTTCCCAAGCAACCGAATCTCAAGGACGAGATTCATTCTAAGTGGGGGAGATTTGTGATAGCCTGGTTTTTGCCCCTTTCTTTTTGCTTGATTTTCAGTTGGTTTGAATTTGAAATTTGGAGTTTTGAGTCTTTTCATATGGACTTAACCACTTGGGTACCCCTTGGCTTTCACGCAAGTGCCTCATTTCCCTCTCTAACTATCATTCCCTCTCTGGTTCACTTCAAAATATTATATTGAATATTTTTCTTAAATGAAATATATTCATTTCTCTCTCTTAAACCCTAGCTAGCTCAATGTGCTCCAAAGCAACCCCAATTTTTCTTGACCACAAAAATCTAAGAAAATTCACAATTATTCTTTGAACCCTAGGGCACCTTCCTGAGCAAAAATATTTCATCACTTTTTGGAATATTTTGGCTACATAAAATATTTTCTGTTCTGGACAGAAATGGTAGTTTCTACAGCAACTACGATTTTACTTGCTCCATTGTGGCTGATTTTTCTTGCGCATCATCACCTTAGTATATGATTGCTAGCCTCCAAAGCCCAGTTCCCAACTCCCAATAGTTTGACCATAGTAAGCTTTCAAAGTTACTCGTGTGAAATCTTTTCTACTGCACATGAGACCAAACCCAAGTGTGGTAACCACTAAAACTACCACGAACAACAAGCCAGAAATGAACTTTGGACTTAGGTCGGCCTGAGGGCAAAGTTCACGTGGTGACCGCGTTTGTCCAGGAGTGCAGGATGCAGCCGACGCGCTCTGAGTGCCGCTGAGCGCTCTGTTGCGCGCGTGCTCGCTTCCCCGCCTGCCTAAGCATGCCAAACTTCGCCACAATCCTTGTCCAGGCCCCCTTAACTCGTCCCTGGCACTCGCCGACGCCGGAGCTCGCCGCAGCGAGCACAGGCGCGGTCCGGCCAACGTAATAGTGTGGTGTGCACTGTGCTCGTCATCACCCCCAGTACCCCTGTGCTCGTCCGCGTTCGCCCACAGTCCCCAAGTGAGCCGCGTCGCCTTCTCCCCCCTCACTGACGCTGTTCGTCGCCGGGCGACGTGTCCAGGTGTCCACCAGTGGAGCGCGACCCCCCCTCGACGCTCGGCTATAAATAGAACCCTCCGCAGCCTCCTCGAGCACCATCCACCACTCTCACACACTCCACGATCTTGTAGAAGCCATAGCCCGGCCGGGCAGGCCGCGGGCCGCCGTCTTCGAGCTCGAGCTCGCCGGCGATCCCCTTTGGACGTCTCCACAGTTCCAGCCCCTCCCATTCCAGGGCAACCCTTCCAGGGCCTCCGCCGCTCGTCGGTGGTGCTGTTCCGCCTGGTTGAAGCCCCTAGAGTCGCCTCTGGTCGCCGTTGTCTTCGTAGCCGGCGACCTCCGCTCTCTGCCTCCGCTAGAGAGGTTGATTTCGACACCATCCGACCACCCCTAGCTACTCTACGGGTATGGGCAGGTGCGCCTTCGTCTCCTCTCTCGATCCCTCCCTCTCGTTTTGGGCAAGAAGCCCTCGCCGCCCGCGTGTGCTTTGGCGAAGCCGTGCCGACTTTGTTTCCTCCTCCCTCTCCCCCTCACCTGACTAGCGGGGCCCGCTAGTGAGCCACTCAGTACGTGCGTGAAGTGGTACAAGTGGTGGCGCCCTGAGGCTTTCCGCCTTTGACATCACCCCCTAGTCTCTTTTTATTTAAATTCAAATTTCAATTTATCCAGAGAGCTTCAAACAGCCAAAACTCTTTAACCATAAGTCCAAATAAATTGATTTTTTTGCATTGTGTTCTTTGTACAGAAATCTAGCAGCTCACCAAAGATGAGATTTTTCTATGTTGTCTAGATTTTCTGGTGAATTTCAGAAGGGTTCGTGATGTTTTGTTTTTGTGTTTTTAAATAATTTCAGAGGGTGAGGCTTGTATTGAGGATCACTAGGAGGCTTGTGAACCTCATCACAACAACATTTTCATGGTGCCATTACAATATTTTTGATTTTCTTACTTGAACAACTGATTTAATCCATGCATTTAAATCATTATTATGTTATTTATATTATGTTAATTGCTTGTTTTAGTTAATATGCTTGATTCACAGAATGTTTGAAGTTAACTTAGTTGTTAAAGAAACTAGGATTTATTTTTGGGTGATGAAGGAATAATATGGTTATGGATATAAATAATTAGTGGAGTTATTTTCTTGCATGAGTAAAAATGGTAAAATTTGCTACAAAAGATTCTTTTTAAAGTGAGGTTTAATCTTGACCAGAGAAGTGTCATGAGTTGTGGATGTTATGTTTAGTGTGGATATAGTTGACTCAGTCATTTCCCTTAATATGTGATGCATATGTTAGTGTTGCATTTCATGGCATACTATAACACCGGTTATATTCACGTTAAGTTGAACCTGATAATAACTCAACTTGAATATATTGTTGACCGGGTCATGGTGCCACTGAATCGAGTTTTTCCCAGTGCAACCACATTTGCTTTTATGGGAAGGCCTTTATTCGGTCAGTTGTCATGCCTCTGGTCGGTGCATCCAACGAGGGAAGGTTATGGGCGTACGGTACCCTGGCCCGTTAAGCAGACATAACCTTGTGTGCCCATAGTTGAGTTTATGGTACCTGGTCCTCATGTGGGATCGTTTATGTTTTGGCCACGACGGTGGTCGTTGTGTGTTTGGTAGACACGGGGCTACCCAGGACTGGCCCAGTGGGGAGTGAGTCGGAGTGGCTAAGAGAGTGTCATGGCAATGGAGGGGTTTTGTCGGAATGCCGTTGGTCCACCCGAATGGGAGTGCGAGGCCATGGGTTCCGTGGTGTGGGTACAGTGCGCTACCTCTACATAGTGTATTAATCTATCGATAGCCGAGTCCACGGTTATAGACACGCTTGGAAGTAGGTCACACCATGGGTTAATGTTTAATAAATCTTGCACACTAAGTTATGAACTTTGCACTGTTGATGATGGCGGAAAGGTCATATTGTTGTTTTAGACCAAGTGTTGGTCGTGGTTGTGATCGCCGGAAGGATCACCGTTTAAGACCAAACATCTGCCGTGGTTGTGATCGCCGGAAAGATGATGAGATATCTCTAGTTAATACCTTGAGGTTGGTATGTTTGTGATCCAAGAGCGATCACCGTTGGTAAGCCAGTCTGAGAGATTTTTCTCTCGGGAGCATAATCACAACATGTTGGCTACCTTGTTGCATTATTAATAATTGGTTAATTATCATGATATTGTTTGTCATTATGTTTATATTTGTTGTGAGCTTGCAAGTACATTCAATGTACTGACCTGGCGTGTCATGCCAGATTTCAGGAAAGTCTCGTTGGAAAGGAGTGATGTCCAAGTCTGGATCGTGACCACATGGGTGTCCCTGCTGTCGGTCGCGGGGAACGAGCACCTATGGGGCAGGGCCCCTTTTTTCTGTCCGGCAAGGGGGCGGAGGGCGCACGAAGAGCAGATCGAGGTGGAGCGCGCGGGGGATTTTACCCAGTTTCGGAGCTCTTCGGAGAGATAAAACTCCTACTGCTGCTTTTTGTTTCTCTATTGTTCTTGCTTGAGAGTGTGGGTGTCTCTATGTGTCTCTGTCTGTCTCTATGGGTCTCTGTCTGTCTCTATGTGTCTAACCCCTTCTATGTGCGCATGGGCCTCCTTTTTATAGGCTAAAGGGGTCACCGACAGGTGGCAGCGTAGAAAGAGGGGTAGAAGAGTAAAAATGCGGGTTGGTACAACTGCTATCAACAGTGCCCCCTACCTAACTCTGACGGCAGGGGACAAGGGCATTTAATGCCCGTCCGGTCGCCCAAACAGTGTATGAAACGACCGTTAGGGGCGCCACCGATCGCCACGATGGTCTTCTTGCCAGCGCCTGCTTGCCACCTCGCACCCCTAGCTGCACGGCCTCCTGCCACGTGTGCTTGGGAATGTCCCAGAGCGACACGTTGGCAGGTGTGCTGGAGCACGGGCGCGAAGTGGGGGTTTCCCGCGGCAAGCTCCTTGCCGCGGTCGTTGTCTTGTCGTGTTCGGGAGCTTGTCGCTCACCGGGCCTTGCCAGGGCGCGTGGTGCGTCGCGGCAAGTTTTCTTGGAATGCCTTGAGTGGCCTTCCCAACAAGCTCCTCTTGCCAGGGCCTTGTTCTTCCCGGCCAGCTTCTCTTGCCGGGGCCTTGGTTGGCCTTCCCGGTAAGCTCCTCTTGCCGGGGCCTTAGTTTGAGTACTTTGTTCTTGAAAGGCATCAAAATGAGCTACGGAGGGTCTTGGCGGACGCCCGGCAAGCCTTGCCGCGGGACGTTGCGACTGCCCGTGCACAAGTTCGGGATACTAAGGTACCCCTACTTTAGTACACCGACAGGAGCCCCCGGGCCTGGGCCATACACGGTGCCTAGCGCTGTTGGGCCAGGCCCAAAACAGTGCACGGGCATGCGCGGCCTAGGTCACACCGCATATCTTTCCGCTTCCACCGCGCACGCCCAGAACGACACGCGTCAAACGCGGCATTGTGGGCGACGTGGGCGGCGTGCGCGGGGCTAAGCCCCGTGAGCATGCGTCAAGCCATGATGAAGGGGACGGTTCACGCCTTCCTACCTAAACTGAGGTAGGCGTGGGGGCGTGGTGCATTTACTGGACGGGGCCAGTGCGCGGTTTTCGAGGCGTCCACTCCCACGATCACGGGGTGGGGCGAGGCCGCCTCATCCGTCGCCTCGGCTCTGCATCCCCGCCACGCGGCTCCCATGCACTTGGGGTCGCGGACTGTGGAAGTGGGAATCTGGGTCGTCGCGAGCAGAGGCAGCGGGTCGGCCCTGACTCCCTGCTTTTCCTGTGCCTTGATTCGCTGAGCAGGGCGGCCGAGGCCCCACCTCGCTCCTTTATAAAGAGCGGGAGGGGAGCACAGAAGCCCGCACTCTCTCATCTCCTCCTTTCTTCAGCTTCTGCTCCCCTTTCTCCCATTCGCCATGGAGAAAGGGAACCCTGGCCCTTCATCGGTGGCGGCGAGGGTCGCTGCCAGACAGCGCACCTCTCCCTCTCTCGCGCCCGTGGTGGCAGAGCCGGTCACAAGGGGAAGAGGGAGGGGGAGAGGTCGCGGACGAGGTCGAGGACGAGGTCGAGGCGCTCGGGGAAGAGGCGGACGGGGCCGCGCGCCAGCTTTGCCTCCACCGGCGGTTCCTCCCCCCCACGGCGGTCCACATAGGGGACGACTCTTGCGAGTTCTTCGCCAGGCTACGCCGGGTGCCTCGACGTCGCCTCCGGCTTCCAGCTCCGTTCGCGAGCGCGATGGAGTCGGACCCGCCCGAGACACTGAGACTGCAGATGAGGGGCTGTGGGATCAGCAGCACGCGAGTCCGCGTTGTATTCCCAGCCCCCAGCGTGATGTATCTTGATCGAGGGTGGAAGACGTTCGCCCGTATCCATAGCCTGATGGAGGGGTTCACCCTCCATTTTAAGTCGATGGAGGGCGATCTCCTCTCCGTCAAGGTCTTCGGGTGCTTCAGCACTCGGGCGAAGTGCTGTGTGGACAGCTCCTCCGATAGTGAAGGCTCTCCCTCGAGCGAGAGTGACGAGGAGGGGAGTGACAGCGACGATGAGGGTAGCGGGCAGCGGGATGGCGGGTCCGACTAGGCATCGGGTGCCGCTTTGCACGGCACCGGCGACCCCATCATCCGTGTCGCTGGCTCCTTGAACTCCCCGGGGTCGTCTCCTTGGGCAGCTGGCGTAGGGAGGCTGCGGAAGGGGAAGAGGGCTGGCGACAAGGCCGTCAGGTCAGAGTACGAGGGCGTGGTGCCCTCGACAGCGTGCTGACGTCCTGCCGCCCTGTCTTCGAGCCCCGCTTCCGGCGCCGCCATCACCGTCCAGCCTTCGGACAGCCCCCGGGCTGTTCTCTTGGTGTCTTCTGGCACCTGTAGCTTGCCTAGGCGCCTCTTTTGCCCTTTTCGCCTCCTTGACTTATCTCCTGAAGAGAGGGACAGAAAAGGGATTACGGGCATCTTATCTTTTTAATTTGTAAGCCTCCGGGCCTTAGCCGCATCTAAAACTTGTAATCCTCTCTTTCATGTTTTTCATCCTCCATGGATTGTACCCGAGGGGGATGTTTTTTTAATGAAAGAGGGAATGCTTGTTATGTTATATCCTTTACTCAATTCCATGCCTTGTATGTTTTTACCCTACGCTTTTAGGGAACTCGCCGGGATGGGCATGCTTGCCGCGAGTGCTGAGTGCGGAACATCAGCAGCTCGCTGGCGGTGCCGGAGCACGCTTGCCGCGAGTGCTGAGTGCGGAACATCAGCAGCTCGCTGGCGGTGCCGGTTCCGGCAAGAAATCTTGTCGGGGCTAGTTGCAGCACACTTTCATTGTCGAGCGGACTCAAAACAAATTAAGGGCGCAACTTAGCCACGAGCTTTTAGGGAACTCGCCGGCACGGGCACGCTTGCCGCGAGTGCTGAGTGCGGAACATCAGCAGCTCGCTAGCGGTGCCGGAGCACGCTTGCCGTGAGTGCTGAGTGCGGAACATCAGCAGCTCGCTGGCGGTGCCGGTTCCGGCAAGAAATCTTGTCGGGGCTAGTTGCAGCACACTTTCATTGTCGAGCGGACTCGAAACAAATTAAGGGCGCAACTTAGCCACGAGCTTCTAGGGAACTCGCCGACACGGGCACGCTTGCCACGAGTGCTGAGTGCGGAACATCAGCAGCTCGCTGGCGGTGCCGGAGCACGCTTGCCGCGAGTGCTGAGTGTGGAACATCAGCAGCTCGCTGGCGGTGCTGGTTCCGGCAAGAAATCTTGTCGGGGCTAGTTGCAGCACACTTTCATTGTCGAGCGGACTCGAAACAAATTAAGGGCGCAACTTATCCACGAGTCGATTCCTTCGCGCACAGGTTTTCTATACAAGGCATGGTCGTTCAAGGAGTATAACATAAAGAATTTAAAACTGGCTGTGTTCAGACTTTGACAACTTAGCTTTTCTGTCGTCTGTGTCCTGGCAAGGCCATACTTCTTTGAACGACGCCCGGTCCACAACTTTATCCTCTCCTCCCCCCCCCCCCCGTGAACTTGTGGGCGAAGGAACCTTCTTTTTGAGAGATGAGAAAATAAAGATATGGAGCCTTTTGGCTCGTTATTGCTTATCGAAGGCGAGTGCTGCACAAAGTGTCAGATAATACATGCATAAAAGAAAAAGGCATGAAATTTGACAACATGTGCTGAGAACATAAACTTTACGCACGGGATCTGCGCCCGGCTCTGTACAAAGGATTATATGCAACAGCGGCAAGACTTGTACAGAAAGGTGGTTGCCGGAGCAGGTTCCGGCAACCGCGCCTTATGGGTAAAACTTACGAAGATGGTCTATGTTCCAGGAGTTGCTCACCGGAAATCCATCTTCGGTCTCAAGGCGGACAGCGCCAGGCCTAGTGACTTGTTTCACCCGATAAGGGCCTTCCCACTTCGGCGTCAACTTGTTGGAATTCTTGGCGGATTGAACGCGCCGAAGAACAAGGTTGCCTTCCTCGAAGCTTCTGGCATTAACTTTGCGGCTATGGTAGCGGCGCAAAGCTTGCTGGTAGCGAGCAGCTCGTATAGCAGCCTGAAGACGATCTTCCTCGAGGAGCAGCGCGTCATCTTGCCGCAGCTGCTCTTGCTCATGCTCATCATAAGCGAGCACTCGAGGCGATCCGTATACGAGTTCTATGGGGAGAACTGCTTCTGCTCCATATACTAGAGAAAAAGGTGTCTGGCCAGTGGCTCGATTTGGTGTCGTTCTGATCGACCAAAGAACCACCGGCAGCTCCTCGATCCAATTTATTCCGCACTTGTGCAGCCTATCGAAAGTTCTGGTCTTGAGCCCGCGCAGCACTTCAGCGTTTGCCCTCTCCGCTTGACCGTTGCTTCTCGGGTGAGCAACAGAAGCGAAGCAGATCTTGGCGCTAAGACCTTGGATGTACTGCATGAAGGTGCGGCTCGTGAATTGTGTGCCATTGTCGGTAATGATCCTGTTAGGGATTCCGAAACGGCAAACAATTGACCTGAAGAACTTGACTGTTGACTGTGCTGTCACCTTCCACACTGCTTCCACTTTAGGCCACTTTGTGAACTTGTCGATTGCAATGTACAAGTACTCAAAGCCCCCGACAGCTCGGGGAAAGAGGCTGAGGATGTCGAGCCCCCAGACCGAAAATGGCCAGGATAAAGGGATTGTTTGGAGAGCTTGAGCTGGTTGATGTATCTGCTTGGAGTGGAACTGGCACGCTTCACACTTGGTTACTTGTGCAGTTGCATCCTGGAGGGCTGTCGGCCAGAAGAAACCTTGCTGGAAAGCTTTGCCGGCAAGTGCTCTTGCGCCAATGTGGTGACCACATATGCCTCCATGTATCTCCGCCAACAGCTCCTGTCCATCTTCCTGAGAAATGCACTTCAATTTCACTCCGTTGAATCTTCTTCTGTACAGTATGTCATCGACAAACTGGTACATACTTGATTGCCGGGCTACTCTCTCCGCTTCTTCCTACTCTTCGGGAAGTTCTCCTGTTTGAAGAAAATGGACAATCTGCTGTGCCCATGCCGGAGCCTGTGGCTCGACGACAAGGACTAAAGGCGCAAATGCTGCTGCGGGAACATCTGCTTCCACGGCCAGAATCTGTGATTCAGCCGGAGCATGATGCTCCCCGGCAAGCGTGTCGGGACACAGCTTATCGGGAGCGCCTGCTTCAACGAAACAAACCCTGGGACTTGTCGGAGCAGGCTGCCCCTCAGCATTCTTTGTGTTGATCTTGGGGACCTTCTTGACGGCGGCTTCGGGGAGCTCTGCTGGAAGGTAGTCGCCAGTAATCAACTTCCTCTTCTTGCTCTGTCCAGTTGATGGTGTTACAGATGGTTGAGTCAACTTGAGCACAAAAATCCCTGGTTCCACAGGTAACTTGAGTGCGGCGCACTTTGACAGGCCGTCTGCAATGTCATTTTGAGCTCTTGGAACATGTTCCATTTGCAGGCCGTCAAAATGCTCTTCCAACTTCCTCACTTCATCGATGTAGGCTTCCATCAATGGACTCTGATAATCTTTGTTTACTTGACGAACGACAAGCTGTGAGTCACCCCTGACAATAAGCTTCCTGATCCCAAGGTCTGCCGCGATCCTGAGTCCGGCAAGCAAGCCTTCATACTCTGCAGTATTGTTTGTTGCTTGCTCCTTGGGAAATTGCATCTGGACCACGTACTTGAGGTGCTCTCCGGTGGGTGCGACAAATAGCATGCCCGCACCGGCGCCTTGCAGCGAGAAGGCACCGTCAAAGTACATGATCCATTCTTTGCTTGCTTCCTTGACGGAGATGCTCCTCTCCGGAGTTTCTTCATCAGGTGTTGGCGTCCATTCTGCAATGAATTCTGCCAATGCTCGGCTCTGGATAGTTGAAGTACTTTCAAACTTGAGGCCAAAGCTTGACAATTCCAGCGCCCACTCGACAATCCTGCCTATTGCTTCTGGATTCTGCAGTATCTCTTCAACAGAAAGCGAGTGACAACTGTGATTTCGTGCGCTTGAAAGTAATGGCGCAGCTTCCTCGAGGCCATGAGAAGGCCGACAAGCAATTTCTGCACACCAGAGTACCTTGATCTAGCCCCCTGCAGAAGGGAACTGACAAAGTAAACTGGGCGCTGCACCATCTTCTTCTGTTTCTCTTCTTGTGGCTGCGCTGATCCATCCTTGTCAAAACCAGAACTTGTCGGGGAAGCCCCCTTCTTGTCGCTGGACTCACTTGCCGCGGTCGCTGGCTCATCATCTGCCTCCCTCTCCGCTACTAACGCAGCACTAACCACTTGATTGGTTGCCGCTAGATATAGCAGCAACTTCTCTTGTGGCTTAGGTGCGACAAGTATTGGAGTGGAGGATAGGTATCTCTTCAAGTCCTGCAGCGCGGCCTCCGCTTCCGGAGTCCATTTCATTGGACCTGCCTTCTTCAAAATTTTGAAGAATGGCAGGGCGCGCTCGGCAGACTTAGATATGAACCTACTGAGAGCAGCAACGCAGCCGGCAAGCCTTCGCACATCCTTGACGTGCTTCAGTGCTTCGATCTGTTCAATGGCTTCGACCTTGTCGGGATTGGCCTCGATCCCCCGCTGAGACACAAAGAATCCGAGAAGCTTGCCGGAAGGGACTCCAAACACGCACTTCTCGGGATTCAACTTGAGATTGATCTTGCGCAGATTTGCAAAAGTCTCATCCAGATCTTGGATCAAAGTTTCTTTGTCCTTTCTTTTGACCACTATGTCATCCATGTAAGCCTCTACATTTCTGTGCAGCTGTGGCTCAAAAGCATGACTGACTACTCTTGCAAATGTTGAACCAGCATTCTTTAGTCCGAAAGCCATCCGTACAAAGCAGTACGTGCCACATGGAGTAATGAATGCGGTTTTCTCTTGATCCTCTTCCGCCATGAAGATCTGATGATATCCTGAGTATGCATCAAGGAATGAAAGCAGATCACATCCTGCCGTGGAGTAGACAATCTGGTCAATGCGCGGCCAGGGAAATGGATCCTTGGGACGGGCTTTATTAACATCAGTGAAGTCAATACAAAGCCTCCACTTCGCGTTTGCTTTGCGCACGACTACTGGATTGGCTAACCACGTTGGATGGAGTACTCCTCGGACCAAGCCTGCTGCTTCCAATTTCTTGATTTCCTCTGCAATGAACTCTTGGCGTTCTACTGCTTGTTTTCTGACTCTCTGCTTGACGGGCCGCGCGTGAGGGCAGACGGCAAGGTGGTGCTCAGTTACTTTCCTGGGAACACCGGGGATGTCAGATGGTTGCCATGCAAATACATCGACATTCGCCCGCAGGAAAGCAACGAGCGCGCTTTCCTATTTAGGGTCAAGCGTGGCACTAATGGTGAAGGTACCACCAGTGCCGTCCTCCCTGGCGGCCACTTTCTTGGTCTGTGGTGAAGCTGTCTTTGCCTTCTTGCACTTGCCGGTGGAGCTCGATGGTGCGTCCTCGACGGTAGCGCAGCACTCCGAAGAGGTGCGCTTGCCGGAGTGGGCATCAGAGCTACTCTTGCCAGACTTGGTCTTCTTCTTCCCCCCGGGAGCTTCAGCGGCAAGCAGTTTGTGTTCTGCTGCGGCTGCTTCTTCCCGGTAGATTTTATTGGTACAGATAAGTGCATCTTTCTTGTCGCCATGGACAGAAATGACACTTATCGGACCGGGTATCTTGAGCACGTTGTAGGCGCTGGAAGCAGCAATGTCGATTGTGACTCTCACTGTCCTAAAGCTCAGCTCGCTGCCAAACGTTACTGGCAGCGTGATCTTCCCCTTCGGCTTGCTCCTTCCCGGGTTGATCCCTTGAAAGGTGCCGGTTTCTTCGAGCTCGCTGTCGGGGATCTGGAGCTTCTTGAGTACCACGGAAGAGATCAGATTCAGGCCGGCCACGCCGTCAACCAGCATCTTCGTGACCTTGAGGTTGTGGATTGTTGGCGAAACCAACATCGGCAAGCACACGACCCTAGTTATGCGGTCAGGGTGATCCTCAATGTCGAAGATGATGGGCGTGCTGGACCACTTCAGGGGCTTGCGCGACTCAACGAACAGTTCTGCTGCGTTCACTTCCCACATCCATTGTTTGAGTTGGCGGTGCGAGATGTGCAGAGAAGCACCGCCGTCGACACACAAAACTTCCGTCGCCTTCTGAAACTCCTACTCGTCGGCCTCATCCTCCTCCATCTCATCATCTTCATCCTTGTCTTCGTCCTTGTCGCGGCCGCGGGGAGGCCTGTCTCCTTGCCGCTCCTTGGCCTTGCCGCGGCGCGCTCCACGGGCGGGACGCTTCTTGCCAGATCCGCCGCCACCTTCCTGGGCCTTCTCCTTGTCGCGGCGCTCATATTCAGCTTTCTGTAGCTCAACAAGCTGCTCAACCTTCTTGCAGGCCTGGAGGTCATGGCCCTTGGTGCGGTGGATCTTGCAGTACTGCTTGCCGGAGCCGTCCTGCTTGTCGGCGGCCACCACAGCCTTGCCGGAGTCACCAGCTTTGGCCTTCTCGGCGCCACCTCCATTGCCGGACTACTCAACAACTAGCACATCCTTAGATCTTCTCTTCCTGTTGTTCCGCCTCCGGTTCTTCTTCGCCGGGGTGGCATCCTCACTGTCAGATCCTTCTGCTCCTGCGTTCTCTCCGGGGAGTTTCCTCCCCTCCTCAGCACGTGCACACTTGTCGGCCAGAGCATATAGCTCGCTGACATCTCTGATTTTGCACATCGCCATCTCCTCCCTCATCCTGCGGTTACGCACGTTCTGATGGAACGCGCTGATAACCGCGGCAGGGTGGACGTCTGGGATGTTGCGCTGCACCTGGCTGAATCTCTGTATGTACTTGCGTAGGGGTTCCCCTTCCTTCTGGGCGAGCAGATGAAGATCGCTCTCCTGGCCATGAGGTTTGTGGCCGCCTATGAAGGCGCCAACAAACTGATGACACAGGTCCGCCCACGAAGAGATGGAGTTGTCCGGCAAGTGCATTAGCCAAGATCTGATGTTGGGCTTGAGCACCAGCGGGAAGTCGTTGGCGAGGATCTTCTCGTCGCGCCCCCCGGCAGCCTGCACCGCGATGGTGTAGACGCTGAGGAACTCCGACGGATGTATCCTGCCATCGTACTTCTCGGGTACATCTGGCTTGAAGTTTTTGGTACTGGGCCACTGGACCTGCCGCAGCTCACGGGTGAATGCAGGGCAACCTACCGCGTACGGCAAGTCGCCTGGTTCCCCTGGCGCATGCACATCAACAGTGGGCACAGCGCGCTGGTCTGACTGACGCCGCGCTTCTCTTCGGCGCTCGATGCGAGTACGAGCGTCTTCTTGTCGTCGTTCTTGGCGTTGATCGCGGCGAGCTCGCGGGTCCGACGACGCGGTGGAGTCGGTGTCGAGATTGGCCCGGCGAGTCGGCGATCTTGGCCTTCGTGGTGGGGAGTGCACGGTGGTGGCACCCCCAGCGGTCTTATCGGCGTCGGCTTGCGCCTGGGCGTCTCTCCGGGGCTTCGATGTGCTCGGTTGCCGGGGCTTGTCGCCGTTGGCGAAGCCGATAAGGCTCTGAATGGTGGCCCTCCAGTCGTCGATCTTGTCTGGCGTTGGAGGGTAATCTGGAAGCAGCTGGGCTCGGGCCAGCGCTTCCTCTGTGTGTCTCTATGTGTCTCTGTCTGTCTCTATGGGTCTCTGTCTGTCTCTATGTGTCTAACCCCTTCTACGTGCGCATGGGCCTCCTTTTTATAGGCTAAAGGGGTCACCGACAGGTGGCAGCGTAGAAATAGGGGTAGAAGAGTAAAAACGCAGGTTGGTACAACTACTATCAACAGTGCCCCCTACCTAACTCTGACGGCAGGGGACAAGGGAATTTAATGCCCGTCCGGTCGCCCAAACAGTGTATGAAACGACCGTTAGGGGCGCCACCGATCGCCACGATGGTCTTCTTGCCAGCGCCTGCTTGCCACCTCGCACCCCTAGCTGCACGGCCTCCTGCCACGTGTGCTTGGGAATGTCCCAGAGCGACACGTTGGCAGGTGTGCTGGAGCACGGGCGCGAACTGGGGGTTTCCCGCGGCAAGCTCCTTGCCGCGGTCGTTGTCTTGTCGCTCACCGGGCCTTGCCGGGGCGCGCGGTGCGTCGCGGCAAGTTTTCTTGGAATGCCTTGAGTGGCCTTCCCGGCAAGCTCCTCTTGCCAGGGCCTTGTTCTTCCCGGCCAGCTTCTCTTGTCGGTGCCTTGGTTGGCCTTCCCGGTAAGCTCCTCTTGCCGGGGCCTTAGTTTGAGTACTTTGTTCTTGAAAGGCATCAATATGAGCTACGGAGGGTCTTGGCGGACGCCCGGCAAGCCTTGCCGCGGGACGTTGCGACTGCCCGTGCACAAGTTCGGGATACTAAGGTACCCCTACTTTAGTACACCGACAGGAGCCCCCGGGCCTGGGCCATACACGGTGCCGAGCGCTGTTGGGCCAGGCCCAAAACAGTGCACGGGCATGCGCGGCCTAGGTCACACCGCATATCTTTCTGCTTCCACCGCGCACGCCCAGAACGGCACGCGTCAAACGCGGCATTGTGGGCGACGTGGGCGGCGTGCGCGGGGCTAAGCCCCGTGAGCATGCGTCAAGCCATGATGAAGGGGACGGTTCACGCCTTCCTACCTAAACGGAGGTAGGCGTGGGGGCGTGGTGCATTTACTAGACGGGGCCAGTGCGCGGTTTTCGAGGCGTCCACTCCCACGATCACGGGGTGGGGCGAGGCCGCCTCATCCGTCGCCTCGGCTCTGCATCCCCGCCACGCGGCTCCCATGCACTTGGGGTCGCGGATGGTGGAAGTGGGAATCTGGGTCGTCGCGAGCAGAGGCAGCGGGTCGGCCCTGACTCCCTGCTTTTCCTGTGCCTTGATTCGCTGAGCAGGGCGGCCGAGGCCCCACCTCGCTCCTTTATAAACAGCGGGAGGAGAGCACAGAAGCCCGCACTCTCTCATCTCCTCCTTTCTTCAGCTTCTGCTCCCCTTTCTCCCATTCGCCATGGAGAAAGGGAACCCTGGCCCTTCATCGGTGGCGGCGAGGGTCGCCGCAAGACAGCGCACCTCTCCCTCTCTCGCGCCCGTGGTGGCAGAGCCGGTCACAAGGGGAAGAGGGAGGGGGAGAGGTCGCGGACGAGGTCGAGGACGAGGTCGAGGCGCTCGGGGAAGAGGCGGACGGGGCCGCGCGCCAGCTTCGCCTCCGCCGGCGGTTCCTCCCCCCCACGGCGGTCCACATAGGGGACGACTCTTGCGAGTTCTTCGTCAGGCTACACCGGGCGCCTCGACGTCGCCTCCGGCTTCCAGCTCCGTTCGCGAGCGCGATGGAGTCGGACCCGCCCGAGACACTGAGACTGCAGATGAGGGGCTGTGGGATCATCAGCACGCGAGTCCGCGTTGTATTCCCAGCCCCCAGCGTGATGTATCTTGATCGAGGGTGGAAGACATTCGCCTGTATCCATAGCCTGATGGAGGGGTTCACCCTCCATTTTAAGTCGATGGAGGGCGATCTCCTCTCCGTCAAGGTCTTTGGGTGCTTCAGCACTCGGGCGAAGTGCTGTGTGGACAGCTCCTCCGATAGCGAAGGCTCTCCCTCGAGCGAGAGTGACGAGGAGGGGAGTGACAGCGACGATGAGGGTAGCGGGCGGCGGGATGGCGGGTCCGACTAGGCATCGGGCGCCGCTTTGCACGGCACCGGCGACCCCATCATCCGTGTCGCTGGCTCCTTGAACTCCCCGGGGTCGTCTCCTTGGGCGGCTGGCGTAGGGAGGCTGCGAAAGGGGAAGAGGGCTGGCGACAAGGCCGTCAGGTCAGAGTACGAGGGCGTGGTGCCCTCGACAGCGTGCTGACGTCCTGCCGCCCTGTCTTCGAGCCCCGCTTCCGGCGCCGCCATCACCGTCCAGCCTTCGGACAGCCCCCGAGCTGTTCTCTTGGTGTCTTCTGGCACCTGTAGCTTGCCTAGGCGCCTCTTTTGCCCTTTTCGCCTCCTTGACTTATCTCCTGAAGAGAGGGACAGAAAAGGGATTACGGGCATCTTATCTTTTTAATTTGTAAGCCTCCGGGCCTGAGCCGCATCTAAAACTTGTAATCCTCTCTTTCATGTTTTTCATCCTCCATGGATTGTTCCCGAGGGGGATGTTTTTTTAATGAAAGAGGGAATGCTTGTTATGTTATATCCTTTACTCAATTCCATCCCTTGTATGTTTTTACCCTACGCTTTTAGGGAACTCACCGGGATGGGCATGCTTGCCGCGAGTGCTGAGTGCGGAACATCAGCAGCTCGCTGGCGGTGCCGGAGCACGCTTGCCGCGAGTGCTGAGTGCGGAACATCAGCAGCTCGCTGGCGGTGCCGGTTCCGGCAAGAAATCTTGTCGGGGCTAGTTGCAGCACACTTTCATTGTCGAGCGGAGTCGAAACAAATTAAGGGCGCAACTTAGCCACGAGCTTTTAGGGAACTCGCCGGCACGGGCACGCTTGCCGCGAGTGCTGAGTGCGGAACATCAGCAGCTCGCTAGCGGTGCCGGAGCACGCTTGCCGCGAGTGCTAAGTGCGGAACATCAGTAGCTCGCTGGCGGTGCCGGTTCCGGCAAGAAATCTTGTCGGGGCTAGTTGCAGCACACTTTCATTGTCGAGCGGACTCGAAACAAATTAAGGGCGCAACTTAGCCACGAGCTTCTAGGGAACTCGCCGACACGGGCACGCTTGCCACGAGTGCTGAGTGCGGAACATCAGCAGCTCGCTGGCGGTGCCGGAGCACGCTTGCCGCGAGTGCTGAGTGCGGAACATCAGCAGCTCGCTGGCGGTGCTGGTTCCGGCAAGAAATCTTGTCGGGGCTAGTTGCAGCACACTTTCATTGTCGAGCGGACTCGAAACAAATTAAGGGCGCAACTTAGCGACGAGTCGATTCCTTCGCGCACAGGTTTTCTATACAAGGCATGGTCGTTCAAGGAGTATAACATAAAGAATTTAAAACTGGCTGTGTTCAGACTTTGACAACTTAGCTTTTCTGTCGTCTGTGTCCTGGCAAGGCCATACTTCTTTGAACGACGCCCGGTCCACACCTTTATCCTCTCCTCCCCCCCCCCCCCGTGAACTTGTGGGCGAAGGAACCTTCTTTTTGAGAGAAGAGAAAATAAAGATATGGAGCCTTTTGGCTCGTTATTGCTTATCGAAGGCGAGTGCTGCACAAAGTGTCAGATAATACATGCATAAAAGAAAAAGGCATGAAATTCGACAACATGTGCTGAGAACATAAACTTTACGCACGGGATCTGCGCCCGGCTCTGTACAAAGGATTATATGCAACAGCGTCAAGACTTGTACAGAAAGGTGGTTGCCGGAACAGGTTCCGGCAACCGCACCTTATGGGTAAAACTTACGAAGATGGTCTATGTTCCAGGAGTTGCTCACCGGAAATCCATCTTCGGTCTCAAGGCGGACAGCGCCAGGCCTAGTGACTCGTCTCACCTGATAAGGGCCTTCCCACTTCGGCGTCAACTTGTTGGAATTCTTGGCGGATTGAACGCGCCGAAGAACAAGGTTGCCTTCCTCGAAGCTTCTGGCATTAACTTTGCGGCTATGGTAGCGGCGCAAAGCTTGCTGGTAGCGAGCAGCTCGTATAGCAGCCTGAAGACGATCTTCCTCGAGGAGCAGCGCGTCATCTTGCCGCAGCTGCTCTTGCTCATGCTCATCATAAGCGAGCACTCGAGGCGATCCGTATACGAGTTCTATGGGGAGAACTGCTTCTGCTCCATATACTAGAGAAAAAGGTGTCTGGCCAGTGGCTCGATTTGGTGTCGTTCTGATCGACCAAAGAACCAACGGCAGCTCCTCGATCCAATTTATTCCGCACTTGTGCAGCCTATCGAAAGTTCTGGTCTTGAGCCCGCGCAGCACTTCAGCGTTTGCCCTCTCCGCTTGACCGTTGCTTCTCGAGTGAGCAACAGAAGCGAAGCAGATCTTGGCGCCAAGACCTTGGACGTACTGCATGAAGGTGCGGCTCGTGAATTGTGTGCCATTGTCGGTAATGATCCTGTTAGGGATTCCGAAACGGCAAACAATTGACCTGAAGAACTTGACTGTTGACTGTGCTGTCACCTTCCACACTGCTTCCACTTCAGGCCACTTTGTGAACTTGTCGATTGCAATGTACAAGTACTCAAAGCCCCCGACAGCTCGGGGAAAGAGGCCGAGGATGTCGAGCCCCCAGACCGAAAATGGCCAGGATAAAGGGATTGTTTGGAGAGCTTGAGCTGGTTGATGTATCTGCTTGGAGTGGAACTGGCACGCTTCACACTTGGTTACTTGTGCAGTTGCATCCTGGAGGGCTGTCGGCCAGAAGAAACCTTGCTGGAAAGCTTTGCCGGCAAGTGCTCTTGCGCCAATGTGGTGACCACATATGCCTCCATGTATCTCCGCCAACAGCTCCTGTCCATCTTCCTGAGAAATGCACTTCAATTTCATTCCGTTGAATCTTCTTCTGTACAGTATGTCATCGACAAACTGGTACATACTTGATTGCCGGGCTACTCTCTCCGCTTCTTCCTACTCTTCGGGAAGTTCTCCTGTTTGAAGAAAATGCACAATCTGTTGTGCCCATGCCGGAGCCTGTGGCTCGACGACAAGGACTAAAGGCGCAAATGCTGCTGCGGGAACATCTGCTTCCACGGCCAGAATCTGTGATTCAGCCGAAGCATGATGCTACCCGGCAAGCGTGTCGGGACACAGCTTGTCGGGAGCGCCTGCTTCAACGAAACAAACCCTGGGACTTGTCGGAGCAGGCTGCCCCTCAGCATTCTTTGTGTTGATCTTGGGGACCTTCTTGACGGCGGCTTCAGGGAGCTCTGCTGGAAGGTAGTCGCCAGTAATCAACTTCCTCTTCTTGCTTTGTCCAGTTGATGGTGTTACAGATGGTTGAGTCAACTTGAGCACAAAAATCCCTGGTTCCACAGGTAACTTGAGTGCGGCGCACTTTGACAGGCCGTCTGCAATGTCATTTTGAGCTCTTGGAACATGTTCCATTTGCAGGCCATCAAAATGCTCTTCCAACTTCCTCACTTCATCGATGTAGGCTTCCATCAATGGACTCTGATAATCTTTGTTTACTTGACGAACGACAAGCTGTGAGTCACCCCTGACAATAAGCTTCCTGATCCCAAGGTCTGCCGCGATCCTGAGTCCGGCAAGCAAGCCTTCATACTCTGCAGTATTGTTTGTTGCTTGCTCCTTGGGAAATTGCATCTGGACCACGTACTTGAGGTGCTCTCCGGTGGGTGCGACAAGTAGCACGCCCGCACCGGCGCCTTGCAGCGAGAAGGCACCGTCAAAGTACATGATCCATTCTTTGCTTGCTTCCTTGACGGAGATGCTCCTCTCCGGAGTTTCTTCATCAGGTGTTGGCGTCCATTCTGCAATTAATTCTGCCAATGCTCGGCTCTGGATAGTTGAAGTACTTTCAAACTTGAGGCCAAAGCTTGACAATTCCAGCGCCCACTCGACAATCCTGCCTGTTGCTTCTGGATTCTGAAGTATCCTCTTCAACGGAAAGCGAGTGACAACTGTGATTTCGTGCGCTTGAAATTAATGGCGTAGCTTCCTCGAGGCCATGAGAAGGCCGACAAGCAATTTCTGCACACCAGAGTACCTTGATCTAGCCCCCTGCAGAAGGGAACTGACAAAGTAAACTGGGCGCTGCACCATCTTCTTCTGTTTCTCTTCTTGTGGCCGCGCAGATCCATCCTTGTAAAAACCAGAACTTGTCGGGGAAGCCCCCTGCTTGTCGCTGGACTCGCTTGCCGCGGTTGCTGGCTCATCATCTGCCACCCTCTCCGCTACTAACGCAGCACTAACCACTTGACTGGTTGCCGCCAGATATAGCAGCAACTTCTCTTGTGGCTTAGGTGCGACAAGTATTGGAGTGGAGGATAGGTATCTCTTCAAGTCCTGCAGCGCGGCCTCCGCTTCCGGAGTCCATTTCATTGGACCTGCCTTCTTCAAAATTTTGAAGAATGGCAGGGCGCGCTCGGCAGACTTAGATATGAACCTACTGAGAGTAGCAACGCAGCCGGCAAGCCTTCGCACATCCTTGACGTGCTTCAGTGCTTCGATCTGTTCAATGGCTTCGACCTTGTCGGGATTGGCCTCGATCCCCCGCTGAGACACAAAGAATCCGAGAAGCTTGCTGGAAGGGACTCCAAACACGCACTTCTCAGGATTCAACTTGAGATTGATCTTGCGCAGATTTGCAAAAGTCTCATCCAGATCTTGGATCAAAGTTTCTTTGTCCTTTCTTTTGACCACTATGTCATCCATGTAAGCCTCTACATTTCTGTGCAGCTATGGCTCAAAAGCATGACTGACTACTCTTGCAAATGTTGAACCAGCATTCTTTAGTCCGAAAGCCATCCGTACAAAGTAGTACGTGCCACATGGAGTAATGAATGCGGTTTTCTCTTGATCCTCTTCCGCCATGAAGATCTGATGATATCCTGAGTATGCATCAAGGAATGAAAGCAGATCACATCCTGCCGTGGAGTCGACAATCTGGTCAATGCGCGGCCAGGGAAATGGATCCTTGGGACAGGCTTTATTAACATCAGTGAAGTCAATACAAAGCCTCCACTTCCCGTTTGCTTTGCGCACGACTACTAGATTGGCTAACCACGTTGGATGGAGTACTCCTCGGACCAAGCCTGCTGCTTCCAATTTCTTGATTTCCTCTGCAATGAACTCTTGGCGTTCTACTGCTTGTTTTCTGACTCTCTGCTTGACGGGCCGCGCGTGAGGGCAGACGGCAAGGTGGTGCTCAATTACTTTCCTGGGAACACCGGGGATGTCAGATGGTTGCCATGCAAATACATCGACATTCGCCCGCAGGAAAGCAATGAGCGCGCTTTCCTATTTAGGGTCAAGCGTGGCACTAATGGTGAAGGTACCACCAGTGCCGTCCTCCCTGGCGGCCACTTTCTTGGTCTGTGGTGAAGCTGTCTTTGCCTTCTTGCACTTGCCGGTGGAGCTCGATGGTGCGTCCTCGACGGTAGCGCAGCACTCCGAAGAGGTGCCCTTGCCGGAGTGGGCATCAGAGCTACTCTTGCGGGACTTGGTCTTCTTCTTCCCCTCGGGAGCTTCAGCGGCAAGCGGTTTGTGTTCTGCTGCGGCTGCTTCTTCCCGGTAGATTTTATTGGTACAGATAAGTGCATCTTTCTTGTCGCCATGGACAGAAATGACACTTATCGGACCGGGCATCTTGAGCACGTTGTAGGCGCTGGAAGCAGCAAAGTCGATTGTGACTCTCACTGTCCTAAAGCTCAGCTCACTGCCAAACGTTACTGGCAGCGTGATCTTCCCCTTCGGCTTGCTCCTTCCCGGGTTGATCCCTTGAAAGGTGCCGGTTTCTTCGAGCTCGCTGTCGGGGATCTGGAGCTTCTTGAGTACCGTGGAAGAGATCAGATTCAGGCCGGCCACGCCGTCAACCAGCATCTTCGTGACCTTGAGGTTGCGGATTGTTGGCGAAACCAACATCGGCAAGCACACGACCGTAGTTATGCGGTCAGGGTGATCCTCAATGTCGAAGATGATGGGCGTGCTGGACCACTTCAGGGGCTTGCGCGACTCAAGGAATGGTTCTGCTGCGTTCACTTACCACATCCATTGTTTGAGTTGGCGGTGCGAGATGTGCAGAGAAGCACCGCCGTCGACACACAAAACTTCCGTCGCCTTCTGAAACTCCTACTCGTCGGCCTCATCCTCCTCCATCTCATCATCTTCATCCTTGTCTTCGTCCTTGTCGCGGCCGCGGGGAGGCCTGTCTCCTTGCCGCTCCTTGGCCTTGCCGCGGCGCGCTCCACGGGTGGGACGCTTCTTGCCAGATCCTCCGATACCTTCCTGGGCCTTCTCCTTGTCGCGGCGCTCGTATTCAGCTTTTTGTAGCTCAACAAGCTGCTCAACCTTCTTGCAGGCCTGGAGGTCATGGCCCTTGGTGCGGTGGATCTTGCAGTACTGCTTGCCGGAGCCGTCCTGCTTGTCGGCGGCCACCACAGCCTTGCCGGAGTCACCAGCTTTGGCCTTCTCGGCGCCACCTCCATTGCCGGACTACTCAACAACTAGCACATCCTTAGATCTTCTCTTCCTATTGTTCCGCCTCCGGTTCTTCTTCGCCGGGGTGGCATTCTCACTGTCAGATCCTTCTGCTCCTGCGTTCTCTCCGGGGAGTTTCCTCCCCTCCTCAGCACGTGCACACTTGTCGGCCAGAGCATATAGCTCGCTGACATCTCTGATTTTGCACATCACCATCTCCTCCCTCATCCTGCGGTTACGCACGTTCTGATGGAACGCGCTGATAACCGCAGCAGGGTGGACGTCTGGGATGTTGCGCTGCACCTGGCTGAATCTCTGTATGTACTTGCGTAGGGGTTCCCCTTCCTTCTGGGCGAGCAGATGAAGATCGCTCTCCTGGCCATGAGGTTTGTGGCCGCCTATGAAGGCGCCAACAAACTGATGACACAGGTCCGCCCACGAAGAGATGGAGTTGTCCGGCAAGTGCATTAGCCAAGATCTGACGTTGGGCTTGAGCACCAGCGGGAAGTAGTTGGCGAGGATCTTCTCGTCGCGCCCCCCGGCAGCCTGCACCGCGATGGTGTAGACGCTGAGGAACTCCGACGGATGTATCCTGCCATCGTACTTCTCAGGTACATCTGGCTTGAAGTTTTTGGTACTGGGCCACTGGACCTGCCGCAGCTCACGGGTGAACGCAGGGCAACCTACCGCGTACGGCAAGTCGCCTGGTTCCCCTGGCGCATGCACATCAACAGTGGGCACAGCGTGCTGGTCTGACTGACGCCGCGCTTCTCTTCGGCGCTCGATGCGAGTACGAGCGTCTTCTTGTCGTCATTCTTGGAGAACTTGGCGTTGATCGCGGCGAGCTCGCGGGTCCGACGACGTGGTGGAGTCGGTGTCGAGATTGGCCCGGCGAGTCGGCGATCTTGGCCTTCGTGGTGGGGAGTGCACGGTGGTGGCACCCCCAGCGGTCTTATCGGCGTCGGCTTGCGCCTGGGCGTCTCTCCGGGGCTTCGATGTGCTCGGTTGCCGGGGCTTGTCGCCGTTGGCGAAGCCGATAAGGCTCTGAATGGTGGCCCTCCAGTCGTCGATCTTGTCTGGCGTTGGAGGGTAATCTAGAAGCAGCTGGGCTCGGGCCAGCGCTTCCTCTATGTGTCTCTATGTGTCTCTGTCTGTCTCTATGGGTCTCTGTCTGTCTCTATGTGTCTAACCCCTTCTACGTGCGCATGGGCCTCCTTTTTATAGGCTAAAGGGGTCACCGACAGGTGGCAGCGTAGAAAGAGGGGTAGAAGAGTAAAAACGCGGGTTGGTACAACTACTATCAACAGTGCCCCCTACCTAACTCTGACGGCAGGGGACAAGGAAATTTAATGCCCGTCCGGTCGCCCAAACAGTGTATGAAACGACCGTTAGGGGCGCCACCGATCGCCACGATGGTCTTCTTGCCAGCGCCTGCTTGCCACCTCGCATCCCTACCTGCACGGCCTCCTGCCACGTGTGCTCGTCTTGCCGGGGCCTTGTTCTTCCCGGCCAGCTTCTCTTGCCGGGGCCTTGGTTGGCCTTCCCGGTAAGCTCCTCTTGCCGGGGCCTTGGTTTGAGTACTTTGTTCTTGAAAGGCATCAATATGAGCTACGGAGGGTCTTGGCGGACGCCCGGCAAGCCTTGCCGCGGGACGCTGCGACTGCCCGTGCACAAGTTCGGGATACTAAGGTACCCCTACTTTAGTACACCGACACCTGCGCTATGGAGTTCCGCTACGACGTTGTTCCGCTGCTGCGTAGTTGTTATGATCGAGGCCCCTTTATGTTCACTGAATAATGTACATATTGTTTAGCCGCACGAAGTGTGCCGCTTGGCCTCGCCACCTATTGTAATATAAACTTTGATCCACTAGCATAAATAAAGCGGTTGTTTTCTGTACCAAGATGTTGTGTGTTGCCAGAAGACATGGTCTCTAGGCTGGAAATGCATGGTAAACCGGTTGCTCTGAGCCGGGGTGCCACACAGGTCCACCCACATATCAAGTTATCAAAGTAGTGAATGAGAATCAACTAAACATAATGAACGTGATTAGACGAGAATTCACGTGTATCCTCGAGAATGCTTTTGAAAGGATCGATACAGTCGACTAGAGAGGGGGGGTCAATAGGAGACTACAAATTTTGATCTTACTTGCCAATTTTAGGGTTAAGCGGATACATAGTGTTCACTACACTGGTACATCGAGTTGCTATACAAACGGTTTTTAACCCCTTTCCGCGAAGGCATTTTACATTTCCCTTCATATGTACATCCCACACAGTCAATCCAAGGAATATGTTTCCATTTGTATGGACATCCCATGCAGTCAATCCAAGGAGAGCGTTTCCGTCCGTATGTACATCCCACACGATGAATCCTAGACAAACGTATCCGTTCGCACATACATCACACACAATTTTCCCCATCAAATCGTCTGTGATAGCATTGCCATTGCAGACGATATTAACAATTTTATCGTTTGCATTATTGAATGCATCACGCACGATGCGTAGAAGAAACAGTGTGGCATAGGTTGTCCATCACATAGACTTTTTATGTGGAGAACATTTGCGCAATGTGGCCTAACGCAAACAGTTTTCAAGAGGAAGCCGTGTGCGATTGTTCATTGACCCAACACGTTTTCTTCCTATAAACTGTGTGGGTTGTCTGAGTTCATCGCCCACGGTTTCTTCTAATAACCGTTTGCAATAGAACCCAATAAGAAGGATAACTTTCCTATTATTAATAATCCATTTATTAATCAAATTAACATTTCATATTAAGCACACATTATATTTTATTTTCGTATTACGGAACCAGGATTTCATAATTTGAAATACATCATAGTACAACATCATATAGTTTTAGCACTCACTTACACCATATAGGCATATAGCTAGCTACCCCATTACACAACTGCACCAGCACCAAGTTTCACATGCAACATCTATAACCTTTGAGATTAGCATCATATACGGTAGATAGACAGATGAATCTCGTCTGGGAAACTTCTGAAGCGGAAGGAGGATATTGGGCCTTCGTTGATGTTGAAGCTCCTTGCAACATTAGGCCAGGGCCTGTGGATGATCGACCATCCATCCTTGGTCCTCTTCAGGAAGACTTCAACATTGTAGGAAAATATATGTTGTTTCTATTAATCCCAAGCGAATACTCCCTAGCTTCCATGGCCCGCTTATCGCGAAAGAGATGCGGGAGGACCCACGGCCAGAGCAAGTTGGTTTGGGGCATAGAGTCGTAAGCGTGGCCAAGCACTTGAGCTTGCAAGAATAAATATATGATGTCTATGCTATTATTGGGATAAAATGAATCAAAAAAGCAGCAGAATATGAGAAGGCAATTGTTAAGCGTCTCTGGATATTGTAGCAACCTACACGCCTGTCTCAGCAATGTAGTTCTGTCGTTAGGTTGCTCTTCTTGGAGAGGTCTGTCTTCCCAAAGTAGCCATTCATGGAGACAAGTTCACTAGAGAAGCCCCTTTATTGATATAGTTCTTGTTGAACGAGGGAGTCCTGGATTAGGGGGTATCCGGACAGCCGGACTGTGTACAGCGTCCAGACTATTGAAGCGTGAAGATACAAGACTCAAGACTTGGCCTCATGTCCGGATGGGACCTTCCTTGGCGTGGAAGGCAAGCTTGGCGATCCGGATATTATATTTCCTTCCTTGTAACCGACTCCATGTAAACCCAAGCCCTCTCTGGTGTCTATATAAACCGGAGAGGTTGGTCCTTAAAAGGCCGATCACAATTACATTCATACCATCATAGGCTAGATTTTAGGGTTTAGCCTCTACGATCTCGTGGTAGATCTACTCTTGTACTACCCATATCATCAATATTAATCAAGAAGGAAGTAGGGTTTTACCTCCATCGAGAGGGCCCGAACCTAGGTAAACATCTGTGTCCCTTGCTTCCTGTTACCATCAGCCTTCACACACAGATCGGGACCCCCTACCCAAGATCCGCCGGTTTTGACACCGACATTGGTGCTTTCATTGAGAGTTCCTCTATGTCGTCGCTGTCAGGCTTGATGGCTCCTTCGATCATCACCAACAATGCTATCCAGGGTGAGACTTTCCTCCTCGGACAGATCTTCGTGTTTGGCGGCTTCGCACTACGGGCCAACTCACTTGGCCACCTGGAGCAGGTCAGGTTCGGGAACTTGAACTACATGGCGGATATTCGTGGAGACTTGATCTTCGACGGATTCGGGCCGGCGCCAGAAGGGCCGAATAGTCACGATGAGCACAGCTTGGACCTGTTGTTACACGTTGCACGGGATATCACCCCTGCAGAAGCCTTGGATCTGAATCCGGGGCAGGTCGCGTTTCCTAAGGACGGAGGGCTGGACCCCGCCCCGTAGGCCATACCCTTGTCGGCGATGGAGCCAAACACAGGTCTCACCTCCGAGGGAGCCTGTGACTCTGGACCCCCGGATTCATATCCAGATGTAGGTTCCAGTCCGCGCGCCCCCGAGCACGCCGATCTTGGTTGTGCTCCGGTGATGGAGTTCACCGCGGCGGACGTCTTTCAGCACTCGCCCTTTGGCGACATGCTGGACTTGTTGAAGTCTCTCTCCTTTTCGGGAGACTCCAGGCCGAACTATGTCCGGCTCGAGTGGGAAGCGGACAACGACGGAATTCGTTGCCCACCCACCACCCACTTCATTGCCACGATCGATGACCTAACCGACGTGCTTGACTTCGACTCTGAAGACATCGACGGTATGGACGACGATGTAGGAGAATTATAGGAGCCACCGCTCACCGGGCAGTTGACACTCCGAAGGAAACAAATGGCAATGAGGCAACGGAGGATAACCCCTCGGAAAGAAAAACAAAGCATGGGCGTCGTCGACGCCACTCCAAGCCCCGCCACATCAATACCGGCCCCAGAGACAAAAATAATCTGGATTGCGCCGAAGAAGAATATGACCCTGACCAGCCCACCTTCGAGCAGGACGAACATGAAGATGAGCAGGTCATCCCAGAAGAACAGGCGACAGACGTATACCCGGAGGAGGACAAGTACATGCCCCCCTCCGAAGACGAGATTAGCGACGACGAATTCAGCATGCCTGAGGATCCCGTGGAGCAGGAGCGCTTCAAGCGTAGGCTTATAGCCACTGCCAGGAGCCTGAACAAGAAGCAGCAGCAACTGCAAGCTGATCAAGATCTGCTCACAGATAGATGGACTGAAGTCCTAGCAGCCGAGGAATACGGACTCGAACGCCAAACTGCTGACCGGCCACCCCGTGGCCGGGATAAAACGGGATATCAGTCCGGATACCAGCCCGCACCCCCAAGCCGATACACTATGGCTCAGGGTAACAGGCAAGACCTGCAAGATATTCTGGAAAATAAAGCAGGACAGCCAAGATCGATTTACGGATCGCGGGGGCGCGCCCCAGCTCGCGACGATGACCGTCGCGCCGGATACATCATCAACAAGTCCGGCCGGGCCGAACACAGCAACCCAAACCAATCCGACCTGCGTAGCCACATAGCCCGGCATAGAGGCGCCGCACACCCCCTCTGCTTCACTGACGAAGTAATGGATCATGAATTCCCAGAAGGGTTCAAACCCGTAAACATTGAATCATACGATGGCACAACAGACCCCGCAGTATGGATCGAAGATTTCCTTCTCCACATTCACATGGCCCGCGGAGATGATCTACACGCCATCAAGTATCTGTCCCTTAAGCTCAAAGGACCAACCCGGCATTGGTTAAATAGCTTGCCAGCAAATTCCATTGGCAGTTGGGAAAACCTAGAAGACATATTCCTTGACAACTTCCAGGGCACATATGTGCGACCACCGGACGCTGATGACCTGGGCCACATTACTCAACAGCCCAGAGAGTCTGCCCGGAAATTCTGGACTCGGTTCCTCACTAAAAAGGACCAAATATTCGACTGTCCGGACGCCGAAGCCCTGGCGGCTTTTAAGCATAATATCCTTGACGAGTGGCTCGCTCGACACCTCAGCCAGGAAAAACCCAAGTCTATGGCAGCGCTCACAACCCTAATGACCCGTTTTTGTGCGGGTGAGGATAGTTGGTTGGCTCGCAGCGGCACCACGCCACATTCCGGCACTTCGGACAACCACGATGCTAACGGCAAGCCACGGCGCAACAGACAGAGACGAAACAATGGCGACAGCACTGAAGACACGGCAGTCAACGCCGGATTCAGCAGACCTAAGTCCGGACAGTGGAAAAAGCCTTTCAAAAGAAATAATCAGAGGCCGTCCAGTCTGGACCGCATACTAGAGCGCTCGTGCCAAATTCATGGCACACCGGACAAACCAGCCAACCACACCAATAGAGACTGATGGGTGTTCAAACAGGCCGGCAAGATAAACGCCAAAAACAAGGACAAGGGCATGCACAACGACGATGACGATGAGCCCCGGCGTCCGAATACGGGGAGACAAAATAAATCCCCCCCAGGTGAAAACGGTCAACATGATCTACGCCACCCACATCCCCAAGCGGGAACTGAAGCGGGCACTACGGGACGTCTATGCGATGGAGCCAGTCGCCCCCAAGTTCAATCCATGGTCAGCTTGTCCGATCACCTTTGATCGTAGATATCATCCTACCAGCATCCGCCGTGGCAGCTCAGCCACATTGGTCTTAGACCCAATCATTGATGGATTCCACCTCACGCGAGTCCTTATGGACGGCGGCAACAGCCTAAACCTTCTTGACCAGGACACAGTGCGCAAGATGGGCATTGACCCTTCAAGGATCAAGCCCACCAAAACTACCTTTAAACATGTAATTCCTGGGGTAGAGGCCCGCTGTACGGGCTCTATAACACTGGAAGTGGTCTTCGGATCCCCAGACAACTTCATGAGCGAAGAGCTAATCTTCGACATCGTCCCTTTCCGCAGTGGCTACCATGCACTGCTCGGACGAACTGCATTCTCTAGACTCAATGCGGTGCCACACTATGCATATCTCAAGCTTAAGATGCCGAGACCGCGCGGGGTCATCACTATCAACGGAAATATGGACCGCTCCCTTCGAACAGAAGAGCATACGGCAGCCCTCGCGGCAGAAGTACAATGCGGCCTCCTCCGACAAGCCAACCCGGCGACAGCTTCGAGCACTGTCAAACGAGTCCGGAGCACCCCGCAACTGGATCATCATGAACGTCAAGGTCGTGATTAGTAGTCCGGCCTCCGCTCAAGCCCCTCCAAAGCAGCATTCATGCCACGCGTACACAATTACGCACTCAAGATACCATGGGCATAGGCGGAGGCGTATCAACGACTCAGACGATAGTACGGGTAACCGCCGAATACCTTCATACCCTTTCCCTCTAACATTTCAGGACACCGTGTTAGTGCAGCATCCTCAGAAGAGCCGAATTGCCGCACTCATATGGAAGAGACATTCAAGGAGGCAACAGACGTTGTGCGCAGAAGGAAATACCCAGGTGGAATCTATTTACGATCATTATACCTGTTTCATCTATCTGTACACAGCTTGCCCCTGGATAGGACATGTCAAATAGTCCTATTTTTATCTCTGCTTAATGCATCCATCGTAAACATACGCTTAAACGTATTTTTCGTCAATGGGAGATTACATATAGCATCAGCTTATTATCCTTATTTGAGTATTTTTTCTCTTATAAATGTTTATTTGGTATTGCATCCATACACCTTGGTACGGCTAGTTTGCCAGGGGCTTCTAATGGCGCCCCGAAGTATGGCAAATAAAATCCGAACACTTTAAACAGTGCGGCACCCCGAACTTATAGCATTATATGCATCAGCTCCGAATCATGTCTTGGGTCTACAGTTGGGATAGCCCGGCTCCCATGTTTTGGTACCTTACGTTCCGTCATATCGGCTAAGGTAGCGCGGGGAGAACTACTGTGATTGTGTCCCGGTTCTTCCGAATGAGCACCTTAGTAGAGAAAGCCGAAAACTAATCGGGTGATGTGGCGAGAGCTGGTCGCTGTTCGAGAGGTGCTAAAATCCTTAAAGATTTTCCGCTTTAGGCGATAAATCGGCTTTGTCCGATCTAGGCGTATATAGCGCCCCAATTCGGCCTTCCGGATTCTAGGGGCTTCGCCGAAATTTAAATTGTAGACTTCTATGGCTAAGTGAAAGTTATAAAGCTGCATAGTCCGATTGCCTCGTTCGCTGCGCCGGACACCTCCTTAAGGGACCAAACAATTGGATAAAGAGTGTCCGGGTTTTCCATGAACACCCCAGCGCTAGTCATGTGGGGGCGAAAGCCGACGACTGGCCTACTTTCAGGATTTTATAAATGACCGCACAGAAGGTAATATTTTAAATAACAAAAACGCTACATAGCGCAAAGTAACATCGTCCTTGAAATACAAACACGACAGAAGGGAATTCAATCAAATATGGTGACCTTGGTACATTCGTCAGCCACGAGACGAGCACCCTTCATAATGCCATCATAGTACAGCTCGGGATGGCGATGCGCCTTGCACTCCGGCGGCCCGTCCTTGACCAGCTTCTCCGCATCCATCTTGCCCCAATGCACTTTGACGCGGACAAGGGCCCGGCGGGCACCCTCGATGCACATGGATCACTTGATCACCTCAAGCCACGGGCAGGCATCCACCATCCACTTGATCAGGCGAAAGTAGCTACTGGGCATGAGCTCACCAGGCCACATCCGGACTATGAAACCTTTCATAGCTAGTTCGGTAACCCTGTGGAGTTCGACCGACTGCTTCAGTTGGTCACTCAGAGGCATCGGGTGTTCGGCCCCAGCATATTGGGACCAGAACAGCTTCTCCGTTGAGTTCCCCTCCTGGGCACGGTAGAACTCCGCAGCGTCTGATATGCTGCGTGGCAGATCTGCGAATGCCCCTGGAGAGCTCCGAATTTGCGTAAGTAAAAGAAATGCCTACTCCACATGTTTGCTTTGCATAAATAACTTCTTACCCGCTGCTATCTTCTTGGCCTCCTGGATCTCCTGCTGTGCCTTCTCGGCTTCGGCCTTGGCGTCTTTTAAAATCATAAGGGCCTTCGCAAGCTCGGCCTCTTTCGCCTTCAGATCATGCTCCACGGACTCGCATTTCTTGCCGAGGTCCTGGAGCTCTCGCTGTACCTCACCCACCCTAGCACTTTGCTTCTCGCGCTCCTTACACTCCAAGGCCGCCCTATCTTCGGCCTCGGACAGCGCCTTCTTCAGGGACACCACTTCGGCGGTGTCCCCTATTTCACAGTCACGACACTTAGATGTTAGACCCACCAATTTTGCCTATCCTTAAATGCATAACAGTGGGATTTAATTGCCCTTGTTCTCTTCGAGCTGCCTCTTCGTGAGGTCGAGCTCTCCCTGCGCCTGCTCCAGGTCCCGCTTCAGATTGGCAACCTTGGCAGTACGGCCAGCAGCAGCAAGCAGCACAGCCTGCTTATTCACAATAATACTTATGATTAGACTCCTACGGATTGTAATTGACCCTCTGCTCAGCTTTTCTTTCCGAATGCCAAACAGAGTATCAGGGGCTACTACCTATCGGGTGGTAATTTTGCACATATTTATTACTTACCTCGAAGCCTGTTAGGAGGCTGGTGCAAGTTTCGGTTAGTCCGCTTTTGGCGGACGAAGCCTTTTGAATCACCATACTCATAAGAGTACGGTGCCCCTCATCCAGGGAAGCGCCGCAAAGCGCTTCCAGCAGACCTTCTAGCGCCTCATGCGCAACGGAAGTCCGCGACACAGACGGTTCACCCTCCCTAGCGAGGGGTCACCCGCCTGAGTCCAGAACCATCGAAGGTTCCGGAATTGTGTTCGGCTGAGAGCTTGGCTGGCCATGGCTCTCATCGACACGATCCGCGGGGATCTTGAACCCCGCGTGTCCGACGTCTGGGACCCCGCCTCGGGGCGTCTCCAGAGTCACCTCCCCCACTCTGGGAGCCTTTGGGACAGCACCTCCGTGTCGTCCGTGGTTTGAGTAGTATTGTCCGTCGGAAGCGAATTCATCTCCGAATTGCTCAGGGACCCGGAGGAGGATACCTCGGGGTGATCTCTGGCCGGACTGCACATATGTTCGGCATTATAAATACAAAGACTGTGAAGTGAAGTCATGATAGAATGCAGACACTTACGATCACGCTAGGGGCTTCCCCCTGGGCAGCCACCCCTCTTCGCTGAGAACGGCCATGGCGGAGTAGTCCGGAAGGGGCCCCTTCCCCTTCTTGTGCGCCCCAGCCTCCCCTCCTGGGGCGGCTTTTCACTTCTTCTCCCCCCAGTGGGGGGAGGTAGGATCTCTTCCTGATTCCCGCTGCCTCCGTGGGAGGAATCCGACTCGTCGTCATCGGACGACAGGGGAATGACGGCCCTGCACCGAGGACCTTTTCCGCCCCCCCGGTCCTCTCCGGATGGGGCGTCTTCTTCTTCTTCCTCCTCCCCTTCGTGGGAGGAGTCTGCCTCATCGTCTTGAGATGAGGCTTCTGGCACGACCTTACGTCGGATACCCTTTCGGATCCCCGGGGCCTTCTTCTCGGCCTTCTTCTCCGGCACATTGTACGGTGCCGGGACCAGCATCTTCGTCAGGAGATCATCCGCTGGGCCTTCGGGCAGTGGAGCCGGACAGTGGACCTGCTCCGCTGTCTCCACATAGTCCTGAAGCAAATATACACAACTAGTTAAGGCACTCCCATGAATATATCAGGGAGAACTGGGTCCGGAGTCAGTCCAAGAACTCACTGGCTAAGGAGCCCGCGCGGCGTGAAGCCCGCGGTCCTCGGATGTTGGAGGAGGCACTTCGGAGGCCTTGAACAACACCTTCCATGCGCCTTTGTGCGTCATGTCGTAGAGCCTCTGGAGCGTTTGGTGCTCAGTTGGGATGAACTCCCACAGATTGACTGCCCGCCTCTGGCAGGGCTGGATCCGGCGAACGAGCATGACCTGGATCACGTTGACAAGCTTGATGTTCTTGTCCTTCATGCTTTCGACACATGTTTGGAGTCCGGCCAGCTCCATGGAATCGCCCCAAGACAGGCCCTTCTTCTCCCAGGAGGTGAGCCGCATGGGGGCTCCGGATCGGAACTCGGGGTCGCTGCCCAGTCGGCGCCACGCGGCTCGGTGATATAGAACCACCCCGATTGCCATCCGTTTACGGTCTCCGCAAAGGAGCCGTCGAGCCATGTGACATTGGGCATTCTGCCCACCATGGCTCCTCCGCACTCCGCCTATTGGCCGCTTACCACCTTCGGCTTCACGCAGAAAGTTTGCAGCCATAGGCCGAAGTGAGGCTGGATGCAGAGGAAGGCCTCGCACACGACGATGAACGCCGAGATGTTGAGGACGAAATTCGGGCCTAGATCATGGAAATCTAGCCCGTAGTAGAACATGAGCCCGCGGACGAAGGGATGGAGTGGAAATCCCAGTCTACGGATGAAGTGGGCGACGAATACGACCCTCTCGTGGGGTCCTGGGGTCGAAATGACCTGCCCGGCGTCTGGTAGACGGTCACTACTAGGGAAAAGCCTAGCAGCAGCGCAGGTTTTGGGCCTCTCAGTAGCGCGGGGACCGGCGCTACTAACAAGGCACTACAGCTAACGTATAGCAATAGGGCCTGTTGTCCCACGCTACTGCTATACATGAATAGCTATAGTGCTCTTTAGAAAAGGGCGCTACTGATATTATCTGGCGCTGTTTACAGGGAAGCGCTACTGGTAAGGCGGTGCTACTGCTAAATTTCCCCCCTCTCTACTACTAGTTTTATTAGTTTTTTCCTACATATTTGTTTTGTATTTGAATAGGCTTTATACAATAATATTTAGCATATCATACACATACAAATGTAATCATAGCATATACATACAATTAGTCTCATCAAATCATGTCATCATCATAATCATCATCCAACACAAAGTGGTCTCTCGTCATCAATCTCGAAAATAGCGATACAAGTCTCGATTACTTGCAAATACATCGTCATCCATCTAAACAATGATATACGCAAGAAAAGCTATCACTTTGAGTACACGAGTTCGTATCCCTCTCTCGCATTAGCGTGAACCTAAACTAACTACTGCCTGTCGCTCGGAAACCGGAAACCGGTACACCTGGGCCTGACACTCCGGCCACTTGTCGTATATATACTCCTGGCGTAGCACTTCTTCGCCATCTATGATCTATGCACCTGCATCGTCACATGAGTCGATGATATGCAACATATATAGTTGAGCAACAGAAAGAGACAGACTTGGCAAAAATAGAAACAACATATCATAAACATAAATAACAAAGTTCATCATACCCAAAATGCCCTAACTAGAGTGATTTTCGCTAGTCGAGGAGGAGGATGGTTTAATTGCATCACAAATAAAGTTTCACCATGCATAACTCAAAGTTTTGTCATACAAAAAGTATGGACTAAACAAACACATTGTCACATATTGACAATCACTCCACCATGTCGTGCCATCCATCCATGTCAGGGAGATAGTCCTCGAGATTAGTGAAAGGCTTCATGTCGAGACGCTGAGAGGCTATCCATGTTCGGACGTCTTCCCGCGACATTTGTCCTTCTCCATAGAACATCCCTGTTTTTCCGACGACCTCCTTCATGATGATTTGGGCAAGTTCGCGCTGGATGTTATAGAACTCAGCTCAAAGTCGATGATCCTCGATATCTCCTATGTCCTTTGCCCATTGCAGAATATGGGCATCACCAGATCTAGGTGACATGTGAAGGTTCTGGTGATCCCGTCTGTACTCCAGCATGTGGTGTAGGACACAGAATCCATCATTAAGAGAATCGTTCGGTTGCTGGATGCAGTAGAGGTCGGTCTTATGGCTGAAGGCGACCCTGCCGCCCCTTCTCTTCTTGTCCCTAACCTCTCCACCCCTTGCTTGGTAGTAAAACATAGCACTGTCGAGAACATCTTTGATGTGGGTGTAATCATTTTTGTGAATGTTCTTCGACGAGTCCAAGTAAAGAGCGTGGGAGAATCGGGGGTAGAGGATGATGAGGATGGCGCGCCCGCCGCTGCGCAAAATAAGTACACCTCGAATTAATTAGCCTCCACCGTGCAAATGAATTATTGAAATTGAAGGAAGGATAGCAGCACGGATGACTTACACGGGATGATAAGGCACGAGAATCGCCTCCTTGTCCTTATTGGCGAGCATGAAACTGACGATGTAATCCCTCGCATATCCACGATGCTCTGCGCAGACTCCCAAGAAGCCCTCGTGCATGTAGTACGGGTCAGCGACACAGATATGACGTATCTGCTCAACCCCAATGATGTAGTTCATGTGCAACGCATAAAGGCGGACAAACATAAAATCCAACTTCTTCACGTGAAACATGTCGAATATGTAATCGAATCAGAGGAAGAACTTATCCACGGGGAAGCTGTCGACGTACGACATTTGCCGTGGAACGTTAACCACGTAGAGTGGGTATCCTGGATCTTCCGAGGCGATGAGGCCTTTCTCTACCCGCAGCACATCATCATGAAGTCTCCCTAGATAGCCGAATCTGGACCGTAGTGCTGTTGCAGGTAGGATTGGTTGACCAGGGATATGCCATTTATCTGCATCGGGGATATCTATACAGTCCTGAAGCCGAGGCTGCTGAGGCGGTTGGATCATAGAATCAGCTTTTTTGCCTTTCCTCCCTCTCTTCCTAGACTTCTTTACTACCGGAAGGTCGTCCATAATATGTTGATACGGTAATTCAGGCACCAACTCATGATGCTCAAACCCCGAGGAGGCGCCAGTATAGACATATTGTTCAACGCCATCCTCATCCTCATCCTCATCCATGGCGACGTCATCAGCGACTAATGGAGCCTCCTCCTTACCCCGTCCACTATAACCCAACCCGACACCTGACGCTAATTGGGTAGGCGGGGTGTTGATGTTCATACCTTGCTGAGGCTGCATGCTCATGGGTGTGCTCCCGGCCGCTTCCGCACGAAGCAGACTCTTTGGCCACAACAGGACCCACCCATTGCAACAATCACCAAGCCGCCGCGGGGTCTCGTTGTCATCCCCCACTAGTATTAGAGGAGGCAAATTCTCGTGGCCCGGTTTGACACTGGCCACGGAAACCTTGAAGACGTTCGGGGGGATCGGCCGGCTGTGGAACAATGGTTCCTTCGGCTCCATTATCGTCGCCTTCCCCACGTCCACCTTCTGTTCGCCAATGGTGTACAATATGGTGCACGGGGTTTCGTCGGCCTGCAAAGAAAAGTCTGTGACGTGAGACATCCGAAAGGCAACAAAAATGGGAGATTATACATTTATATTGAAGGGGGCCGGTGTGACAGATACCGTGAGGGCGTCGAGCTCAGCCAAAGATGAGGCACCGCCGAGCACGTCCGGTACAGGAGTCGGTGCGGGAGCAGGTGCGGGAGCCGGTGCGGGAGCAGGTGCTCCCAAGAAGTCAGCAAGGGGAAAGTCCTCTGCATTTTTTTCTAGATTTTGCCTTGTCCAAGTGAAAATGCCCGCCACCAAGGAAGTAGACAAATCTGCAACCACCTGTTTTGCGGCAGCTACCGCTGTTGCGACTGTCTGAGATGATTTCTTCTCAACCACAATCTCAACCTTCTTGTCGATGTTTTCTTCAGTTAACCTCCGTCTTTCCTTTCTCTCTTACGTGGTCTCATGAAAGTACTTCTTCCACGTGGCGCCGTCTTTGACACCGTGCACACGTCCATACGACGGTCGAGTATCCACCGGTTGTCGTTTCAATATGTTCAACGCCCGGTTGAATGGAGTGTCCCACTTGGGCCTCGCCAATGCCTCAGACGGCGAGTCGCTTTCAGCCACAATCTGGTGCTGCTCTCTCTGCAAAAGGCACAAGGATCGTTTACAAATATGACTAACATGTGCAGTCGAATTGATCAGAAACTAAAATTACCAGCAGTCTCATGAACTTCGTAATGACCGGTGTTGTCTCGTAAACCTTCTTCACTGGGTCCCAACGGTGTCGGGCCCTCAGGACGTCACGCTCCTGCGGGACGGTGAAATCCGCCAAGGGGTCTGGGATGCCCAGACTCGCGGCTTCCGCGTCCTCCTTGGCCCATTTGGACCTCTTTCCGCCGTAACCACGGCTTCCGAGGTGGTGGCTCCCAATGTTCCTCTTTTGAAGCCCCTTCATGTACTTAGACTTTTTTTGGCAGCTTCGGCCTCGCAAGCCTCCTTGAATATTTGAAACTGCTCTTCCGTGATTGTCGGATTATCCTTTACAATCTCGGAGTAGGGTTCCTTGTCGTTGATCTTTGCTTTCACTCGATTTTTCTAGGCCGCCAACGCGTCGCTAAACTTGGTCATGGCGTGTTTGTTTATCTTCTTCATTGTCGGGTCCTCGTCTGGATCTTCATAATCCTTCTCATTCCAGCCCAGGAACAAGAATATCTGGTGAAACTTCTTTAGGAGGGAGCTCCTCATATTTTCTGTCTTCTGTAGTATCTCATCGTTGATGGTGGCGGTTGTCCGTACAATGCAGCCTATTTGATTGCCGTAGCACGCGCGCGCTTCCTCGGGCGCCTTTGGCTCAAAATTGCCGTCGTCCACCTCCGTGACCACTAGTCTAGTAGCCCTGAGTTTGTTAGGAACCCGTTGCCTCTTTGCTTTCGGTTCTACACCGGCTCCGCTCCCCGAGGCAGCACCGGTCTCGATGCCGGTCTGAATCTCAGCGCCGGTCTTAGTCTCAGCACCGGTCTTTGTGTCGGTCTCAGTCCCCGATGCCACCGGTGGGCCCAGCAACAACATCGGTTGATCGTCGGTAAGGCTAAAAAATTCGTCTGCCGCCCGGTAGACGTCGTCGCAATCACCAGAACCCTGTCCTTCATCGTTGCTAGCCATGTTTCCTATGATTAAATCTAGTCAATTAATTCTAAACCTAATAAAATGAATAATAACATAAAAAGGCCTATTGTGTTGCAGGAATGTTGACTCCTTCCTGGTGCGGCAAATCCCGGGCACTCGATATGTCCTAGTTTGTAGCACAAGTCATGCCGAAATTCACGGAAAATTTTGGCATGACCTTTGCTAAAAAGTGGACAAATCGAGAACCTGAAATTTGCCGGAACAGAAATGAATCAACATTCCGGCAAAACATAGGCCACTCAGCATCATTCCCTGGAAACAAGAAAGCCACTTGGGCACAATCGAACAACTTCAATGAAAAGATATAACATGAGCAAACACTATTAAGGAGTTTGCATATAACATGGCCACTTCGATGAAAAGATATAATCAACAATAATGGAATATGCAAATGAACATCAATGATATATATCATATAAAAACAATCTTGTTTTTTGTTTACATAGCAACAATTAGTTTGACCAAGTTTTTGAAAAGAAAAACAATTCTGTTTTTTTGTTTATAGCTAAATGCCATAGCTACTGTTTTTATTTATAGCTAAATACTTTTGTTCTTTGTCTAAAGCTAAAAGTCTAGGAACTACATTTTCTCTAACCCTTTGGACCTCACCAAAATTTCCACAGCAAGACCTTAGTACCTACACCCAATTTTTTCAAAAATATTCAGGTCCATAGTCCAAATAATTCAAATTTCATTTGAATGAAATTTGGAACAAATTCAGGTCCGTAGTTAAAATATTTTTTATAGCTAAGTGTTTTTTGTTTATACCCTCTGTTAATTTAAATCTAAATGCTACTATTATTTATATACCCTCTATTAGTTTAAAGCTAAATGGAATTACTTTTTAGGAATTTTCATAAAAATTGCCCTAGCTAATTTCCTAAAAAAATTGCTAATCATTTTTCCTAAATGCTATAAAATGCCTACTGCCCTAAAAAAATATAGCGATCATATGAACACCTAGGGTTCATATGAACATCAACACAGTATCCACATATATATATATATATATATATATATATATATATATATATATATATATATATAATTGCCCTAGCAGAGAGAGAGGAGGGTAGGGGACAGGAGAGGCAGAGCCTTATGGTCGGCGGTGAGGGCAGGCTCTGGCTCGGGCAGCGGCGGTGAGGTCGAGGGCGGCGACGGTGAGCTTGAGGAAGGCGACAGTGAGGTCGACGACGGCCTCGAGCGGCGGCTGTGAGGTCGAGGGGGCGGCCTCGGGCGGCGGCGGTGTGGTCGAAGGCGGCGGGCGGTGGCGGTGTGGTCGAAGGCGGCCTCGGGTGGTGGCGGTGTGGTCGAAGGCGGCAGGGCAACGGCGGCGATGGAGCAGTTGGGGGACAGGGGGGAGTACAGAGGGGGGGGGGACTTATATAATTTTGAGCCCGGGCTGCCGGGATTTGAGTCAAACTAGCAGTAGCGCGTTTTGTTGAAACGCGCTATAGCTAAGATAGCTATAGCGTGTTCCATAGAAACGCGCTACAGCTATCCCTTTCTGTTTTCTTTTTCTTTTTCTTTTGTTTTCTTTACGTTTTCTTTTTTTCATTTCTCCTTTTTCTATTTCTTTCATTTTCATTTACTTTTCTACTTATTTTTCTATTTAGTTTCTTTTACATAGTAGCATCGCTCTATAGCAAAAATGCGCTGCTACAATGTTTTTAGCAGTAGCGTGCATCTGGGAGAACCGCTACTACTATTCCTAGCCTACCGGCACTAGTGAGGGAATTTTAGTAGTAGCACTTTTCTGTGAAGACGCGCTACTGCTAAAACAATGGTTGTAGAATGGTTTTGCAACAAGCGCTACTACTAAGTAGCGCTAGCGCCGAGTTTTGACCAACGCTACTGCTATACCTCTGTGTATAGCGTTTTCCCTTGTAGTGGGTGCTCTATGTCCGCGGCCAAGTATCCGGCCGCACGAAGATTTGTGATGTGCTTCTCCTTGACGGTGGAATCCACCCACTTGCCTCCTGCTCCGGACATGTTTAGCTATGCGGGGAAGACTTGGGCTTGTGTGCTGGGGCTCGAGGGGGCAAGAGTGGGCAAAGGAGGAAGAAGGCGTGGGTGAAAATGGGGGAATCTTATCCCTTTATAGAGGCACCGGAAGCGGTGCGCCTCCCCACTTGCCCGTTGGGAATCGCTTGTTTCCCAAGCGCCATGATTAAATGCGTGATGAGATTACCCATAACCGTATTTATGAGAATCCCGTAATAAGGGGACATGATCTCTGCTTTGACAAGACATGTCACAGAAACCGCCTCGTAATATGTGTTGTAGCTGGTTGTGGGGAAACGGATTGAATAATGGATCCGATCATAATAACGTGTCATGTCACCAGAAAAAGTTGTCAACAGATTGCATTTGTGAAATATCATTCTCTCTACGGTGGTATGCGAAGATCATTTTTCAGATCCGGACACAATTTGAGTGTTTGAGAATTACTTTGGAGTATTCGGAGGAGGAACCCGCCTTGCAATGCTGAAGACAATACTGCGCCGGACTCATCGTCATTGAAGCATGGTTCAAGGGCTACTGAGGGAGTCCTGGATTAGGGGGTATCCGGACAGCCGGACTGTGTACAGTGTCCGAACTATTGAAGTGTGAAGATACAAGACTCAAGACTTCAGCCCGTGTCCGGTTGGGACCTTCCTTGGCGTGGAAGGCAAGCTTGGCGAGCCAGATATTATATTTCCTTCCTTGTACCCGACTCCATGTAAACCCTAGCCCTCTCTGGTGTCTATATAAACCGGAGAGGTTGGTCCTTAAAAGGCTGATCACAATTACATTCATACCATCATAGGCTAGCTTTTAGGGTTTAGCCTCTATGATCTCGTGGTAGATCTACTCTTGTACTACCCATATCATCAATATTAATCAAGAAGGAAGTAGGGTTTTACCTCCATCGAGAGGGCCCGAACCTGGGTAAACATCTGTGTCCCTTGCTTCCTGTTACCATCATCCTTGACGCACAGATTAGGACCCCCTACCCGAGATCCGCCGGTTTTGACACCGACATTGAACCTTTCTAAAGTCAACAATTTCTGCCCGTGGCTGCTAGAATGGAGTCAGCCGGGGCTTCTTCCTCGAGTCCTGTCATGATCATGCACCCAACGAAAGAGCTTTACAAGCGGCATTTCCCTTCTTCACTCACGCGATATTGCTGGATTGGGCTTTGTCCATTGTCCAAGATTTCCCACTGCTGCCCCCCGTAGTATGCCATTCTAAACGCGGAGCGCCTTTATTTTCATATTTAACTCCATAGGAAGAAAAAGTTAGACCGTAGCCTTGCCGAACAACCTCGTTTCTTGCTTTTGTCGATTGATTCGTGGGACTCTATTGAATTCCAGCATGGGTGTTGTATGAATACCTTCATCGCCTCCTGACCATACATGTGGTTTGACAGGTAATCATCAATGAAATGCTTTGGAAAGGCCTAGAAACTAGGACATGCATAAATATCTTTATTAAATTTGGAAATGGCGCAAAGGAATTAAAAAGACAAGGTATAATAGTTAGTACAATCTTGTAGTGCAGTGATGCCTTCTTCGTTGTGCACACAAAGATCTTGTTGTTTTTCGTCGCTAGTTTCTTTATCCTAACAATCTTTCTTAGTTTCTTGACTTGACTGATATTCATGGACAACTCATTTCCCCATATGCAAAAAGGGTCAAATAGTGGGTCAAAACCTTTGACAACAGGACCTACATGTGCAAGACCAAATTGTTAAAAACCTAAATATTAGAAAGGTTCCGGCAATTGCTCAATAATGTGCTATTAGACAAAGGACCATGCATGTGCAAACCTCGATTGTAAACCTCACTACTTCCCATTGTTTCTCTGCAACACATATACGGTAGTTATAGATCAGGTTAAGTGAGGGTTGGCATAATATTAGTAAAATATGTTGATGAAAAATAAACACATTGCAGATTCAGCAGATTAATTCAAGCCACATGGAAAAGCCATTTATCCAAACCAAGCATGATTAAGACTAGGAAATATAGCAATCGTATATGTTTCTCATGTATTTCCTATAGCCAAATACAATTTATTCCTCACATGCATAACAATACAAAATAGTACCCACAACAATTGAACATCGCATTGCACAACTGAACCAAGCAGTTAACTACGCAACAAAAAAATGAACCAAACATTAACTAAGCACCGCATTGCGCAATATAACACACTCCTAATAGAAGATCAGACAGTTAACCAAGCCAAGCATGCTTAACAACTTGGAAATATAGCAATTGAATTTGTTTCTCATGTATCTAGTATAGCCAAATTCGATTTATTTCACATATGGTAGACAATAAAAAATGCACCCACAAAAATTGAACATCGCATTGTAGAATTGAACCAAACAATTAACTAAGCACCACAACAAATGAACCAAACATTAACTGAGCACCACATTGCACAATATATAACATACTAGAAGATCAGACAGTTAACCAAACCAAGGATGCTTGACAACTTGGGAATATATAATTGTATTTGTTTCTAATGTATTTTGTACAACCAAATTCAATTTATTTCTCACATGGAAGACAATACAAAATTGCACCCATAAGAATTGAACATCACATTGGAGAATTGAACCAAACAGTTAACTGAACACAACAACAAATTAACGAAACAGTTAATAAGTGAGCACCACATTGCATGACATATAGAACATATACACTAGAGGATCATATTGCATGGTAAAAGTACATAGGGAAATTCACTAGAATTTGTGAAGGAAAGGCAGCAGCAGCACATGCAACAGGTAAACCAGACATGCTTAACGGATGTAGCTAGCTAACTGAACATAGGTCCTTATAGTGAGCTAATAAGACAAGCTGCTCCTCATCGTCGGAGATATTGATGATGATTGGCTCCTAAGACTTGTAAGAGGGGGAGGACTCCACATCGTTTGTGCCCTCCTCATAGTGGTGAGTTGCTTGAGCTGCTCCGGGCACCAACCTACTAGCTCTCAAGTTGATTTAAGCATGGGCACGCTGAGAAAACACCTCGTAGTCTTTGTCAAAGGCACCGACGGTGGCCTCGAGAAAACGCCATGAGCTGTCTTTAAAAGAAGTCATTGTGTCATTAGCGCGCGAGACATCGAGGGTGTCCTCGACTGTGATGTGCTCCTCCAAGATCTGGGGGTCGGCATGAATGGCAGCCATCGTGACCACATCTGCATGTGCGGCCGTGATTTGGTTCTCTGCTGCCAAATGCTCCTTAGGGCGGTGCTTATTTGGAGGATGGGTCGGTTATTCAGGTGGAAGGTGTCGCGCCGGCGGTCGGGGCATGTGGGATGTAGAAGGTGGAGGAGGATGGGGGTCGGGTGTGGATTACCTGCCTAGATCGACCAGGCTGAGTAGCGTGAAGGAGGATCGCGGTGAGGACCCGGCACAGCAAGCAAGGAGTGAAGGTTTGAACTTGGAATGGAAGGCGGAAATAGGGGAAATGTGGTTATAGGGTTGCGGTTCGCCCCTGAGCGAGCGTCATCGCTACGGCTGCCTTCTGTGGGGTGGAGAGGCGGAGATGGAATAATCTCTCCACCCGCATCTTGTGGAGAATGACTGTTGGGATGCTACTGGCGCTATCCTCCTCCGGTGCCTCCCGCTCTCATTTCGGCCACAGGGGCAACGGTGATGACGCCGCATGCTCCGGTCACGTCCCCATGGCGTCCACATCCCTGTATGTCCCCATAGCCCCCATGGCATCGGTGGCCGCATTCGAAGGGACCTTCGAGGTGGACGGGTGAGCTGTAACACCGGGTTCTTCTTGGGCGCAATGGATGATGAAGCCGTTGATGAAGTAAATGATGATGAAGATGACACGCTACTTACACCCTCGGGTTCACGCAAGCTCTTCCCCCTACCTGGCGCGCAAAAGATTTCATGGTATAACATCGCCACATATGGGACCATCGCCCCTTGTGGTTTGGCAAGGTGGAAGATCACGTTACACAAATAGCGGAGGGCATAGAGCAGCATGGCAACAATGACACGAGCAGTTTTTACCCAGGTTCACATCGTCGCGAGGCATAAGACCCTACTCCTGCTTTGGTGGATTGATGAGAGGACCGTGGTGGAGACGCAGCGCTCTAGCCCGGCAAGGTCGCCTTGGGACGAGAGCAGCTACGCGCATATGAGTATATAGAGGTTCGAATCCTTTCTAAGGTTGCCACGACCCTCCTTTTATAGGTCAAGGGGTTACCACAATGGCAAAATAGTCATTATCTAGTGATTAGATAACCACAGTGCTATCATACCTAAGTCTGCAGACAGGACAAGGTGCACTAAATGAACCGCCTAGTGTCACATCATGGGCATAGGCCGGCAAGCCTTGCCTGTGGCATCCGGGCTCAGAGAAAACCGGAACGCCCCGTATTCCAGCCTAGAGAACAAGATGAAGTCTTCTGGAATACGACACTACTTAGCATAGAACAAACCAGCTCTTTATTACAATCTATTTGGGTACAAGGGTTACATCGGCATGGCGACACTACGCCTGCCACTGTTGCTCTATGCAAGCAGCAGAACAACATGATGCAGCGAAAGAACTCTAGTAGCGGAACAACGACGACGGTGGTAAACTCCACTCCGCAGGGACTCTGGCTGGAATGCTTATCCTAGCATGCAAACAAGGACTCCACGACAAACAAGCAATCAAATCAGGAATGACCTGCAAACTGGCATGACATGCCAGGTCAGTACATATAATGTACTTGCAAGCTCACAATAACCAGAAGCATTCAAGACAAGCAACAGCAAGGCAATTACAGGTTAAGCAGAAATTAACATGATATCATCAGAATAGCATGGCATGGCCAACATAAACATGATACAACTAGAACAATATGAGCATGACATGACGATACTAGCATGCAATATGATGACACTACATGCACCACTTATTCCGCTCGGGTTACCTGGTAACCAACACATGCATCACTTACCAACCTCGGACATCACACGATCATCTCAGGATCGAATCAAGCTTGGTATAAACAATACTGTAGTAATCATTAAATGACCACAAGGATCTTTATTTTTACCCACAATTCTCGCACAACATCATGAATATACAACAACTTGGTATCCTCGATACCACGGTGATCTTTCTGGCGATCACAACCACGACCAACACTTGGTCTCAAACCGTGATCCTTACGGCAATCACAACCACGACCAACACTTGGCCCGTGATCCTTACGGCGATCACAACCACGACCATTATTTGGCCCGTGATCCTTACGGCGATCACAAACACGACCATTATTTGGCCCGTGATCCTTAAGGCGATCACAACCATGACCAACACTTGGCCCGTGATCCTTATGGCGATCACAACCAACTTATATCATTGTTATTAAGCACATTATTCTTATTATTGTTGACTGACAGTGTGAGCGACACGAACTGGGCCCTTATCCGCGGGCGCGGGTATCGATAGATTTAATATACACTCTACAGAGGTTAGTACACTGTACCCACACTACGGAACCCATGGCCTCGCACTCCCATTCGGGTGGACCAACGGTGTTCCGACAAAACCGTCCTACTACCATGACACTCTCCCGGCCACTTCTACCAACTCCCCTTTGGGCTAAGTCATGGGTGACCCCATGTCTACCAAAGACACAACGACCACCGTCGTGGGCAAACGATCCCACACGGGGACCCAGATCCAAAAACTCAACAGCGGGCACACAAGGTTATGCCTGCTTACCGTGCCAGGGTACAGCATGCCCATAACGTTCCCTCGTTGGAGGCACCGGCAAGAGGCGCGACAATAGACCCAGTTAGGACCGTCCCATACCGGCAAGCATGGTTGCACTGGTCAGCTCGATTCAGCGGCATCATGACTCATCCAACAGTTGTTCAAGTTCAATTTAATACGGTTAAACTTGAATGCAAATATGCTGAGCCATGATAAAATAACATGATGCAAATTACAATGCATGAACGTGATATCAACATAATCATGAGGGTATCACATAACTATCCACCATATCAAGAATGAATCATATCCACTAAGCATGGCATACTAACTAACATGAACATCACCAGTACATAATTCTTCGAAACATAGCATGACCACTAGCATCAACAATAAATATCATGCAAGAAGATATCAACAATGCCATCATGCAAGCATTTAACCAACTGGATGCAATGGAACATGCATAACAACGGTACTCGGGACAGACGGCAGTCATGCACCGAAGACCATCACCAATCATCAACATGTACTACTAGCAAGCATAAACATATGAAAGGAAATACTAGCAGGTAGAACATGATAACAGAGTACAAGACAACATAGCACAAAAGTGAACATGCAAATCTAAACATCATCGGAACAACGATAACCATCTTTTCAACAAGCAAACATTTAATAAAGATTCAAGTTGAAAACCATGGCTACTGCATGATTATCATGCAAGTGGGTATTGTGGCTTGCCTGGGGATGAAGAAGGCGCCGGGAAGAAGTGCGGTGAAGCCGGGGAAAGATTTGCCGGAAACAGTTCTCTCTCGGAGGGGCTGTTTACGTGCAAGGGCAAAATAGTCATTTTCAGAACGCCAAAACATAATGAAAGTGTCACCAGCAGAAAGGGCTCGACAAGACAAAGAAGTAGGCTTTGGAATCACCTCATTTGGAGTTACGGTTGCGGAGTTATGAGGTGTTGAACACCAGGGACCAATCTGTGAATAAACCTTCAACAAACAAGTCCCTGGAGGCAAAAACTGAAAGCGCATTCAGCCGATTACACCTTCTCCACTATTCACGTGGCAAGGAGCTGGGCAACTGGCACGTGGGTCCCAGGCACAGGGGGAGGGGGCACGGGCGCTCGTCCTCTTCCTCCCGCCCACCCTATTCCTCGCGTGAAACAGAGGCAGAGAAGGGGAGGGACGGCGAGGGGGCCGGCCTGCTCCGGCCGTCTCCGGCCCGGCCGAGGGCACCGGTCTGACCGCAGCGGCCAACCGCACCCATTCAGAGGGAGCACGGCCGCCGGGGAGGCGCGGGGGGAGGGAAGGGGCGGCGCCATGGAGAGTACAGGAAGCTTCGGGCGAGGAGGTTGTTCGGCGATGCGGCCGCTCCGGCGATGGGGCAAGGGGGTGCGGTGGCTTAGTGGGATAAGGGGAACGCGTTGGACAGGTCGGGAGGAGTGGAGAGGACCTGGGCTGCTTGGAACCGAGTAGGAACCGAGGCGGCCGTGGCGGACAGAGGCGAACTCCGGCGAGATGCCGTTGCTCCGGTGGACTAGGAGGGATGAGGAGGGGCTTCGGAGCTGCGAAGGAGTTCAGGGGTCTCTTATATAGGCGCGGGGAAGGCTCTGGAACTTCACGGACAAGCTGACGACAAGCTCTAATGGTGGACAGAGGCTAGGCGCGGCATGGGCATGGCCTTTGCGACACATTAATGACGAACCACGACGAGCCATCGATGTAGGGAGACGCAGGGCATCACGGGGGAGCTCATGGACAAAGTTTGAGGTCGAGACGAGGAGGGAGCCAACGAGAAGAGGGGCGGGAAGAAGCCAGAGCGCGAAATCTGCATGACACAAGCATGATCACCACGCGCACTGGTGCAAATAGCTTGTTTTGGCCACGACGACCATGTATACTGGATTGACCCTAGTGACCTTAGTATAATTGAGGAAATAAATCATTCCAGGGGCAAAGAAGAGATTTGCACTTAGCTCCAAAGTAAACCAGCAGCCTAGTGTTTGTGCTGTGCAGTGGGGACACCAGCTCGGTAACTCAGTAAATAGTTTGTCTGGTGATGATCAAACACTAAGGTGACTACGATCACAAGAAATCAGCTTAAGAGGAGGAGTTTATAGGGTGTTTGCTGTAGAAAGTGCCATAATGGCCAGAAATGGGAATTTGGATGATGCACTCACATAGTTGCATCAATTGAGCTGAAAATGGTTATGTCCCAATGATTTGAAGATATTAAGATGCCCAAGGAGTTTCATGCCATTTGGATGAACCAAAATAGCACTTGCTTCAGAAAGATTTATTCTGACCAGAAACTAAGAATTGAAGCTATGCTCACATGGAGGCAAGACATGAGCTCTACTTTGGTGGAGGGCTATTATATGATCATATTAAGGATCATGCACAATGGAAACTCATTTGGATATGCCTAGCTTGTACCTCCTTCACAAAGTTTCTTTCTGGATAGAAACTTTGGAAAATCATAATTAAATAATTACTAGGAAAATGAGGTTGCATTTTGGTATGTGGCAATGATATGGACATGAAAAGATGTCCAAGGAGTTTAAGGTCAAGTGGGCAAAGGAAAATGGCACTTGCTTCACAATGTGCCATTTAGGGCAGAATAGGAAATGAATTATTGGAGGATTATTTTTTAACATGGCAATGAAAAGATTAGCCATATTTGATCAAGATATGACCCAAGCAATTTATGAGAATTAGTTGGGAATTTTTGGAGTGATGGAAATATAGGTTGCTTCACAACCTAGGGTAATTGGAGTTATTCCTTTGATAGAGAAGGAATATTCTCAATAAAAAGAATATTGGGATTTGGTCCAAGGTGGAAATGGAAAGGTCTAGGGAAGGATCTGGATATGACAAGCCACTCTGGAAGCAAAGAAGAGGGCATCTTCTTCAGTTTCCAGACCACAAAGCCATGAAAAAAGAAAACTCACGCAAAAACCTCGGAAAAACAAAAGAAAAAGAACGGGCCCAAATCAGGCTGTCACATTGCCGTGCCATGCAGCCACCTCCTCGCCTATCTGCATGACACGTCTCCTGGATGGGTGTCATTTGGGAGTGTTCTTCCTCAGGAATGGATGCCACGTGCCAAATAATAGCCACCTAATCAATCGGGGGCTCGACACCGCACGGATAAGTGACTTGTGTTGCTATGAGGTGGAGCGGTGGTGCCTGAGCAGGGTAATCCACCCTCGGCATCCCCGGCAAGCTTTTCGAGGGAGTCTTGATGCTTGTCCTTGAGGTAACCTCGACCCTGCTAGGCTCGTCTGCCCGACAAGGGAGGTTCTTCCTTAATGATATCTTGCTCTTTTGGTTGGTCTTGGTCTTCTTGATCGCCCTCCGATTTCTCAAAGAGCATATCTCTTCTGCTTGGTCTTGTCTTGGATGCTACAGCCTTACTCTTAAGCCTCTGTATAGTCTGGGAAACACATGCCTGGGGCCTGAATGCTCTGCCGAGCGTCATCAGGGTAGGCCCTGTCTAGTGAGCAGGCGAGAGGGTTGCGGTAGCTCATCATTTGAGATCTTCGTTGCTTCATCATTAACTTGTGCTTGAGTCAGTTTCCGGTTTTTCCGCGTGGCGCGTGGTGCCAATTGCGGTGGGGCCACCTCTTTAGTGGCCCATGAATGACTTTAACACACGGGGGAGTAACTACCAATTCACTCAGTGTCGGTGTCAAAACCGGCGGATCTCGGTAGGGGGTCTTGAACTGTGCGTCTAAGGTTCATGCTAACAAGAGGTGGGGGACACGATGTTTACCCAGGTTTGGGACCTCTCTATGGAGGTAATACCCTACTTCCTGCTTGATTAATCTTGATTAATATGAGTATTACAAGAGTTGATCTACCACGAGATCGTAATGGCTAAAACCCTAGAAGTCTAGCATGTATGATTATGATTGCCTCTACAGACTAACCCTCCGGTTTACATAGACACTGGAGGGGACTAGGGTTGTACAAATTTGTTACAGAGAAAGGAATCTACAAATCCGAATGCTAAGTTTGTCGTCCACGCAAAGGAGAGTCCCATCTGAACACGGGAAGAAGTCTTCTATCTTGTATCTTCATAGCCCATCAGTCTGGCCCATGATACATAGCCCGGCCGTCCGAGGACCCCTTAATCCAGGACTCCCTCAGTAGCCCCTGAACCAGGCTTCAATGACGAGGTGTGCGGCGCGCGGATTGTCTTCGGTATTGTGATAACCCACAAGTATAGGGGATTGCAACAGTTTTTGAGGGTTGAGTATTCAACCCAAATTTATTGATTCGACACAATGGGAGCCAAAGAATATTCTCAAGTATTAGCAGTTGAGTTGTCAATTCAACCACACCTGGATAACTTAATATCTGCAGCAAAGTAGTACGGAGTAACAGTAAGAATGGCAAAAGTAAAAGTAGCAGTTTTGTAGTAATTGTAACAGTGGCAATGGTAAAGTAATTAAGCAAAGAGCAATATGTGAAAAGCTCATAGGCATTGCATCAGTGATGGATAATTATGTCGGATGCGATTCCTCATGTAATAGTTATAACATAGGGTGACACAGAACTAGCTCCAGTTCATCAATGTAATGTAGGCATGTATTCCGAATATAGTCATACGTGCTTATGGAAAAGAACTTGCATGGCATCTTGTGTCCTACCCTCCCGTGGCAACGGGGTCCTATTGGAAACTAAGGGATATTAAGGCCTCCTTTTAATAGAGTACCAGACCAAAGCATTAACACATAGTGAATACATGAACTCCTCAAACTACGGTCATCACCGGTAAATATCCCAATTATTGTCACTTCTTGGTTAACGGATCATAACACATAATAGGTGACTATAGACTTGCAATATAGGATCAAGAACTCACATATATTCATCAAAACATAATTGGTTCAGATCTGAAATTATGGCACTTAGGCCCTAGTGACAAGCATTAATCTCAGAACATAGTTGATACTAGGGATCAAACTGTAACAAAACTAACCCGATTACATGGTAAATCTCATCCAACCCATCACCGTCCAGCAAGCCTACGATGGAATTACTCACGCACGGCGGTGAGCATCATGAAATTGGTGATGGAGGATGGTTGATGATGACGACGGCGACGGACCCCCCCTCTCCAGAGCCCCGAACGGACTCCAGGTCAGCCCTCCCAAGAGAGTTTAGGGCCTGGCGGCAGCTCCGTATCGTAAAATGCGATGAATCATTCTCTTTGATTTTTTTCTCCCGAACATGAATATATGGAGTGGGAGTTGACGTCGGTGGAGCATCAGGGGGCCCATGAGGTAGGGGGGCGCGCCCTAGGGGGGCGCCCCCCACCCTCGTGGAAAGGGTGTGGGCCCCCTAACGTTGCCCCACCCTCGCCAATTTTTTTATTAATTCCAAAAAGTTGCTCCATGGATTTTGAGGTCATTCCGAGAACTTTTATTTCTGCACAAAAATAACTCCATGGCAGTTCTGATGAAAACAACGTCAGTCCGGGTTAGTTCCATTCAAATCATGCAAGTTAGAGTCCAAAACAAGGGCAAAAGTGTTTGGAAAAGTAGATACGACGGAGACGTATCAACTCCTCCAAGCTTAAACCTTTTCTTGTCCTCAAGCAATTCAGTTCACAAATTGAAAGTGATAAAGAAAAACTTCTACAAACTCTGTTTGCTCTTATTATTGTAAATATGTAAAGCCCGCATTCAAATTTGCAGTAAAGATTATGAACTAACCATATTCACAATAACACTTAGGTCTCAGGTTTACTCATATCAATGGCATAATCAGCTAGCGAGCAATAATAATTAATCTTGGATGACAACACTTTCTCAAAACAATCATAATATGATATACCAAGATGGTATCTCGCTAGTCCTTTCTGAGACCGCAAAACATAAATGCAGGGCACCTTTAAAGATCAAGGACTGACTAAACATTGTAATTCATGGTAAAAGAGACCCAGTCATACTCAATATAAATTTATAGTAATGCATGCAAATGAAAGTGGTGCTCCCCAACTGGTGCTTTTTAATAAGAGGATGATGACTCAACATAAAAGTAAAGAGATAGGCCCTTCGCAGAGGGAAGCAAGGATTTGTAGAGGTGCCAGAGCTCGATTTTGAAACATAGATAAATAATATTTTGAGTGGCATACTTCCATTATCAACATAACAACCGAGAGATCTTGATATCTTTGATGCCAGACACATTATAGGCGGTTCCCAAACAGAATGGTAAAGATTATACTCCCCCTCCACCAACAATCATCAATCCATGGCTTGCCCGAAACAACGGGTGCCTCCAACTAACAACAATCCTGGGGGAGTTTTGTTTGCAATTATTTTGATTTGATTTGAGCATGGGACTGGGAATCCCAGTGACCAGCCATTTTCTCGTTAGTGAGGAGCTGAGTCCACTCCTCTTGAGAATAACCCGCCTAACATGGAAGATACAGACAACGCTAGTTGATACATGAGCTATTCGAGCATGCAAAACAGAATTTCATTTGAAGGTTTAGAGTTTGGCACATTCAAATATACTTGGAACGACAGGTAGATACTGCATATAGGAAGGTATGGTGGAATCATATGGAATATCTTTGGGGTTTATGGAAGTGGATGCACAAGCAGTATTCCCGCTTAGTACAAGTGAAGGCTAGAAAAAGACTAGGAAGCGACCAACTAGCGAGCGACAACAGTCATGAACATGCATTAAAATTAATCAACACTGAGTGCAAGCATGAGTAGGATATAATCCACCATGAACATAAATATCGTGACGGCTATGTTTATTTTGTTTCAACTACATGCGTGAACATGTGCCAAGTCAAGTCACTCGAATCATTCAAAGGAAGATACCACCCTATCATACCACATCACAACCATTTTAATAGCATGTTGGCACGCAAGGTAAACCATTATAAACTCCTAGCTAGTTAAGCATGGCATAAGCAACTATAATCTCTAATTGTCATTGCAAACATGTTTATTCATAATAGGTTGAATCAGGAACAATGAACTAATCATATTAACAAAAACAAGATAGGTCGAGTTCATACCAGCTTCTCTCATCTCAATCAGTCCATCATATATCGTCATTATTCCCTTTCAGTTGCACGACCGAACGGTGTGGATAATAATAATAGTGCATGTGCATTGGACTAAGCTGGAATCTGCAAGCATTCAATTCAAGTGAGAAGACAAGGTAATATGGGCTCTTTGTTAATATCAACAATAATGCATATCAGAGCCACTTCAACATTTTCATCATTGTCTTCTCCTCTCAACCCCCAAAGAAAACAAAAGAAATAAAACTATTTACACAGGAAATCTCCCAACAAGCAAAAGAAGGACAAGAAATCTTTTTGGGTTTTCTTTTAATTACTACTACAAGCATGGAAAGTAAACTAACTATTTTTTTTGTTTTTCTTAAGGTTATTCAAACACATAAGAAGAAAGCGAGAAAAAGGAAATAAACTAGCATGGATAGTACAATGAAGAAGTATGAGCACCGACAACTAGAATGATTGTGTGAACATGAATGTAATGTCGGTGAGAAATACGTACTCCCCCAAGCTTAGGCTTTTGTCCTAAGTTGGTCTATGCCCATGGATCACGACTACTCTCTCCGGTGTACTGAGGAGTGTCATCAGAGTGCCACTGGCTGGCGATCTCCTCCGGATCCCACTGATAAAAAGACTGTCAATAAGGGTCAAATGGTGGTTCCGGCTCAGGCTCTGGAGCTGGTGTCAGACCACGGTATACGTAAACAGCCTTCGACAAGATGAGGTACGTGCCTGAAGATAAGTCAAACAAAGAGGGTGCAGGCAAGATAATAGTCTCATTGTGAGTTTGATTAAATCTCAAATTATACTTAAGAATCATTTCATCATTTTTAACAATAAACTCATGTGCTACCATACTCTTATAATCTAGAAAAATAGAAGGCAACAACTTTTCCTCTTTCTCATAAAGCCTGATAGGTATCCTAAAGTGTTTAGCAAGGCGAGAAGCAAATATGCCTCCAAAGATGGGGCCCTTTGTATGGTTCAGACTAAACTGTAATGCAATAATAGCGCCTAAACTAACAGTGTTATCGTGAAACAAAGCATGGGACAAAATAGCAATATCAGGTGCACTAAAGTTTCCACAGTTCCCTCGACCAATTAAGCATCTACTAGCAAATATTGCAAACTAACGTAGAACAGGAAAGTGTATGCTAGTAATTCTTGCATCAGGAACCTTCCTCGTTTCCCCTACAGTAATCATATCAATAAATCCATCCACATCACTACGATGTGGTTCCTCTATGCTGCCTTCGAAGGGTATCTTGCAAACCCCACAAAAATCATCTAGTGACATCTCCCTAACCTCATCATATAAATGAAACTCCACTGAAGGTGGTGATTTCTTAGCATGAAAGTAAAAAATTTGCACGAAAGTATTAGTGAGTAAGAGATACTGTTCGAGCTAGTCGTGGAGGAAGTCGGTGAGGCCAGCATTATCAGCCAAAGAATAGAAATCATCATGAATCCCGGCTGCTCTCAAGAACTCATCACAAGGCCATTCACACGGCTGAACCTCCGCGACGCGATGGAGATTATACTTGGGCTTTTTATTCTCCTTATTTTGTTTATCCTTCGAGCTTTGGCTTGAAGAGCCCCTCAAAAATCTCTTCATCATTTTCTGAAAATTTCTGAAATTTTTAGTAACTCAAAATGAAAGTGAACCAAACTCAACAAAATTGATAGCAACTACTCCCACAAGTGCCTAGAGACTATATCATGCATTAGAATTACTTGGGACCATATAAATTTGACATGCAAGCTCAAGAACAGGGTCACCTTAGCAGCAAAAATTTACAATGAATAAAACACTAGAAAAAAACTAATTGGACCATTGGAGGAGTCATATACCAAAGAACAATCCCCCAAAGCAGTTTTGTGAATGGAGCTTTGAGCAAGGAGATCGAAAATGGCAGCAAGATGAGCTAGAACTCATGCTTGAGCTGGTTAGTGATTTTTTTGGGAGGGAGAAGGAGTGTGTGGGTGCAGGAATGAGTGGAGGGGGCCACCATGGGCCCACGAGGCAGGAGGCGCGCCCTAGGGGGGTGGGCGCGCCCTGGACCCTCGTGGCTAGGTGCTTGCCCCTCTGTTGTGTTCTCTGTGCCAGATATTCTCAGATATTCTAGAAAAAATCCTATTTCATTTTCAGGGCATTTGGAGAACTTTTATTTTCGGGGTATTTCTTTATTGCATGGATAACTCAGAAAAGAGACAGAAAATACTATTTTTGCTTTATTTAATCTAAATAACAGAAAGGAAAAAGAGGGTGTAGAAGGTTGTGCCTTCCAACTTCATCCATCTCATGCTCATAAAAAGGAATCCACTAACAAGGTTGATCAAGTCTTGTTAACAAACTCATTCCGAAATGCATGAAACCGGAGAAATTTCGAATAACACTAGGTTACCTCAACGAGGATATGTACATCCGAAATAATAAGAATATCATATTTCTTCTTGATAGTAGGAATAGGAAATTCAAAACCTCCAATAATAATCGATGGAATTTTTTCAATAGAATTGATACTGTGGACTTGAGGTTGTTTCCTCGGAAAGTGTACCGTATGCGCAAGGCGGGGTCCTTCTCCGAATAATCCAAAATAGTCTTTGAACACAAGAATCGTGTCCGGCTCTGCAAAACAAATTCCACACACAACCGCAGAGAGTGTAATATTTCACGAGTCCAATCCGCTGACAACTTTTTGTAGCGTGACATCACGTCGCCACCCGACCATTATTTTGAACCATTTTTTAGCCTACCGCTCCATATAACGAGATGGGGTTTCATTGGCACGTTTTGTTAAAGCAGAGATCGTGTCCCCTTATTGCGGGATTCTCGTCAATACGGGCGTGGGTAACCCAACCGTTCTGTTGGCATGATTCCTTAGGAATAGGCAGGTTTTGAGGCCTAGGAGGGGCGTTTGATATTCGTCACCTTTATAAAGGGGCTAAGACCCGTCTTTTCTCCTTTACGCCAACCCTTTCCTCAACCTCTTCCACTTTGAGTTCCAGCACCCGAGGTTGAATTTAATCGCTTCGCGCTTCCCAGTCATGTCCGGACCCAGCCCTCAAGGCTGGTGGGTGGCTTCCTCTGTCATAGAGGAGGATATTGCGAAGCTCCGGGTGGCAAAATACCTGACCGCGGAAATCCCCCACAGGCTTCCTGCTCAAGGGCAGCTTATTCCTACTTCTAGATTCGGCGAGAGGGTTGTATTCATCTCCCACTTCCTCCGAGGGCTAGGGTTTGCTCCTCATCCCTTCGTTCGAGGGCTCATGTTCTATTACGGGCTAGGTTTTCACGATCTAGCTCGGGACTCCTTTCTTCACGTCTCGGTGTTCATTATCATGTGCGAGGCCTTCCTCCGTATTCCCCCACACTTCGGCTTGTGGCTCAAGGCCTTTAATGTGAAGCCGAAGGTAGTCGACGAGAAACAGGCGGAGTGCGGTGGTGCTGCAGTGAGAAAACTCACCAATATTCCTTGGCCAAAAGGCTCCTTCATAGACACTTCCAACCTATGGCAGCAGGAGTGGTTTTACATCACTGAACCCCGTGGTACCAAGTGGGCAGCTACACCTGCGTTCCGATCTGGCCCTCCATTATGGCTTGCATCATGGATTAATAAGGGGCTGGAATGGGGATCAATTGATGAAGTGCAGACACCGCAAAGCCGCATTCGGAGCCTCATTGAAAAGGACACCATCATCATTGGCCTCTTTAGGACGGTTCCCGAGGAGGGCGTCACTCTCTTGGTGCCTTCGCCTCCTTTAGTAGTCTACCAGCCTAGTTCCCGCGGTTCTCCCCACTGGCGCCTGTGCTGGCGCTTCTTGCTAGCCCTGGAGGTGGTGACAAGCGCATAGCCGAGCTGCTCCCTTCATGCTTCTCCTTCGTAGCCTGGCTACTCCCGATCTTGTTAGGCTGCGCCCGACAAAAATTTACGGGATCGGGCTAGACTTCTGCTCAGGCACTCATTTCACCCTCTTCACCTCCTATTGTAGTTCCTAGGAAGAGAGGGACAAGAAATGTATTATGGGGCACTTATCTCTTTTTAGTCTAAAATGTGTAGGCGTTTGCCAGACTTTAGTTCAAATTATGTAATCTTCTTTATCCATGTTTGTGTTCTGTAAGATCAGTACTTGCTTATTAGCATATTAATGAAAAAGACAAGCCTTGTCGGGTAGTTGTGCATGTAACATGTCCATGCAGAAGTGTGGTGCCTCTATACATTTAAGTAAACAAGTTTTCTCCAGCAAGCTATCTTGTTGGTGCCTTTAATTTGCTGCCGCGGGGCTAGGCTTGCAGGGAATAAAACCATGAAAAAGGACCAGCCCCTCGTCGAACCTTCTCTGTCAAAGGCCACTGCGACCACCTTGACCGAAGCAACGTTCGGGACAAAGAATGGGAGCACCTATGTTTGAAGGTGATGAGGTTTTCATATGCACAAGTTTTCACTTTACAGAACAGGTATGAATAACGAGGAACTTATCTGTTTGGATCGCCGGGGACCGATATGTTTGCTCGTCTCCGTTTTCCCCCTCTTTGGGACCAAGTCTGAGGCAATAACCCTACAACTTAGTGTACATGAAAACAGAGCTACATGCGATCTTGTCTACATGATCATGCTATGCTCATGATATGCTTATGTATGCATGCAAGTTTTCAGGACCCCCAGCACTTCGTTTATTCATCTGGTTCTCAGGGTCTCCGCCTAGCTTTGTACAAAGGATTACATGCAACATCGGCAATGCTTGTAAAAAAAGGGTGGTTGTCGGGTAGGAGCCGACAACCGCACCTTACGTGTATGTCGGTGTACAAAAGTAGGGGCCCTGCTTTTGACCCCGTTACTTGTGCACGGGCAGTCAGAGCCTCCCGCCACGGCCATGCACAGACACAGCAGGAGAGGGAAGCCGGAGAGAAGCTGAAGCCACAAGGAAAAACGAAGCAACGACAAGGACCAAAGCCACGAAGATCAGATGGACGAAGCAGGTTTTCCCGGCAAGGACCCTTGCCGGGGCAGCCTCAGCGGCCCCGGCAAGACCCTTGCCTGAGTAGCTCACCCACGCCAACCGAGCGAGCCACCCTTGAGCCCATCAACGCTGAACAGATGCATTGGGACAAGGCTCGGGAGGCACCTCCGTGGTGGCATGCAGATCTTTGTGAAGACATAGAATGCTCAAGATCAAAAGAGGATAGGAAGGCAACCATCCTCACCAAGGAAATCCGCAAGACCCCCGGCAAGATCCTTGCCGGGGAAGCCAGCGCGCCACGGCAAGACCCTTGCCGGGCTACCCGGCGAGACCCTTGCCGGGCCACCCGGCAAGACCCTTGCCAAGCGCACTGGCAGGGCCACCGCCAGGCCCGCACAAGCCAAGTCACCACCGCCGTTCGCATGCAGCTGCCGACCCAACCAGCTGGGCAGGCACCTGCGTGGCAGCATGCAATCCTTCGTGGAGGCTCCACCATTGCGCCACCTCAGCTGCCTGCCTGCCTACATGGCACCGCATGCATCGCTAGCCAGGTCGCGTGTCGAAGCGAGGTGGGGCGGCGACGGACGGGACGGGCCTCGCCCCCGTCCCCGATAAAGCGAAGGGACACCTAAGCCTCGCATTAAATGCGTCTTGTCTTGTAATACTAGCGATAAGCTCGCAATGCTGTTGCACTTTCCACCTCCTGTGTGCCACTGTGGCAGCCCCTTTCGCCTATAAAATGAGGGCCATGGCACACAGAGAAAGGATTGAGCTCTTTTGAACCCCACAGCACCCAGAGCTAGTTTGAGAGCTCAAGAACACTAAATATATCCACCAAAGCATGATCGTATGGTTTTACGCATCTTTGCGGCCCGAACCTGGGTAAATCCATTTGTGCTGTCTGCTAGTCCTGCTCTTCTCACGATGTCCGTGCCCCGCAGTAGCAGACGGGATTCCAGTGATCTCATATGTGTCGGTTTCCACCGACATCTTTGGTGCAACAGGTAGGGGGGGGGGGCTATTGTGAGAATCTGGCCTAGCAGTTGGCCTGGCTGTTCCTCATCACCACGGCTCCGGCCAAGAAGGCGGCGCTGCCCGCGGTGCAAAGAATGCCAAGGCGGCGATGAGAGAGCTAAGTCATGCTGAATTTTAAGTCCTTCTCCTTAAATATAATGTTATTATCCTCGACGGTACGGCCTATGTATGGGAAGCCTGAACGTAGAGGGGCCCTCCTGCAATCGGCAACGCCCATGTTCTGTTTCGAGTCTGTACAACAGTTCAAGCAGCCATGTTAAGAGCGGCAGGGTGGGCCTTCCGCCATTGGCAACGCTCTCGCTTCTGACTTGAGTCAAGCTCGACAGATCGAGCGGCCACGCAAAGGGCGGTGCTTTGCGCGGCAACAACCACACCCGGTAGGCAAATGAGGATATGTCCTCACAGCACCGCCCTGGGTTCACGTGCCGGCAAGCGTACCCTTTTGACGTGGGGTGGACATACAAAGGAAAATCGAACTTGAAAATAACATGCATAGTTTCAGGGGCATCACAGAGTTATATTACACAAATAGCCGCCGCGGTTCTAACTAAAGATAGCTTTGTCTTGGTCATGAACCGCAGCGGCGACAGAGAACGGGATGCCTATTCCCGGCGCTGGCCCTCCACCCTCTTGATTTTGTCGATGCGGCTGAGGATGGGGTGGATACTCTCATTGAGTGCCGCGGTGTCAACACCCTCCGGCAAGCTCTTCAGCACAGCTCCAAAGTCGAGGTCGGGGTGCTAGTGCGTGATCTTGGTGAGCACCTTGGTCATGGTCCCCCGGCAGAGTATCCGGGATTCCTCGGCCAGGGAGGCCGCCCGGTTGGAGTGAAGCCGCTTCAGCGCGCCGACGACCTTCTCGAAGTATATGGTCAGGTTGGCGTTGGGGCTCAGGCTCGCTTCTGGGGTGTACCCCATCTCCGGCATCCCCATGATGGCCAGCTGATCGGCGGCCGAGTTTGCAACGGCAGCAAGGCGCTCGAGCCAGCGCTTCTCGCCTGCCTTGTAGTCCTTGAGGTTAGCGGTCTCGTTCCTCAGCAGCTGCTTCTCCGTCTCCAGCTCCTTTGTCAGGGGCCCCTCCCGGGTCAAGGTTCCCGACAGCGTCTCCTCGAGATCTCCCAGCTTCAGCTTGAGATTTTGATGGAGGCATTGGCCTTGGAGAGCTCCCCAGACTTGCTGATGATCTCGCCCTGCGCCACCGTCAGAGCGCCATTGAGTGTGTGCTTCTCCTGGGCCAGCTTCAGAGCTTGCTCCTCCAGCTCCTTCACCTCGCCGGCATGGGCCTGAGCCAGGGCGTTGAGTGCCTCCTGATGCATCAGCTCCAGCTCTTGGGTCCGCTACAGGACGAGCTTGTCCACCTCTTCGTCCTTGCCACAAAGCATGGCGGCAAGCTTCTCCTCGCGCTCGGCAAGGTCCTCCTCCTGAGTCTTCAGGGCCGCCTCATGCAGGGACCGGACGGCTTCGGCTTCATCGGCCAGCCTCTTCGCCGTTTCCTGGGCCTTCTCGATGTCGGCCAAATTCAGGGCGAGCTACACCTCACGGTTGGACAGCTCACCCTGGGCGGCCTTCAGCTCGTCCTGAGCCTGGCGGAACCAGTCCTGCGCCTCGGCGACGCGCCCCCCAAATTCCTCCTCCATCCTCTTCACCACCGCCGTCCTGGACTTGGCCTTGTCCAGGCGAGCGCGGTGGAGCGCCTGGAGCATCCGAAAGATGGCGCCCATGGCTTGGAGCAGCTGCTCCTCCTGGGAGCCGGCGCCACCAACGCCCGGCTCGTCAACAACCTCGAGCCCGGTGGTGGCAAGCGCCTCCTCGTCTAACACCTCTCCCTCGAAGGGAACCCTGGTGCTCGACGCGCCAAGAAGGTGGACGAAGAGATCGTCACTGACCCTCAGGTACCTACCAGAGCCCGAAGCAGCGGAGGAGGAGGGCAGGTCGCAAAACGCCCCCTCCTCGGAAGTGGCCTTGCCGGCTCCCTCGGCAGGCCCCAAGTCGGGCTCTTCGGTGGGCCCCTTGGCAGCATCCTCGGCGGCGCCCCTAGCCCCCTCCTCGGCAGCGATCTTCTCCACCTCCGCTGCGGCATCCGCGGAAACGTCCTTGATGGTGGCGTCGACGTCCTCTGGGGAGAGGACCAGACGCCATGAAAGAGATAGGGCGGAGTCAAGATCGAAGGTCGATAAGAGAAGAGAAGAATATAAGCGGAAGTGGAGAGCGAGTGGCCTACCCATGCCGGGCCGAGAGGCGGAAGACCTTTCTCCGCCAACGTCTAGCGTCGAGGCAAAGCCACCGGCACCTGCGTTCTCCTCCCCCTCCTCCGTGTGCACGGCCTCGGTGCTCGGTGTCCTTGCCGGGTACGCCCCTTGGGGTGGTGTAATCGACAAGGGCGGCACGATCGGAGAAGCCCCCTGTGGCTCCCCTTGGTGTTGCTCCTTGTTGGTGTACTAAAGTAGGGGTACCTTAGTACCCCGAACTTGTGCACGGGCAGTCGCAGCGTCCCGCGGCAAGGCTTGCCGGGCGTCCGCCAAGATCCTTCGCTATTCCTACTTACTGCCATTCAAGAACAAAGTGTTAGCTGAGAAGACAGAACCCTGGCAAGAGGAGCTTGCCGGGAAGGACAAGGCCCCGGCAAGAGGAGCTTTCCGGGAAGGCCAACCAAGGCACTTCAGAAAACTTGCCGCGACGCTCCGCGCGTCCCGGCAAGACCCAGCGAGCGGCAAGCTTGCGGGTGCGACAAGACAGCAACCGCGGCAAGGCGCTTGCCGCGGTGAAGCCACCACTCTGCGCCCATGCTCCAGCACATCCAACGACGTGTCGCCACAGGATCGCTCCTGGTGCACGTGGCGGGTAGCTGTGCAGCCTAGCGGTGCGAGGTGGCAAACGAAGATGACAAGGAGGCCATCGTGGCGACCGGTGGCGCCCCTAACGGTCGTTTCCTACACTATTTGAGCGACCAGATGGGCATTAAATGCCCTTGTCCCCTGCCGTCAGAGTTAGGTAGGGGGCACTGTTGGTAGCAGTTGTACCAACCCACGTTTTTACTCTTTTACCCCTCTTTCTACGCTGCCACCTGTCGGTGACCCCTTTAACCTATAAAAAGGAGGCCCATGCGCACGTAGAAGGGGTTCGGGGGGGTTCGGTCGGTTCGGTTCGGCTCAGTTCGACTCATTCGACACCACAACACACCCACGCTTTCAAGCAAGAACAGAATAGAAACACCAAGCAGCAGTAGGAGTTTTATCTCTCCGAAGAGCTCCGAAGCTGGGTAAAATCCCCCGCGTGCTCTCGCCTCGATCTGCTCTGCGTGCGCCCTCTGCTCCCTTGCCGGACCGAGAAGGGGCCTTGCCCCATAGGTGCTCGTTCCCCACGACATCTCTGGCGCGCCAGGTAGGGGGGCGTCGAGGTCGTGCGTATCTGATCCGGCGTCTGCGCGTGCTACATCAACATCTTCATCGACATGCCACCGAAGAAGAAGGCTTCGGAGGTGGCCGCTCCGTCTGCGACTATCCTACCGCCACCGGAGCAAACGGGCGGTGGGGTGGATGCCGGCAGAGGAGCGGGCGCCGACGGTGGGACTCGCGTCGTCACCAGGTCCAAGGACAAGGCCCCGCAAGCTTCAACGTCTGTACATCCACCGCAACCCTCCCAAGGGGTGCAGGATCGACAACGCCACGGTGCTCCTAGCACCGTACTCGCGTTGGAACAAGGCCAAGCTGGTGGGTCGCGGGACGCTCAGGGCCAACGTGTGCGTCAACACGCCGGCACGAGCGCAGTGCGGTCGCCTGGACGAGACGTTGCTCCTTCTAACACTGCTAGAAGTTTGAGCGTATCTCGCACCTCGCGTCGCTCGCCACCGCCACCCAACACTCCAGAGGAAGCGCTGGCCCGAGACCAGCTGCTTCTAGATTACCCTCCAGCGCCAGACAAGATCGACGACTGGAGGGCCACCATTCAGAGCCTCATCGGCTTCGCCAACGGCGACAAGCCCCGGCAACTGAGCACCTCGAAACCCAGGCAAGACGCCCAGGCGCAAGCCGACGCCGACAAGACCGCTGGGGGTGCCACCACCGTGCACTCCCCGCCCCAAGGGCCAAGATCGCCGACTCGCCGGGCCAACCTCGACACCGACTCCACCGCGTCGTCGGACCCGCGAGCTCGCCGCGATCAACGCCAAGTTCTCCAAGAACGACGACACGAAGACGCTCGCACTCGCATCGAGCGTCAAAGAGAAGCGCGGCGTCAATCTGACCAGCGCGCTGGGCCCACTGTCGATATGCATGCGCGAGGGGAACCAGGCGACTTGCTATACGCGTTAGGTTGCCCTGCGTTCACCCGTGAGCTGCGGCAGGTCCAGTGGCCCAGTACCAAGAACTTCAAGCCAGACGTGCTCGAGAAGTACGATGGCAGGATACATCCGTCAGAGTTCCTCAGCGTCCACACCATCGCGGTACAGGCTGCCGGAGGGCGCGACGAGAAGATCCTAGCCAACTACTTCCCGCTGGTGCTCAAGCCCAACGTCAGATCTTGGCTCATGCACTTGCCGGACGACTCCATCTCTTCGTGGGTGGACCTGTGCCATCAGTTTGTCGGCGCCTTCACAGGCGACCACAAACCCCATGGCCAGGAGAGCGATCTTCATCTGCTCGCCCAGAAGGAAGGAGAACCCCTGCGCAAGTACATACAGAGATTCAGTCAGGTGCAGCGCAACATCCCAGACGTCCACCCTGCCGCGGTTATCAGCGTGTTCCATCAGAACGTGCGTAACCGTAGGATGAGGGAGGAGATGGCGATGTGCAAAATCAGAGATGTCAGCGAGCTATATGCTCTGGCCGACAAGTGTGCATGGGCTGAAGAGGGGAGGAGACTCCCCGGAGAGAACGCAGGAGCAGAAGGATCTGACAGTGAGGACGCCCCTCCGGCAAAGAAGAACCGGAGGCGGAATAACAGAAAGAGGAAAGTTAAGGATGTGCTAGTTGTTGAGCAGTCCGGCAACGGAGGCGGTTCCGAGAAGCCCAGAGCTAGTGACTCCGGCGAGGCTGTGGTAGCCGCCGACAAGCAGGATGGCTCCGGCAAGCAGTACTGCAAGATCCACCGCACCAAGGGCCACGACCTCCAAGCCTGCAAGAAGGTTGAGCAGATGGCAGAGCTACAGAAAGCTGAATATGAGCGTCGTGATAAGGAGAAGGCCCAGGAAGGTGGCAGAGGATCCGGCAAGAAGCGTCCCGCCCGGGGAGGGCGCCGCGGCAAGGTCAAGCAGCGCCAAGCAGATAGGCCTCCCCGTGGCCGCGACAAAGACGAAGAAGAAGATGAAGATGATGAGATGGACGAGGATGAGACCGACGAGCAAGAGTTTCAGAAGGCAACAGAGGTTTTGTGCGTCGACGGCGATGCTTCTCTGCACACCTCGCACTGCCAACTCAAATAGTGGGTGCGGGAAGTGAACGCAGCAGAACCGTCCGTTGAGTCGCGCAAGCCCCTGAAGTGGTCCAGCACGCCCATCATCTTTGATGTTGAGAAGAAGACCAAGTCCGGCAAGAGTAGCTCTGATGCCAACTCCGGCAAGAGCACCTCTTCGGAGTGCTGCGCTACCGTCGAGGACGCACCATCGAGCTCCACCGGCAAGTGCAAGAAGGCAAAGACAGCTTCACCAGAGACCAAGGAAGTGGCCACCAAGGAGGACGGCACTGGTGGTACCTTCACCATCAGTGCCACGCTTGACCCTAAATAGGAAAGCGCGCTCGTTGCTTTCCTGCAGGCGAATGTCGATGTGTTTGCATGGCAACCATCTGACATCCCCAGTGTTCCCAGGGAAGTAATTGAGCACCACCTTGCCGTCTGCCCTCACGCGCGGCCCGTCAAGCAGAGAGTTAGGAAGCAAGCAGTGGAGCGTCAAGAGTTCATTGCAGAGGAGATCAGGAAGTTGGAAGTAGCAGGCCTGGTCCGAGGAGTACTCCATCCAACGTGGTTAGCCAATCCAGTAGTCGTGCACAAAGCAAACGGGAAGTGGAGGCTTTGTATTGACTTCACTGATGTTAATAAAGCTTGTCCCAAGGATCTATTTCCCTTGCCGCGCATTGACCAGATTGTCGACTCCACGGCAGGATGTGATCTGCTTTCATTCCTTGATGCATACTCAGGATATCATCAGATCTTCATGGCAGAAGAGGATGAAGAGAAAACCACATTCATTACTCCATGTGGCACGTACTGCTTTGTACGGATGCCTTTCGGACTAAAGAATGCTGGTTCAACATTTGCAAGGGTAGTCAGTCATGCTTTCGAGCCACAGCTGCACAGAAATGTAGAAGCTTACATGGATGACATAGTGGTCAAGAGCAATGACATAGAAACTTTGATCCAAGATTTGGACAAGACCTTTGCAAATCTGCGCAAGGTCATTCTCAAGTTGAACCCCGAGAAGTGCGTGTTTGGAGTTCCTTCCGGGAAGCTTCTCGGGTTCTTTGTGTCCCAGAGGGGGATTGAAGCCAATCCCGACAAGATCAAGGCCATCGAGCAAATCGAAGCACCGAAGCGAGTCAAGGACGTACGAAGGCTTGCCGGCTGCGTTGCTGCTCTCAGCAGGTTCATTTCCAAGTCCGCTGAACGCGCCCTGCCGTTTTTCAAAATTTTGAAAAAGGCGGGTCCAATGAAATGGACTCCGAAAGCGGAGGCTGTGCTGCAAGACTTGAAGAAATATTTGTCCTCCACCCCAACACTTGTCGCACCTAAGCCATAAGAGAAGTTGCTGCTATATCTGGCGGCAACCAATCAAGTGGTTAGTGCCACGTTAGTAGCGGAGAGGGAGGCGGATGATGAGCCAGCGGCCGCGGCAAGCAAGTCCAGCGACAGGCAGGGGGCTTCCCCGACAAGTTCTGGTTCCGGCAAGGATGGATCTGCGCAGCCACAAGAAGAAAAACAGAAGAACATGGTGCAGCGCCCAGTTTACTTTGTCAGTTCCCTTCTGCAGGGGGCTAGATCAAGGTACTCTGGTGTGCAGAAATTGCTTTTCAGCCTTCTCATGGCCTCAAGGAAGCTGCACCATTACTTTCAGGCACATGAGATCACAGTGGTCACTCGCTTTCCATTGAAGAGAATATTGCAGAATCTAGAGGCAACAGGCAGGATTGTCGAGTGGGCACTGGAATTGTCAAGCTTTGGCCTCAAGTTTGAAAGTACCTCAACTATCCAGAGCCGAGCATTGGCAGAATTCATAGCAGAATGGACGCCAACACCTGATGAAGAAACTTCGGAGAAGAGCATCCCCGTCAAGGAAGCAAGCAAAGAATGGGTCATGTACTTTGACGGTGCCTTCTCGCTGCAAGGCGCCGGTGCGGGCGTACTACTTGTCGCACCCACCGGAGAGCACCTCAAGTACGTGGTCCAAATGCACTTCCCCAAGGAGCTTATTGTCAGGGGTGACTCGCAGCATGTCGTCCGTCAAGTTAACAAAGATTATCAGAGTCCGTTGATGGAAGCGTACATTGATGAAGTAAGGAAACTAGAAGAGCATTTTCACGGCCTGCAAATGGAACATGTTCCAAGAGCTCAGAATGACATTGCAGACGGCCTGTCAAAGTGCACCGCACTCAAGTTACTTGTGGAACCAGGGATTTTTGTGCTCAAGCTGACTCAGCCATCTGTAACACCATCAACTGGACAGAGCAAGAAGAGGAAGTTGGTTACCATCGACTACTTTCCGGTAGAGCTCCCTGAGGCCGCCGTCTAGAAGGTCCCTAAGATCAACACAAAGAGTGTTGAGGAGCAGTCTGCTCCGACAAGCCCCAGGGCTTGTTTCCTTGAAGCAGACGCTCCCGACAAGCTGTGTCCCGACACGCTTGCCGGGGAGCATCATGCTCCGGCGGAATCACAGATTCTTGCCGTAGAAGCAGATGCTCCCACAGCAGCATTTGTGCCTTTAGTCCTTGTCGTCGAGCCACAAGCTCCGGCATGGGCACAGCAGATCGTCCATTTCCTTCAGACAGGAGAACTTCCCGAGGAACAAGAAGAAGCCGAGAGAGTAGCCCGGCAATCAAGTATGTACCAGTTTGTCGATGACATACTGTACAGAAGAAGATTCAACAGAGTGAAATTGAAGTGCATTTCCCGGGAAGATGGACAGGAGTTGTTGGCGGAGATACATGGAGGCATATGTGGTCACCACATTGGCGCGAGAGCACTTGCCGGCAAAGCTTTCCGGCAAGGTTTCTTCTGGCGGACAGCCCTCCAGGATGCAATTGCACAAGTAACCAAGTGTGAAGCGTGCCAGTTCCACTCCAAGCAGATACATCAACCAGCTCAAGCTCTCCAAACAATCCCTTTATCTTGGCCATTTTTCAGTCTGGGGGTTCGATATCCTCGGCCCCTTCCCCCGAGCTATCGGGGGCTTTGAGTACTTGTACGTTGCAATCGACAAGTTCACAAAGCGGCCTGAAGTAAAGGCAGTGAGGAAGGTGACGGCACAGTCAGCAGTCAAGTTCTTCAGGTCAATTGTTTTGCTGTTTCGGAGTCCCTAACACGATCATCACCGACAACGGCACACAATTCACGAGCCGCACCTTCATGCAGTACGCCCAAGATCTTGGCGCCAAGATCTGCTTCGCTTCTGTTGCTCTCCCGAGAAGCAACAGTCAAGCGGAGAGGGCGAACGCTGAAGTGCTGCGCGGGCTCAAGACCAGAACTTTCGACAGGCTGCACAGGTGCGGAAGAAATTGGATCGAGGAGCTAGGTGTGGACCGGGCGTCGTTCAAAGAAGTACAGCCTTGCCGGGACACAGACGACGGAAAAGCTAAGTTACCCAAGTTTGAGCACAGTCAGTTTTAAATTTTTATGTTATATTCCTTGAACGACCGTGCCTTGTATGGAAAACCTGTGCGCGGAGGAATCGACTCGCGGCTAAGTTGCGCCCTTAATCTGTTTCGAGTCCGCTCAACGATGAAAGTGTGCTGCAACTAGCCCCGACAAGGTTTCTTGCCAGAAGCAACAACCGCCGGCAGGCTGCTGATGTTCCGCACTCAGCGCTCGCGGCAAGCGTGCTTGCGCCGGCAAGTTCCCTAAAAGCGTAGGGTAAAAACATACAAGGGGTGGAATCGAAGAAAGGATATAACATAGCAAGCATTCCCTCTTTCATTAAAAAAAACATCCCACTCAGGTATAGTCCATAGAGGATGAAAAACATGAAAGAGAGGGTTACAAGTTTTAGATGCGGCTAAGGCCCGGAGGCTTACAAATTAAAAAGATAAGATGCCCGTAATCCCTTTCATGTCCCTCTTTTCAGGAGGTAGGTCAAGGAGGCAAAAAGGGCAAAAGGGGCGCCTAGTCAAGCTAGAGGTGCCAGAAGACACCAAGAGAACATCCCGGGGGCCGTCCGAAGGCTGGATGGTGATGGCGGCGCCGGAAGCGGGGCTCGAAGACGGGGCAGCAGGACGTCAGCACGCTGTCGAGGGCACTACGCCCTCGTACTCCGACTTGACGGCCTTGTCGCCAGCCCTCTTCCACCTCCGCAGCCTCCCTACGCCAGCCGCCCAAGGAGACGACCCCGGGGAGTTCAAGGAGCCGGCGACACGGATGATGGGGTCGCCGGTGACGCACGAAGCAGCGCCCGACACCTAGTCGGGCCCGCCATCCCGCCGCCCGCTACCCTCGTCGTCGCTGTCGCTCTCCTCCTCATCACTCTCGCTCGAGGAGGAGCCTTCGCTATCGGAGGAGCTGTCCACGCAGCACTTCGCCCGAGTGCCGGAGTCCCCGAAGGCTTTGACGGAGAGGAGATCGCCCTCCATTAACTTAAAATGGAGGGTAAACCCCGCCATCAGGCTGTGGATGCGGGCAAACGTCTTCCACCCACGATCAAGATACATCACATTGGGGGCTGGGAATACAACGCGGACTCGCGTACCGTTGATCCCACAGCCCCTCATGTGCAGTCTCAATGTCTCGGGCGGGTCCAGCTCCATCGTGCTTGCAAACGGAGCTGGAAGCCGGAGGCGACGACGAGGCGCCCGGCGCAGCCTGACGAAGAACTCGCAAGGGTCGTCCCCTGTATGGACCGCCGTGGGGGGAGGAACCGCCGGCGGAGACGGAGATGGCGCGCCGCCCCGTCCGCCTCTTCCCCGAGCACCTCGACCTCGTCCTCGACCTCGTCCACGACCTCGCCCCCTCCCTCTTCCTCTTATGGCTGGCTCTGCCACCACGGGCGCAGGATAGGGAGGGGCGCACTGTCTGGCGGCGACCCTCACCACCACCGATGAAGGGCCAGGGTTCCCTTCCTCCATGGCGAATGAGAGAAAGAGGAGCAGAAGCTGAAGAAAGGAGAAGATGGGAGAGTGCGGGCTTCTGCGCTCCCCTCCCACTCTTCTTAAAGGAGCGAGGCGGGGGCTCGGCCGCCCCGCTCAGCGAATCAGGGCACGGGAAGAGCAGGGAGTCAGGGCCGACCCGCTGCCTCCGCTCGCAACGGCCCAGTTTCCCACTTCCACCGTCCGCGACCTCAAGTGCAGGGGAGCCGCGTGGCAGGGATGCAGAACCAAGGCGAACGTTACGCATTTTTCTGGATTTAAGTATTGCCCACGATCTCTCCCACGACGCCGCGATTGACGCTTGCCGTTACGGGAGGGCGCGGCGGGTACGGAGTCAGATTTAGCATCTACCCAGGCCACGCGTGCCCGTGCCCCGTTTTGGGCCTGCCCAACAGCGCTCGGCACCGTGTATGGCCCAGGCCCCGGGGCTCCTGTCGGTGTACTAATGTAGGGGTAACTTAGTACCCTGAACTTGTGCACGGGCAGTCGCAGCGTCCCGCGGCAAGGCTTGCCGGGCGTCCGCCAAGATCCTCCGCTATTCCTACTTACTGCCATTCAAGAACAAAGTGTTAGCTGAGAAGACAGAACCCCGGCAAGAGGAGCTTGCCGGGAAGGACAAGGCCCCGGCAAGAGGAGCTTGCCGGGAAGGCCAACCAAGGCACTTCAGAAAACTTGCCGCGACGCTCCGCGCGTCCCGGCAAGACCCAGCGAGCGGCAAGCTTGCGGGTGCGACAAGACAGCAACCGCGGCAAGGCGCTTGCCGCGGCGAAGCCACCACTCTGCACCCACGCTCCAGCACATCCGACGATGTGTCGCCACAGGATTGCTCCTGGTGCACGTGGCGGGTAGCTGTGCAGCCTAGCGGCGCGAGGTGGCAAACGAAGATGACAAGGAGGCCATCGTGGCGACCGGTGGCGCCCCTAACGGTCGTTTCCTACACTATTTGAGTGACCAGACGGGCATTAAATGCCCTTGTCCCCTGCCGTCAGAGTTAGGTAGGGGCACTGTTGGTAGCAGTTGTACCAACCCGCGTTTTTACTCTTTTACCCCTCTTTCTACGCTGCCACCTATCGGTGACCCCTTTAACCTATAAAAAGGAGGCCCATGCACACGTAGAAGGGGTTCGGGGGGGGGGGGTTCGGTCGGTTCGGTTCGGCTCAGTTCGACTCATTCGACACCACAACACACCCACGCTTTCAAGCAAGAACAGAATAGAAACACAAAGCAGCAGTAGGAGTTTTATCTCTCCGGAGAGCTCCGGAGTTGGGTAAAATCCCCTGCGTGCTCTCGCCTCGATCTGCTCTGCGTGCGCCCTCCGCTCCGTTGCCGGACCGAGAAGGGGCCCTGCCCCATAGGTTCTCGTTCCCCACGACACTCCTCTCCTGCATCCACGACACGGTTAACACTGAAGCATCACGCACGACACACGTTGATCGAAGGTGATTTTTGGACTCACGCTGGGGGCTGGGCCGGGGGCTGCACTCTGGGCTGGCCGCTTGCCGAGACCCTGGCCCTCTTGATCCTCTGGGCCTGCGTCTCCACATCCCTGTAAGACGAATACAAGTAAGCAACGCCGTCAAGGGGGAGTGCAGGGAATGAGGGAGAAAAGCAGAGGCTTACTCTTCGTTCTCTTCCTCCTCCTCCTTTGTTGCTTTCCACTTTCGCTCCGGGCTGAGAGGCCCGAGCTCTCTCTCAGGGCTGAGAGGCCCGAATTCAAACAAGTCACCCCCGATCCCTGCACTGATGTTTGCCGGCGAGGGGGGAGGCGATGGCGTCCGGGCGCACTTGGATGACGAAGAAGCGGGTGTCCTCCTCTTCGATGCCACGGCTGTTTTCTTCATTGTCACTGCCCTCGTCTGGCGCAAGGGCGCCTCCTGGGCTTGCCGCAGCTGCACGGCCTGGTCGAGGCGGGCCGGCTCGCCGGAGGTGGCCCGCCGTAGGACCCGCCTCTTTCCGGTGATCGGAGGATCGGCGGTTGCCGTCCTCTCCTCCTCGCCCTCCTCCTCCGACGACCCATCGGCGACGTCCTCAACAAGGGGAGCCCCGGTGTCGGCGCCACTGGCCTCCCCAGCGGCTGCAGCCCACCGGGCGAGCTCCCTCTCCTCCGCCTCCGCCGCGGCCTTGTCCACCACTCCGCCGGCACTGCCAGCCGCCTTGACGAGCTTTGGCTACTCCTCGGCAAGCCTCGCCTCCTCCACCCTGGCGACAATATAATCCAACTCCGCCGGGGAGGTGTCCTGGATGAGCCGCGGCTCGTCGGTGATGTATATCTCGTGCAGAGTGTCGAATAACTCCTGCACTATGAGCTCGTCCGGCTTGACCTAGTTCGGGTCGAGGCCATGCACGTTGAAGAGCAGCATCATGGCGATTATCTCGTTCCGGCGAGAGTTGTTGCTCAGAGGGACCACTCCTATCGGCAGCCTGAAAATAGGCTCCTTGTCGACCTTGCCGGCCTTCGTGGCGGCCCTGGCAAGCTTGCCGGACCGCTCGACCTTGCCCACGTAGTCGACCTCGAGCTGAAAGATTCGCTGGCAAAGATGGGCGTGCCGCAGCACCATCAGGTTGTTGTCGAGGCCGGGGCGGAGCCTCATGATATCAGTGGCGTTCACAAAGAGCAAGGCCGGCCTCCCCTTGTCGTCCAGAGGGGCAATCCAGCGGCGGATGAAGTTCGCCCCAATCATCTCGAGGGTGAGCCTAGCCTGGATGATCTGGAGAATCCTGGGGTCGGCGTCGACGTCGCCCCAATCGCTACCGCGGACCGGCGGCTTCTGGTGAACCTCGCGGAATGCTGGCGGGTCCTTCTCCTTATTCCAGCACCACCGACCCCACCATTGCTCCCACCTCTCCTTCACGGCGCTGTCCGGGTACGCCCCCTTGGCCCTCAGGATCCAGGTGACGCAGCCAACAATGCCGCCCCCTTTCTGGATACGAGGGGAGAAATAATGGCGGAAGAGCGTCGTGCTGGGATGTACCCCGACGAACCCCTCGAAGAGATGGGCGAAGAGGGCCATGCACGCCACAGCATTCGGAGTAAAATACAAGAGGCGAAAGCAGTAGGTTGGCATGACGTCCTTGAAGAAATCAAAGAAGGGGGGACAGAGCCCATAGGAGAAATAATCGATGAAGAAGGGGTACTGATGCGGGGAGGGCCCGGCGCTGTCAGGGACGACGGTCGTGGCCGGATGCCCCGTATTCTCTCCCCCGTCTTCATGCCGCACAAACACTTGAACATCTCCCGGAGCTCGGGCACGCCAACCGTCGATGGGAAGTAGGTGGAATACACCCGCCGCACCACCAGCTTGCTCTCCGGCTGCTCTGACAAGAAGGCATCCTTCGCTGCTCCCTTGCTCTTGGTGTTCTTAGGTGCCATGGCGGCTGCGGGAAGCGAAGTAGCGGAGGATGGTGGAAGCACGACAGCGATGGGCGAAAGCAAAGACGCTGGAGAAGAAGGGAGCGGCGGTTCTGAGATTGGAAGAAGGCGCAGGGAAGGGGTAAAGTGAGCAGCGAACCCGCGGTTATTCCTTTTTATGGGGAAGGCGCGGGCCACCTCCTTTCCCATTAACTGCGGTGCGACGCATGCGCGCCGGCGCTGTCCCATGCATGCCCCCCACGTCATGCGCGCGCACGACCCCCACGTCACGCGTTCAACGCGGGTCGTGGGGAAGCGCAGTAGACGGAACAATGGCCGCGGTAAAAATCCGCCCCAACTGCCCGCGCACCGTTCTGGGCCTGGCCCAACAACGTGTTGTGCTTATGTGTGGCCCAGGCCCGGGGGCTCCTGTCGGTTTACAAAAGTAGGGGCCCTGCTTTTGACCCCTTTACTTGGGCATGGGCAGTCAGAGCCTCCCGCCATGGCCACGCACAGACACGGCAGGAGAGGGAAGCCGGAGAGAAGCCGAAGCCACAAGGACAAACGAAGCAACGACAAGGACCAAGACCACGAAGATCAGATGGACGAAGGAGATTTTCCCGGCAAGGACCCTTGCCGGGGTAGCCTCAGCGGCCCTGGCAAGACCCTTGCCGGGGCAACTCGCCCATGCCAACCGAGCGAGCCACCCTTGAGCCCACCAACGCTGAACAGATGCATTGGGACAGGGCTCGGGAGGCACCTCCGTGGTGGCATGCGGATCTTTGTGAAGACATAGAATGCTCAAGATCATAAGAGGATAGGAAGGCAACCATCCTCACCAAGGAAATCCGCAAGACCCCTGGCAAGATCCTTGCCGGGGAAGCCAGCGCGCCACGGCAAGACCCTTGCCAGGCTACCCGGCAAGACCCTTGTCGGGCCACCTGGCAAGACCCTTCCCAAGCGCACTGGCAGGGCCACCGTCAGGCCCGCACAAGCCAAGTCACCACCGCCGTTCGCATGCAGCTGTCGACCCAACCAGCTGGGCAGGCACCTGCGTGGCAGCAGGCAATCCTTCATGGAGGCTCCACCACCGCGCCACCTCAGCTGCCTGCCTGCCTACATGGCACCGCATGCATCGCTGGCCAGGGCGCGTGTCGAAGCGAGGTGGAGCGGCGATGGACGGGACGGGGCTCGCCCCCGTCCCCGATAAAGCGAAGGGACACCTAAGACTTGCATTAAATGCGTCTTGTCTTGTAATACTAGCGATAAACTCGCAATGCCGTAGCACTTTCCACCTCCTGTGTGCCACTGTGGCAGCCCCTTTCGCCTATAAAAGGAGGCCCATGGCACACAGAGAAAGGATTCGGCTCTTTCAAACCCCACAGCACCTAGAGCAAGTTCGAGAGCTCAAGCACACTAAATATATCCACCAAAGCAGGATCATAGGGTTTTACGCGTATTTGCGGCCCGAACCTGGGTAAATCCTTTTGTGTTGTATGCTAGTCCTGCTCTTCTCACGATCTCTGCGCACCGCAACCGCAAAAGGGATTCCAGTGATCCCATAGGTGTCGTTTTCCACCGACAGGGTAGAACTTACGGAGATGCTCAATGTTCCATGAGTTTGCAACTGATTGCCATCTCCGACTATAGACGGACTGCGCCGGGTCTGGTGACTCGTACTACCCGGTAAGGGCCTTCCCACTTTGGCGTCAACTTGTTTGCACCTTTGGGGGACTGAACATGCCTAAGGACAAGGTCCTCTTCCTCAAGACTTCGGGCGTGAACCCTGCGGTTGTGATAGCAACACAGGGCTTGCTGGTACCATGCACCACACGTAGCAGCACGGAGATGGTTCTCCTCAAGTAGCACATCGTTGTCACGCCAGTGCTATTCTTGCGCCACTTCATCGTAGGCAAGTACTCGAGGTGACCCGTATATGAGTTCCATGGGGATCACTGCTTCTTCTCGATTTGGTGTCGTACGGAGGGACCAAAGAACCACAGGCAGCTCGTCGATCCATCGCCTGCCACACTTCTACACCCTATCAAATGTTCTTGTCTTGAGTCCTCATAGCACTTCAGTGTTTTCCCTCTCACCTTGTCCGTTGTTTCTGGGATGGGCAAGAGAGGAAAATGAGACCTTGCTTCCAAGGGCATGAACGTATTGCATCAACTTGTGAATTGGGTGCCATTGTCGCTGATGACTCTAGTGGGTACTCAGAAACGGCACACCAATCCTATCAAGAACTTGATAGCTGACTGTGTTGTCACCTTCCTCACGGGCTCCACTTCTGGCCACTTTGGAAACTTGTCGATTTGCAATGTACAAGAATTCAAAGCCCCCGGTTGCACGGGGGAAGGGGTCCAAGATGTCGAGCCCCCAGACCGAAAATGGCAATGACAAAGGGATTGTTTGGAGAGCTTGAGCAGGCTGATGGATACTCTTGAAAGTGGAACTAGCAGGCTTCACACTTGGTGACTAGCTCAATTGCATCTTGGAGGGCCGTGGGCCAGTAGAAACCTTGCCGGAAAGCTTTTCCAACCAAGGCCCTAGATCCAATATGGGAACCACACATACCCTTGTGTATTTTTGCTAGTAGTTCCTTTCCTTCTTCCCAGCAAATGCACTTCAATTTCACACCATTGGGCCTTCTTCTCTATAGCATGTCGTCAACAAAATCATACATACTCGCTCTCCGGGCTACTCTTTCAGCTTGTTCTTGCTCTTCGGGATGTTCTCCTGTTTGGAGGAAATGGACTGTGTGTCGTGCCCAAGTTGGAGCGTGAGGCTCGACAACAAGGATTAGTGGCACCTCCTCATTGGCGAGAGCGCATGCATCAACCGCTAGGACTGGTAGTTTGGTGGGAGGTTGTTCCCACAAAGCTCTCAGCCGGGGGCTTTGGCAAGCTCTGCATGAAGAGGCTTGACGGAGTCCAATTTCCCCCTCTTTATGGCCATTATTGCTGGGGATACAGAGGGTTGAGGCAGATGGATAACAAAAGTCCCTGGTTCCACAGGGAGTTTTTGCGCAGCACACTTTGACAAATGGTCAGTAATGTTGTTTTCCGCACGTGTCACGTGATCTGTTTGTAATCCATCAAAGCGCTCCTCCAACTTTCTCACTTCCTCTATGTATTCCTCTATCAATGGGCTTTGATAATCCTTGTTAACTTGCCTCACCACAAGTTCTGAATCTCCACGAATGATCAACTTCTTGATTCCCAGTTCTGTTTCGATCCTGATCTCGGCAAGGAGTCCTTCATACTCTACAGTATTGTTGGTAGCCTTCTCTCGGGAAAAATGAATTTGAACCATGCACTTGAGGTGCTCCCCAGTGGGGTCACTGAGAAGCACGCCCCCTCCTGCACCTTGTAGGGATAAGGCACCATCAAAGTACATGATCCATTCTTGGGGTGCTTCCTTGCCGGGGTTAGTTCTCTACAGCACTTCTTCATCGGGGGTAGGCGCCCATTCCGCAATGAACTCCGCTAGTGCTCTACTCTGAATAGTTGACGTGCTCCTGAACTTCAAAGCTAAGCTAGACAACTCCAATGCTCATTCCACTATTCTACATGTGGTCTCAGGGTTACTCAATATGTGTTGCAAGGCGAAGCGGGTGACGACCGTGATCTCTTGGGCTTGGAAGTAGTGGCGCAGTTTCCATGAGGCCATGACGAGGCCAAATTCAACTTTTGCACACCAGAGTACCTAGACCTAGCCCCCTGCAATAGGGAGCTGATGAAGTACACTGGCTGCTGCACCACCTTCTTCCTTGGCGTGACCTTGGAACTGTCTCCATTGCCCTGCTCTTCTTTTTTTGATTTGTATCCGACCTTGCCGGGATGAGTTCCCTTTCCTCTCCAGAGGGGACGGAGGTTGCCGTTGCTGCTTCATCTACCTCCCACTATGCCACCAGAGCTACACTAAACACTTGATTGATTGCCGCTAGATATAGCAGTAACGACTCTTGTGGTTTAGGAGCAACTAAAGTGGGAACAATGGAAAGGTAGGTCTTCAAATCTTGTAGCACAATGACAGCCTCCGGGGTCCACTCTACGAGCCCTGCCTTTTCCAAAATCGTAGGGCATGCTCGGCGGACTTGGAAATGAACCTGCTTAGCGCGGCAACACATCCAGTAAAATGCCTCACGTCTTTATGTGTCTTGATTTCTTGAATCTACACAATCACCTTGATCTTATCGGGGCTGGCCTGTATCCCCCGGTGGGACACAAAGAAGCCAAGTAGCTTGCCAGAAGGAACACCAAATACGCACTTCTCTGGGTTCAGCTTCAAGTTGATCTTGCACAGATTTGCGAAGGTCTCTCCCAAGTCCTGAATGAGAGTCGATTTGTCCTTAGTTTTGACCACTATATCATCCATGTAGGCTCCAACATTCCTGTGCAGCTGGGACTCGAAGCAAATCTATTCTGCTCTTGCAAAAGTGGATCCAACACTTTTTAACCCAAAGGGCATCCATACAAAATAGTCCGTGCCACATGGGGTTATAAACGCGGTCTTCTCTTTGTCTTCCTTGGTCATGAAAATCTGGTGGTACCCGGAGTAGGCATCCAGGAAGGAAAGCAGGTCACACCCAGAGGTGGAATCCACCATCTGGTCGATGCGTGGCAAGGGGAATGGGTCCTTCGGGCACTCTATTCAGATCTGTGAAATCTGTGAAAAGCCTTCGTTTCCCATTCACCTTGCACACAACCACTGGATTTGCCAACCGCGTTGGATGCAACACTCCTCTTACGAAACTAGTTTTCTCAAGTTTCTTGATTTCTTCGGCAATAAACTGATGCCACTCCAAAGCTTGCTTTCAGACCTTCTGTTTGACAGGCCGAGCATGTGGGCGGATGGCAAGGTGGTGCTCGATTACCTCCCTGGGAATACCGGGGATGTCAGATGGTTGTCAGGCAAACACATCGACGTTCGCCCGCGGGAAGGTAACGAGCATGCTTTCCTATTTGTTGTCGAGGGTGGCACTGATGGTAAATGTACCCTCAGTGCCAACCAGCCCTGTCGGGACCTTCTTCACAGTGGGTGCGGCAACCTTTGATCTCTTGCTATTGGAACTCTCGGGCAAATCATCGACAGTTGAGGCGCACTCCGAAGAGGCGCGCTTCCCAGATTCTTTGCCCGTATCCTTGCTAGCTTTCTTCACTTTCTTGCTTTCCTTGGCGGGAGTGATAGCTTCCGCAGCCTCTGCGGCGACTACTTCTCGGTACATCTTACCACCCATATGATTGTGTCCTTCTGATCTGATGGAATGGAAATGTCGGCTGATGGAGTCCTGGACTAAGGGGTCCTCGGGCGTCTGGTCTATTGGATATGGGCCGGATTTATGGGTCGTCAAGATACATGGCAAAAGACCACCTCTCGTGTCCGGTAGGGACTCCCGTATATGTGGATGGCAAGTTTAGGTGTCTGGATATGTTATTTCCTTCCCTAAGCCCCTCCGGTGTCTATATAAACTGGAGGGTTAGATCAAGGCAGGATCACAGCATTACTAAGCTAGCCAGACTAGGGTTAGCCAATACGATCTCGTGGTAGATCAACTCTTGTAACCCCTATACCCTTCGAATATAATCAAGCAAGAGTTGGGTTTTACCTCCATTAAGAGGGCCCGAACCTGGGTAAACATTGTGTCCTTCTGATCATTGTTACCACCGATCCTTAGACATATAGCTTGGGCCCCCCTACCCGAGATCTGCCGGTTTTGACACCGACATTGGTGCTTTGATTAAGAGCTCCACTGTATCAGTGATAGAAGGATTGATGGCTTGCCTCTTCATCAAAAATGACGCTGCATCCAAGGAAACCTTCTTCCCGGATAGGTCTTTGTGTTTGGTGGCTTCGTGCTTCGTGCCAACTCGATCTACCGCCTCGAGCAGGTCGACAGTTATGCCCCCGGCCACCACATCAGGTTTGGAAACCTGAACTATGTTGCTAACATCCGAGGAGGTCTAATCATACAGGGGGTGGCGGCCTCGGCTGCTGCTCTGTGCCCTCGTCAAGCAGGCTCTGCGGACCCCCCTGCTAGATCCCGTTCAGGGATCAACACTCGTACCTGCCCTGGCCTTAGATCCGGAGCTGGTCGCATCGTCCGAAGATGGAAGCGCGAGCCCCGTCGAACTCCTTCCCCTCACGGAGCTCCCGACCGAAGACCCAGATCCAATCTTGGAATTGCCTCTGGACAACCACTCCGAATTGTCGAGGTCTATGCTCATTAGGTCCAATCCGTTGTCCCAGGCCGAACTCAGCCCAGCAGACCCACAGTTTCTGGTCCAACTTCCGCTCCTAGATGAAGCATCTCCATCACGGGGGCTTTGCCTCTGAACTGTACCCAGCTCGGGCAAGGGGCTGAGAGCGGGGAATTTTATGCCCTACCCACAACCCACTTAATAGCCACTGTCGAGCATTTAACCGACATGCTTGACTACGCGTTCGAAGACATCGATGGTATGGAGGACAATGTAGACGCCGAACCGAGCCAAGTCCCACCCATCACAGGGCGTTGGACGGCCACTCCAACCTATGATGTGTACATGGTGGACACTCCTAATAAAAAGGATGACGAAGATGATCAGAACCCCGATGAGGAAAAACCCGTCGATAAACCACCAAAGCACCGACGTCAGCGGCGCCGCTCACGATCGCATCGGGCATAGGATAGTAATACCGGCACCAGAGACAATGAGACTTCGGATGATGCCGAAGATCCTGAATACCCCGTCGAGCCCACATCCGAACAGGATGAAAGGAAGAGGGTCAGTATAGTCCCGAACACGTTGATCAAGAAGATTCGGAAGATAACAACTATATGACCGAATCCAAAGAGGAAGTTAGCCTCGGTGACGAAGATTTTATCATCCCAGAGGAACCCCTCGAACAAGAATGCTTCAAGTGACAGCTCATCACCACAGTGTGCAGCCTGAAAAAGAAATAGCAGCAGCTCAAAGCTGAACAGGATACGCTCTATGAAAGGTGGACCAAGGTCCTGGCCGCCGAGGAGTACGGCCACGAGCGACTACCAAAAGTTACCCCAAGCACAAGCTGCTACCACAATTCGACAACGAATCCCTTGAGATAATACCATCAAAGTACAAGCAGGCAGATCAACCAGACCGACCACCACGTGGATGGGATAAAGCGGCATATCAAGCCAAACACCAGCCTGCACCCCCTTGCCGAAGAGGCAGGGAAACGATAGATCCGGGATACAAATATGACTTGCAACGCGACCTAGCAAATAAAGCTGGCCAGACAAGATCAATCTATGAATAAAGAGGCCATGCCCCAGCACGAGATAACGGCTATGAAGCCTAGCGTGACAACCATTACTATACTCGGGACCATAACCGAACTCAGATGTCAGCCGACCTTCGCCGTGACATTGTGTGATATAGAGGGGCTACACACCCTTTATGCTTCACTGATGAGGTCATGCAGCACCGATTTCCAGAAGGGTTTAAACCCATAAACATCGAATAGTACGACCGAACGACGGATCCAGCTGTCTGGATTGAAGATTTTCGTCGTCACATTTGCATGGCTCGTGGAGATGACCTCCATGCCATCAAATATCTTCCTCTAAAGCTGAAAGGACTAGCACAACACTGGCTAAACAACCTCCCAGAAAACTCCATTGGAACTTGGGAAGATTTGGAAGATTCTTTTTGGGCCAACTTTTAGGGCACTTATACCCGGCCACCGGATGCTGACGACTTGAGTCACATCATCTAGCAACCAGGCGAATCGGCTCGCAAGCTTTGGAATCGGTTCCTAATTAAAAAGAACCAGATCGTGGACTGTCCGGACGCTGAAGCCTTAGTGGCCTTCAAACACAGCGTCCGGGACGAATTGCTCGCCCGACACCTCGAGCAGGAAAAGCCAAAGACTATGGCAGCCTTAACTGCACTAATGACCCGCTTCTGTGCGGCTGAAGATAACTGGTTGGCTCGTAGAAGAAACAGCTCAGGCGACCCCGACACTTCAGAGGCCAGGGATGGCAATGGTAAACCTCGCCGCAATAAAAATAAACGTCAGAACAACAACGACGACGCAGACGATACGACAGACAATGCCAGATTCAGTGGCTCTAAATCCGATGGGCGGAAGAAACCTTTCAAAGGCACCAGGGACGGTCCATCCATCTTGGATAAAATCCTTGAGAGGCCCTGCCAGATTCATGGCACACCCAATAAGACTTGTAACCACACCAACAGGAATTGTTGGGTTTTCAAACAGGCCGGTAAGATAAATATTGAACACAAGGGAAAGGGACTTCCAAGTGAAGACGATGATGAGCCCCGTCAACCGAACACCGGGGGTGAGAAGCAGTTTCCCCCCAAGGTGAAAATAGTGAACACGATCTATGCACTCACATCACCAAAAGGGAGCACAAGCGCGCACTAAGGGACGTCTACGTTGCAGAGCCTGCCGCCCCCAAGTTTAACACATGGTCAGCCTGTCTGATCACTTTTGATCGCAAGGATCACCCAACCAGTATCTGTCATGGGGTTCAGCCGCCCTGGTACTCGATCCAATTATTGATGGATACCATCTCACCAGAGTGCTTATGAAAGGGGGCAGTAGTATCAACTTGATCTATCAATACACTGTCCTCAAGATGGGCATTGACCCATCAAGAATCAATCCTAGTAACACTACATTTCAAGGTGTGATACCGGGCGGGGAGGCCCGTTGCACGGGCTCATTGACAATGGAGGTAGTATTCAGCTCCCAAGACAACTTCTGTAACGAGGAATTATTCTTCGGCATCGTCCCTTTCTGAAGTGGCTATCATGCACTGCTCGGACAAACTGCTTTCACCCGCTTTAATGCAGTCCTGCACTACGCTTACTTGAAGCTTAAGATGCCCGGACCTCAGGGCATTATTACAGTCAATGGAAATATGGAGCGTTCCCTCCATACTAAAGAGCACACCGCGGCTCTCGCAGTCAAGGTGTATGGCGGCCTCATCAAGCCGTAGAGTTCACCGGCCAATAAAGCCAATGATGTATGTAAACGAGTCCGGTCCACGCATAATTGCCACAAATCAACGGATCCAGACCTTGATTAGCAGTTCGACCTCCATTGATGGCCCCATCACATTATGGCTTACGTACCGCGCGTACATAACTATGCACTAAAAATACCCTGGGCGGCGCCGGAGGCACACTACGGAAGGGGTCCATAGTACGGCTTGACCCCATCTGGACTGTATATACCTTTTTTCACTACAGGTTCATCAAGATATCTACTTCCTATATGGTTGTTTCAGGAGATCCTTTTAAGGCCAGCGTTTCCCAACCATCAAACACTCTTATCAAAGAACTTATTACTAAGGAGAAACGGCGCAGACGTGTGACACGGCATCACTAGAGTTTTTGAACTATTATTTTAGGCCGTGTGTTCAACTTTCCCTTATGGAAAATTTTCTTTTCTTTTTTTCTCTTTAGGCATGTAATACGACCTTAACATTAATGGCATTGTCTGTCGAAACATGCCTCAGCGTCTTCATATGGATATAAAGGAAGCAGATGATCATCACCTTTTTGGTTGGGTTCTTATAATATCTTGTTATCCGCATTCCCACTTGTGCTCGTCTGACATACGTGCTTCGGCACGTCCATCATACCAGGGGCTTTATTCAACCCCGCAAGCTCTTAAGTCTGGACACCTCTAGGGAACTCTTCGGCGTCCCAGATATTGCATTATATGCATCGGCTCTGAATCATGTCTTTGAACTACAGTTGGGTTGCCCTGCTCCTGTGTTTGCCACCTTACATTCCGCAAGCTCGGCTAAGGTAGTAAAGGGAGAACTACTGCGATTGTATTTCTGGTTCGTCCGGTTAAGTACCTCAGTAGAGAAAGCCGAAAACTGATTGTCATGATATGCGAGAGCGGGTCAGCAATCCGGTGACTTAGTGTTATACTACAAATCGTTCGCGATTTATGCCGTCTTATAAGAAGGGCTGGGCTTCAACCAACTGCGTTGCAAAGGCGCCACACTCCAGATTGCCGTTCACGCAACAAGGGGGTCGTACTTAGTGCAAGTAATGGACTCTTATGGCTAAGTGAAAGTACTAAAGCCGCATAATCTTATTGCCTAGTTCACCTTGCAAGACGCCTCCTACATCAGACCAAGACGTTGGATAAAGTGCGGTCACGCGTTCTCGAACACCCCTGTAATATTTACGTGGAGGCAGAAGCCGACGACTGGTAAACTTTCATACTTATAAATTAAAATGGCCAAACAGGAGGATAAACTAATCATAAAGCGCAAATATAAATATTTTATGCCATAAGTTCATTACATGACTTACAAATCGGACTCTACTAATAAAATATGATGTCATTTGAGCATTGGGCCTCTACAATGCGGCTCCCTCAAGGACCTCGCTGAAGTACTTCTCCGGCCGCCGGTGATTCTTCCCTTTAGGCAGCCCCGCAGTGGCAATCTTGGTGGCCATCCGGGCACCTTCTATGCAGGACGACTTCTTGATGGCATCAACCTGAGGACACGCCTCGACCAGCCGCTTCACAAGTCCGAAGTAGCTGTTGGGTATGGGCTCGGCTGACCAAAGACGGACTATTACGTCCTTCACGGCTAGTCCAGCCACCCTGTGCAGCTCCGTCAGCTGCTTCAGCTAATTGCTGAGGGGCGCTGGATACTCTGGCGCAAGGTATTGCGACCAGAATAGCTTCTCCGTGGAGCTCCCCTCTTTGGCACGGAAGAACTCGGTGGCGTTAGCAATGCTCCTCGGCAGATCCGCAAATGTGCCTGGAGAACTCCAAACCCGAGTCAGCAAAATATATCTCTTCCTCGTAAATTTACTCTGCATAAGAAAGGCCTTACCAGCACTATTTGCCTCACCTCTCGGATCTCCTGGCGAGCTCCCTGGGCCTCAACACAGGCTTCTTTCGTGCTTTCTAGTGCTTTGGTGAGCTCGGAGGCTTGTTCCGAACTCTTCTTCTCCAAGGACTCACACTTGGTTATGGCCTCCTTGAGCTCCCGTTGGACCTCCCCCACCTGCGCCTCATGTCTTCGGCGGGTGGTGTGCTCCACCTCTAACTCCTTGGCCGCTTTGTCAGCGGCCGCCTTGCTCACCTTCGCCTCCTTCTTGGCTTGGGCGAGGGCGCTTTTGAGGGACTCGACCTCGGCTGCGCCAACTATGAGTATATTTATAACATTTTAGTCAGTATAAAAGATTAACATACATATCACTTTCGGGTATGTCGTACTGCCGCATACCTTGGGTTTCGTTAAAATGCTTGTTGATGCGGTCGAGTTCCTCATCAGATAGCCGAAGCTTCCGATTAAGCTCGGCTACCTCTGCGGCCTGGGCAGTAGCCGCTAACATAGAAACCTATCCACTAACATAGTACGTTAAATTTTCATTTTGATTTCGATCCTCAATCCGGATTGTTCTAATCCGGATAGAGTCGCAGGACTACTGTATATAGAGAGGTTCAGCCTTATATATATATATACCCAAAAAAAACTTGTAAACAGTATTACATCGCATACCTTAAATCCCATCAGTAGGCTGTTCAAAGCTTCGGCCACTCCGCTCTTCGCGGACCGAATCTTTTCCATGCCTTGTGTGGGGGGTGCACGCTCTTCGTGGTATTCCTCCACAATGGACGCACGTTGCAGTGCTTCCTGCAGGGTGTCAGCGGCCTCCGGATTGACAGAGACCACTAATGGAGTTGCCGCTCCTCCCCCCTGTCGGAGGGGCGTGTCGGCCCAAACCCGGAGCCGTAGTGGTCTCCCGGACGGTGTTCAGCGAGGGCCCGAACTGTTGAGTCCCCCACCCTCGATGGTCATGGGGGTCGACGTGCCCTGCTCTACAGCGTCCGAGGTGTTATCCTCGGGCGCCTTCTGGACAGCCTCGTCCGCTCCTCCTCGGCCAGGAGATTCCCTTTGAGACGACACCTCGGTGTCCTTGATGGAAGGGGGAGAAGGCATGCGTTGGTCTGTCACTGTCCACCTCTTATGGTGCTAGAGAGTTCCCCTTCGAATAGGAGGGAATTGGGATCTTGCGCAGAGGGCTGAAAAGCAAAGAAAAGATTTGATTTATATAACAGAGGCAGATTAAGCGATAACTAAACAAGTAAGTTTTCGACACTTACGTTTCGGCCAGGGGCTTCTCTCTTTGGGCCCTCTTTAGGCTGTGTTCGGACTCTGATTCTGAACTATCCGAGAGGACTACCCTCCCCTTCTTCAGCATCGCTCCCTCCAGGTTCTCGGAAGCTGTCCTCTTCCCCCTCCTCGTCTTGAGTGGCAGTCTCTCTCCACTTCCTCCTCCTCTCCTCTTCGTCCTCGTATTCCTCGTGAGAGGAGATGGCCTCGGTCTCTCTGGACACTACGTCTGAAGGACCTTTGCGGTAGGGCCCGTTCTTCGGCCCCTATCCCTTCTTCCTGATCTTTTCTTCTCTGGTGCCTGATAGGGCGCCGAGACCAGCATCTCCTCTAGTCTAGGAGTGACTGGGTCTTCGGGCAATGGAGCCGAACTTCTAATCCACTCCGACTTCTTGGTCCAGCCCTGCAAAAAGGTGGGTTGATGAGTTTTGTATTGATTGAATACATAAACTAGTTATGTCTTCGGAAAGTTAAATACTTACCGGAGTGGTCGGATTCTTGGCGTTGAGGCCGACATCTTCGGTCTCCATGGGCCAGCTCTTCTGCGCCTTGAAGAGCAGCTACCACACTCCCTTGTGCATTGTGCCGAGGAAATGCTGCAGAGTCCGCGGCTCCTCCGGAAGAACTCCAACCTGGGGGAAGTCCGGCGCTAGCAGGGGAGGATGCAGCGGAAGATCATAATTTGCAGCACAATGGTTAGACCAAAGTTTATGCTCAGCATGTTGGTGATACGCGTTTGCAGCATATGCACCTCCGTTTGAGATCCCATGTCATGGCCCTTCGTGGTCTAGGAGACGAGCCTCATGGGGGGTTCAGATATGAATTTTGGGATCGCCTCCCACTTGGTGCGGCATGGCTTAGTGATATAGAACCACTCTTGTTGCCAAATCTTGACGGTCTCCACGAAGGCCGCTTTGGGCCACGTAGCGTTGGGCAGCTTGCTGATCATAGCTCCGCCACATTCCGCGTGCTGCTCGTCGACCACCTTCGGCTTTACATTGAAGGCCTTCAGCCATAGACCAAAGTGTAGGTGGATGCGGAGACGAGCCTCACACACGGCAGTGAACATCGATATGTGGAGGAAAGAGTTCGGGGCTAGATCATGGAAATCTAGACTATAGTAGAACATGAGTCCATGGACGAATGGGTGGAGTGGAAAACCTAACCCTCTAAGGAAATGAGGAAAGAAGACGACCCGTTCATGGGGCTCCGGAGTGGGAATGATCTGACCCTTGGGGGGAGCCTGTGCGCAATGGTGGCGGCGAGGTATCCCGCACTCCGGAGATCCTTTATCTCCTTCTCCGTGACAGAGGAGGCCTCCCACTTGCCTTTGGAACCGGATCTGGCCATGGTCGGAGGAGGTGGTATTTGTGGTGAGAAAGACAGAAACTTTTCGGGTGCTGAGAGCTTGGGAGATTGGAAGGCAGAGGAGACTGGAAGGCGTGGGGAAGAAAAGAGATATCTATTGCCCTCTTATAGGCGGTAAAAATGCCAACTGTCCTCCCACTTGCGCCTTGAAGCTCACCTATTCCCAATGAAAGTGTGTGCCGTAAATGGTTGGATTACCCAAATTCTATTAATGAGAAATCCCGTATTAAGTGGGCACGATCTCTGTTTTGACAGGATGGGCCAAAGGGGCTTGGGCTCCAAACACAGAACACGGGGTGTGAAAATGGTTCAAAACGTTGAAGGGTCAGGTTTGACGCTTCGCCGAAAAAAGTTGTCAGTAAAAGACACTATTCTTATTTTTTATATATCCTGCCTTCGCAGCTAAGGGTTGTGTTAACTACGCAAAGCCGGATACAATTCTCTTATGGAGAAAAGCTGAGGTGTATTATTCAAGGAACCCGCCTTGCAATGCCAAAGACAATATGCACGCCAAACACGTCGACATTGAAGACATGTTCAGGGGCTACCGAGGGAGTCCTGAACTAAGGGGTCCTCAAGCGTCCGGCCTATTGGATATGGGCCGGACTGATGGGCCGTCAAGATACAAGTCAGAAGACCACCTCTCGTGTCCGGTAGGGACTCCTGTATACGTGGATGGCAAGTTTAGGTGTCGAGATATGTTATTTCCTTCATGTTAAACTGACTTTGTACAACCCTAAGCCCCTCCGGTGTCTATATAAACCAGAGGGTTAGAGGGAAGGCAAGATCACAACGCCCATTGGCCCTGGCATCTTCATCGTGTTGTAGGCATAGTGGGATGCCGCCATGAACTTTGCCAGTGCTGCGCGACGAAGGATTCCATTATATGGCAGGGGGGAGGTCAACCACGTCAAACATGATCTTCTTAGTCCGGTAGTTCAACTCCTCCCCTCCCCAAACGTTACCGGTAGTGTGATTCCCCTTAGGACGACTCCTGCCGGGTTGGTCCCTTGGAATGTACCAATAACCTTGAGCTCTTCATCTACTATCTGGAGTTTGCTGAAGACCTTGGGAGAAATCAGATTTAACCCGGCCCCGCCATCAACCAACATCGTCATGACCTTGAGGTTAAGGATCGTCGGTGAAACCAACAACGGCAAACACCCTACCAGAGTGGTGCGGTCAAGGTGATCCTCTTCATCAAAGATGATGGGCGTGCGGGACCACTTGAGTGGCTTCCGAGAATCTGCTACTGGCTCCAGGGCATTAACCTCACGCGCCCATTGTTTCAGCTGGCGGTTAGAGGAGTGTAAAGATGCACCTCTGTCAATGCATAGGGCGTTAGTAGCTTTCTGGAACTCTTGCTTGTAGGTTCCCCTTCATCTCTGTTGGAGTAAATGACCACGGGTAGCCTTATCAGCTCCCCCTAGCTTTCCAAGACATCGCGCCGACTGCGCCCCTCAAGCATCCAAGAAGAAGGGCCGCCTTCTAGTGGCCGGCTGGGCAGATGGCCGGTTGCAAGAAGGCGGCAAGGTTCAGTAAGTCGCCCCGAAGTGGGTCGACTCTTAGCAGGCAGCCACCAGAGTGGCTGACTCCTAGTAGGCGGCCCGCCATGCACCCTCAAAGTTTGCACCCACATAACGGCGATAAGATGGGGCATGGCTACAGTGAAGTCTCCCGCCCCCGAATGCCGGAGCAAGCATGGCCACAGTGCACCGTACCGGGCAGCCATCCCCTGCCCAGCGCTGCACTCTTGCCATGTTGACCATGACATCACCCATGGCAGAACTACCATGCCCTCCATGATGAACTGTCAGTGAGCTACCAGAAAGCGGCATGACCGAACCAGTCGGCATGGGGAGAGGTCGTCTCCCTACAGCCAGACTACCCTCACCCTGGGAGTTTGTGCACCATTAACTAGATAAGACGGGGTGGGGATACAGTGAACGCCCACCAAGAGGCGACATTGTAGCCACGCCCACCCCGACAAAGCCATCGTCATCAGCGGCAAGGCTACAGTAATAAGCAGCCGACAGGGCCCACAGGCGGTGGGCCCAGCCTGTCGGCCAAGAGGCCGGCAGCTGGCGGGACCCACCAGTCGGCGGGCCCAAGTGGTCGGCGGAGAAACCGGCATCCATAGACACTGACAGTCTGGGTCCACACCTAGCCGGATTACCATTGTACCCCTAGGGGGTAGGCCTTTATAACCCCCCAGGGCACCCATGCAAAGGGTTGAATCTTAGACACACACACACACACCATATAGAGAGAAGAGGAGAGCTAGCCTTGTCCTTCTTCTTCCTCTAGCCGAACAGCTCAAGGAGCCACTTGTAGCCACTTGCTGATTTAGTGATCATGCAGAGACCCCGCAGAGGAGGACTAGGGGTGTTATCTCCTAGGAGAGCCCCAAACCTGGGTAAGATTCGCCGGCGTGCATGTCTTCGCCTTATCCCGTTTCCAGGCACCGGCGATGTCGTACTGGCTCCCACTATGATCAGCCATCCTTTGGCATATGTCGCACCTACCACCCGACATTTGGCACCCACCATGGGCCCAGGTGCACCGTCGTCCGGAGATCTGCTCTGGCCGGGAACCATCTTCCTTCCCAGCGAGCGTAGCCAGCCCGGCACGACCGATGGCGCTTGCCCCGATGTGCTGCATGGCATCGACGCCGCCTGTGCAGCGGACTACCTTATCGATCTCCTCTGCAAGGTCCGCCTCTCCGACGAGCCCGCGCCGAACGCGGGTGCAGCCAGCTGCGAGAGCTGCCTCATCGACCTCCTTGGCAAACTCGACATCGCCAGCGACTTCACCTCCGACTTGGAGTCGATCGGCTCCACCGACCCGATGCTTGTCGATTCTGACATGGCATCCCTCGACGCCTTCCCCACCAACGTGGTAGTCATTGACGACCCCCTCCCTAGAGCCGATAGCGGCGGCAAAACCATCACCGAGGTCCTGGTCATCAGCCACGGCTCCGGATCTGGCGCGGAAGCTCACGACACTCTGTAGATGGCGATGCGCAATCTATCTGCGCACATCCTGGCTAACACCGACCCCGAGACGCCAGAGGCCCACCACCTTCCCCTCATCGAGAGAAGCAAGAAGATAGCCTCCATGAGACGCCTCACCGAGGCCTATCAGCGTGAGGTCGATCATGCCGCCTCTGGCACGTCGGCTCCTGGCGGGCCTAGCCGGCTTTGCGTTATCAAGAAGCGCGGCACAGCCATCGCCAGCATGCTGGGAGATGACCGTCCGGTCTATGCCACACCCCTCGAATACCTATGAGCTGCCCAGTCGGCAGCAGACGAGCTGGACGGCTTGAACGGTGAGGAACTACGTTGCATGACGAGACGCGTCGAGCAGCTCATCGACGTGGCTGCAGAATGGGAAGAAGCCGGTGCCCGCGCCTAGAGTCCTCCAACCTGCCGACATCACGATGCAACCTCCCGGAAGGCGGCGCCCGCGAGCGAAAAGATAAGGAGTCGGCTGCTGGCCACAGTCGGACGCGCCTCACCACCGAGCGCGACGAAGAAGGGCGCCCATGTGTCGTGGAGCGGTGAAGCAACTATCCGCCTCCTCCTCCACCCCACAGGGAGAGATATCCCTCCCTGCCACCTATTGAGCACCCGACACTCAGCGGCCGGCTGGGCCGCCGCGAAGGAATCAGCGAGCACGATGCCTGCCATCGGATCGACCACTTGGCGAGATCCCTGGCGCTAGAAGAGGAGGATGAGGTCAGCCCGCCTTGATTCGGTCCCTGCATTTGCGACGAGCCCTTTCCCAAAGGGTTCTTGCTCCCAAGAGACACTCCCAAGTACAACGGCTCGGTGAAGCCGGAAGATTGGATGATAGACTAGTCCACTATAGTCAGCATAGCAAACGGCAACATGCGCGTTGCCGTGAAGTACGTCCCCCTCATGCTTCAAGGCACGACAGGCACCTGGCTGAACAACCTCAAGCCCTACAGCGTTAACAGCTGGATCGATTTCACATAATTCTTCATCCGTAACTTCACGAGCATGTACAAGCGGGTACCCAAGCCCCACCAACTTTCTCTGTGCGCCCAAGGCCCAATAGAGTCCAGCCGTGACTACCTGACACGCTGGGCCGAGCTCCGGAACTCCTGCGAGGGGGTGCACAAGGTGAAAGCTATAGAGTACTTCACCGTAGGGTGCCAAGAAGGCACCCTCTTCATGCACAGACTCCTCGGCGACGAGCCGGCCATGCTCGACGAGCTGCTGATCATAGCAGACAAGTACGCCACTGCCGACTCCTCAATGAAGTCGGAGCTTCGGGTGGACGCTTCTGGAAAGGTGCTCCCCTTCGGCTCCTAGAACGCCGACTGGCGAGACCAATCGGCGCCCGCATCAGACCGACAACAAGTGCAAGGCCCTGATGCTGACTTCCACCAGCCGACAAGTAGCAACAGTCGAAGACCAGCAGCCAGAAGGGCAGCCCGTACCCAAGCGTCGGAAAGGCGACAAGCCGGCTTGGCAGCCTGCTTTCTCCTACGAGCAAACCCTTGATGCCCCCTACAAGTTCCATAGCGGGGCGAAAACGTCCAACCATAGAACCCGTAAGTGCCACTAGCTCACCCTAATTTCTAAAGGCGAAGGGCTGCTGCCCCTCCGCCTGCAGGCCAGCCGCCTCCGGCTCCTCAGCAGCCGGCGGCCCGCCTAGCAGTCGAAGCCATTCAAGACGAGTTCCCCGAAGAGCATGCAGCCTACGTTGTCTTCACGAGCCAAGCTGACGACAAGCGCAGTCGGCGCTGGCAGCACCAAGAGGTCAACGCTATCGCCTCCAAAGTTCCAGAATTCATGCACTGGTCTGAGAAGCGCATCAGCTGGAGCCGACCCAGAGGTGATGCCTTCTCCGGGTTCTTATGCCATGGTGTTGGATGCCACCTTTGCAACTGAGAGGCAGGCTGCTCATTCCTCCCGAGTCCTGATTGATGGCGGAAGCAGCATCAATATCCCGTACCGTGACACCATGGAGAAGCTGAACATCAAGACAAAGCAATTCTTGCCGAGTCCGATCATCTTCCATGGTTTTGTACCCGGCCTTTCATGCTCACCAATCGGCAAGATCAAGATGGATATTCTTTTTGGAGACAAAGATCACTTACGTCGTGAAGCAGTGTGGTTTGAGGTGGTGGATCTGGAGAGCCCCTATCATGCTTTGCTTGGCCGACCTGCTCTGGCCAAGTACATGGCTGTGCCCTAGTATGCCTACCTCAAGATTAAGATGTCGATCACCAAGGGCATCATCACCATAGTCGAGGACTACAATAAATCATCCGCCCGCGCTGTAGCCAGCAGTCCGCTGGCCGAGTGCCTCGTTATTGCTGCCGAGAAAAAGATCCTTGACCGGGTTTTGCCCATGCCGGCAAGCAGCCGGACCTATCGCCCAATCCCAAGGAGTCGGGAGATCAGGGCTCTTCCCAGCCGGCCAAGGAAACAAAGAAGATACCTTTGGACCCGGAGCACCCGGAGAGGTTCGCCCTTGTGGGAACAAACCTGGACAGCAAATAGGAAAGCGAGCTCATCGATTTCCTCTGTGAGAATTGGGATATCTTCGCATGGTACCCCAAGGACAAGCTGGGTGTTCCGACGGATTTTGCCGAGCACAAGCTACATGTTCGAGAAGAAGTAAAGCCAGTCAAGCAACCCCTCCGCCGATTATCGGAGGAGAAGAGAAGAATTGTTGGTGAAGAGATAGCCCGGCTTCTGGCAGCCGACTTCATTATGGAAGTATTCTTTTCCAGAGTGCCTTGCCAACCCAGTCCTTATACTGAAGAAGAACAAGAAGTGGCGCATGTGTATAGATTATACAAGCCTCAACAAAGCTTGGCCTAAAGATCCGTTTGCTTTGCCCCAGATTGATTAAGTGATAGACTCCACAGCCGGATGAGAGCTGTTGAGTTTTTTTGGATGCCTACTCAGTATACCATCAGATCAAGTTGGATCTAGCTGAGCACCCCAACACGGTCGTTTGCACTGCGCCGCTTGCCGAGATCATGGGCAGCCGGGATGCATCCGGCCAGGTGCCCAAGTGGGCCATTGCACTGGCTCCTTGTACCATCTTCTACAAGCCTCGCACCGCCATAAAGTCCCAAGTATTGGACGACTTCCTCATTGACTGGGCCGAGACCCAATACTTGCCGCCAGCACCCGACTCCACCCATTGGCGGATGCACTTCGACGGATCCAAGATGCGCACCGGTTTGGGAGCCGGCATCGTCCTCAACTCTCCCAAAGGTGACAAGCTCAGATACACATTGCAAATCCATTTTGCCGCCTCCAACAATGTGGCGGAGTATGAGGCACTCATACATGGGCTCCGGCTGGCCAAAGAACTCGGCATCCGCCGGATCCTGTGTTATGGAGACTCGGACTTGGTATTCCAATAGTCGTCCAGTGATTGGGACGCCAAGGATGTAAACATGGCGAGCTACCGCTTCCTCATCCAGCAACTCAGCGGCTACTTGATAACCCACAAGTGTAGGGGATCGCAACAGCTTTCGAGGGTAAAGTATTCAACCCAAATTTATTGATTCGACACAAGGGGAGCCAAAGAATATTCTTGAGTATTAGCAGTTGAGTTGTCAATTCAACCACACCTGGATAACTTAGTATTTGCAGCAAAGTATTTAGTAGCAAAGTAATATGATAATAAAGGTAACTGTCACACCCTCCATTTTGTAACATTTCATTTGCATTATTAAAGCATGAAAATTTGGACCAACAAAAACTTTTGCATTATTTGGCTTTTATTTGGAGTTGGTTTTCCCTCTGTGATTTTTTTTTCAAGTGCTCCTTAAAGTCAACTACTCCACCTTCTATATTTCATCTCCTTGCCCCAAACCTCTGCCCAATGACCATGCCATGTGTATACTGCAATATAGAATTCTCTTACAAAAATAATTTGGCCAAAAAGTATTTTCTAAATTTAGTTTTCCAAAAACCCCTAAATTGAGGTTTGCGCTGCAAGTACTTGATTTGGGTTATGAAAAATATTTCAAAAGGTATATTTGAATCCTATTAGATGTAGGAATCCCATAAACCACAAAAATATAATTTTAAAAGTTATTTTACTATTTTATTTAAAATCTTTTTCTTAAGGCCAGAAATGGTATTTAATAGGGAAAACATATTTTATTGTTTTAAAAATATTTGACAAAAATTAGGGAAACTCACTGGACATATATTTTCCATATATAAGAGTTTCAACACATGGTCTTGTTCAAAATATTGGTCAAATCCCTCAAAAACCCTTTCTGGATATTTCAAGCTTTTGAAATATTTACAAAGGAAATATTCTCCAAAAATTCCAAGAAAAATCTATCATCTCACATATGACATACTTGATGATCTTGAAATGTATCATGTCATGGAGAATAGTATAACCCCATGAAATCCCCTCAAAACCATTTCTGTCCATTTTGAAGTTTGAGCAACTTTACATTGGCGAACATGTCCAAATGTTCTCAAACTTGGTGCACATGCTCCAATGGTCTAATAATGCATCTAGACCAAATGGCATAGGTTGGAGAAAAAGATATCTTGATCAAAGTGCCTCAAAACCCTCTCTGACCAGAATCAAATTTGAACTACTTTGTACTACCAACTTTCTCTCCTTGACCCCAACTTTTGTGATCATGTTTACATGACTAAATGAGGCCACCACACAAAGTGGTGCATCAAGGAGAAGTGATCTAATCAACTGGATCTACACAAGTCCATTCCTTCCAATTTTTAGGGTTTGCAAAAGTTGCATTGGCAACTTTGTCCAAATAAGCTCAAAATGGGTGGAAGGCCCTAATTATGTGTGACATCTCACCCAGTGGAGTCTCATGGCAAGTGGAAATTATTAACTTGCCCAAACCATCAACAAACACCTTCTGGCAGAATTTTGAAATGCCAATTCCAGCCTCTTCCACTAATCTCCTTGAGGCCATCTTTTTACCACAACCCCTCCTCGTTCCCCTCTGTCACTTGGATGCTTTTCTGCCCGAGGAAGCAATGATGAGGGAGGGGAAACCCCATTTGTCTTCTCTGGACAACAGCTTCTCCCCTCTCTCTCAGCCTCCTTCTCTCCCCTTAGCCCTCCAGCGCATCCAAGGCTCACTCCCACTTTTTCCCACACCCCCTGCAGCCTCCAGACACTAGTGGACGCGCGCGGATGCGGGAAAGCCGCGGATGCCGGCCAAAGTCGCGCTCTGGAGCGCCTGGCAGGGCACCCGACCTTTGACACCGCGTCTCCCGACCACCTCGAGCTTCCCCCGCGCGCCAGTCGATGCCCCTCGACGTCCGCTCCACGCCAGCAGGCCACCCACTTGCTCCCGCGCCCTCCTTTCTCTCCTGCAGCTCGCGCCAGAGCGCCGCCCCGCTCGGCCAATGCCCGCGCTACCCCTGTGGCCCGCGTGCAGCTCGTCCCGCTCCTCCTCTCTCTCCCTGGCACCCTACACCACTCCCACGAACACCCCGAGCCCTCCATTCCCTCTCCAACGGCCACCCGAGCCGATCCTGCGGGCACCCGTAGGCCACGCCCATGGTGGACCTCGGCCAGCCTATATAAGGCGACCCCGAGCTTCTCTCTTCCTCCCTGTCGCTCCCCCACACTCCTAATCTACCTCCCGACCCATCCATTTAACCCCAGAGAGGCCCGAGCTCGAGATCGAGCTCGAGCTCCGCCGCCTCGGGTCGTCGACGTCCACGCGGTACAGGCCTCCTCCAACCCTGTTCTCTCTCGATCTAGAACCGCAAGGCATCGCTGACCTTTTCCCCTCTCTTCCCCACTCGAGAGTATTAAAGAAGCTCATAAGGGACACGAGAGTATTGAAGGCATCAAGAGGAAGATCAAGGCGGGCAAAGCCCCAAGTTTCACAGAAGATGAGCAAGGAGTCGTGTGGTTTGGAAATCGCATTTGCGTACCCAACAAGATTGAGCTCAAGAATCTGATCTTGCAAGAAGCTCATGACACCCCGTATTCCATCCATCCTGGAGGAACCAAGATGTATCAAGACCTGAAGGAAAGATTCTGGTGGCATGGGATGAAAAGGGAGATTGCCACCTATGTTGCAAAGTGTTACGTATGCTAGAGAGTCAAAGCTGAACATCAGCAACCCGCTGGATTGTTGCAACCCCTCAAGGTGCCTGAATGGAAGTGGGACAAAGTCGGGATGGACTTCATCACTGGTTTACCCAGGTCAAGCAAGGGACATGACTCCATATGGGTCATTGTTGACCATTTGACCAAGGTGGCCTACTTCATTCCTGTCAAGACGACCTACAAGGGGAACCAGTTAGCCAGTCTCTACATCAACCGAATCGTGAGCCTTCATGGTGTTCCCAAGGAGATTGTGTCAGATCGAGGAACCTAGTTTACCTCAAGGTTCTGGAAGAAATTCCAAGAGGCCATGGGGACCAAGTTGTCCTTCAGCACTGCTTTCCACCCACAGACCGGAGGTCAGACAGAACGAGCAAATCAGATACTCGAAGACATGCTCCGAGCCTGTGTCTTAGCTTATGGAGCTAAGTGGGAAGACTGCCTCCCTTTCACCGAGTTCTCTTACAACAACAGTTATCAGTCAAGCCTTCAGATGGCACCATTTGAGGTGCTATACAGACGGAAATGCCGCACACCCCTCAATTGGTCAGAAACCGGAGAAGGACTTGTCTTTGGGCCCGATATCCTCCGTGAAGCAGAAGAGCAAGTCCATCTTGTCAGAGAGCGTTTGAAGACTGCCAAGTCAAGACAGAAGAGCTACGCTGGCTCACGTCGTAGAGACATGAACTTCCGAGTTGGAGACCATGTCTATCTCCGGGTCACCCCTCCCAAAGGAACCCAGCGCTTCCATGTCAAAGGAAAGCTCGCCCCAAGATACATCGGCCCCTTCAAGATCACTGAACGACGAGGAGAAGTGTCTTACCAGTTGGAACTTCCACCTGAACTATCTGATGTGCACAACGTGTTCCACGTGTCACAACTCCGGAAGTGTCTCCAAGTTCCACACAAGCCTGATCTTTACAAGGACGTCAATCACCAAGCCATTGACCTTCAGCCTGATTTGACTTACCGTGAGAGGCCCATCTGCATTCTGGATGAGGCTGAGCGACACACTCGAAGCCGCACCATCAAGTACTTCAAGGTCCAATGGAGCAACCACACTGAAGTAGAAGCAACTTGGGAGCGTGAAGACTACCTTAGATCCGAGTTTCCGTATCTCTTTAAAGCCTAGTTTAGAAATCTCGGGGACGAGATTCTTGTAAGGGGGGTAGGTCTGTCACACCCTGCATTTTGTAACATTTAATTTGCATTATTAAAGCATGAAAATTTGGACCAACAAAAACTTTTGCATTATTTGGCTTTTATTTCGAGTTGGTTTTCCCTCTGTGATTTTTTTTCAAGTGCTCCTTAAAGTCAACTACTCCACCTTCTATATTTCATCTCCTTGCCCCAAACTTCTGCCCAATGACCATGCCATGTGTATAGTGCAATATAGAATTTTCTTACAAAAATAATTTGGCCAAAAAGTATTTTCTAAATTTAGTTTTCCAAAAACCCCTGAATTGAGGTTTGCACTGCAAGTACTTGATTTGGGTTATGAAAAATATTTCAAAAGGTATATTTGAATCCTATTAGATGTAGGACTCCCATAAACCACAAAAATATAATTTTAAACGTTATTTTACTATTTTATTTAAAATCTTTTTCTTAAGGCCAGAAATGGTCTTTAATAGGGAAAAATTATTTTATTGTTTTAAAAATATTTGACAAAAATTAGGGAAACTCAGTGGACATATTGTTTCCATATATAAGAGTTTCAACACATGGTCATGTCAATGACCATGCCATGTGTATAGTGCAATATAGAATTTTCTTACAAAAATAATTTGGCCAAAAAGTATTTTCTAAATTTAGTTTTCCAAAAACCCCTGAATTTAGGTTTGCACTGCAAGTACTTGATTTGGGTTATGAAAAATATTTCAAAAGGTATATTTGAATCCTATTAGATGTAGGACTCCCATAAACCACAAAAATATAATTTTAAAAGTTATTTTACTATTTTATTTAAAAGCTTTTTCCTTAAGGCCAGAAGTGGTCTTTAATAGGGAAAAATTATTTTTTTGTTTTAAAAATATTTGACAAAAATTAGGGAAACTCAGTGGACATATAGTTTCCATATATAAGAGTTTCAACACATGGTCATGTTCAAAATATTGGTCAAATCCCTCAAAAACCCTTTCTGGATATTTCAAGCTTTTGAAATATTTACAAAGGAAATATTCTCCAAAAATTCGAAGAAAATTCTATCATCTCACATATGACATACTTGATGATCTTGACAAGTATCACGTCATGGAGAATAGTATAACCCCATGAAATCCCCTCAAAACCATTTCTATCCATTTTGAAGTTTGAGCAACTTTACATTGCCAAACATATCGAAATGTTCAAAAACTTGGTGCACATGCTCCAATGGTCTAATAATGCATCTAGACCAAATGGCACAGGTTGGAGAAAAAGATATCTTGATCAAAGTGCCTCAAAACCCTCTCTGACCAGAATCAAATTTGAACTACTTTGTACTACCAACTTTCTCTCCTTGACCCCAACTTTTGTGATTATGTTTACATGACTAAATGAGGCCGCCACACAAAGTGGTGCATCAAGGAGAAGTGATCTACTCAACTGGATCTACACAAGTCCATTCCTGCCAATTTTTAGGGTTTGCAAAAGTTGCATTGGCAACTTTGTCCAACTAAGCTCAAAATGGGTGGAAGGCCCTAATTATGTGTGACATCTCACCCAGTAGAGTCTCATGGCAAGTGGAAATTATTAACTTGCCCAAACCATCATCAAACACCTTCTGGCAGAATTTTGAAATGCCAATTCCAGCCTCTTCCACTAATCTCCTTGAGCCCATCTTTTTACCACAACCCCTCCTCGTTCCCCTCTGTCACTTGGATGCTTTTCTTCCCGAGGAAGCAATGATGAGGGAGGGGAAACCCCATTTGTCTTCTCTGGACAGCAGCTTCTCCCCTCTCTCTCAGCCTCCTTCTCTCCCCTCAGCCCTCCAGCGCATCCAAGGCTCACTCCCACTTTTTCCCACACCCCCTGCAGCCTCCAGACACTAGTGGACGCGCGCGGACGCGGGAAAGCCGCGGATGCCGGCCAAAGTCGTGCTCTGGAGCGCCTGGCAGGGCACCCGACCTTTGACACCGCGTCTCCCGACCACCTCGAGCTTCCCCCGCGCGCCAGTCGATGCCCCTCGACGTCCGCTCCACGCCAGCAGGCCACCCACTTGCTCCCGCGCCCTCCTCTCTCTCCTGCAGCTCGCGCCAGAGCGCCGCCCCGCTCGACCAATGCCCGGGCCACCCCTGTGGCCCGCGTGCAGCTCGTCCCGCTCCTCCTCTCTCTCGCTGGCACCCTACACCACTCCCACGAACACCCCCGAGCCCTCCATTCCCTCTCCAACGGCCACCCGAGCCGATCCCGCGGGCACCCGTAAGCCACGCCCACGGTGGACCTCGGCCAGCCTATATAAGGCGATCCCGAGCTTCTCTCTCCCTCCCTGTTGCCCCCCCCCCCACACTCCTAATCTACCTTCCGACCCATCCATTTAACCCCAGAGAGGCCCGAGCTCGAGATCGAGCTCGAGCTCCGCCGCCTCGGGTCGTCGACGTCCACGCGGTACAGGACTCCTCCAATCCTGTTCTGACTCGATCTGGAACCACAAGGCGTCGCTGACCTTTTCCCCTCTCTTCCCCACTCGTTTTGCAGCCGGGAACGGCCGAAACCATCGGCGCCCGAAGCACCTCCGCCACGTGACCTCGTCGCCGGCGAACCAGGCTGCTCCGGCGACCTTCTCCACCACCACCCGAACGGCGACACCTCCCCGAGTCCAACGGTACCACCCGCGCACCTCCCCGTGCTCTGTATCGCCGCCGGCGAGCTCGTCGTTGCCTCTGGACAAAGGTAGACGACGACGGCCGTGGGGCCAGCCCGTCAGCCTCACGCCCTGACGGGTGGGATCCACCCGTCAGGTCTAAACGCGCGCGCGCGCGCACCGGTTCGCCCGTCAGCTAAAGGCGTATTTGCCTTTACGCCTTCAACGTGGCGGCCCGCGTGGGCTGGTTTCCCCCCTGGGCCTGCTGCCCGTGGCCTCTCTGGCCCAGTAGCACAGTGCCGTTTATCTTTTTCTTTTTCTTCCTGTTTTACAAAAATTCCACAGGGTAAAATATTTATCCAAATGGAATAATTCCAACTCCTAAAATCCCAGAATAATTGCACCTATTTATTGATGTAACTTTCATTCACATCCATTACACTTTTCTGCTCTGTTCAAATTTAAATTCAAATTTGAACAATAGGACCTCTGTTTGAAAATCCACAACTCTGTTTACCTAGCTCCAAATCCAAAACCAAGAATTTTCCCCTTCCTAGTTTTCCTCCTAGTATTTTATAAAAATAAGTTAACATTTTTCTGAGCACTTTGACTTTTCTGTTTTTTTATTATTGTCTCATTTATCCGTTGTTTTATTGCGACGATTAGATCCCGTGTTTGACAAAGTAGTTGGAGAAGAAGGAGAGGAAGGGCCTGAAGACTTTGAAGACCAAGCCAACCAAGGCAAGCAGCCCTTTGACCATGTCTATGAAACCCTCTTTATGCATGTCATATAGCTCTTTATTATTGTCGCATCGGAATCATGATGAGATGGTGAACCACATGGGTTGGTTGCCTCTGTTAATTCCTCGTTGATACTTGCATTGTGCACGACCCTACCTTCGTATGAGGGTTATGCCGGTGGGAGTAGATAGGATGCTAAAGTAGATGCTACGCAAAAGGGATGGGTATATGCATGGTGAAGGAGACAAAGTGATTTCAAAAGTCTTTTCGAAAACTCCGTCGGGTGCCACTTATGCCCAAGGGAGATGATGAGATGGGTAACCACTTGATGACGAAGTGGTGTACCGAGGCAAGTGTGTGTGTTGTTTTCAAAAACGGATTGGTCGAAGTTGCGACCGTTATTCCAACCTTACATGCGCAACCACTCTACCCTTATATGGGAAAGGGCATTATTGATTACCTAGACCGATACTAGCTTGGAGCCCGCATTACTAGTGACGTGAGAGTTGTTGGTGCGCTCTCTCGGGACGGGGTCGTGCCAGGTAGGGCGGCCATGACTGTTTTCACAGGGCACCGGACACACCGTTGGTACCCCATGCCAGTGGTATGTGATAAGTATGGGAGCGAGGCTCCAAGAAAGTGTTATGTGAAAAGTTGGGCACGGGGGTTACTGCCAATCGAGTGGACTCCATGTTAGTGTCGTCTAGGGAAAGGTAGTGATCGGGTGCTTACCCCGGGTACTTGAGGTACCGCGGGTTGTGGCTAACACGGAAGTTCCCTGGATCCTGTGGGTACAGTGTGAAACCTCTGCAGAGTGTAAAACTATTCGAATAGCCGTGTCCACGGTCAAGGACAGTTGGGTAACCGCTCTTGGGCTATGTCCACTTGTTTACAAACCAAGTGTGTGTGTTGATAAAAATGACTTGGGTCAAGTCAAGGGACTTGACATGATTGAGATGGGTTGGTGCCCACTCTATTTATGTTAGATGGGTTGGTGCCCACTCTATTTATGTTGATACCTATAACCTGTCCTCATGGTTACTTGAATTCTCTTGATGCATGCCTTACAAAGTTGTTGAACATGTCATTGCACTCAAAACTAGCTTTCTGCAAAAATTTACCTATATCAAGCATTGTTGTATCTTGAACCAAAACATGGGTTGCTTGCGAGTACATTCAAAGTACTCATTGGCTTGCCACTGGTTATTTAATTGACCAGGCATGGAAGAACCAGAGTTCGAAGAAGAGTTCTTTGGAGACGAACATGCGAACTAGGACGTTTCCTAGTCAGAATGCCTGTAGTGTTAAGGCAGATGGCATGGGTTCTACTTATCGACGAAGATTTCCGCTGCTTGTGTTTCATTTGATGTTCAGCCCTTAAGGCTTTATCAATGTAAGACTTGACCATAATGGTCACAATTTCTTTAAGACGGTATGTATGGATGTAAGACTCTTGTTATTCAGCTTCTGTGTGTTCAGTGAGCATTGATCTCTGGGATCACTGTACACATGCATTCGGTGATCTCGACTTATGGGTCGGGGTCCCCATAGTAACAGTAGCAAAAGTAATATTTTTGGGTTTTGTAGTGATTGTAATAGTAGCAACGAAAAAGTAAATAAGCAAAGAACAAATATGTGAAAAGCGCGTAAGCAATGGATCAGTGATGGATAATTATGCCGGATGCGATTCCTCATGTAATAGCTATAACATAGGGTGACACAGAACTAGCTCCAGTTCATCAATGTAATGTAGGCATGTATTCCGTAAATAGTCATACGTGCTTATGGAAAAGAACTTGCATGGCATCATTTGTCCTACCCTCCCATGGCAGCGGGGTCCTAGTGGAAACTAAGGTATATTAAGGCCTCCTTTTAATAGAGAACCGGAACAAAGCATTAGCACATAGTGAATACATGAACTCCTCAAACTATGGTCATCACCGAGAAGTATTCCAATTATTGTCACTTCAGGGTTGTCGGATCATAACACATAATAGGTGACTATAGATTTGCAAGATAGGATCAAGAACACACATATATTCATGAAAACATAATAGGTTCAGATCTGAAATCATGGCACTCGGGCCCTAGTGACAAGCATTAAGCATAGCAAAGTCAAAGCAACATCAATCTCAAAACATAGTGGATACTAGGGATCAAACCCTAACAAAACTAACTTGATTACATGGTAAATCTCATCCAACCCATCACCGTCCAGCAAGCCTACGATGGAATTACTCACGCACGGCGGTGAGCATCATGAAATTGGTGATGGAGGATGGTTGATGATGATGATAGTGACGAATCACCCTCTCGAGAGCCCCGAACAGACTCCAGATCAGCCCTCCCGAGAGAGATTAGTGCTTGGTGGCGGCTCCGTATCGTAAAACGCGATGAAACTTTCTCTCTGATTTTTTTCTCCGCGAGACGGAATATATGGAGTTGGAGTTGAGGTCGGCGGAGCCTCAGGGGGCCCACAAGACAGGGGGTATGCCCAGGGGGGAGGGCACGCCCCCACCCTCGTGGACAGGGTGTGGCCCCCCTGGTCTTGATTCTTTCGCCATTATTTTTTATATTTTCCAGAAAGTGCCTCCGTGGATTTTCAGGACATTCTGAGAACTTTTCTTTTCTACACATAAAACAACATCATGGCAGTTCTGCTGAAAACAATGTTAGTCCGGGTTAGTTTCATTCAATCATGCAAGTTAGAGTCCCAAACAAGGGCAAAAGTGTTTGGAAAAGTAGATACGCTGGAGACGTATCAACTCCCCCAAGCTTAAACCTTTGCTTGTCCTCAAGCAATTCAGTTCATAAACTGAAAGTGATAAAGATAAACTTTTACAAACTCTGTTTCCTCTTGTTGTTGTAAACATGCAAAGCCAGCATTCAGATTTCAGCAAATATTATGAACTAACCATACTCATAATAACACCCAGGTCTCACAATTACTCATATCAATAGCATAATCAGCTAGCAAGCCATAATAATAAAACTCGGATGACAACACATTCTCAAAACAATCATAACATGATATAACATAATGGTATCTCGCTAGCCCTTTCTGAGACCGCAAAACATAAATGCAGAGCACCTTTAAAGATCAAGGACTGACTAAACATTGTAATTCATGGTAAAAGAGATCCAGTCAAGTCATACCCAATATAAACCAAAAGTAATGAATGCAAATGACAGTGTGCTCTCCAGCGGGTGCTTTTTAATAAGAAGGGTGATGACTCAACATAAAAGTAAATAGATAGGCCCTTCGCAGAGGGAAGCAGGGATTTGCAGAGGTGCTAGAGCTCGATTTTAAAATAGAGATTGAATAACATTTTGAGCGGCATACTTTCACCGTCAACGCAACAACTATGAGATGGTTGTATCTTCCATACTACATGCATTATAGGCAGTTCCCAAACAGAATGGTAAAGGTTTATACTCCCCCAACCACCAACAAGCATCAATCCATGGCTTGCTCGAAACAACGAGTGCCTCCAACTAACAACGGCCCTAAGGGAGTTTTGTTTAATTATTTTGATTTGCTTTGATCTTTTTGGATCATGGGACTGGGCATCCCGGTTACCGGCCCTTTCTCGTGAATGAGGAGCGGAGTCCACTCCTCTTTAGAATAACCCACCTAGCATGGAAGATATAGGCAGCCCTAGTTGAAACATGAGCTGCTCGAGCATACAAAACAGAATTTCATTTGAAGGTTTGGAGTTTGGCACATACAAATTTACTTGGAACGACAGGTAAATACCGCATATAGGAAGGTATGGTGGACTCATATGGAAGAACTTTGGGGTTTAAGGAGTTTGGATGCACCAGCAGTATTCCCGCTTAGTACAGGTGAAGGCTAGCAAAACACTGGGAAGCGACCAACTGAGAGAGCGACAACAGTCATAAACATGCATTAAAATTAATTTACACCGAGTACAAGCATGAGTAGGATATAATCTACCATGAACATAAATATCATGAAGGCTATGTTGATTTGTTTCAACTACATGTGTGAACATGTGCCAAGTCAAGTCACTCAATTCATTCAAAGGAGGATACCATCCCATCATACCACATCATAATCATTCTAATAGCATGTTGGCACGCAAGGTAAACCATTATAACTCATAGCTAATCAAGCATGGCACAAGCAACTATAATCTCTAAATGTCATTGCAAATATGTTTACTTCATAATAAGCTGAATCAGAAATGATGAACTCATCATATTTACAAAAACAAGAGAGGTCGAGTTCATACCAACTTCTCTCATCTTAATAGGTCCATCTTATATCGTCATTATTGTCTTTCACTTGCACGACCGAACGATGTGTATAATAATAATAGTGCACGTGCATTGGACTAAGCTGGAATCTGGAAGCATTCAACTCAAAAGAGAAGACAAGATAATATGGGCTCTAAATTAAATAAACAATCATTCATATGAGAGCCACTAAACATTTTCAATATGGTCTTCTCGACCCCCAAAGGAAAGGAAAGAAAATAAAACTATTTACACGGGAAAGCTCCCAACAAGTAAGAAGAAGAACTAGAAATCTTTTTGGGTTTTCATTTTAATTTCTACTACAAGCATGGAAATTAAACTAACTAATTTTTTTTTGGTTTTTTATTGATGTTTATCAAACACACAAGAAGAAAGCGAGAAAGAAAATTAAACTAACATGGATAATACGATGAAAGAGTATGAGCACCGACGACTAGTGTGTGAACATGAATGTAAAGTCGGTGAGAAATACGTACTCCTCCAAGCTTAGGCTTTTGGCCTAAGTTGGTGTAGTACCAAGGACCGCCTGGCTGATATCCGTAGTTGTAGCTGGGGTCGTAATGAGATGCAGCAGCAACCGCCTCCTGAGCTGCGGCATGTTGGCGAGCTGCCTCCGCTCTCCCCTCGTGTTCAGCGGCTTCCTCCCTGGTAACAACATATCTTCCTTTTGCCTGATAATCAAAAAGGAGAGGAGCCAGAAGAGTAACATGGACGACGTTGCGTCTGTTATAGATTAGTCGATAATGGAGGAGTTGTTCATTCCTCCTAAGAAAATGATGGTTGACCATAGTGAGGGAGTCCTGGACTAGGGGGTGTCCGGACAGCTGGACTATCATCGTCCGCCGGACTCCAAGACTATGAAGATACAAGATTGAAGACTTCGTCCCATGTCCGGATGGGACTTTCCTTGGCGTGGAAGGCAAGCTTGGCGATACGGATATGTAGATCTCCTACCATTGTAACCGACTCTGTGTAACCCTAGCCCTCTCCGGTGTCTATATAAACCGGAGGGTTTTAGTCCGTAGGACACAACAACCATTACAACAATCATACCATAGGCTAGCTTCTAGGGTTTAGCCTCCTTGATCTCGTGGTAGATCCACTCTTGTACTACCCATATCATCAATATCAATCAAGCAGGAGTAGGGTTTTACCTCCATCGAGAGGGCCCGAACCTGGGTAAAAACATCGTGTTCCTTGTCTCCTGTTACCTTCCGCCTAGACGCACAGTTCGGGACCCCCTACCCGAGATCCGCCGGTTTTGACACCGACATTGGTGCTTTCATTGAGAGTTCCTCTGTGCCATCACCGATAGGAAGGATGCCTCCTCCTGTCTTCAAGGACGGTATTTTCGCCAAAGGAGCCTTGGCCACCGGCCAAACTATCTGGCTAGGTGGTTTTCTTATGACCGTCTGTCCGGCCACCGCTTCGACAATGACCTCTCAAGTCGTCAAAAGCAATCTTCACGTCAGTTCAGAATTCGCCGAGCGGCTGGATCCAATAGAGCTCTCGTCCGTAAACGAGCTCTTGGATCGCATTGCCGCCCTGGGAGTCGCTACAGACTACAATTAGATTGGGCTTAAAACCAATCTGAGAGAGATTAACTCTCCCCTGGTCACCCACCACGTTGCAGTGGTAGAGGAACAATGCGGCGACTCTTCTCCTGTATTGAAAACTAGTCATGTCCGGGCTGCCGAACCCTTCATGCCGGATTCCCGCGGAGGGACGGACTTCGATCAAGCACTGAACCTAAAGTCAGGCATTGGACCGGACTCGTTGGACAATTTCCACTTTCTAAGCTTCCAAATTCGGAAACTTCTCGGCCCTTGAGCCTTGAGATGGGTAGGGTTCCGGACTCAATTCCACCCACCCGCCCAGACATATGCGATCTATCTCTAATCTGGCAAGAGCCCGCTGAAACAGTACATCATTACTGGGCCAGATTCCTCCTGGTTATTGACAGGATAAAGGACTGCCGAGAGGAAAACACAATCTCAATCTTTTGCAATAATTGCACGGACGAGGGAATCTTGAACGCCATCAGCCGTCGTGAAGTTACACGCTTCGTCGACCTGGCGTCCATAGTACGAAAGTACTGTGCGATGGAGAGTTTCCGGAAAACCGAAATTAAGTTTTGGGACAATCCGGCCCCGAATACAACCCCAGTCCGCAACAAAAGGGTGCATTACACTCAGGCACCGGGGTACAAAAACCAAAAAGCAAAAACCCCATAAAGGGCATGGAACCGTACTGGAGGGGTGGCTTAGCGGACCCTGTAAAATTCACAGTACAGAGGGTGCCACCCCAACACATAGCCTTCGAGCATGTTGGATATTACGGCAGGTGGCCAAAAGTGGAGAAGCTTCTAGCCCCGGAAAACCACTCCAACAATACCGGTACGGTATCAACAGTCTTCGAGACCTTCGCATCAAATAATATGCAGAAACAAACAATCTGCAGCCTCGCCGAAGTCTACCAAGTAGCAACAACAAATCCATGGAGCGACACAACAATCACCTTCAACGCCTACGACGAACCTGAATTCCGAACAGCCCGAGCACCAGCCGCACTGGTACTTAGTCCAATAGTAGACGGCTTTCGACTTACAAAGGTCCTCATGGATGGCGGCAGCGGATTAAACCTCATCTACGAGGAAACTCTTCAAAAAATGGAAATAGACTGGAGCCACATTGAGCGAAGCAGCACAACTTCAGAGGAATAATCCCTAGCGGGGAAGCGCGCTGCACGAGAAAAATCACACTCGATGTGGTGTTCGGCTCTCCGGACAATTACAGATCCGAAGAAGTCACGTTCCAAGTGGCCCCATTCAACAGCGGATATCACGCTATATTAGGACGAGAGGCATTCACAATTTTTCAAGCCGTACCCCATTACGGGTACATGAAGCTCAAAATGCCTGGGCCCGGCGGAATAATCACTCTCGTTAGTGATCCGGACATAGCACTCCGCGCTGAATACAAGATAGCCGCATTAGCCCTGGAGGCACTATCCGAAGCCCTAGCGGCAGAAGAACTTACCGCGCTATGCTCTACTGTGAATAGAGACGATGTGATACTTGATAAGAGATCCAAGTCCACCTCCTTTAAACCAGCGGACGAAATAGTAAAATTCCAGGTCCATCCAATGGACCCGACAAAAACGGCTTCCATTAGGGCACAGTTGAACCCTGATGTAGACGCCGCACTGCGAGAATTCCTTCGGGAAAATTGGGACATTTTCGCCTGGCACCCTTCGGATATGCCCGGAATCCCACGCAGATTGGCAGAACACAACCTAAATATCCTAAAAGGATTCAAGCCAGTCAAACAGGCTCTTCGACGATTTTCCGAACCCAAAAGACAGGCAATGGGAGAAGAGCTAGCCAAACTATTGGAAGCCGGATTCATCAGAGATATCAAATATCCGGATTGGCTAGCAAACCTGGTAATGGTACCAAAGAAGGACAAATCTTGACGCCTATGTGTCGATTTTAAAGACCTCAACAAGGCCTACCCAAAGGATCCCTTCCCCCTCCCCCGCATCGACCAGATAATCGACGCTACTGCAGGACACGATTCACTGTGCTTCCTCGATGCATACTCCGGCTACCATCAAATCAAAATGGCGGAAGCAGACCAAGCCGCAACGGCATTCATCACTCCATATGGACCATTCTGCTTCAACACGATGCCCTTCGGACGTAAAAACGCCGGTGCAACATATCAGCGCATGATTCAAACATGTCTGGCCACCCAGATCGGCAAAACAGTAGAGGCATACGTAGACGACGTAGTCGTCAAAACCAAACACGTTGAAACTCTAGTAGACGACTTGAGGCTCACATTCGACAACCTCAGAGCATATGACATCAAGCTGAATCCGGAAAAATGCGTTTTCGGCGTACCAGCCGGAAAGCTCCTGGGCTTCATTGTATCCGGTAGAGGAATTGAAGCAAACCCGGCCAAAATCCGAGCCCTGTCACAGCTAGATATTCCAAAAGACCTCAAACAAATACAAAAATTGACTGGATGTGTGGCGGCTCTAAGGCGCTTTATCTCCCGTCTAGGAGAAAAGGCATTGCCCCTCTATCGCCTCCTTAGGCGCACCGAACACTTCGAGTGGACGGATGCTGCCACTGCCGGACTCGAAGAAATAAAAGCCATATTGGCAACAATCCGGTCCTGGCTGCGCCCAACCTGGGCGAACCAATGTTGTTATACATCGCGGCAACACATCAGGTTGTAAGCGCGGTACTCGTCGTCGAACGAGAGACAGAAGGGCATAAATTCCCTCCTCAAAAACCAGTATACTACGTATCCACTGTGTTAACCCCCTGCAAGTCCCGTTACCCGCACTATCAAAAGATAGCGTATGCGGTGTTCATGGCATCCCGGAAGCTCCGACACTACTTTCAAGAGTGTTCGATAACAGTGGCCTCCGAAGTACCCCTCAACGACATTATAAACAACCGCGACGCGACGGGAAGGATTGCAAAATGGGCCATTGAGCTCTTACCATTCGATATAACTTACAAACCTCAGAGAGCTATAAAGTCACAAGTTTTGGTTGACTTCGTCACTGAATGGACCAAAGCCGAACTCCCAAAAGAGTACGACGCATACTCCAATTGGATTATGCACTTCGACGGCTCTAAAATGTTGGCCGGATTGGGGGCTGGCATCGTATTGACGTCCCCAACCGGGGACATAGTCCAATACATACTTCAGATAATGTACACGGACTCCAACAACGCAGCCGAATATGAGGCCCTTTTACATGGCCTCCGGATGGCAATCTCCATGGGCATTCAACGCCTGGAGGTGCGCGGGTATTCAAACCTTGCAATATCCCAAATAAATGGAGACTTTGATGCCAAGGATCCGAAAATGCAGCATATCGGAACGCTATCCTAAAAATGTTAGCTCGGTTTGACGGACTTGAATTCCACCACGTAGCCAGGGATAATAACCAAGCGGCCGACGTATTGGCACGCATCAGCGCAAAACGTGACGCTGTCCCTCCAAGCATCTTCCTGGAACGGCTGTTTAAGCCATCCGTACTATGGGAAGAGGAGTCCAGAAATAACAAATCGCAAGCAGCCGCACCAACCGACATAGAGCAATCTGACATAACCGACGATTCAGCCGATGAAATAACACCTTCAGCCCACGACATAATGGCAGTAATCGCCCCGTGGACAGAGCCATTCCTAGCCTACTTGCTTAGGCAGGAACTTCCCGAAGACCAAAATGAGGCCCGCTGCATAGTCCGGCGATCTAAAGCCTACAAGGTCCATGAGGGAGAACTCTATAAGAAAAGCACAACCGGAGTCCTTCAAAGGTGTATCTCCGAAGAAGAAGGGTGAAACCTTCTGGCTGAAATTCATGCCGGACTAGGCGGACACCACGCAGCAGCTCGGGCCCTTGTAGGAAAGGCATTCCGTATAGGATTTTATTGGCTGATGGCCCAGGCAGATGCTCAGGACTTAGTCCGAAGATGCGTCGGTTGTCAGCTCTTTGCTAATCAGAGCCATATGCCACCCACCGCCCTCAAAACTATACCCATTACCTGGCCGTTCGCGGTCTGGGGGCTTGACATGGTTGGACCCCGTAAAGGGGGAACCCACAAGCAAAGGTACCTATTGGTCATGGTGGATAAATTCACCAAATGGATAGAGGCCAAGCCAGTTAAAACGGCGGAGTCCGGACCAGTGATAGACTTCGTATCCGGGGTAGTACACCGTTATGGTGTCCCCCACAGCATCATCACCGATAACGGCATGAACTTCACGGCCGACGAGGTTAAATCATGGTGCAAAAATATGGGCATTAAGCTCGATTACGCTTCAGTCTATCATCCTCAAACCAACGGTCAAGTGGAACGAGCGAACAGTCTAATAATGAGCGGCATCAAACCCAGACTAGTGCGGTCACTTACGAAATCTGACATGCACTAGGTAGAGCAGCTCGACTCCGTACTCTGGGGGCTGCGGACAACGCCCAACCGTACTACCGGATTCACACCATTCTTTATTGTATACGGCGCAGAGGCAGTTCTGCCCTGTGACATGATTCATGACTCACCTCGAGTGCGCATGTACGAAGAAAGAGAAGCCGAGCTAGATCGGCAGGACAGCTTGGACGCATTCGAGGAAGAACGCGACGTCGCCAAGGCTCGTTCCGCATTCTATCAGCAGCAGGCTCGAAGATATCAAAGCAGAGAAGTACGGGCCAAGACTTACAACGTTGGCGAACTAGTTCTACGCCTGCCGGACAAGAAAAAGGACAAACTCAAGCCCAAATGGGAGGGCACTTTCATTATCGATCAAGTCCCGACCGGTGGAGCGTACCGTCTACAAAATGCATCGGACAACCGACTGGAGCCGAACCCATGGAACACAGCCCGCCTCCGAAGATTCTATGCCTAGCACCGGACTAAGAGTTCGTCCCCTTCCCCCATCCAAACTTTTACACTTCAGCTGTCTTTTGTTTCCCTTTCTTCCCTCAACCCTTTCCTATAAAGCCCTTAAGGGCCTACTTGCGCATTGTTCACACATACTTGATGTGCCATCCGCACTCATTATACCTGGGGGCTTCTTTACCAGAAGCTTAATTATAAGGGCTTCATGCCCAGCACATGTGTCAAGCTTCCACATGTACCTTTTATTCACCATTATATGCATCCATATGACTTAAGTTTTGGCCAAGCTGGGTTGCCTGGCTCCTGTGCTTACCCCTACGTTCCCGATTGTTCGGCTAGGAGGTAAAGGGAGCACCTCTGCGATTGTTACTGTCGGGTCAGACGGATGTGTACCTCAGACTGGGTGAAGCCGAAAGCTAGCGTTCTTAAGGGAATATTCGGTCGGTGATTTGAAAGATGATCTTTTTTTACCTACTTATTTATCTGCCCCCAAATGTCTTTCTGCTCTTTTCACAGTCCGGACATGAACTTTAGGGCATGCCTCCCAGGGAAAGGAACCCTTAACGGAACTATTCTCCCTGGAAGATGTTTCTTACTAACCATGTAATATAACATAACTAGTTGGGCACTTGTCTGATAAAGCACTCATGACCCCTACGCCTGGTCTCCATGCATACCCCGGTTGTTTCTTAACCGAGAAAGTATTCGGACACACTCCGGACTCTAGGGTCCCGAGGTTGAAGCGAAAAGGTCGGCAAAGACAAACGATCTACAATCCGGCTAGAAGGCATTTCACATGTCATTTTAAAATACATTGTCAAATCTATTGACTGTATTCCTCCTCAATCCCGTCTAACAGGCTGTCTAATTTACAGTCCCGTTGGGAAAATTTAGCAGCCAACTCTACTTCGCCGTATACTAAACTCACAGGGATCTCCTTCCCATCGGGCCCCACAGGTCGGACCTCGGCCATGTGGTTGGGATCCGCCTTCTTGTACCGCGTCTTCACCATGGCCCAAGCCTCCCTGGCACCTTGGCGGCAGGCCGAAATCTTCCATAAACGGAAGCGCTGCCGCACTCCCTGAAGCTTCTCCGCAAGCTCCCCAAGGCCCTCGGGTAGGGAGAGGGCTGGCCATAAAGCCTGGACGACGCCGCTCATTGCCTGCCGAACTCGTTCGAGCAGCTGCAACAGCTCGGGAAGTTGATCACCCATTCATATGGGCATCTCCTCCGCAGGGCGACCTGTGAGTATACCTACAAGACATATTTTGTCAATTGACTTCCTCGCCGAACTCTTCTTTTCAAAGGAGTCCGCTCTAGCACTTACTATAGATGCCGCGACGAAGCCGCTCAGTCTCCTTAACGGAGCCGGACAGCTCGGCCCGAACACCTTTCAGCTCTTCTCCGAGCTGGGTGTTGGCATCCTGGAGCTTGTTCCTTTCCTGCTGCACCGTATTCAGTACCCTCTCGTCGGCCTTCAGCTGGCGCAGTAGTTCTTGCCTATCCGGATCTTGTCCGGCAGCACCTGCAACATCATTATTAGACTTGCACGCACGCCGCACACCACTTATCTTTTTAAAATAATGTGTTACCAGGAGGGGTCTCTGTGTTTCCTCCTGCGGCAACAAGTGCGGCCTCGAGTCGGGCCTTGCACTCTTGCAGCTCCTGAGACAGTTGGGTATTCTTCTCCGTAAGATCCTGCGTTTCAAATGATCCTTAAATCAGTTAATATAACTACTTTAAGTCTCGGGGGCTACTGGCATATACAACTATTAAATTCTCTTACCCGTATGTCTTTTACATACTGCTCCATGGCTCTGGTAAAACCATCTTAAGCAGCACGGAGGTGCGCGTCCCCCGCGTTAAAGGCATTCAACGCCTCAGGGGAGAAGCACGCGTCACGAAATACTGTCCGGCGGCGCCTGTGGTTCATGGCGCTCTCCACCTCAGACTTGGTGGCGGACAGTCTGTCAGCATCCTCCGTTGGAGGAGTGTCTGGCTCGCGCCTTGCGCTCGCCTCCCCCTCCAGACCAGGTGCTGGAGCCTGGCTGGTAGAGGTTGGATTGGCAACCTCTACGCCCGCAGTCCGGCGGGCGCTTTTTCTCCTACAAAAATCATGAGCACTCAAACGCTTCCTAGGAACGTTGCTCCAAATAATTAACTGTGAGCTATACCTTTGCGGCAACGTTTCAGTCCGTGTCGCGCTCCTCTTCCGCCTACTGGTCCGGACTGGCCCTTGTTGGTCAGCCGCCGCGGGCTCGGCTTCCCGCCTTGAAGGCGCTTCCTGCAAAACACCATCGTATGCGAAGGTCAGAAATGAGCAAGGAAGAGATAATGGTGTCGGACTTCAATCACAATCGCCTGGGAAGCCGGATATAGTCCGGGGTAGTCAGCCGTAATGTCGACTAAAGCATTATCCATGCTGAGCTAGCGGAATACCCCATTCATTAGCTCCACCTTTATGTCCGGATCCTCTTTGGAGGCCGGAACCTGGGATCTCCCTGGATCCTCGGGTTGCAGAGCTAGACTTAGCATGTTCTCCACAACCCGATGCAGCTCCTGCGTTGAAAACATGATATAAGAAATTTAAACTTTGAAAGCATGGGTTATTCAACGCCGAGGGTTATTCATGGAGAACCCATTCAACGGGTTCTTCTGGAGAAAGTCCTCCTTCTCCCCCTTGTAAAGGCCGGACAGGATCTTCGCCAGATCCTCGGCCGAATCCAGTCCTTTGCGGCCATGACGGGTGGCATCGTCCTCCCCGTTGAAATCCCACATGGGGTGTCCCCTGTATTGCAGTGGTTGCACCCCCCGCGTAATGCATATTGCCATGACTCCGATCATGGTCAACCCGGAATGGGCCAGTAATCTTATCCGGCCCATCAAATAATGGATGCTCTTGTCTTCCTCCAGTTGGGGGCTCTGCGGGCACCAACTAAGGCGTTTCTTCAGAGGAGCATTACTGAACTCCAGGAGGCCGATCCGAACAGGGTCCGGCAGCGGAGCGTCTTCTATGTAAAACCATTCCGAAGGCCAGTCTTCGGACGCCTTCTTAGGGGTTCCGGATGGATATCCGGTCCCGGCAATGCGCCATATTTCGGCGCCGCCCACTTAATATATGGACCCCTCGTGAGAGCGGGGTACAAGGCAGAACAACCTCTTCCACAGTGCAAAATGGGGCTCGATGCCCAGAAATAGCTCGCAAAGAGCTACGAAGCCCGCGATATGCAGGATAGAGGCGGGCGTGAGGTGATGGAGCTGGAGTCCGTAGAACTCCAGGAGCCCGCGGAGGAACGAATGTATAGGAAATCTGAGTCCCCTTATCAAATACGGGACGAACCATACCCGCTCCCCTTTGTTGGGACTTGGGGTAGCCTCCACTTGCTTCCCACCTTGGTAGGTGGCCAACCCGGCTCGAACCGGGACCATGAAGGCCGGAGGGAGATATCCCTTTGCTTGGAGCGTCACCAGCTCGCTGTGCGGGACAGAACATCTCCGCCAGTCTCCTGGCAGTGGGCTGGGAGCGCGAGAGGAGGAGCCGCGTCGACGGTCCATGATGGAATGGATTTTTGGTCGGAGGCGCTCCGACGAGTACTCGCGGAAGGAAGATGGTGTGATTTGGATCTGGATTCTTGCGTCTCTTATAGGCAGATTATTTGCACAGCTAGGGGGTAAAACATAAAAGATACCCTGGCTTTTCGCATTCATGCGACGCGTGGAAGATGGCCATTATTAGGCGTGGAAGCCAAGAAGCGCAACATTGATAAGGAAGCCGGACACTGTTTAGCAAACACATGGAATTTGGAGGAGAACCCGCCTTGCAACGCCGAAGACTATATACGCGCTGGACTTATCGTCATTGAAGCCTGGTTCGGGGCTACTGAGGGAGTCCTGGACTATCATCGTCCGCCGGACTCCAAGACTATGAAGATACAAGATTGAAGACTTCGTCCTGTGTCCGGATGGGACTTTCCTTGGTGTGGAAGGCAAGCTTGGCGATACGGATATGTAGATCTCCTACCATTGTAACCGACTCTGTGTAACCCTAGCCCTCTCCGGTGTCTATATAAACCGGAGGGTTTTAGTCCGTAGGACACAACAACCATTACAACAATCATACCATAGGCTAGCTTCTAGGGTTTAGCCTCCTTGATCTCGTGGTAGATCCACTCTTGTACTACCCATATCATCAATATCAATCAAGCAGGAGTAGGGTTTTACCTCCATCGAGAGGGCCCAAACCTGGGTAAAAACATCGTGTTCCTTGTCTCCTGTTACCATCCGCCTAGACGCACAGTTCGGGACCCCCTACCCGAGATCCGCCGGTTTTGACACTGACACATAGCGTCATAATCTAAATAAGCAGGAGGTATCATCACATCCCCCTGTCATGGGGCTATACCAAGATAATTAGCCACACGGGTTGCATAAATTCCTCCAAATAAATCTCCAGCTCTACCATTATTCTGCAACCTACGTGCAACTATTGCCCCCAAGTTATAACCTTTAGAAACTAACACAACACTCTTGAGGACACAAAGATCAGGGACACACATATGACATGCTTCATCTTTACTGTTAATGCATCTAGCAATGAAGAGAGCAAAATAATGTATAGCAGGAAAATGAATGCTCCCTATGGTAGCTTGTGCTATGTCCCTGGATTCTCCCACAGTAATACTAGCAAGGAAATCTCTAAATTCAGATTTGTGAGGATCATTAGTATTACCCCATTGCGGGAGTTTGCAAGCAGTTGTAAAATCCTCTAAGTCCATGGTATAAGATGTATCATAAATATCAAATAGGACACTAGGAGAATTACGCGTACAGTTATATTTATACCTCTGCACAAAGGAATCAGTCAATTCATAGTACTGAGGACACTTATCTTGTAAGAATTCCTCCAGCTCAGAATTACGCACATACGCGTCAAATTCCTCCTTAAAGCCTGCTTCGACCATAAATCGTCGGATGGCCACTCACAAGCTCGTACATCCGCGTCCCTCGGTAATTCAACATCTTCCTCACGTATATCAATCCTGGGCCCTTTCTTTACTGAGGAGCACCTTGGTACATTCTCCTAGACATAATTCTTTTTCAAGCAACAATCTCCCAAAGCAGTTTTGTGAATGGAGCTTTGAGCAAGGAGATCGAAAATCGCAGCAAAATGAGGTAGAAATCGTGCTTGAGCTGGATGGGGATTTTTTTGGGAAGAAGATGGAGTGTGTGGGTGCTGGCATAAGTGGAGGGGGGCCACCAGGGGCCCACGAGACAGGGGCGCGCCCAGGGTAGGTGGGCGCGCCCTCCAATCTCGTGGCCTGGTGCTTGCCCCTCCTACAGTGATTTCAGTGCCTAAAATCCTCAAATATTCCATAAAAAATCATACTAAATTTGCAGGGCATTTGGAGCACTTTTATTTTCGAGATATTTTTTAATGCACGGATAATTCAGAAAATAGATAGATAATACTATTTTTTCTTTATTTATTCTAAATAACAGAAAGTAAAAAGAGGGTACAGAAGGTTGTGCCTTCTAGTTTCATCCATCTCGTGATCATCAAAATGAATCCACTAACAAGGTTAATCAAGTCTTGTTAACAAACTCATTCCGAATAACACGGAACCGGAGAAATTTCGAATAACACTAAGTTACCTCAACGGGGATATGAAAATCCCCAACAATAAGAATATCATACTTTTTCTTGATAGTAGGGAGAGGAAATTCAAAACCTCCAATGATGATAGTTGGAACTTTCCCAATAGAGTTGATGCTATGAACTTGAGATTGTTTCCTCGAAAAGTGTACCGTATGCTCATTACCATTAACATGAAAAGTGACATTGCCTTTGTTGCAATCAATAACATCCCCTGCAGTATTCAAAAAGGGTCTACCAAGGATAATCGACATACTATCGTCCTCGGGAATATCAAGAATAACAAAGTCCGTTAAGATAGTGACATTTGCAACCACAACAGGCACATCCTCACAAATACCGACAGGTATAGCAGTTGATTTATCAGCCATTTGCAAAGATATTTCAGTAGGTGTCAACTTATTCAATTCAAGTCTACGATATAAGGAGAGAGGCATAACACTGACACCGGCTCCAAGATCACATAAAGCAGTTCTAACATAATTTCTTTTAATGGAGCATGGTATAGTTGGTACCCCCGGATCTCCAAGTTTCTTTGGTATTCCACCCTTAAAAGTGTAATTAGCAAGCATGGTGGAAATTTTAGCTTCTGATCTCTTTCTTTTGTTTGTAATGATATCCTTCATATACTTAGCATAAGGATTTACTTTGAGCATATCAGTTAAGCGCATACGTAAGAAAATAGGTCTAATCATTTCAGCAAAGCACTCAAAATCCTCATCATCCTTTGTCTTGGATGGTTTAGGAGGACAGGGCATGGGTTTCTAAAACCATGGTTCTCTTTCTCTACCGTTCTTCCTACCAACAGAATCTCTCTTATCATAATGTTGATTCTTTGATTAAGGGTTATCAAGATCAAAACAGGTTCAATCTCTATATCATTATTTTTGCTAGGTTGAGCATCAACATGAACATTATCATTAACATTATCACTAGGTTCATGTTCATCACCTGATTGTGTTTCAGCATCAGAAATAGAAATATCATCGGGATTCTCAGGTGTGTCTACAGTAGGTTCACTAGAAGCATGCAAAGTCCTATCGTTTTTGTTTTTCTTCTTTTTATAAGAACTAGGTGCCTCTAAATTGTTTCTCTGAGAATCTTGCTCGATTCTCTTAGGGTGGCCTTCAGGATACAAAGGTTCCTGAGTCATTCTACCAGTTCTAGTAGCCACTCTAATATCAAAGTCATTTTTATTATCTAATTCATCAAGCAAATCATTTTGAGCTTTAAGTACTTGCTCAGCTTGAGTAGCGACCATGGAAGTATATTTGCTAATGAGTTTGAGTTCACCTTTAACTCTAGCCATATTATCGCTCACACGTCCTATCTCGAAAGCATTATTCTTTAACTCCCTACCAACATAAGCATTAAAACTTCCTTGCCTAGCCATAAAGTCATCAAATTCATCTAAGCATGGGATATGAAATTTAGTAGAGGGAATTTCAACTTTATCATATCTATAGAGAGAATTTACCTTTACTACCTGTGTCGGGTTATCAAGACGATGTGGTTCTTCAACAGGTGGTATATTAAGACCATGTATTTCTTCAACAGGTGGTAAATTCTTAACATCTTCAGCTTTTATACCTTTTTCTTTCATTGATTTCTTTGCCTCTTTCATATCTTCAGGACTGAGAAATAAAACACCTCTCTTCTTCAGAGTGGGTTTGGGAATAGGCTCAGGAGTTGGCTTAATTGGTTCAGGAATTGGCTCAGGAAGAGTCCAATTATTTTCATTAGTCAACATATTATTCAATAGTAATTTAGCTTCGTCGACTGTTCTTTCCCTGAAAACACAACCAACACAACTATCCATGTAGTCCTTGGAAGCATCGGTTAGTCCATATGTGAAAAGCTCGTAGGCAATGGATCAGTGATGGATAATTATGCCGGATGCGATTCCTCATGTAATAGCTATAACATAGGGTGACATAGAACTAGCTCCAGCTCATCAATATAATGTAGGCATGTATTCCGTAAATAGTCATACGTGCTTATGGAAAAGAACTTGCATGACATCTTTTGTCCTACCCTCCTGTGGCGGCGGGGTCCTAGTGGAAACTAAGGAATATTAAGGCGTCCTTTTAATATAGAACCCGGATAAAGCATTAGCACATAGTGAATACATGAACTCCTCAAACTATGGTCATCACTGAGAAGTATACCGATTATTGTCACTTCGGGGTTGTCGGATCATAACACATAATAGGTGACTATAGACTTGCAAGATAGGATCAAGAACACACATATATTCATGAAAACATAATAGGTTCAGATCTGAAATCATGGTACTCGGGCCCTAGTGACAAGCATTAAGCATAGCAAAGTCATAGCAACATCAATCTCAAAACATAGTGGATACTAGGGATCAAACCCTAACAAAACTAACTTGATTACGTGGTAAATCTTATCCAACCCATCACCGTTCACCAAGCCTACGATGGAATTACTCATGCACGGCAGTGAGCATCATGAAATTGGTGCTGGAGGATGGTTGATGATGACGACAGCGACGAATCGCCCTCTCTGGAGCCCCGAACGGACACCAGATCAGCCCTCCCGAGAGAGATTAGGGCTTGGTGGTGGCTTCATATCGTAAAACACCATGAAACTTTCTCTCTGATTTTTTTCTCCGCGAGACGGAATATATGGAGTTTGAGTTGTGAGACACGGGGGCGTGCCCAGGGGGGAGGGCGCACCCCCACCCTCGTGGGCAGGATGTGGGCCCCCTGGTCTTGATTCTTTCGCCAGTATTTTTATATTTTCCAAAAAGTGCCTCTGTGGATTTTCAGCACATTCCGAGAACTTTTCTTTTCTACACATAAAACAACATCATGCTAGTTCTACTGAAAACAGTGTCAGTCCGGGTTAGTTTCATTCAAATCATGCAAGTTAGAGTCCAAAACAAGGGTAAAAGTGTTTGGAAAAGTAGATACGTTGGAGACGTATCAATACTTTGAAGGGTGCAAGTTTGTTCACGTGCCATGAGCCGTCAACGAGCAAGCAGATGCCCTGGCACGGATCGGCTCCACCCGGCAAGCCATACCAACTGGCGTCTCCCTTCAGCACCTCCTCAAGCCATCTGTCAAGCCATCTCCAGAATCAGATTCTATCTTCGTGCCGCCCGACCCCGATGTAGTCGGATCCGACTTGCGGACTTCAGCAGGTTGCTCAGGTACTTTGGCAGGCGGCTCGGGTACTTCGGCAGGTGGCTCGAGGACTTCAGCAGGTGGCTTAGGGACTGCTACGGTCGCACCTGGCCCGAGGACTTCAGAACCCAGCCCGAGGACTACAGCAGTCGGCCCGGGGACTTCAACGACACAACAGGCGGTGGCCGACTCCAACCCACCACCTCCCAACCCAACCGCCCTAGTCGCAGTACCCGTGTTGGCAATAGAAGAAGTCGCAGCTCCATCATGTGCTCAGCCCATCCTCAACTTTCTGGTGAACAGAGAGCTGCCGACTGATGAGATCTCAGCAAGACAAGTTCAACGCCGAGCTGGACCCTACACAATAGTAAACAGAGAACTCGTTAGGTGCAGCGTGACTGGAGTCTTCCAGCGCTGCGTTGAGCCGGAGAAAGGCATGGCAATCCTCAAGGACATCCATCAAGGCAAGTGCGGCCACCACGCGGCTTCAAGATCAATTGTTGCCAAAGCTTTCCACCACGGCTTCTTCTGGCCGACTACTTTGGAAGAAGCCAAAGAATTGGTCAAACACTGCAAAGGGTGCCAAGTATTCAGCTGCAAGCAACACCTGCCAGCTTCTGCACTCAAGACCATCCCCCTCACCTGGCCCTTTGCCTTCTGGGGGATGGACATGGTGGGCCCATTCAAGACGACACGCGGTGGCATGACACATCTACTTATTGCCGTAGAAAGTTCACCAAGTGGATTGAAGCAAAGCCAATCAAGAAGTTGAATGGGCTGACTGCTATGACCTTCATCGCAAATATCACCATCCGGTAAGGCATACCACATAGCATCATCACCGACAATGGCACAAATTTTGCCAAAGGAGCATTGGCCCGTTTCTGCGTGACGTAGGGCATCCGACTGGACTTAGCATCTGTTGCCCATACGTAGTCCAACGGCCAAGTCGAGCGAGTAAACAGCCTCATCCTCTGGAGCATTAACCCCTGACTAGTCGAGCCACTAGAGCGCTCGGCCGGCTGCTGGCTCGATGAGCTGCCGGCCGTCCTCTAGAGCCTGAGCACCACTCCGAACAAGTCAACAGGCTGCACTCCCTTCTTCCTTGTATATGGTGCCGAGGCCGTCATCCCAGCTGACATCGAGTTCAACTCCCCTTCCATCACCATGTACATGGAAGCGGAGGCAAAGGAAGCACGAGAAGACGGTGTAGATGTGCTGGAAGAGGGCCGGCTGTTGGCACTCAGCCGGTCCGCCATCTATCAGCAGAGCCTACGCCGCTACCATAGTCGGAAGATCAAGCCAAGATGCTTCCAAGAAGGTGACCTTGTGCTCCGGCTGATCCAGTGAACAGCCGGCCAGCACAAGCTCTCGGCCCCTTGGGAAGGCCGCTTCGTCATCAGCAAGGCCTTGGGCAATGACTCCTACTACCTAATCAAAGCACAGAAGCGCAAGCCATGCAAGAGAGATGACTCCAGCAAGGAGTCGGAACGCTCATGGAACGCCAATCTCCTTCAAAGATTTTACAGTTAATGCAGTATGTACCACACTATCTTTTGTATTAAGTACAAGACATAAGGTCCTCCGACGAACATTCAGGGACTACCCTTTTATCTATATGATAAGTATTTTATATGCATATGAATGTGTTACTACATTTGTTTTGCCGTCCTGCACCAGGTTCAACCAGTCGGCCCAGGGACTTGCCGCCTTGTATTCTGTTAGCGCTACCTGCAGTCAAACAAGTAGCGTGCCGGCATCTAAGCCCTCTCTTCCCGAAAGCCGCAGCTCGCAGAGCGGCTGTCCAGCTGGCAAGAGTCAAAGGAAGGAAATGGTGGTGCCCACACGAAAAACGGCTAAGGGATGATCTAACCTACCATGGAAGGTCTCCCCCGGCCTTGCGGTCGCGGCTCAGGTGCGTCGACGGTTTGGTTCTACTGTCCATTTCTCCCCCTCTGGATCTTGCAAGGAGTTCTTCCTGGTTGTGAGTTTCTCTTCGGCCTCCTTTACTCTCAATGAGGATTCGGTTGCTATTGCTCTTCAGTGTTGTATTGGAGGTCTTCCATCTGGTCTACATGTTAAACATTTGGATGGAAGACGTTTTCGCTTCTCTGTGATATCCAATCGTGTTGGTCATTTCATTTATGGGCTTAAGGGTCGAATTTGGCCAGTTGTCATTTCAGTCTCTTTAGACCAGGGGTTCATGTACCTGTGGAAAATTCTTCGAGTTGGCACCTGGATCAACCAAACCATGAGATCATTTCTAGGTCTCCAGTTTCTATTCGCTCACATCACTATTTTGGGACTATGGTACATGGCTCGATTGAGGATTCATCGCTTGAGACTCTTAAGAAAGCTGGGTTTCCTGTGGATTCTCCTAGTTTTCCCATGCAATTGTGCTCGCCGTCGGCGACTCGACGACAGGTTCCGGTCAACAGACAGGATATTCCTGATTTGGAAACCTCAAGAGGTCATAATGCACATTCAATGCCAAATTCCCTGGTTTTCGGTAACTTTCATGTGGATTTCCACAATCAGCTCTCTGGTAATAATGTGGGGCGGTGCTACGTCTTGAGCTTGCGTTAGTTTTCCTTGAAGAGGAAAGGGTGATGCAGCAATAGTAGCGTAAGTATTTCCCTCAGTTTTTGAGAACCAAGGTATCAATCTAGCAGGAGGCTCCTCAAAAGTCCCACGCACCTACAGAAACAAACAAAGAACTCGCAACCAACGCAATCAAGGGGTTGTCAATCCCTTCACAGCCACTTGCGAAAGTGAGATCTGATAGAGATAGTATGATAAGATAAATATATTTTTGGTATTTTATAATATAGATGCGAAAAGTAAAGATACAAATAAAAGTAGATTGAAAGCTTATATGATAAAAGATAGACCCGGGGGCCATAGGTTTCACTAGTGGCTTCTCTCAAGATAGCATAAGTATTACGGTGGGTTAACAAATTACTGTCGAGCAATTGATAGAAAAGCGAATAATTATGAGATTATCTAGGCATAATCATGTATATAGGCATCACGTCTGTGACAAGTAGACCGACTCCTTCCTGCATCTACTATTATTACTCCACACATCGACCGCTATCCAGCATGTATCTTGATTATTAAGTTCATAAAGAACAGAGTAATGCATTAAGAAAAATGACATGATATAGAGGGATAAACTCAAGCAATATGATATAAACCCCATCTTTTTATCCTCGATGGCAACAATACAATATGTGCCTCACAACCCTTTCTGTCACTGGGTAAGGACACGGCAAGATTGAACCCAAAGCTAATCACTTATCCCATGACAAGAAAGATCAATCTAGTAGGCCAAACCAAATAGCTAATTCAAAGAGACTTGAAAAGATACCTCAAGCATACATAAAAGAATTCAGAGGAGATTCAAATATTTCTCGTAGATAAACTTGATCATAATCCCACAATTCATCGGATCTCAACAAACACACCGCAAAAAGAGTTTACATCGAATAGATCTCCACAAGAGAGGGAGAGAACATTGTATTGAGATCCAAAAAGAGAGAAGAAGCCATCTAGCTAATAACTATGGACCTGAAGCACTATGGTAAACTACTCACAACTCATCGGAAGGGCTATGGTGTTGATGTAGAAGCCCTCCGTGGTCGATTCCCCCTCCGGCGGAGCGCCGGTGAAGGTTCCAAGATGGGATCTCGTGGATACAGAAAGTTACGATGGTGGAAATTGTTTTTCGTTGGCTCCCTGGATGTTTTCAGGGTACGTGGGTATATATAGGAGGAAGAAGTATGTCGGTGGTCGCTCGTGGGGCCCAGGAGACAGGGGGCGCGCCCAGAGGGGGTGGGCGCACCCTCCTATCTCCTGGACGCCTCGATTGCTTCTTGACTTGCACTCCAAGTCCTCTGGATCACGTTCGTTCCAAAAATCACGCTCCCGAAGGTTTCATTCCGTTTGGGCTCCGTTTGATATTCCTTTTCTTCAAAATACTGAAACAGGCAAAAAAATAGCAATACGGGTTGGGCCTGCGGTTAGTAGGTTAGTCCCAAAAATGATATAAATGTGTAAAATAAAGCCCATAAACATCCAAAAGGGGTAATATAATAGCATGGAACAATCAAAAATTATAGATACGTTGGAGACGTATCAGGCAGCATTTACGTTTTGAGGGGACAAACTTTGAGTCTAAATCTTGGAATCAAATCCCTGGTTTTATTCTAACGCACATTCTGGATCATCATCGAGGTGGCATTCCGGTGGATAAAATTGCTGCAACTTGGAAATTAGCTTCGGTCCCACCCATGGATTTCATTTATGACAAATTATCCATTAGTAGCATTTGTGATGACATTGATCACTTGGCTAATAACTGTCTGGTCCAATATTGTCAGGTATGTTTTGATAGACCTTGTACGTGCTCTGCTGTTGGCCCATCTTCCAGCCCACGGGCCTGCTCCAACAAAGCTTGTCTCATTTGTGGCTCTCCGGCCCATGAATACTTTGAGTGCCCAACAAAACTCTTTTGTCGATCTTGTGGGCTCCTGGGCCACCAAAATCTTTGGTGTCGATTTTCTAGGACCAAATATCTTTTTGGGCAACCAAAATATTCTGATCGAGTGAATTCGGGTTGCCTCCCCCCTCCCACGCCTAGTCAAAGATACCGTAGCTCCTTCTTATGGAAATTATCAACGGGGGGATAATGGTCACGTCTTGTCTGGGATTCAGATACAGAAAATAAATCACCTTTCCATTATGAAGGCATCTGCCACCCAATGTGGCCCAACCGTTCGATGCTCATCCGATGGCCTCCATGGGAACCCAGCTACTGCCTACCACAGGCCTGCGCACAAACATCGAGGAGTCTGGGTACCCAAATCCCTGACCAAAGCAGACGATACACATTCCTCCTTGCAGTCTATGCGCTCCTCTTCTCCCACTCCTCCCATCCCGTCCATGGACAACTACCCCCTCAATGTCATCCCCTACCTCCCGCCATGCATGACCATCGAGCTTGGTCCGGCTGATCGCAAGGTGCGGGCGGATATGGTGGTGACTGCAATCCCTCTGCTGCGCCACGACTTCTAGGCCATTGCCGAGGCGAATCGTTTCATCCCCTTCCACTAGAAGGCTGATTTGCGCAATATCATTGAAGGTTTGCTCCATGAATCACATTATTTTCCTTCTGAAGTAGCAGATCATCCACTGTTAGTTGGAGTTTTTTGGTATGTAAACTCTTTGGTCCATGATGTTGTAGTTGGCACCACCTTTGAGCTTGATGAGAATGAAGTAGGAGAACACAATGTCATCTCCTATGTTCCCCATGATGCTGCTCTGAACATGCGTCAGACTTCTCTGGGCCCAGAAGTGTGGATCTTGTATGTTGGCTTCCCTTATGATTATCAAACACAACATTACATGCACAAGTCCGTGGATTCTTTTGGTGCTTTGGTGGACTGGAATAATCCTAGAGGGGATAGGAGGTTTGTACTCATTAAAGCTAGAGTCATTCATCTGCGCTCAGTGCCCAAGAGTTTGGTTGTTCATCAGATCGGAGGTGCGCGTCTCTGTTGGACTGTTGCTGTCACAATTCTGCGGAGCAACGGTTGGAATGCTCACTTACCTGAAGTTCCTCCGGCTGGTGAGGATCCACCGCCTGCCAATGGCATTCCTCACCCCTTAAATGGTGAGGGCCTCAATGCAGAATAGCTATATCAGCAGCAGTTACACAACTGGATGGCACAGAATGTGGTGGATAATGCAGCTGTATAAGAGGAAAATGAGAATGTTGTGGTGGATGCAGGAAGTGATGTTGAAATGCACCCCAATGGGGGGAGTGGCCGCCTTCACCCCCACAACAACCCCCTCTTCTGTACAATTTTCAGCAGTGATTGGCTGGTGAGGGCCTGCAGGTGGAACATGGTGTTACGCCCCCACAAAATCTTCATGACAGCCCGGCTGCTGCTTGGAATGACTCCATCTCCATGTATACTAGCTCTGACTCCAGCACAACGGTGTTTGACTCCTATGTCCTGGTTCCTTTTGCACTCATGAACCAAATCTAGCCTCAAGAAGCTAGCAGTTCTGCCATGGCCAACCTTTCTGGTAATGAAATCATCAGGTCTGAGAACTCTCCAATGATCAACTTTGATAGCTATGAGCCTGAACCCCTGCCTGCTCATCTCTTGGAGATCTCTCTGACTCTGTCTGCGGAGGGGCTTCATTTGGACATGTCTTCTCAAGCACTTTCATACCTACCATGATCCTAAGAGATTGCATGCCAATGTTCAAGTTGAACTCATATATTACTGAGGCTGTCAGACACTTTGTGGCTTCTTATGGCCCATGGAAGGATAGGTATGGATTTAAACAAGACTCTCTCACTTTCAAGGTCACCGTTGCTGAAAAACAAAGGCATGTTGTCAATTATTTCTGCCTCCAAATCCTTTGCAAACACTAGCTCCTCCTCTGTCATTATTGAAAAGATCCAGGATGCTTCTGATTGGGAGCTTGAGTGTATCACTGCTACTGAGGAGACTTTGGCCCCAGATATGGACTTTGCTAATGATGTGCCTGAAATTCTATGGATGATATGCAGGTTGTACTAGTTGTTGTACCTGCCAGCTTTGTTTTGGCTGAAATGCAAAATGATCAGGGTTTAAACCCTCCTCCTTCTGACTTGGGGGGGGGGGGTCTTCTCCTCCCTAGCTCGCAACGGAAAGGCAATTGTTCCTGAATGTTCTACAGCTCTGCGTAGAAGCACTCGCTCAAACAAATATGATGGGTTCAAAGTGCATCAGGTGTCTGACAGCAAGATGAAGGTTTCCAAAGTTAAACCAAGGAGTGTTCCGACTACTCTATGCATCAGGGAGGTGGAAGAAGACCAAGTCCCACCGCCGACACCAGTTCAAGTGATTCAACAAATTGGCACGATGCTTTGTGCTATTCCTGCAGATGAACTTTCTGAAGATACTCTGCTGGTTGTCCATGAGGGGGAGCCCACAACTTCTGATTAGGCTTTCACTACTAGGGAAAATCCTAGCAGAAGTGCTGGTTTTAGGTCTATCGACTACAAAAAAAGACACATCCATGACGATAATTGTGACAAAACCCGGTATTATCATATATGACGTGGGATCCTACTTCTATGACAAAAACTCATGACAGAAAATGGGCTTTTCGTCTTAGGCGGGCCGGAGACGCACCTGCATGACATTCTTTGGGCCGTCCATGACGGAAAAAACCGTGGTAGAAGCGAGGGGGACGAAAATTTCGGTGAGTTGCCGGTTACGGTGGGAGGTCGGGGGCCGAGCGATGCGCGTTTCTCTCGTACACGTACGCGTGTGTGTGCGAGGCGTTGGCTCTAACTGAACCCAAGCAAGGTGTTGGGCTCTAACTGAACCCGAGCGATTGCACTGCAGGCTACGCGTTGCTGAACCCGAGAGCTTGATCGATGGTTGTTAACTGAACCCGATGGAGCAATTCCTTCGGTACTGCTGCTAACTGAAGCCGATCGATTGGATGAACACTGAGTGTTGTGGGGGGGGGGGGGGGTTGGATGAACAGTGAGCAGTGGCGTTCCCTCTGGATGAACAGGACCCCGTGGTGTGGAGGGCTGGATGAATAGTAGACGGTGGAGGGGTGGCCGTGGAGGGGTGGTTGAACAGGACCCCGTGGAGTGGAGGGCTGGATGAACAGTAGACGGTGGAGGGCTGGATGAACAGTAGACGGTGGAGGGGTGGTTGAACAGTAGCCGATGGAGTAGCGCGCGGTGGAGGCTGGATGAACAGGAGCCCGTGGAGGCAGGAGGAGGTCGACAGTAGCCCGTGGAGGCTGGGGGAGGTCGACGGTGGAGATGAACAGTATCCCATGGAGTCCCGTTTTGCGGTACGCCACAGCCCTCCCGATGAACAGGACCCCCGTTTCGACCGTAGCGCTCCAACAGAAGTCTGTTTCATCCGTTTTGCGGTACGCCACACCCCTCCTGATCAACAGGACCCCCGTTTCGACCGTAGGAGGTCAGTTTCCTTCGTTTTGCGGTAAGCCACACCCCTCCCGATCAACAGGACCCCCGTTTCGACCATAGGAGGTCCGTTTCCTCCGTTTTGTGGTACGCCACACCCCTCCCGATCAACAGGACCCCGTTTCGAACATGGCCGGTCGAACACAGGGCCATTTCCTCCATTGTGCGGTATGCCAGGCCTCGTTTCAATTGCCTGTTCCATCCAAGCCCTCCCGATGAACACGACCACGCATTCCATTCCGACCCAGCCGGTTGGCTCCCCATGAACACGACAATGACGCTGTTTCTCCATTTCGAGACTCTGCCCGTATGTACGTACGTGGCCGTATTTTCTTTCTTGCACCCTTGCCGCTGTACGTACGTGTACATGCTATGTGCGCGCCTCTTCATCGACCAGTATGTACATACACGTTCGCGACCAGAATGACAACGATGCATACACTTCGACCAGGTGGGTCCCGACTGTCAAGCACTTGCCTGCGAAGATGTAGCTGGTGGGTCCCAGCAGTCAGGGGATCGAATTGTTTTTTTTGCCCGAACGCACTTCCTTGCCTGCGAAGATGTAGCTGGTGGGTCCCAACAGTCAGGGGGGCGAATCATTTTTTTTCGGACGCACTTCCTTGCGTGCGAAGATGTAGCTGGTGGGTCCCAGTAGTCAGGGGGGCGAATCGTTTTTTTTTTGCCCGGACGCACTTCCTTGCGTGCGAAGGTGTCACTGTTGGGTCCCAGCGGTCAGGGGGGCGAATCGTTTTGTTTTTTTTTGCCCGGACGCACTTCCTTGCGTGCAAAGATGTAGCTGGTGGGTCCCAGCAGTCAGGCGGAAACATTTTTTTCGCGAAATACAGTGGCCCGTCCGGTGGGTCCCAGCTCTCAGCTGGAGGAATCATTATTTTCCGTGTAATAAGGAGGCACTTCCTTGCTGCGGCCGTGGACCCAGCTGTCAGCCTCTCCACGTACAGTCCACGTCCGATGGAAGTCGCTCCTTGACCATGTTGACCACGCCGCGCCGAGAGCACCAGGGCGGTGGACGACGGCGAGGCCTAGGAAGGGGACGACGGGGAGCCGGGGAAGACGCGGCAGTGGAAGCCCTCATGGAGAGGAGTACGAGGGTTCACTGGTTCGGCAGTGGTGCGAGGCTGCCATCGCCGCAGGGCCTGGCCAGCGGTGGGAATAGTAGGGGCAGTGAGGCCTCCGTGGCAGCACAGCCGGCCACGACAGGCAGGAGCATGCGGCATGACCGGCGCTGCTTTGGGCGGCTGTAGCAAGAAGACCAGAGGTTGAAGAAGCACTACGGCCGTTGGGTGGACATCGTATGGTCACTGGAGCTAGAATCGTTCATATTGACTAAAGTTGACAAAGACCCTTGTCCCAGTCAACTTAGTGGGCCCACAAGTCAGCCTCGCACCATGGTGAGTCCCAACTAGAAAGGGAATTATTCATTTTTTTTGTGCGTAATAATGAGGCACTTTCCGGTGGGTCCGAGCTGACAGCGCGGGGAACGTTGTTTTCGCAAAATACGCTGGCCCGTCCAATGGGTCCCAACAGTCAGGGGGGAAACGTTTTTTTTTTGCGAAATAAGGTGGCCCGTCCAATGGCCCCTGTTGTCAGGTGGAGGAATAATTATTTTGCGCGTAATAAGGAGGCACTTCCTTGCGGCCACCTGGACCCAGCTGTCAGCCTCTCCACGTACAGTACTCTTCCGATGGAAGTTGGTCGTTGACCATGTTGACCACGCCGTGCCGAGAGCACCAGGGTGGTGGTATGGACGGCGGCGAGGCCTAGGAAGGCGATGACTCGGAGCCGGGGAAGACGCGGCAGTGGTAGCCGCACGGAGAGGAGTTCGAGGGTTCACTGGTTCGGCTGCAGCGTGAGGCTGCCATCACCACAGAATAACAGGGGGTGTGGGTGAGTAGAGGGATACCCTGGGCCAGCGGTGGGAGTAGTAGGGGCGGTGAGGCCCCCGCGTCATTACAGCCAGCCACGAGATGCAGGAGCACGAGGCACGATCGGCGCTGCTTTGGGCGGCTGGAGCAAGAAGACCAGAGGTTGAAGAAGCACTATGGTCGTTGGATGGACATCGTATGGTCACTGGAGCTAGAATCGTTCATATTGACTAAGTTGACAAAGCCCTCCATCCCCGTCAACTTAGTTGGCCCACAAGTCATCCTCCCACTATGGTGGGTCCCATCTAGCAGGGTGGGTATTCATTTTTTTGTGCGTAATAAGGAGGCACATCCTTGCGTGCGAAGACATAGCTGGTGGGTCCGACATGTCAGCGGGGGGAACGTTTTTTTCACGAAATACGGAGGCCGTTCCGGTGGGTCCCAGCTGTCACGTGGAGGAATCATTATTTTGTGCATACAGTCTACGGCCGATGGATGTCGTTCGTTGACCACGTTTACCAGGCGGCCCCGAGAGCACCATGGCGGTGGACGACGGCAAGGCCTAGGAAGGGAACGACATGGCGCCGGGAATACTCGGCAGTGGTTGCCCACGCGGTGGGGAGTACGAGGGTTTACTGGTCCGGCTGCCGGAAAATAACAGGAGGTGTGGGTGAGTAGAGGAATGGCCTGGCCAGCAATGAACTAGGGTGGGGCGGTGCGGCGGCACAGCCGACCACGGGAGGCAGGAGCAGGCAGTCCCACTGCAGCTGGTTTGGGCGGCGGGAGCAAGAAGATTATATATTGAAGAAGCAGCACGGCCGTTGGATTAACATCCAATGGTCACTGTTGCTAGAATCGTTTGTGGACTAAGTTGACAAAGCCAAAGTACACGTCAACCTAATAGACCCACAAGTCAGCCTCCAAATCTGTCCCAAACAGCATACAGCCCGACATTTCTAGCCATATTCAAATTAATTTTAAATCTAAATATACCCTAATTTAAATTCAATGAAATTTTACCAGCACAAAAACAATGAAATTTAAAATATCAAAATCCGAAAGAAAACAATATTTGGGAACTAATTGCCTGTTTGCTGTATTTTTTCCATTTTATAGCCCATTTATTATTACTTATAGCCCAGTTCTTATTACTTATAGCCCATTTCTTATTACTTATAGCCCATTTTCTGGGCAAAATGCATCCCTCCTCGTCTTGAAAGATTTCCGGCCCAGCAGGGCGTAGAAAAGCAAGTAGGCCTATGTTGGTTATTCTGCAAAAAACAAAATAGCTGGCTAGCCATTTTTCAGAAAGGAAAAAAACAAACTGGGCTGGTCATGTGCTAAACATATGAAATAAAAGCCTGGGCTACACGGGCCACGGGTCCCGTGATACGTCCATCTTGCATCATGCTTTTATATCAATATTTATTGCATTATGAGCTATTATTACACATTATATCTCAATACTTATGGCTATTCTATCTTATTTTACAAGGTTCACCATGAAGAGGGGGAATGCCGGCAGCTGGAATTCTGGCTGGAAAAGGAGCAAACGTTGGAAACCTATTCTGCACAACTGCAAAAGTCATGAGACTCCACGAAACAACTTTTTGGAATTAATAAGAATTTATGGGCAAAAGAAATAGGCCAGGGGGGCCACACCCTGTCCAGGAGACAGGGGGCGCCCCCCCTAGGGCGCGCCCCCCTATCTCCTGGGCCCCCTGGTGGGCCTTCGGCATCCATCTTCTACTATATCATTACTTTTACCCTGGAAAAAATCGTGGGCTAGCTTACGGGACGAAACTCCGCTGCAACGAGGCAGAACCTTGGCAGAATCAATCTAGGGCTCTAGCGGAGCTGTTCTGCCGGGGACACTTCCCTCCGGGAGGGGGAAATCATCACAAATGTCATCGCCAACGATCATATCATCGAGAGGGGGTCAATCTCCATCAACATCTTCACCAGCACCATCTCCTCTCAAAACCCTAGTTCATCTCTTGTACCAATCTTGTATAAAAACAACAAATTGGTACCTGTGGGTTGCTAGTAGTGTTGATTACTCCTTTTAGTTGCTGCTAATTGGTTTACTTGGTGGAAGATCATATGTTCAGATCCTTTATGCATATTATTACTCCTCTGATTATGAACATGAATATGCTTTGTGAGTAGTTACGTTTGTTCATGAGGACATGGGTGAAATCTTGCTATTAGTAGTCATGTGAATTTGGTATTCGTTCGATATTTTGATGAGATGTATGTTGTCTTTCCTCTAGTGGTGTTATGTGAACGTCGACTACATGACACTTCATCATTATTTGGGCCTAGAGTAAGGCGTAGGGAAGTAATAAGTAGATGATGGGTTGTTAGAGTGACAGAAGCTTAAACCCTAGTTTATGCGTTGCTTCGTTAGGGGTTGATATGGACCCGTATGTTTAATGATGTGGTTAGGTTTACCTTAATACTCCTTTTTGTAGTTGCGGATGCTTGCAATAGGGGTTAATCATAAGTGGGATGCTTGTCCATGTTAGGGCAGTACCCAAGTGCCGGTCTACCCACATATCAAATTATCAAAGTACCGAACGCGAATCTTACGAACGTGATGAAAACTGGCTTGACGATAATTCCCAATGTGTCCTTGGGAGCTCCTTCTTCATTATTAGAATTTGTCTAGGCTTATCCTTTGCTACATAAAGGATTGGGCCACCTTGCTGCACTTTATTTACTTTATTTACTTTTTGCTCATTACTATTTATCTTATCACAAAACTATCTATCACCTACTATTTCAGTGCTTGCAGAGAAAACCTTACTGAAAACCGCTTATCATTTCCTTCTGCTCCTCATTGGGTTCGACACTCTTACTTATCGAAAGGACTACGATAGATCCCCTATACTTGTGGGTCATCATCCCGCACAACCCTGTTGATACCCTTCTCCGTCCCGAAAAAACAAAATTACTGCGCACGCTGCTGCGTCCCTACTGTCATCCTTACCATGTGCAGTCATCTCCTTATTCCTCTCGGTTGTTGACCATGTTGACAACACCAGAGGGCGGCACCGCGGCGAGCGAACCAAGGCGTAGGACGATGGTGAGGCCTCGGACAGGAACGAACAGGAGCCAGGGAAGATCACAGCCAGTCGTGGGAGGCGGGAGCAGGCGGTCCCGCCGGCGCTGGTTTGACTTTGGCAGCTTGAGGAAGAAGAGACTGAAGAAACGCGATAGACGTTGAATGTCAATCAAATGGTCAAGGTTGGCACAATCTTTTTTTGACTAAGCGGACACCAAGTAGCATACTTTTTTATATATAGGAAGAAAACTGCGAGGAAAATGCGTTCGTCTGCCATCCTCCTCACAGGGAACGTTCGCCACATAAGTGACTAGCACCCTTGGTTTTCAACCGAGAGGTCTTGGATTCGAGTCCGAGGAACTCTCAATTTTGTCCTCCTTCCTTCCTCACAAAAAAAAGGGAAAGAAAATCAAAGACTTGGGAAGGCGTACAGAACAAGCTAGTGTACCAGTAAAGAGACGTTGCCGAGTTTTAGAAAAAAGAAAGACGTGCTCCTGTAGCTGGTTTGAATCCAAACCTAGACTATGACTATATATAGTGCTATGCTACTCTGCAAGTAATGAAACTAACATATCCAACGTTCGCTTCTCCACTTCTCTACTTACTCTGCATAGCATCAGAAGCTCTGGCCGCAGCAACCATGTCCGATGGCTGCTCGTCCACCTGCTCTTCGGCAGGCAACAACCAGATATGCGCCAAGTCGCCACCCGTACCATCGCCTGTGGGTCTCATCACACCCCCGCCGGCACGCGCACTGCAGCCGATTGCTCATCGCAACCCGCTGCCGTTGGTGTGGTGCCACTGCTGCAAATCACGCAGAGTCATCCGTCGCGTCTCAACCACAATCCGCAACCATGGCCGAGTCTTCTACAAATGCCCGAATCATGGGGTAATAATATGTTTAAGTGTTGTTCTGCTGCTTTCAGTTGCTGATTTTTTTAATAGTTTGGTTGATGATCTTCCAATTTGATTCGTGCAGAAAAGGGAAGATTCGTGTGATTTGTATTTCTGGGAAGTTGCTGATGTGGGGGAATGCAACTACGCTGATTATTTGGTTAGCCGAGGAATCCCAATACCAGCAGGTTGGGGTGTTGGACAAGTAATTGAAGGAACGGCAGAAGAGGAAGATGCAGAGCAGAAGGTTAAAGATGCAGTTCCTCTGATCATGGCCAAGAAACAGCTGCTGAACGGCCTTGACAGCAATGAGGAGATGAAAGAGCTTGTGAAGATAATGGAAAAAATTGATGTGCTCTGTAGGATGATTGTCTCTTTATTTGCAATGTATGTAGCACTCGTGATGTATTCAGTGGCTACGACATGAGCACTTTGCTGAAACTAGTAATGAATGAAACCTTTGTAGCAGGCTGGGCGTAGTGTTGTGAACATCTAATGATTTCTATTAACGGAAATCAGGGGGTATCCCCTTTTGCTCATATAAATAAATAAATAGCAGAGGCCCTTTCGGGTCAGCTTTGTTCTCATTCGAAGACGTTGACCAAATTGCAGTCCAACAACAAACTATGTCATCAAATTCAAGTTTCACAGCCAAATACGAGTACAACTAAACAACAATGTCATCATGTTTTAGTTGTCATACAATCACCAAACACAAATCAGCACACATAACAAGTGATGTTCTCACAACAACATACTAAACAACATGTTCATCAGGTTTCAGTTCTCATAGCAAACACAGTATCACATAGTAGATAAAAAACGTCTTCTAACAGGCAAATATGACAAAAGCAATGTAATCATCATCCACAGCAGCAGCGTCAACATCTTCGCCATGTTTATCAGTCTAAATCATAATTCCCCACGGTGTCATCTTCTTCTTCGTCCTCAACGTCCTCGAATGTTGGCTTCTTCTTGATAAACTCTTGTATGTCCACAGCACGACAGGCAATCTTTTCGCCGGCGTCATTGACGTGATGGTTCTCAAAGATATTAGGAACATCTGTGTTATCTTGTACATCATCTTGTTGTGCAACTTCATTAAATGAATTCCTCTGCTCAAACCTTTGCAATACTCTCCAGTCATCGCTAGGTGAAAATGTGTCTTCCAAGAAATATATCTGTGTTGCTTGATTTGCCAAAATAAAAGGCTCATTGTTCTAGTACGCCGCCTTGACATTGATGGATTTGAAATAATCATCAGCTCTAGGTTCTGTGATCCTGGAAAACAGGTTATACCAAAGACAACACAACAGAACCACACACCGATGATCCTCAAAACTGGAGATATACTGCAACTGAACAATGTCTGTTATGTTAGCATACATTTCAGTTATCTCTTTGCCATACGTATCCCTGCTCATGATGGCACTGTTTTGTGTCTTCCTGCCTTCATCTCGTGCAAGGGTGTTGTAGTGCACATCTCCAACAACGCAAGATTCATAATGTCGTACCCGAGTATCAGGACCCATTGCTAGTGAGTAAAGGGCATCATCAACTGCCTGCCCATCCTCCCGCATCTTCTTAACCTATGGTTAGAAAATAGACAAGCTGATCATCTTATGTACTCAATATATTAAAAAAACTGACAGTGCACTTCAAAAGCTTACATGGTTCTTGAACCATTTCGCAAATCCTGCCATAACCAATTTGTCAATGTTTCTTCGATTTTGCGGCAGTAACTCCTCTTTGTAGATGCTGCACAACATAGTGATCATGTCAAACATCTAAACATATAAGAATGTGCTACAAGTTTAGTAGATTATGATGTATAAGCTGTAGTACTGCACCTACTTGATGTAAGGGAGTATCTCAGGACAGTTATTCAACACATACCAAACCATTTTGTCCAAATCTTTAGGTTTGTCCTCTTGTCGACTCTTCCCTGTAACTCGAACAGAATAATCGAAAACATTGAGCCTGGGATTGTCTTCACCCACCTCTTTGCTAAGCTGATCAGCTGTTTCAATGTATTTTGAGCAGAATGTCAACGCTTCTGTAGCAATGTAGGCCCCTGCAATGGAACCCTTGGGTCTAGCTTTATTCCTAACATAGCCCTTGAAAGTGCCTAGCCGCCTTTCAATAGGGCACATCCAGCAATACTTTACTAGACCTCTAAGTAATGCCTCATCAGGTAGATGAACAGCCAAATGCACCATCACATCAAAGAAGGCTGGAGGATATATCTTCTCAAGGTCGCATAGGATAGTTGGTATCTTGTCTCTAAGACGCTCCAAAGCATCTATCCTGATATTCTACTGCAGAGTTCCCTGAAGAATTGTCCCAACTCTGCAACTACTCTGTATAGGGCGGCCCAATCCTCTAAGGATAATAGGTAAAACCCTTTGAAGTAGGACGTGGTAGTCATGAGTTTTCAACACTTGTACCTTGTTTCCATCTGCACTGACTCTCCTTTTAGGGTTGGAAGCAAATCCATGTGGGAATCTCACACGTGACAGGACCTCGCAGAATTCTTTTCTTTTTACCTTGTCCAAGACGTACACAGCTGGTGCCATATCCCGTGGTTTACCTTCATCTTGCACCTGCAAATCCTTTCTGATACCCAGGTGTGTCAAATCAATCCTAGATTTTAAGGTATCTTTCGTCTTGCCTTCAATGTTAAGAAGTGTGCCGATAATGTTGTGACATATATTTTTCTCGATGTGCATCACATCAAGATTATGCCGTAGATCCAAATCTTTCCAATACTCCAAGTTCCACAAAGTGGACCTGCGGGTAAACAATAATCTCTCTTCTACCGTGCGAAGCTTCCTTTTCCCGCTACCATTACCGGGATGGTTTCCTGGTGTAATATGCCTAACCTTCTCTAATTCCACTTGCAACTCATCGGCGGTGAGCCTCTTTGGCGCATCACGGTTTTCATGCTTTGCATTGAACACATGTCTTTGGTATTTTCTAGGATGCGGCTTATCCTTGGCAAGGAAATGGCAGTGTCCAATGTAACAGATCTTGCTAAGTATTGCGTATGACAGCGGATTCCTGTCACAGCGAACACAAGCATTGTAACCATGTGTCGTTCACCCTGACATAGTGCCCAAAGCCGGATAATCATGGATGCACCAAATTACAACAGCACGCAGAAAGAAATCAGCTGGTGGGCTGCTATATAGGTCTCGAGTGAGAACACCCTTCCATAGCTGTTGAAGTTCCTCCACAAGAGGCTCCATGAACAAATCAAAATCCTTTCCAGGACTTTTTGGACCTGGGATGAGCAAGGCCATCTTGTAGTTTGATTCTTTGGTGCAGACATTTGGAGGCATGTTGTAAGGGATAACAAGCACTGGCCACGTGCTATATGTGGCGCTCTGGTGGCCAAATGGGTTAAATCCATCTGAAGCTAAGCCAAGTCTAATGTTTCTTGGGTCAGAAGCAAACTCTTTGTATTTATCATTGAATCTTTTCCACTCACTACCATGAGATGGATGGCTCATTACATTCTGATCTCAGTACTCCTGGTTCCTACAATGCCACAGTACATCCTCTCTTGTTTCACCATCATGAAACAACCTCTGCAATCTTGGTGTAATTGGAAAATGTCTCAGAACATTATGAGGAACCCTCTTCACATTATCGCCATCTTTCCATCTTGATGATTTGCATTTCGGGCATTCACGTAAGTTGGCATAATCCTTCCGGAACAGAACACAATTATTCTTACAAACATGGATCATATCAAATCCAATTCCAACTGCATGAAGGAAATTCTTCATTTTACTATAGGTGTGTGGCAGCTCAGACGCATCTGGGAATGATTTGCGGAAAGCAGCCAACATCGCATCGAATGATTTGTTAGTCATCCGCTCAGATGTCTTCACCTGAAGAAAGGTGACCATAGCTAAGAATACTGACAACTTATTTCCTGGGGTGATAGCAACGTTTCATTGTTCCAACATGCGGGCCCACCATTTTTCTTCTGCAGGTGAAAGTTCACGGAATGCACGATCATTTCGTAGCATTGTTTCAATGTTGGTCAAACTCACTGGCTCCGCCACCACAACCTCCTCCTCATCTTCCACCTGAGCATCAGGCAGATCAAGATGGTGATCTGCTGCTTCCACGTAGTCAATAACATTGACGTTCACAGCTTCACCATGATGAACCCACCTAGTATATGTGACCGACATCCCATACAAGTGTAGATGATCTTGCACAGTTGACTGGGGTCTTGTAACTGAATTCATACAACTGCTACATGGGCAGAGCACATCTGATTTCGGACCACCGTACTCGGCACTGATAAAGTTCATGAAGTTTTCAACCCCCTAGACATATGCAGCGGAGAATCTTTGAGCAGAAGTTATCCAAGTCATGTCCATCTGTTAGACATACAAATTAGTTCTTCTACTAGATATTACAGGAAAAACATATATGCTTTTTTATGAAGTCCAGAAAAAAAATACCTAGGTCGACGTCTAAAGCTATGGCAAGATATTTGGACGAGCAGATCTAAGTAACGAAATATATGTAAAGATAATTCAGCAAATTGATTTGAGTGCTAAATTATGGGAGGCTATTTCAGCAGTCAATGATGCCGAGCACACAGCCATCGAACTATCGAAGGCCATCGTAGCAACAAAGATCGAGTATAAAATGTTGTAGGGCTATTTCACCTAACAGATTGGCTACTAGACCATGGCAATCTACGTCACAATAAATATATGGCAGGATATTTTAGCAACTAATCGGCCTTGGCATGCCATCTCAGCTAAGCAGATTGAGTGCAGAACAGGGCAAGGAAGCTTCTTAAGCAGAGCATATTGACAGTAAACTATTTCAGCAAATAGTGAGATTAACAGCGTCTATCAGCTAACATTCAGTGCTACACCGACATGAACGGGGCCTCAGTCTAGAATGCACGTACCGTGGGAGAAGCTGACCGCCGTGCATCTCCACACGAACGTCGCCATCGGTGGCGGCGCTGACCGCCGTGCGCCACCACAAGAACGTAGCAGAGGTGGCCGTGCGGCTAGAGGACGACAGTCTACGAGAGCGTTCTATGGGAGCAAGAGGATCGCTGTGCGTCCCCTCGATGAACCGTGGCGCCGACGTATCGGCACGGCGGGGAGGGCGGCTTTGGCGGAGCGAATGGAGTGGAGGGGGGACGGAGCGGAGGGGGGTTTCGGGAATATTTGGCCGAAGGGTGGTTGAATCGAATTTGGGGGGAATTATTGTGTGTTTGGGGGGGGGGGGGAGGATTTTCGCGCGGTGGGCGAGGGGAGTTTGGCGCATGGTCGGTTTCTCAAAGTGCAGTCCCACGTGTCAGTGAAGAGGCAAGCCGAAGCGCGTTCTGTTTGCGTGAGCCATGTGTAGGACCGAACGTGTGTGGGGTGCAATGCGACCGCGAGAGGAGTGTTGTGAGTGTACCGGCTTTTTTCCTTTTAAACTAGGTGCTTCGCCCCCTCAAAAAAAATGTTGCTTCGCGCGATCCATCGATACTACTACTAGTAATCCGGTAATCCCGACTAAAATGGCACAGCTGGATCTTTTCCCGCGTGATATGCTGGGAGGTTGGCTTAGTTGGGTTTTTTAGATTTGTCTCGGTTCAATAAAAATTAGATTTGGTGATGATGGTGTGCCTGTCATCCTACAATATAGGCCGTCCGATCTATATCTAACGGATAGGAAGGAAACTATGACAATTTACCCGTACTCCTCTCCACATTTGTAGATAAGGCTTTCTCTCGTTCATCCTTTTCTCCCACAAGATCTTGATCTTCCGTGCAACGCACGGGCATCTTGCTAGTACTCCTACAATATGTATATTATTGTGAAAGTTCATATACAGCGGCCGAGATTAATGCAAGCATGGCAGATTTTCATTACATTTCGAACTTTTATAGGACAGAAAAATAAAAGAAACCCGACCCTAAACAAATTCTACGGCGGCGGCCGACGTCCTCCATCTGCGATCTCTATGTACGGGGGCGGGGTTCAAGACCCGTGAAGTGAAGGTGCGGTCTCCGGCGAGGAAGAGTAGAACATGGGATACGGACCGGCCAGTTGGCACACCATGCCCTGCCGCCTCCCATGCAGGAGTCCCCGACCTCGGCGGTGCCGGACGTTGGACAGCGGCAAGTAGGACGCGTGGCTGACAGTGCTCCTGTTGTCGGCCGCCAGCGTGGCCACCGCTTGTGCGGTCGCGTCCGCGTCCGGCTACGCCGCTATTGCGTCGCGAGAGGCGACTTGAGCGAGGGCGGCGACCTCGAGCTTCATCCCTAAAGACAAGCTCTCCCGCAAAGCGTTTGCACTTGCGGTCATGGCGGATGTGGTGCCAGGTAGGAGGACGATGCGCTATGGTGTGGAGGTTAGCTGGGCGTTGCTGCTTTAAGTAGCGCATTCCGGTGAGGCCAAGCGTCCTGGTGCGGCATTAAGTCGCCGGAGTTGGTTCCTCGGGCACCGAGCCTCTTAACGATGACATACGAATAGACGGCATGAATGCGGGCAGCTGGCGCCAGCTGGGAACGCACCACGCGACGGTGCGAGGGACGAGGGCTTTGGTGTGCCAGGGTAGTCAACTGCGGTGGTGGCAACATTGGAGATGCCCTTTGCTCAAATGCAATCCCCGCATGTCATTGAAAAAGAAAGATGACCCGGCATGGTCTCAAGTCCAGAGGATGCAGTTGGCCGCGCTACACCACTCCGCGGATGCGTCGCGGCGCCCCATGCATCCTCGACGAGCCGGGTGTTGGGGTGTGTTTGGATTGTGGCCAAAGTGCACCTTACCAAAATTTTGGTCATGACCCAAAGATTGGTCTTTGTTTGGATGGTTGCCATTTTTTTGGCATGCCAATGAACTCTAGCCAACTCTAGTTCATTTTTCTTGCCAACGACGGCGAAATCATGGGCAACCAATACCTCAACCAAAATTTTGGCCATGACCCAAAGATTGGTCTTTGTTTGGATGGTTGCCATTTCTTTGGCATGCCAATGAACTCTAGCCAACTCTAGTTCATTTTTCTTGCCAATATCGGCCAAATCATGGGCAACCAATACCTCAACCAAAAATTTGGCTACCCAATGCTTTGATGGGGCAACCTTGGGCACAAAGCAAACATACCGTTGGTCGTGCCACAGCACTAACGCCACCTTCGGCACACTGAAACCGACCGTGTCTATCGCGATATGAGCGTGTCGCTCACCGCGGTCGCCATGTCCAGAGGTGGTGCTGGAGCTGCGCCCCGTTGTTCGCCCCAATGACCCACATGAACGGTTGTCGGTGGTGAGGAGGTCGTGGGCCAGCTCCTCCATTGGACTAGTCTGCGCTACGTCGTCCCGATGGGTGTGCCCCACATGTCGGTTTCCCTATTTTCCCAGCCATATTCGAGCATCAGTGATCCACATTGTGCATTAGGCCTTTCACTATGTAGGCCAAGCGAGACAACTTATTGTTTATTTGAGCCGTTCAAGTGTAATCATGTGGCGTTTGCTTATTTCTCATTCCTCTCCAACCCTCTTCTCCATCGATCATGTCGCCCTCCAGTCGAGTCCATCCTCCCGCATGCCTCATTTGAACATTCCGCCGAGTATCATTCGTATGTACCCACCCTAGTCCTCTTTCAATAGATCTCCAGACCCTGAGATGAAATAGAGAGGGAACGAGTGGGGGCACGTGATACCTAAGGCAGATTCAAAATTTTGAACTGGTGATCACAGCATCCGCAGATCATATATAAAGGGTATTCAATGTTCGTTTCATTTTTGAATGTACAATATACTCCCTCCTATCCTTTCTACTTTACATATAAGTTTTATGTGTAGTCAAAGTATCTCTACTATGATAAAAAAAGGTATCAACATTCAACAACGCCCAATCAATATTGTTAGATTCGTACGTACTCCTAGATTTGTACTCGAGATGGTTTCCAGTTTAACTATTGACAAGATTAATAGTACTCTTTTCACATAGGTGACTAAGTCATAGGCTGTGCACCGTGACCAAGGAGGAGGGGAAAACGAGAGACATTAATGTTTATTTGCTAATTAATAGTATTGCATGCAATGAACTAACCACTGCATGTCATGTTTGATAGTCTCAGGTCATTAAAAGCATGCACACCCTCATCTCTTATTGGTTAATATGTCAAGAAACAAGAAACGAGGTAGAAGTTAATGCACCGCGCATACGTGTTTTGGGATTATTTGGTTTTCGTAAGATGACTTACACACCTAGATAGAGGGAGTACATGAGATGTATAATGTGAAAATTATATCATTGGAAACTCCTTTCACATACGAAATTGACCGTATGCTTTGTGTAAGTGGCATGTCATATATTATTACTCTAACATTTGGTCAAAGTTAGCATTGAAAAACGCATTAGACCCTTTATGCTTTGTGTAAGTTGCATGTCATATATTATTACTCTAACATTTGTGTAAGTTGCATGTCATATATTATTACTCTAACATTTGGTCAAAGTAGTATAGTGGAAGTGGATCCTCTGACGTAGGTATCCTTGCCTTTCCCTCCCTTTCGGTCACTTACTGGCAGACCCCATGCTTGCTAGGCCCCGCATGTCAGTTACTCAATGGGTTCGGCCACGTCAGGGGATCCTCATATGTGGTATACTCCCTCTGTTTTTATTTACTCCGCATAAAATGGAGGGAGTGGTGGTATAATAAATGACGTGGGCGGGGGATGGGGAGGGATGTTGGTTTTCTCTCAACTGTGGTCCCACAAGCGAGCGAAAACGCAAGACGAAGCACGTTCCATTCAGTGAGCGACATGGAGGGTCGAGCGTGCCGGGCTGCAACGCGAACGTGACAAGAGCGATGTACAGTCAAAACTGATTGACCGGTCGTCACCGGAACCACTATTCACACCAGATGCTTCACTGATCGGCCTACGCTAGCTGGTGCCCTAAAACCACACCAAATCTCCAGCCCATTCCCCCACCTTTCAATCCCCTAGCCCGCATCAAGCGTCCCCTAGTTCGCCGGAAAGCCATGGTGCGCCGCAAGATCACTTACTACAAGATGCTGACGCCGGAGCGCCGCGCAGAAATCGTGGCGGCGCTCGGCGCCACAGACCTCCGTTCCCAAGCTCGCTTTGCGGCGGGCCAATCCCCGAGTTCGCGGAGGTCGCGGTGCAGAAGGCCCCCGATGGGTAAGAGACGATGGACGTCGACTTCGTGCCGGCGTCCGAGTCCCCCATGGTGCAGGCAGACCAGCGGTTCAACATGGCGATACTAAAGGAGGACCGGGAGGCAGAGGCTCAAATCGACGCGGAGCGTGCGCATGCCGCTACAAGAGAGGCTCTCTTGCAGGCGAAACCGGATGTCGTGGATGTGAACCGGGCGGCGGAGGCTCAACTTGAGGCGGAGCGCGCGGATGTCGCTGCCATCGAGGCCCTCCTACAGGCGTTACCAGACATCCTAGATATGAACCGGGCGGCAGAGGCTCGACTCGACGCAGAGCGCGTGGATGCCACTCTCATCGATGCCCTCCTGTAGGCGGAACCGGGAGTCCTGGACTTGAACCGGGCGGCGGAGCCTCGACTCAACGCAGAGCACGCGGATGCTGCTGCCATCGAGGCCCTCCTGCAGGCAGAACCGGACGCCCTCGACTTGAACCGGGATGTGCTCTCATCCGTGCAGAGCGCCCGCACGCTCCGCTTGAACGAGTAGCTGGAGGCCGAGGACAACCACGGTGCGGAGACACACGTCGGTAGCGACGGCTGGTTCGCGCAGGCAGCCAAAGACAACGAGGCTATCTCTTTCCATGAGCAGTGATAGTTTTTCTTTATGTTGTTGTTTTTATGGATCTTTTGCTGTGTAAAAACATACTATTTGTTATGCAGGTCGCCTGACTTGGGTCAGTCTACCATTTCAGGTGGTTGGATGAATATCCTATGTCTCCTAACCCTTCTTTCCTTCTTCCTCACCTCTTCTTCTTCCCCAACAGACCACCGCACGGGCCGTCCAGATACTCCCCAACATGACGTTGGATAAACATACTATATGAAAGAAAATTATGTGTTAGCGATAGGATGGCTGAGTCTGGTTTGTTCACATGCGACAGCACGTGTCAGTGAGGGTGCGTTCCCTTGGTTGGGTCTGCGGCGTGCCGGAGCGACTGTGTGAGGGTGCGGCGCGACCACGGCGTGCAGGAGCGACCATGTGAGGGTGCGGTGCGACCGCGACAGCAGTTCGCAAGTGTACCTCCTTCTCATTTTCAAAACTTTAGGCAAGCTTGGCAAAAATGTGTGGCGAAGTTTGGCAATGCAAGGCCTAGACCCAAACAGAATAAGTACGTACGTACTAGGAGTACTAGTGTTAAAAAAGAAAGGCGGGGTTTTCCTTCGTGTGATTTAATCAATACAAATCCTCGTTTCACGTGTCAATTAATGCATATTTTTTTCTTGAAAGACCAAACAGCTAACCATCTCACTCCTCATCGCTTGATTAATGCAGCGCCATGCAAACGAACCTTCTCACTTCCGCATGCATGCAGGGGATATTAATGTCCTTGGTTGCTAACCCCATCAATTTTGCCTCGATTAGTGTTAGTGGACCTTTGCAAATTGTAATTTCGATATACTGGCCTTGTGTACAAAAAAATGGAGGTAGTAACTATATTTGAATTCCTTGCCCATTGCGGTGACGTCGATGATTTTTTTTTGTGGTTTGGCGAAGTGCGTTCGACGGAGAACACCATTGAGGGAGACCACTGTAAGTCATTCGCAGGTGCCGCCTGCAAGCCGAGACAACCGCCTTATTTGCATCCAGGAAGTCCTTTACTAGTACTACTACGAGGAGTACTAGTGCGGTGAGATGGTTTCTCGAAGAAGACGATGGAGAACCGGAGTCAGCGAAGAGTGAAATGATGGTTGCTTCGTCCGTGCTTTGTGATTTGACGCCTCACTGCTTTGTGATTTGTGATAGAAGGGACAGGGGAGTAGACTCTGTGCTCTATACTATACTACATGCGTCCAAGCATGGGAGAAAGAGGAGAGACGTTGCATTTTTCTATTCCTTCAATCAATCAATTAGGGAGCTTTGGTTCCATCTTTTTGGCTTTGGCAACACCGTCCACAATGGTTCCCATGATGACAAAAGCTATTTTCACATTTGGCTACACATTGTGGATGCCCTTAACCGTACCACTTGGTTTTGCTCCTGTGTGCTATCTATACAAATCTCAGTTATATTGATCTTAAAAATTATAGAATCAAAGATTAGTAAAAAGGTGGTGATTTTGCCGCGCGGATGGCGGGGGAGGTTTCTTATTTTCGAAGGACGTTGTGCTGGCGGTTTGCTAACATGCGGTCCCACATGTCAGTGGTTTACCAAGCTGATCTGCGTCCCACATGAGGCAGAACAACGGCAGAAGCAACATGTGGTTAAGTTGAAGAAGATGAGGGAGACGCAGATTCAGCAACGAGTGAAATGATGGTTACTTTGTCCCTCCAACTTCTTTTATTAGCATTATTACTTCATCCCTCCAACTTAACCGCGGGAAAGATGCAGCTTTGTGATTTGACGCCTCATTGCTCATTACTACGTCGGCGCCATGACTGGGGTGCTTCACCCTGGCTGCTCTGCACTGTATTGCGGTATGGCACGTGGACCCGGTAGCTTGATGTCCCACATGTTGGCGAAAGGGACTAGAAGATTTATGAAAGCGAGCGCTCCACTCTTACGACGGAGGAGTAGACGACACGACGGCCCAGTGAACTATCACTTATACTGTATAGTACTATAGTTTTGCTGTTTCGCACGATCCATCGATACAAACCGGATTAAACAGGAAAGGGCGGGATTTTTGCCGCGCGGTAGATGATACTGGCCATACATTTCAAAGGCAATTTTTATGTATGCAAACTAAATAATTATAAGTAATAATATGATATCTAGTAAAATTAAACACACATATGATTTATTGTGTTAGAGTGTAGTAGTAGTGCCGTATTGCATAGTTGTTAGATGTAACATGCGAGAACGTGTAGAGATGTAGTTTTGGAGGGCCTACAGAGAGAAAAGGGTAATACGGTCACCGAACTTCAGAATAAGCTGATTACGGTCACTATATACGTTTTGCGGTGATTATCCAATCACTTGCTCACAGTTCAGCATCGGATTGCACCCTGTTGACCGGCCAAATAGTCTGCGTGGCGCCATGTTGACTAGTTAAATTGACCATGTTCCTTGTGGGTCCCACCTGTCAGTTCGCATAGGGAAAAGGTGAGACAAACACAAATTTATGCAGGCGCGACAAGGCTCCAACCCGTGCGCGGGAATCACCTGGTTGTGTATGTGTCTGTCAGGGCCTGATGTGTGCGCATGCACGTGTAGGTTGAGCACTTGAGCGTGAGAGTGTGTGTTGGTCGTGTGGTGTACTGGTGTGTGCATGCATGCATGCGTGTGTGCGTCTGAGTGTTGTGTGCGTGCGTGGCTGCGTGTGTACGTGTGAGTGTTACGTGCGTGCATGGGTGCATGTGTTTTTGTGAGTGTTGCGTGGATGGATTTCGTGTGCATGTGTGCGTGTGTGTATAATCACCACACCAGCTCATGTGTGTTAAAACAGACGGCTCAGCATACCAATACAAGGCCACCTTGTCCGCTGTCCCCGCGGTCATGACTTCGAACCACCGTCAAAATATTTTTTTGGTCGTTTGTTTTCATTCTTACTAGCAAGATGCCCGTGCGTTGCACATAACATCAAGATGCATTTGTATGACTTGTTTATCTTGTGAGAGAAAAGGATGAATGAGGGAAGGCCTTATTTGCAAATGTGGAGAGGTGTGTGGGTACCTTTTTGCAAAATTGCCATAGTTTCTTTCCTATCCGTCAGATATAAATCGGACGGCCTATATTGCAGGATGGAAGGCACACCATCATCACCAACTCAGTTTTTTATAAGAGTGTATTTTATGTATTTTATAATAGTGTAGATGTAGAGTACATACAAGTCGACAGGTGGGCACGATGGTAGTGAGATAATGTGATGCAACACTAGAGGTGCCACGTGGAGCGTTTAACTGGTCAACTAGTCATGTCATGAGCAAATACAAAGTTGTACGGTGAGCCCGTGACTGTATAATAACCACAAAACGTAAACGGTGACCGTAATGAGTGGATTATGAAGTCCAATGTATGTATCGTGCTTTCGCTTCAAATACAATGATCGTCATTGCATATATCGCGAAAGAAATATGAAACACGCATGAATTTTCTAGGGGCTTACTTTTAGAGGACCTGGAGATAGTTTTGTGTGCATACGTGAAAGGGGCGTACAGGGGGGGGGGTATGCGATGGAGAGAGATGCTCTTCGTTTCTCTTTATTATGACTAACTTTGTATATAGTATAAAAATATACAAATTCACAGTGTGGAATAAATATCATTGTGGGCACCGTGCAATGCAAATTAGCATTCGTACTCCTCCATATAACTTTGTAATGTTGTATATATGTAGAAACTCTAAAATAATTTTTTGGCCACACTTTATTCAAAAGGAATGTTGTATGCGAAATAAACATGAAGAGAGGGCTTTTTATATCAATGGGGTACGTGATGTAACATGTGTGAATGTGTAGTTGATGCATTTGACGGGGCCTAGAGAGGTATGTGTGTGTATTACGTATTCAAGAGAGGAATGGATAGAGGGGCCGACAGGGGGGCGTGGGAGAGATAGCACAAGAAATGAGAGTGGTCTAGAGAGAGAGACGAATATGACGTCACGACAAGAGATTCCATTCCCTTGAGTGTGTATATGCAAGGGGGGAGGGAATAGAGGCACCAGGAGAAATTTTCTGTGTGTGGTGTTTGTGTTGGTATGTCTGGGTGTGAGAAGATAATGAGATGTGGGGGCAGAGGGTGTGTCACCGCGTGAGGTCCGGTGGGTCGAGGTGAGGCCCTTCGTTCGGTTCCGTCCCGCGCCACATTGGTCGGCCCATGACACATTTAGGAAGACCCATGGATGACTAGTCGTACAAGACAAAGATAGCAGAATTGTGAAGGACTCTGTGTCCACTGAGAAAGCCGGCTAGGATTTGTAACCCTAGGTTCTCAGACTAAGGTAACCTCTTTATCTCTGATATTATTATTCATCCAACCTAACTTTAAGGGGCATCCTACAAAATGCTCTGCTAGAATCATAGTCGTCGATTAGGAAGAGAGGTGTGAGATAATGTGTGAGAGACAGGCGTAAATATAATGTGCGTACATGAGACACGTAGGCAGGTCCATGTATATAGAAAGGGCCGATGAGGATTGTGCGTGTGTATGTTTGCGAGAGGAAGAGTGCTTGTGATAAAGGTTAGTGAAAACATTTGTAAATGGTTACGAGAGGGAGGGAGGGTTATATCTAGAGCATGTGTGCGAGAAAGACACCTCGGGAGAGAGTGTGTGAGCATGTGTGAGAGACCACCGATGGAGAGTGAAACTACACGTAAAAGACTGCTCTACACATTTATTAAAGATATAAATTGTATCCAAATATTAGGATGGGATCATGATATTTGCAATTCGCGTAAGGAGCGGTCATTGATCCATCAGACATCTAGATTCTATCGAATTTGAGCATGTCTATGTTATTATTCGACACAATTGATCCACATAGTTAGTATTTTTGAACTCCAGACAATGCATCGCTTTAGCAATCGACTATAAACGTGAGTATAGTTCATGTTGTGTGTGTAAAGCACATTATACAAACGAAAGTTACACAATGGACATTTATAAATAGCTACCTATGAACTAGCATACATTTGAATTCAACCTAAGGTGGTTAAAAAATCGAATTCAACATGTAGTCCATTCAATTATTTGAATTTGATATCATGGCATTTGTAAACCATACCTAAACTATGGGGGTACCAATCTTTGCTCTGATTTTGTACATAATAGCATATGTAGTCGTGTACAAAACAGATTCAAATTTAGCTCCTCCATTCCAAAATAATCGTAGTTATAGGATTTTCAAGTGTCAAAATTTCAAAAGGAAGCGGATAATTTAATGAGGTTTTCAAACATAAAAGGTCAAATATAACGTTGTCTATTTACGTCAATCCTCATAGTTCAAGAGTACTCTAAACGTGAGTGCTTGTGTTTCAAAATTTCGAACGAAGCACCAAAAGAGCCTCTACTCGCCCGAAACCGCCTGAGACCAATGTTTGGTAGTACAAGGAAATTACTATTCTAATAACTCCGAACCGTGAAACCTACCGACCCGATGTCCAAAGGTCTAAACCGGGGTAGGTTTGTAGCTTCACCTAGACGCCACGCAACCGCCTCCGAAAAACATTCATACACAATGGCCGCCTAAGCACACATGCGCGCGGCCGAAATCGCTCCCGCCCACTATTTGGGACACCTAGGATTACCATCCTACCCCCGACACGTAGAAGGTCTGAAATTTAAGAGGGGGGCAAAGTTTGTACTTTCCCCAAATTTCAAACAAGCGCGTCCCATCTTCTGTTCAAAAAAGCCAAAAACAAGCGCATCCCAGACCGAAAGATGGTTCCCCCCACCCGTCCGATTCCCCATTCGTACTCCGTGGGCGCCAAAACTACCTCTCCACCAGCCGCAAAACCCCGACGTCCTCTGTCCGCCACCCCATCCCACCCATCAACCGCCGCCCTCCTCCATCACGCCGGAGCCGATAGCCCGACGTCGTCGTCCACCGCAACCTCAACCGCAATGCCCTCCACGGCTAGTAGTTGAATCCGAGGCCGAGCCATCCATACCCAAGCCAGTTCAACCATGCCGTCCTGCGCCTCACTGCTGCCGCTCCAACTTCGCCATCCTCCACCGCACCGGAGCTGTTCCTGCTACGCCGTCCTTCGCCGCCTCGGATCTGCTTCCCCTCCGCCGACATACGGCCATGGCAACACAGTCAACAATTTGGCCATGGGTTCGTCCAAGCCTGCACCCTCCAGAACATCGGTTTCCCTGGTAAAAAGAAGAAGATCGGCGTGACATGTGGTGGTGACCACACCAGCAACCGAAGAAGGCACTCCTCTTCCGTTATTCGTGCAAATTTTACGTCTCTGCTTGCACGGTATTCATCCCACAAAAGACACTACTGGACCGCTTCTTCTTGATACTAGATGTTCCTAGTAACTCGTGATGCACAAGGTTTCTCCTCATATACTATTTCACCTTAGCTAGAGGTTCGTCGCCCCCCCTGAATTTCAATTTCTGGCCAGTTGATTCCCAATTAACGGAAGAATTCCCTGGCGTAACAAGCGCTAGTACGACTATTACACCGGGGAAGCAGCGCCTTGGAGTTTATCTTAGGGGCGTGTGCGGCCTAGAGCTACTGGCGCCCGATCTGGAGGTCGGACGGGATTAAAGGGATGGCTTGGGGGCGCTACCAAGCACGGCGGTGGTGTGAGGTCGATGGGAGGGCGGGGCGGCGGAGTCACGGGTCTGGGCCGGTGGTCACTGGCGGTTCGAGAAAGATTGTCAACAGTGACTGGCAGGAGGTAGACGAAGGCCATCTGCCCGTTCCTTATAGATCGGACGGTTCAATAAAAAAATCGACTGGCCTATTTATTTTCAGTCGATTGTTATCTTAGATATGACCACATGTGGTGGCGTGCTGGAGGAGTACCTGCATTTCCTGTGCTCATATATTAGAAAATCATATGGAGTAGAATCTAATTTTGTTTGCCATGCAATGTTATAGAGCTATCATATGTCTCCTGTCATTTATTTTTCAGCCACCTGCTATCTGCTACTTTTACAGTGCACTAGTTCTGCACACACTTCACCCATACTCTCACTATTGTGTTTTTATGCAAGGGTATTTCATAGTCTGCCGAAAGCGAAGCAAAAAAGAAAAGAGACAAGTCATGCCAGCTTTCTACACGGCTAGGCGCGGCATGTTACAGCGCTTTAAAGGGTGCAGTGTCAGCAGATGGAGACGGTAAACGTTGCTCTGGAGTTGATGACCTCGCTCGCAATGAACCACCATCCCAGGTGCTTGCTTTAACTTCACGGTGTCATATGTGGTTGCATGTTCCATATGGTGTCTAGCTTGTATTCGAAAGGCCGAAGTCGGTCTTTATTAAGATAAGGAAATATATTTTTTACATGAACCACCATCCCGTGAGCACCAGAAGACAAATAGATAGTCGGGGCATTGGCCGAGCCAGTGACAAGCCCAGCAAAGACAGGCATCACCTGGAAGCCAACTAAAAAGCCGCGATGGTGGCGAAGCAGCCTGCCTCCCACCAGGCTCTCAGGTCCTAGATGATCATGTTCACCACTCCAGCCAGATGTATAGCTTGTATTGCTTCCAATTTGGTTAAATTGCATCTGCTGAGCTTACACATTATACCTTTGAATATGACATGCCTTTCTGTTTTTGGTACATACTAGTACATCTATGTATTAACCATGTTCTTACATCAAACTAATGTTCTTGTGTATCCCTCATCAATCACTTATGACGAGGCAGGAAGGCAAGGGGACTACTCCTCATTTAAAGAATGCAGCGTCAGCCTCCCGACATGATTCTCAAGAAACAGAAATGCTAGATGAAGATAGTGAACGTAGCTCTGTAGTTGATTATAGCATTTCCCCTACACTAGCATCGCAGGTGCTTGCTCTAACTTGGCAGCGTGATATGTGGTTGCATGTTGCATATTGTGTCTACATTGTAATTCTTCCAATCTGGTTAAACTGCATGTGCTAGTCTGCTTAGCTTATACTCCTGTAAATGTGACATTATACCTGTTAATGTGACATGCCTTCCTGTATTTAGTACATATTACATCTGTCTATTAAGCATGTACTTACATAAAACTATTGTTTTTTTTGTATCCCGCATCAATCAATATGACGAGACACCTTTAGTATATGCAGTGCGATATTAGTTGCATCTTTCATATGATTTATAGCATGCGCTACTTCTAATTTGTTGAAATTCCATTTATGATGGGACGCTTTGAACTTGGCAGAGTCATATTGGTTGCATCTTTCATGTGGTATCTAGCTTGCATTGCTTCTTATTTGCTGGAATGGTTTCTGCTTAGTTTACACAAACAGTTGTGAACATGCCATGCCGTCCTGTTTTTCGTACATATTCCATCCTGGTATCATGTGTTTGCCTTACATCAAAGTAGTGATTGTCAATATTATGCATGAATGAGTTCTGAAGAGAGAATTTTATTGCTTTTTCTTGTCAGTTTTACTTGACAATTCAAAATCAATAAAGCGGAAGGAAGTTAGCAAGGCAGCGGATAAAGGTGCTCCTTCCAAACGGAAGGCCTCTACAGTTTCTACTCCTCCACACCCCCAAGATGATTTCCAAGACAACACATGCATAGACACTCAACAAAGCTGTGTTTATGATGAGCACGTCTCCCCTAGTGCAGCATCACTTGTGCTCCCTCTAACTTGGCACTGTTATATGTGGTTGCATGTTATGTGTGATGTCTAGCTTGTATTGCTTCTAATTTTGTTGAATTCCATCTGCTTACTTTACACATTATACTTGAATAAGACACGTGTTCCTGTTTCTAGAACATACAATATATGTCTATCACACCATGTTCTTACATCAAATTACTACTGTTGTGTAACCTGCAACAATCACTTATCATAAGTCATGTTTGACTTCGGAGTGTGATATAGGTTACATCTCACATTCTTTTCTAGCTTGTACTACTAATTTGTTGAAATGGCACTTATGATGAGACAGTTTTAACTTGGTAGAGTGATATTCGTTGCATCTTTCATATGGTGTCTAGCTTTCATTGCTTCTAATTTGTTGAAATGCCTTCTCCTTAGTTTAAACATCATAAGATGTGAATATGCAATGGCACTAATGACGAGAGACCTCTAACATGGTAGTGTGATGTTGTTTGCATCTTGCATATGATTTATTTCTTGTACTGCTTCACATTTGTTTAAACGCGATTTATGCTAAGACACTGTTAACATGGCAGAGCGATATTTGTAGCATCTTTCATATGGTGTCTACCTTCCATTGCATTGCTTAATTTGGTGAAATGTCTTCTTCTTGGTTTACACATCATAGTTCTGGTTATCTCATCCATCCTATTTTTCATACATATTACATCCTCCTATCATGTGGTTGTCTAACATCAAAGTTCAGTTCGTCTGCATCACGCATCAATTTGTTCTGAAGAACTAAATTGTTATTCATTTTTCTTGTCAGCTTGACTTAACATGGCACAGAGAAAGAGGAAGAAACACAGAATGGCAGGGAATGAGAAGCGGATGAATCCTCCATATAACTTTGTAATGTTGTATATATGTAGAAACTCTAAAATAATTACTGGAGTCAAGTTACAATTGCATGCTTCTTTATATGTAGTCTCACAATTTGATGTACACTAACACTTCCTATGTTCGTTTTTGGACTAGCACCTAGGCGCAAGAGGAAACAAACATCAGGGATAATGCTCGATAGGTTAACTAAATCTAGAGGAGGAAGAATGGAGATCCATTTTGAGGCAGGTTTAAAAAGGCTACATGATGCTACAAAGTCAGCCAAGTTAGTATCAGAGGCAGCGGTTGCCGTTAGGTGTCATGTACGTATCCTCCCAACATGGATTCAGTACAGGAATGACAAATACGAAACCCAGTTCAACACCTTCCTCGACCATTTATCTGTAAGTATGGTTATGTATGGAAACTAGTAATATTGTCTTGCTCTGTCCCATACTTTCTATGTTGCTGATAATGAGACTCCCATAATTTTCAACAGATGTGGTTCAAGTTGGATAGCCAAGATGATGCAACCAGACAAGCTTGCACCCATGTTTTCAACTCTGCTCTGCGACAGTATCGGTATAACTTGAGGAAAACTCACTTTGAAGGCAAGGCTAACAGTGAACTTTCCCAAACATCTCATGTGGAAAATATATCGGATGAAGACTGGAGGGGCCTTGTTAAACACTGGTTTGATCCGAAGTATCAGGTACATTATATATATGTGATCAGATCACATGTTGAAGTCCTATTTACGCATGTGCCACACAAATCTATGTTCTTGTAGGTGAACTGTTCAAAGAACAAGGCCAAACATACGAAAGTGAAATTCCAACAGACGACAGGATCTCATAGCTATATTGCACACTGCGAGGCTCTTGTAATTAGCTGCTGTTTCACTCTTTTTGCTGTACCATATTATCAGATCTATATTGACTTGTTCGAAATGCAGAGGAAAGCCCGCAAGGACCAAAAAGTACTTGAACCAAATGTTGTGGAAATCTTCAAGGACTGTCACACCAGCAAGAAGAAGGGCATGACTACACCAGTCAAAGCCGCTGTTGTAAGTCCTTAATCCTCATGCCTTTTAACTACTACTTACTCGGACTTGTGCCTTGAACTGCATGGTTTGCAGCCAATGTCTATTACTCTTTTCAATTTTATACACAATTGTCTTAGCGTATCATTGCACCTTACAAGGTTTAAAAGAGAGGAGTGATGTTCCTTTGATCTTGACCCGTAATCTAGTTCTGTGCTAGACTTGCCCACACAATGTTACAATTGCCTGTTTGTTTGTTCTCAGTTGTTTTGTGATATGAATGATGTCATACTATGCTTACCGTATTATAAACTTCGTCTCTTTATCCTTAGCCCTCAATACAATGTGAAGAAATAGACAATACATTAGCGATGGTACATGGTCATATGTTTGGAACCTGGTTTTATTATGTACATTGCAATAAAATACAACTAATATTTTACATGGGTTCACCAGAATAAGTTCTGTATATAGACCAAAGCTATTTTGTTTGGTTTTGCTGCTTCCTTAATATCTTCTGTTCTGGTACTACTAATGTAAAACCTCAACTTTTCAGCAATCTATGGAAAAATGGTGGAACCGCCACCTTCTGAAGGTGGCGAGGCAACTATAACCGCAATATCAGCTCTTGCTGCACTGGGTCGGTACCTGTCCATTAATAGTGCCAAAAGCACGTTCCTGCATAATACTAGGTTGGTTGTTAAGGCAATATCGTCCAAACTGCCTCATGATCAAGATATGCAAGCTCAAAGCAATGTTGTATCTGCGCTCCAGACACAAGTCCATTCCCTAACAGAGGCCCTTTGTGAAACAAGGAGAAACATTGCTCAATGTTGTCAAGATATGCATGGTTTTGAAACCAGACTATCAGACATTTGCTATGTTGTTTAGGAGCCTAGGGGAAATGAAGGCGAGGGTTATGGTGCTCCATCGGACAATACAGCATGAAAACATAACAGTCAGGTCAAATGAACCGAGCTTCTGAACTTCTGGTGGTGCATTTATCTACTAGACTGTTAAGTTTTATGCCAACCTTCCTTTTGTTATATAGTTGTAATTTGTTTTGGTGCGATACAAAATTTATTCTTAACGTGCAACCACCGGCTGAAGAAAACAACAAGCCATTTTTGTATAGTGTAGGGTGTTCCCTATATTTGCACTGGTGGCGATCTTTGATGCCGAGTGGATGTAATCTGTGCAATCGCCTTAATAGCCTAGCGTTAGTTTCGGCCTTATTTATTTCCTAGTCTTCTTTTTCCCTGGTTTGCTAGTGGCCGCAACTACCCACGGGCCATATACGGGCCATAGGATCCATGGGTCTCCTACGGGCCATCAATAAATGGGCCTGTAATCGGTGGTCCTCGGGCCATCGATTAATGGGCCTGTAATCAGTGGGCCTCGGGCCGTCGGATAAATGGGTCTACATGGGCCGTAATCGGGCGTAATTGGTATCGGCCCAGCACGGTAACGGGCCATTAACAGGCCGTAGGACTGCAAAAGCTTAATTCTGTCACAGGCATAACGGGTCGTTAATGGGCCAGAATATAGGACGGGCTGGCTAGAAACGGGCCGACTCTTGCCATGGGCCGAATTTGGCCCATTAGGGTAATAGGCCAGTAACGGGCCGACTCTTGCCATGGGCTGAATTTGGCCCATTTGGGGAACATGCCAGTAACGGGCCGACTCTTGCCATGGGCCAAATTTGGCCCATTAGGGGAACAGGCCAGTAACGGGCCGGAAGTAATCGAGGGCCAAAAAGGAGCCCAAGAATGTATGGGCCGTCAATAGGCCGAAAGCTAACACGGGCTGGAAACGGCCCATGTAAATCACGGGCCGTTAACGGGTACAAAGAAAATTATTGTTCATTATGGGCTAGAATCACCGAGGGCCTGTAAAGGGCCGAAAGATACGAAGCCCTCATATGGGCCGAAAGACGTCGTGGGCCATACATGGGCCGAAAGTGAAATGGGCTGGTGTTATATTCGATGGCCCACATGACGTTATTGGGCCGATTTCCTTTAGTTCCTAACGGGCCGTGAGTTAACGGGCCGTAAAATGGGCTATTTGCGAAGAGACCGTTAACAGGATTTTCATGGGCCAGCCCGTTAACTTTTGACCAAGTCAAACGGGCCGGCTTTGTAAGCTAAATGGGCCAGTGGTGGGCCGTGGCACGTGTCGACATATCATAGGCGCCTATCTGACCCACTGACGAGCTGACATGTGTTTCGTCCGGCCAATAAGAATTTTACACGTGGAAATTTCCCATTGGTCGAGGCTATTAACGGGTTATCGGATCCAAAACCGACACGATAGCTTAACGACATTCCGTTACGGTGGATGCCACGTGTCGGTCACCCTTGACGAAAGCACTTACGTGACGTGCAATTTATCGTCATGGAAGTGGACACTTCCGTGATGATAATTTTGGTAATGTCATGGAACACTTCTACAACAGCACAGGTATGACTATCTTGATTCTGTCATAAAATCGTCATGGATGTACATGCATGACAGAAAACACGACCTACTATGACAAACACGTATCATCACGGAAGTGTATTTTTTTGTAGTGATTAGTAGCGCGGGACGATGCGCTACTGATAAGGCGCTACAGCTAACGTGTAGCAGTAGCGCCTGTCATCCCACGCTACTGGTATACATGGATAGCTGTAGCACGCTTCAGTGAAGAGCGCTGCTGATATTATCTGCAGCGCTTTTTATAGGGAAGCGCTACTGGTAAGGCGGCGCTACTGCTAACTTTTTCCCCCTCGCTACTACTAGTTTTATTTGTTTTTTCTGTATATTTGTTTTGTATTTGAATAGGCTTTATACAATAATCTTTAGCATATCATACACATACAAATGTAATCATAGCATATACATACAACTAGTCTCATCAAATCATGTCATCATCATAATCATCATCCAACACAAAGTGGTCTCTTGTCATCATATCGAAAATAGCGATACAAGTCTCGATTACTTGCAAATACATCGTCATCCATCTAAACAATGATATACGCGAGAAGAGATATCACTTTGATTGAGAGCGGAACTATGCAGTACATGAGTTCGTATCCCTCGGCGTGAACCTAAACTAACTACTGCCTGTCGCTCGGAAACCGGAAACCAGTACACCTGGGCCTGACACTCCGGCCACTCATCGTATATATACTCCTGGCGTAGCACTTCTTCGCCATCGATGATCTATGCACCTGCATCGTCACATGAGTCGATGATATGCAACATATATAGTTGAGCAATAGAAAGAGATAGACTTGGCAAAAATAGAAACAACATATCATAAGCATAAATAACAAAGTTCATCGTACCCAAAATGCCCTAACTAGAGTGATCTTCGCTAGTCGAGGAGGAGGATAGTTTAATTACATCACAAATAAAGTTTCGCCGTGCATAACTCAAAGTTTTGTCATACAGAAAGTATGGACTAAATGGACACATTGCCATATATCGACAATCACTCCAACATGTCGTGCCATCCATTATTACCCTGACTAAAAAACATCTACTATTAACCATAGTGCCCTAGTTAACTAGTACCATCACTACTACTAATTAACATCTACTACTACAACTAAAAATCATTATGTACGAACCCTAGTACTAATTAACATCTACTACTACTGCTAATTAACATGGTAAAGGAAGAAAAGGCTGAGAGAGGTGGGGGGGTCGGGGAGGGGTGGGGGGCTTACAAAGAGGGCAGAGACGGTGGCGGGGAGGTGCTCGGCAACGGAGGTAGGGGAGGCGAGAGCGGGCTCAGGATCGAGAGGCGGCGCTCCTAGGCGGGCTCGGGGGCAGTGAGGTCGAGTGCGGCGGCGGAGAGGTCAAGGGCGGCCCGAGAGGCGGCGGCGGTGAGGCTGGGCGGCCTCAGGCGGCGGCGGTGAGGATGAGCGCGGTGTCGACGCCGACAGGAGTTAGCGGCGAAGTGGGGGCGACGGCGAAGTGCGGGAGACGGTGGCGAAGAGTGGGGCGAGGGATTTGGGGGAGAACTGGTGGCCGGGGGGAAACCGTTTTTTGGGTTAAGTCAAAAATAACGGTAGCACGTTAGGGAAAACGCGCTATAGCTAAGTTAGCTATAGCGCGTTTCCGCAAACGCGCTACTGCTATTCCTTCATCCTTTTTTCCCTTTTTCGTTTATTTTTCTTTACATTTTATATTTTCCCTTTCTCCTTTTTTCTATTTCTTTCATTTTCATTTACTTTTCTATTTGTTTTTCATTTTATTTTATTTTCGTTAGTAGTAGAGCTTTTCAGGTAAACACGCTGCTATAAGAATATTAGTGGCAGCACGGTTTCTGAAAGATCGCTACTGCTATGTGTAGCCCATCGGCTTAGTGGTCGAAATTTTAGTAGTAGAGAGTTTTCAACGAGACGCGTTACTGCTATATATGCATCTGTAGCGCGCTTATTTGGCACGCGCTACTGCTGTCTAGCAGTAGCGAGCTTTTTTAACAAGCGCTACTGCTAAAGTTCTGTGTATAACGTTTTCCCTAGTAGTGTTTGCTCCCGCCCAGTTTAGTTCTTATTTAAATGCCTCTTTTGGTGAATTGGAACGTACTATATTGCAATGTTCGCGGTTTAAATTCTGGTGACAAACAATGAACGCTCTTGAATGCTACCTCATCTAGTGGTTGCGTGGTAGTTTGCTTGCAAGAGACAAAAAAATCCTCGTTTGATCTGCCTTTTGTTAAATCATGTTCTCCTCGTCGGTTTGATTAATTTGCTTTTGTGCCATCACGTCGAGCTTCTGGTGGCATTGCCATGATTTGTAATAGTGCAATCTTCTCTGCTGATGTCTTATTTTCTGGAGACTATGTTCTCGTTACTTGTTTTCGTTCCACTCAATCTGCCCAAACCTAGACGCTTGTCAATGTCTATGGGCCGTGCCAAGGAGATCAAAGGCACCATTTTATCCAGTGGTTATGTGACCTTAACATTCCATCTACTGAAGATCGGCTATTTGTGGGAGATTTTAACTTTATTCGAGCACCAGAGAATCATAATAAGCCGGGTGGAAGCATGAATGATATGAATACTTTTAATGACTTCATCATATGCCAAAGCTTAATTGAATTACCTATTAAAGGACATTCTTTCACCTGGAGAAACATGCAATGGGATCCTTTACTAGAACAACTTGAGTGGTTTTTTACAAGCTCCAATTGGACTCTTTCATATCCTAAAACCCTGGTCAAACCACTAGGTAAACCTGTCTCCAATCATATCCCTTGTGTGGTTACCATTGAAACCAATATACCAAAATCCAAATTTTTTTCGTTTTGAATCCTTCTGAGTTCAACACCAGGGCTTCATGAAAGTTGTTGAGACCTCTTGGGCCAAACAAGTTCATTCCACCAACTCTGCCATTGTCCTATGCAGAAAACTCAAAGCCTTACGTATAAACCTCAAGCATTGGAGTAAGGGTATATCTAAGCTCTTAGTGACCATTGAAAACTCTAATAAAGCCCTCTGTGAGTTAGATGAACTTGAAAATAAATGTGTTCTGACCGTACCTGAAGCAAATTTTCATCGCATACTCAGAGCTCACATTTTGCGATTACTACGATACCAACAACTCTACTGGAAAAAGAGATGTGCAATTCGATGGGTTCAATTTGGAGACGAATCCTCAAAACTCTTTCAGTCCATGGCCTCGGAAAGATACAGAAAGAACAATATTGCTTCTTGGACGATCAATGATGGCACGGTTATTGAAGATCATGCGGGAAAGGAGTCACTCATTTTTCAAGCCTTCAAGGAAAGGATGGGATCTTCAAAACCATGCAACATGAAGTTTGATCTTGCTAGGATAATTAAAAAATGCAAAGGACTTGATGAGTTAACTCTTCCTTTCACTCATGATGAGATTGACAAAGCTATTCGAGAGATGCCAGCAGACAGAGCCCCGGGCCCGGACGGTTTTACTGGTATTTTTGTTAAGAGGTGTTGGACAATCATTAAGGAGGACTTTTATAACCTCTGCAATCAATTCCACAATGGTGATCTCAGTCTAGAAATCATTAATGATGGCTTCATAACTCTCATTCCAAAAGTTGGATCACCTGAAACTATTAATGACTATAGGCCGATCACTCTATTAAATTGCTGCCTCAAAGTCATTACTAAGATCTTGGCAAACAGACTACAAAAAATCATTCTGAAGATCATTCACCGGAATCAATATGGTTTTCTAAAGGGGAGGACTATCCAATATTGCCTCACAATTGCATACGAATACATTTATCAATGCCAATCTTCTAAAAAAGAAATCATGCTCCTCAATCTCGACTTTGCCAAAGCCTTTGACACAATCGAACATGAAGCAATGATTGAGATTATGAAAAACATGGGATTCAATGAAAAATGGATAAGCTGGATTCATTGCAGTTTTTCTTCAGGCAAATCCTCTGTCCTCCTAAATGGTACTCTTGGGCGCCAATTTCTTTGCAAGTGTGGGGTCAGGCAGGGGGACCCTCTCTCACCCCTCATTTACGTGTTAGCGATGGATCTCCTCCAAGCGGCCATCGACGATGCATTTGCACGCCATCAAATACACATGCCCTTCCCTTCTCCGCATCAAAAAGAGTACCCGGTCATCCAGTACGCCGATGATACCATTCTGGTGTTGCCAGCATGCACACAACAAGCAACCGTTATCAAGGACATTTTGACAGACTATGCTACATCCATTGGTTTGAAAATAAACTTCCATAAATCTACTCTAATTCCAATCAATTGTCACACTGCTAAGACTGAGGTGATTGCTTCTATCTTTGGATGCGTCGTTGGCAAGATGCCTTTCACCTACTTAGGGCTCCCACTTGGCACCGCTCGCCCAACTGTCATTGATCTCATGCCCCTGGTCTGCTCCATGGAGAAAAGGCTAACAACTACTCTCAACATGATCTCATATGGTGGAAAGTTATCCCTGCTTAACTCACTGATCACTTCGCTCATTATCTTTGCTCTATGCACACTTGGATTGCCTGCCAAAATTATTAAGCTTTTGGACAAAATTAGAAGAAAGTGCTTATGGATAAAGAAAACTGAGCAAGGGGACAAATGCAACTCTCTTGCTTCTTGGGAAATGGTTTGTCGTCCCAAGGAAAGTGGTGGTTTGGGAGAGATTGATCTCAAAGTCCAAGGCGATGCACTCTTATTGAAATATTTACATAAATTCTACAATAGATGGAACGTGCCTTGGGTCGAACTCATCTGGGAAACATACTACTCTAGTCAAATCCCGCATGCATCAGACCCTTGTGGTTCATTCTGGTGGCGAGATGTTGCAAAACTAATGCCAATCTATAGAGGTATCTCAGTCGTTCATGTAACCAATGGATCTAATGTACTCTTCTGGAAAGATTTATGGACTGATACCACATTTGATGAGAAGTACCCGCGAGCACTCTCTTACGCAATTAATGAAGATATCTCAGTTAAGGATTTCTTGCCCATCACGTCACTGCGAGAGGCGTTTCAACTACCCCTATCGGCCCAGGCCTATGCAGAGGTGCGTCAACAGCAAGCTGACACGATGGAAACGGCTCTCTCCAACGAGCCAGATGTTTGGACATATATTTGGGGCACGGAAACTTACACAACTCATAGATATTACACTTTCTACTTCAGAGAAGTTAAGGCTCATGAGGCTTTTGGCTGGATCTGGAAATCAAAATCCACCATGAAAATTAAAGTCTTTGGATAAAGAAAATATAAATGTGTGAAATATGCTCAAAAGGAGACACTACAATATTGGAAATGACTGTGATTGCATCCTATGTGGACTAGACATCGAGGAAACACTGGAACACCTCTTCTTTGAGTGCCAATTTAGTACTGAATGCTGGACCAGCCTTGGAATTCTGTGGAACCAGGGTCAACCACGCCTGCAAAATGTTGTGTTTACCAAAAACAACTGGAACAGGCCCCTCTTCATGGAGCTATTTCTGATTGCAGCCTGGAGTATCTGGAAAGAACATAACAATAAACACTTCAGGGGGATTATGCCTTCGAAGACTTCATGGTTAAATAGGCTTAAGCGTGAATTCTCTCTCCTTACCTATAGGGTCAAGGACAAGCACAAACATCTCATTCCACTCATCCTCTCCTCTATATCTTAAGTCCTCCCTCACCTCCCAAAGGGAGGCTAGTTGTAAAGGCAACATGTAAAGCTCTCATGTAAATTGTCACCCCTTTTATAGTAATACAAAAACAGTAGGAGGTTCTCCTACTGTTAAAGGTTCAAAAAAACGGCTAAGGACCAATGTGCTTACACAACATAAGCTGCCCCCCCCCCCCGCCTTGTCGACCGACTGCTAAGCAGCCGGCTGGCCGGCTTCCCACTTACCTTGCCATGACCTAAGAAGGCTGAAGTACCTGCCCTCCCAAACAACTAAGTGTTTTTCCCAGCCACAGACTGTAGAGCAGCTGTTCGGCTGGGAAGGCGGCAGCCAAGGGAGGGTGGCAAGGGAAAACGTCGGAAAGGATCAAAAGCAAGAAAAGTCGGAACCCGACACAACCATAGCATATGCATGATAATATTTACACGAAGAAAAGCTTTTGAAAGCCGGAATTCAACATAGTTTCAATACAACCCCAGTGGGTGGAACTGCGCAAATTTAATAGACATTGTTCAAAGACTGTCGAGCAGGAAGATAAAGATAAAAACTGGCCACCTAGACCAAGGAAAGCAACAGGCAAGCCCGGCAGGTCGGTGGAGATGGCGTCGCTGGCTGGTGGAGTGGCCGGGTGGCGAGTCTTGGCTTGGTCGTCGCCAGCAGCAGTCGGCGTGTTCGCATGAGCCTCGTTGCTGGAGGCACGGTCGGGTTGAGGCTGGCCGTCCACTCCACCATCTAGCGTAGCGTCTTCGTCGTCCTCGTCCTCCTCATCTTCACCCTCGTTGCTGGAGTCGATCTCCTCCGCCGAGTCCTTGTCGTCTTCCGGGTTCAGCCCGAACAAGTCCGTCGGCATCTCAACACCATCTTCATTCAACTCAGGGACGAAGATGCTGGTGTCGGTGTAGTCGGCGATCGCTGCGGCGCGATGAATGATAGCGGGCCTCACCGCCACCAACTCCTTGTTGTCCTCCTACCGGAACGTGGCCAACTGGGATAGATCCAGCCCAGGGTACCACTCCCTTACAAACTCCAACGCCCGCCTAGCGCCTGCTCGGGCCGAAGAAGCCTTCCACGCCTCGAAGCGGCCGACTGCCACTTCTAGCCAGTCGGTAGTCCGACTGGGGGTACGCGGCTCCCACTGATACGTCTCCAACGTATCTACATTTTTTGATTGTTCCATGTATTATATTACCTGTTTTGGATGTTTATGGGCTTTACTTTACACTTTTATATCATTTTTGGCACTAACCTACTAACCGGAGGCCCAGCCCGAATTGCTGTTTTTTTTGCCTATTTCAATGTTTCGAAGAAAAGGAATATCAAACGGAGTCCAAATGGAATGAAACATTCAGGAGCGATCTTTTTGGAACAAACGCAATCCAGGAGACTTGGAATGGACGTCAAGAAGCAGCCGAGGCGGCCAGGAGGATGCCAGGCGCGCCCCCACCCTCGTGGGCCCCCCGTGGCTCCCCCGACTGACTTCTTTCGCCTATATATATATATATATATATATATATATATATATATATACCATGAAAACATCCAGGAGCACCATGAAACCCTATTTCCACCGCTGCAACCTTCTGTATCCACGAGATCCCATCTTGGAGCCTTCGCCGGCGCTCCACCGGAGGGGGAATCGATCATGGAGGGCTTCTACATCAACACCATAGCCTCCGATGAGTTGTGAGTAGTTTACCAAAGACCGTCGGGTCCATAGTTTTCTTTGACCAGGAACAGTAGGAAAGGCTCCTACTGTGTTAATATATTAATAAATAATCCAGGAGATGTACAATGGAGTATTTACATGAGTGGTGTCTCGGCCACTTTGTGGCAAGAGAGGAAAAGGCTAGTTTAGAATGCTATCAAAGAGAGTTTACAAAATTAAGAACTAAAGGCTTATGTGCCTCTTTAACCCTGTGCCGTAGAAGCTCAAAATCCTTCTTAAATCTCCCAAGCCAAGACTGGAAGGAGGGTGGTATAGCCCTGAAGTGATGATTGTTCCTCTCCTTCCAGATGCACCAAGCCGCCACAATGAATTTTTCCAGGAACATGGGCGACGGGTGGTTATTCTTCTGGTCTTGAATAGCTTTTAGTCTGCCAGGGAAGGGTTCCCAGTGGATGTCAAGTTTATCCCCAACATTGTTTGCTGAAGGCGCATGTGAAAATCATGTGTTCAACAGTTTCCTCGATGCTTTTGTCACAGAGCAAGCAGTTATGATCATCCCCGATGTTATAATGTCTTCTTTGAAGCATATTGCACGTGTTAAGTCGATCATGGAATAACAGCCAAGCAAACACCTTTAGCTTCATCATGCATTTTGATTTCCAAATCCAACCAAAGACTTGGTGAGACTGGAGATCTTTGAAGAAAAAACGGTAGTAACCCGTTGACTTGAAGTTCGTTTTGCCCCAAACATAGTGCCACACATCTGAAGTTGCCGTTGAGGGTTGAAGCACAGTAGCAACAATCTGTATTTGTCTGATCTCATCATGCGCTTGGGGTGACAATGGAAGATGGAACGCTTCATACATAGACGTGATCCCCAAGAAATCCTTGACCGAGACGTCTTCATTCAAAGAATGAGAGAAAGCATGTGGTTGTGAGTCTTCCAGAATCTGATCAGCCCAGAGATCTTTCCAAAATAAAGCAGTGGTGCCACAGACAATGTTAATGCTTGATACTCCCCTAAACTTGGGAGAGAGTTTGAGGATATCTCGCCACCACAGGGAGCCAACTGGGTCAGTGGCATGAGGTATCTTTTCCGTGTAATACGAAACCCAAGTTAGTTGGACCCAGGGGATGTCCATCTGGTTGTAGAATTTGTGTAGAAACTTGAGGAGCAAAGCTTCATTCTGAACACGTAGGTTGAGGACACCTATGCCACCTTTTCTTTTGGGTTTACACACTATATCCCAGGCAGCTAGAGAGTTACATTTATCTCCTTGCTCGGTTTTCTTGATCCACAAGCATCTTCTTCTGATTTTATCAAACATTTCAATAAGTTTAGGTGGAAAATGAAGAGTCCACATCGCATAAATGAGGAGGGATGTGACGGTCGAATTGAGCAAGGTCAACTTCCCAGCATGTGACATAAGTGAGAGTGTGGAGGAAAGACTCCTCCCAATGGAGCAGACTAGGGGCATGAAGTCTTGAATAGTGGGTTGAGATGTGCCCAAAGGAAGACCGAGGCAAGTGAAAGGCATGGCTCCCACCGGGCACTCGAAAATCGAGGCAATTTGCATGGCAAGCTCTTGATCCAAGTTGATGGGGATGAGTGTTGATTTATGAAAGTTGATCTTGAGTCCGATTGATCGGGCATAGTTGGTGAGGATATATTTGATAATCAAAGTTGTCGAGGGCAGGCCGGCATAAGCAAAATGTGTCGTCAGCATATTGCACAATCGGGTAGTCCATTTGGCTATTGCTAGGGAATGGAAGTTGGATCAATCTGCAAGGACATCATTGATGGCAGACTGCAGTAGATCGGTCGCAAGGACAAAAATGAGGGGTGAGAGAGGGTCACCCTGGCGAACTCCCCGACGACAGTGGAAATACCTGCCCGGCACACCATTAAGCAGAATAGAAGATCTTCTCGAGGAAAATATGGATTTAGTCCAAGAAAGCCATTTATCATTAAACCCCATATGCTTCATGATGTTAATCATTGGATCATTCTCAATGGTATCGAAAGCTTTTGCAAAATCCAATTTGAGTAACATGATTGGACATTTTGAAGCTTGACATTGGTGGATATATTGGAAAGTCCAAGCTAGGCAGTCTTGTATAGATCGTCCCTGAATGAATCCATATTGGTTGTGATGAATAATCTTCAAAATGACCTTTTGCAAGTGGTTGGCCAGTAGCTTGGTGATAAGCTTGAGGCAACAATTGAGTAGAGTGATCGGACGATAATCATTGACAGTTGATGGGGACCCATTTTTCGGGATAAGAGTGATTAGTCCATCATTAATGCTTTGAAGATCGAGCATGCCATCATGGAATTGATTGCATAAGTTGTAGAAATCTTCCTTAATGATAGGCCAGCAAGCTTTGAGGAACAACCCACTAAACCATCCGGGCCAGGTGCCCGATCGCCAGGCATCTCCTTAACCACCGAATCAATTTCCTCATGTGTGAAAGGTAGTGTGAGATGATCAAGATTTTGAGTTGGCCATATCCAAGATCGAAGATCAAATTGCATTTGTGTGGAATTTGAGGTACCTACTCTTCAGTATAGGCTTGAAAAAGAAGGGCCTCCTTACCCGTGTGATCTTCAACCATGAGACCCTCATCAGTATGCAGATTGGCAATGTTGTTATTTCGGCATCTCTCCGTAGCTACTGCCTGAAAAAAAATTGAATTCTCGTCTCCAAATTGACCCAGCAAATGGTCCATCTTTTCTTCCAATATTGCTTATGATAATCCAGTAATCGGAGGAGGTGATTCTTGATGATTTTGCGAAAGTTTCCCTCAGGAAGTGTGAGAGGGCGAAGGTTCTCAAGAGAATCCAAATCAGTTAGTGTTTTATTAGTATTTTCAATAGCAATTGCGAAGCAGGACATATTTACTCCAAGCTTCTAACTCTTGTTGAAGGAACTTGAACTTTCAACACAGAATCATGGCATCATTGTCCGACCGGACAGGACAGTCCATAACTTTCTTAACCACATCCATAAAGCCAGGATGAAGAAGCCAATATGGCTCAAAGCAAAATATTTTTGCACGTGGAATTTTTGTCTCAATAGATACAACACAAGGCATGTGATCAGACGTGGGTTTGGAAAGAGGTTTAACCAGCGTGTTGGGGTAAACATGTGTCCAATGGACAATCCAGTTGCTCGAGAAGGGGGTCCTGCCGCATATTACTCCACGGGAATAGCCTTCCTTTAATGGGTAGTTCAACAAGATTATGCTTTCAGATGATATCATTGAAGGTTGACATGTCATTAACATCGCCACCTGGTTTATTACGATTCTCAGGACTAGGAATGTAATTAAAGTCACCAAGGAAGAGGCAATCGTCATCCATGTGAATGTCTTTATCATAAAGCCATTGTGTGAATGTGTACCAAGCAGGGCCAGAGCAAGGGCCATAAATATTAAAAAGTGTCCAGGCCTGTGCAGATAGTGTGCTAGTGAACTGAATGCCTAGAGCAAAATCCTCCTGAACAATAACAGTGCCAGTAAACATGGAGCTATTCCAAATAGTGAGAATACCACCCGAAGCACCACGAGAGGGAATATGCGCAAACTTATCAAATCGCTTGGGGTAACAAGTTTTAACAAAAGCAAGATCGATGACAGGTTTTTTAGTTTCTTGCAAGCAAACGATAGCACAACCACTAACTGCAATCGCATTAGAAAGCGCGAGAAGTTTCTTGTCTGAATTTAAGCAATGAATGTTCTAGCATAGGACATTCCAGTTACGCCCCGGGCAACATAAGGAATCACCCCGGGCTTAACTTTGGATGAAGTGACACGCACATCAGTAATTTGAGGCACCTTGAAGCCATCAAACCTTGTAGATCTGGTACAACGATGTACTTCAGTGGTCACCTGTGGAGCCTTGCATTTGGAGCGACGTGGACGAGTAGTGTATGGCCCAGGAACATCAGAAAGCACCTGGGCCAGGCCCTGTTCAGGTTCACCATCCATGGGATGAGGCAAAGCAAGAGTAAGCCCATCATTCAAATCCACAGTTGGCACCAAAGAGAGTCGTCCTCAGAATCAGCAGGGTCATCAGCCAAAATGCAACCACTGTTGGAGTCTACATCAAAATCACTGTCAGGCGTCATTTGATTAGCTTCAGAAGAACCAACAAGCAACATAGTAGGCATGACAGAAATGCCTTGATCAGGAGTGACTTCAGAGATCTGAACCGAACAGCTAATTGCAGGGTTGTGTATACCAGTAGTAAAACACACCAGATGATTAACATCATTAGCAGCCACTTGAAGAAAAGACCTGGGAGGTGTCACCTGCAACTCCAAAGGGGGTAAGCCATATCCAGAGCTGCATGGCCCATAAGCAGCAACAACAGACAGAATTGATCTGGATAAATGTTAAGTGAAGATATTTCTAGGGATCAAATCAGGTGCTAACACATTAAAAGAGGTGTGCGAACTATGTTATGAATCGGCCATGAAAACCTAAAATGAAAGAATAGGGGGTCTAGCATAAGCATGTATTGGAGGCGGGTTTCCCAAAAAGTCTGAGCTCATTTCCCTCAACAATAATGCTGACCTGAAGAGATCCATAAGTGATTGCCACATCCACATTGATGATGTTTTGAGGAGCAGGGGGGCCACAAGCAAAGTGTTGGTCTGCATAGCAGTCATGGAAGAGGAACCCTTAGAGCTTGCATTTGAGCTTTATTCAAGCCAAGCAGAGTTCAGACTGTCAGACAAGTTATCCTCAGGAAAAATTCCATCTTGCACCTGAAGGCCTTGGGCCGCAAGCCAAGCCTGAAAGTTCACCAGAGCAGCAGGTTTGAGGAGCAGGGGGCTGAGGCCAAGGATCCCATTGAGCATTCTGAGGTCCATCTTGCTGAGGAGCATTATGAGGTGCCTGATAAATGCGCACACCATTTTGAATAAGCCAATTCTGTAGTTGTTGTTGGTAAAGTTGCTCCGCAGTAAGTCCATCTCCAAACATAGGGTGAGGGATGCCATTTGCCGGGGGCGGTTCCTCATCATCAACAGGAACCTCAGGATCATGAGCATTCTAGTCAGCACCCCGCAAAATATAAACTGCAGTAGTCCAGCAGGCTCTGCCTCCACCTAACTGACGAACAACAATGCTCTTGGGTATCAGGCGCATGTGAATAACCCTAACCTTGATGAGAACCACACTACAATAAAAGTTTGGGAAATTCTAGGAGATGAATCTACCATATATTGAGCGATGGAGATAGAAATCAGTCTGATAGTCATCAGGAAACCCAATGTACATCAACCAAACTTCAGGCCCATAGGTAGTGTTTCTCATATTCAAGGCAGCATTGTGGCGCACAAAAGAAACTACCATATCTTCGTCATCTAACTGGAAGGTAGTATTGACTGTCGTGTCCTGGATGGAAGAGTTGGCAAAAGCATGCATACCAACACCGAGCGAGTGGTCAGATGAGCCCGTGGTGTGCAGCCCTGACTCATGCAGCAGACCCTCAATGGTGTTACGGAACCCCTCGTGGAGATGGAAAGGAACAAAACGGCTGGCTTCTGCGATGGCGAGGAAGCTGTTGTTGAGCGGTGGGATTGGATTGACCGCCATGTCCGCCCGTTCCTTTCTGTCAGCCGGACCAGGCTCGATGGACTAGCCCACCGGGAGGAACGGGATCGGATTCACCAGATAGTTGGCCATATTGGTGGTGAGGGCGGCGGAGCAAGGGGTGGTGGTGGTGAGAGTGGCGGTGGGGGGGGGGGGGGGGGGGTTGGGTGGTGGCGCAGCTAGAGCAGAGCGCTCTGCAGCATTGGGAAGCGAGGTGGACAGGGAGGGTGAATGTGAGGCGTCAAGGGAGGTGGAGATGAGTTTTGGCTTCCACTGCCACCGTTGCGCCCACCATCGCTGCCAACAGTGTTGCTCCAGGTGTCCGTAGTGGCCACACGAGATGCATCGTACGGTGGAGGGGGGTTGGCTCCATGGAACCATGGAGGATCAAGAACGAGCCAGTAGGGAAGGATTGATTTGATGCCCGGGATGACTTGATTTGACTGAAACATTAATAGCATCTGTCATAAAAGAATTTCCTCCAGCAGAACAAATATTTCGAGTAGGGCAATTAAAACTTTTGTGACCGGGAGCAGAACAGTTAAGGAAGATAATCCGTGCATGGCAATTATGTTTATGATGTCCCCATTGCAAACATTTGGCACAAAGCACGCCTCCGCAATTGATAAGATCGGCAAGTTCATTATTGTCATATCCTGCCCGCGACAAATCTGCAACGTGAGCCTTGGAGAGCAACGGCGGCCAGGATGTGTGCTGCGGAGCATATTTGAAAGCCGAGGAGAGATAACATTGTGGCAATTGTGGGTAAGTGGTGGCACAGGGAAACCAAAATTTTCCAATCAGGAATAAATGCTCCTATGGATCAATTAAGCATTGATTATGTCCTGATGATGGCTGCATGATCGGCGTGCAATCTGTCAGGGAGGCCTGAGCCGGAGGCATGGATGAACTTGAAGCTTCATGGCAATGCTTGTCATCGAAATCAATGGATTTAAGCGGAATGAGACCAAATTTGCATAATTCCTTGGCAAAAACCAGATCAGAACCTTTAGGATGAGTGATAGCAGCTTTGTCAACACGAATTGCCATGGGGCTGCGACTAGCAATAGTTTCCAGCCTTTCATCAGCATGCCATTGAGAATCAAAATGTTTAAACCCATTGAAACGGCCATTGAACAAGTGGAAGTGGCAAATGGAATCTGGCCAAATACGATCCTTGTGGCCATGGATAAAATGACCAACTTTGTTACCAGCCACAGAGAAACGAAAAGGCCTCTCATCGATTCGATTGACCTTAAACCCTTTGTGATGACCACGAATGCAGCATTGGAGAGCCAAACCCACAGAATCCTCAGAGAGAGGGAAGGATGCCGAGGAGAAAGAAACCACCAAGAAAAATTCCTTGGTGGTACGTGATGGAGAAAAATGGACCGTTTCTCCAAACCGATGACGTACATGCTCGGCCACTGCAAGGCCAGGGTTGATCCCAGTGTAGGAGGCCTTCCGTGGTGAGGATCACTGGCTAGATCCATGGTGAGGGGCGTGGAGCCGGTGGGAGAGGAGAGGAGCCATTCCCTTCGGGTCCATAGTTATTAGCTAGATGGCTTCTTCTCTCTCTTTGAATCTCAATACAATGTTCTCCTCGATCTTCTTGGAGATCTATTTGATGTAACTCTTTTTACGGTGTGTTTGTCGAGATCTGATGAATTGTGAGTTTATGATCAAGTTTATCTATGAGAAATATTTGAATCTCCTCTGAATCCTTTAATGTATGATTGGTTATCTTTGCAAGTCTCTTTGAATTATCAGTTTGGCCTACTAGATTGATCTTTCTTGCAATGGGAGAAGTGCTTAGCTTTGGGTTCAATCTTGCAGTGTCCTTTCCCAGTGACAGCAGGGGCAGAAAGGCACGTATTGTAGTGTTGCCATCAAGAATAAAAAGATGGGGTTTATATCATATTGCTTGAGTTTATCCCTCTACATCATGTCGTCTTGCTTAATGTGTTACTCTGTTCTTATGAACTTAATACTCTAGATTCATGCTAGATAGCGGTCGATGTGCGGAGTAATAGTAGTAGATGCAGGCAGGAGTCGATCTACTTGTTGTTGACGTGATGCCTATATACATGATCATGCCTAGATATTCTCATAACTATGCAATTTTCTATCAATTTCTCGACAGTAATTTTTTCACCCACCGTAATACTTATCCTATCTTGAGAGAAGCCACTAGTGAAACCTATGGCCCCCGGGTCTATTTTCCATCATATAAGTTTCCAATCTACTTTATTTTGCAATCTTTACTTTTCAATCTATATCACAAAAATACCAAAAACATTTATCTTATCTTATTATCTCTACAAGATCTCACTTTCGCAAGTGGCTGTGAAGGGATTGACAACCCCTTTATCGCGTTGGTTGCGAGGATCTTGTTTGCTTCTGTAGGTACGAGGGACTTGCATGGAGCCTCCTACTGGATTGATACCTTGGTTCTCAAAAACTGAGGGAAATACTTACGCTACTTTGCTGCATCACCCTTTCCTCTTGAAGGGAAAACCAACGCAGTGCTCAAGAGGTAGCAAGAAGGATTTCTTGCGGAGTTCCCGGGGTCTTCACTCAAGTAAAGACATACCAAGTACCCATCACAACCTCATCTCCCTCGCATTACATTATTTGCCATTTGCCTCTCGTTTTCCTCTCCCCCACTTCACCCTTGCCGTTTTATTCGCCCTCTCTTTCCTGTTCGCCTCTCTTTCGCTTGCCTTTTGTGTGTCCATGTGCTAGATCATTTATTTCATCGTTATGGCTAGTCCTCCTATCATCGTTAGTACTCCCGATCATGAAGTTCTTAATTTTAAACAAAGGGAGGGAGAAAATCTAAAAGATGCTTGGCATATAATTTGCAATGCTCAAAATAGATCTACTAGGAAGCAATCTACTTCCATTCTTCTTTGCAATTTTTATGTAGGAATTACTCCTTGGAATAGATATATCCTTGATACCATTACTGGAGGGAATTTCTTGGGTAGCCATACTTTTGATGCTTATAATGCTATGTTAGATTTGTTTAGTCCACCCCCTCTTTTGGTTAATAGAATTGTTTTAACTTTGGAACATGTGATGCATAGGCTTGAAATTATTGAAAATAAAGTTGCCACTGCCGAGTTAACTAAAAATTGGGATAAAAAGATCCACAACCAAATTACCCAATATGGATCTAGGGTTGGAGTTACTCTGAATTTTTTTAAAGAGAAAGAACCAATAGTTAACGAAACAATAGATCTAGATTCTACAAGAATCGGTAAACTTGAGGATATTATTACCAACTTAGGGTCTGCCTTTTCATTCGTGAAAAATACACCAACTCCTCCTGCCAAAATTGCCAAATTTATGTATGTTCCTAAAAATAAGGGTGAATCTTCTAGTAAGGAAAATGCGGATCTCAAATCAATAAGTGTCCCAAGTTTCTCGCTTTCATTACGGAACCTTTTGCTACAAACGAATCTCTTGATTTCTTGTTGAGGAGTTTATTCATTAATAAAGAAACTCCTAATGGTCATAAGTGTTCTATTGAAGAATTGAATACCAAAGATGGCAACACTTAGATCTATTCTCGCTTTTATGCCTAGCTAGGGGCGTTAAACGATAGCGCTTGTTGGGAGGCAACCCAATTTTATTTTTGTTCCTTGCTTTTCGTTCCGAATTAGTAATAAATATTTCATATAGCTTCTGTTTAGATGTGGTTTTATGTTTTAATTAGTGTTTGTGCCAAGTAGAACCTATAGGATCATCTTGCGTGATAGTTAATTTGATCTTGCTGAAAAACAGAAACTTCTATGCACATGAGAATAATTTTAATAAATCACAGGAACGATATTTTGTGTTGATTCTTTTTGAAGTAGATCAATAGAAAAATTGCCTGGGACTTCCTATTTTGGTAGGATTTTTAGAGTTCCATAAGTATTCGAAAGTTACAAATTACTACAGACTGTTCTGTTTTTGACAGATTTTGTTTTTCGTGTGTTGTTTGCTTATTTTGATTAATCTATGGCTAGTATCGGGCGGTATGAACCATAGAGAAGTTGGAATACAGTATGTTTAACACCAATATAAATAAAAAATTAGTTCATTACAGTACCTTAAGTGGTCGTTTTTTTTTCTTGCACTAACGGAGCTCATGAGATTTCCTGTTGAGTTTTGTGTTGTGAAGTTTTCAAGTTTTGGGTAAATATTTGATGGATTATGGAATAAGGAGTGGAAACAGCCTAAGCTTGGAGATGCCCATGGCACCCCAAGATAATTCAAGGACAACCAAAAGCCTAAGCTTGGGGATGCCTCGGAAGGCATTCCCTCTTTCGTCTTCGTCTATCGGTAACTTTACTTGGAGCTATATTTTTATTCACCACATGATATGTGTTTTGCTTGGAGCGTCTTGTATGACATGAGTCTTTGCTTTTTAGTTTAAAACAATCATCCTTGCTATACACACTTTTTGGAGAGACACACATGATTCGGAATTTATTAGAATACTCTATGTGCTTCACTTACATCTTTTGAGCTAGACAATTTTGCTCTAGTGCTTCACTTATATCTTTTTAGAGCACGGCGGTGGTTTTATTTTGTAGAAATCATTGATCTCTCATGCTTCACTTATATTATTTTGGGAGTATTTTAGAACAGCATGGTATTTTCTATGGTTATAAAATTGGTCCTAGAATGATGGGCATCCAAGTTGGGTATAATAAAAACTATCATAGAAAGTGCATTAAACACAATGTTCAATTTGATGCTTGATAATTGTTTTAAGATATAAAGGTGGTAATGTTAGAGTCATGCTAGTTGCGTAATTATGAAATTTAGAAATACATGTGTTAAAGTTGGCAAGTCCCATAGCATGCATGTATGGTAAAAGTTGTGTAACAAATTTGTTGCATGGGGTGCTCTTTTGATTGCCTTCCTTATGTGTGGAGGTCGGGATCGCACGATGGTTAACTCCTACCAACCCTTCCCCTAGGAGCATGCGTAGTAGTACTTTGCTTCGAGGGCTAATAAACTTTTGCAATAAGTATATGAGTTCTTTATGACTAATGTGAGTCCATTGATTATACGCACTCTCACCCTTCCACCATTGCTAGCCTCTATTATGCCGCGCAACTTTCACCGGTATCATACACCCACCATTTACCTTCCTCAAAACAGCCACCATACCTACCTATTATGGCATTTCCATAGCCATTCCGAGAAATATTGCCATGCAACTTTCCACCATCCCGTTTACTATGACACGCTACTTCATTGTCATATTGCTTTTGCATGATCATGTAGTTGACATCATATTTGTGGCAAGGCCACCTTAATAATTCTATCATACATGTAACTCTTGATTCATTGCATATCCCGGTATACCGCCGGAGGCATTCACATAGAGTCATATTTTGTTCTAAGCATTGAGTTGTAATTGTTGAGTTGTAAATCAATAAAAGTGTGATGATCTTCATTAGTAGAGCATTCTCCCAAGTAAGGAAAGGATGATGGAGACTATGATTCCCCCACAAGTCGGGATGAGACTTCGGACTTTATAAAAATAAAAGAGGCCAAAGAAGCCCAAATAAAAAAAAGCGGCCAAAGAATCCCACCAAAAAAAAGAGAAAAGAGAGAAGGGACAACGTTACTATCCTTTTTCCACATTTGTGCTTCAAAGTAGCACCATGATCTTCATGATAGAGAGTCTCCTATTTTTTCACTGTCATATACTAGTGGGAATTTTTCGTTATAGAACTTGGCTTGTATATTCAAATGATGGGATTCCTCAAAATTCCCTAGGTCTTCGTGAGAAAGCAAGTTGGATGCACACCCACTTAGTTTCTTTTGTTGAGCTTTCCTACATTTATAGCTCTAGTGCATCCATTGCATGGCAATCCCTACTCACTCACATTGATATCTATTAATGGGCATATCCATATCCCGTTGATACGCTTAGTTGATGTGAGACTACCTTCTCCCTTTTTGTCTTCTTCACAACCGTCATCCTATTCCACATATAGTGTTATGTCCATGGCTTGCGCTCATGTATTGCGTGAGAGCTGAAAAAGCTGAAGCGTGTTAAAAAGTATGAACCAATTTCTTGGCTGAAACCAGGGTTGTGCATGATGGGAGTATTTTGCATGATGAAAATGAAGCATAGCCTAACTATATGATTTTGTAGGCATAAGCTTTCTTTGGCTATGCTATTTTGATAAGACATGATTACTTGTTAGTATGGTTGAAGTATTATTATTTTTATGTTAATATGAACTTTTATCTTGAATCATTTGGATCTAAACATTCATGCCACAATAAAGTAAATTACATTAAAAAATATGCTAGGTAGCATTCCACATCAAAAATTCTATTTTTATCATTTGCCTACTCGAGGACTAGCTGGAATTAAGCTTGGGGATGATTGATTCGTCTCCAACGTATCTATAATTTTTGACTGTTCCATGCTATTATATTACCTGTTTTGGATGTTTATGGGCTTTACTTTACACTTTTATATCATTTTTGGGACTAACCTTCTAACCGGAGGCCTGGCCCGAATTGCTGTTTTTTTTACCTATTTCAGTGTTTCGAAGAAATGGAATATCAAACAGAGTCCAAACGGAATGAAACCTTCGGGAGCAATCTTTTTGGAAAAAAACGCAATCTAGGAGACTTGGAGTGGACGTCAACAAGCAACCGAGGCGGCCACGAGGGTGGCAGGCGCGCCTAGGGGGTGGGCACTCCCCCCACCCTCGTGGGCCCCTCGTGGATCCCCTGACCAACTTCTTTTCGCCTATATATATCTACATACCACGAAAACATCCAGGAGCACCACGAAACCCTATTTCCACTGCCGCAACCTTCTGTATCCGCGAGATCCCATATTGGAGCCTTCGTCGGCGCTCTGCCGGAGGGGGAATCGATCATGGAGGGCTTTTACATCAACACCATAGCCTCTCCGATGAGTTGTGAGTAGTTTACCACAGACCTCTCAATACAATGTTCTCTTCAATCTTCTTGGAGATTTATTTGATGTAATTCTTTTTGCGGTGTGTTTGTCGAGATCCGATGAATTGCGGGTTTATGATCAAGTTTATCTATGAGAAATATTTGAATCTCCTCTGAATTCTTTTATGTATGATTGGTTATCTTTGCAAGTCTCTTCGAATTATCAGTTTGGCCTACTAGATTGATCTTTCTTGCAATGGGAGAAGTGCTTAGCTTTGGGTTCAATCTTGTGGTGTCCTTTCCCAGTGACAGCAGGGGCAGCAAGGCACGTGTTGTATTGTTGCCATTGAGAATAAAAAGATGGGGTTTATATCATATTGCTTGAGTTTATCCCTCTACATCATGTCATCTTGCTTAATGCGTTACTCTGTTCTTATGAACTTAATACTCTAGATGCATGCTGGATAGCGGTCGATGTGTGGAGTAATAGTAGTAGATGCAGGCAGGAGTCGGTCTACTTGTTGTCGACATGATGCCTATATACATGACCATGCCTAGATATTCTCATAACTATGCACTTTTCTCTCAATTGCTCGATAGTAATTTGTTCACCCACCGTAATACAGATGCTATCTTGAGAGAAGCCACTAGTGAAATCTATGGCCCCCGAGTCTATTTTCCATCATATAAGTTTCCAATCTACTTTGTTTTGCAATCTTTACTTTTCAATCTATACCATAAAAATACCAAAAGTATTTATCTTATCTTACTATCTCTATCAGATCTCACTTTCGCAAGTGGCCATGAAGGGATTGACAACCCCTTTATCGCATTGGTTGCGAGGTTTTTGTTTGTTTGTGTAGGTACGAGGGACATGCGTGGATCCTCCTACTGGATTGATACCTTGGTTCTCAAAAACTGAGGGAAATACTTACGCTACTTTGCTGCATCACCCTTTCCTCTTGAAGGGAAAACCAACGCAGTGCTCAAGAGGTAGCACCGGCGTGTCGGGCCAGAGGGCGGAGAGCAATTGGGCTTCGATGCGTTGAAGGCGGCGGAGCATCCGGTGGGCCGGCTGGAGACGGGTTTGGATGGCCAGGAGCTGCTCCTCAAGCGTCCGACGAGCATTCGACGCAATCTCGGCACCAGCCTGCCTTCGCGCTTCGTGGTGGGCCTTGATGGCATGGCTGGCGGCGACGGAGTAGCCAGGGAAGTACTCACCGTCGCAAAGAAGAAAAGGGGAATACAAAGTCAGAAGCCGAACCAAATAACAGGTGGCAAACAAAGGGAAGAGAAGGAAGGCAACTCACCGTCTGCTCCGACTCGGCCCAGTTCGCCGCCTGGGTCTCATAATTTGCTTGGAGGGCGGCCTCGCTGTCCTTCACCACTTGGAGGGCAGCCTTTTGACTCTCCTCCTGGTCAGCTAGCTGCTTGGCCAGGCGGTCACGCTCCTGAGCCACCGTGTTGCACTCCGCCTCCTTGGTGCGCAGCGCGGTCTAGGCCTCACCCAGTTGCTGCTGCAAGGCGGCGCTGGCCTCTGCAAAAACAACAAAGAAGTATAATCAATAAGCAAGAAGTCGCGAGAAGAGATCCGGCCCGACTGCTCAGCAGTCAGCCCGAATCTCGGGGACTACACCCAGTGGGTCCGCTGATGCGCCCCCATGAGAGAAAGAGGCGGAATACTTGCTTCGACTTTTAGACAAGTCGGTGGTCTGTTGAGTCAGCTCCCGGACATGGGAGTTGAAGGCGGCCGCGCGGAGGTTATGATAATACTGCAAAAAAGACAGACGAACTAGAAGAAACAAGTCAACACCCGAGCCTACTTAGAAGTTCCAGGCCGCCTGCTCAGCAGCCGACCCGGAACTCGGGGACTATACCGAGTGGGTGCGCTGGCGCGCCCCCATAGAAGAATCCAAGAATAAAAAAGCAAGAGGCTTACCCGGATGGCCGTCCGCGTCGCCAGGAACTCATGGTTGTAATTTTTCAGGGCGTTGGCTTGAGATTGAAGCCGGGCCCAGACGTCCTACGCCACCTCGTTCAGCACGGCCGTCCCGCCCCCTAGCGTCTAGTCCGGCAAGCTGACGCTAGCCGCCTCCAACTCCTGGGTCGACGAGCTGGCGCCCTTGGCCTTCTGTGGATGCGGCGCCGAGGCTGCCTTCCCCCGTGTATTGGCGTGCCGGAGACCGGACCACGAGGTCCGCTCCTGCCGCTGGTCCACCTCCAGCTGACGGCGCGGGTGGCGAGTTGGGCTGGCCGCCTTGGTCTGCCACGGTCGGCGCTGGTGGAGTCGCCTCTACCTCCGGGGCGATACCATCTCCCCCCTCCCTCTCCATGACCGGCTCATCCCCACCGGCTCCTCCAGATGGCACCGCCGAGGCTTCGGGCGCGGGTGCCACGGCGTGGAGGGGGATGACGAGCTGTGGGGGTTGGCCGCATGTGGCTTCTCCCGGCATGCGGCCGCGGCATCCGCCTGAGCCTTGGCAACGGCATCGACCTGCGCCTTCACGGGCTCGTCCGCCTCCTCCTGCGCTGCATTGGCGGTAGCCGCCTTCTGCTGCTCCGCCACCTGTTCCTCCCGCGCCTCCCGCGTGTTCCTTTCCATCACCGCCTGCAGCTCGGCGCACAGGTCCACGCGGCGGTGTAAGTGCATCTAGTGCCCCTTAGTGATTTTGGTGTATTGAAGACTTATAGGTTAAGGGACTGATGCGTTTGTGAGTGTACACAGGTCTATAAGTCTATGAGGAGATTGATATTTACAGAGAAAGTCGACCCCAAAAAATGAAGTTCTTCAACTGAAGACTTTCCACTGCAGAAGTTGAGTACATTGCTGCTGGATTGTGCTGTGCTCAACTACTATGGATGAAGCAAACACTCAAGTACTATGGCGTCAATGTGAAGAATGTGCCTCTGTACTAGGACAATGAGAGTGCCATCAAGATTGCTCATAACCCAGTTCAGCACTCGAAGACCAAGCACATCCAAATTCGTCATCATTTTCTTCGTGATCATGTGTTGAAGAGCGACATCTCCATCGACCACGTCAGCACTGAAGATCAATTGGCCGATATCTTCACAAAGCCCTTGGATGAGAAGAGATTTAGCAAGTTGCGGTGTGAGCTAAATATCCTAGAATCTTTGAATGTTCTCTGAAATGGACACACCTCCTAACACTTATGCTGACTTGATGACTTAGATGCGAAACACACAAAGTAACGTTTTTCTTCAATCAATGAAGACTAACCCTCTAAGTGTAAAGAAATTAATGAAGAAATTGATTCTCAGAGCCCTACGACAATTGTACACGGTGTCTGAAATCAGCTTTCTTATATGGTGGGTTACGCCACCAACCAAAGTTGAAAATCTTCAATTTGAGTTTTTCTTCGTTTTTGAAATTCCTCAGTTTTTCAAATTCTTCAACTTTTCTTTATCTTCACTCTTTCCGGTGTTGTTCTTCATTCGAATATATATATATATATATATATATATATATATATATATATATATATGTATATATATATATATATATGATTTTTATGTCCTCTACAGCATTCACTTATTGTTATTTCTTCAAGTTGATTTCTTCTGCTAAGTGAATGTGATCGGACCCTTCCCCCTCTATGCTAAACTCAACCCAGTCTATTCACAAATTCCTCATATGCGTTCTATTTGAAACTCGTTCAAATTCTTCACTGTGTCCTTGACAGCTGAAGAAATTGCGAACGGAACTTTTAACGTATCATATCTAAATTTTCGGCTTTGCCGCTCAAACCATTCCGCTTCTCACGACAATACTTATCTACTCACCCACGATCCTACACGATCGTCACCTCTCAGTACGTGGGTGACACATGTCAAGCGAATGAGAAAAGGCCAGGGGCATGTTCGTCCGATTTCCTCGGTTGAACAGTTTTTCACTCCCTCTATAAATACCCCTCTCTTCCTCATCTCACTTTCACCTCGTTCACGCTCTCTCTCCCGCTCAAGCTTCCCAAAACCCTAGCGCCGCCGCTACTTCATCATCGCCGGTGAGGAAGAGCTTCACTGCCTTGACCTCGTCGCCGTCGTACTCTCACCGGTTGCAGATTTCTTCACTCCGCCGCCGCCGTAGCGGTCTTCCTCTGCCGAGTTAGGGCATGGAAGATCTGACCTGACGAACTTCACTTCTGTTCTTCCCAGTTCGTCGTGTTCTTCACTTCGGGTAATTAGAGGTTACTTTTAACTGCTCGCTTTGATTCTCAAGTTTTCCTAAAAATCTTCAAAAGTCTTTATTCTTCAATTCTTCACACACATAAACACCTCACATGTCATCTGCTCTTGATTCGTTTCTCTAAGCAATGATTTTCTTCAAGATTCCTCAGTTGTGTGGATGTTCAATCTACACAACTCTGGAACCCAAGACAAATAATGCTTAGTGAAATTCCTCAAGACTCATCTAGTCAAATTCCACAAAACCTATTCTTTTTGAAAAACCTTCTGAGAACGCATATGACCTCTCCAAATTCCTCGCAACTATACTCTGTTCACAGGTACAAATGTCCGCTGCTGAATCACTAGGTTCTCATCAACTTAGCTCATTTGCAGCGTTCCTCTTCAGAAAAGTTGCATATGTCTTTAGAAACTTCAGTTGTTCATATTCCTCAACTGAAGAAAATGGGTGACAAAAGGCCACAGAAGGGAGGAAAGAGGCCTGAGGTCAATACTGCGTTTGAAATCCCTGAGGACATATATAAGGACTATTGCACACCTGATGAAGCCAAATTCGGCAAAGAGGACAAGAATCAGCGCAAGGTGCGCATACAAAGGATAGAGAGGAGATGGGCACGAGAATGGAGGGAGTACAGATATGTCACTCCCAAGTATATGAAGAAATTCGCACTCAACCGTCCATGCCCAAGACCTCCATTGGCAGCAGGCCAGTTGGCAGATCCCACCAGCCTCAAGCGTGGTGAGGATTATCCTGATGAATGGGCAAAGCGCCAAGCCAAACTGGCTAAGCAAGCAAAGGAAGCAGTGAAGAAATTCAACGCAGACTCTGCTACTGCTGCTGCCTCTGCTGAGGCCTGTTCTAGCCAGCCAAAGAAGGCAATGCACAAGAAGCCTGCACATAAATCTAGTGTTTCACCTTCAATGCCCTCACGGCCAAGCTCCTCTGCTATGCCATCAAGGCCAGATTCCTCAAGGCCCTCACGGCAAATTCCTCAGACTGCTCCTTCAAAGTCCTCAGCTCCTCCGTCAAAGTCTTCAGCTACTCCGACAAAAATCCTCGGCACCTGTGCATCTCACCACGTGCCAAAGGAGTCAAGGCTTCTCTATTGCCTCAGGAGCATCTGCAAGCTCCTCAGCTGCTCGAAATTCCTCAGCTGGTCCCTCTCTGCTGAAGAAAAAGGCCACTGCTGGACGAGGCACTCGCCCAAGTCCTCACAAGAAGCAGGTCGCCTTCCATGTACCCTCTGATGATGATGAGGCTGATGATGAAGAACTAGCCGAAATCATCAGAGACAGGCAAGCCAGGGCCGCTAGAGCCAAAGGCAGCACTGTGCCGCTAATGCTGGATCCAAAGTTGATCCTTGACTATATCGACCTGTGGCACAAGTATCCTAACACACCTTTGCCAGAGATGAACCTCACTCCTGGTCAAAGTCATGTTCTTACTGCCTTCATTGAAAAAGAAAAATATAAATTTGATCAAGGCAGAAGTTTTAAGAAAGCACAGTACAAGAAACAGTGCTACCTCAAGGACAATGTCCTCACTCTCACTCTTGATCAGCTCCTTGCCTTGCAAGTTGAAATCAAATAGCTGAGTGATGAATTTTATCACTACCATGCTGATTGGTAGGGCTCCAAGGTGCGTTTCGTCAATCTGTCGAAAAAATTCACTTCAAGTGCTGCTCCACCTGTGCACGTTGAAGTTACTCAGGCTGTGGCATCTGCTCAGCCTACTGAAGAACATGCCAGCATCGCTGATGACAATCAGGCTGTTGAAGACCATGAGAGTGCCAGGGCTGATGACTCCATTCCAGCCGCTGAAGATATTGCCAGGGCATCCACTAGTGATGCGCCTGAGGGAAGTGAACAAATCAGGACAACTACATCAGTTGTGCCTGAGGAAAATGAACCAAATTCCTCTGCACCTCCTGCGCCTACACCAACTCCAATCCTTCCATCTACATCAGATGCGAAGAAGACCATGGCTACAGAACGTGCAGCTATGAAGAAAAGGAAGGAAGCAACTTCTTCAAATTCTTCCGCATCGAAGAAGATGAAGACTCTGATCAGTTCAATTGACAATCCAATTGATGCCGTTCCAGTCTCATCAATGCCATCAAAGGATCTTGTTCCATTTGGTGAAGATTATGTGATTCCTGATGAATCTGATGAAGAATCTCCTTCTGCTGCTATGTCAAAGCAGTTGGACGAAGAAATTGAAGTGGATAAGATCCCTTCAACCCCAGTCATTTCCTCACCTTTGCCTTAGTTTACTGCTGAAGAGGCAGGTGTTGAAGAAATTGAAGAGGAGGATGTGGACATTGGCTATACCACTCCTGTGCTCAATGATGAATTTTGGGACAGTCAACATCCCAACTCTCCAATGTTCACTCCCCTTCAAGCTATTCCTCAGTCCCCTGCCGCCACTGAAGTGCAAATGGGATCTGAAGAACCTCATGCAACCCCAAGTATTCATGAAGAAATTCTAGCCACTAGTGCTGAAGAAATTGTCAATGAAAAATTGACGACCTAGGCTGAAGCTGCAGAAGAGCCTGAAATTCCTCAGCCTGAGGAACCTGAGATTGCGATTCCTGAAGTAGTGCTGCAATTGACTGAAACTCCTCAGCCCAAGCCAAAGGATCCTTTCTCCAAGAAGCAAAAATTCAAGGCTGATGATTTCTTTGGCGAGCATGTATTCTTCACGGAATTCAACCCCTATGACAATGCTCATCTTAGAAGGAAGCATTTTTGGACTGCCAGCCAGGCCAACTTCTATTCCTCAGTGCTCTTCAACAAGGACAAAGTCTTCGATCATGAGCATATTCCTCATGTGGACATGGAACCCATGCCTTGCTTCTCTCAAGTCCGCAGCATGATTCATGACGCTGGCTTGCTCAATTTCTGCTCTGACATAGTTGATTGAAATAAAGAACTTATTCTTCAGTTCTACGCAACTTTGCATATCATAGGCGATGCTGCTGACGTCAACTCATGGGTGTTGGACTGGATTACTGAAAACACTCATTACAAGGCACCAGCCTCTGAATTGGTTCGTGCCCTACCAATCAGTCCTCCACCTGATGGTGCTCGTTGTCTGTATGATGAGCCTGAACTCACTGATCACTATATGCAAGTGCTCATGAAGCCGCTGAAGCCGGGACAAGCTCCAAGGACCAAATTCCTCGTGAAGGAATTGCTCTATGTGCCAAGAACAATCTACCACATTCTGACGAAGACCATGAGTCCCATCAAAGGCCATGACTCATTCGATGAAGAAATTATCGGAATGATGAAGAACATGCTTTTCAACATCATGCCTGGGATTCCCATAAATTATCATGATTTCTTCATGAGGACTCTGGCGAATGTAGCACTTTCTCCATTTGAGCTGAAGCCTTACGCGCCGTGGATCATGAGATTCCTCAGAACAAGGTCTTCACTCAACTACAAGGCTGATTTTCAGAATCACCTCAGCTACTTGCCCCCTATTGATGTCCTCAAGCGGACAATTTCCTCATCTGATGAGAAGGGCAAGTTACCAGCCGTTATCGATGAAGGCATTCATCCATTGGATGGTCAGTTCCGCAAAGCTGCATCTTACTCCACCAATGATGACTCTGCCACTCATGATACAGCTGCCAATACTACCAAGACAAGTCCTCAAGCTACTACTCGTGTGCTGACTGATCGTGAACTGCTGATAAGTCTTCACCAGAAGGTGGATCACAACCACAAGTGGGTTAAGTGTCAGTTTGGTTCTATTCTTCACAACTTGACTTCCACACATAATGCAGTGAAGAAAAACCACTACTACCTCCATGAAGTGTTTGATCGCACCTGGGCTTTTCTGTCACATCTATATGGCGAAGAAGATCTGAAGCAAATGGGCTTAAAGGAAGACTTTGACTGGTCTGCTCCTCCACCGAAGAGATTCAAGAGGGTCAAGGTTCCTTTGGTGGTGGCCAGCTCATATTCTTCTTCACGCGCCACGGACGAGCATGAAGACTTGGACGACACTTCAGCAGGCCCTACATCGACTCAAGACCCTGACAACGCTGGCACTCCTCCATCATCATGATATTCTTCAGGGGCGTTAGTCCTCAGTTTCAACCCTTTTGGTCATTTGATGACAAAGGGGGAGAAATTTGAGTTAGTCTTCAAGCGGGTCTATCTTATATGGGCGTTTTTTGCTAAATTACAACTCCCATTCTTCTGATGACTTTGCTCGATCGAGTTGTAATCTTGAACTCTATGGTGACCTGATACTTTTGCTGTGTTCTTCAGCATGCTTATTCCTCATTGATGTTAATGCACGCATGCTGAATTACATCAGTCACCATATTTCATCCTGCATTTCAAATTCTTCATATTATATATCAAATGCATGTATGAATTACAAGATATAGGGGGAGATCTCCATGATTATACTCTTCAAGTGTGCATTGCTTCAAAAGCAAATTCCTCAATATCAGTATTTACACTTCACATGTTTATCCCCATTGAAAACTTAACCTATATTGTCATCAATCACCAAAAAGGGGGAGATTGTAAGTGCATCTAGTGCCCCTTAATGATTTTGGTGTATTGAAGGCTTATAGGTTAAGGGACTGATGTGTTTGTGAGTGTACACAGGTCTATAAGTCTATGAGGAGTTTGATATTTATAGAGAAAGTCGACCCCTAAAAATAAAGTTCTTCAACTGAAGACTTTGGATCTCTGAAGACTTTCTGAAGACTTTGAATGTGAAGAAATTGGTGTGACCTTGAAGACTAGGCAATCATTCGAGGAACTTGAAGCGTGAAGACTTTTGTTTTCGTAGTTTCATTTTCTCTTTCTTGAGTCATAGGAAACACCGTACTGTTAAAGGGGGTCGAGGAAATACTAAGGAAACATTTCCATGTGATGCTCAACTCAAAATCCTACACCTACCAATCCCTTCGAGTGAAGCCATTGGAAATCTCATATAGTTTAGTCATATTCTTCAGTGACAGAGACAAAGTTCTTCTGGTCTCTGAGGAATTGGTTCTGACTGAGGAGTTAGGAATTCACCAGTGTGAATTGCCTACACAGTGAGGAACATGATAGCCCTGAGGATTTTGATAGTCAAAATTCTGACCGTTGATGTGCTATGCGCCAGCGGTTCCAAAATATCTACCCACCTAACGGTAATATCAGACAAGGGCATTTATGTCTTATCATGTCGGGCTGCTCCCTAGGCTATAAATAGCCGCCCCCTTCAACCACTAGCTGGTTGGCTGCTCCGAGAGAAACTGACACCTGTCAATTGTGAGCATCCCATCCTCCGAGGACTTTGAGCGAAAATCATCAAGTGAGGAAAACCCAAAAACCCAACACCTACAAACCCAAAGTGATTGAGCATCACTGAAGAGATTGATCCTGCGTGGATCCGACGCTTGTTTCCGTTGAAGACTGTGCTTCTTCCAAACGGTTAGGCGTCAAGTTCTAGAGCATCCAAGAGGATTTGTGGATCACCGAGTGACCGAGTTTGTGAAGGTTCGGAAGTCACCTGAAGACTTACCATGAGTGATTGGGCGAGGTCTATGTGACCTTAGCTCAAGGAGAATACGGTGAGGACTGTGTGTCCTCGAGTTTAAATACTCAGCCGCTCCAACCAGATGTACAACTGAGACAGCAGTTGGAACTGGTCTACCAAATCATTGTCTTCACCAAGCCTACTGGTTCTATTTCCTCAACTCTTTCATTTCCTCATGTCTGTTGTTGTGTGCCTGTTCATATCTGTTTGAAGACTTTGAAAGAAGACTTCCTCAATTTCCTCAGATCAATTTCTTCAGTTAGTCTGTCTTCTTTCTTGTGTTATCCTGTGTTTACGCTTTTTGTACTCTGTGCTTGTCTTCATTTCATCATGATGACTATGCTTGTGTTCTGTTATGTTTACTTCTAAGTACTTATTCCACTTCTATTAGTTCTTCATTTAGGAATTTCCTCACCAGCAAATTCCTCAGTGAAGAAATCATAAAAATCGCCTATTCACCCCCCTCTAGTCGATATAACGCACTTTCAGGTGGGCGCTGGCGGAGCCCCCCGCCGTCCCAACCATGGAGCTGGCGACTGACCGCTCAAGAGAGATCGGGCCCTGTTTTGCGGGTGGAAGAAAACTCAGAGGAGCGTTTGCAAGAAAAAGAAGAAAAAATGCGTCAAGAGGCTAGAACTTACGCATAAACCATTTGGGGCTCCTTCACGACCTTGCGGAAGTGGTTCGCCTTTGCGGCCGCTTCTTCCCACTTGGTCGCCGTGGCCGAGCTCTTGGGCTTCTTCGGCCGGCTGTCGTACATCGACGGTGCGGCCCGGCGCTTTCGCGCGCCGCCTCGGGCAGCCGGCACGGCGGATGAGCTCGCGCCCACTTGGTTGGACGCCGGCTGGTGGTGCGGGATGGCCTCTTCATCGTCATCATCAGGCCAGTCCTCGAGGTTGCCTCTGGCTCCCGAGCCGCCTGCCTCATCGCCGCCGCCTGTGGCGTCGTCCTCTAGGACGGCCGCCCCCAAGTTAGGGTCGTCCACATCGCTCTCCTCCTTGTCGGGGAGGAACTGATACTCTGGCCCTGAGGCGCCGGTAGCTGGCTGGAGGAGGGCACTCTGTTTCATAGCCGATTGGTCAAGACGGCCAAAGAGAACTCGGCAACCCAAGGAAAAGAAGAAATAAAGACTTACCGTTGGGGGTGGATTCGCGCGCGAGTACGGCTCTTTGCTGAACCGCCATGCCACCTCTGAGAGCTTGCAGTTTGAAATATAGTTCACCAAGTGAGCTACCTCCGAGTGCGGCATCTCCTTGGTGCACATCCGGCTGGGGTCCCGGTGCCCGCTCATTTGGCATATCATGTGTGTTCGGCCTTGGAGAGGGAGCACCAGGCGTGCCACGAAGGCGGTTGGCAAGTCGGGCCCGGTGAGGCCTTCTGACTTCACCATCACCTTGAGCTGTGCAATGGTGGTGGCACCGGCGACTGACAGCGTCCTGGGCTGGTACGACTAGTTGGCCCGCGTTCCAGTCGGCGGGCCGGCTGCATAAGCCGGCAGGTGGACCCAGTCGCCCTCCGGGTGGATGCTCTTCATGTAGAAGTACGACTGCTGCCACATCTTCACCGACTGTATCAGTGTGATGGAGGGGAACGGGTTGTCGGCAGCCGGCCTCCGCACCACGATGAAGGCGCCGCACTGCACTGACGACGATGCCGAGTTTTGTGTAGAAGAACTCACCCCATAGCTCAAGGGTGGGGAGGACACCGAGAAAGCCCTCGCAGAGGGTGACGAAGGCGGACAGCAACACTACCGTGTTTGGTGTGAGGTGGTGCGGCTGAAGGCCATAGAAGTCGAGGAAGGCGCAGAGGAAGCTGCTTGCCGGCAAGCCGAGGACGCGCAGGCAGTGCAACCTGAAGATGACACGTTCACCCTCTTCCGGCACCGGCGAGACCTCCCTCTTCGGCGCCAGGCGAACATTCATGAAGTCATCCCTGGGCAGCCGCCGCGTCCGGCGGAGGAAATCGATGTGGTCCTCATGGACGTTGGAGCCAGCCGTCCGGTCGAGAAGCTTGACGGAGGGGCAGCGTGGCGACGTGTGCGCGGCCCTGCGACGACGAGCTGCGGCGCAGAAGGATGGCTGGAAGCGACAGCAGCGGCAGAAGAAGGAACAAGAAGAGAATGGCGGAGGAGGAGCTAGGCACACGTGCATCTGCCGCTCCCCTCCTCCCCTATTTATAGCCTCAAAGGGACGTAGCCGAGGGGGCAGGGCGTGGGGATTGTGGGATTAACTGCGCCCACTCCCCCATGACCCCGCGATTATCGCGCCATAACGACGTGTATTAAGTGCGATGGGAATGCCAACAGCCCGCCTCGGCCGCAGAGGATCCGTGCGTGGTAGTGGCGGGCCCCAGCCTACGGCGACGTCCTGTCGCGCGCGTGGGCTGGCAGGCTGGTCCAGCCGGCTAGTGTCGCGTGGCGCATGGGCAGCGGGCGGCCGGCCCGATGCCCGGCGCGCATGCCACCTGGTTCCCGCCTCCGGACTTCGAAATGTTCCAGACGGCACATCTGGCCAATGTCTGACTCCTAGTTGTTGGCTCTTCTGAGTAGGAAGCTGCTTGGGCTTCTCGTTCTCCGTTCAGCCGCAAAGCCCCACCAGCTTTGAGGACTATTGTCGGAGTAAATGACCATGGGTAGCCTTATCAGCTCCCGCTGGATTTTCAAGACATCGGGCCAAGAAGAAGGACCGCCTTCTAGTGGCCGGCTGGGCAGATGGCCGACTACAAGAAGGCGGAGAGGTTCAGTAAGTCGCCCCGAAGTGGGCCGACTCCTAGCAGGTGGCCACCAGAGTGGCCGACTCCTAGCAGGCGGCCCGCCGTGCACCCTCAAAGTTTGCACCCACATAATGGCGATAAGACGGGGCATGGCTACAGTGAAGCCTGCTGCCCCCGAATCCCGGAGCAAGCATGGCCATAGTGCACCGTACTGGGCAGCCATCCCCCGCCCGGCGCGGCACTATTGCCATGTTGACCATGACATCATCCATGGAAGAACGACTATGCCCTCCATGATGAGCTGTCGGTACGACCCGTAGGCAGCTGGCCCTACCTGTCAGTGAGCTACTAGAGGCGGCATGAGCGAACCAGTCGGCATGGGGAGAGGGCGGCTCCCAACATCAGGCCTACCCTCACCATGGGAGTTTGTGCACCATTAACCAGATAGGACGGGGTGGGGCTCCAGTGAACGCCCGCCAGGCGGCGGCACTGTAGCCACGCCCGTCCCGACAAAGCCATCGTCATCAGGGGCAAGGCTACAATAATAAGCAGCCGACAGGGCCCACAGGCGGTGGTACCAGCCTTTCAGCCAAGAGGCCGGCAGCCGGTGGGACCCACCAGTCGGCTGGCCCCAGTGGCCGGCGGAGAAGCCGGCGCCCATAGACACTGACAGTTTGGGTCCACACCCTGCCGGATTACCATTGTACTCCTAGGGGGTAGGCCTATGTAAACCCCCCAGCGTAGCCATTCAAAGGGTTGTACTCTTAGACACACACACACCATATTGAGAGAAGAGAAGAGCTAGCCTTGTCCTTCTTCTTTCTCTAGCCGAACAGCTCAAGGAGCCACTTGTAGCCACTTGCTGATTTAGTGATCATGCGGAGACCCCGCAGAGCAGGACTAGGGGTGTTATCTCCTAGGAGAGCCCCAAACCTGGGTAAGATTCGTGGGCGTGCATGTCTTCGCCTTATCCCGTTTCCAAGCACCGGTGATGTCTTACTGGCTCGCACTATGATTAGCCATCCTTTGGCATATGTCGCCCCAACCACCCGACAATCTCCTTCATCACTCTCGTCATCGCATTCCTTCTTCTCACGGCCTTTGGCGGGTTTCCCTTGATACTGAGGGGCCTTGCAGGGGCGACCTGCTCTGCCACCTTGGCCCTTCCCACCAACACCATCTTGGTCTCTCTCTTTGTCACATTTTTCATACTCAGCCTTCTGCTTCCTAACAAGTTTCTCAACCTGATGACACTCTTGAAGATCATGGCCCTTAGTCCTATGGATCTTCTAGTACGGCCTGTTAGCCTTCCCAGCCTTCTCGGTCGCTGCGGCTTCCCGGCAACCAGTGCACACGGAAGATTCCATGCTGGGAGCCTCGGTCTTGGCCTTCTTGTCGGTACTAGGGTGCTCGATGCTTCAACAGCAGCACTGCTTTATTGTTGTGCTTCTTGTTGCGTTTCTTGTGATTCTTCTTCTGACTGGTGGCGTCATTGTCATCTTCCGAGTCAATGTCGACGCCATCTTCTTCACCAGGGAGTCGCCTCCCCTTCTCTATTAGGGCACACTTATCAGCCAGAGTGTACAACTCATTCACAGTCTTGGGCAACCGGACGTTCATCTTGGAGCATATCATGCAGTTGCGCACGTTGAACTGGAATGCAGCTATCACAATCTCCGGGTGGATGTCTGGAATGTTCATGTGCACCCAGCTGAACCTCTGCATGTACTTTCGCAAGCTCTCTCCTTCCTTCTGCAGGAGGAGCTGCAAGTCGTTGGGCCGCCCCGATTCTTGTTGGCCGCCCGTGAAGGAACCAACAAACTCATGGCGCGGGTCAGCCCAGGTCGAGATGGAGTTCTCCAGCAAGTGCATCAGCCACGACCTCATGTTTGGCTTGAGTGCCAAAGGGAAGTAGTTGGCGAATACCTTCTCATCTCTTCCTCTGGCAGCTTGAACAATGATGGTATAGATGCTCAAGAATTATGCTGGGTTCAATCTTCCATCGTACTTTTCTGGTATCTCCAGCTTAAACATGCGGGCAGATGGCCAACGGACTTGCCGCACCTCGCGAGTGAAGGAGGGATACCCAACCTCGAAAGGCAGGTATCCGTCTCCACTGGGCATTGGCTCATTGACGTCGGGGCCATTGCGCCTATCATACTGGCGACGGGATTTGCGGCGGCGTTCGATGGTGACGCGCGCGCCTTCCATGTGCGTGTCTTCCAAGACTCATCGATCGTCCCGACGTGCCCAATGATCAGATGAAGCCAACGATACGTCCTCGGCTTCCTGGTCGTGTGGCTCTGGCTGCGGCCCCCGCGCTGACTACCGTGGAGGGATTGCACCGTGGGGATGGCCCCTTCGGTACGGCCAGTTGCTCGGGCCTTTGTCGCCGCCTGTTCAGGCCGTGGTGGACCCGCTCGCTGTGATCCTCCGGCCTCAGCAAAACCGGTCAAGCTCTAAATGGTGGCTCTCCACTCATCAATCTGATCGGCCTCTGCCAGAAATCTCAAAAGGAGTTGGGCCCTTGCCATGGCCTTCGAATCGATGCTCGACATAGATGACGATGCGGATCGCGATGTTGCCTGGCTTCTGACGGTGCCGGTAGTGACGGCGCCGTGCACTCATCGTCGTGAGCCGATCGCTAGGGTGGCGTGGTGACGAGGAGGATGCGCTTGGGGATTGGCGACCCCATTCGATGCATCATCTCGGCTAGCTCTTCCCGGTGTGGCGCGTGTCCTGTACCGCACCCCGCAGCGGGAGCAGCTAGAGGGTTGTGGTTCTCCCCAGAGCGAGCGTCATCGTTGCGGCTGCATCCTACGGTGGGGTGGAGTGGCAGAGATGGAATAATATCTCCACCCACATCTTGTGGACCGTGCCGCTGGGATGCTGCTGGCGCTGTCCTCCTTTAGTGTCTCCCACTCTCGTTTCGAGCACAGGTGGAACGGTGATGACGCTGCCTGCACCGGTCACGTCCACCTTGGTGTCCACCTCCTTGTACGTCCCCATAGCCCGCACGGCATTGGTGGCCTCATGCGAAGGGGCCTTTGAGGTGGACGGGTGAGCTGCAGCATCGGGCTTCGTCTTGGGCGCCATGGATGATGAAGCCACTGATGAAGAAAACGATGATGAAGATGATGCGCTGCTTACACCCTCGGGTTCGCGCAAACACTTCCCCCTACCTGGCGCACCAAAGATGTCGTATAACACAACCACCTATGGGACCATCGGCTCCTTGTGGTTCGGTAAGGGGGAAGAGCACGTTGCATAAAGAGCGGAGGGCATAGAGCAGAACGACAGCGATGAAACGTGCAGTTTTTACCCAGGTTCGGGCCACCGCGAGGCATAAAGCCCTACTCCTGCTTTGGTGGATTGATGAGAGTACCATGGTGGAGACGCAACGCTGTAACCCGGCAAGGTCGCCTTGGGATGAGAGCATTGTCAGTGGAAACGACACCTATGGGATCACAAGAATCCCTACTACGGTTGTGGGGTGCGGGGTCGTGAGAAGAGTAGGATCAGTAGTCAGTACAGGCACTCGGGTCGTTTACCCAGGTTCGGTCCGCAAGGATGCGTAATACCATAGTCCTGCTTCTGTGTGTATATTAGTGTTCTTGGAGTTCTTGAGCTCGCTACAATGAGCGTAACTTGTCCAAGGGTCTGAATCCTTCTCCTGGATGCCTCAGGCCTCCTTTTATAGTCAAGGGGATCGCTAGAGTGGCACACAGGAGGTGGCATCGATGTAGGGTGGCTAAGCTTATTGCTCGGCCATTAGGGGACAAGATGCATTAAATGCGCCTCTGATTTGTCCCCTTGCTTTACCGTCGTTTTGCCCCGCTTCGACATGCGCCCGGGCCAGCGAGGTGGTCAGCGCCATGTAGGCTGGCAGGCTGCTGAGGTGGTGCGGGGGTAGGGTCTTCATGAAGATTTGCATGCCACCACGTAGGCATGCGCTGAGTTGGCTTGGAAGCCTCACATCGACATGCAGGTGCCTGCCTAGCTGGTGGGCTGGCAGCTACATGGGAGTGGTGGTGGAAACCTGGCGGGCATGGGCCTAGCTGTGGCCCCGTGGTTGTCCTCGGCAAGGGCCTTGTCGGGGCCCCGGCAAGGGTCTTGTCGTGGCATCGTGGTGGTCCCCGACAAGGATCTTGCCGGAGGTCTTGCAGGTTTCCTCGGCGAGGATCTCGCCGAGGTTTGTCATCTTCTAATCCTCATCTGATTTTGAGTGCTCCTTGTCTTCACAAAGATCTGCATGCCATCATGGAGGTGTCGTGGGAAACGAACACCTATGGGGCAGGGCCCCTTTTCGGTCCGGCAAGGGAGCGGAGGGCGCGCGAAGAGTAGATCGAGGCGAAGCACGCGAGGGATTTTACCCAGCTTCGGAGCTCTCCGGAGAGATAAAACTCCTACTGCTGCTTTGTGTTTCTATTCTGTTCTTGTTCAAGAGCGTAGGTGTGTTGTAGTTTCAAATGAGTCGAACCCCTTCTACGTGCGCATGGGCCTCCTTTTCATAGTCTAAAGGGGTCACCGACAGGTGGCAGCATAGAGAGAGGGGTAAAAAAGTAAAAACGGGGGTTGGTACAACCGCTATCAACAGTGCCCCCTACCTAACTCTGACGGCAGGGGACAAGGGCATTTAATACCCGTCCGGTCGCCCAAACAGTGTAAGAAACGACCGTTAGGGGCGCCACCGATCGCCACGATGGCCTCCTTGTCATCTTCACTTGCCACCTCGCACCGCTTGGCTGCACAGCCACCCGCCACGTGCACCAGGAGCGATCCTGCGGTGACACGTCGTCGGATGTGCTGGAGCGTGGGTGCAGAGTGGTGGCTTCGCCGCGGCAAGCGCCTTGCCGTGGTCGCTGTCTTGTCGCACCCGCAAGCTTGCCGCTCGCCGGGTCTTGCCGGGACGCACGGTGTGTCACGGCAAGTCTCTTGAAGTGCCTTGGTTGGCCTTCCCGGGAAGCTCCTCTTGCCGGGGTCTTGTCCTTCCCGGCAAGCTCCTCTTGCCGGGGTTCTGTCTTCTCAGCTAACACTTTGTTCTTGAATGGCAGTAATAGGAATAGCGGAGGATCTTGGCGGACGCCCGGCAAGCCTTGCCGCGGGGCGCTGCGACTGCCCGTGCACAAGTTCGGGGTACTAAGGTACCCCTACTTTAGTACACCGACAGGAGGCACCTCCCGAGCCCTGGCCCCAACATGGTTGGTGGTGTTGGAAAACCTGGGGCTCAAGGGTGGTGCGCTCCACTGGCGTTGGGCAAGCTGCGCCGGCAATCTTGCCGGGGGAACCCACCTCGCCCTCTTGCTCTTCTTGCCTTTGTCTTGGCTTTGCTTTGACCGCCTTGTGGCATTGATTCCCTGCCCCTGCCCCGCTTAAGTGTGGCCGCAGGCATGGCTCTGGCTGCCTGTACACAAAAAAAGGGGTACAAAGTAGTGCCCTTACTTCTGTACACCGACAGGAGCCCCCGGGTCTGGGCCACACATAAGCGCAACACGTTGTTGGGCCAGGCCCAAAACGGTGCGCGGGCAGGCGGGGTTGATTTTATTGAGGTGATTTTTCCGCCCGCTGCGCTTCCCCGTGATTCGCTTTTAACGCGTGACGTGGGGATCGTGTGCGGGGGTGATCGAAGCATACTTGCGTCATCTTGCGGTGAACAGTAAAGAGGCGGCTTGCGTGTCCCTTCGAGACCGTAGGGCCGCTGCTCATTTACTCTCCACGCCTGGGAACCATCGTTCCACGCACCCCATTACGCCCGCCCCTTGCGCCACCTATGTTGCATGCATGATGCAGGGCGGGTGAGAGGTGCGCGGAATATGGGAAGACGTGTGCACGTGGGTCGATACCCACGCGCCTTCAATTGGGCGGGGAGGGCGCTCGACGGCCTCGCCCGCTATCACCTTAATGAGCCGGATTGGCTGGGAGAGGCGGCCTAGCCCTGACCCCGCCCCTTTATAAGGAGGGGAGTGGGTGGGACAGCACCCCTCAGTCCTTCGCCAACCGCCTCTTCCCATCCTTGCTTCTTCCTCCCTTCTACCATGGCGGGAGGGCGCGTGATACTTCGACGGTGGCGATGAGGGTCTATGCTCGAAAACGTGCTGCTCCTCCCCAAGAGCCTGTGGCGGCAGAACCGGCCGAGAGGGGAAGGGGAAGGGGCGAGGGCGAGGCTGTCGTGGTGCTCGGGGAAGAGGAGGACGGGGCAGCGCATCGGCCTCGCCTCCGCCAGCGGTCCTTCCCCCAATGGAGGGCCACGTCAGGGACCAACCCCGCGAGTTCTTCCTCAGACTACGCCGGCCGGTGCGTCGTCGTCTTGGTCTCCCCACCCCATTCGCTCGGGATATGGAGCTCGACCCGCCACAAGTGCTGAGGCTGCACATGAGGGGCTGCAGGAACAACGACATATGGGCCGACATTGATTTCCCAGCCCCTCACGTTATGTATCTTCGCCGCGGGTGGAAAACCTTTGCTCGCATCCATAGCCTGACGGCGGGGCTCATTCTCTACTTCAAGTTAATGGAGAATGGCCTCCTCTCCATCAGGTCTTCGGCGATATCGGAACTCGCCTGAAGTGCTGCGTGGAGAGCTCCTCGGATGACAAAGACTCGTCCTTAAGCGAGAGTGACGAGGAGGACAACGGCAGTGACAACAAGGGTAGCAGGCAAGAGGATGACGGGTTTGACTAGGTGTTGGACCCGCCATCCCAGGGCGGTGCCGGCAGCAGCAGCATCTGCACCGAGTTCCTTCTCCCGGTGGAGCCGGCTCCTTGAACTTCTCGGGGTCGTCTCCTTGGGCAGCTGGCGTGGGAAGGCCGGAGAAGGCGGGTGGCGGGCCGTCAGTTCGGAGTATGATGGCACCGATGCCTTCATAGCGTATTGATGGACCGCTGCCTCATCTTCCAGCTCTTCTTCCGGCACCACCATCACCAGCCCTCTCCTAGGCAGCTGCCGACATGTTCTCTTGATGCCTTCTGCTGCTCCGACCTCGCTTAGTCGCTCCTTCTGCCCTTTTGCCTTCTTGTTCCATTTCCTGAGGAGAGGGACAAGAAAGGGATTACGGGCACCTTATCTTTTTTTAGCTTGTAAGCCTACGTGCCTTAGTTAGATTTAAAACATGTAATCCCCTTGCTCATGTTTACATTCCGTATGAACTGTACCTGTGTGGAACGTATTAATGAAAAAGGGTTCTTGCGGGGCCTAGTGTGTGTGAGCAAAGCCCATACCAAGGAACGAATCCTTGTTATTGTTAACATAAACATTGTTGCCCGGCTGCAGGCCTTGCTGCTCCCCTACTCCATTCGACCACACTTAGGCCTTTGGTGGAGGCAGGGGAGAAGTAGGGGTGGGCCCTACGCTTCCTTCCTTGCCACCGCGGCTACAGCCAAATTTTCAACCAAGAAGAGGTTCTCGGATGGCAGGAATGGAGGGAGCACGGCAGCCTTGGAATAAAATGAGGCTTCATACGTCCTAATTTTATACGAGAATGCATAACAGGGGATAAGAAAACTTATCTGAATCCGTAGCCCCCGGCGACCCTAGCTTGCTGTGGGTGGACCTTCGCGTCTTCAGCCCCTGGCAAGCTTGTTCTCTTCATTCCACTTGGCGGAAACATTTATGTACCCTGCGAACCAAAGAGGAAGGATAGGAAGAAAGAGGCGCAAACTCGACATCTACGCTAGGGGTTAGTCACCGCTAAGCACTATCAACCGTAACCGAGGGAGAGACTCAATCTAGCATGCATGCTATAACTTAGGGCGCCAACGCTTCATTTATTTATGCTCAGGATTTGTGCCTGGCTTTGTATAGAGGGTTACATGCCTTGTGGGCAAGGCTTGTACAAAAGGTGGCTTGCTGGGGGGCCAGCAGCCGTGCCTTATAGGTAAAACTTGCGAAGATGCTCGATGTTCCAGGAGTTGCTCACTGGAATGGCATCTTCGGTCTCCAGGCGGACTGCGCCAGGCCTGGTGATTCGTGTTACCCGATAAGGGCCTTCCCACTTTGGCGTCAACTTGTTGGAATTCTTGGCCGACTCAATATGTCGAAGAACAAAGTCGCCTTCCTCAAAGCTTCGGGCATGAACCTTGTTGCTCTGGTAGCGGCACAAGGCTTGCTGGTAGCATGCTGCTCTTACAGCCGCCCGAAGACGATCTTCCTCGAGGAGCGTCGCGTCATCTTGCCACAATCGCTCTTTCTCAAGCTCATCATAAGCGAGCACTCGAGGTGACCCGTATATGACTTCCGTGGGGAGAACTGCTTCCGCCCCATATACCAGGGCAAAGGGTGTCTGGCCGGTGGCTCGATTTCGCGTCGTTCTGATCGACTAAAGAACCGTCGGCAACTCATCAATCCAGTGCCTTCCGCTCTTGTGCAGCCTGTCAAAAGTATTTGTCCTAGCTACCGAGGTCTTCAATGTATTGCATGAAGGTGTCGCTTGTGAACTGCGTGCCGTTGTCGGTGATGAATCTGTTCGGCACACCAAAGCGGCAAACTAGCCCCTTAAAGAATTTGACGGCTGACTGTGCGGTCACCTTCCTCACTGCTTCTACTTCCGGCCACTTTGTGAACTTGTTGATTGCAACGTACAAGTACTCAAAGCCCCAGACGGCACGGGGAAAAGGGCCCAGTATGTCGAGCCCCTAAACCGACAATGACCAGGAGACATGGATTATCTTCAAGGCTTGAGCTGGCTGATGAAGCTTCTTTGAATAGAACTGGCACGCTTCACACTTTGTTACTAGCGCCGTTGCATCATGGAGGGCAGTGGGCCATAAGAAACCTTGCCGGAAAGCCTTGCCGGCAAGGGCCCTCGACCCTATGTGGGAGCCACATATGCCTCCATGTATCTCTCCAACCACTCCAGTGCTTCCTCCTGGGGGATGCACTTCAATTTCACTCCATTCGGTCTTTTTCTGTACAGAACATTGTCAACGACCTGGTATAGAGCAGACCAGCGGGCTACTTTCTCTACTTCTTCCTGCTCCTCAGGAAGCTCCCCTGTTTGGAGGAATCAGACGGTATGTTGCGCCCATGCTGGAGCCTGTGGCTCGACGGCAAGGACCAAAGGCATTTCCTCTGCCACAGGAACGGTTGCCTCACGGCAAGGGCTTGGCGTCGCATCGGGGTCGGTTGTCCCTCGGCAGGCTCGACGTCGACGGCAACATCTTCGCTGGTGGCTCTAGGGAGCTCGGTGGGGAAGTACTTGCCGGTGTCAGACTTCCTTTGCTTGTGCTGCTCTGTTGATGGTTCAACGGATGGTTGAGTTTACCGAAGCACAAAGTAACTGGTTCCACAGGTAGCTTGAGGGCATCGCGCTTTGACAGGTAGTCGGCGATGTCATTCTCCACCAGGGGGACATGCTCTGCCTATATACCATCAAAGCGCTCCTCCAGTTTCCTCACTTCACCCACGTAAGCTTCCATCAACGGGCTTTGATAATGCTTGTTGATTTGCCTGACGACAAGCTGTGAATCACCCCTGACGATGAGCTTCTTGACCCCGAGGTCTGCCGCGATCCTAAGACCGGCAAGCAATCCCTTGTATTTAGCGGTGTTGTTTGTGGACATCTCCCTAGGGAAGTGCATTTGGATCACATACTTGAGGTGCTCTCCGGTGGGTGTGACGAGCAGCACACACGCACCGGCGCCTTGTAGCAAAAAAGCCCCATCAAAGTACATAATCCAGTTGTGACTTGTTTCCTTGCCGGGGAGAGTGGTCTCCTAGATCTCCTTGTCGGGCGTCGAGGTCCATTCAGCAATGAACTCCGCCAAGACTCTGCTCTCAATCGTTGAGGTGCTTTCGAACTTCAAACCAAAACTCGACTGCTGCAAGGCCCATTCCACAATCCTCCCCGTTGCATCTGGGTTATGAAGTATCGGTTGCAACGGGAGGCGGGTGACAAAGGTGATCTCGTGTGCTTGGAAGTAATGACACAGCTTCCTAGAGGCCATAAGGAGGCCGAATAGCAATTTCTGCACATCGGAATACCTCGACCTAGCACCTTGCAAAAGGGAGCTAATGAAGTACACCGGGTGCTGCACCATCTTCTTCCTCTGTACCACCTCACCCGGTTGTGTGGGTCCTGTCGCACTTGTGTCAGATCTTGCCAGGGGCCCAGCCTTGCCGGGACCAGGCCCTGCCGGGGAGAGCTCTAGCTCGCCATCTATCAATTCTACCGTTGCCGCTGCCTCTTCATCGTCCTCCCTCTGCGCCACCAGTGTAGCGCTAACCACTTGATTTGTTGCCGGTAGATACAACAGCAACGGGTCTTGTGGTTTGGGCGCAACCAGCACTGGGGTGGAGGAGAGGTATTTCTTCAAATACTACAGCGCTGCCTCGGCCTCCGGGGTCCACTCCATTGGGCCCACCTTCTTAAAGATCTTGAAAAAGGGAAGGGCACACTCAGCAAACTTGGAAATGAACCTGCTCATGGCGGCGGCGCAGCTAGTGAGCCGGCGCACAACTTTGATCCGCTTAGGTGCCTCAATCTGTTCGATGGCCTTGATCTTGTCCGGATTCGCCTCAATCCCAAGCTGCAACACAAAGAACCCGAGAAGCTTGCCGGATGGGACACCGAAGACACACTTCTTAGGTTTCAGCTTGAGGTTGATCTTGTGCAGGTTTGCAAACGTTTCCTCCAGATCTTGCACAAGTGTTGCCTTGTCCTTGGTTTTGACCACTATGTCATCCATATAAGCTTCCATATTTCTATGTAGCTGAGGCTCAAAACCAATTTGGACTGCTCTTGCAAAAGTCGAGCCAGCACTCTTCAACCCGAAGGGCATCCGTAAAAAGCAATATGTACCACATGGGGTGATCAATGCTGTCTTTTCTTCATCTTCTTTCGTCAGGAAGATCTAATGGTACCCTGAGTAGGCATCGAGGAATGATAGCAGGTCACACCTGGTCGTGGAGTTAACAATCTGTTCGATGCACGACAACAGCAAAGGATCTTTTGGACAAGCTTTATTGATATCTGTGTAATCAATACACAGCCTCCACTTCCTGTTTGCCTTGTGCACCACTACCGGATTGGCCAGCCACATCGGAAGGAGCACCCCTCTTACCAAGCCTACCACCTCTAGTTTCCTGATCTCTTCTGTTATGAACTCCTTCCTCTCCAGAGCTTGCTTCCTGACCTTCTGCTTGACAGGCCGCGCATGAGGATAGACAGCAAGATGGTGCTCAATCATTTCCCTGGGAACGCCGGGGATGTCGGATGCTTGCCATGCAAACACATCGACATTCTCCCGCAGGAAAGTGACGAGCTTGCCTTCCTATTTGCTATCGAGAGTGGAGCATATGGTAAAACCTCCTCCCGTGTCGTCCTCCTTGACGGACACCTTCTTGGTCTCTGGTGGTGTAGCTCTGGATCTCTTGCTCTTGCCGGTGGAGCTCTCTGGCACGTCCTCAACAGGAGCACAACACCCCGAAGAGGTGCGCTTGCCGGAGTGGGTGCGAGGGGTCTCGCCGGTCTTCTTCCCTCCCGGGGCTTCAACGGCAGGAGCAAGTGCCTTGGCGGCAGCTGTTGAACTGCCTCCCAGTAGAGTTGGTTAGTGCAAATCAGCGCATCTTTCTTGTCGGAGGGGACGGTGATGATGTTCATCCGCCTGGGAATCTTCAGCATGTTGTAGGCGTAATGAGAAGCCGCCATGAACTTGGCCAATGCTGGGGGCCAAGGATCCCGTTGTAGGGCTAGGGGATCTCGGCCACATCGAATACAATCCTCTCTGTCCTGTAGTTCAACTCGCCTCCAAACGTCAACTAGGCGAGATCAAGTTCAGACCGGCCCCGCCGTCAACTAGCATTTTGTCACCTTGAGGTTGCGGATTGTTGGTGAAACCAGCAATGGCAAATACCTGACCGCGGTAGTGTGGTTAGGGTGGTCCTCGGTGTCGAAGATGATAGGCGTGCTGGACCACTTCAGTGGCTTCCATGCATCAAGTGATGGCTCCACCGCTGTGATCTCACAGACCCACTACTTGAGCTGGCAGTGAGATGTGTGCAGGGAGGCGCCACCATCGAAGCACATGGCCTCTGTAGCCTTCTGAAACTCATGGTCGCCGGACTCGTCGTCCTCGTCATGATCATTGTCTTCATGCATCTTGTAGCGGCCCCAGGCGGGCCTCTCCTGCTGGTTATCTTTGCCGCGGCGGCCTCCTAGGCCGCTACGCTTCTTGTCGGACCCTTCAGCACCTTCTTGACCCTTCTCCTTGTCCCGCCTCTCATATTCAGCTTTCTGCTTCTCAGCGAGCAGCTCAACCTGTCGGCAGTTCTGGAGGTCATGGCCTTTGGTGCGGTGGATCTTGCAATACTGCTTGTCGGAAGCCGCCAAGGCCCGGCAAGCGGCGCACCCGGCAACTTCCTAGCCGGGGTCGCTCGCCTTGGCCTTCTTGGCGGTACCGGTGTCGTCGGACCCCCCCCCCCCCCGACAGCAAGTACAGTCTTGCCCTTGCGCTTCCTGTTACGGCATCGGCTCTTCTTCGTCGGGGCAGCGGTGTCATCGTTCGTGGAGTCGGTTTCCGTGCCGGCGTCCTAGCCGGGGTACTTCCACCCCTCTTTCGCCCGAGCGCACCTATCAGCCAGAACATAAAGTTCGGCCACATCCCTAACCTTGTTCATCACCAGCTCCTCACGCATCTTGCGTTTACGCACATTCTGATGGAATGCGCTGATCACGACGGCAGGATGAACATCTAGGATATTATACTGCACTTGGCTGAACCTTTGGATGTACTTGCGTAGGTTTTCTCCTTCCTTCTGGGGGATGATGTGCAAATTGCTCGCTTGGCCATTAGCTTGATGGCCTCTAGTAAAGGCGCGAACAAACTCATGACACAGATCCGACCAAGAAGAAATGGAATCCACCAGCAAGTGCATCAACCATGACATAACATTGGGCTTGAGCGCCAATGGGAAGTAATTGGCAAGCACCTTATCGTCGCAGGCTCCAGCAGCATGCATCGCGGTGGTGTAGATGCTGAGGAACTCTGACGGGTGAGTCTTGCCATTGTACTTCTTGCCAACGTCAGGCTTGAACATGCGGTGGGAGGGCCAGTGGAACTGCCGCAGCTCACGGGTGAACGCCGGACAACCCACCTCGTAGGGTAGGCCACCATAGCCTCCCAGTGCTGGGTGGTCCATAGTGGGCCCTACCCGCCCATCTGACTGGTAGCGTGCATCACGCTGTCGCTCGATGGTGGTTCGAGCGTCTTCAAGAGCTCGCTCCCAAAGAACTTGATGCTGGTTGCGGTGGGTCCACGGATCAAACGACGATATGGAGAAATCATCACGAGCATCATTGCGACGGATCGACACCCGCGGTGGTGGCATGGGGGAGGAGAATGCACCGTGGCTGCATCGCCCCCGGTCCTTCCACTGCTGGCATGCGGTGGCTCGACGGAGTGATGGTCTACAGGCCACGCCGGTCACGGCTCATCTTTGTTGGCGATGCTGATGAGGCTCTAGACAGTGGCTCTCCACTCGTCGAGCCTCTCCGCAGCAGGAGGAAAGTCAAGGAGCAGCTGCGCGCGCGCCAAAACTTCTGCTGGTGTGGGCGATGGCGAAAGCTGCGTGGACCGTGACGCGCTTCGACTTCTAACTATGTTAGAAGGTGCTCTATCACGGCCCTGCGGGTGTCCGCCATTTTCACCAGCACCTCGGCGTGCATGGTCGCCTTCATCGTCCCGTGAAGGATGCGCGGGACTCTTCCTAGGGCGGCGCCCGGGGTCACTAGCAGGGTGGCGCTGCTCATCGCGCACAACCTAGGAAGAACGCGCCGTGGGCGCTGGTGTTGGTGTCTTGGAGGCCACCGCGCCGCCGTCGGGTGGCATAACGACAACCCTGGAGGGCCCCATGCCGCCTACAGGGGGCCCAACTCCGTCTCTGGAGTTGGCGGTGTGCGTCCCGTCGCCTGGCACACGAACGACGCTGCTCGCCATGTCCGGACTACCAGGGTGATGTGGGTGTTCGCGGGTCGGGCCACGGGTTCTTTCTGCGACTGGCCCGCTACTGGCCCGCACCGGTACAGGCAGTCCAGTTCCGGATGAACCGATCGCCGTGGTCGTCTTCCTCTTGGGAGCTATGGCGACAAATAGTTGTTCGACCAGCTGCTAAACCAGATTCTCACGAGCGTGCCCCCTACCTAGCGTGCCAAATATGTCAGTGGAAACGACACCTATGGGATCACAAGAATCCCTACTATGGTTGCAGGGTGCAGGGTCCTGAGAAGAGCGGGATCAGCAGTCAGCACAAGCACTGGAGTCGTTTACCCAGGTCCGGGCTGCAAGGATGCGTAACACAGGAGGTGTTCTTGGAGTTCTGTTTGTATATCAGTGTTCTTGGAGTTCTTGAGCTAGCTACAATGAGCGTAACTTGTCCAAGGGTCCGAATCCTTCTCATGGATGCCTCGAGTCTCCTTTTATAGGCAAGGGGATCGCCAAAATGGCACACATGAGGTGGCATCAGTGTAGGGTGGCTAAGCTTATCGCTTAGCCATTACGGGACGAGACGCATTAAATGTGCCTCTAATGTGTCCCCTTGCTTTACCGCCGCTTCGCCCTGCTTCGACACACGCCCGGGCCAGCGAGGCGGTCAGCGCCATGTAGGCTGGCAGGCTGCTGAGGTGGAGCGGTGGTAGGGCCTTCACGAAGATTTGCATGCCACCACGCAGGCATGCAATGAGTTGGCTTGGAAGCCTCACGTCGACACGCAGGTGCCTGCCTAGCTGGTGGGCTGGCAGCTGCATGGGAGCGGCGGTGCAAACCTGGCGGGCATGGGGCTGGCTATGGCCTAGTGGATGTCCTCGGCAAGGGCCTTGCCGGGGCCCCGGCAAGGGTCTTGTCGTGGTGTCGTGGTCGTCCCCAGCAAGGATCTTTCCGGAGGTCTTGTGGGTTTCCTCGGCGAGGATCTCGCCGAGGTTTGTCGTCTTCTAATCCTCATTTGATTTGGATTGCTCCTTGTCTTCACAAAGATCTGCAGGCCATCATGGAGGGTCCTCCCGAGCCCTGGTCCCAACGTGGTTGGTGGTGTTGGAAAACCTGGGGCTCAAGGGTGGTGCGCTCCCCTGGCGTTGGGCAAGCTGCCCCGGGAAGGTCCTTGCCGGGGCCGTGTAGGCCGCCCCGGCAAGGATCTTGCCGGGGGTACCCACCTCGCCCTCTTGCTCTTCTTTCGTCTGTCTTGGCGTTGCTTTTACCGCCTTGTGGCATTTATTCCCTGCCCCTGCCCCGCTTAAGTCTGGCCGCAGGCGTGGCTCTGACTGCCCGTGCACAAGTAAAGGGGTACAAAGTAGTGCCCTTACTTCTGTACACCGACAGGAGCCCCTGAGTCTGGGCCACACATAAGCGCAACACGTTGTTGGGCCAGGCCCAAAACGGTCCGCGGGCAGGCGGGGTTGATTTTATTGAGGTGATTTTTCCGCCCGTTGTGCTTCCCCACGATCTGCGTTGAACGCGTGATGTGGGGATCATGCGCGGGGGCGTGATTGAAGCATGCTTGCGTCATCTTGCGGTGAACAGTAAAGAGGCGACTTTCATGTCCCTTCGAGGACGCAGGGCTGCTACTCATTTACTCTCCATGCCTAGGAACCATCGTTCCATGCGCCCCATTACGCCCGCCCCTTGCGCTACGTACGCTGCATGCACGGTGCAGGGCGGGTGACAGGCACGCAGAATATGGGAAGACGTGCGCGCGTGGGTCGATACCCACACGCCTTCGATTGGGCGGGGAGGGCGGTCGATGGCCTCGCCCGCTGTCACCTTAATGAGCCAAATTGGCTGAGAGGGGCGGCCTAGCCCTGACCCTGCCCCTTTATAAGGAGGAGAGTGGGAGGGACGGCACCCCTAAGTCCTTCGCCACCCGCCTCTACCCATCCTTGCTTCTTCCTCCCTTCTTCCATGGCGAGAGGGCGCGTGATACTTCGACAGTGGCGGCGAGGGTCTCTGCTCGACAATGCGCTGCTCCTCTCCAAGAGCCCGTGGCAGCGGAACCGTCCACGAGGGGAGGGGGAGGGGGCGAGGCCTAGGCCGCCGTGGCGCTCGGGGAAGAGGAGGACGGGGTGACCCATCACCCTCGCCTCCCCCAGCGGTCCTTCCTCCAATGGAGGGCCACATCGGGGACCTGCCCCGCAAGTTCTTCCCGAGCCCTGGTCCCAACGTGGTTGGTGGTGTTGGAAAACCTGGGGCTCAAGGGTGGTGCGCTCCGCTGGCGGTGGGCAAGCTGCCCCGGCAAGGTCCTTGCTGGGGCCGTGGAGGCCGCCTCGGCAAGGATCTTGCCGGGGGAACCCACCTCGCCCTCTTGCTCTTCTTGCCTCTGTCTTGGCGTTGCTTTTACCGCCTTGTGGCGTTGATTCCCTGCCCCTGCCCCACTTAAGTATGGCCGTAGGCGTGGCTCTGACTGCCCATGCACAGGTAAAGGGGTACAAAGTAGTTCCCTTACTTCGGTACACCGACAAGCATCTACACGCGTATGAGTATACAGAGGTCTGAATCCTTTCTAAGGTTGCCACGACCCTCCTTTTATAGGTCAAGGGGTTACCACAATGGCAACAGAGTCATTATCAAGTGATTAGATAGCCACAGTGCTATCATACCTAACTCTGCAGGCAGGACAAGGTGCATTAAATGCACCACTTAGTGTCACATCATGGGTGTAGCCCGGCAAGCCCTGTCGTGCCATGCAGCCACCTCCTCGCCTGTCTGCATGACACATCTCCTGGACGGGTGTCATTTGGGGGTGTTCTTCCTCAGAATGGCTGCCACGTGCCAAATAACAGCCACTTAATAACTCGGGGGCTCAACACGGCACTGATAAGTGCTTGTGTTTATTTGAGATGGAGCAGTGGAGCCTGGGTGGGGTAATCTGCCCTCGGCACCCCTGGCAAGCTTTCCAGGGGAGTCTTGAGGCTTGTCCTTGAGGCAACCTCGACCCCGCCAGGCTCGTCTGCCCGACAAGGGAGGTTCTTCCTTAACGATATATTGCTCTTTTGGTTGGTCTTGCGTGTTACGACCTCAATTCAATCATGCACTAATCATACACGCAAATGTGCACGATCAAGATCAAGGACTCGTGAGAAGATATCACAACACAACTCTAGAAACAAATTCAAATAATGCAAGCTTTATATTACAAGCCAGGGGCCTCGAGGGCTCGAATTCATATGCTCGATTACACAAGAGTCAGTGGACGCAACAATATCTGAGTACAAACATAAGTTAGACAAGTTTGCCTTAAGAAGGCTAGCACAAAAACATCTACGATCGACAAGGCAAGGCCTCCTGCCTGGGAGCCTCCTAACTGCTCCTGGTCGTCAGCGGTCGCCACGTAGTAGTAGGCACCGGCGGTGGCATCTCGCTCCTGGGCTCCGACATCTGGTTGCATCAACCGGTGATGGATTCATGTACCTAGGGTAGGGTCATAGGCCTGACCTAAATGTCCTACCCAGGGACATCCTTAGAAGAGATCACCTTCCAGTCGACCAACGAGGAACCCACTCGACTGACCAGAAGGACTCGACCATGGAGATGCACTCGACCATGAAGATACACTCGACCACCAGAAGGTCAGAGGGCACTCTGCACTGCAACGGCCTGTAATTGAATAGACTTAATGATAGTTAAGGCACTTTATGTGGGGCGTTACCAGTAACGCCCCAGACTTAATATGCTCTAAACCCTCCGTTACATGGGCTGGCAGGGGTCCTGGCGTACTCTATATAAGCCACCCCCCTCCACAGGTAGAAGGGTTCGCACTCTTGTAACACCTATACACATAATCCACTCGACCGCCTCAGGGCTCCGAGACGTAGGGCTTTTACTTCCTCCGAGAAGGGCCTGAACTCGTACATCGCTTGTGTTTACAACCTCTCCATAGCTAGGACCTTGCCTCTCCATACCTACCCCCCACTCTACTGTCAGACTTAGAACCACGACAGTTGGCGCCCACTATGGGGCAGGTGTTTTAGCGATTTTGTGGAGAAGTTGCAGTATTTCCGAGTACTTTCATCATGATGACTGCTGGAGTTTTGGTCGAGGGGCACGGGATCGGTCTTGGCGCTCTCACCTTTGTCGCCGACGACTCCGCGTGGCTCCAGGAGGCTCCACTCGACGTTGATGCACTCCCCGTCCGCGGTGCGACGCATTTTCGCGCATGTGTCCGCGGCGTTCTGCTGCGGCAACCGTCGGCCCCCTATCGGTCTGCTCCTTTATCGGTCGCCCGTCCGGTCTCCCACCACCGCAAGCGCTCTGGTCGGTCGAGGCTTCAGCGGTGGGTGAAGCACGCGGTGGCTCGCCAGGCGGCCATCGCACAAGTTGCGGCAATCGAGCCCGACGAATCTCTCTACGGCCTGTTCGATCTGTCGACTGGCTCCGTAGAGACTGCATCCGAATGCGATAGCAGTGATCCAGCGGCGAAAATTCTCATGGTCGACGGACCCCGCAGTCCTCCCGGCTTCGCCCATGGTGGCGGAGCGGGCGGTGGAGGTGGCCCCGCTCAGGACCACGAGGAGTACCAGCCCGAGACACTCGACTCTCTGCAGAGAGAAGAGCTTCGCCGCAGGAACATGGATGCCCTGCATACTCCCATTGTGGGAGAAACCCCCGAGGCTCGCGCCTTGGAGGAGGCACGTTTGGCCAATGTGGCTGAACGCGCTCGTCTGGAGAACCTTCAGCGAGCACTCGACGAGCGCGCGCGGCAACGAGTCCCTCAGGTATACCGCACGCCAATTCAGAATTTAGCAGCTGCAACCCGTATAGCAGAGTCCATCCAGCCTTCACAGTCGGAAGCTGGGAGAGGCTTGATGCAGATCAGAGATTTGCTCCGAGTAGCAGGGGACCAGAACTCAGCCGTGTCGCAGTCGCGCAATAGAATTCACAGTCGATCCGTCGCTGCGAATACGGTTCAGTCGGCTCACAGTCCCAGATTGCCTCCGCGGCGGGAAGGGCGCGACAACCAGCGTGATCAGTATGGAGACCGACACGACCGAGATGACAGGCGTCGAGTGCCCATTTCCCCTCCGAGGGAAGGGTCTTACGCTCCTCGGCGACAGGATGACAGGCGTCAGTTCAGTGCGGGGCGAAGAGTTCCAGTCGACCCCAGGGGACCAGGCTTCGACGCGCGATCCATTATCGTGCAAAGCTTGGTCGACCGGAACAGAGCCCATCGAGGTGGACCCGAGAGAGATGCACCCACGAGCAGTCAAGTGCATGTTTCTGGTCCAGAGTGTTTTAGCAGGGCTATCAGAGCCACAGTGATTCCCCCCAATTTCAGGTTCGCGACAGGAGTCAGCAAGTTCACTGGGGAGTCCAAGCCTGAAACTTGGCTTGAGGACTACCGAGTGGCTATTCAGATTGGCGGTGGGAATGACGAGGTGGCCATGAAGCATTTGCCCCTCATGCTGGAAGGTTCAGCCAGAGCGTGGTTGAATCAATTACCTCCTAACAGTATTTACACTTGGGAAGATTTGTTCTGAGTGTTCGTCAGAACTTTTGAAGGAACCTGCAAGCGACCAGCTGGTTTGACAGAGCTGCAAGTTTGTGTGCAGAAGACCAATGAGACTCTCAGAGAGTACATTCAGAGGTGGATCACTCTGCACCATACTGTGGAAAATGTGTCTGATCATCAAGCAGTTTGTGCTTTCAAAGATGGCATCAAGAACAGGGAATTGAGTCTGAAGTTTGGTCGAACCGGGGACATGACCCTGAGTCGAATGATGGAGATTGCTACCAAGTACGCTAATGGCGAGGAAGAGGACCGACTCCGAAGCGGCAAGTATAAGCCAAGTCAGTCGGAGAAGGGAAATTCCAGTCGGAAACAGAAGCGGAAAGCCGAGCCAGCAGCTCCTGGAGAGGCCCTGGCCGTGGCTCAGGGAAAGTTCAAAGGGAAGCCAAAAGGATCCTGTAATCCTAAGAAAGTAAAGGATAAAGAAGGAAACGACGTGATGGATATGCCATGCCACATCCACACGAAGAAAGATGAAGAGGGCAACATCATTTACCCAAAGCATACCACTCAACAGTGTCGACTCCTGATCCAGCAGTTTCAGGGTAAACAGTCTAAGGACAAGGAGAAGGAGTCAGGCAAGGCCGAAGACAAAGAAGACAGTGAGGAAGAATATCTGCATATCAACTCCACTTTGGTGATCTTCGCGGATGTAGAAAGCAAGAGTCGACTGAAAGTCATTAACCGTGAGGTGAGTATGGTTGCCCCAGCAAAACCAAGTTATTTGAGATGGTCCCAAACACCCATCACATTCGACCAATCTGATCACCCGACTCATATTGCCACCCCTGGGAGGCAAGCTTTGGTGGTCGATCCAGTTGTCGAAGGCACTCGACTGACGAAAGTGCTGATGGACGGTGGCAGTGGGCTGAACTTGTTGTATGCTGACACACTGAAGGGAATGGGCATCCCGATGTCCCGACTGAGCACCAGCAACATGAGTTTCCACGGAGTCATACCAGGGAAGAAAGCCAACTCACTCGGCCAAATAGCCCTGGACGTGGTTTTTGGTGACTCAAAACATTTTCGCAAGGAAAAGTTGACCTTTGAGGTTGTGGATTTTCAGAGCGCGTACCACGCCATTTTGGGGAGGCCCGCCTACGCACGGTTCATGGCTCGACCAGGTTACGTGTACCTCAAACTGAAAATGCCAGGTCCCAAAGGGGTGATCACTGTCACTGGCGATCGGAAAAAGGCAGAAGAGTGCTTTCAGAAGGGCTCGAAGATTGCCGATTCCCAGGTGACAGCGGTCGAGTTCGAAGAATACAAGCAAAACGCAGATCCAAGTGATTTGTTGCGATCCAAGAAACCAGCCACAGAATCTGCATTTCAGTCGTCTGGTGAGACAAAGCCTATTCACATTCACCCGACCGACCCCAATGCAGCCCCGACCCACATCTCCACGACACTCGACCCAAAATAGGAAGAAGCGCTCATCCAGTTCCTCCGTGAGAACTGGGACATTTTTGCATGGAAGCCAGCTGACATGCCAGGTGTTCCCAGGGGACTGGTTGAGCATCACCTCAGAGTCGACAAATCAGCAAAACCAGTCAAAGAGCATCTTCGGCGGTCCGCCGTCCAGAAGAGAAAAGCTATTGGTGAGGAAGTGGCTCGACTGTTGGCGGCAGGATTTATCCGAGAGATATACCACTCCGAGTGGCTCGCTAATGTCGTCATGATTCCCAAGAAGGACAAATCACTCCGCATGTGCATTGACTTCAAGCACATCAATCGGGCCTGCCCGAAAGATCATTTTCCTCTCCCTCGCATAGATCAAATTGTTGACTCGACCGCGGGATGTGAGAGATTGTCTTTTCTAGACGCATATTCCGGGTATCATCAGATCCATCTGTATGGACCCGACGAAGTAAAAACAGCTTTCATCACTCCATTCGGGTGCTTCTGCTATATCACCATGCCATTCGGCCTCAAGAATGCCGGAGCCACATTTATGCGTATGATTCAGAAGTGTCTTCTCACTCAAATCAGTCGGAATGTGGAAGCGTATATGGATGATATCGTTGTTAAGTCGCGAAAAGGTTCCGACCTGTTTGCTGACCTCGCCGAAACATTTGCCAACCTCAGAAGGTACGATATCAAGCTCAATCCATCAAAGTGCACATTCGGAGTTCCTGGTGGAAAGTTACTCGGTTTTCTCGTTTCCGAGCGAGGGATCGACGCTAATCCAGAGAAGATCAGCACTATTCTCCGAATGAAACGCCCTGTGCGAGTGCACAATGTCCAGAAGCTTACTGGATGCTTGGCCGCATTAAGTCGATTCATCTCACGACTCGGTGAAAAGGCATTGCCTCTTTACCGACTGATGAAGAAGGCAGACAAGTTCGAGTGGACTCCAGAAGCTGATGCAGCGTTTGCCAAGCTAAAAGCTCTGCTCTCCACCCAGCCGGTGCTTGCTGCTCCAATCAGCAAAGAGCCTTTGTTGCTTTATATTGCAGCCACAGGACAAGTCGTCAGTACAGTACTTACGGTCGAGCGGGAAGAAGAAGGAAAAGCCTTCAAAGTTCAGCTCCCGGTGTATTATTTGTCTGAAGTCTTGACTCCATCCAAGCAGAGATATCCTCATTATCAGAAGCTTGTGTATGGAATATACATGACCACGAAGAAGGTTGCTCATTATTTCTCTGATCATTCTATCACAGTCGTCAGCGACGCCCCACTATCAGAGATTCTGCACAACAGAGATGCAACTGGTCGAGTGGCGAAATGGGTGATTGAACTTCTTCCCCTTGATATCAAGTTTGAGGCAAAGAAAGCCATTAAGTCCCAGGCAATAGCAGATTTCCTCGCCGAGTGGATTGAACAACAACAGCCGACTGAAGTTCACTCGGAGCATTGGACCATGTTCTTCGATGGCTCTAAGATGCTGAATGGTTCTGGTGCTGGGGTTGTTCTGGTTTCCCCCAGAGGAGATAAGCTTAGATATGTGCTCCAGATTCACTTTGATTCCTCCAACAATGAGGCAGAGTATGAGGCCCTTTTATATGGATTGCGCATGGCCATCTCACTCGGCGTCCGTCGCCTGATGGTTTATGGCGATTCAGATTTAGTGGTCAACCAGGTGATGAAGGAGTGGGACGTGAGAAGCCCAGCTATGACTGGATACTGCAATGCAGTGAGGAAGCTGGAAAAGAAGTTCGAGGGGTTGGAGCTCCATCACATCCCCCGACTGAAAAATCAAGCAGCAGATGATCTGGCAAAGATAGGTTCCAAAAGAGAAGCCATTCCGAGTGGTGTGTTTTTGGAGCATATACACACTCCGTCAGTTAAAGAAGATCCCTTCACAGAGGAAGCTCCACAACCCAAGAGTGCCACAGATCCGACTGAGGTTGAGGTCCCAGCAGTGGTCGATTTGGTCTTGGAGGTTTTAGTGGTCACTCCCAACTGGACAATTCCCTATATCGCATATATCCTGAGAAAAGAGCTCCCAGAGGATGAGGAAGAGGCTCGGCAGATCGTCCGTCGATCCAAAGCCTTTACCGTTATCAAAGGACAGCTGTATAGAGAAAGCCCGACTGGGGTGGGTCAAAAATGCATAACGCCAGAGGAAGGTCGAATCATTCTTAATGATATCCACTCGGGGACCTGTGGTCACCATGCGTCCTCTCGGACCATTGTAGCCAAAGCATACCGAGCTGGATTTTACTGGCCAAGGGCGAATGAGATGGCAAAGGAAATAGTGGACAAGTGCGAAGGATGTCAGTTCTACTCCAATATGTCACACAAGCCCGCATTAGCTCTGAAGACCATTCCACTCGTCTAGCCGTTCGCAGTATGGGGGTTGGACATGGTCGGTCCCTTTAGAACAGGTCGAAGTGGCTTCACGCACGTACTGGTCGCAGTCGACAAGTTCACAAAGTGGATCGAGGCTAAACAAATCAAGAATCTTGACGCCGGTACTGCAGTTACCTTCATCAGGGAGCTGACATTCAGATATGGAGTCCCGCACAGCATCATTACGGATAATGGGTCGAACTTTGACTCGGAAGAATTCAAGGATTTCTGCAACGCTCAAGGCACACGAGTCGACTACGCTTCAGTCGCTCACCCCCAGTCGAATGGACAAGCGGAGCGAGCCAATGGCTTAATCCTCAAGGGTTTAAAACCCCGACTGATGCGTGATCTCAAGCACGCGGCTGGAGCATGGGTCGACGAACTTCCTTCGGTGCTTTGGGGTTTGCGGACCACACCCAATCGGTCGACTGGAAGAACTCCATTCTTTTTGGTCTATGGAGCTGAAGCAGTCTTGCCAAGTGATCTTCTTCACAATGCTCCTCGAGTTGAACTCTACAACGAAGCAGAAGCTGAGCAAGCGCGTCAGGACGCAGTCGATCTTCTAGAGGAAGAAAGGGAGATGGCTCTGATCCGATCGACCATCTATCAACAAGACTTGCGTCGCTTTCACGCCAGGAATGTGAGGGGTCGAGCCTTCCAAGAAGGAGATCTAGTTCTCCGAGTGGATCAGCAGAAACAGCATAAGCTCGCTCCTTCTTGGGAAGGACCCTTCATCGTCACCAAAGTTCTCCACAACGGGGCATACCGTCTCTACAACGTCGAACACAACATCGAAGAGCCCCGAGCTTGGAATGCGGATCTGCTCCGCCCATTTTACACTTAAAAGTTTTCCACTCGGATGAGTTGTAATAAAATACTTCTATAGTTCATGGATTTCGAAATAAAAGTGCCATAATTCCTTCATAATTTTTGTCACTTTTTCCCCCAGTGGGTGGCTTAGTCGCGAATCCGTTTCGCCTAAGTTTGTACAAATCCTACCGAGTGGTAAGCCAGACTTCCACTCGGAGGCTTAGCCGCGAATCCGTTTCGCCTAAGTTATAAAAATCCTACCGAGTGGTAAGCCAGACTTCCACTCGGAGGCTTAGCCGCGAATCCGTTTCGCCTAAGTTATAAAAGTCCTACCGAGTGGTAAGCCGGACTTCCACTCGGAGGCTTAGCCGCGAATCCGTTTCGCCTAAGTTATAAAAATCCTACCGAGTGGTAAGCCAGACTTCCACTCGGAGGCTTAGCCGCGAATCCGTTTCGCCTAAGTTATAAAAGTCCTACCGAGTGGTAAGCCAGACTTCCACTCAGAGGCTTAGCCGCGAATCCGTTTCGCCTAAGCTATAAAAAATCCTACCGAGTGGTAAGCAAGACTTCCACTCGGGGGCTTAGCTGCAGCCCAGTGCTCGCCTAAGTTATAAAAATCCTACCGAGTGGTAAGCAAGACTTCCACTCGGAGGCTTAGCCGCGAATCCGTTTCGCCTAAGTTATAAAAGTCCTACCGAGTGGTAAGCCAGACTTCCACTCGGAGGCTTAGCCGCGAATCCGTTTCGCCTAAGTTATAAATAATCCTACCGACTGGTAAGCAAGACTTCCACTCGGGGGCTTAGCTGCAGCCCAGTGCTCGCCTAAGTTATAAAAATCCTACCGAGTGGTAAGCAAGACTTCCACTCGGGGGCTTAGCTGCAGCCCAGTGCTCGCCTAAGTTATAAAAATCCTACCAAGTGGTAAGCCAAGACTTCCACTCGGGGGCTTAGCTGCAGTCCAAGTACTCGCCTAAGTTATAAAAAATCCTACCAAGTGAAGAGCAAACCTCTCACTCGGGGGCTTAGCTGCAGCCTAGCGCTCGCCTAAGTTATAAAAAATCCTACCGAGTGGTAAGCCAGACTTCCACTCGGGGGCTTAGCCGCGAATCCGTTTCGCCTAAGTTATAAAAAATCCTACCGAGTTGTAAGCCAGACTTCCACTCGGGGGCTTAGCTGCAGCCAGTGCTCGCCTAAGTTATAAAAATCCTACCGAGTGGTAAGCCAGACTTCCACTCGAGGGCTTAGCTGCAGCCCAGCGCTCGCCTAAGTTATAAAAAAATGCTACCGAGTGAAGAGCAAACCTCTCACTCGGGGGCTTAGCTGCAGCCCAGCGCTCGCCTAAGTTATAAAAAATCCTACCGAGTGAAGAGCAAACCTCTCACTCGGAGGCTCAGCTGCAGCCCAGCGCTCGCCTAAGTTATACAAAATCCTACCGAGTGAAGAGCAAACCTCTCACTCGGGGGCTTAGCTGCAGCCCAGCGCTCGCCTAAGTTATAAAAAATCCTACCGAGTGAAGAGCAAACCTCTCACTCGGGGGCTTAGCTGCAGCCCAGCGCTCGCCTAAGTTATAAAAATCCTACCGAGTGAAGAGCAAACCTCTCACTCGGAGGCTTAGCTGCAGCCCAGCGCTCGCCTAAGGTATAAAAATCCTACCGAGTGAAGAGCAAACCTCTCACTCGGAGGCTTAGCTGCAGCCCAGTGCTCGCCTAAGGAATAAGTCGACTGCAGTGGACATCTTGCTGTGAACCTGCAAAGGACAATTCGAACCAGGAGCAATCATATCCAAACATCAAATCCAAGTTTAGGTCGATACCTAAAGGAACCGAGAGTGCTCAGGCACTAAACCTGTTAAGGTTTACCGATTACAATTCCACTCGGCATACCGAGGCAAATTTAAAGTGTCGGGCTTAAAGAAAGTTTTTTACCCCTCCTGTGGAGGGCTAGAAGGAGCAACAAACTCGTCGAGGTCGATCCCGTCTGCGATCCGGGTAGCAGCAGCGATGAAAGTTTCCATGAAGGACCTAAAGTCGTGTTTCTTGGTGTTGGCCACTCGGAGAGCCGCCAGCTTCTCTTCTCGCGCGTCCTTGCAGTGGACTCGGGCCAGACACAGGGCAACATCTGCACCGCACCGAGCCGAGGACTTCTTCCACTCTTGCACACGGTCGGGGACCACGTTTAGTCGAGCCATCAATGACTCAAGGTCATTCTGAAGTGTTACCCCGGGCCAAAGCGTCGAGTCGATGCGAGAAGTGGCGGCCTTCAGCCTTGCAAGATAGTCCACAACAGCTGCAACGCGGGACTCCAGTCGGAAGACATTCATAGCAACTTCATCATTCACCGGAGAATTGACAGGGTCAAGGTTCGGCTCCAACTGGCTAGTCTCTTCTTCAAAGTTCCGACAGAATTCTACAAGGACAAAACGCCGAATCAAGACGATGGTCGAATGGAAGCATCACAATTGAAAATGTTGGTCGAGTGAAAAAGATTACCTTCGAGCATAAGGAACAATTTCTTGGCAAGACCACCCAGGAAGCCTTCCAGGTCATTCTTCTTCCCAGTTAATTGGTTGATCTTCTCGGTCAGGGTAGTCTTGTCAGCTTTCAGTCGGTCAACATCCTTGGAGGCAATCGCCAGAGCAGCTCTCAGATTGGTATTTTCCTGTTCAAGCTTGGTGACTGAAGCTAACTTCTCGTCAGCAAGCTTGGTCTTCTCAGCTAGCTCAAGGTCCTTCTTCTTCTGGGCCTCCCACACCTTGCCTGCAAGTTACAGCAAAGTCAGATTTTGAAACAAATGGAAGGAAAAAGGAGTCGTCGAGGTCTCACCGAACATACCTTTGGTCTCCTCCTTCGCCTTCGTCAGATTCTCCTGCACCAGCTTCAGATCCAGCTCGAGCTGAATGTGCTTCTGCTCTAGTTCCGTATAGCGAGCCGCAAGGTCACAAGATTTCTACGAAGAACCAATCGACAAAATATCAAAGATGATTCACTTCCGAGTGGATAGGGAAAAATCATACGTTTTTAAGACTACAGTCGAATGCAAGCATTCAACCGTAGTCTCGGGGACTACACCCAGTGGGTGCACTCAGCGTGCCCCCACTAGTTCTGTTCAAAACAGAGTCGACCAGTCGAACAAAAAAAAAATACGTGCTCTTCAGACTGTAGTCGACTGCAAGAAGTCGACCACAGTCTCGGGGACTACACCCAGTGGGTGCACTCAGCGTGCCCCCACTAGTTCTGTTCAAGACATAGTCGACCAGTCGACCAGTCGGAAACCATTCGATCAAGTCGAATGATGAACAACCTTTACTTATAAAGCCTAAAGCCGACTGCCAGCAGTCGACCTTAGCCTTGGGGACTACACCCAGCGGGTGCACTCAGCGTGCCCCCGCTAACACGGAGTTTTTTCTCGACACACCCAGCGGGTGATTGCTATGGATTTCAGAAAGAAAAAGTTTTGATAGCATATCCTAACAGAACAGGCGGTGGTCGACTGACCTGAACATTGCTTTGAAGGGCGGAGCTAGCGTCATAAGCTGCTTGGCTTGCATCCCGGAAGATCTTCACCTGCTCCATCATAATCCCCGCTTGGCATATCGCCTCCTTAGCAGCGCTGGCCTGGTCTTCTGGGACGTGATGTGTTGTGAAGAGCGAGGGTTGGGCAGCACTCGACGAAGTGGGATGAGCACTTGTCAACGGCACCGCGAAAGACACGGTGTTTCGAGTGGGGTTCTCCCCCTCCGTGACCACATTCTCGGGCGCCGTCGCATCCGGGGTTGCCGTACCAGTAGACTCCTTCCTGCTCATCTTGTGCCTTAGCGGTTCTTCAGCCTCATCATCATCATCCTCAGGAAGGGTGATAATGTCATGGGGTGGAGCTTCAGAAAAGGAATCAAAGTTAGAAATCATGAGTCAGTCGACTAAGGACAGAATTGAGAGTACAGTACCAGGATTTGAGGTTGCTGCGTCCTCCATCTCATGGTCGTCAGCCTTGCCTGAGGTCTCAGAAGTTGCAGCACTGAAGCTCCAAAGAATCAGTCGACCAACTCAAGTATCAACCAGAGATAAAGCTTATACAAAACAAGAGAACTCAAGTAACATGTTTACCCGGATATGGTGGGGATGGACACCTTCATCTTCGGCAGGAGCTTCGTGGGTTTCGGCAGAGCCACCTTCGACTGTTTCGGAGCCCTTTCACTCGGCACCGGAGAAGCGGTCCGAGGGCGTTTGGTCGACTGCGAGGCAGTCGCCACCCCCTTACCGCGTTCAGTCGTGGGGTCATGAACAAGCTTCGACCGCCTTTCCGAGCGCGGTGGTGCAACCTCCTCCTCCTCCTCCTCTTCGTCCTCATCATCGTCGTCGTCATCATCGTCATCTTCGGCAGCGTCTGAATCCCACTCCTCCTGGCTCTTGCCCCCGCTGGCTTCTCCCTCCTCAGTCGGAGCCTGAGCTCCATTGGGCATCGAATACAAGTCGGTGAGGGCCTGGAAGACGTCAAGACAGTGATCAGTCGACCATGTCGCAGAACATACAGAAACAAATTTGACAAATACACAATGGAAGGCAGAGCAAATATACCTTATCTGGAATGGTGTGATGGTCGAGTGGGGGAATCCTCCTGGATCCACGGGGATTATCCTTGTTCCCAGTGACCGCGGCCATCCATCTTTCCACCGTGGCGTCGTCGACTGCTTCCGGGTGGACTCGAGTCTCGTCTTCAGTCCCGCAGTACAACCACATGCCATGGCTCCGGAACTGAAGAGGCTGGATTCGCCGCCGAAGGAAAACCTCCAGAAGGTCCATGCCAGTCACGCCGTCCCGAACCAACTGCACCACGCGATCCATCAACATATTCACATCAGCCCTCTCCTCCGGAACCACCTTCAGAGAGGAGGGCTTGTTCACTCGACTCATGGTGAATGGGGGGAGTCCACTCGACTGCCCCGGCGTCAGCTCATTCTGGCAGTAGAACCAAGTCGACTGCCAGCCCCTGACCGACTCGAGAAACGTCATAGCTGGGAAGGTGCTCTTGTTCCTCACTTGAATTCCCAGACCCCCGCACATTTGGACAACTTGGGTCTTCTCATCGCCTGTACTCTCCTTCTTCACGTTCTGAGAACGACACGTGAAGATGTGCTTGAACAAGCCCCAGTGCGGTCGACAGCCCAGGAAACTCTCGCACATGGATACGAACGCAGCAAGATACGCCATGGAGTTCGGAGTAAAGTGGTGGAGTTGGGCTCCAAAGAAGTTCAAAAAACCACGAAAGAAAATGCTCGGTGGCAAAGAAAATCCTCGATCAATATGAGTGGCCAGGAGCACACACTCACCCTCTTCCGGCTGAGGTTGCCACTCTTTCCCTGGAAGTCTTGCGGCGCCATGGGGGATCAGCCCGTCGTCGGCCATGTCGAGGAGATCCTTCTCCCTGATGGTCGACTGGATCCAATATCCCTGGACCCAGCCCTTCGGCAGGCGGGATCTCGACGAAGACCCACCGCGGCTGGTGGATCTCCCCTTCGCCCTCTCCGCCGCCGACGCCTTCTCCGTCGCCGACGCCTTCTTTGCGCGCTCCAGCGCCGCCGTCTTCTCCTTGACCATGGCTGCCGGCGAGGTGCGTGAGGAAGAGCTTTGCGGGGGCGAAAGCGAGCGCGTTGGGCGGAGACGAGGAGAGCAGAAGAGAAAGAATGGAGCACTGTTCAGAAAACCCTCGCTGGTTGCATTTATAACATCCCTTCCGAGTGGATGACAGGTGGACCCAGGCAACCTAATCATATCCCGAAACAGTTGCATCGACACGATACGTGGCGGAAAAGCGGCGCGGAGATTGAGGCATCTATGTCCCGTCCCGTCCGAGCACCACGGTTCGTTCCGCTTCGCGCGCTTCCCCAAATTTCATATCCCGTGGAATCCGCGAACGGCAGATCGGTCTGTCAGACGCGAGATTTCCTGCGATCCGTCGCTCGGGAACTAGCAAAGTCTAAAAGATCACTCGATGAAAGACAAGAATGGATCGAGTCGATTGAAGAAAAGTTGCTCGTTATCAACAAAGAAGATCTTAATCTAGAACGACACATAGCCAGTATGCAAAAGTCAATCGGAAACAGCATCAACTCCTTCCTCATTCAAGCCTCAATCCATTCGGGGGCTAATGATGGATTCATGTACCTAGGGTAGGGTCATAGGCCTGACCTAAATGTCCTACCCAGGGACATCCTTAGAAGAGATCACCTTCCAGTCGACCAACGAGGAACCCACTCGACTGACCAGAAGGACTCGACCATGGAGATGCACTCGACCATGAAGATACACTCGACCACCAGAAGGTCAGAGGGCACACTGCACTGCAACGGCCTGTAATTGAATAGACTTAATGATAGGTAAGGCACTTTATGTGGGGCGTTAGCAGTAACGCCCCAGACTTAATATGCTTTAAACCCTCCGTTATGTGGGATGGCAGGGGTCCTGGCGTACTCTATATAAGCCACCCCCCTCCACAGGCAGAAGGGTTCGCACTCTTGTAACACCTATACACATAATCCACTCGACCGCCTCAGGGCTCCGAGACGTAGGGCTTTTACTTCCTCCGAGAAGGGCCTGAACTCGTACATCGCTTGTGTTTACAACCTCTCCATAGCTAGGACCTTGCCTCTCCATACCTACCCCCACTCTACTGTCAGACTTAGAACCACGACAACCGGAAAGAAAAAAAAGGGGGGTGGGGGAGCAAAGCAACCGTGAGTACTCATCCAAACTACTCGCAAGCAAGGATCTAGACTACATATGCAACATTATCAAAGGAAGGTTGTATATGTGGACAAGGCTGCAGAAATGCCAGAATAGAGAGAAGGCCTAGTCCTATCAAAGACTAGCATCTTTTGGAAACCACCATCTTGTAGCAAACAGGAGGGAGTAGAGTAGCAGAAAGTAAAGTACTAGTAGTGTTATCAACCTCGGCCAGAGATCCTTTCTCGACTCCCTGTGAGAAAGCAATCCCAGAGCCATAATTTCCATTTGTCATCACAATCAAATTCTCACCATCCAATTCTCATCACAAGTATCCAGTTCTAGTTGCATCGATCGGGATACAACTCCAAGTGTCTGTTACCGTATGACAGGCTATCGATAGATGTTTTCTTCCCTGCAGGGGTGCATCAACTTACCCACCACGCTCGCTTAACTCCGGCCGGACACACTTTCCTGGGTCATGCCCGGCCTCGACCAAACAATATGCCGCAACCCAACCTAGTCTTAATAGAGAGGCCAGCACGCCGGACTAAACCTATGCCCCCAAGGGTCATGGGCCATCGCCCCGGGAACTCCGGCATGTTGCCTACGCGGCCGGTGAGCAGACCTAGCTACCTCCTTCAAAAAGGCAAGTGCTTACGCAGTCCAAGCCGGCGCGCGCCGCTCAATCGCTGACGTCTATTAAGCTTCGGCTGATGTATACGACGCAGAACGCCCATACTATGTCCATGTGATGGTTAGTGCTATCAGGCCCGAGGCCCCTCGGATCAAATATCCAAATCGTAGTGGATTAGGAACGCGCGGTAACAAGAAGAGACTCACGAAAGATGTGACCCTGTTGCCCCGTCTTGAGGACGTGCGGCAAGGGCTAAGAATGCCCGGCCATGCCTCGTAATTATCTCGCGGGCACCTTACAGGTCAACCCGACTCCACATCACTCGCAATTATGCTCGCGCTGGTACCCCTCAGGGTTGACCCGTCTTTAGTAACATGGTTCAGTGTAAAGTCATAGTAATCATACTAACTATGTGTCTAAACATCAAGGGGAAAACCCAAGGAATCACCCCCCATGAATTCCACTCGATGTAATCATCAAGGTGAACGTAAGAGGGACCACCCTCGAGGTTCACACTTTAGGGGTTGCACGACAGAGTCGTATCGGAAGTGGTTAAAGAGGAAATTACCCTCGATGACCACGACCGAATAGCTACACTACAGTGTTAACATCAGAAGCGCTGATGGGGCCTCACCCTCAGTACTCGATAGTAACCCAGTAGTGTCGAGCAACTAAGGGGAAAGTGATGTGCGGTGCCGGGGCCTGGTCTTCGATCCCGTTGATCGGGTCTTCTGATAATCCAGCGGGGCAGTCGGGACAAAGTGGGGGTCTCTGATGGGTCTCTACGTAGCCTATACTAAGCAGTTTAGGATAAGCAGGTAAGCTACAATAGTAGATACAACTGCAGGCTATGCATCAGAATAGGAGCAATCAATAACAATAGCAAAACCTAATGCAAGCATGAGAAAATGGAATGGGCGATATTGGGATGATCAAAGGGGGGGCTTGCCTGGAAGCTCTGCTGTAAAGGAAGAAGGGGCGTCATCGACTTAGTCGATCACAGGGGCAGCATCAGTCTTGGGGTCTACGAAGAGAAGAGGGGGAAGAAACAGTAAATACAGAGCAAACAAGGCATCACAAGGCATAACATGGCAATACGCGTCGCTAGGAGTGTTCTAACACAGCGCTGCAGTATACAAGTGAAGGGGGAATTCAACCGGGAAGGTATTCCCGGTTCCGGACCTGTGTGAGACAAATGACCGGAGGGGGAATGTTCCATGATCAGATAGTTAGATGCATCTGACAGGTAAACGGACCTGCGCATCCGGATTCGTTGGATTTTTCTGAGCATCTTTCATATATAAAACATTTTCTTCTGAGTTACGGTTTATTTTCTATGAATTTTCAAAGTTTAAACAATAATCTGGAATTATTAATATTAACAGAAAGGATATGACGTCAGCATGACATCATTGTGACGTCAGCAGTCAACAGGACGGCTGACCAGGTCAAAATGACCAGTGGAGCCACAGGGACCCACATGTCATTGACAGAGGGGTTTAATTAGCTGAGTTAGTTTAATCTAATTAGTGGGTGGGGCCTCCAGGTCAGTGGATAATGTCAGCGTTCTGGGAACGAGGGTCCCTAGACTTGCCTGCCTGCAGCCTGCGGCGCGGCTCAAAGGGGGCCCAACACGGCCCACCTTCATCAACACAAGCTCAAGACCCTCGCGGGCCAGACGACCAGGAGCTTCCTCAGGCACGGCCTCATCAGGCTGGCTCACGAGGAGGCGGAGAGTTCAAGGCGAGGTACCTCGCGAGGTGCCCATGATGCAAGCCATGACGACCAAGGGCGCCAGTCGGGCGCCAGCCTGCGCAGTGTCCTCCTTTCCTCCTTGGTGCAAAGGGAGCAAGCGCAGGCGAGAGCATCAAGCAAAGGCATCCATTTCGGTGCAACAAGACCAAGACCAACCCAACGGTAAGGGGGAAGTCATTGTGGAGCCCAAGCAGGCGTCACCACCAGAGCCTTTGACAGGCGAGGACCAGCTTTAGTCAGGACAAGTGTACCCGCTGTTCCCCTTCAAAATGGCCAATTGTTGGTGCCCTTCCCGCTCAATATTTGGGAAGACGCCCAGGGCCTTTGCCTATAAATAGGACTCGCCACCCCCAGGGTAGAGGCATCCAGAGACACCTGAATCAAGCAAGAGAGAGAGAGAGAGAGAGAGAGAGAGAGAGAAGGGCGGCTGAACTCCTCCTAGCAGTTCATCGTCCCAGCCAAGAACAGACCCTCGTGAGGTTGTTCTTCCTTGTATTGTTCATCATCAGCCCAAGAGGCAATCCACCACACCACACACTGGAGTAGGGTATTATACCACAATGGTGGCCTGAACCAGTATAAACACTGTGTCTCTTGTGTTGTTCCTTTCGTAGTTTAGATCTCAGCGAGCCGGCGAGGAACAGGTGGGTAGAGGGCGAAATCTCCGCGCGCACCCCAGTGTTCGAACCTCAAGGGTCTGCCGGAACCCGAAATCCGACATTTGGCGCGCCAGGTAGGGGTGCGCCGGGATCCGCCTTCTGCCACTTTGCGTCCCGCCGCATCGTCATCACCATGTCCAGCGACCAGGCGGGCAACCCTGATCCTTGGGCGGCTTGACCCGCCCGTGCAGAGCCGCTCGCCCTGGGCGACCCCATGCCCCAGGCAGCTCGCGGTCCGCAGGGCGCTGCGGGCCACGGGCGACGCGGACAAGCTCCGACAGCTCTCACACCGTGGCAGGTGCGGTCGGCAGCAAGGGCCTCCAACCGCGCTGCAGCCACGACGCCGTACACCCGCCGGGAGCAGGCGAACTCAAGGGCCGCGCTCACAGTGGCCCGAGAGCTGCTGCAGTGCAGGCTGATGGAAAGCGGCCGCGACGTGCTGCTAGAGCGGGTGGCAGAGCTCCTGGGCTTTGCCGCCTCGGGGGCTGACCCCTTCTGCTGCCAGCTCCCGTCTCAGGCCCAGGGCGGCCCGCACGGGGGCTCCACGCGCGCCCGCGGGCTCCCAGGCTGCTCCAACACCAGCGAAGCTGTCAGCACGCGGGCCGGCGGCAGCGCTGACTCCGCCCCCGGCCACCGAAGAAGGACTCTTCGCGACCCACGGCCCCAGTGGGCCGCCGCACTACCACCCCCAAGTGGGCACGTCAAGCAGAGCTGCATGGCACACGGAGCGCTATGGCACGGCCTTCGGGATGGCGGCCCCAGAAGACGTGCCCCACATGATGGACCAAGGGCACCTGCATGAGGGCAAACAAGGCTCGCTCCTCAGCCCAAGCTGGGGGGACGAGGCGCCAGAAGCTGAGCTCTTCCAGGAGCCCCGGGACGGCCCCACCGGCCACGCAGGAAGCGACGATTATCGGGTACCACTAATTCCTCAGGAGCGGGCATACGCTAATCATGGATCGCAGGATGTGCAGGTCACCGCAGCGAGCAACTACCCCGCTCCTGCGGTCTCCTACCCCTCAGGAGGAGGGCGTCGGGGGCTGTAGGAGAGGGGCCGCGATCTGGCATCACCACCGCGGCGTTCGGAGCAAGGTGTTCTCAGGAGGTAGGCCCTCCGCTGGGGAGGTGCCTCAGGGCCTGCCCCAGGCGGAGGACCTGTGGTCGTCGGGGGAACCGTTGGCGACCGCTCTACCCCATCGGCGGCGTCCTGGTTTCCGGTCGTCGTTGATGGCACTAGAGTGTGGTGCAAGGCGGGGCCCTCGTCTGGTGATATGAAGCAAGGCCGGTACCTGTGAAGATGGCCCAGTGCCTATGAAGCTCGCTGCCCCATGACACTCTCACGTAATAATGAGTGGGGCTGTACACGCCCCGGAGTCTCAGGGGTGCCGGCCTTAGGCCCTGGGGCTCCCTCCCACTCCCAGTGGCAGCACTTAGCTCCGCGCTGGTGAGAAGACGTCCAAGACTAGACTAGGTGCCGGACGCGGCCTTTTTCTGCTTTCATTTCTTTTCCCTTGGTTGTTGCTTTCCCCCGCTGGATTTAAGTTGGACTCGAGTTTGAGATTTGCATGTGTTTGGGGAAGGGGTGATTAGTCTCATTCGAGCAATCTCTCGCGTTTCGGTTACCTCTTCAACTCAGTTGCCTCCCCTCGTGAGCCCCTCGCGAGCCGGGTCTGGCCTAGCTTGCGTGCAGCCCAGACTACACCCTCTCAGGAGGTTTTCCATTGCAGATCCTACAAATTCGATCAGGAGACACTCGACACACCACAGCCTCCCACCAGCTATCTCAGGACCCGCACGGGACAAAGGTAAACTAGCCAGCCGGCTCGTCGCCTAGCCAACCACTTGGCGCGGGCATATGCATGATGCAGCATCCACTAGTACGCTGAACATGAGTTTTACATGAGGGGCACCCCCTCCCAAAATGCTCTTACAACCATCAGGTCGAAACCTGAGTTCTATTCATGCAGGGTAAGGAAACAGGAATGATACGCAGTCAGTCGGAAAAAATCCCCAATGCATCCTCAGGAGCACCACCCGAACTGTCGCTGGCGTCGCTGGCTTCGCCATCACCCTCTGCGTTGTCACCAATGGCGTCAGGACCGTTCACCACGCCACCCTCGTCGGCGGCCACGATCGCGTCGTCGTTATCTGAAGCGAAGGCCCTGACGAGAGCGTCCACGTTGTCTTCCACCCAGTACGCCAGGTCGTCCCGGACGGCCTGGGGGACTGGGGCGATGGTGGCGTCGAAGTCGAAGTGGGGATCCATGTTCCGGAGATGGCTGAAGACGCGGGAAAAGGTGCCCGAGCAGGGCGCGGCTCCTCTCCTCCACGAACCTGTTGGCTCTGACCGACCGCGCCTCCAGCTGCGTCACCACGTCGGTGAAGAACTGAAGGTTGCCGACGTAGTTAACTGCGTGTGGCTCGCCAACAGCCGCCTCGCAGATGTTACCCAAGGCCGTGTTGGCTCTCTCCCGAAGCATGGTGAGCATAAGGCCGTGTTGATGCTCCAGGAGCCGCCGCTGGCGTATCTCGTCCGCATTCTGGCGCGCGACGGCCTCAGCCTCATCCACCCGTTGGCGAAGGAGAAGCACCTCGGCATGGGAGGTAGTTGACTCCCCCTGCGCCACCTCAAGTGCGGCATGCAAAGCATTGACCAGCCGCGTTGCTTCCTCCAGCTTGGCCCTCAAGGCAGCGGTCCTACCTTCAGCCTCGGTCCGGATCAACCCCAGCCTCTCCTCGAACTCGCGCTCAAGGTTCGAGCGCGCTGTCGCCACCCGACGTCCGACCTCCTCCAGGACACGGGCTTCCCGAGCAGCGACATCATCCTTTGCCCGTGTTGCCAAGCGCTCCCTTATCTCAAGGCATTCATACTCGCGTGCGCGTTCAGCGGCTTCCAGCGTCAGCACCTCCTCACGCTTCTGGACCTCCGCTGGGTCGCCTGAAGCCACCTTCAACGACGCGAGGGCTGCCTTGCGCAGCTGCACCTGCTCCTCCAGTGGGCGGCACCGGGCCAGGAGTTCCCGTGCCCGCTCCTCCGTCGCCTCTCGCCGCCAGTCAGCTTCCCGGGCCTCCTCGACGGCCCGGGAATGGACCTCCCGAGAGGCCGCCAGCCACGCCTTGGCCTCCTCATTGCCAAGATCGCGCTGATAGCGCGCGAGGGCGACAGCCGCCTCCAGCTCGCGCTTCTCTGCAACCAGGCGCAGGCCATCGGCCTCAAGGCGCGCGTCCTCATCAGCGAGCTCTTCACCAAGCAGGCTCACCGCATCATCCGCCCTCCGAAGAAACCCTTGGCGAAGAGCGCGACACTCCCGGGAGCGCTCGAGTACGTCTTCCACACCGTCATCCGCCCCAAGAGAGCGCCAGGGGGCGCGAATCAACACTCCCCCTCCAGGCAGGGGGCTGGGGCTGGCGCCCTCGAGGCGACCGGGCACGCCTCGCCAGAAGCCCGGCCTAGAGACAGTCCATCCCCAAATGAAGAGCGCAGGGAGTACCCCAACCAATCACTGTCCACGACCATACGAGAAGCCCACGGCAGGCTGGCTATGCCACGAGAAGGCTCGCGATAGAAGGTCGGCGGGAAGGGCCCTGCGGAGCAAGGATCAGGATGGTTCGTCTCTCCAACCGACCTCGCCACAAGGGCTCTGCTGCTTGGAATGCTCGAAGACGGTGGAGAGGGCGGAGATAAGGGGGATGGCTCCTCAGTCATCTCCGTGAGCTCGGCGGGAAGGGCCCTGTGGAGCAAGGATCAGGAAAGGCAACAGAAGAATCAGGAGCTGGGAAGGGAGAATACTTACTCATCTGTGGCAAAGTACTTCCTATGCTTCAGTTGGCAACAAGGGTAATCGTCACCCAGGGCCTCCCTTCTCTTCCGGAGGGCCTCGAAGTCCACGCGGAAGTGACCCAAGAGCCGAGCACAGGGGTCAGCCCACGACAAGGAAGAAGCATCAAGGCAACCCGCGTCTGGGGCGTCTGCCTGATGCGCGCTGCCGGTCGCCTCACCAAGAAGAGTGGCTGGGGCCTCAGGGGCCTCAGCCGCAGGCGCTGCGGGCAGCTGCTCGCCGCCCTCAGCCACAGCAGCACGGGCCTCAGGGGCTGCTCCCTCGTGAGCGCCGCCCAGCGCTGTCACCTCAGCGGGGGCCGCCTCGGCCTCCGGAGGCTCATGCCTCCCTGCTCCGCCACTTGAGGAAGAGTCGCCTTGGCCGATTGCAAGGGCGGCCACCACCACTGGGTTCTCACGAGGCCCATGGAGGCCAGCGGGGCGCAGCCCCCATTCGTCGAAGATGGGGATCTGATTCACAAAGTCGCTTCTATTCAGGCAGAGGTACAGCAAGGCCCCCCCTTGCGGGATGCTGCCGGGGGAGGGGTCCCCAGTCAAGACCAAGAGCACCTTCCTCAGTGCTTCAGGCATCAGGTCCTCTTCCTGGAGCCTCATACGATCCTCACGCCCGCTGAAGGCCCACATCCGGTGAGAATGGCGTTGGAGAGGGGCAACACGGTGTAGCAGGAACTCCTTCACCACCTTGGGCGCCGTCACGCCGAGCTTCCTCAAGAATGCGAAGCGACGCTAGACGAAGACGAGCCGGGAACTCGTGAGCGTCTCCTGGCCCCAGACTGAGTTGGGGACAGCAGGCGAAGATGGCTCCGACAGCAGGGGGCTGGGCACCCCTACGTCCACATACAGCCACCGCTCGCGAAACCCAGGTGCGGGCGGAGGAAGACTGAAGTCGATCCCTGAGGCCGCTGTCTCAGGTGCAGCAACGAAGCTCACACACCCCAAGCATTGGGTGGGGTCGACGAGGCGTAGAGAGAAGAAGTGGCGCAGCAAGGCAACCGAGGGAAGGATGCCCATCATTTCCTCGCAAATGAAGGCGAAGACCGCAAGAAGAGTGATGGATTCAGGACCCAGATGCATCATGTGGATCTGATAGTGGGAGAGCACGGCGTTGAAGAAATCGGAAAAGGGGGGAACCAGTCCCGCCCACAGGGCGTCGACGAAATACGAGACCTCAGTGACTATCCTGTCGATGGAGAAGCGGGACGCGGGCCAGGCCGTCGTTCTCCCGCATTCGTTGAAGATGGTGGCCAAAGCCGAGCTGACCTTGCTCAAGCCCTCTCGATTGATTATGATTGACCGATCGACGGCGGGGGCCTCCAACGACGGTGAGCGAGGCGGCGGCATGGGCTTCTTCCCTCTTCCCTTCTTCAGCGGAGCCATGGCGGCAGAAAGAATGGGGAAGGTTCGAGATTGGATTGGATGCAGAAGGTGGAGTTCGAGACGAGAAAGGACAGAGAGCGCTCGAGCAGCGGAAAGGGGAGCGGCTATGTGCGACTACGAGTCCGCCTAGCATGGCACAAAATAAGGAGGCGTGGGGGAATAGTGCCGCCCACGTCCAATCAACCGCCACGCGGCGCCCAAGGCCGCAGGCTATTAGGGCCCGCGGCGCTTCGCACATGCCCTTTCGCCTCTCTGCTCGGCCAGGTCTGGGCGCGCCTTCGGCCCGGGGGCTACTGTCGGCGTTCTGCGAATGGGGGTCCCCAAACTTGCCTGCCTGCGGCCTGCGGCGTGGCTCAAAGGGGGCCCGGCACGGCCCACCTTCATCAACACAAGCTCAAGACCCTCGCGAGGCGCCAAGCCTCACGGGGCGGATGACCAGGAGCTTCCTCAGGCACGGCCTCATCAGGCTGGCTCACGAGGAGGCGGAGAGTTCAAGGCGGGGTACCTCGTGAGGTGCCCATGACGCAAGCCATGACGACCAAGGGCGCCAGTCGGGCACCAGCCTGCGTAGTGTCCTCCTTTCCTCTTTGGTGCAAAGGGAGCAAGCGCAGGCGAGAGCATCAAGTAAAGGCATCCATTTTGGTGCAACAAGATCAAGACCAGCCCAACGGCAAGGAGGAAGTCATTGTGGATCCCAAGCAGGCGTCACCACCAGAGCCTTTGATAGGCGAGGACCAACTTTAGTCAGGATAAGTGTACCCGTTGTTCAACTTCAAAATGGCCAATTGTTGGCGCCCTTCCCGCTCAATATTTGGGAAGAGGCCCAGGGCCTTTGCCTATAAATATGACTAGCCACCCCTAGGGTAGAGGCATCCAGACACACCTGAATCAAGCAAAAGAGAGAGAGAGAGAGAAGGGCAGCTGAACTCCTCCTAGCAGTTCATCGTCCTAGCCAAGAACAGACCCTCGCGAGGCTGTTCTTCCTTGTATTGTTCATCATCAGCCCAAGAGGCAATCCACCACACCACACACTGGAGTAGGGTATTACACCATAATGGTGGCCTGAATCAGTATAAACACTGTGTCTCTTGTGTTGTTCCTTTCGTAGTTTAGATCTCAGCGAGCCGGCGAGGAACAGGTAGGTAGAGGGCGAAATCTCCGCGCGCACCCCAGTGTTCGAACCTCAGGGGTCTGCCGGAACCCGAAATCCGAAAGATAATTAGTGCTCTAATTAACTAATTTAATTAATTAACATATTTAGTTAAGTATGAAAAACATTTTAACAGGCGTGACCCACATGTCATAGACAAGGGCCAGCCTGGTCATCATAGTTGACTTAGTCAACTGGTCTACAGGGGGCCCAGGCCCACTTGTTAGAGACATAACGGGGTGGCCCCAGGTGGCCACGTCGGCTAGCCTCGTCGGAGTTGCACCAGCGAGCTCCAACGCGGCGGAGAGGCGCGGGGGAGCTTCGGGATTCCGCCATGGTGGTCCAAAACGGGAGGCCCTACGACGACGACGGCGGCGAGCTCGGGAACTTCGCCGAAGATCGGCCACGATCGGGAACGGCGCTACGGGGGACGACGAGGTGGACAAGCGGCACGGGCGGCCTCGGCGAGCTGCACTGAGCATGTTCCCGTGCTCGGGCGAGCATGGCAATGACCGTAAAAACAACGACGAGCTGCACGACAGTGGCTGCTTCGAGCGGCGATGGCAACGACGGCTATGGTGCCGGAAACGTACGGGAGAAAGAGGGGAAAGACGCGGTGGCTCACCGGGAACCGTAGGGAGGTCTCGAGGAGGCGCGAGGTGGCCGAATTCGACGCCGATGTTCGTCGGAGCAGAGGAGGAAGAAGAGGTCGCGGTGGTGCTGCGGGGCCGTCCCGGTCTGCGTGGCTCGGCGGGGAGGATGAGGTGGTCGAGGCAGAGCCTAGGGGCACGTCGGTGAGGCGAAGGCCGGCCGGTGGCCGCGGTGGAGTGCGATGAGCGGCGATGGATAGGCGCGGCCAAGGCGGATCTGGTGGGGAGAGAGTGCAGGCGGAAAGGACCAGGGAGGAGGAAGAGAGCAAGTGGGGGAAGTGGGAGAGGACTGAGGCGTCGGGGGGGGGGATCCTTATCCCTTGCTGGCGATGTGGCAGTACGGGGCGGCGCGCCCTGTCCGGCGGGGACGCGCCCCGGTCGGAGGAGCAGTGAGGAGGACGACCCGGGGGGCGTGGGTTGGGCCGGCCAATGGCCTAGTTGCCAGTTGGGCTGGTCGGCCCAGTGGGGGGGGGGGGGGGGTTGGCCCTTTCTCTTTTTTGTTTCCTCTTATTAAAAAAAAGAGATAGAAAATGACTATTTAGGGTAACCAAAAGAGCTGAGAAAATTGTGGGACTTAGCCTATTAAATAGTTTGCATTTTTAGGCAGTGCCACAAAAAGTTTGGAGGCCAGAGGAATCCATTTGCATTTTTCGCAAATAAGATAGCACATTAAAATGTTGAAATTGCATTGTAATGATTGCTACAGTCCAACTTAGCGCTTAGGTGATGTTGTTCTCCTTAACAATTAAATGTTATGGAATTTTGGCTAAATGATGAACTATTTTGCAGCAACTTTGGTGCAACTCCATATCTCACTTGAATTTGAATTGACTGGAATTACAAATGGGATATTGAACAAAGGGTGATTAAGCACTGTTTGGAAAAATGATTAGTTTAATCACAGAGGGTTACTGTTGCATGACACTGGGGGCGTTACATTGGTCTTCTTGATCCGCCCTCTGATTTCTCAAAGTGCTTATCTCTTCTGCTTGGTCTTGTCATGGATGCTGCAGCCTTACTCTTAAGCATGTCTACAGTTTGGGCAACACACCCACTACAAAAAAACACACTTCCGTGACGATACGTGTTTGTCACAGTAGGTCACATTTTTTGTAATGCATGTACATCCATGATGATTTTATGACAGAATCAAGGTAGTCATAACCTGTGCTGTCGTAGAAGTATTCCATGACATTACCAAAATTATCATCACGGAAGTGTCCACTTCCATGACGATAAATCACGCGTCACAGAAGTGCTTTCATCACGGGTGACCGACACGTGGCATCCACCATAACGGAACGCCGTTAAGCTATCAGGTCCGGTTTTGCATCCGATAACTCGTTAACAGCCCCAACCAATGGGGATTTTCCACGTGTAAAATCATCATTGGCTGGGGGAAATGTGTGTCGGCTCACCGTTAGGACAGATGTCATCCACTCATTGGACAGAAGGCGCCTATGATACGTCAACACGTGGCACGGCCCAACAAAGGCCCATTATTGAAAAGGTCGGCCCGTTTGACTTGGTTAAAAGGTGGCGGGCCGGCCCACGGAAAGCCTGTTAACGGCATGTTCGCATATATCCCATTTACAACCCGCTTACCCAGGGCCCGTTACGACCTATCCGAATTAGGCCCAGTAGCAACATCTGGGCCGTCCAATATAATTCCACCCCATTTTAACTTCCGGCCCATGTATGGCCCATGACATCTTTCAGCCCATTTGAGGCCCTTTGTAACTCTTGGCCCATTAACGGCCCGTGGTGAAACTGGCCCGTAATGAACAGTGTATCACTTTATACCCATTAACGTCCTGGTGAATCTAGCCCGTAATGAACAGTGTATCACTTTATACCCATTAACGGCCCGTTATTCCGTTGGGCTGTTTCTAGCCCATGTTATCTTTCGGCCTTCTTAGGGCCCATTTATTATTGGGCTCATTTCTAGCATTCATTTACTTACGGCCCGTTACTGTCATTTTCTGCTTGTGGGCCAAATTTGGCCCGTGGTTACAGTCGGCCCGTTTGTGGCTCGTTAATACGTTGAGCCGTTTTTAGAGCATCATCGAATACAGCCAATTAACGACGGCCCGTTATGGTCGGCCCATGAACGTACGATTCCAACTCTAGCCCGTTTACGGCCATAATGCGGTCTGTTATTGGTCCATGTTTGGCCAACCGATCATACGACCCGTAGAAGGCCCATTGATGATACGGCCCGTAGAAGGCCCATTGTGGCTACGATACGTATAAGGCCCATTGTTCCTACGCCCCGTAGAAGGCCCATTATTTCTACGGCCCTTAGAAGGCCCATTGTTTCTACGGCCCGTAGGAGGGCCATGGTAACTACAGTAAATATGTAGCCCATGGTTATTGTGGCCCAGTTTTAAAAAATAGGTTATTGCGGCCACTAGCAAACCGCGGAAATAGAACTGCACTGACTACAAGCAAAGAAATAAACAAGACAATAAGGAAATAAATAAGTGAGCAACTTACGCCAGGATATCACGGCTATTACACATATTACATCCACTGGGCATCAAAGTTCGCCACCAGTGCAAATATAGGGAACAAAGCAGCATATAAACGCCACAGCAAAACAAGTCCAGAACTGAAACCACTTCAGAAGAGCTCAAGAAACAATATCCTGGGTACCCATAATGCTAGCAAGATGCTTAGCAAGCTTATTAACTTTCTCTTGTTTGGTGCTTAAATCCTCCAGCACTTGCTGTTGCACCAGAAAGTATGCATCTGAATTCCAGGGACTTCCTCAGTCCTTCGGCTTCCTGTCGCATAACATGTGATCGATGTATTTCAACTTGAAGTTGAGACTTAAGAAGCCGAACTGCTTCAGGTAGCGAGTTCGAAGAGCTGGTGCTAGCAGTAGTAGCTAGTAACTCAAACACTACATCAAGACAGGACTTTCGGGTTGTCTTAGTGTCTTCAATATAGTTTTTATCAGCTTTCTTAGAGACCAATAGGAATGTATCACTATCTTGAACCTTATCTGCATTACTTCCTTTACCATTGCATAACCGGGTACTCTTCTCCAATATTTTATCTGGGTTCTAAAAGAGAAACAAACAAACACATCACAGGTTTACAATTTAGTATATGAAACTCATTTTGGTAAACCAGTTCAGTAGTAAGGTGGACAGGATAACAGCATGAAACAAACATATATCTATGTAGTATGGTCACTGTATGGTCTATATCATTCTAGTTTATGTTGCCAAATCAAGATAGATACAGTTCGAATCATATCTATTTAAGACAAAGCAGCATAGACAGAATATAAGTGTGGGAAACTACACAGCAATAACAACACTTGTAATGTACATGGCATGAGAACATAACTATTTATTCAATTGAAACTGAAATCAACATAGAGCAAGTTACAACAGCAAACACGTTAAAGAAACAGGTTTAAAACATACCTGTTGCGCCATTGGAGTTTCAATTCCATCCTTCAAATTTGGAATTAGTTGGAATGAGTAAATGCAGTGATGCAAGAGCAAAGTAGTATGAACCATAGCTACGGAACCTGACCTGAGAACAATTCTTCTTCTACTTTAAGCGTTGACTTGGGATTCGGAGTGGTGGTCCTCGTGCTTTGGGCACTGGAGTTTCCTTACTAACTGCTCGTGTTTGGGTGCTCTGTGGTGGAGACGGTGCTGTGTCAATGGAACTGGGTTACTATCTGCTGGGGTTGGGGTTAGAAGGGGTGTAGCTGGTTCTCTGTCCAACTGGGTAGGGGTACAATCTGCGTGAGTCTGGGTTATGTGTGGTGGGGCTGTTTCTTGGGAAAGTACAACCGTGGTTCTATCTGCATCGACAGGTAGCACGATCTATTCTGAGGACCGTGTTTTTACTCCCACAGATACTGCCATCACCCCCTCCAACTGAAATGGCTGATAAACAAGAAAAGTAATTGAATGTACAGACATTGTAAGATAGACAGGTGCAATGGATAGTAGGGAAGAAAATAGGGCATGAAATAATTCACATTTATGTTCTCTAACCAAACAGAGTAGCAGGACATAATTTCACATATATGATGGCTAATTAAACAGGATAGCATGACACAATTTCACATGTATGATGGCTAACTAAACAGGATAGAATGACATACTTCAAAATATGATGACTATGTAAACAGGATGACATGATATAACTATACGATGTGTCTATTAAAGTGGTTGGCATGCCATAAATCACAAACATGTCGTCGATGGAAACATGATGCATGCGGATAGAATGGCATAATTTAAAATAGGATGACTATGTAAACAGGATGGGATGATATAACTATATTATGTCTTTAGAAAATGGGTTGGCATGCCATAATTCAGATACATGTTCTCTATGTAAACATCATGGCATGATATAATTCAAATATATGATTTATATACTAAGGAAGTGAGCAGAGGGCAATCGCATATATGATGTATAAACTAAGGAGATGGCATTCAATATTGTTATGATGTAAAAACTAAGCATTGCAATACAACATATGCATGATACGAGTAATATAACCCTGCCAAGTTTGAGCATACACCTCAAGGGTATAATAGGACTGGTCATCTGCCTCTGAATCCTCCTCTGAAGAGCTATCTGTAACCAGCAAGATATCTTCTTCAGCAGGTTGCATTGTCTGCTCTGAAGACCTTGTTATCACTCCAGATTTCTGCATCACCAATTCAAATGGCTGATGCACAGGAAGAGCAGTTGAATATACAAACATTGTCGACAAAAGCAATGAGAAATACCAAAAAAAGGACGGCATGATATAATTCACATATATGACGCTTGGCTAAACAGCATGGCATTGCATAATTCACATATATAATGCCTTGCAACAAAATAACATTGCATAATTCACATATATATGTCTTGCAACAAGATGGCATTGCATACTTCACATATATGGTAATTAGACTCTAAACAGGTGGCATTCACACAAAGCATGTCTAAACTAAGCAAATGACATAGCAATGCAAGATACCATACGCACGATATGAGCAACATAACCCTGCCAAGTTAGAGCATGCACCTCGGGGGGAAATAGGACTGGTCATCTATCACTGAATCCTCCATTGAGGAGCTATCTATAACCAACAAGACATGCGCTTCGTCAGATAGCATTGTCTGCTCTAAAGACCTTGTTTCCACTCTAGATTTTTCCATGACCGTGCTGAATGACTGATGCATAGGAAGAGTTATTGAATGTACTAAAATTGTTGACAAATTTAACACGTAATAAAAAATGATGGCATGATATAATTCACATATAAGATGACTGGCTAACCAGGGTGGTATTGCAAAATTCACATATATGATGCCTGGCTAAACAAGATGGCATTGCATGATTCACATATACGATAAAGAAACTAAACAGATGGCATTGACACAAAGCATGTCTAAACTAAGCAGATGACATCTTTGATGTATACAGTAAGCAGTGCAAGGCACCATATGCATGATATTACTAACATCAGCATGCCTAGTTAGAGCGAAGACCTCATGGGGTAAATAGGAGTGTCTTCTCCTTCTGAATCCCCCTTAGAACAGTTATCTACCTCTTGATTACGATGCGAAATGGGTGGAGGGGGGTTGCATTTGCACCAACCATGGAGCGACATCTGCATGAAATTTTATTGCCATGCAAGACTCGTCTCTTTTGCTCTACATGATCAGTTCCATTGTGTACAATAACTGACATGCATAGGAACAAGACATAGTAAGATTATGTAAGGAGTGCATGCACAAATCCAGAGTGATGGTAGCAAACTGTGGATAGAACCAAAACCAATGATAGCAGGCAGATAATAGATTTAGTTAAAAAATACAGATAATGGCTCCTTTAATGTTTGTTTGCACCCAACATGAAACTCATAGTAGACACCCGAGATTAACCTGATACTAGACAGGTAGTACTGATTGCTGCCCCAATATGTACCCCATAACCATTGAAAAACTCAAGTTTCAGCATTAGTTTGGACCTGACTCGGTGTCTAATAGGTGAACACGATGATAATGTAGCATGTCATTGCTACCTCTTGAGCACTGCGTTGGTTTTCCCATGAAGAGGAAAGAGTGATGCAGCAAAGTAGCGTAAGTATTTCCCTCAGTTTTGAAAACCAAGGTATCAATCCAGTAGGAGGCTCCTCAAAAGTCCCACGCACCTACACAAACAAACAAGAACCAGCGCAACCAACGCGATAAAGGGGTTGTCAATCCCTTCACGGTAACTTGCGAAAGTGAGATCTGATAGAGATAATAAGATAAGATAAATAGTTTTGGTATTTTTATGATATAGATTGGAAAGTAAAAGATGCAAATAAAAGTAGATGGAAAACTTATATGATAAAATATAGACCCGGGGGCCATAGGTTTCACTAGTGGCTTCTCTCAAGATAGCACAAGTATTACGGTAGGTGAACAAATTACTGTCGAGCAATTCATAGAAAAGTGCATAGTTATGAGAGTACCTAGGCATGATCATGTATATAGGCATCACGTCCGCAACAAGTAGACCGACTCCTGCCTGCATCTACTACTATTACTCCAGACATCGACCGACTCCTGACTGCATCTATAGTATTAAGAAAGATGACATGATGTAGAGGGATAAACTCAAGCAATATGATATAAACCCCATCTTTTTATCCTCGATGGAAACAATACAATATGTGCCTTGCTGCCCCTACTGTCACTGGGAAAGGACACCGCAAGATTGAACCCAAAGCTAGGCACTTCTCCCATTGCAAGAAAGATCAATCTAGTAGGCCAAACCAAACTGACAATTCGAAGAGACTTGTAAAGATAACCAATCACACATAAAAGAATTCAGAGAAGATTCAATTATTTCTCATAGATAAACTTGATCATAAACCCACCATTCATCGGATCTCGACAAACACACTGCAAAAAGAGTTACATCTAATAGATTTCCTAGAAGATCGAGGAGAACTTTGTATTGAGATTCAAAGAGAGAGAAGAAGCCATCTAGCTAATAACTATGGACCTGAAGGTCTGTTGTAAACAACTCACAACTCATCGAAGAGGCCTTGGAGATGATGTAGAGGCCCTCCATGGTCGATTCCCCCTCTGGCAGAGCGCCGATGAAGGCTCCAGGATGGGATCTCGCGGATACAGAAGGTTGCGGCGGTGGAATTAGGTTTTCATGGTGCTCTCCGATGTTTTCAGGGTACGGGAGTATATATAGGCGAAAGAAGTATATCGGTGGAGCCACGAGGGGCCCACAAGGTGGGGGGCATTCCCACCCCCTTAGGGCGCACTGGGCACCCTCGTGGCCGCCTTGTTTGTTGCTTGACATCCACTCCAAGTCTCCTAGTTTGCATTTGTTCAAAAAAGATCGCTCCCAAAGGTTTCATCCCGTTTGGACTCCATTTGATATTCCTTTTCTTCGAAACACTGAAATAGGCAAAAAAGACAGCAATTCGGGCTGGGCTTCCGGTTAGTAGGTTAGTCCCAAAGATGATATAAAAGTGTAATGTAAAGCCCATAAACATCCAAAACGGGTAATATAATAGCATGGAACAATAAAAAATTATAGATACATTGGAGACGTATCAAGCACCCCCAAGCTTAATTCCTGCTCGTCCTCGAGTAGGAAAATGATTAAAATAGAATTTTTGATGTGGAATGCTACCTAGCATAATTCTCAATGTAATTTTATTTATTGTGGCATGAATGTTCAGATCCAAAAGATTCAAAATAAAAGTTCATATTGACATGAAAACAATAATACTTCAAGCATACTAACAAAGCAATCATGTCTTCTCAAAATAACATGGTTAAAGAAAGCTTTCCCTACAGAATCAAATAGTCTGGCTATGCTCTATCTTCATCACACAAAGTATTTAATCATGCACAACCACGATGACAAGCCAAGCAATTGTTTCATACTTTAGTATTCTCAAAACTTTTCATTTTTCACGCAATACATGAGCGTGAGCCATGGACATAGCACTATATGTGGAATAGAATGGTGGTTGTGGAGAACACAAAAAAGGAGAAGATAGTTTCACATCAACTAGGCATATCAACGGGCTATGGAGATGCCCATTAATAGATATCAATGTGAGTGAGTAGGGATTGCCATGCAACGGATGCACTAGAGCTATAAATGTATGAAAGCTCAATAAAAGAAACTAAGTGGGTGTGCATCCAACTTGCTTGCTCACGAAGACCTAGGGTGTTTTGAGGAAGCCCATCATTGGAATATACAAGCCAAGTTCTAAAATGAAAAACTCCCACTAGTATATGAAAGTGACAACATAGGAGACTCTCTATCATGAAGATCATGGTACTACTTTGAAGCACAAGTGTGGTAAAAGGATAATAGCATTTTCCCTTCTCTCTTTTTCTCTCAATTTTTTATTTGGCCTTTATCTTTTTTTTCTTATAAAATCTGAAGTCTCATCCCGACTTGTGGGGGAATCATAGTCTCCATCATCCTTTCCTCACTTGGGACAATGCTCTAATAAAGAAGATCATCACACTTTTATTTACTCACAACTCAAGATTACAACTCGATACTTAGAACAAGATATGTCTCTATATGAATGCCTCCGGCGGTGTACCAGGATATGCAATGTACCAAGAGTGACACGTATGGAAGAATTATGAAGGTGGCTTTGCCACAAATACGATGTCAACTACATGATCATGCAAGAGCAATATGACAATGATGATGCATGTCATAATAAATGGAACGGTGGAATGTTGCATGGCAATATATCTCGGAATGGCTATGGAAATGCCATAATAGGTAGGTATGGTGGCTGTTTTGAGGAAGGTATATGGTTTGTGTATGGTACCGATGAAAGTTGTGCGGAACAAGAGAGGCTAGCAATGGTGGAAGGGTGAGAGTGCGTATAATCCATGGACTCAACATTAGTCATAAAGAAATCATATACTTATTGCGAAAATCTACAAGTCTTTGAAAACAAAGTACTACGCGCATGCTCCTAGGGGGATAGATTGGTAGGAAAAGACCATCACTCGTCCCCGACCGCCACTCATAAGGAAGACAATCAATAAATAAATCATGCTCCAACTTCATCACAAAGCGGTTCACCATACGTGCATGCTACGGGAATCACAAACTTCAACACAAGTATTCTTCAAATTCATAATTACCACACTAGAATGACTCTAATATCACCATCCTCATATCTCAAAACAATTATCAAGCATCAAATTGATCATAGCATCCAATTCACTTTCTATGATAGTTTTTATTATACCCAACTAGGATGCCCATCATTCTAGGACCAATTTTTATAACCATAGCAAATACCATGCTGTTCTAAAAGACTCTCAAAATAATATAAGTGAAGCATGAGAGATCAACAATTTCTACAAAATTGAACCACCGCCGTGCTCTAAAAGATATAAGCAAAGCACTAGAGCAAAAATTATCTAGCTCAAAAGAGTGACTCTCCCAAAAGGTGTGTACAGCAAGCATGATTGTGGTAAACTAAAAAGCAAAGACTAATATCATAGAATACGCTCGAAGCAAAACACATATCATGTGGCGAATAAAAATATAGCTCCAAGTAAAGTTACCGATAAACAAAGACGAAAGAGGGGATGCCTTCCAGGGCATCCCCAAGCTTAGGCTTTTGGTTGTCCTTGCATATCTTGGGGTGCCATGGGCATCCCCAAGCTTGGGCTCTTGCCACTCCTTATTCCATAGTCCATCAAATCTTTACCCAAAACATGAAAACTTCACAACACAAAACTCACAACAAGAAATCTTATAAGCTCTATTAGTGCAAGAAAGAAAAACCACCACATAAGGTACTGTAATCAACTCATTCTTTATATGTATTGGTGTTAAATCTACTATATTCCAACTTCTCTATGGTTCATACCCCCCGATACTAGCCATAGATGCATCAAAATAAGCAAACAACACACGTTTGTCAAAAACAAAACAGTCTGTAGCAATCTGTAACTTTCCAATACTTCTGGAAATCTAAAACTCCTACCAAAATAGGAAGTCCTGGGAAATTTTTCTATTGATCTACATCAAAAAGAATCAACGCAAAATCACGTTTCTATGATTTACTAAAATAATTCTCGTGCGCGCAAAAGTTTCTGTTTTCCAGCAGAATCAAATTAGCTATCACCGTAGGTTATCCTATAGGTTCTACTTGGCACAAACACTAATTAAAACATAAAACCACATCTAAACAGAAGATAGATGAAATATTTATTACTAAACAGAAGCAAAAAGCAAGGAACTAAAATAAAATTGCGTTGCCTCCCAACAAGCGCTATCATTTAACGCCCCTAGCTAGGCATAAAAGCGAGAATAGATCTAAGTATTGCGATCTTTGGCATTCAATTCATAAGTGGCTCTTTATAGGGAATTGTTCCATGCCATTCCTTAATGGAAATTGGAATCTAATATTCCCTTCCTTCATATCAATAATTGCACCAATCGTTCTAAGGAAAGGTCTACAAAAAATAATAGGACATGAAAGATTGCAATCTACATCAAGAACGATAAAATCTACGGGCACATAATTCCTATTTGCAACAATAAGAACATCATTGATCATTCCCATAGGTTCTTAATGGTGGAATCCGTAAGGTGCAAGTTTAAAGAGCAATCTTCAAATTCATGGAAACCTAGCACATCACATAAAGTTTTCGGAATCGTGGAAACACTAGCACCCAGATCACACAAAGCATAGCATTCATGATCTTTAATTTTAATTTTTATAGTAGGTTCCCACTCATCAGAAAATTTTCTAGGTATAGAAACTTCCAAATTAAGTTTTTATTCATAAGATTGCATCAAGGCATCAACAATATGTTTGGTAAAAGCTTTATTTTGACTATAAGCATGAGGAGAATTCAACACGGATTGCAACAAGGAAATACAATCTATTAAAGAAAAAATATCATAATTAAATTCCTTGGAATCCATAATAGTAGGTTCAATGCTACGTAAAGTTTTGACCTCTCCAATCCTACTTTTACCAAATTTAGCATCAAGATCTAAAAACTCTGAATCATTGGGACGCCTTTTAACTAAAGTTGACTCATCTCCACTCCCATCATTATCAAGATTCATATTGCAAAACAAAGATTTAATAGGGGACACATCAATAACTTTTAGATATTCGTCATTATTTTCATGGAAACTAGAAGAACACGCTTTTATAAAGCAATCTTTCTTAGTACGCATCCTAGCGGTTCTTTCTTTGCACTCATCAATGGAAATTCTCATGGCTTTGAGAGACTCATTGATATCATTCTTAGGTTGAATAGATCTAAGTTTCAAAGAATCAACATCAAGCAAAAGCCTATCAACGTTCCTAGCCAAATCATCAACTTTAAGCAGATTTTCTACAAGCAAAGCATTAAAATTCTTTTGAGAGATCATAAATTCTTTAAGATTATTCTCAAAATCAGAGGGCATCTTATAAAATTTCCATAAGAGTTGTTGTAGGAATTACCATAATTATTAGAGGAATTACTAGGGAATGACCTAGGATTAAAGTTTCCTTTATACGCGTTGTTACCAAAATTATTCCTACCAACAAAATTCACATCCATAGATTCATTATTATTCTCAATCAAAGTATACAAAGGCATATCATTAGGATCAATAGGAGCACTGTTAGTAGCAAACAATTTCATAAGTTCATCCATCTTTCCAATCAAAACATTAATTTCTTCTATAGCATGAACTTTTGTACAAGTAGATCTTTCGGTGTGCCATTGAAAATAATTAACCATAATGTTATCAAGGAGTTTAGTAGCTTATCCTAAAGTGATTTCCATAAAAGTGCCTCCCGCGGCCGAATCTAAAAGATTTCTAGAAGCAAAATTCAATCCGGCATAAAAGTTTTGTATGATCATCCATAAATTCAAACCATGTGTAGGACAATTGCGAATCATTAATTTCATTCTTTCCCAAGATTGGGCAACATGCTCATGAACAAGTTGTTTAAAATTCATAATATCGTTTCTAAGAGAGATGATCTTAGCGGGAGGAAAATACTTAGAGATAAAAGCATCTTTGCACTTATTCCACGAATCAATACTATTTTTAGGCAAAGTCGAAAACCAAGTTTTAGTGCGATCTCTAAGTGAAAACGGAAATAACTTCAATTTAACAATATCATTATCCGTATCTTTCTTCTTTTGCATATCACACAAATCCACAAAGTTCAACAAACATGAGTAGCGGCATCTTCACTAGGAAGGCTGGAGAATTGATCTTTCATAACAAGATTCAAAAATGCAGCATTGATTTCACAAGATTTAGCATCATTAAGAGGAGCAATCAGAGTGCTAAGGAAATCATTATTATTGGTATTGGAAAAGTCACACAATTTGGTATTATCTTGAGCCATCGTGACAAGCAATCCAACACACAAGCACACAAGAGGCAAGCGAAAAAGAGAGGAGAACGGGAAAGAGAGGGCGAATAAAACGGCAAGGGTGAAGTGGGGGAGAGGAAAATGGGAGGCAAATGGAAAATAATGTAATGCGAGGGAGATGAGTTTGTGATGGGTACTTGGTATGTCTTGACTTGAGCGAAGGCCTCCCCAGCAACGGCGCCAGAAAACCGTCTTGCTACCTCTTGAGAACTGCGTTGGTTTTCCCTTGAAGAGGACATGGTGATGCCGCAGAGTAGCGTAAGTATTTCCCTCAGTTTTGAGAACCAACGTATCAATCCAGTAGGAGGCTCCTCAAAAGTCACATGCACCTACACAAACAAACAAGAACCTCGCAACCAACGTGATAAAGGGGTTGACAATCCCTTCACGGTAACTTGCAAAAGTGAGATGTGATAGAGATAATAAGATAAGATATATATTTTGGGTATTTTTATGATATAGATTGGAAAGTAAAAGATGCAAATAAAAGTAGATGGAAAACTTATATGATAAAAGATAGACCCGGGGGCCATAGGTTTCACTAGTGGCTTCTCTCAAGATAGCATAAGTATTACGGTGGGTGAACAAATTACTGTCGAGCAACTGATAGAAAAGTGCATAGTTATGAGAGTATCTAGGCATGATCATGTATATTGGCATCACGTCCGCAACAAGTAGACCGACTCCTGCCTGCATCTACTACTATTACTCCACACATCGACCGACTCCTGCCTGCATCTAGAGTATTAAGTTCATGAAGAACAGAGTAATCCATTAACAAAGATGACATGATGTAGAGGGATAAACTCAAGCAATTTGATATAAACCCCATCTTTTTATCCTCGATGGCAACAATATAATACGTGCCTTGCTGCCCATGCTGTCACTAGGAAAGGACACCGCCAGATTGAACCCAAAGCTAAGCACTTCTCCCATTGCAAGAAAGATCAATCTAGTAGGCCAAACCAAACTGATAATTCGAAGAGACTTGCAAAGATAACAAATCACACATAAAAGAATTCAGAGAAGATTCAATTATTTCTCATAGATAAACTTTATCATAAACCTACAATTCATCGGATCTCAACAAACACACCGCAAAAAGAGTTACATCGAATAGATCTCCAAGAAGATCGAGGAGAACTTTGTATTGAGATTCAAAGAGAGAGAAGAAGCTATCTAGCTAATAACTATGGACCTGAAGGTCTATGGTAAACTACTCACAACTCATTGGAGAGGCCTTCGAGATGATGTAGAGGCCCTCCATGGTTGATTCCCCCTCCGGCCGAGCGCCGGCGAAGGCTCCAAGATGGGATCTCGCGGATACAGAAGGTTGCGGCGGTGGAATTAGATTTTCATGGTGATCTCTGATGTTTTTAGGGTACGGGAGTATATATAGGCAAAAGAAGTACGTCGGTGGAGCCATGAGGGGCCCACGAGTGTGGGGGTCCACCCACCCCCTTAGGGCACTCCGGGCACCCTCGTGGCCGCCTCGTTTGTTGCTTGACGTCCACTCCAAGTCTCCTGGTTTGTATTTGTTCCAAAAAGATCACTCCCAAAGGTTTCATCCCGTTTGGACTCCGTTTGATATTCCTTTTCTTCGAAACACTGAAATAGGCAAAAAACCAGCAATTCGGGTTGGGCCTCCGGTTAGTAGGTTAGCCCCAAAAATGATATAAAAGTGTAAAGTAATGCCCATAAACATCCAAAACGGGTAATATAATAGCATGGAACAATCAAAAATTATTGATACGTTGGAGACGTATCAGTCATCATATTAAGCGATGCATAACGTAAAGAGACACGGAAGAGTGTGACCTCTATTGCGGACCCGTGTAGTCCTCAAGGTCATCTGCTCAGTTGATGATGGTAATGTAGTTGTCGTGGCTTCCAGCGGCGGGGAAGAAGATATGAGGCGGCGAAAGACAGTCTGGAGAGCGGATCCCTGCTGTGGTGAACCCTTCCGTCATTGGAGCAGCTGAGCTGGGGTCGAACACAGCACCGCAGGAGCAGGACAAACCACACAAGGTTTTCTTTCACACATATCTGTAATAGAAGTAATTGTGTAAGGGCTTGTTTGAATTTGAAGATTCTAACAATGCAGGGATACGAAATAGACAGGAATGGGATAGGAATGCACATGCAAAATAGAGAATTTAAAAACATAGGATTTCTGCCAATCTGGGTGTTTGATTCACAAGAATTGGAAAATCACAGGATGCAAAGAAGCATGGTGAGATTAAGTCAAACCACAACAAAATGTACGGTTATACTGCTATTATGCTACTATCTCTTAGTCTTGTGCTTCATGAATAGGAATATAAAAAGGAGGACAAGTGGAAAGTAGAATTCCTATGGTTTTTCTTTCAAGGAGACACTAAAGGAACAAATCCTGTAGTTTTCCTTTGCTCCATTCCTTTGCACCAAATTCATGAAAAGTAGTACCATAGGAAACTTTCCAATTCCTATGTTTTTCATTCACTTTTCCTTTCAAGCACTGGTGATTCTAGTAGGCAGGCTTGAGCAAGGAAAAGTCTACACTAAAAAAATGTTTTCTGCTACTTCTATTACTTAGGACCCAGGCCACTACCCTACTAGCTCAACTGCCAGGCCCATCAAAAAATGCACAGCTCAAACCCGCAGAGATAAATAATGATGGCATTCAACAGAGTCCATCACGGATAGCTAAGTTGCCTGGTACCTCACTACTTGTCATATAGTAGGATAAAATAATCGCATTTCACGTTACTATGTGTGCTCAGTGGACAATATATATAACATGTAGAGTAAAAAAGAGATGCAACAAGCGTACAACCTCTTTGGCGAAGCCATGTCGATCTCAGCGTGATTGGGTTGGCCAGTGAGGATGCTCCGCCTAACTTGGCTGTCGGAGAAGGGGAACAAGATCTTAGCCGTCTGGAGATGGAGCCTGAGGTACTGCTCCACTGTGATGGAGGGTTTCGTTGTTGGAGCAGCTCCGGTGAGTTGTACGACGCCGAAGCTAAAGCAGGACAAGAGAGACAACGTTAACCTAAGTGGAATTCTAATAGCATCTCCAATAGATAACGTAAAATACATAACCACAAAAGTGCTAGATGTAAAATACATCAGCCGCTCATCTCTGAACTTAACTGTCAAAACTTAGTTAACTGTCGAAACTGAACTTAACTATCGAAACTGAATTTTGCTGTTAAAACTGAATTTTACTGTCGAAGCTGAACGCACTATAGGTGAGGCTACACGCCAGTCGACTGACTTTTTCATCTCTGGTCAATCGATTTTGCAGCCGTTCGATACGAAATCAAGGGCTTGAAGTCATCTTCAACCTCCACCCCCTGCCTACCAGCCACCACCGGCCAAACAGCCGCCCCCCGCCGCCCGCCGGTGCAGTGCCCCGCCCGCCCCGAAAACACTCCCCACCGCCGGTCCGCTGCCGCCCCGACCATCCCTCTAGGCCGCCCCGTGGCGAGCTTTTTCTCTGGCGATCCCCACGCCACCGCCCCACCACCGTCAGCGACCACCGCCCCACCCTGAACCCTAAGATAGATAGTAGGGTGCCTCTCCAGCGAGCACCCCTCCCCGCTGTGGCTGATTCTTCCTTAACACTGGCGAGCCCCAACCCCCCACCCCCTGAAAATTGACTGACCCAAAAGTCGATTCACTCAACTGAAGTGTAGCTAAATCGGAGCAGCATCACAAGCAAGAGCAAGAGCGAGAGCAGCAGCACGAGCATGAGCAATAGCAAGAGCAGACCAGGTAGGGGACAGAGAGCAAGAGCAGAGCAGTAGCGCGAGCAAGAGCTACAGCAGCATCAGCTCCTACTGATGTGGACGTCGCCGCCGAGGGAGCGACGCCGTGGAGGAAGTAGCCGGCGACACCGTCGTGGATGGAGCCGCGCCGTGACGGCTCGGGACTGAGCGCCGGCAACACCGTGAGATCGAATCAAGAAGAAGATGCAGCAATTAGTGTACAACCTCTTTGGTGGCGCTGATTAGGCCGCAGCTTCATCCGAGGAAACCATGATGATGCTGCTCTTCTAGTGGTGCTGGTGAAGATGGCGGTGTGGGAATGGAGGTGTTGCGAAAGATGAGGGGAACATCCGGGCAGTTCCTTGGAGGTGGAGGACGGGGTGGCTGAACCAGCGGGACGACGAGATCGATGACGGATCCTCATCCGGTACGGTGGATGAGGGAGGTCGAGGTGTTGCTGTGGATGATGTCGTCGGGGAAGAGGCTCCGGCTGGGTGGCGGGCGGAGGAAGGTGTGGGGCTGCGCGGGTTTTCGCGGCCTTGGTGTACGAATGGGTGGGCGGATGGGATGGGAGTGGGGAACCATGGCTTAGGGACGCGCTTGTCCGAAATGTGGGGTAAGTTACGAAAGTACCCCCACCGATTTGAGGCGGTTCTTTCGGTTCAGGGGTACCACGGGCATTTCGCGTGTCGGGATTTCCCAAGAGGTGGGAGTTTTCACGCACTTTGTAATTTTAGAATAGCAAGGCGCGGGTTGATATGGAGGGAGTTGTCAGAGCACAACGAGACAAAGATATATCTTAAATATTTCGGGGTAGTAAGGCACGGGTTGAAGAGGCGGGAGTTTTGCAGCATGATAGACAGAGACGCTAGCTTGAAATTTCGGCATAACAAGGCACGGCTTGAAATTTCGGGAGAACAAGCTTAATGTGTACCCAAAAAAAGATAATTCACGCCTCATCACTAGAGAGAGCCATGTCTCATTTTACTATATTACTAGAGATGCATTCAAATACAACAAAAAAACTAAAAAAAATCGGGACAACAAACATAATGTGTACAGTACCAAAACAATTTGCACTTCCCTCAACAATAAAAAAACAATGTGTGTTGTCTAGCATATGGACTAAATTTGAGTACATTTTCCTTGTTTGAATGGGATTGTACTTGGGTTAGTTATACAACCATCTAAATATTATCTTCACAACACATGACATGAATGTAGGAGAAGTAAATTCCTATATAAATACGAACTACATGTGCATACGATCTCAAATTCAAATATATGTATCCATTTTGTGTTGAATTCAAATCATAGTACATGTATGCTCTAGCTAGATGTTCGGAATCTAAACCATGTATGATATACTATGTACAATGTGTTTAACACGCACAACACACACACAAACACCATTTAGACTAGTAAGGTACACGTGCATTGCATCCATGAGATTTGGCAACCAAATTATGAATAAATACCACATTATAGCATGTAAGCTTTGAGTCATATATGCATGATGTAGATGTTCGTTTAATTCTTATAGTTCGTTTCATTCAAAATCATCTAGTTTTTAAGAAAGCTAATCTATTTTAAGATTCATGGAATTATGCGTTGTAAGACATAAAGTACTAGTAAGGTGCATTGCACGCATGAGATTCTGGTGGTTTGTGCATTATGCTTCTACATGTGGAGTCTTCTAGATTCTACATGTGGCAAAATCTGGTAGAATGTAGATGATATCCAACGGCCAGTAGTGCTCGGATTTTCCATCTTTGTACTGTTAGATTGGCTTCATCCAGTGACCAACCTTCAAAGTTATTCACACACTATATAGGGTTATAGAAAAACAAATAATGGCAAATCATTTAGAAAAACATTTGGGAAAATCTGATATGGAAGATTTTAGAACAAAGAAGAAGTGCTTGTGTTTTGAGGTTTGTGCATTATGCTTAAGTTCAACCATGGAGTCATCTAGATTGTACATGTGGCGAGATATGGTGGAATCTAGATGATATCCAACGGCCAGTAGTGCTCAAATTTGCCATCTCTGCACCATCGCATTCGCCTCATCCAACGACCATCTTTCAAAGTTAAAGTTACCCACACACTATATAAAAAATATAAAATATAATATATATAGGGGTATAGATATAGATATGTGATGCGAAAGTCACCCATCATCTCCAATTAGAATAGTGTGTCCATGCACGGATGCAATGTGGCCAAACAATGTCTGCCATCGGTATCTCAAATTCAAATCAGTCTGACCTTGTTCAATGTGTATACATTACAACATGCTCGTTACCAAGCCACACCGTGCAGATCTCTGTTATATTCATGCATGCATGAGTTTCAAACATCATGATCTCTTATTCAAATATTTGAATTCAACTTTACATTGATTATGACCTCACCTAGTCTTTTGCACCCACACAGTCGTCTTCTCTTTATAATTGTATCACTAACTTTCTCTCGTGCATGCATGCACACACACTACCAGTCGGCATTATCCATCACACACATGCAATCTTTTTCTTCAGGTCGGTCTCCCATAAAGGCACACACACACATATCCCCATCTCCATCATATCGAGCATTCTTTATCTCTCATGTGCATGTGCAACGATCGATGTTCATCTATGTGTGTGTGTAGATAGCTAGGTCTTTCATAGTTTTCCACACAAACCGATCAATCTATATATCTAGTGAGGTGTCACCCTCTTTCCCACGTCCACGTTGATCAATCTATACCTATCTATATAGGAATACATATATAGGTAATACACACACATTAATTATATATCCAACGTCCCCCTCTCATCATCCATGCCTTCCGCTTCATCTCTCAAACGCGCGCACAATGGCGAAGACAGGGGAAGCAAGGGCCCAGCTCCCCCTAACATCATTATATATCGAGGCTAATATGAATGTGATCATTAGACAATTGCTGGTAAAAATGGTTTAAGTTCATGAATTGGCCCTCCTCGTAAAGGATTAGCAATGCTTGGTCCCCTACCTCATTTATTTTTCATGCCTCCGCCACTGTGCGCAACAGCGCACGTTCTTGCCCCCTCTCTCTAAATATCGATCTCGCACTTGTGCACTCCTTCATAGTCTCCCTCCACTCGGCCCCTCGCACCAGCTTCTAGCGCCCCATCATATTTTGCCACATGTACAATCTAGCAGACTCCATGGTTGAACTTAAGCATAAGGCACAAACCTCAAAACAACAGTGGTTCTCCTTTGTTCTAGAATCATCCGTATCATAACTACCCAAACTTTTTTTCTAGTTGAATCTCCATTATTATTATTTTACTTTATGCTTTACAATGCACAATTCCATGAATCATAAAATAGATTAAGGGCTTCTTTGATTCAAAGGATTCTCAAAGGAATTTTGAGGATTCTAATCCTTAGGAATTTTTCCTATCCTGGTTGTTTGATTCATAGGATTGTAAACCATAGGAATTTTTCCATATGATTCATTTGCACTAGATTTCATAGGAAACATCCCATCCACTCAAACCTCTTTGAAAGAATTCTGTGTTTTTTCTATGCACAATCAAACACTCGTACAATCCTGTAGGATTCAAGACGACATTCCACTATAATCCCATGTTTTTCCTATTCCCGCATTTTGGAAATCCTACGAATCCAAGAGGCCCTAGATTTTTTATAAAAACTAATTGATTTTGAATGAGATGAACTGTAAGAATTAAACGAATGTCTACATCAGGCATATATGACTCCGAGCTTACATGCTATAGTCTGGTATTTATTCATAATTTGGTTGCAAAATCTGATGCGTGCAATGCACGTGTACCTTACTAGTACTTCGAGTATGTGCAAAACAAGTAAATTAGAATTCCAATGGCACACTACACAGTGTCTCTCTTACAGTTCATGAAGCCACATGGCACATGTCGAGGCGTTGTCACGACCTCCTTGTGTGGATTGATCACAGTGACGTGTTGCTGGTTCCAAAAGAATGTACTCGTCCTCCGTGAGTCACACTGGCGGTACATGCACGAAGCGAAGATGTGCACGCACGCCACGCACGCACTCATTCCCACGCACGCACACGCGGGTACACGGGCGGACGCAATTTTGTACCCAGATCCACCCCATGTGATAATTTGACGCGTGTAAAGTCCTTCACTTCATTGATGGTCAATTAATATAGCGCATGCAAATTGAGTGGAGGTGAGGGCGGAAGAAAGACATTACTACTCCACTACGCACATGCGAGTAGTTAAATCATGGGTTGCTAGTAGTACTTCCATTGGTCTAATTCGTATCTCGTGCCAATTTTTGACAGTAACATAATATTTACGCATTTGAGCACTGTAGTCTGCTTGAAATTTATGTTCCACTAAACTCATCGGGAGCCATTTCGGGCCTCGAAACCAAAACCATCAATTAATCTTTACCTTGTTCCCTTTCACATTCGAAAGTACTAGTGCTAGAATTAAGTGTAAGCCTGCTCACACCTACTAGTACGTACCAAACCTGAACGTGCTCCCACTATGCAGGTATTAGTACTAGTGCTAGTACTTAGGTTATAAAAATGGGAACTACCTAACAGAAAATTACTCTACCTTTCCTCCTCATAAGTGCTTCTTCTTTGTTCGTCCTTGCCATGGCCGGTGAGCAGAGCTCTAGGTCGAGAACTACTCGAAACAAGGGAGCGGCAACCAAGGCTGCAGAAAAAAAAGAGGGCTCGCCGCCACGCAGAGACCTAGAAAGATCTCTCACGGGCAGGTGATGGCTCCCAGGAGCGCCCTAGCCGCAGAGGCAAACATGCCGAGCCGGCAGCACTGGAGTGGTTATCCCTCGACAACATGCCTGATCAGCTCAATAAGCACCTCAATAAGCAGAAGGAGTTCATCCACGGCTTGGTGGAAATGCTGAAGGAGAGCCTCGACGACATGCCCATTGAGCTCAATAAGTAGGGGGAGTTGACCGCCGGCTTGGTGATGCTGCTTAAGAAGAGCATTGCCTCAAAGAAGAAGGCGACCGGCGAAATCCTGCAACTTCAGGAGGACAAGGCAAAGCTTTGCCACGAGCTCGACCTGTTGAAGGAGAAGAACGCCGGCTGGTAGAAGTTGCATGAGAATAGTACTTCCTCGACGAAGATGCTGCAGGCCGTCGTCATGGAACAGAAGGAGGAGTTGGCGAAGCTCCGCATCGAGTACCCGACTGCTGTCAAGGTACGTAATGCGGCTGTGAAACAGATGATGAAGGCTCGCGTCGAGAAATCCCGTGTCATGGATAGAATGAAGAAGATGGCAGAGGAGACGCGCAAGAAGATGGAGGTCGTGGAGGCGATGAAGAAGAAGTTACGACTCCACGGCGAATTAGATCATTTGGGGTGATAATCTTCATTATTCTTTTGCTCCTGTGTTTCTCCTTTTGCTTCGGTGTTTTGCCGCACGTGTCACGTTCTCTACGAGGCATGAATAGAACAATGCTAACAATGAGATGACTAGCAATTTAGATCATTTTTTATCATCATATGGCACTGGGCTGCCGTGTTTCGTGCTCCTCCGTCGTAGTACTACTCCAGTGGAAAACTTGAGTATACCGCACGGTTCTTTGCTCCTCCTCAGGTCATCGGCACATTTATACAAGCAGTCAAATCACAAGGCCCCGCCTTCCAACAGTAATGAGCCGTCAAATCACAAAGGCCCTCGCCTCTCGTGAAACCGACCAAGCTAGACTGCCCCGCCCTCTAGCCTTTTAATAATGTATACTTTTGTACAGTAGTAGTATCGACGGATTGCGCCATGGAGCAAAACATGAAATTATAGAAAAAAGGTGGTACATATAGAGAGCGCTCGTCGCCAAATTATGCATATAGTACTATTAAAAAAGCTAGTACATGCTTAAATGGGGTGCTAAATTCTATTAAAGAAATTAGCAAACCTATTTAATTTTTGTGTTCTTATTATTTATGCCACAAGTTGTGTATCACTACTCATTTTTGCCATTAGAATTTACAACTACTCAAAAATGCCATCGACCTGTGAGATGCTTGCTCAAAATGCAATTAGATATCTCAAAAATGCCATCGTTAAGTTAGATGTTTGCTCAAAAATGACATTAGACATTGTTATTTTCACGTCAAACCCGTTGACCATGTTACATGACAAAAATAAGCTGATTCTCACAATGATAAGTGTGGCCCCACTTGTCAGGAGTAACCAAGCGAATAATTTTACAGAAAAATAAGAACGCTGTTGGGATCAAGTAGGCCCCACACTTTATTTTACTGTAGTGAGATAGAGGAGAGCTGGCATATTGGTCCATCGGTATTTATGTCATTATAACACAGCAAAAAAGATTTGAGCCACAATAATGGTGTCCTTCACAACCCACCCCTCAAATAAAACTAAGCACCCTGAAATTCTTTGACAACTAAACTGCTGGCTATATGATGTTGGCCATATATATTGTACATATATAATGTGAAGAAACGAGTGGTAGTACTATACCAACTAAAAGATGAAATATAAGAAATACTAGTATGTATGTACTGAAGAGTTAAAGTAACGAGAAGAAACATAGCATGGTTCTGCTGGGGGCTCAACACAACGCACCCCTCAAATTAAACTAAGAACACCTGAAATTAAACTATGCAACTAATGTGGTAGGCACTGCATTAGAACCACCATGAGCAACGACACTGCCACCTTACTCGAAGTCCTCATCCAAGTCCTCGACTTCGTCCTTGTCCCTTTTCCTCTTGGCTGATACTTCTTTGCTGAACCGCTCACTTGGCTTTTGCTCTTCATCCAACCCTTGTAGTACAACATAGTACATTCCAGTACACATCCTAATGCCCCTTCGACTTCATAAGGTAGCCATCCATTACAGCGTAGTGGATGTGGTCTATATCTAGTACATTCCAGTGCCATGCATGACGATGAAACATGTGCGGAGGTTTCTCCAGTTTACCTTATGAAGGATGAACCATGGCTCCTGCTAGGGTCAGGATTGAAGGCTGACCACGGGAGGGCAGCGGCAGATTCTTCTAGAGGTCGAAGGGGTTGCCTACAACAAGGCCAATCCAACCAAGGACTCTTTCGTCATTCGTAAAGTTTACAATAACGAATTTGACTAGGCTGCTCTTGAGGAAGTTCTTAAAATCCTGGCACTCAACGTCGGCATGGCATATGTGGTAGACCAAGCATAAGTCATGCGCGCAAACCTGGATCACGGCGGGCTTCTTCTTATCTTCCTCCTTTAGATCCTTCTCTCATCCCAGGACTATGGTGTACTCAACATCTAGCCCAGCGACCCACTCATCATTTGAGTTTTCGAACATGCGTCTAAAGCAAGCAAGGCAACCTTTCACCGTCACGGAAGAACGGGTGTAGATGACGTCGAACTCATCGCCGGTGATGGTTCTAACCTTGTACTCACCGCCGATCATGGAGGTTTGGGACGCCATGGATTTGGGAGGAGGGTTAGGATTATTGGAACTGTCGTAATGTGAAAGGATAGGATGACTAGGAGCAAACTGTCGTAATGTTAAAGGACGTCCGGGGACGAGTAGGAGTGAACTGCCAGCGTTTTTTCGATTGTAAAAATGATGACTGGGGCGTGTGAACGGCAGGGTAGTGGCTTGCCCGGTGGATAAATGGATTCATGCATAGTACTATGGGGGCCCAATGAGATGTCATGTCTACTCGACGCCCAATTAAATGGCTTTCGATGTCATGTCAAGCGTTGGGAAAATTACAGGTGATACGAAGCTTTTCCATTCTCCCATGATACGGGCTTCCGAGAGCCCTTGGATCTGAGATCGAACGGTTGCATGGCGTGATTCTAGACCTATGGGTGAATATCCTATCCTAGAGGGTTATTCTGCAAATTTTCAGCAACTTAGCATGCGACCGTTCGATCTCAGATCCAAGGGCTGCCAGCAGCCCGTATCATGGTCGCGCCTACCATGATTGTCGCCTCGCTCGCGCGGTCGCGCCCATGGATATTTAACACGGTGCATTAGGCTATCTGATGTTCGCATGTCATATATAGTCATCACTTAGTCACTCATACTACAACAAGGTTAGCTATAAGGTTGGCTATAAGAGTATTTTTTTTACTTCTCTCTATCTCTTTCTTTGTAGTATTTATAGAATTAGCCAAGGAGTGACCTCTTCCAATGAAATCGTGCTTACATGAGGTGCTAAGGGCATTAAATGGCTTAGCAATCAAGTCCCCAATGCATAGGTGCTTATTTTTTTTGTTGCTAAGTTTGCTTCATTTAAATAGCTATAGACCCAAAATTGTCTTTTCACCTAGGTACACGCGCTTCGTTTCTTCCTTGGGTCACCAAACTAGTCTCTCTTTTCTTAATTAACTTGCCACATAATACTTTATGCCTATGTAGCAAGGTTAGCACCTGTAGGAGCAAGTAAGTACAATAGTGGGCTATAAGACCGCTTTACATGGCATTTTTGCATATGTGGAGGAAAGAGGCAAGGAAAAAGTGGAGGGGCTATCATGCAAGAGCCAGCCTCTACATGGTGGAGCATTGGGAGAGGCACCTATATGGAGGTGGTCAGGAATCGGGAGACTCACGCCGGTCGTAGTGCTGCAGTTAAAATGATAATGGCAAGTCAAATCACGGGCCCCAGCTATCCAGCAGTAACTCGCTGTCAAATCAAACAGCCCTACGTTTCCAGTAGCCTACTCCCTCATCTTCTCGCGTCTCTGTCGAACCGACTAGGCGGAACTGCCCCGCCTACCGGTAGGAAAAGCCCTGCCCTCGACTTTTAAATAGTACAGTATACTAATTTTGTATCCGTGGATTGCGCCATGGAGCAAAGCCCCAAGAAAATGGCGGTACACATGTATGGAGTATACAACACACCCGTTGCGTTCGCGTCACACCCCAAATGGTCGGTCGGTCTGGCACGCTGCTCTCCGAATGGAATGCGCGTCATATTGCGTTTGCACACACATGTGGGACCGCAATTGAGAACCGACCATAGGCACACTCCCCAGCCCCGCAAGTCGGGTGAGTTAATAGAAGAGAGAGACGAGCGATAGTACTAGAGAAGTGTTGTACTACGTTGGTGCCTGGACAATCCTTGCAAGACACGGAAGATCAGTTCGTCCATGCATGTGACCAGACTCCATCAGACACGCCTGGATTGGCTACCATCTACATATCGTGTAGGCTGTGTTGTACAGGGTTGTAGTTCTGGTGAGAAATCTAAAAAAGGTTTCTTGTCATCTCGCAAAATTAGGTGTCATGTGGTTTGGATCTCTGCGAGAGTTAAACAGCGACAACTGAGTTAGGCTAGTCATTGGGGGCACATGCACGAAGACTACTCGGTTGCCATCTAGGTCAAGCCAGCTATGTTAATTAGGACATCTATCGATGGACTCCTTTTCTACGAGTTTATCTTTAATTTGAGCTTTGATCCTCTTCTAGTTTGTCCGTCGGGATTCATGTTGTCTCCTTTGGGTAGTGAGGATTTCTTGTCATGTGGCATTTTTTCCGGTGCATCAGATCAAAATGATGACAACTACACCTCCGGGGCATGTGCATGAAGACTTCTCGACAGTCATTGACGAGATCAAGCCCGCTCTGGTAGACAAAAGAAAATTAGTACTCCACTATATAGGCAGGAGCCTCCACGCTTGCTTGCTAGTGTTGCTCTCTTCACACTTTCTCGTCCTCTCCAGATCTAAACACGACAGCGGTGGCCACACTCTCTCTTTGCTCACCGCTGGTCACAGATCCAGCCGGATCCTCTACACAGGGGAAGGTGAGAAGGTGCAACGTTCACGCGGTCGTCCTCGGTGACGGCTCTTACCCACTGCCAGCGCGTCCCGATTAGCGTGCCTTGCCATTCTCTCCAAACGACCGCTGGCGATGGAGGGCCTCCAACGCCTTCTTCCTCGCTACCGTAGTGTGGGCAGATCCGGCCTCCCGCTGCCCACCTAGTGACATCCCGGCGACCCTCAGGTATAACTTCCTTCGAAATCGGCCTTGCTCTACTTCCCGAGCTCCTGACGTCGCTGCATTTGTATCATTTACTATTTCTCAAGCCCCCTCGTAGATAGGATCGATCGGCTGTTCGAAAACCACCTAAATTTTTATGGTTAAGAGGTAAAACTAGTTCATGCACTCGAATCTTGTACTACTTGGTTCAAACAAGGAAGAAAGGGGGTGGGGTGGGGGAAGATTTGTTACCTGAATCTAGGACTTGGTCAAAAGAGGAAATAATGGGGGCGAAAAGTAGCAGAGATTGGCTATCCAACTGTTCTCTAAGTCTAATAGGGAAATAAAGGGAAACGTAGTACAAACTCAATATAAACCCGATCTATTGGTTGAAAAAGGAAAGAAAGTGGGGACTGGGGGACAAGTCAATAGAGTAAGTCCAGCACTAGATTTGCTAGCATCACACAGTATAAGGTGGCTATACCAAACAATAATGGGACCAACCCACATATCCTCTTCTGACGCTTGTTGCCCTGAGCCACTCTTATGTAATGCCACTGGTAAAAATTTAGCAGTCACACTGTTAAAAGTAAGGACACGTTAAACCAATGTTGTTTTCAATGTAATGCCTCCAGTAATATGAATCAATGGCACTTTTTTACATGTCCTGCTAAATTTCCCATTAAGATAAGTTGCTTCTTATTGTTAGAAATGCAACTGTCCTGGTCCGCCTACTCTCCCGTGCCCAAATACCTACTCTGTAGTAGCTATTAATGTAATGTTGCTGGTAAAATGAAGCAATTGCACCATTAAAGTAATGTCGTAATTAACGATTGTCATAGTTAATCCTAATGCCCACACTAATATCTAGCAATGCTGCTCCTTTAGAAATTTCTACTGTCCTTGTAGGATTGCCATGCAGATAAGGAACATGCTTCTTTTCATTTGATGCATGTTTCATCACTTGTTAGTCACCCTCCTCTCCACCTTTTTTGTGCAAACAGAGATCTACATTTCACGCTCGATCTTAGTTGAACTGCACAAATGATATCCAAATTATAGTTGAACATTCCAGGAGCTTCACAACCAACCTTGATGTTGCTCAATTTTATTGCAACTAATGAAGAAGAAGCTCTATGGGTTTCATTTTCTGATGGAAATGGAACCAGGGCTGGAGCCCTTTCCTTAAAAAGAAGGAGAAGAAGCTGCTAGCTCATGGGACATTACTTCATTTTAGGTGAACTGCACCAAAAGGTCCCATGAATTGAATCATCCATGTTGGTGACTGGTGTCATCCATTCTACGATGGCGTTGATTGCAGATATGGTTCCCATCATGAGGTATGTTCCTTTTTGGTCTGACCGTTTGCCAAAGATCATGCATCTTCATCCTGCTCTTGTGCTACTGTTTGGCGCTGCCATGATAAAGTAGTAATGTTATTATTTTGCACGTTAATCTAGTGGCACTATTAATTTGAGGCAATGTTTATATCGAAAGAGGAGGTTCCCTCCGATTTCATTAAAGAAATCCAACCATAGAGAACCATTATCCAACAACATCTCAGTGTAAACGGGCAGTTATGCAACTACTACTAGAACGGACTGAGTACTAGCAGGAGACAAGTTCACCACATAAGCTAGCCAGGTAGGGGGACACAGCACCAGCTCGACCAAGTTTGGATTACAACCAAAATGCTACCACAGAAACATCGGGGGAAGATAGGGACTGAAAGAGCCAGCTTCAGCATCCCAGTCTAAGCACCCCGGGCCTTCATCCTTGCGACGCACGATACACATTGTTTGCCACCTGCTTGACCCTAGTGTCACTGATAAAATGAAGTAATGATACAGCTAAAATAGAGCGAGTGTCCTCTCTATCATTTCATTTCCAATGTAGATAAAGAAAGTGCTTCTCTTTGTTAATGTATGTTTCATCGACTAGTCCCATTGTTAATGTTTAAGCGTTTCTGCAAACTGGGGTGCTTAATTTTAGTTGATCTACACAAAAATAGAGATTTGAATGTTTCAAGGCCCCTCCTTGTACTACCACTGTACACTGATGTCCATCACTGGCAGAAGGTGTATTTGGGAGACTTGGGACGATTTCCAATATGAGGCATACCGTATGAGGCGTCGCAGGGCCCATCTCGCCCTCGCAGCATGGCATACTATGATACTATCGCAATATTTTCTTCTATTTATTTTGTGTGTTTCATAAACTAGTGCCACTATAATTTAATAACGCTTTTTCATTATCTATGCAAACAGGGTTATTCAGCTGCCTTTTGGTGGTACTGCACAAATGTACGTATGGAACCGGCATATATGCAGAGTGCGAGGTGTGCCAAGTAAAAATTACCGACACCAACCATGCTCCATGAACTCATTGGCATCCACCACCACCAGTTGGATGTGTGGCGCTCTATGTGGACAGATCTTTCTCGGCAGCAAATCCTCTAACCAAATGCTAGTAGCTTATATTGGCAGTTTTCTAGGGAGTACTCTTTTCTGAAAGAAGCACTAATCTATTTTTCTTTATTTGTACACAGTGTCACAACTTTGACCCAAAGGTCCAGAGCTATTTTAGGGTGATTGGCGTAGTACTCGGAGACTGATTTTAAGCATGATTTTCATGAGCTGTCACACTGATTGTAAGCCTGAGCAGGTCGAAGATTAAGTTAATGTGAAGCTTACCTTAAACCCTACCACCGCTGTTGAAACGAGGCGAGCGTCAAGGGTACCATGGAGAACGGCGGGGAAGCAACGTCGCGCCATCCGGCCTCCTCTTGCGGTGGGAGAACGAATACTCCTGTGGCTCCGGCTGGCTCGGCACCCTCACGAACCGCACACCGTACTCGGCTGATTCATTATCCTTTGGGTGCTCGACCTTCGACTTGTACACCCACCAACTCCACCTGACTATTGCCTCGGGTGAATCTGTCTGCTCCATCGCCTAGAGGAGATACTCGATGAACTCGGAGGACTGCGGCGTGACTACCGCCGAGGAGTACATGTACATCGCCGCCCTCATCACCACCGTCTCGCTCTTTCGCATACATTGCCACATGGCCCTCACCGTCCTCAAAATCTCCCACTCATTGTCAAACCAAGTAAGGATCTCCTTTAACCCGGCTAACTTTGCCTGGTCACCGGCGGCGATCTGCCTGATTCACTGTTGCATCCTCTCCATAGATGTCCGTCTGAGTGGTCCGGTGCTAGCTTTGGAAGATGGGAGGAGAGACGGTGGTATTGCAATAGAGAAGAGGGAGAGGCGAGACAGTGGTTTTGGAATGGAGATGATGGAGAGGAGAGGAGGTCGTTTTGCAATGGAGAAGAGGGAGAGGCAAGACAGTGGTTTTGGAATGGAGATGATGGAGAGGAGAGGAGGTGGTTTTGCAATGGAGAAGAAGGAGAGGAGCGTGCGGCAACGATTTAGGACTGGACGAGAGGGCCGGCGCGCTGTGACTGGATCAAAATCAAAATCAATTTACTCTTCAATAAAGAAAGCGACCCCACATTAACTAGTCTCCCTTTTATTCTGGGTCATAATTGACCATGATTTTGGCAAATTAAATATATGTTATACGTTGCAAAAATAATATAATTTGGAAGTACATTCAGATACGAACCAAATGATACAGTTCTTGGTGACATGCATTCACATTTTGCTTGTCAAATACAGTACGTGGTCAAACTTTGACCCAAAATATGCAAAACAAAAAAATACTTCCAAGACCAGCGCTGCTCTTCTGCTCTTCTCTTCTTAAACCACCACCACTCCTCTCCTGTTCCAATCTAAATCCAGCACCGCTCCTCTCCTCTTCCATTTCAAAACCACCGCCCCTCCTCTCCTGTTCCAATCCAAAACAAGCGTTGCTCCTCTCCCATTCTAATCCAAAACCAGTGCTGCTCCTCTCCTCTTCCATTCAAAAACCACCACCAGCGAGTGAAGGCGCCGTGGAGAATTAGATCAATGGAGGAGTACAACTGATACGTGAGCATCGCAGATGGGACCCTGTGAAGCTAGCTAGGATGTTGGAGATACAGTCTTGGTTTGACAACAAGGACCAACTAGCGGCGACGGCGACATCCATGGCCAAATATCTGCAACAGAGTGAAAAGGCGGCTGATGACCCACAAGTATAGGGGATCTATCGTAGTCCTTTCGATAAGTAAGAGTGTCGAACCCAACGAGGAGCAGAAGGAAATGATAAGCGGTTTTCAGCAAGGTATTCACTGCAAGTACTGGAATAAGTGGTAACAGATAGTTTTGTGATAGGATAAATTGTAACGAGCAACAAGTAACAAAAGTAAATAAAGTGCAGCAAGGTGGCCCAATCCTTTTCGTAAGAAAGGACAAGCCTGGACAAACTCTTATAATAGGAAAAGTGCTCCCGAGGACACATGGGAATATCGTCAAGCTTGTTTTCATCACGCTCATATGATTCGCGTTCGGTACTTTGATAATTTGATATGTGGGTGGACCAGTGCTTGGGTATTACCCTTACTTGTACAAGCATCCCACTTATGATTAACTTCTATTGCAAGCATCCGCAACTACAACAAAAGTATTAAGGTAAACCTAACCATAGCATGAAACATATGGATCCAAATCAGCCCCTTACGAAGCAACGCATAAACTAGGGTTTAAGCTTCTGTCACTCTAGCAACCCATCATCTACTTATTACATCCCAATGCCTTCTTCTAGGCCCAAATAATGGTGAAGTGTTATGTAGTCGACGTTCACATAACACCACTAGAGGTTAGACAACATACATCTTATCAAAATATCGAAGGAATACCAAATTCACATGATTACTAATAGCAAGACTTCTCCCTTGTCCTCAGGAACAAATGTAACTACTCACAAAGCATATTCATGTTCATAATCAGAGGGGTAATAATATGCTAAAGGATTTGAACATATGATCTTCCACCAAATAAACCAAGTAGCATCAACTACAAGGAGTAATCAACACTACTAGCAACCCACTAGCACCAATCCCGGACTTGGAGACAAGAATTGTGTCGGCGTTCTGGGAACGAGGGTCCCCGGACTTGCCTGCCTGCGGCCTGCGGCGTGGCTCGAAGGAGGCCCAGCACATCCCATATGCATCAACACAGGCTCAAGACCCTCGCGAGGGGCCAAGCCTTGCGGGGCGGATGACAAGGAGCTTCCTCAGGCACATCCTCGTCAGGCTGGCTCATGAGGGGGCGGAGAGTTCAAGGCAGGGTACCTCGCGAGGTGCCCATGACGAAAGCCATGACGACCAAGGGCATCAGTTGGGCGCCAGCCCTCGCAGTGTCCTCCTTTCCTCTTTGGTGCAAAGGGAGCAAGCACAGGCGAGAGCATCAAGCAAAGGCGTCCATTTCGGTGCAACGAGACCAAGACCAGCCCAACGGCTGGAAGGAAGTCATTGTGGAGCTCAGGCCGGCGTCATCACCAGAGCCTTTGACAGGCGAGGACCAACTTTAGTCAGGATAAGTGTACCCGATGTTCCCCTTCAAAATGGCCAATTGTTGGCGCCCTTCCCGCTCAATATTTGGGAAGAGGCCCAGGGCCTTTGCCTATAAATAGGACTAGCCACCCCCAGGGTAGAGGCATCTGGATCCTCACCAAGAAACCAGTAGATAGAGCGACTGAACCCCTCCTAGCAGTTCATCGCACCAGCCAAGAACAGACCCTCGCGAGGCTGTTCTTCCTTGTATTGTTCATCATCAGCCCAAGAGGCAATCCACCACACCACACACTGGAGTAGGGTATTACACCACAATGGTGGCCTGAACCAGTATAAATCTTGTGTCTCTTGTGCTGTTCAGTTTGGTAGTTTAGGTCCTAGCGATTCGGTGAGGAGCGAGCCGGTTGAGGGTTGAATCCCCGCGCGCACCCCAGTGTTCGAACCTCAAGGGTCTGCCAGAACCCGAAATCCGACATTTGGCGCGCCAGGTAGGGGTGCGCCGGAATCTGCCTTCCGTCGTCTTGTTCTTCCCCGACCACCGCAACCATGTCTGACGCTCGTTGGGCTCGCGCCGAGCGCCGAGCCGCCCTCGCCTCCCGTCACCTGCTGTCAACGCCGTCACCTGCTGTCGAGACGGCTCCCGTCGGCGGGCGCCCTCGTCGTTCCCCGTCACCTGCTGTCAACGCTGCCACCGGCCCGGCAGGGAACGAGCAGCAAGCATCGTCCCAGCATCCGTCCATGAGGTGGGACGGCCGCACCGCCACGCCCTCGCTCACCCCCGCTGGTTCTTCGTCACGCGCGCCCCGCACGGCCATGGAGGCCCGAGCTGCGCTCATCGTGGCAAACAAGCTCCTGTGCTACCGCCCCATCGACGACATCTACGAAGAATGGCTCGAGCGAGTCGCTGAGCTCGTCCGCGCCGCCGGAGGCGCCCCCGCACCATCCTTCTCGCTGCACCGCACCCCGCCCGGCGCGGGCGATGAAGCTCCTGGGGCGCCTCAGCCGCCTCCTCCTCAAGAAGGCGCCCTGGCCCCAAGGCGCGCAGCCCCTGGGCGGAACCCGCTCCGCCAGGCGCCAGCGCGGCAAGAGCAGAGCTGCCAAGAAGTCCCTCGCCCACGAGAAGCCGCCCGAGCGCTCCCTGCCCCAGCACGTCAAGACCCAGCGCTGCCCCCAGCCGCGGCGCATGGGGACCCGTAGGACCAAGCTCTCCGTCGCCCAAGGCCCCCTGTGGCCACGGCGGGCTGCCGCACCTTCACCTCCGAGCTGCGCAGCATCGCGTGGCCCGGCAAGTTCAAGCCAGACCTGCCCCCTCGCTATGACGGCACGGTTGACCCTGCGGAGTTCCTCCAGCTCTACGAGTTGGGCATTGAGGCTGCCAACAGAGATGAAAGGGTCATGACGAACTGGTTTCCCATGGCACTCAAGGACGGATCCCGCACCTGGCTCCTGAATCTGGCCCTAGGCATGATCTCTTCCTGGGACGAGATGCGCACCCGCTTCATCGCCAACTTCCAGGGTACTCGCAACCGGCCACCCGCCGTAAGCGACATGCACCGTATCAAGCAGCAGCCAGGGGAAACCCTGCAGAAGTACATCCAGCGCTTCAACAACGCTCGCCTCAAGATCCCCAGGGTAACAGAGGAGGCCATCATCTCTGCCTTCTCCGACGGTGTGCGCGACGTCAAGATGAAGGAGGAGCTGGCGATGCATGAAGACTTGTGCACCTCCCTGGAGCTGTTCAGCTTGGCGACCAAGTGCGCCAGGGCTGAGGAGGGGCGCCTCTCCCCCCTCGAGCTGCCTGCCGCGGACCCCGAAGAGAAGAAGCCCAAGGCCAAGGACGTGAGGCGCAAGGGGACTGCCGTGCTCGCGGCCGAGCCAGACACTAAACGGGGCAGAGATCAGCCCGAATCCTCCAAGGGCAGCCGGTACTGCGTGTACCACGGCCTCCACACTCACAACACAAATGAATGCCAAGAGCTCTGGGCCGTGCGTGAAGGAAGGGTCGGCAGACGTCCCGACCGCAGAAACTGGGGCTATGGCCGAGGAGGAGGAAGGAATGCAGGACGCTGGGAAGACCGCGGCCCGCGCCAAGGGTGGCGCGACCAACCTCGCGAGGACCGCTGCAGGACCCGCCTCGCAAGGGAGGATGGAGGGATCAGCCTCGCGAGGATCGCCCGCTAGGGAACGCAGGCCTCCCTCCGGTGCCGCCGCAGCCAAGAAGGAATGAAGACCGTCATCAGGACGAGGGAGCTGGGGGCTTCCAGGAACCGCGTGCAATCTCCTGCATCCTGGGCGGAGCTCAAGCCCCAGCCTCTCAGCGCATCTTCAAGCAGTTCGCCCGCGAAGTGAATGCAGTCCTACCCAAGCTCGAGGCCACGCGCCCTCTCAGGTGGTCGGCGTACGCCATCACGCTCAGCTCAGCGGATCAGCTCAAGTGCGCGGCCACAGCAGGAGTCCTCCCGATGCTTTGTTCCCCAATCATCAGCAACGTGCTAGTCACCAGGACCCTCATCGACGGCGGGGCAGGGCTGAATGTCCTGTCCGTGGAAACATTCAACAATCTTCAAGTGCCTTACAGTTAGTTTCAGCCAACCAAGCCCTTCTCCGGAGTCACCGACGGCTCCACGGTCCCGATCGGGCAGGTCCGCCTTCCTGTCACCTTCGGGGCTCGTGACAACTACCGCACCGAGCTCATCGACTCTGACGTCGCTGACATTCGCCTGCCATAAAACGCCATCCTCTGGTACTCGGCACTGGCCAAGTTCATGGCCGTAACCCACCACGGCTACAACGTCCTCAAGATGCCAGGAAGCAGCGGGGTCATCACGGTGCCCTGCGAAGAGAGAGACGCGGTGTGCTCCCTATAGCGAGCCTTTCAGGCCGCATCACTGGAAGACCCAGACCGCAGCAGCAGGAGGCTTCCCGAGGCCGCCCCCAAGAAGAAGAAGACATCAACCGGCCTGGCTCCTCAGGAGGCAGGCCCCTCAGGGCCCGCGCCTGGCCAGGAGTGTCGGTGTACTAGAGTAGGGGTACCCTAGTATCCCGAACTTGTGCGCGGGCAGTCGCAGCACCCCGCGGTAAGGCTTGCCGGGTGACCGCCAAGGTCCTCCGTGGTTCCTTTGGAGCCATTCAAGAACAATGTATTCAAGCCAAGGAGACAAGGCCCCGGCAAGAGGAGCTTGCCGGGAAGGCCAACCGAGGCATCTCAAGGAACTTGCCACAACGCGCCACGTGTCCCGGCGAGGCCCGGTGAGCGACAAGCTTCCGGACGCGACAAGACAACGACCGCGGCAAGGCGCTTGCCGCGGCAAGCTACCACTCTGTACCCGCGCTCCAGCACATCCACCAACGTGTCGCCCTGGGACCTTTCCAGGCGCGCGTGGCAAGAGGCTGTGCAGCCAGCGGTGCGCGGTGGCAAGCGGCGCTGACAAGATTGCCATCGTGGCAGGCGGTGGCGTCCCTAACGGTCCCTTTTTGCACTATTTAGGCGACGCAGACGGGCATTTAATGCCTTTGTCCCCTGCCGTCAGGGTTAGGTATGATACACTATACAGGTAGTTGTACCAACCGCAACACCTTTCCATTTTTACCCCTATCTACATTGCCACCTGTCGGTGACCCCTTGAGCATATAAAAGGAGGCCCATGCGCAACATAGAGGGGGGTTCGAGGGCAGAAAAACACTCACGCTTGGTCTCGTTAGCGGCTAGAGTGTACTGTAGCACTCAGCGCTCCCGAGCAAGAACTCAATACACTCAAACATGCAGCAGTAGGAGTATTATCTCTCCGGAGAGCTCCGAAGCTGGGTAAACTGCTCGTGTGCCTCGCCTCGATCTGCTCTTCGCGTGACCTCCGCCCCCCGCCGAACCGAAAGGGGCTCGGTCCGCCGGTCCCATAGGTGTTCATGGATCAGTTTCCCCGACATCTTTGGCGCGCCAGGTAGGGGGCATCGAGGCTGTGTGAACCTGATCCGGCGTTCACACGAGCTAGATCTTCATCTTCTTCATCGACATGCCACCGAAGAAGAAGGCTTCGGAGGCAGCTACTCCGTCCGCGTCGATCCCACCACCACCGGAGCAAACGGGTTGTGGGGTAGACGCCGGCGGAAGAACGGGCGTCGACGAGGGAGCTCACGGTGCTGCCAGGTCCAAGGACAAGGCTGCGCAGACCTCGGTGTCCGTACATGCACCACGCCTATCTCAGGAGGCACGGGACCGACAACGTCATGGTACTTGTGGTGCCATACGTTCGTTGGACCAAGATCGAGCTGGTGGATCTCGGGGTGCTCAAGACCAGCATGCACGCCAACATGCTGGCACGAGCGAGACACGGTCGCCTGGACGGGATACTGCTCCTTCTAACATAGTTAGAAGTCCGAGCATATCCCGCTCGTCGCACAGTTCGCCAATGCCACCCACCACTCCAGCAGAAGCTTTGGCGCGAGCTCAACTACTCCTGGATTACCCTCCAACGGCAGGCAAGATCGACGAATGGAGGGCCACCATTCAGAGTCCCATCGGCTTCGCCAACGGCGACACCCCACGGCAGCCGAGTACATCGCAGCCGCGGCAAGATTGCCAGGCACGAGCCAATGGCGACAAAACTGGTGGGGGTGCAACCACCGTGCACTCTCCACCCCGAAGGCCAAGATCGTCGACTCACCGGATCTACCTCGACAGCGACTCCACCGCATCATCAGATCCACGAGCTCGTCGCGATCAGCGCAAAGTTCTTCATGAACGACAACAAGAAGACGCTCGTACTCGCATCGAGCGCCGAAGAGAAGCGCGGCGTCAATCGGACCAGCGCGTTGGGCCCTCTGTCGACATGCATGCGCCAGGGGAACCAAGCGACTTACCGTACGCGGTAGATTGCCCTGCGTTCACTCGTGAGCTGCGGCAAGTCCAGTGGCCCAGCACGAAGAATTTCAAGCCAGACATACCAGAGAAGTACGACGACAAGTCACATCCGTCGGAGTTCCTCAGCATCTACACCATCGCGGTGCAAGCTGCCGGGGGGCGGGACGACAAGATCCTTGCCAACTACTTCCCGCTGGTGCTCAAGCCCAATGTCAGGTCCTGGCTCATGCACTTGCCGGATAACTCCATATCCTCCTGGGCAGACCTATGCCATCAGTTTGTCGGTGCCTTTACAGGCGGCCACAAACCTCATGGCCAGGAGAGCGACCTTCATCTGCTCGCCCAGAAGGAAGGAGAGCCCCTGCGCAAGTACATTCAGAGATTCAGCTGTGTATAGCACAACATCCCAGATGTCCACCCTACCGCGGTCATCAGCGCGTTCCATCAGAACGTGCGAAACCGCAGGATGCGGGAGGAGATGGCAATGTGCAAGATCAAAGACGTCAGTGAGCTATATGCCCTGGCTGACAAGTGTGCACGTGCTGAGGAAGGGAGGAAACTCCCCGGGGAGAATACATGAGCAGGAGGATCTGACAGCGAGGATGCTACCCCGGCAAAGAAAAACCGGTGGCGGAACAACAGGAGGAAGAAAGGCGGAGATGTGCTAGTCTTTGAGTAGTCCGGCAATGGAGGTGGCGCCAAGAAAGCCAAAGCTGGTAGCTCCGGCAAGGAGATTGCCGCATGCACCAACTGCCAGGCTGTGGCGGTCACCGACAAGCAGGATGGCACCAGCAAGCAGTACTGCAAGATCCACCGCACCAAGGGCCATGACCTCCAGAGCTGCAAGAAGGTCGAGCAGCTTGTTGAGCAGCAAAAAGCTGAATACGAGCGACGCGACAAGGAGAAGGCCCAAGAAGGTGCTGGAGGATCCGGCAAGAAACGCCCCGGCCGAGGAGGACGCCGCGGCAAGGCCAAGCAGCGGCAAGGAGATAGACCTCCCCGCGGCCGCGACAAGGATGAAGATGATGACGACGATGAAGATATGGATGATGACGAGACTGGTGAGCAGGAGTTCCAGAAAGCCACAGAGGTCCTGTGCGTTGACGGCGGTGCTTCTCTGCATACTTCACACCGCCAGCTCAAGCAGTGGGTGCGGGAAGTCAATGCGGCGGAACCACCCGTCGAGTCACGCAAGCCTCTGAAATGGTCCAGCACGCCTATCATCTTTGATATTGAGGACCACCCTGATCGCATAACTGCGGTCGGGTGCTTGCCGATGTTGGTTTCACCAACTATCCGCAACCTCAAGGTCACTAAGATGCTAGTTGACGGCGGGGCCGGCTTGAACCTGATCTCCTCCGCGGTACTCCAGAAACTCCAGATCCCTGACAGCGAGCTCGAAGAGACCGGCACATTCCAAGGAATCAATCCGGGAAGGAGCAAGCCGAAGGGAAAGATCACGTTGCCGGTGACATTTGGCAGCGAGTTGAACTTTAGGACTGAGAGGGTCACTTTTGACGTTGCTGACTTTCCATTGCCTTACAATGGGATACTCGGCCATCCAGCACTCGCCAAATTCAAGGCAACCTCTCACTATGCATACAACATGCTGAAGATGCCAAGCCCGATAAGTGTCATCTCTGTCCCTGGCGACAAGAAGGATGCTCTTATCTGCGCTGACAAGATCTACCGGGAAGCGGCAGCCGCAACAGATCGCAAGTCACTTGCCGTTGAAGCTCCCGGGGGGAAGAAGAAGACCAAGTCCGGCAAGAGTTCTGATGCCCACTCCGGCAAGCGCACCTCTTCGGAGTGCTGCGCTACCATCGAGGACGCACCATCGAGCTCCACCGGCAAGCGTAAGAAGACAATGGCAGCTCCGCCAGAGACCAAGAAGGTGTCCGCCAAGGAAGACGGCACTGGTGGTACCTTCACCATCAGTGCCACTCTCGATGCCGGTGTCAAAAACGGCGGATCTCGGGTAGGGGGTCCCGAACTGTGCGTCTAGGCGGATGGTAACAGGAGACAAGGGACACGATGTATTTACCCAGGTTCGGGCCCTCTCGATGGAGGTAAAACCCTACGTCCTGCTTGATTAATATTGATGATATGGGTAGTACAAGAGTAGATCTACCACGAGATCAAGGAGGCTAAACCCTAGAAGCTAGCCTATGGTATGATTGTATGTTGTGTATGTTGTCCTACGGACTAAAGCCCTCCGGTTTATATAGACACCGGAGAGGGCTAGGGTTACACAGAGTCGGTTACAATGGTAGGAGATCTACATATCCGTATTGCCAAGCTTGCCTTCCACGCCAAGGAAAGTACCATCCGGACACGAGCCGGAGTCTTCAATCTTGTATCTTCGTAGTCTTGGAGTCCGGCGGATAATGATAGTCCGGCTGTCCGGACACCCCCTAGTCCAGGACTCCCTCAGTAGCCCCTGAACCAGTCTCCAATGACGATAAGTCCGGTGTGCATAATGTTCGGCATTGCAAGGCGGGTTCCTCTCTTGAATAATCCAGAGAAGATCATGAACACCAGGATAGTGTCCGGCTCTGCAAAATAAATTCCACATTCCACCGTAGAGAGAATAAAATGTACACTTAGTTCAATCTGCTGACGTATTATGCGGCGTGACATCACACCGCCACCAGGCCTTTGTTTGAATTACTATACCACCTCAGCATTTTTAGCGAAGAGGTTTCCTTGGCACGTCTTGTCGAAGCAGAGATCGTGTTCCCCTTATTCCGGGATTCTCATCAATACGTGCGTGGGTAACCCAACTGCGCCATTGATGGTGGCGCTTGGGAGATAAGCTAGTTTTACCAGGCTGGTGGGGGACGCATAGTTTTGTCCGCCTATATATAAGGGATAAGGATTCACCTTCTCACCTACGCCTTCTTCCTCCTTTGCTTATCCATCCCCGCGAACTCAAGCTCCAACGCCCGAGCTCGCGCATCTCGCCTCGACCTTCTCCGAATATGTCCGGAGCGGGAGGTAAATGGTTAGCCTCCACCTTCAAGGAGGAGGACATCACCAAGCTGCGCAGCGCCGGATACCTTTCCGGCGATATCGCGCATCGGCTGCCCGACGAGGGGCAGCTCATCCCTACCCCTGAGCCTCATGAGAGGGTCGTCTTCCTCCCCCACTTCCTCCGCGGACTGGGCTTTCCGGTCCATCCATTTGTCTGGGGGCTCATGTTTTACTACGGCCTGGATTTCCATGATCTGGCACCGAATTTTATCCTCAACATCTCGGCGTTTATCATCGTGTGCGAGGCCTTCCTCTACATCCGGCCACACTTCGGCCTGTGGCTCAAGACCTTCAACGTCAAGCCGAAGGTTGTGAAGGGTACGCAAGCGGAATGCGGAGGCGCCATGTTGGGCAAATTGCCCAACGTCCCTTGGCTGGAAGGGACCTTCGTGGACTCCATCAAGGGGTGGCAATCGGGGTGGTTTTACATCACCGAGCCGCGCAAATCCACATGGGCGGCGGCCCTCGAGTTTAGATCTGGCATCCCCACGCAGCTCACCTCCTGGAAAGAGAAGGGCTTGCAGTGGGGTATCCGGTGGAGGTGACGGGACTCCGAGCATGTATCAAGAAGATGGTGAGCAATAAACTCAGGCTCGTCGACGTGGTCCAAGTCATGCTCATCCGGCGGATCCTCCCATGCCAAGAACGGGCATTTAATTTGTGGGAGTTCAATCTGGAACAGCACCAGGCGCTAAGAGGGCTCTTCGATACAACATACAAAGGCACCTGGAGGGTGCTGTTCAAGGGCGCCGAAGCCACCGCGTCCGCGACCGAAGACCGCGGATTCAGCTCGCAGTATCCAACTGACGAGGTAAGTGATTCAACCCCATTACGGGACACTTGTGATAATTAGATTGACTCTAGTGAGGTTTCATTCTGCCTCTTCCTTTGACAGGAATGGATGGAGAAGGCCAAGCTGCTCATCAGCCCGGCTCCCATGCCAGAAGACCCAGTGGACGCCCGTTTAACAGGGCTGCTGGTTCCGGCACCGCACGTGGTGCCGGAGAAGAAGGCCAAGAAGGTGGCCGCGGGGACTCGAAAGAGTTCCCGCAATCAGGCGTCTGATGACGACGAGGACTCCTCCCCCGAAGACGAGGAGGAGTACTCTCTCCCGGAGGAGGGAGAGAAGAAAAGGAAGGCTTCTCCCATCGGGGAGGCCGAAGGGTCCAAGAGGGGGAGAACTATCCCCCCGGACAGTTTCGCCAACATCAGCGTTGGTGAGGATGAGTGGCCTCCAAGGGCCAGGCGTCCGGCAAGATCGTAAGTATCCGGATCCTTGATGTGTAATTTCTTTTATGTCGCGTAGTATCCTTCTAACGCCGCATTCTGCCCGTAGTCCGGCCAATGATGATCTCCTCGACTCATCGAGCGGGTCATTGGCCTCGTCGGATGTGAATTCCATCCCGACTGCCTCCACCCCACGTGCCGACGAGGACGTCGAGGTGGGATCCCAGAGAGGGACCCATCAGGAGGAGGCTCCGGAGGCGCCGTCAGGCAGCCTCTCGGACTTCGTGCCGGACTCTACATCGGAACCCGTAGTGGTTCCAGAGTCCGGCAAGCGGCCCCTTCGAAAGAAAGGAAGGACCATGACGCCGGCGGCCTCCGTCCAACCGGAGGCGCCGGATAACCTGCTGGAGGCACTTAAAGGCGCTTCCATCGAGGAAGAACACCGCACTATCATGAGTGCGGTGATTGAGAAGGTTCAGCTCGCTAAGAGCGGGCTGACCGAAGCCTGCAGCAGCCTTTTAACAGGCTTTGAGGTAAGAAGTTAAAATTATGTAATGTAATACCGCATAGACAGTAGCCCCTGATGCTAAGTTCGGTGTTCGGAAAGAAAAGCCGGACTAAGGATCTTTAACAAGATATACGCAGGGTTGCCTAAAATATGTCAATATGGGTTTGCAGGCTGCGCTGCTGATCTCTGCCGCACTAGCGGCGGAGGTTGACATGCTGAAGAAGGATCTCGAGCGGTCCGAGCAAGAGCTCGGCCATGCAAAGAAGCAGCTCGAGGAAAAAGAAGGTGAGTAACACCTCTTTGAATAAGTACCTTACAGAAAAGGATTTTGGTTGCAAATAAAATTAACAAGGATAATATGTGTATTGCTGGGGCCACTAACGAGGTGGCAGCCCTGAAGGATGCTGTGTCCGCGGCCGAATGCAGTGCGGCCGCGGAACGGGCTGAGCGAGAAAAGCAAGAGGCACGGGTGGCGGAAGTTCGGCAAGAGCTCTAGGCTCTCATGGAAAAACATGAGAGTTTGGAGCGTGACTCCAAGACTCGAGAGTCTGAGCTTGCCTCGGCTCTCGAAAGTGCCAAGTCCGCCAAGGCCGAGGCCCATAAGGCCCTTCAGGAGGTTGAGGACATAAAGAAGATAGCGGCAGGTAAGGCGTTTTTCATGCAAAGCAGGCATGTTAATGTGAACTACCTGACACTTACCCGCATTCGGAGCTCTCCAGGGGCGTTTGCAGATCTGCCGCGTAGTGCGTCTGATGCTGCCGCATTCTATCGTGGCGAGGAGGGGAGGTCGACGGAGAAGGTCTTCTGGTCTCAGTATACTGAGGCCGGCCATCCGGTGCCCCCAAGCGACCAGATGAAGCAGCTGGTCGAACTCCACAAGGTAGCTGAGGAGGCCATGAAGGGCCTCATAGTCCGGCTGTGGCCTGGACAGGCCATGCCTGGTAGCTACTTTGGCCTCGTGCGGCGGCTGGTGGATGCATTCCCCAGGCTGGATGTAGTCAAGCGCTCCGCCTGTATCGAAGGCGCTCGTCGGGCCCTTGCCCGCATAAAGGTGCAATGGGGCAAATTGGATGCGGAGAAGCTTCTCACAGACCCACCGCCACCGGGCAAGGAGTATCACATGCCGGAGAAGTATTATAAAATTCTCCTGAAGGGAGCCTACAATATTGCAGATGAGTGCTCCCGAAATGTAATCTTTGAGTGAACTCGCTGTTTATTTATCCTGTGCGCTGAAAACTTCGTTCATATGCGCCATGAGCAACGCTTGTTTAATTTAAAATATTACCTTCTGTGCCGGCGTTTGTAAAATCTGAGAGATGGCAAGTCGTTGGCTTCAGCCCCCAAGCCACAAGTGCTGGGGTGTTCGGGATAAACTTGAGCACTCGTGTTCCCATTTTTGGGTCCATCTAGGGAGGCGCTCAACATGACGAACAAGGCAACCGGACTTATAATGCTTGAACACTCTCACTTAGCCATAGAATTCTATAATTTTAAATTTCAGCGAAGCCCCTGGTATTCGGAAGACCGAATCCGGGGCGCTATCCACGCCTTCATCGGACATTATCCGGAACTTCGCTCGAAGCGGCGTGAGTCTTTAAGGACCCGAAAAAACCTCTCGAACAGCGACCAGTCTCTCGCCTTATCATGCCAGTCAGTTTTAGCTTTCTCCACTGAGGCGTTAACCCGGCTCAACCGGGGCGCAATCGCAGTGGTTCTCCCGTGCCACCTTAGCCGACAGAACGGAACGTAAGGCACCAAAACGTGGGAGCCGGGCAAACCCAACTATTGACCCAAGACATGATTCGGAGCCGATTCATATAATGCTATAAGTTCGGGGTGCCGCACTTGTGAAAGTGTTCGGACTTTATCACACCATAGAGTGGGGAACATAAGCCCCCGGTGTATTATGCCGTACCAAAATATACGGGTGCCAGATGTCATATAATGAGCATATATATATATAATGTGATGCAATTGCGATCATAAAGGTGCTGCATTATTAATGAAAGAAAAGTCTCCTAGTAGAGCGGACTGATACAAATAGTGCGGTAAGCAAGGGATTTGGACTAAATAAACATGTCCCCCTCCAGGGATGAGCTGCGGATTTGGTGTATATAATCGAATTTAATGCTCGTAATTGAGACCACCTGAGTGTTCGGCGCGGCTTTCTTTAGTCCCTGACTGTTGCATCATGAGTTCGGCAGGTTCACCGCCGGACAGGGCTTCTGGTTAACAGAGTCCTGTGTACAAAAAAGAAGAAAAATAATAAAAAAGAGGGGCATATTTGCGAGCCCCCGGTGTGGTCAAACCGCACTCTGGGTCCGTTGTGATCGTGCCCCCTCCCCTGTGCCCATGGTATCTCCAAAGCGTAATGATGTACGCGGAGTGTTATTCTTGCGATCATACGCGGGCGAGGGTTGGGGCCGCATTGCTACGCGTGCTCTGATCGCGCCAGGTGGTCTTGGTTGGCATTGCTCCGGGCACGCTTTGCTGTATCCGGCCGTTTAACGGCCGGACTCGAGAATTGCCTTAGAAGGCTGCTCTGTACTTCTGCCGCGAGAGCCGCTGTATGTTCCTCCGTTCGGAGGGAGCGTTCCGTATTCCCATTGATCGTGATGACTCCACGAGGGCCTGGCATCTTGAGCTTTAGGTATGCATAGTGTGGCACCGCGTTGAATTTGGCAAACACGGTTCGCCCGAGTAGAGCATGATAGCCGCTGCGAACCGGGACTATGTCGAAGATTAACTCTTCGCTCCGGAAATTATCCGGGGATCCGAAGACCACTTCCAGTGTGACTGAGCCTGTGCAGTTGGCTTCCACTCCTTGTATGACACCTTTAAAGGTTGTCTTTGTAGGTTTAATCCTTGATGGGTCTATGCCCATTTTGCGCACTGTATCCTGATAAAGCAGGTTCAGGCTACTGCCGCCGTCCATCAGGACTCTCGTGAGGTGGAACCCATCGATGATTGGGTCTAAGACCAATGCGGCGAATCCGCCATGGCGTATGCTGGTCGGATGGTCTCTTCGATCGAAAGTGATCGGACAAGAGGACCAAGGGTTGAACTTTGGGGCGAGTGGCTCCATCGCATAGACGTCCCTTAGTGCGCGTTTCCTCTCCCTCTTGGGTATGTGGGTCGCGTATATCATATTTACCGTCCGTACTTGTGGGGGAAAACCCTTCTGCCCTCTGTTGTTCGGCGGCCGGGTCTCTTCCTCGTCGTCGCTATTTAGCCCCTTGTCATTGTTTTCGGCAATTAACTTGCCGGCCTGCTTGAACACCCAGCAATCTCTATTGGTGTGGTTAGCTGGCTTTTTAGAGGTGCCATGTATCTGGCATAAGCGGTCGAGTATTCGGTCCAGATTGGACGGACCCGGAGTGGTTCTTTTAAATGGCTTCTTCTGCTGACCGGGTTTAGAGCCTCGGAATCCGGCATTGACTGCCGTATCCTCCTTATCGTCGCCATTAATTCGGCGCTTGTTTTTGTTTCAACGTGACCTGCCGTTGTTGTCCTTAGTATCCGGACTGCCAGAATTTTTACGGAGATTGTTGCTGCGGGCTAGCCAGCTGTCCTCTCCCGCACAAAAGCGGGTCATTAACGATGTGAGGGCTGCCATGGATTTCGGCTTTTCCTGCCCCAGGTGCCGGGCTAGCCATTCGTCCCGGATGTTATGTTTGAAGGCTGCAAGGGCCTCTGCGTCCGGACAATCGACGATTTGATTTTTCTTCGTCAAGAACCATGTCCAGAATTGTCTGGCCGATTCGTCTGGCTGCTGAATGATGTGGCTTAGGTCGTCGGCATCTGGTGGTCGCACATATGTGCCTTGGAAGTTATCAAGGAATGCGGCCTCCAGGTCTTCCCAACACCCAATTGACTCTGCGGGCAAGCTGTTAAGCCAATGCCGAGCTGGTCCTTTAAGCTTGAGTGGGAGGTACTTTATAGCGTGGAGATCGTCGCCGCGGGCCATATGGATGTGGAGAAGATAGTCTTCGATCTAGACCGCGGGGTCTGTTGTGCCATCGTAAGATTCGATGTTTACGGGTTTAAACCCTTCGGGGATCTGATGATCCATTACTTCGTCAGTGAAGCATAGCGGGTGTGCGGCGCCCCTATATTGAGCGATATCGCGACGCAGCTCGAGAGAGCGCTGTCTGCTGTGTTCGGCCCGGCCGGGGTTATTGTATCCGGCACAACGGTATTCGTCGTGGGTTGTAGGGCGCCCACGTGATCCATAGATGGATCTGGATTGCCTTGCTTTGTCCTCCAATATGTCTCGCAAGTCCGGCGCGTTCCCTCTTGGCTTCATACTTTTGGAGCGATGCCGGGGTATGGTCTTGGCTGGGGGCCTGAATGCCTCTCTGTCACGACCACGGGGTGGTCGGTCAGCCATATCGTGCGCTGGTAATGGAGGTATGTATGCTTCCTCCTCTAATCGGGGGAGCAGCTTGCGTTTTGGGTAACTTTTGGAGGGACGTTCGAGTTTATACTCTTCGGCCGCGAGGACCTCGGTCCATCGATTGGCCAGCAGGTCCTGATCAGCTTGAAGCTGCTGCTGCTTTTTCTTTAGGCTGTTTGCTATGGCGATAAGCCTGCGCTTGAAGCTCTCTTGTTCGACGGGATCCTCGGGTATGACGAATTTGTCATCGTTGAGGCTTGCTTCATCTTTGGAGGGAGGCATATAATTATGATTCTCAACCTCTTCGTCTGCCACCCCCTCATGAGGGCTTGCTTCTGCATCCTCCTGCGCTGAGTCTTGCTGGAGGGGATTGTCTTCGGCACTCTCTGGAGTATTATTATCTCCTGTCCCGGAATCTCCATTCTTGCTGTGGCGAGATTTAGAGCGGCGCCGCTGACGCTGGCGCTTGGGCTGTTTCTTTAAGGGATCTGCCTTCGCTGTTTCTTCGCCGTCCCCATCTTTTGGGGTATCCACCATGTATACGTCGTATGACGAGGTGGCCTTCCAGTGCCCTGTGGGCGCTGGTTCTTGTTCGTCTCCAGCATCGTCGTCCATAGCATCGATGTCTTCGGAGTCGTAGTCTAGCATGTCGGTTAGATCGTCGACAGTGGCTACAAAGTGGGTGGTGGGTGGGCTCTGAATTTCTTCGTCGTCCGTATCCCAACCATCCTGGCCGTAATCTGGCCAGGGCTCTCCTGATAACGAGAGATGCTTTAGTGAATTCAAGATATCGCCGAAAGGCGAGCATTGGAAGATGTCCGCGGCGGTGAATTCCATAACCGGCGCCCAATCCGGATTGATTGGTAGGGGCGCGGGAGGTTCGGAGTCCGGCTCGGAGTCCGGCGCCTCGGAATCACGAGTTTCGCAGGGGACAAGATTAGTGTTCAGCTCCATCGCCGTGGATGTTGGAGCCCCCAGGGCGGCGTCTATCCACCGGCCCTTGATCTGGGCGATCGGCTCCGGGCTAATGGCCGAAGCGGATCCGTGTGCGGCCACCAAGGCACTGTTCTGCGGCAGAGCTAGATCATGCCCATCATCACAGTGCGGCGCGCTCGGCTGTGGCTCGAGTCCGTCGAGGATCAAGTCTCCGCGGATATCGGCCGTGAAGTTTAAGCTTCCAAATCTGACCTGATGGCCAGGGGCGTAGCTTTCGATCTGCTCGAGATGGCCAAGTGAATTGGCCCGCAGTGCAAAGCCGCCGAATACGAAGATCTATCCGGGGAGAAAAGTCTCACCCTGGACAGCGTTGTTGGTTGAAGATGCCATCAAGCCTATCGGTGACGACACAGAGGAACTCTCAATGAAAGCACCAATGTCGGTGTCAAAACCGGCGGATCTCGGGTAGGGGGTCCCGAACTATGCGTCTAGGCGGATGGTAACAGGAGACGAGGGACACGATGTTTTTACCCAGGTTCGGGCCCTCTCGATGGAGGTAAAACCCTACGTCCTGCTTGATTAATATTGATGATATGGGTAGTACAAGAGTAGATCTACCACGAGATCAAGGAGGCTAAACCCTAGAAGCTAGCCTATGGTATGATTGTTGTAATGTATGTTGTCCTATGGACTAAAGCCCTCCGGTTTATATAGACACCGGAGAGGGCTAGGGTTACACAGAGTCGGTTACAATGGTAGGAGATCTACATATCCGTATTGCCAAGCTTGCCTTCCACGCCAAGGAAAGTACCATCCGGACACGAGCCAGAGTCTTCAATCTTGTATCTTCGTAGTCTTGGAGTCCGGCGGATAATGATAGTCCGGCTGTCCGGACACCCCCTAGTACAGGACTCCCTCACTCGACCCTAAATAGGAAAGCGCGCTTGTTACTTTCCTGTGGGCGAATGTCGACGTGTTTGCATGGCAACCGTCTGACATCATCGGTGTTCCCAGGAAAGTAATTGAGCACCATCTTGCCGTCTGTCCTCATGCGCGGCCCGTCAAGCAGAAGGTCAGGAAGCAAGTAGTGGAGCACCAAGAATTCATCGCAGAAGAAATCAAGAAATTGGAAGCAGTAGGCCTTGTCAGAGGAGTGCTCCATCCTACGTGGTTGGCCAATCCTGTGGTCATGCGCAAGGCAAACGGGAAATGGAGGCTTTGTATCGACTTTACTGATGTCAATAAAGCTTGTCCAAAAGACCCATTTCCCTTACCGCACATTGACCAGATTGTTGACTCCATGGCTGGATGTGACTTGCTTTCATTTCTTGACGCATATTCAGGGTACCATCAGATCTTCATGGCAGAAGAGGATGAGGAGAAGACCGCATTCATCACTCCATGTGGCACATACTGTTTCATACGGATGCCTTTCGGTTTAAAGAATGCTGGTTCAACATTTGCAAGGGTAGTCCATGACGCTTTTGAGCCACAAATGCACAGAAATGTGGAAGCCTACATGGATGACATAGTGGTCAAGAGCAAGGACAAGGCAACTCTGATTCAGGATTTAGACGAAACCTTTGCAAATCTGCGCAAGATCAACATCAAGCTTAACCCCGAGAAGTGTGTGTTTGGAGTCCCCTCCGGCAAGCTTCTCAGGTTCTTCGTGTCTCAGCGGGGAATTGAAGCCAATCCCGACAAGATCAAGGCCATTGAGCAGATTGAAGCACCAAAGCGCGTCAAGGATGTACAAAGACTTGCCGGTTGCATGGCTGCTCTCAGCAGGTTTATCTCTAGGTCTGCTGAGCGCGCCCTACCATTTTTCAAAATATTGAAAAAGGCAGGTCCAATGAAATGGACTCCGAAAGCGGAAGCTGTGCTGCAAGACTTAAAGAGATACCTGTCCTCCACTCCAACACTTGTCGCACCTAAGCCACAAGAGAAGTTGCTGCTGTATATAGCGGCAACCAATCAAGTAGTTAGTGCTGCGTTAGTAGCGGAGAGGGAGGCGGATGATGAGCCTGCAACCACGGCAGATGCATCCAGCGACAAGCAGGGGACTTCATCGACAAGCTCTGGTCCCGACAAAGATGGATCTGCGCAGGCGCGTGAGGAGATACAGAAGAGAATGGTGCAGCTCCCAGTTTACTTTGTTAGTTCCCTTCTGCAGAGGGCTAGGTCAAGGTATTCTGGTGTGCAGAAATTGCTTTTCGGCCTTCTCATGGCCTCGAGAAAGCTGCGCCATTACATCCAAGCACATAAGATCACAGTTGTCACTCGTTTTCCGCTGAAGAGGATACTGCAAAATCCAGAAGCAACAGGCAGGATTGTCGAGTGGGCACTGGAACTGTCAAGCTTTGGCCTCAAGTTTGAGAGCACTTCAACTATCTAGAACAGAGCATTGGCAGAATTCATAGCAGAGTGGACGCCAACACCAGATGAAGAAATTCCAGAAACGAGCATCCCCGTCAAGGAAGCAAGCAAAGAGTGGCTGATGTACTTTGATGGTGCCTTCTCGCTGCAAGGCGCCGGTGCGGGCGTGCTACTTGTTGCACCCACCAGAGAGCACGTCAAGTACGTAGTCTAGATGCACTTTCCCAAGGAGCAAGCAACAAACAATACCGCAGAGTATGAAGGTTTGCTTGCCGGTCTCAGGATCGCAGCAGACCTTGGGGTCAAGAAGCTCATTGTCAGGGGTGACTCGCAGCTTGTCGTCCGCCAAGTGAACAAGAATTATCAGAGTTCGTTGATGAAAGCTTATGTTGATGAAGTGAGAAAGTTAGAAGAGCACTTTGACGGCCTACAGATGGAACATGTTCCAAGAGCTCAGAACGACATTGCCGATGGCCTGTCGAAGTGCGTCGCACTTAAGTTACCTGTGGAACCAGGGATCTTTGTGCTCAAACTGGCTCAACCGTCTATAACGTCATCAATTGGACAGAGCAAGAAGACGAAGTTGATTTCTGGTGACTATTTCCCGGCAGAGCTCCCCGAAGCCGCCGCCGAGAAGGTCCCCAAGATCAACACCAAGGGTGCTGAGGAGCAGTCTGCTCCGGCAAGCCCTAGGGTTTGTTCTGTTGAAGTAGACGCTCCCGACAAGTTTTGCTCCGGCAAGCTTGCCGGGGAACGTCAAGCTCCGGCTGAGCCGCAGGTTCTCGCCGTAGAAGCGGATGTTCCCACAGCAGCAGATGTGCCTTTAGTCCTTGTTGTCGAGCCGCAAGCTCCAGCATGGGCACAGCAGATTGTCCGTTTCCTTCAGACAGGAGAACTTCCCGAAGAGCAAGAAGAAGCGGAAAGAGTAGCCCGGCAGTCAAGTATGTACCAGTTTGTCGACAACACACTGTACAAAAGAAGACTCAACGGTGTGAAATTGAAGTGTATTCACCGGGAAGATGGACAAAAGCTGTTGGCAGAGATACATGGAGGCATATGTGGTCACCACATTGGCGCAAGAGCGCTTGCCGGCAAAGCATTCCGGCAAGGTTTCTTTTGGCCGACAGCCCTCCAGGATGCAACTGCACAAGTAACCAACTGTGAAGCGTGCGAGTTCCATTCCAAGCAGATACACCAGCCAGCTCAAGCTCTCCAGACGATCCCTTTATCCTGGCCATTTTCGGTCTGGGGGCTCGACATCCTCGGCCCCTTTCCCCGAGCTGTCGGGGGCTTTGAGTACTTGTACATTGCAATCGACAAGTTCACAAAGTGGCCGGAAGTGGAAGCAGTGAGGAAGGTGACAGCACAGTCAGCAGTCAAGTTCTTCAGGTCGATTGTTTGCCGCTTCGGGATCCCTAATAGGATCATCACCGATAACGACACGCAATTCATGAGCCGCACCTTCATGCAGTACGTCCAAGATCTTGGCGCCAAGGTCTGCTTCACTTCTGTTGCTCATCCGAGAATCAACGGTCAAGCGGAGAGGGCAAATGCTGAAGTGCTGCGCGGGCTCAAGACCAAGACTTTCGACAGGCTGCGCAAGTGTGGAAAGAACTGGATTGAGGAGCTGCCGGTGGTTCTTTGGTCGATCAGGACGACGCCAAATCGAGCCACTGGCCAGACACCTTTCGCTCTAATCTATGGAGCAGAGGCAGTTCTCCCCACGGAACTCGTATACGGGTCACCTCGAGTGCTCGCTGATGATGAGCTTGAGCAAGAGCAGCTGCGACAAGGTCACGTGCTGCTCCTTGAGGAAGACCGTCTTCAGGCCGCTGTACGAGCTACTCGCTACCAGCAAGCTTTGCGCCGCTACCATAGCCGCAAAGTTAATGCCAGAAGTCTCGAGGAAGGCCACCTTGTTCTTCGGCGCGTTCAGTCCGCCAAGAATTCCAACAAGTTGACGCCGAAGTGGGAAGGCCCTTACCGGGTGAAACGAGTCACTAGGCCTGGCGCTATCCGCCTTGAGACCAAAGATGGCACTCCGGTGAGCAACTCCTGGAACATTGAGCATCTTCGTAAGATTTACCCGTAAGGCGCGGTTGCCGGAACCTGTTCCGGCAACCACCTTTTGTACAAGTCTTGCCGATGTTGCATGTAATCCTTTGTACAAAGCCGGGCGCAGACCCCGTGCATAAGTAAAGCTCATGTGCTCCGCACATCTTGTCAATTTCATGCTTTCTATTTTTTGCATGTGTTATCTGACACTTTGTGCAGCGCCTACCCCCGGTAAGCAATAACGAGCCGTAAGGCTCCATATCTTTATTTTCTCTTCTTTCTCTTTCTCAAAGAAAGGAAGGTTCCCTCGCCCACAAGTTTGCCGGGGGGAAAGGAGAAGATAATGGTGTGGACCAGGTGTCGTTCAAGAAAGTTTCGCCTTACCAGGAAGCGAACGACAGAAAAAGCTAAGTTGCCAAAGTTTGAGCAATCAGTTTTAAAAATTTTAAGTTATCTTCCTCGAACGACCGTGCTTTGTATGGAAAACATGTGCGCGGAGGAACCAACTCATAGCTAATTGCGCCCTTACTTTGTTTCGAGTCTGCTCAACAACTTAAGTGAGCTGCGACAAGTTGCGACAAGGTTTCTTGTCGGTTGCGGCACCGCCAGTAGGCTGCTGACGTCCTGCACTCAGTGCTCGCGGCTAAGGTGCCTGCACCGGCAAGTTCCCTGAAAGCGTAGGGCAAAAACATACAAAGGAAGGAATCAAGTAAAGGAAATAACATAGCAATCGCTACCCAAAATAGAGTTATATTACAAGATAGCTTGTCGCAGCTCTAATAGATTGTTCTCATAACATGACCTGCAGCAACAAGAAAAGGAGAAAACGGGTGGCCTAATCTACGCGATCGCCCTCAACCCTCTTGATCCCGCTCACCTTGTCCACAATGGGTGCGACAAGGGTCTTGAGCGCTTCCAGATCAGCATCCGGCGGCAAGGTCCTGAGGACGTTTGTGAGGTTGAGGCCTGGGTTGCGGAAGACCACCTTCACCAGCACCTTTTGAAGAGCTCCCGAGCAGATCTTGCGCGACTCATCGGCCAACTGCTTTGGGATCTTCTCCTGGAGTCGCTGGAGGGCCGTCGCCATGCCTTTGAAAAACAAGGTGAGCTTGGCGCTGGGTTGGAGGTTCTCATCGGAGGGATACCCGAGATCCTCCATCCCCAGCCGCGCCAGCTCCCTGTCAATGGATGCGGCAACATCCACGAGACCCTCCATCCAGTGCTCCACATTCTCCCTAAAAGTGTTCTGGGCGGCAGCAGCACTCGCCAGCAGCGCCTCATCGGCCTTGATCTTCTCCTTCAAGGCCACCTCCTGCTCCCTGGCGCCGTCCAGCGTCTTGGTCAAAGTAGTCAGCTTCAACTCAAGATCTGCGTCGGAGTCCTGGGCAGCGCTAAGCTCCTTGCCCTTCTCGGCGAGACGACCCTGCAGCTTGCCAAAGGTGTAGGCGTCCTTCTCGCGCTCACGCTTGAGCGCGGCAAGCTTTTCACCGCTCGCCTTGAGATCGGCCTCCAGCTGCGTCACCTTCGTCTCCAGCTCCTTCTTGGCGGCCTCGGCAGCTGCGGCAGCATCCTCTGCTTCCTTGAGAGCCCCACCGAATGTTTGCTCGCGCGCAGCAAGATCCTCTTCGTGGCTGTCAAGGTTGACCTTCCGCTGCGCCAACTCGCCCTCCTGCGCAGACAGCTTCTCGGCGGCAAGCCGCTGTTGCTCTTCAACTTCAGCCCTCTCAAGGAGGAAGGCTTTCCGCTCCTCGGCAAGTTGCTTCCGCTCCTCTGCCAGGGACTGGAGAGCTTCCTGGTTAAAACCCCGGAGCTCTTCCGCGCGCTTCTCGATATCCACTCCCGCCTTCGCAACAAGTGCTTCTCGGGATTCTAGCTTGGCCTGTCGAGCGCGGTAGAGCGACAGCAGCTTCCGCAGCAGCCGCTCCTCCTCAGGCTCGCCGCTGCTGCTGCTCGGCGCATGTCGGTGTACTAAAGTAGGGGGGTACCTTAGTACCCCGAACTTGTGCACGGGCAGTCGCAGCGACCCGCGACAGGGCTTGCCGGGCGCCCGCCAAGATCCTCCGCGGCTGCTTTGATGCCACTCAAGAATAGAGTACTCAAGCTAAAGCCCTGGCAAGAGGAGCTTGCCGGGAAGGCCAACCAAGGCCCCGGCAAGAAGACCTTACCGGGAAGAAAACAAGGGCCCCGGCAAGAGGAGCTTGCCGGGAAGGCCGACCAAGGCACCTCCAGAGGACTCGCCGCGGCGCCCCGCGCGTCCCGGGAAGGCCCGACGGCTGGCAAGCTCGCCGGCACGACAAGAGGAGCACCGCGGCAAGGCACTTGCCGCGGCAAGATTGCCAACCAAACTCCAGCACATCCGGTGACGTGTCATCACAAGGCCATCCCAAAGGCACGTGGCGAGGCACTACGCAGCCATGCGGGGCGAGGTGGCAAGCGGAGCCGACAGAGACGCCATCGTGGCAACCGGTGGCTCACTTGACGGTCGCTTCTCTGCACTGTTGGGGCAACCGGACGGGCATTAAATGCCCTTGTCCCCTGCCGCCAGAGTTAGGTAGGGGACACTGTTGGTCACTGTTACACCAACCTGCGTTTTTACCTTTCTACCCCCTCTTCTTACGCTGCCACCTGTTGGTGCCCCCTTTAGACTATAAAAGGGAGGCCCATGCGCACGTAGAAGGGGTTCGGTTCAGCTAGAGACAGAGGGTTCATTCGACATAGGGTTCGGTTGAACACACACACAAACACACCACACCACCGGGCGCTCGCATTCGAGAAAGATCAAATAAAAACACAAAGCAGCAGTAGGAGTTTTATCTCTCCGGAGAGCTCCGAAGCTGGGCAAAAATCGCCCGTCGTCCCCCCCAGCGCGTGCCCGGACCTCGATCCGCTCTGCGCGCGGCCTCCGCCCCCTCGCCGAACCAGAAAGGGGCCCCCCATGCCCCATAGGTGACCGGGGCCAATTCAGAAGAAATCCCCCGACATCTTTGGCGCGCCAGGTAGGGGGTGCGTCGAGGTCGTGAGCATCCGATCCGGCCTCCGCACGCGCTGCATCAACGCCTTCATCAACATGCCGCCGAAGAAGAAGCCTTCGGACGTAGCCGCTCCGTCTACATCGATTCTGCCGCCGCCGCCGGAGCGAACGGGCGGTGGAGTGGACGCCGGCGGAGGAGCGGGCGCCGACTGTGGGACTCACGTCGTCACCAGATCCAAAAACAAGGCCCCGCAAGCGTCGGCGACCATGCAGACACCGCACCCTTCCTAGGAAGTGCAAGGCCAACAACGCCCCGGTGCTCCTAGCACCGTGCTCACGTTGGAACAAGGCCAAGCTGGCGGGTCGCGAGACGCTCGAGGTCAGCATGCACGCCCGCATGCTGGAGCGAGCGAGGTACGGTCGCCAGGGCGGGGTGTTGCACCTCCCAATCCAGTTGGGAGTCCGAGCACATCCCGCTCCTCGCGCCGCTCGTCGCCGCCAGCACCCAAGACAGCAGAGGAAGCGCTGGCCCGAGCCCAGCTGCTCCTAGACTACCCTCTGGCGCTGCACAAGATCGACGACTGGAGGATGACCATATAGAGTCTCATCACCTTCGCCAACGGCGACAAGCCCCGGCAACTGAGCGCATCGAGGCCCCGGCAAGGCATCCAAGCGCAAGCCGACGCTGACAAGACCGTTGGGGGGCCAGCTCCGTGCACTCCCAGCCCCGGAGGCCAAGATCGCCGGCTCGTCGGATCAACCCCGACGGCGACTCCACCGCGTTGTCGGACCCGCGAACCTGACGCGATCAGCGCGACGTTCTCCAAGAACGGCAGCACGAAGATGCTCGCACTCGCATCGAGCACAGAAGGGAAACACGACGTCAATCTGACCAGCGTGCCGGGCCCACTGTCGACATGCATGCACTAGGGGAGCTAGGCGACTTGCCGTACGCGGCAGGTTGCCCTGCGTTCACCCGCGAGCTGCGGCAAGTCCAGTGGTCCAAAACCAAGAACTTCAAGCCAGACGTGCCCGAGAAGTACGATGGCAGGATACATCCATCGGAGTTCCTCAGCATCTACACCATCGCGGTGCAGGCTGCCGGAGGGCGCGATGAGAAGATCCTCGCCAACTACTTCCCGCTGGTGCTCAAGCCCAATGTCAGATCTTGGCTCATGCACATGCCGGACGGTTCCATCTCTTCATGGGCGGACCTGTGTCATCAGTTTGTCGGCGCCTTCACGGGTGGCCACAAGCCTCATGGCCAGGAGAGTGACCTCCACTTGCTCGTCCAGAAGGAGGGGGAGCCCCTGCGCAAGTACATACAGAGATTCAGCCAGGTGCAACGCAACATCCCAGACGTCCACCCTGCCGCAGTTATCAGCGCCTTTCATCAGAACGTGCGTAACCGCAGGATGAGGGAGGAGATGGAGATGTGCAAGATCAGAGACGTCAGCGAGCTCTATGCTCTGGCCGACAAGTGTGCACGGGCTGAGGAGGGGAGGAAAATCCCCGGAGAGGTTGCAGGAGCAGAAGGATCTGACAGTGAGGATGCTGCCCCGGCAAGGAAGAGCCGGAGACGGAACAATAGGAAGAGAAAGACTAAGGATGTGCTAGCTGTTGAGCATTCCGGCAATGGAGGCGGCTCCGACAAGGCCAAGGCCGATGACTCTGGCGAGGCTGTGGTGGCCGCCGACAAGCAGGATGGCTCCGGCAAGCGGTATTGCAAGATCCACCGCACCAAGGGCCACGATCTCCAAACATGCAAGAAAGTCGAAGAGATCGCGGAGCTGCAGAAGCCGAGTACGAGCGCCGCGATAAGGAGAGAGCCCAGGGAGGTGGCGGAGGATCTGGCAAGAAGCTTCCCGCCCGGGGAGGACACCGCGGCAAGGCCAAGCCGCGGCAAGGAGATAGGCCTCCCCGCGGCCGCGACAAGGACGAAGATGAGGACGAGATGGAGGAAGATGAGACCGAAGACCAAGAGTTTCAGAAGGCGACAGAGGTGCTGTGCGTCGACGGCGGCGCCTCTCTGCATGCCTCGCACCGCCAACTCAAGCAGTGGCTGCAAGAGGTGAACGCAGCGGAGCCATCCGTCGAGGCGCGCAAGCCTCTGAAATGGTCCGGCACGCCCATCATTTTCGATGTTGAGGACCACCCTGATCGCATCACTGCGGTCGGGTGCTTGCCGATGTTGGTCTCACCAACAATCCGCAACCTCAAGGTCACAAAGATGTTGGTTGACGGCGAGGCCGGCCTGAACCTGATTTCCTCCACAGTACTCAAGAAGCTCCAGATCCCCGACGGCGAGCTCGAAGAAACTGGTACCTTTCAAGGGATCAATCCGGGAAGGAGCAAGCCCAAGGGGAAGATCATGCTGCCAGTGACGTTTGGCAGCGAGCTGAATTTCAGGACAGAGAGGGTCACCTTCGATGTTGCTGATATCCCATTGCCCTACAATGGGATACTCGGCCGACCGGCGCTTGCCAAGTTCATGGCAGCCTCTCACTACGCGTACAACGTGCTCAAGATGCCTGGCCCGATGAGTGTCATTTCTGTCCAAGGTGACAAGAGGGATGCACTCATCTGCACCGACAAGATCTACCGGGAAGCAGCAGCCGCAGCAGAGCGCGAGCCACTTGCCGTTGAAGCTCCCCGGGGGAAGGAGAAACTCAAGTCCAGCAAGTGCAGCCCTGGTGCCCACTCCGGCAAGTGCACCTCCCCGGAGTGCTGCGCTGCCGTCGAGAGCGCACCATCGAGCTCCACCGGCAAGTGCAAGAAAGCAAAGGCAGATCCGCCAAAGACCAAGCCCGGCAAGAACAACCCTGGTACCTGCGCCGGCAAGCACGCCTCCCCGGAGTGCCGCTCTACCGTCGAGGATGTACCATCGAGCTTCACCAGCCAGTAGGGCGAACAAAGCGTCCAGTTTCAAGCTTTTGTATTGTATTCCCGAGAATCCGTACCTTGTACGAGGAACCTGTGCCTAGAAGGGTCGAATCGTGGCTAAGTTGCGCCCTTGATCCGTTTCGAGTCCGCTCAACGACGAAAGTGCGCCGCAACTAGCCCGACGAGTTCTTCCTGCCGGAAGCAACACCGCCAGCGGGCTGCTGATGTCCCGCACTCACCAAGTGTGTTTGCGCCGGCAGGTTCCCTGAAAGCGCGGGGGGGGGGGGGGGGTGAAAACGTACAAGGGAGGAAGTCAAGGGAGGAGCGCGGCTTCGCCGGACCGCGGAAGACAGAAAAGCTAAGTCACCCGAGCTTGAGTGCATAGCTCTTTCTTTTTTTTTAGTTTTAAGCGCTTATGTTATGTTCCTCGAATGTTCGTCCCTTGTACGAAAAACCCGTGCGCTGAGGAGCCAACTCGTGATTAAGTTGCGCCCTTGCTTTGTTTTCGAGTCCGCTCAACAATACAAGCGCGTTGCAACTGGCCCGAGAAGGTTTCTTGCCGGGTACAACACCGCCAGCGGGCTGCTGACGTTCCGCACTCAGCAAGTGTGTTAGCACCGGCAAGTTCCCTAGAAACGTAGGGCAAAAACGTACAAGGGATGTAGTGAAGTCGAGGATGTAACGTAGCAAGCCTTGCCATGGAACGTCCTTTGTATGAGAAACTTGTGCGCAGAGGAGCTAACTCGTGGTTAAGTTGCGCCCTTGCTTTGTTTTCGAGTCCGCTCGACAATGCAAGTGCGCTGCAACTGGCCCGAGGAGGTTTCTTGTCGGGTACAACACCGCCAGCGGGCTGCTGATGTCCCGCACTCAGCAAGTGTGTTAGCGCCGGCAAGTTCCCTAGAAGCGTAGAGTGTAAACATACAAAGGGCGAAACATGGCGTCGCATTGCCCAACTTGAAGTTACATTGCAAAGAGTAACTTATTACAGCGATGTCTTAGTTATTTTTGTGACTATAATAACAGCGACAAGGAGAAACCAGAAGGACGCACTGGCGAAGAGGCCCCGGCAAACCGATTACACTGGGGGCAGCGATTGCCAAGATCCCTACGCGGCAAGTCAGGGTCCCCGGGGGCTACAACGCTGGCGGCAAGGACAGAGCAAGGCGCACCGGCACTTAGGTCCCGGCGGAACCAAAGTTGCTGGGGGCTACAAATATCAAGATTCACCCCCAGCAAGCCAGAGTCGCCGGGGGCTGTAATACCAGATAAGTTTTTCATCCCTCGTCATGCATCCTCTTATGGGCTGGGGAAAGCGAGGCCACGCCCCTTGAACGGTCGTGCCTTGTATGGAAAACCTGTGCGCGGAGGAACCGGCTCATAGCTAGTCGTGCACCGACTGTTGTTTCGAGTCCGCTCGACAATTTAGGTGAACTGCGGCTAGCTCAACGACAAGGTTTCTTGTCGGTCGCGGCACCGCCGACAGAAAACCAACTCGTAGCTAGTTGCCTTACTGTCGTTTCGAGTCCGCTCAACGTCTTAAGTAAGCCGCGACTAGCTCCGTGACAAGGTTTCCTGTCGGTAGCAGTTCCGTTGTTGACGTTCCGCACTCGGCGCTCACGGCAAGGTGCCCGCGCCGGCAAGTTCCCTAAAAGTGTAGGGTGAAAACGTACAAGGCACACGATCAAGTGAAGGACTTAGTCCGGCAAGCTTTCCCCTCTTCTCATTAAAAAACATCCCAATTTAGTGCAAGTCCATGGAGGATGAAAAACATGATAGAGAGGATTACAAACTTTAAATACAGCTAAGGCCCGAAGGCTTACAAATTAAAAGATAAGATGCCCGTAATCCCTCTCCTGTTTTTTTTCTTCAGGAGGTAGGTCAAGGAGGCCCCGGCAAGAGAAGCTTGCCGGGGAGGGCAAAAGAAGAAGCACCTGCTTCTTACGCAGCGCCTCGAGCTCCAGTGCCTCGGCCGACTTCGCGGCCTTCGCAGCCTTCGTAGCCTTCCCGGCCTTCGGAGCCATGACGGGGGCAGCGGGGGAAGGCGAAAGCGATGGCGACGGCGGCGGCGACGGGCGGCGGGACGCTGTTTCGTTCTCGATTCAGGAGACGGAGGAGAGCGTCGGAGCTTTCGGAGGAAGGAACCGCAAGTGGCGAAAGTGGGGGAACGACCCCGTTCCCTCCGCTTATAAATAGGGGATGCGGGCGTTACGCATTTCCTGGAATTAAGTATTAACCACGTCTCCCACGACGCCGCGATCGACGTGTGCCGTTGCGGGAGGACGCGGTGGACACGGAGTTCGATTCTGTGTGGGCCCAGGCCACGCGTGCCCATGCACTGTTTTGGGCCTGGCCCAACAACGGTCGGCACCGTGTATGGCCCAGGCCCGGGGGCTACTGTCGATGTACTAAAGTAGGGGGGTACCTTAGTACCCCGAACTTGTGCACGGGCAGTCGCAGCGACCCGCGGCAGGGCTTGCCGGGCGCCCGCCAAGATCCTCCGCGGCTGCTTTGATGCCACTCAAGAACAGAGTACTCAAGCTAAAGCCCCGGCAAGAGGAGCTTGCCGGGAAGGCCAACCAAGGCCCCGGCAAGAAGAGCTTACCGGGAAGAAAACAAGGGCCCCGGCAAGAGGAGCTTGCCGGGAAGGCCGACCAAGGCACCTCCAGAGGACTCGCCGCGGCGCCCCGCGCGTCCCGGCAAGGCCCGACGGCCGGCAAGCTTGCCGGCACGACAAGAGGAGGACTGCGGCAAGGCACTTGCCGCGGCAAGATTGCCAACCAAACTCCAGCACATCCGGTGACGTGTCATCACAAGGCCATCCCAAAGGCACGTGGCGAGGCACTACGCAGCCATGCGGGGCGAGGTGGCAAGCGGAGCCGACAGAGACGCCATCACGGCAACCGGTGGCTCACTTGACGGTCGCTTCTCTGCACTGTTGGGGCGACCGGACGGGCATTAAATGCCCTTGTCCCCTGCCGCCAGAGTTAGGTAGGGGACACTGTTGGTCACTGTTACACCAACCTGCGTTTTTACCTTTCTACCTCCTCTTCTTACGCTGCCACCTGTTGGTGCCCCCTTTAGACTATAAAAGAGAGGCCCATGCACACGTAGAAGGGGTTCGGTTCAGCTAGAGACAGAGGGTTCATTCGACATAGGGTTCGGTTGAACACACACACACACACACCACACCACCGGGCGCTCGCATTCGAGCAAGATCAAATAAAAACACAAAGCAGCAGTAGGAGTTTTATCTCTCCGGAGAGCTCCGAAGCTGGGCAAAAATCGCCCGTCGTCCCCCCCAGTGCGTGCCCGGACCTCGATCCGCTCTGCGCGCGGCCTCCGCCCCCTCGCCGAACCAGAAAGGGGCCCCCCGTGCCCCATAGGTGACCGGGGCCGATTCAGAAGAAATCCCCCGACAGCGCATCAACCAGCGTCAGCCCAGCGGAGGCGAGCACCTCTCCATCCAAGATTTCTCCTTCGACTGGCGCCCTGGAGCTTGACGCCCAGGGGAGCTTGATGAAGACGCCGTCGCCGGCCTTCAAATAGGCGCCGGGCTGGGGCTCTTCGGAGCCTGACACTACGGCAGCGGCGGAGGGATCGGCGGTCGGTGTAGCGCCTAGCGCTCCTGCGGCCTCGGGGCCGTCAGTACGATCGCCAGACCCCTCGCCAGCTTTTGCGGCGGCAGCTTTGGCGGCCTCTTCACCGGCGGGATCATCATCGCCAGCTGCTTCTTCGGTGGCAGCGGCGTCGTCGGTATCGCCGCGCGCGTTCTCCTCGCCGGCGACCTCGGTCTCCATCGGCTCCATGGCAGAGGGATCTGACGGCCGGAAAAGGGAGAAAAGTCAAGCAAATATCCAAAAAGAAGATCAGAAGGAGAAGAACCCAAGGGAAGTTTTCAAGCAAGAGGATTACCTGTACTGGGTTCTACAGTCGTGGTCTCCGCCACCGGGGGGTCGCTGGTGCTGTCCCTTGCCGGAGAACTCTCCCTTGCCGGAGACTTCTCCCTTACCGGAGAACGCTCCCTTGCCGGGGAACCCTCCCTTGGCGGTGTAGTCGAAGCAGATGACATGTCGGGGGCGGCTTCCGAGCGCTCCTGGTGAGGCTGCTCTGCTCCTACGCAAACCAATAGTCAGATGTCAGCAAAGAAAGAGCACCCATGCGCGCCTAACAGCGGGAAGTAAACCATATACTTACGCTGGGGGCTGCGCTGGGGGCTGCTTTGGGGAATAGTTGCCGGGTCCGTAAGGTGGTCTCGGACACACCCCCCGTTGTGGCAGTGGGTTCGTCCTCGATGACAATCACCGGGACCTTGGCTCTCTTCACCGCTCTCTGGGCCAGAGTCCTGAAAAGGAATGGGTTCAGAGTAAAGCAAATCAGATACAAGACAAAACAGCGAGAATTGAAGAACTACAAGTACAGCGAAGAATCTTACTCTTTTTCTTCCTCGTCGGAGCTGAGCACGGAGAGGTCGAAGTCCGGCTCACCTCCGGCGCGACGAGGTGGGGGAGTAGTTTCCCTTAGCCGCTTGGCGGTGGCAGTGGCGGTGGTCTGAGACGGCCCAGCTCCGGCCGCCGCCGCGGCATGAGGAGCGGCAGGAGCAGAAGCGATGATCCGGGAGGACCCCTCTCTAGTTGCCGCAGCGGTGTGAGGTGCTCCCGCGGCAACAGTGCTTGCCACGGTAGAGCGTGTCGCGCGGCGCGGCGGCTGTTGACTCGTCTGCCGCCCCACTACATCCCCGGCCTTGCGGAGGCGCCTTCTTGGTGGAGCTGGGGGCTCTGCTTGCGGCAAGCTGTCTGAAGATGAGGAGGAAGAGGAGTTGGTCTTCAACGAGCCGCTCGCACCCTCGGCGGGCTCGCTCGACTCGACTTCAGGCCCGGCAAGATCTCCCTCGCCGGCAAGCCCCTCCCGCTCGGCAAGGCTTGCCGCCTCTACTGCCTCTGCCTCCACGGTGAATCCAAACTCGCCCACGGCAGCGGTTGCCGCCGCCTCTTCCAGCCTAGTGGCGATGCGCTGCATCTCCGCATCGGTGGTGTCGCGAGTAAGGCTTTTCTGTTCATCGGAGCGGACCGGCACTTCTACCAAGCCGTCAAAGAACTCATGCACGACATCGTCTGCAGGCTCTTGCCAAGTTGGGACAATTCCATGCGAATCGCACAGCGGCATCATTGCACGGATGCGGTTGAGCGAGGAGTTGTTGCACAGCGGAACGACACCCTTCGGCAACCTGAACACTTTGGGATGTTGAGGGTCGTGCTTGAACAGTTCCTGGAGCATCGCCTCCAGTTCCAGGACAGTGAAGTTGAAGTTGAGGTCCGGGCGCACCCTCATGATGTCCGCCGCATTCTGGAACTCCCGGGCGGGTCTCCTCCTCTCCTGCAAGGGGGCGATGCGGCGGCGAAGAAAATCTGTGCCAACGGCGCCTACAGTGAGCCCGGCATGCCTGAGGCGTTGGATTCGGGTGACGGCAATCTTCAGCCTACCGTCTTCCGGGGCCACGTCGCTCCAATCGTTGCCGCGCGCTACAGGGGTTTGGCACCGGGCAGTAAATGACTGCGGGTTCTCCTCGACAATCCAGCACCAGTCTGCTCTCCATTCCTCCCACTTGCCGCAGAGCTCTCCCTCCAGATAAGCTTCCTTCTTGCCAGCTCTCGAGATCCAAGCGATTCCACCGGATAATGGCTCCCCTCTCTCAACTTGGGGCATAAAGAAGTGGCGAAAAAGAGCTACATTTGGATAGACTCCGACAAAGTTTTCACAGAGATGTGCGAAAACTGCCATGGTCAGAACGGCATTGGGGGTGAAGTCAAGGAGGCGAAACCCGTAGGTGTTCATAATGTCGCAGAAAAACTCAGAGAAAGGCGGGCAGAGCCCGCAGTAGAAGAACAATGCAAAGAAGGGATATCCATTCGGAGCCCGTTTCGAAGCGGCGGCTGAGAGTACCTTCGTGCGCGGATGCGCTCGCGTCTCCGTCGACCAGAAGAGGTAGTAATACTCCCTCAGCTCCTTCGCGGCGAGCTTGGGGGGAAAGGTTGCCTGCTCCTTTTGCAGCGCCGCGAGCCGCTGTGCCTCGGTCGACTTCGCGACCTTCCCCTTGTCGGCTTTTGGAGCCATGGCGGAGGTGGTGGGAGAGATCGACGGCGTTGGTGGTGCTGGTGGCGATGGGGAGTGGAGTGCTGCTCTCTTTCAGCTTTGGGAAGAAAGGGAGGGGCGGCGGAGGTTTCTGAGATTGGAATAGCAACCGGCGAAATGGGCGAACTGCCCCTATTTCCCCTGCTTATAAAGAGGGATGGGGCGGACGTTCCATCTTTCCGAATAAAGAAACCACCCACGATCTCTCCCACGATGCCGCATTCGACGCGTGTTGTTCGGGTAGGGCGCGGTGGATACGGAGTAAGATACGGCGTAACCCAGGCCGCGCGTGCCCGTGCCCTGTTTTGGGCCTGGCCCAACAGCGCTCGGCACCGTGTGTGGCCCAGGCCCGGGGGCTCCTGTCAGTGTACTAGAGTAGGGGTACCCTAGTATCCCGAACTTGTGCACGGGCAGTCGCAGCACCCGGTGGCAAGGCTTGCCGGGTGACCGCCAAGGTCCTACGTGGTTCCTTTGGAGCCATTCAAGAACAAAGTATTCAAGCCAAGGAGACAAGGCCCCGGCAAGAGGAGCTTGCCGGGAAGGCCAACCGAGGCATCTCAAGGAACTTGCCATGACGCGCCACGCGTCCCAGCGAGGCCTGGTGAGCGACAAGCTTCCGGACGTGACAAGACAACGACCGCGGCAAGGCGCTTGCCACGGCAAGCTACCACTCTGTACCCGCGCTCCAGCACATCCACCAACGTGTCGCCCTGGGACCTTTCCAATCATGCGTGGCAAGAGGCTGTGCAGCCAGCGGTGCGCGGTGGCAAGCGGCGCTGACAAGATTGCCATCATGGCAGGCGGTGGCGTCCCTAACAGTCCCTTTTTGCACTATTTAGGCGACGCAGACGGGCATTTAATGCCTTTGTCCCCTGCCGTCAGGGTTAGGTATGATACACTGTATAGGTAGTTGTACCAACCGCAACACCTTTCCATTTTTACCCTTGTCTACGTTGCCACCTGTCGGTAACCCCTTGAGCATATAAAAGGAGGCCCATGCGCAACGTAGAGGGGGGTTCGAGGGCAGAAAAACACTCACGCTTGGTGTCGTTAGCAGCTAGAGTGTACTGTAGCACTCAGCGCTCCTGAGCAAGAACTCAATACACTCAGACATGCAGCAGTAGGAGTATTATCTCTCCGGAGAGCTCCAAAGCTGGGTAAACTGCTTGTGTGCGTCACCTCGATCTGCTCTTCGCGCGACCTCCGCCCCCCGCCGAACCGAAAAGGGCTCGGTCCGCCGGTCCCATAGGTGTTCGTGGATCAGTTTCCCCGATAGGGAGGAGCCTCCTTCCATCGCATAGGGAAGTGTGCCCGGTGCCCTCCTCAGGCAGGGCTCAGGGGCTCTCCCCTGGAGGGCCGCCGACCTCGCCAAGGTCACGAGGGAGGCGCTTGGGCACCACGTGGAGGCGTGCTTCGAAGCACGTTTCCCTCAAGAAGGAGCAAGGCAAGGAGGGCCAATCCCTCAGGAGTTCGTCAGCAAGGCCATTCAGGAGCTAAAGGAGTCAAGGGTCATGAGAGGCAGCCGCCGCCTACCCGCTGTGGCCCCCCATCCAGGCGAGGATGGTGGGCTGCGCGTCTGCATCGACATACCAGGGCTCAACCGAGCCGCGTCTCAAGAGCGCCTCTGGCCCTCGCGAGTGGGACGTTGCGAGGGTCCGCCCCACAGCTACGTGTGCATGCCTTACGGCCTGCCAAACGCGGCCGCTGCACACTAGCGCCTCATGAGGGCCATCTTGGAGGCTCAAGAGGTCAAGCGTGCCGCAGCCCTGGCGGAGATGGAGATGGCCCGCGAGGAGCCGCCAGCGCCTCCGGAGCCTCCAGAGGCCCCTGGGCCTGGGAGCTCGTGAGGATTAGCTCCCGCAGCCCACCGAGTCTGCTACACCAACACCCCTTCATCCCCAACATCATCAGGTGACATCTTTTAAGTTTCGTTTCTGGCTGGGAGCGCCTTCAGGGCCGCATTATTCCCAGGCCGCGTGGGTCCGTCCCTGCGGCATGTATCCCTTTTATTTCATGTCCTTAGCTCACCTTATTGGGGGCGCCCCTCGGGCTGCATCATCCCCAAGCTGCTCGGTCCTGTCCTAGCGGCATGTACCCTTCTTGCGTTTATCTTAGGATTATGCTTTCGATCCACCATGCTTGTTATTTGGTGCCTTTTTCTCCTGGGTGTTGGAATCTTGCACGTTAAAGCGGGGGTTCCTGAGCATCGCGACTCAAGGCTCCTACCGGCTCTCCGGCCCTCACCCTCTGGTTTTGTCCATGGCATCGTGACCTGGCATGCCAACGACGGCCGAGACCAGCCCGAGAGCCGGGACCCGAGGACGTAGAGTTTCGTCATCTAACCCAGCTTGCATGTTAAAGGGGGGTGCCTGAGCATCGCGACTCAGGGCTCCTACCGGCTCTCCGGCCCTCACCCTCTGGTCTTGTCCATGGCATCGCGACCTGGCATGCCAGCGACGGCTGAGACCAGTCCGAGAGCCGGGACCCGAGGACGTAGAGTTTCGTCATCTAACCCAGCTTGCATGTTAAAGGGGGGTGCCTGAGCATCGCGATTGCACGTTAAAGGGGGGGTTCCTGAGCATCGTGACTCAGGACTCCTACCGGCTCAACGGCCCTCACCCTCTAGTCTTGTCCATGGCATCGCGACCTGGCATGCCAGCGACGGCTGAGACCAGTCCGAGAGCCGGGACCCGAGGACGTAGAGTTTCGTCATCTAACCCAGCTTGCATGTTAAAGGGGGGTGCCTGAGCATCGCGACTCAGGGCTCCTACCGGCTCTCCGGCCCTCACCCTCTGGTCTTGTCCATGGCATCGCGACCTGGCATGCCAGCGACGGTTGAGACCAGCCTGAGAGCCGGGACCCGAGGACGTAGAGTTTCGTCATCTAACCTAGCTTGCGCGTTAAAGGGGGTGTGCCTGAGCATCGCGACTCAGGGCTCCTACCGGCTCTCCGGCCCTCACCCTCTGGTCTTGTCCATGTCATCGCGACCTGGCATGCCAGCGACGGCTGAGACCAGCCCGAGAGCTGGGACCCGAAGACGTAGAGCACCGGCATCTGGCCAAATTTGCAGGAACACACTCCAAGGTAAGGCCCAGAGCCAGGCGCAACCCGCCTTGGGGTAGGGCCCTGTGAGCCCGCGCTGGCTCACGGGTACCCCAATACACCTCGCGAGGCCTTTCGCACTCCTCCAGAGCAACTAACGGCTAACTGTTGATTGCCACGGCAAACTCTCGTTCCTTTTGTGATGAGCCTGCAGGGTCCCTCCAAGGAGCACCACCAGGCGAAGCCCTCAAGGTGCCTTCTTCGCTCTTGTCTGCGCGACCCGCTCGCATGTTAAAGGGGGGGGTACCTGAGCATCGCGACTCAGGGCTCCTACCGGCTCTCCGGCCCTCACCCTCTGGTCTTGTCCATGGCACCGCGACCTGGCATGCCAGCGACGGCTGAGACCAGCCCGAGAGCCGGGACCCAAGGACGTAGAGCAGAAAGAGGAGCGAAGGTGAGAGGGGAAAAGCACGCAAGGACCTCGCCAAGCAATCCCTCGCCAGCCAAGGCGCGGATCTGGCGCCGCACCATGAAGCATTTCCTGACCCTCGAGATAAGTCACCCTCCGGACACACTAGTTACCGCGGCGCCATCCCCGCACCCAATGCAATCCCGTGTTAGCAACGTCGCTCTCCTTTCTCACCGAATGATGGCTGCTTGAGCGCTAAGGGGGACCTCCTGAGCATCGCGACTCAGGGGCTCTTACCGAACCTCGGGCCGCTCAACTCCTGGCCTTAACCACGGCATCGCGACCTGGCATACCAGCGACGGCTGAAGCCGCATTGGGACTGGGACCTGTCGGCGCAGAGCATCAAGCCCTCGTGAGGACTGAAAGGAGGAAACTAAGCTAAAACAGAATGAGCATCTCGCACTGCTTCATAATAAGGATCATATAGACAGATGGAGCTGCAAACATCTTACCAGCCCCCGTGGGGTATATTCTTGGCCCCTCGCAGGAACAAAATGCGCGAATCCTAAGGAGTCCTAACTACATGGGGCATCGCGGCAGATGCCATCATCAACAGTGGGCCGCCCAGCACCGACGCCAGCCCCATCCAGATTAGGGGTGGCGACGACCCGATGGGCCCGCCCTGCTCCGGGAGCGGCACAGGCTCGGGGGCTCGTAGCTGTCATCGCTCGTCTCCGGCGTCACGAAGAGCTCGGCGGAGTCACTGGATCCTCCGGCGCCTCCATCGCCTGAGGACCGGCCAAGGGAGCGGACGGCCGGCCTCTGTCTCGTCGTAGCAGGGTCCCGACCGCCTCTCCCGGGGCAGCACTCCAGCCGACAACCCTCCGCATCGAAGACCTTGAAGGACATCACCGAAGCACCATCGTACTCCAGATGGATCGTGAGGGTGCCCCTCATCCCGCAGACCCGGGCGACCTCGCCCCAGCCTCGAGTCATGAAGACCTCGCCCGGGGCAACGACCGCGACCTCTGCCTCGGTCGCGAGGGTTCCGCAGCTGGCGTACTGCAGCCAGAGCCCCAGGGGTTCCCCCTGCCGGACGACGGAGGCGAAGAAAGAGGGGAGGCGAATCCAAGACTTAGGTGGCGTGGCGGCGTGAAGCACGAACTCTCGGCAGGAGCCCTCGGTGTGGACTCCAGGGGGAAGATGCACACCTTCGTGACCCGCCGGCGTCGGCGGCGGCGCCGCTCGTGGCATTCGGCATCGACTCCTTCAGAGCCGCCAATGTGCACGTACAAGGAAAGAGGAAGCCCTGGTGGCAGCCGCTCACACCAGGGTCTCGACGCTTCCTGGCGAGTGCCCTCGCCCGGACACCAGAGGGCAAGCCGCTTCTTCGGGGGAAGCGGATCAGGATCCTCTTGGGGAGCCTTTCCTTTCTCCTCCGTGGAGATCCGGCAGATCGGAGCCATTGCAGCAAGACGAAGCGAGAAGGAGGAAAAGCAGAAGGATAGACTAGAAGGGCGCGCGCCGTTCCGTACTTATAGCCGGCGAAGGCCAACCGTCGGCCTCCACGATCACAGGTAATCATGACCCGCTTTGCATGCAGGGACTTGTCGAATCCGTGCAGTTACCAAGGCATTAAGGGGAAGCGGAGTCGCCCCCGACCAATCGACCGCCACGCGGCGCCCAAGGCCGCAGGCTGTTAGGGCCCGCGACGCTTCGCACGTGCCCTTTCGCCTCTCCGCCCGGCCAAGTTCGAGTACGCCGTGGGCCCGGGGGCTACTGTCGGCGTTCTGGGAACGGGGGTCCCCAGACTTGCCTGCCTGCGGCCTGCGGCGTGGCTCGAAGGAGGCCCAGCACAGCCCATCTTCATCAACACAGGCTCAAGACCCTCGCGAGTGGCCAAGCCTCGCAGGGCGGACGACAAGGAGCTTCCTTAGGCACGGCCTCGTCAGGCTGGCTCATGAGGGGGCAGAGAGTTCAAGGCAGGGTACCTCGCGAGGTGCCCATGACGCAAGCCATGACGACCAAGGTCGCCAATCGGGCGCCAGCCCGCGCAGTGTCCTCCTTTCCTCTTTGGTGCAAAGGGAGCAAGCGCAGGAGAGAGCATCAAGCAAAGGTGTCCATTTCGGTGCAATGAGACCAAGACCAGCCCAACGGCTGGAAGGAAGTCATTGTGGAGCCCAGGCCGGCGTCATCACCAGAGCCTTTGACAGGCGAGGACCAACTTTAGTCAGGATAAGTGTATCCGATGTTCCCCTTCAAAATGGCCAATTGTTGGCGCCCTTCCCGCTCAATATTTGGGAAGAGGCCCAGGGCCTTTGCCTATAAATAGGACTAGCCACCCCCAGGGTAGAGGCATCTGGATCCTCACCAAGAAACCAGTAGATAGAGCGACTGAACCCCTCCTAGCAGTTCATCGCACCAGCCAAGAATAGACCCTCGCGATGTTGTTCTTCCTTGTATTGTTCATCATCAGCCCAAGAGGCAATCCACCACACCACACACTGGAGTAGGGTATTACACCACAATGGTGGCCTGAACCAGCATAAATCTTGTGTCTCTTGTGCAGTTCAGTTTGGTAGTTCAGGTCCTAGCGATTCGGTGAGGAGCGAGCCGGTTGAGGGTTGAATCTCTGCGCGCACCCTAGTGTTCGAACCTCAAGGGTCTGCCGGAACCCGAAATCCGACAAACTGGATACAAGAGATGAACTAGGGTTTGGAGATGAGATGGTGCTGGTGAAGATGTTGATGGAGATTGCCCTCTCCCGATGAGAGGAGCATTGGTGATGACGATGGTGATGATTTCCCCCTCCCAGAAGGAAGTGTCCCCGGCAGAACAGCTCTGTCGGAGCCCTAGATTGATTCTGCCAAGGTTCCGCCTCGTGGCGGCGGAGTCTCGTCCCGAAAGGTTGCCTTCTATTTTTTTCTCATCGAAAGACTTCACATAGGAGAAGCTGGGCGTCAGAGAGCCACCAGGGGGCCCATGAGGTAGGGTCGCGCACAGGGGGGCGCGCCCCCCACCCTTGTGAGCAGGGTGTGGGCCCCCTGGCCTTCATCTTTGGCGATGATTTTTCTTTATTTAATTTCAGATATTCCATGGAGTTTCAGGACTTCTGGAGTTGCGCAGAATAGGCCTCCAATATTTTCTCCTTTTCCAGCCCGGAATTCCAGCTGCCGGCATTCTCCCTCTTCATGTAAACCTTGTAAAATAAGAGATAATAGCCATAAGTATTGTGACATAAGGTGAAATAACAGCCCATAATGCAATAAATATTGATATAAAAGCATGATGCAAAATGGACGTATCAACTCCCCCAAGCTTAGACCTCACTTGTCCTCAAGCGAAAGGCCGATAACAATAAATATGTCCTCATGTTTAGAGGTAGAGGCGTCGATAAAAATAAAATACGGACATGAAGGCATCATGATTATTTCGTAACAGCAACATAAATAGGTTTTGTCGTATGGTTACTTATATTCAAGTGATAATCTTTTCACAAAGCCAAAGTATGAATCAGAAACGTTATTGAGCACCAACAAATTATAACCTCAGTCATTGAAGCAATTGCAATTTATCATAATATCGGAAAGAGTATATTTCAAAGCTTAAAAGCAAGTCCACATACTCAACTATTACTTAGTCCTTCATAATTGCTAACACTCACGCAATACTTGTGGTTACGGAGTTTTAATCGGACACAGAGAAAGATAGGGGCTTATAGTTTTGCCCCACAACCTTTTACCTCAAGGGTAATGTCAACAATAATAATTCATGCTCCCCTACATCCAATTAGATATATATATATATATCATGTTCTTTCCAACATGCTGAGCTTGCCAAAGGATAAAATAAAAAGGGAAAGGTGAAGATCACCATGACTCTTGCATAAGGTAGAGGATAATAATAAAAGATAGGCCCTTCGCAGAGGGAAGCAGAGGTTGTCATGCGCGTTTAGGGTTGATGCACAAAATCTTATTGCAAAAGAACGTCACTTTATATTGCCCCTTGTATGTGGACCTTTATTATGCAGTCCGTCACTTTTATTGCGTCCACAACAAGTTCGTACAAAGCTTATTTCTCTGCACTAATAAGTCATGCATATTTAGAGAGCAATTTTTATTGCTTGCACCGATGATAACTTACTTGAAGTATCTTACTCAATCCATAGGTAGATATGGTGGACTCTCATGGCAAGACTGGTATAAGGGTATTTGGAAGCACAAGTAGTATTTCTACTTAGTGCTGAGAATTTATCTAGCATGAGGAGGAATTGCAAGCACAACATGGTTGAGGATCCATGACAACATACTTTATTTCAGATGTAAGAAAACATAACTCATTATGTTGTCTTCCTTGTCCAACATCAACTCTTTAGCATGCCATATTTTAATGAGTGCTCCCAATCATAAAAGATGTCAATGATAATATATCTATATGTGAAACCTCTCTTTCCTTATTACTTCCTATTAATTGCAACGATGACCAAAGCTATATTTGCCAACTCCCAACAACTTTTAATCATCATACTCTTTCTATGTGAAATCATTACTTTCAATAAGATCAATATGAACTCTTTGATTATTTTTATTCTTTTTCTTCTAATCACCCAAGATCATGGCAAAATAATCAAGCCCTTGACTCAACACTAATCTTTATTATATAGCTCACAGACTCGATTACAAAGAAGGATGATAAAGCAAAACTCAAAACTAGATCATGCCATGACTTTATTCTACTAAATCAAGATACTACTAAAAGGATCGAACTAATAAAAACGGTAAAGATAGGAGTTGTGATGGTGATACGATACCAGGGCACCTCCCCCAAGCTTGGAAGTTGCCAAGGGGAGTTCCCATACCCATGTGATTATTTCTCCTTCTTTTTCGTTGGCGAAATATTCTTGGCGATAATTCCCCTCAGAATAAGGTTCTCCTCCTCGAGCTTATTGACTTGCTGCTTGAGGTCCATTATTTCCTATCGAAGCTTTCCTGTAAAGGCTAAAGCTCCTTGCACCCAAGGGTGTTGCATAGCTAGGGGAGAACAAGAGACACTCCTCCTCATATTTTCATATGAAAGAAATCTAACATTGGAAGGGATAACCGAGTTTGGAATAGCTGAGCTCTGTAGTTCCCCCATCGTAAACCCAGCTCAGAGGCGAGAGGTGACTTCTTGATCTTCCATGGCATCTACCCTCACCAGGTCAGCCTCCATCTCTTCCTCCGTTGCTGGCCCAAAGTGGTCAGCGTCGTTGTTTGCCCTTGGTTCCGGTGCTGGGTTAGATACCCGGCTCTCCCCGACTGACTCTTGAGAAGACATCTTGCTCTAATCTGCAGCAGCAACAACTCAAAACAAAAACAGAGGATATTTGCATGATACGAGAATCAAAACCTTCGAGAGAATATATAATGAATTTTTACCCACCAAAATACGTATCGTGCAAGGAAACGGAGTCCGGAGGGCACACGAGGTGCTCACGAGGTAGGGGGCGCACCCAGGGGGTAGGGCACGCCCTCCACCCTCGTGGAGGCCTCGTGTCCTCCCCGGACTGCTACTTATTTTTCTATTTTTCTAAATATTCCAAAACGGAGAAATATTGCCTTAAAAATTGCTTTGGAGTCGGTTTACTTACCGTACCAGATACCTATTCCTTTTCAGCGTCTGGAACGGTCTGCAAGGTGTCCTTTATGTATTCCTCCGGGGTTACAGTTTCAATAATATTAGTTTCAACATTTATGGGATTACCTAAAATATAGTGTTTGATCCTTTGACCGTTTACCACCTTCGGATTTGTGCCTACGAAGTTGTTGATTTTTATGGCACTGGAACGATAGGCCTCCTCGATAACGTAGGGACCTTCCCATTTAGAGAGAAGTTTTCCTGCAAAAAATCTTAAATGAGAGTTGTATAGCAATACATAATCACCTACATTAAACTCACGCTTTTGTATCCTTTTGTCATGCCATCTTTTAACTTTTTCTTTAAACAACTTGGCATTTTCATAAGCTTGGGTTCTCCATTCATCAAGTGAGCTAATATCAAATAACCTCTTCTCACCGGCAAGTTTGAAATCATAGTTGAGCTCTTTAATAGCCCAGTATGCCTTGTGTTCTAGTTCGAGAGGTAAGTGACAAGCTTTTCCATAAACCATTTTATACGGAGACATACCCATAGGATTTTTGTATGCCGTTCTATAGGCCCACAACGCGTCATTCAGTTTCTTGGACCAATTCTTTCTAGACCTATTGACAGTCTTTTGCAAGATTAATTTGAGCTCTCTATTGCTCAATTCTACCTGACCACTAGACTGCGGGTGATATGGAGATGCACTTCTATGATTAACACCATATTTAGCAAGCATCTTACGGAAAGCACCATGAATAAATTGTGAACCACCATCAGTCATTAAGTATCTAGGGACTCCAAACCTCGGAAAAATAACTTCCTTAAGCATTTTAATAGAAGTGTTATGATCAGCACTACTAGTTGGAATAGCTTCTACCCACTTAGTAATTTAATCAATAGCAACTAAAATATGTGTATATCCATTAGAGGCAGGAAAAGGTCCCATATAATCAAAGCCCCAAACATCAAATGGTTCAATAACAAGTGAATAATTCATAGGCATCTCTTGACGTCTACTAATATTACCAATTCTTTGACATTCGTCACAAGACAAAACAAACTTACGAGCATCCTTGAAGAAGTAGGCCAATAAAAACGAGATTCCAATACCTTATGTGCAGTTCTATCTCCAGCGTGGTGTCCTCCATCAGCTTCGGAGTGACACTTGTGTAGGATCTGTTCCTGTTCATGCTCAGGTATACAATGTCTAATAACACCATCTACTCCTTCTTTATAAAGATGTGGGTCATCCCAAAAGTAATGTCGCAAGTCATAGAAAAACTTTTTCTTTTGTTCGTATGTGAAGCTAGGTGGTATAAATTTAGCAACAATATAATTAGCATAATCAGCATACCATGGAGTGCTATGAGAAGTGCTTATGACATTTAATTGTTCATCAGGGTAGATAAGTTGTCTGCAACGGGGTTCTTAGCTCCTTTTCTATCAACAATATGCAAATCAAATTCTTGAAGCAAGAGAACCCATCTAATAAGCCTAGGTTTTGCATCTTTCTTTTCCATAAGATATTTAATAGCAGCATGATCTGTGTGAATAGTTACTTTAGAATCAACAATATAGGGTCTAAATTTATCACAAGCAAATACAACTGCTAAAAGTTCCTTTTCGGTAGTAGCATAATTTCTTTGAGCATTGTCTAGAGTATTACTGGCATAATGGATAACATTTAATTTCTTATCAACTCTTTGCCCTAGAATATCACCTACAGCATAATCACTAGCATCACACATAATTTCAAAAGGTAAATTCCAATCAGGTGGCTGAACAATAGGTGCAGAGACTATGCTTTCTTAAGTATTTCAAATGCTTCTACACAATCATCATCAAAGACAAATGGTACATCTTTTTGTAATAAATTAGTCAGAGGCCGAGAGATTTTTGAGAAGTCCTTAATGAACCTCCTATAGAATCCGGCGTGACCAAGGAACCTTCTTATACCTTTGATGTCCTTGGGACATGGCATCTTTTCAATAGCATCAACCTTGGCTTTATCAACTTCAATACCTCTTTCAGAAACTTTGTGCCCCAAGACAATACCTTCATTAACCATAAAGTGGCATTTTTCCCTATTCAAGACAAGATTAGTTTCTTCACATCTCTGCAAAACTCGAGCAAGATTGCTCAAGCAATCATCAAAAGAGGAACCATAGACGGAAAAGTCGTCCATGAAAACCTCACAAATTTTCTCGCAGAAGTCAAAGAATATAGCCATCATGCATCTTTAAAAAGTAGCAGGTGCATTACATAAACCAAAAGGCATACGTCTATAAGCAAAAGTACCAAAAGGGCATGTAAAAGTAGTCTTTGATTGATCTTTAGCCGACATAGGTATTTGAGAGAAACCAGAATAACCATCTACAAAGCAATAATGTGTATGTTTGCATAATCTTTCTAGCATTTGATCTAAAAGGTAAGGTGTAATGATCTTTCTTAGTAGCCTTATTTAATTTGCGGAAATCAATTACCATCCTATAACCTATGATAATTCTTTGCGGAATCAATTCATCTTTATCATTAGGGACAACAGTAATGCCTCCCTTCTTAGGGACACAATGGACAGGACTTACCCACTGACTATCAGCAACGGGATAAATTATACCCGCCTCCAGAAGCTTGAGTATTTCCTTTCTTACCACTTCTTTCATTTTAGGATTCAAACATCGTTGAGGATCACAAACTGGTTTAGCATCCGCTTCCAAATTTATTTTATGTTGACATAGAGTGGGACTGATGCCCTTAAGATCATCCAGAGTATATCCAATAGCGGCACGGTGCTTCTTCATAGTTTTCAATAATCTTTCTTCTTCATGATCTGAAAGGTTAGCACTAATAATGACAGGATATATTTTGTTTTCATCAAGACAAGCATATTTAAGATTATCAGGCAACGGTTTAAGCTCAAACACGGGATCACCCTTGGGTGGAGGAGGATCCCCTAGGATTTCAACAGGCAAATTGTGTTGCAGAATAGGTTCCTGTTTAAAGAATACTTCATCTATTTCCCTTCTTTCATTCATGAACATATCATTTTCATGGTCTAGCAAATAGTGTCCTAAAGGATCACTAGGAGGTACGGCAATAGAAGCAAGACCAATAATTTCATCCTTACTAGGCAATTCTTCCACATGATGTTGTTTACTAAATTTAGAGAAATTAAACTCATGAACCATATCATCCAAGCCACTAGTAACAACATTATTTTTGCAGTCTATCTTAGCATTAACAGTATTCAAGAAGGGTCTACCAAATATAATCGGACAAAAGCTATCTTGTGGAGAACCAAGAACAAGAAAATCAGCAGGATATTTGGTTTTTCCACACAAGACTTCAACATCTCTAACAATTCCTATTGCAGATATAGTATCTCTATTGGCAAGTTTAATTGTAACATCAATATCCTCTAACGCAGCAGATGCAATTTCATGCATAATTTCTTTGTATAAGTCAATGGGTATAACACTAGCACTAGCACCCATATCACATAAGCCATGATAACAATGATCTCCTATTTTAACAGAAATAACAGGCACGCCTACCACAGGTCTATGTTTATCTCTATCACAGGGTTTAGCAATTCTAGCAGTTCCACCAGAGAATTGAATAACATGTCCATCAATATTATCAGACTAGAGATCTTTAACAATAGCAATATTGGGTTCTACTTTGATTTGCTCAGGAGGTATATAAGTTCTAATATTGCTTTTACGGACAATAGTTGAAGCTTTAGCATGATCCTTCATTCTAACAGGGAAAGGTGGTTTCTCAACATAAGAAGTGGGAACAATAGGATCATTGTTAGTGACAGTCTTTTCTTCAACTTTAATAGGTGCAGCAACTTTTACTTCTATGGGAGGATGATATTTAAACCACTTCTCCTTGGGGAGATCAACATAAGTAGCAAAAGATTCATAGAAAGAAGCTACTATCTCAGTGTCGAGTCCATATTTAGTGCTAAACTTACGGAAAATATCGGTCTCCATAAAAGATTTAACACAATCAAACTTAGGTGTCATACCTGACTCCTTACCTTCAATGAGGTCCCAATCTTCAGAGTTGCATTTAATTCTATCCAGTAAATTCCATCTAAATTCAATAAGCTTCATCATAAAAGAGCCAGCACAAGAAGTATCGAGCATGGTGCAATTGTTATCAGAAAGCCGAGCATAAAAACTTTGCATAATTACTTCTCTTGAGAGCTCATGATTGGGGCATGAATATAACATTGATTTAAGCCTCCCCCAAGCTTGAGCGATGCTTTCTCCTTCGTGAGGCCAAAAATTATATATATAATTGCGATCACGATGAACAAGATGCATAGGGTAATACTTTTGATGAAATTCCAGTTTCAATCTTTTATAGTTACATGATCTCATATCATCACATAACATATACCATGTCAATGCGCCTCCCTGCAAAGATAAAGGGAAGGCCTTCTTCTTAACAACATCATCGGGTATACATGCAAGCTTAAATAGTCCACAAACATCATCCACATAGCGTAGATGTTCATCAGGATGCTTTGTTCCATCTCCTGTAAAAGTGTTAGCTAGCAGTTTTTCCATCAAACCCTAAGGAATTTCAAAAGGAGTTTCATTTTCAATAGGTTCAGTAGGTTAAGTAGGTTGAGGAGAAACTCTTTGCTCTACTGGATGGGGTGAAGATACCCCAAACAAGCCCCTCAGACAATTACTTTCCATAGTAACAAGTGACAGAAAATTTCAGCACACTAAATAAATTTTTCCTTACCAAATTCCACCTACCAAAGGCGCTTCACTCCCCGGCAACGGTGCTAGAAAAGAGTCTTGATGACCCACAAGTATAGGGGATCTATCATAGTCCTTTCGATAAGTAGGAGTGTCGAACCCAACGAGGAGTAGAAGGAAATGATAAGCGGTTTTCAGCAAGGTATTCTCTGCAAGTACTGAAATAGGTGGTAACAGATAGTTTTGTGATAGGATAAATTGTAACGAGCAACAAGTAACAAAAGTAAATAAGGTGCAGCAAGGTGGCCCAATCCTTTTTGTAGCAAAGGACAAGCCTGGACAAAATCTTATAATAGGAAAAGCGCTCCCGAGGACACATGGGAATATCGTCAAGCTAGTTTTCATCACGCTCATATGATTCGTGTTCGGTACTTTGATAATTTGATATGTGGGTGGACCGGTGCTTGGGTACTACCCTTACTTGGACAAGCATCCCACTTATGATTAACCTCTATTGCAAGCATCCGCAACTACAACAAAAGTATTAAGGTAAACCTAACCATAGCATGCAACATATGGATCCAAATCAGCCCCTTACGAAGCAACGCATAAACTAGGGTTTAAGCTTCTGTCACTCTAGCAACCCATCATCTACTTATTACTTCCCAATGCCTTCCTCTAGGCCCAAATAATGGTGAAGTGTTATGTAGTCTACGTTCACATGACACCACTAGAGGTTAGACAACATACATCTTATCAAAATATCGAACGAATACCAAATTCTCATGACTACTAATAGCAAGACTTCTCCCTTGTCCTCAGGAACAAATGTAACTACTCACAAAGCATATTCATGTTCATAATCAGAGGGGTAATAATATGCATAAAGGATCTGAACATATGATCTTCCACCAAATAAACCAACTAGCATCAACTACAAGGAGTAATCAACACTACTAGCAACCCACTAGCACCAATCCCGGACTTGGAGACAAGAATTGGATACAAGAGATGAACTAGGGTTTGGAGATGAGATGGTGCTGGTGAAGATGTTTATGGAGATTGTCCTCTCCCGATGAGACGAGCGTTGGTGATGATGATGGTGATGATTTCCCCCTCCCGGAGGGAAGTGTCCCCGACAGAATAGCTCTGCCGAAGCCCTAGATTGGTTCAGCCAAGGTTCCGCCTCGTGGCAGCGGAGTCTCGTCCCGAAAGGGTGCCTTCTATTTTTTTGTCATCGAAAGACTTCATATAGGAGAAGATGGGTGTCGGAGAGCCACCAGGGGGGCCACGAGGTAGGGGGGCGCCCCCCACCCTCGTGAGCAGGGTGTGGCCCCCCTGGCCTTCATGTTTGGCGACGATTTTTCTTTATTTATTTTAAGGTATTCCGTGGAGTTTTAGGACTTTTGGAGTTGCGCAGAATAGGCCTCCAATATTTGCTCCTTTTCCAGCCCAGAATTCCAGCTGCCGGCATTCTCCCTCTTCATGTAAACCTTGTAAAATAAGAGAGAATAGCCATAAGTATTGTGACATAATGTGAAATAACAGCCTATAATGCAATAAATATTGATATAAAAGCATGATGCAAAATGGACGTATCAGTGGCGATACTCCCGAAGGGAGTCGCGCGGGAGTACATAGAGCTGCTCCTCTGGCCCACTGAGCAAACAGATTCACCGAATCCGATCGTGAGGGAGTGGTGGTGGGAGTATCGATCCAGATGGAGCATCCACCAGGGATTGAAGGATCAAGCATCTACAGGGTGCCGTTTGTGAGGGTGTCATGCCAGAGCGAGCCGATGGAATCTTCGTCGACCGAACCCAACTGCAAGAGGACAAAAATAGTTGGCCCGACGATGCTTCCCCGCCATCCTCTCCCTTGCCATTCACATCGTCTCACAGGGTGGCTCTCTGCCGCCGAGGAATAGGAGGGGACTGCCCCCCCCCTAGCCCAATAGTCGGGCAGGTTGTGAATTCTCAGGAGGAGCTTAGGGTTGTCAGTATTTGCAGGTTGTGAATTGTGTTTTGTGTTGTGTATTTTGAGAGTACTTTCATATATGAATGTCTTTTGAATTTCAGATTTGCAGTATTGAGCATATGAAGTATTTTATGAAATCTAGGGATCTATTTTTAGCACTTAAAAAATGTAGTTTCATAGTAGTATAAAAGCGCAGACAATGTGATTCTCGAAAAAGAAACTGCAAGTTTCAGTTTCAGATAAGAAACTGCAAGCTCAGTTTTAGATAAGAAACTGCAACTTTCAGAGGCAGAGCATTTATATTAACACGACCTTTTCAAACAAGGTTAACATCATGTTGGAAGTTTCATTCATGGTAGAAAATGGAACTACCAGCCAGTTAACATCATGCTGATCAACATTCATGCATAGCACATCTTCATATGATGCACAGTCAAAAAGATATGCTATTTTCAAAATGCCCAAACAATGTCGAGTGTGCGAAAAACAGAGAAAACGAGGGACGAAGTTTTGGCAATTGTTGGATGTGGTGTGCGTAGACGACAATGGGAACCCACATGTCAATAAAGGCAGAGGCAAAAAATTGGAGATATTTTCGCTGCATAGGTGGAATCGAACCCGGGCGGAACAGCTGTCGGGTAGTGTCACTTGGGCACTAGGCTAGTTCAGTACTTTCGTTACTAATAAGGCACTTCCGCAGGTGGTAGGATCCCCTCCTGCACCTTTGTGAACTCGCCGCGACGCCGCTGTCTGCCGTTGTGAACATGCTAAACAAACGAGAGGAATCTGGAGAGGACTGCACGTGGAGAGGCGGACAGTCGGGACCCAACAGGTCTATGGTCGTACGCAAGCAAGTGCCTCATCGAAAAAATACTTCCTCCTAATGCTATACTGACGATGGGGACCATGGGTTTGTCAACATAGTTACATTTTTTAGGTCCTTCAACGTAGTTACTATAGGAGATAAATTCACAACGAAGGGGAGCTGGCAGGTATCATTTATTATCACTAGGCCAGCAAGTATCAGCTGGGTTTTGGGCTGCCCCGTCTTGGCTTTCTTTTTTATCATGCGTAGCCCACGACATGTCGGTTTGTATTTTCTTGAGGGTCGTCATGTATCGACCGGCCTATGGACCTCTCATCCAAGGTTTTATTTTTCCTGAAACATCGGCAGCCCAATTTATGTTTTTTTTTGAAGAAAATGCAGAGGTCTGTTCTATTTTTCTATATAAGAATAGGAACGCCCGATCCAATTTATGTTTCCTTTCTAACTGTATTATATATATTTAAGTTATTTTATATGTTATTATATATTATTGTTATTGTCATCATATATTTAACACATACTTACATATGTAAGAAAACAATATCCCACATCTTATTAACTTATAAAAATAATTTCTTAACAATAAAGTCCTGGATTTTTTTGGCACGAAAATCCTAGTGATTGTGTACAAAAGCTTGGTAAGATTTAAGGACCAATGTAATAATAAATCACTTATTATTTAAATATATTTATAACAAAATGCTCAGCCCCTGTTTATTTTTTGATAACAATGCTGGCCCAACCCAACATTATAATTAGAATTGGCCCAGCAAAATCGTGTATTTCGAGAAAGTGCAAATGGCCTATAATTTTTTAGCAAAAAAATAAATGGGCCACATGGACGCTACATTATTTGTTCACCCAGCCCAGCTAATGGACTGTATTTCAAAAAAAAGATCAAATTGACTGTAAATTCTACCCCACAAAAAAAGACTATAAACTCTGAAAAAATGGGTTGAATACATGCCACATTTTTGGTGGTTGAAATGTGGGCCAATAGGTCGAAGCCAACGCAAGTTGTTGTCAACTTAGTCAACAAATGATTCTGACATCGTTAGCCCTTGGATTTAAATCCAATGGTCGGCATCCATCTTCAATCTCTTGTCTTCATCCTCCAGCGCCACCGGGACCACATCCCGCCTCCTGCTGCTAGAATCTCTGCTTAGCATGCTTCACTGTGAAGCGCTACTCCACCGTTGGCCAGGCCATCCCTCCACCCCTCTACATCTCCTGTTCTTCTCCACCGACTGCCGAACCACACCGCACCAGAACCAGTTAACCCTTGTACACCTCTCCATCTGTGACTCTACTCCTGCGTTTTTCCATATTCGGCTCGGTGTTGTCCGGGGCCTCGCCGTCGTCCACCACCTTGGATGCGCTCGGCGCGAAGTGGTCAACGTGGTCAACGAACGACACCATCGGAAGTAGATTGTGCATGGAGAGGCTGACAGCTTGGTCCACGGCCGCACGCAAGGAAATGCCTCCTTATTACGCGTAAAATAATGATTCCTCCACCTGACAGCTGGGACCCACCGGAAGGGCCTCTGTATTTCAAGAAAAAAAGTTCCTCCCGCTGACAGGTCGGACCCACCATCTATATCTTCACACGCAAGGAAGTGCCTCCTTATTACGCACCAAAAACTGAATACCCCCTGCTAGCTGGGACCCACCATAGTGGGAGGCTGACTTGTGGGCCAACTAAGTTGACGGGGACGTAGGGCTTTGTCAACTTAGTCAATGGCCGTAGTGCTTCTTCAACCTTTGGTCTTCTTGCTCCAGCCGCCCAAACCAGCGCCGGTCATGCCGCGTGCTCCTGCCTCTCGTGGCCGGCTGTGATGCCACGGAGGCCTGACCGCCCCTACTACTCCCACCGCTGGCCAGGCCATCCCTCTACTCACCCACACCCCCTGTTATTCTGTGGCGACGGCAGCCTTACACCGCAGCCGAACCAGTGAACCCTCATACTTCTCTACGCGTGGGCATCCAATGCCACGTCTTCTCCGGCTCAGTGTCGTCCCCTTCCTAGACCTCACCGTCGTCCACCGCCCTAGTGCTCTCGGCGCAGCATGGTCAACATGGTCAAGGAACGACTTCCATCGGAAGAGTACTATACATTGATAGGCTGACAGTTGGTTCCACAGCTGCCGCAAGGAATTGGCCCCTTATTACGCGCAAAATAATCGTTCCTCCACTTGACAGTAGGAACCCACCGGACGGGCCACTGTATTTCACGAAAAAAATGTTTCCCCCCTGACTGCTGGGACCCACCAGCTACATCTTCGTACGCAAGGAAGCGCGTCCATATTACGGGCAAAAAAATTGATGTGCCCCTGACTGCTGGGACCCACCAGCTACATCTTCGCACACAAGGAAGTTCCTGACAGTCGAGACCCACCTGGTCGAAGCATAGGTAGCGTTGTCATTCTGGTTGCGTACGTGTACATACATACTGGTCGATGTAGACGCGCACGTGTCGTAGTAGAGGCGCGCACGTAGCATGTACACGTACGTATAGCGGCCAGGGTGCAAGAAAGTAAATACAGCCACGTACATACATACTGGCGGGGTCTCAAATGCCTAGTCGCGCATACGTACGGCCAGGGCTCGTGTACATGGCTGGGTCAGAACGGAGAAACTGTGTCGTCGTCATGTTCATGGGGAGGCAACGGAATGCGTCGTGTTCATCGGGAGGCAACAGAACGTGTGGGAGCCAACCGGCTTGGACGGAACAGCCGATGGAAATGAGGCCTGGCATACCGTAGAATGGAGGAAACGGCCTTGTGTTCGACCGGCCACGGTCGAAACGGGATCCTGTTCATCGGGAGGGGTCTGGCGTACCGCAAAACAGAGGAAACAGACTTCTGTTGGACCTCCTACGGTCGAAATGGGGTCCTGTTGATCGGGAGGGGTGTGGCGTACCGCAAAAACGGAGGACACGGACTTTTGTTGGAGCGCTACGGTCGAAATGGGGGTCCTGTTCATCGGGAGGGGTGTGACATACCGCAAAACGGGACTCCACGAGATACTGTTCATCTCCACCGTCGACCTCCTCCAGACTCCATGGGCTACTATTCATCCACCGTTGACCTCCTCCAGCCTCCACCTGCGGCTGTTCATCCACGGGCTCCTGTTCATCCAACCTCCACCACACGCTACTCCACCGACTACTGTTCAACCAGCCCTATCCATGGGCTCCTGTTCCACCACCCCTCCACGGGCTACTGTTCATCCAGCCCTCCACCGGCTACTGTTCAACCAGCCCTCCACGAGGTCGTCCTGTTCATCCAGCCCTCCACGAGGTCCAGTTCATCCAGCCCGAACCGGCTCGATCGATCGGGGTCCTGTTCATCCAAAGGCAACACCGCGGGGTCCTGTTCATCCACCGCCACCGGGAACTGTTCATCCAAACCACCCAGCAACGCTCACTGTTCATCCAACCCGCCCCCAGCAACGCTCACTGTTCATACAGAGGCAGCATCGATCGGCTTCAGTTAGCAGTAGTAGCGAAGGAATCGCTCGATCGCTCGGGTTCAATAACGCGTTGTAGTGCAATCGCTCGGGTTCAGTTAGGCGATGCCTCGCTCGGGTTCAGTTAGAGCCCAACGCCTCAAACCCACGTGCGTATGGTACGAGAGAAACGCGCATCGCTCGGCCCCGACCACCCACCGTAACTGGGAACTCCCCGAAATTTTCCTCGCCCTCACTTCCCTTGGCGTTCTGGGAACGGGGGTCCCTAGACTTGCCTGCCTGCGGCCTGCGGCGTGGCTCAACGGTGGCCCAGTACGGCCCGTCTTCATCAACCCAAGTTCAAGACCCTCGCGAGGGGCCAAGCCTCGCGAGGCGGACGACGCAAGGCTTCCTCAGCGGCGGCCTCACTAGACAGGCTCGCGAGGAGGCGGAGGGATCAAGGCAAGGAGTACCTCGCGAGGTGCTCGTGACAGAAGCCATGATGATCGAGACCTGGCGGGCGCCAGCCATCGCAGTGTCCTCGTATCATATTTGGTGCAAAGGAGGCAAGCGCAGACGCAGAGTACCGAGGCATCAAGCAAAGGTTTCCATATCGGTGCAACGAGACCAAGACCAGCAGAACGGTAGGACGGAGGTCACCGTGGAGCCCAAGACAGCGTCATCGCCAGTGCCTTTGGCAGTCGAAGACCACCTTTAGTCAGGATAGCTTGTACTAGCTGCCCCCCTTCAAAAATGGCCGTTGGCTCTCTTCCCGCTCAATATTTGGGAAGAGGACCAGGGCCTCTATAAATAGAGATAGCCACCACAGTTGAGAGCATCGAATCCTTCCCTGGTAGAACACCACACCAGCTCAAGAAGACCCCTCGCGAGGCTATTCTTCCTTAGTACTGTTCATCATCAGCCCAGAGGCAATCCACCACACCACACATTGGATTAGGTATTACACCACAATGGTGGCCCGAACCAGTATAAACCTCGTGTCCCTTGTGTTGTTCATCGTGCTAGCTTAGAATCACGGCGAGGTTTTGGGGCCTGAATCGGTAAGGAGAAGATCTTCGTGCGCACCACAGAGTTCAAACCTTAAGGGTTTTGCCAGAACCCGATGTCCGACATTTGGCGTGCTAGCTAGGGGTGTGCTGGAATCTTCTTTCCACTGATCTGCGTTCCACTGCTTCGTCGCATCCATGTCCAGCGACCCGACGACCAACTCCAACCGCTGGGCGGCGTGTCCCGCCCATGCCGCGCTGCCTACCCAAGGTGACCTCAACCCCGCGCCTCAGGCAGCTCGCGCTCCACAGAACGTTGTAGGGCGTGGGCGACGCGGTCAAGCGCCGCCTGCCCTCACTCCGCGGCAGGTGCGATCAGCAGCAAGGGCCTCAAACCACGCTATAGCCATAGTGACGCACACCCAGCGGGAACAAGCGAACATGAAGGCCACGCTCACGGTGGCTCGGGAACTGCTAAGGTGCAGGCTGCAGGAGAGCGGCCATGACGTGCTGCTGGAGCGCGTCGCCGAGCTCTTGGATGTCGCAGCTTCAGGGGCGCCTCCTTTCTGCATCCAGCTTCCACCCCAGGGCCCGGGCGGATCATACAGCGGGCCCATCCGTGCCCGTGCGCCCTCAGGCATACCCCAAGGCATCATCAACACCGGCTCAACCATCAGGGCAGGGCGTCAAGTTGCACTAGCACCACCCTCGGTGAGCGAGGGCATGCGCATCGCCTCCTACGGCCCGGGCGGGCCGACGCCCTATCACCCCAAGATGGTGCTTCGAGTCAAGCCGCATGGAGCGTGGGGTACTACGGCGAAGCCTTCGGGGCGGCGACCTCGGAGGCTTACGTACCCCACATGGTGGATCGGGAATACGCACTAGAAGACGACCATGAAAGTGCGTTTTATCGACTAGAAGGGGGGGTGAATAGGCGATTTTTATGAATTCTTCACTGAGGAATTTACTAGTGAGGAAACTCCTTAGCGAAGAACTACTTGCAGCGGAATAAGTACTCCGAATTAAACATAATAGAACACAAGCATGGTCATCATGATGAAATGAGGACAAGCACAGAGTACAGAAAGCGTAAACACGGGATAACACAAGAAAGAAGACGGACAGACTGAAGAAATTGAACTGAGGAAATTGAGAATGTCTTCAGTCAAAGTCTTCAAATAGATATGAATAGGCACAGAACAACAAACATGAGGAAATGAAAGAGTTGAGGAAATAGAACCAGTAAGCTTGGTGAAGACAATGATTTGGTAGACCAGTTCCAACTGCTGTCTCAGTTGTACATCTGGTTGGAGCGGCTGAGTATTTAAACTCGAGGACACCTAGTCCCGGACACACAGTCCTCGCTGTATTCTTCTTGAGCTAAGGTGACACAGACCTCACCCAATCACTCATGGTAAGTCTTCAAGTGACTTCCGAACCTTCACAAACTTGGTCACTCGGCGATCCACAATTCCTCTTGGATGCTCTAGACCTTGACGCCTAACCATCTGGAAGAGGCACAGTCTTCAAAGGAAACAAGCATCGGATCCACGCAGGATCAATCTCTTCAATGATGCTCAATCACTTTGGGTTTGTAGGTGTTTTGTTTAGGTTTTCCTCACTTGATGATTTTCGCTCAGAGTCCTCGGAGGATGGGATGCTCTCAATTGACAAGAGTCAGTTTCTCTAGGAGCAGCCAACCAGCTAGTGGTTGAAGGGGGCGGCTATTTATAGCCTAGGGAGCAGCCCGACGTGATAAGACATAAATGCCCTTGTCTGATATGACCCTTAGGTGGGTAGATATTTTGGGACAGTTGGCGCATAGCACAACAACGGTCGGAATATTTGACTGTCAAATTCCTCAAGGCTATCATGTTCCTCACTATGTAGGCAATTCGCACTGGCGAATTCCTAACTCCTCAGTCAGAACAAATTCCTCAAAGACCAGAAGAACTTCGTCTCTGTCACTGAAGAATATGACTGAACTGTATGAGATTTCCAATGGCTTCACTCGAAGGGATTGGTAGGTGTAGGATTTTGAGTTAAGCATCACATGGAAATATTTCCTTAGTATTTCCTCGACCCCCTTTAACAGTACGGTGTTTCCTATGACTCAAGAAGGAGAAAATGAAACTACAAAAACAAAAGTCTTCACGCTTCATGTTCCTCGAATGATTGCCAAGTCTTCAAGGTTACACTGATTTCTTCACTTTCAATGTCTTCAGAAAGTCCTCAGAAATCCAAAGTCTTCAGTTGAAGAACTTCATTTTTAGGGGTCGACTTTCTATGTAAATATCAAACTCCTCATAGACTTATTGACCTGTGTACACTCACAAACGCGTCAGTCCCTTAACCTATAAGTCTTCAATACACCAAAATCACTAAGCGGCACGAGATACACTCACAATCTCCCCCTTTTTAGTGATTGATGACAATATAGGTTAAGTTTTCAACGGGGATAAACATATGAAGTGTAAATACTGATGTTGAGGAATTTGATTGCAAGGTATAGAAGAACTCCCCCTGAAGATGTGCATAGTGAGGAATTTGCTTTTGAAGCAATGCACACTTGAAGAGTATAATCATGGAGATCTCCCCCTATATCTTGTAAATCATACATGCATTTGACATATAATATGAAGAATTTGAAATGCATGATGAAATATGGTGACTGATGTAATTCAGCATGTGTGCATTAACATTAAAGAGGAATAAGCATGTAGAAGAACACAACAAAATTATCAGGCCACCATAGAGTTTAAGATTACAACTCGATCCAGCAAAGTCATCAGAAGAACGAGAGTTGTAACTTAGCAAAAAAACGCCCATATAAGATAGACCCGCTTGAAGACTAACTCAAATTTCTCCGCCTTTGTCATCGAATGACCAAAAGGGTTGAAACTGAGGACTAACGCCCCTGAAGAATATCATGATGATGGAGGAGCGCCAGCGTTAGGATCTTGAGTCGTTGTAGGGCCTGCTGCAGTGTCGTCCAAGTCTTCATACTCGCCTGTGTCGCGCGATGAAGAATATGAATTGGCCACCAAGGAAGGAACCTTGACCTTCTTGAATTTCTTCGGTGAAGGAGCAGACCAGTGAAAATCTTCTTTGAAGCCCATTTGCTTCAAATCTTCTTCACCATATAGATGTGACAGAATAGCCCAAGTGCGATCAAACACTTCATGGACGTAGTAATGGTTTTTCTTCACTGCATTATGTGTAGAAGTCATGTTGTGAAGAATAGAGCCAAACTGACGCTTAACCTATTTGTGGTTTCGATCCACCTTCTAGTGAAGACTTAGAAGCAGCTCACGGTCAGTCATCACATGAGGAGCAGTAGCTTGAGGACTTGACTTGATAGCATTGGCAGCAGAATCATGAGTGGCAGAGTCATCATTGGTGGAATAAGATGCAGCTTTGCGGAACTGACCATCCAATGGACAAATTCCCTCATCGATAATGGCTGGTGACTTGCCCTTCTCATCAGATGAGGAAAATGTCCGCTTGAGGACTTCAATCAGGCGCAAGTAGCTGAGGTGATTCTGAAAATCAGCCTTGTAGTTGAGTGAAGACCTTGTTCTGAGGAATCTCATGATCCACGGCGCGTAAGGCTTCAGGTCAAATGGTGAAAGTGAAACATTCGCCAGAGTCCTCAAGAAGAAATAATGATAGTTTATGGGGATGCCATGCATTATGTTGAATAGCATATTCTTCATCATCCCAATAATTTCTTCATCGGATGAGTCATGGCCTTTGATAGGACTCATGGTCTTCGTCAGAATGCGGTAGATGGTTCTTGGGACATAGAGGAATTCCTTCACGAGGAATTTGGTCCTTGGGGCTTGACCAGGCTTCAGAGGCTTCATGAGCACTTGCATATAGTGAGCAGTGAGTTCAGGCTCATCATACAGACAACGAGCACCTTCATGTGGAGGACTGAGTGGCAGGGCACGAAGCAATTATGAGGCTGGTGTCTTGTCATGTGTGTTTTCAGTCATCCAGTCCAACACCCAAGAGTTGACATTAGCAGCATCACCTGTGATATGCAGTGTTGCGTAGAACTGAAGAATGAGTTCTTGATTCCAGTCAACTATGTCAGAGCAAAAGTTGAGCAAGCCTGCATCATGAAGCATACTGAGGACTTGAGAGAAGCAAGGCATTGATTCCATATCCACGTGAGGAATGTGCTCGTGGTCGAAGACATTCTCCTTGTTGAAAAGAAGTGAGGAATAGAAGTTGGCCTGGCTAGCAGTCCAGAAACGCTTCCTTCTAAGACGAGCATTGTCATATGGGTTGAATTCAGTGAAGAACACATGCTTGCCGAAGAAATCATCAGCCTTGAATTTTTGCTTCTTTGAGAAGGGATCCTTTGGCTTGGGCTGAGGAGTGTCAGTCAATTGCATCACCACCTCAGGAATCGCAATATCAGGTTCCTTAGGCTGAGGAATTTCAGGCTCTTCTGCAGCATCAGCCTGGGTTTTCAATTCTTCAGTTGCAATTTCTTCAGCACTAGTGGCTGGAATTTCTCCATGAACACTTGGGGTCGCATGAGGTTCTTCAGATCCCATTTGCACTTCAGTAGCAGCTGGGGACTGAGGAATTGCTTGGAGTGGAGTGGACATTGGAGAGTTGGGGTGCTGACTTTCCCAAAAGTCATCATTGACCACAGGAGTGGTACGGCCAATGTCCACATCCTCATCTTCCATTTCTTCGACACCTGCCTCTTCAGCAGTGAACTGATGCATAGGTGAGGAAATGACTGGGGTTGAAGGGATTGCATCCACTTCAATTTCTTCGTCCAACTGCTCTGTCGAAGCTGAAGAATTTGATGAAGTTGATGTGTTCCTTTTCTTCACAGCTTCATGCTCTGCAGCCTTGGTCTTCTTCGCATCTGATGCAGATGGAAGGATAGGAGTTGGTGTAGGTGCAAGAGGTGCAAAGGACTTTGGATCATTTTCTTCAGGCGCAACTGATGCAGTTGCCCTGACTTCTTCACTTTCTTCAGGTGCACCACTAGTGGATGCCCTGGCAATATCTTCAGCGGCTGGAATGAAGTCATCAGCCCTGGCACTCTCATTTTCTTCAGCAGCCTGATTGTCATCAGCGGTGCTGGCATGTTCTTCATTAGGCTGAGAAGATGCTTCAGCCTGAGGAACTTCAACGTGCACAGGAGCAGTAGCACTTGAAGTGAATTTCTTCATCAGATTGACAAACCGAACTTTGGCGCCCTTCCAATCAGCATGGTAGTGATCAAATTCATCACTCAGTTGCTTGATTTCAGCTTGCAAAGCAATGAGCTGATCAGGGGTGAGAGTGAGGACATTGTCCTTGAGGTAGCGCTTTTTCTTGTATTGCGCTTTCTTCAGCCTTCAGCCTTCTTCAAATTTCCACTTCTCTTCCTCAATGAAGGCAGTCAGAACATGACTTTGACCAGGAGTGAGATTCATCTCTGGCAAAGTCGTGTCAGGGTCCTTGTGCCATAGGTCAATGAAGTCAAGGATCAATCTTGGATCCAATAGTAGTGGCACATTGCTGGCTTTTGCTCTAGCAGCCCTGGCTTGCCTGTCTCTGATGATTTCAGCAAGTTCTTCATCATCAGCCTCATCGTCATGAGAGGGAACATGGAAGGCGACCTGCTTCTTGTGAGGAATTGGTCGAAGGCCTCGTCCAGCAGTGGCCTTTTTCTTCAGCGGAGAGGGGCCAGCTGAGTAATTTGGTGCAGCTGAGGAACTTGCAGATGCTCCTGAGGCAATTGAGATGCCTGTGGTCCTTTGGCACATGGCGAAATGCACAGGTGCCGAGGATTTGGTCGGAGCAGCTGAAGACTTAGTAGGAGGAGCTAAGGACTTTGAAGGAGCAGTCTGAGGAATTGGCCGTGAGGGCCTTGAAGAATCTGGCCTTGAGGGCATTGCTGAGGAGCTTGGCCGTGAGGGCATTGAAGGAGAAGCGCTTGACTTATGCGCAGGCTTCTTATGCATCGCCTTCTTCGGCTGACTAGCAGAGGCCTTAGCAGAGGCAGCAGCAGCAGCAGCAGCAGAGTCTGCATTGAAATTCTTCACTTCTTCCTTTGCTTGCTTGGCCAGTTTGGCCTGGCGCTTTGCCCATTCATCAGCATAGTCCTCACCGCGCTTGAGGCTGGTGGGATCTTCTATTTGGCCCGATGCCAATGGAGGTCTTGAGCATGGAGGGTTGAGCGCGAATTTCTTCATATACTTGGGAGTAACATACATGTACTCCCTCCATTCTCGTGCCCATCTCCTCTCTATCCGTTGTATATGCACCTTGCGCTGATTCTTGTCCTCCTTGCCAAATTTGGCCTCATCAGGAGTGCAGTATCCAGCATAAATGTCCTCAAGGATTTCAAATGCAGTATTGACCTCAGGCCTCTTTTCTCCCTTCTATGGCTTCTTGTCAGCCATTTTCTTTAGCTGAGGAATATGAACAACTGAAGTTTCTAAAGAGGTGTGTAACTTTTCTTCGAGGAACGCTGCAAATGAGTTAAGTTGATGAGAACCTAGTGATTCAGCAGCGGACATTTGTACCTGTGAACAGAGTATAGTTTCGAGGAATTTGGAGAGGTCATATGCGTTCTCAGAAGGTTTTTCAAAAATGAATAGGTTTGAGGAATTTGACCAAATGAGTCTTGAGGAATTTCACTAAGCGTTCTTTGTCTTAGGTTCCAGAGTTGTATAGATTGAAAATCCACACAATTGAGGAATCTTGAAGAAAACCATTGCTTAGAGAAATGAATCAAGAGAAGATGACATGTGAGGAGTTCATGTGTGTGAAGATTTGAAGAATAAACACCTTTGAAGATTTTCAAGAAAACATTAGAATCAAAGAGGGCAGTAAAAGTAACTTTTAATTACCCGAAGTGAAGAACACGACGAACTAGGAAGTGTATATGTGAAGTTAGTCAGTTCAGATCTTCCACGCCCTAACTCGGCAGAGGAAGACGGCTACGGCGGCGATGGAGTGAAGAAGTCCGCAATCGGCGCGAGTACGACGGCGACGAGGTCGAGGCAGTGAAGCTCTTCCTCACCGGCGACAATGAAGTAGCGGCGGCACTAGGGTTTCGGGATCTCGAGCGGGAGTGAGAGCGAGCGAGGTGATAGTGAAGTGAGAAAGAGGCAGGGGTATTTATAGAGTGAGTGAAAAAATGTACGCCCGAGGAAATCGGACGAACGTACCCCTGGCCCTTCTCATTCACTTGACATGTGCCACCCACGTACTCAGAGGTGGCGATCATGTAGGATCATGGGTGAATAGCTAAGTATTGTCGTGAGAAGCGAAACGGTTTGAGCGGCAAAGCCGAAAATTTTGATAAGATAAGTTTAAAAGTTCCGTTCACAATTTCTTGAGCTGTCAAGGACACAGTAAAGATTTTGAACGAGTTTCAAATAGAACGCACATGAAGAATTTGTGAATAGACTGGGTTGAGTTGAGCATAGAGGGGGAAGGGTCCGATCACATTCACTTAGCAGAAGAAATCAACTTGCAGAATTCGCAATAAGTGAATGTTGTAGAGGACATAGAACTCATATATATATATATATATATATATATATATATATATATATATATATATATATATATAGGGTGGGTCTATTATGATAACACCCCTTAAGACCTTATTCTGCACACCAAAACACCTTATTCTGCACACCACCCTGATCGCGCCGCCGCCCCTCCCCTCCTGGCCTCCTACCGCGGCAGCGGCTTGGGCTAGCCGCCGCCCTCCCCTCCCGACCTTCTACCGTGGCAGCGGCCTGGGCTAGCCGCCGCCCTTCCCCTCCCGGCCTTCTTCCGCGGTGGCGGCCTGGGAGAGATGCCGCCCTTCCCCTCCCCGCTTTCTCCCACGGCGGCGGCCTGGGAGCGCCCCCTCCCCTCCCCTCCCGGCCTTCTTCCGCGGCAGCGGCCGGCAGTGACGCCGCCCCTCCCCTCCCAGCCTTCTTCCGCGGCGGCGGCCAGGCAGCGACGCCGCCCGTCGCTTCTCGGCCTTCTTCCGCGGCAGGCACCGAGCAACACCAGCCTATCGGCCTTCTTCCACGGCAGCAGCTCGGTAGCGCCGCCACTGAACTCCTCAGGGCCTGCAATTAGCTGTAATTCATCAGATGTGGATTGGTGCTGCCTCGACATCAAACCAATTCGAGCAAGGAGTGTGCGCAAGGTTGCTTCATCCACTGTAGCTTCTTGGAATAAGTCTGCATCAACCTTCAGAGCAAATCCTCCTTCCCCGTTCACATTGAGCAACGTCCAGACAACCCATGAACTTCTGAAGGGCAAGTGGACTACACGGGCGAATGTGAAAGTTGTGCAGGCGGACGAGAAGGGAACTTCCTCCTGTAAACACAAGAAATCATTGCATCACGAGGTAAGCAGTACACTTCCTATACCATCTCAGTGTAGTTATCATAGACAAATTAGTACAAGCAGTACAACGCGCGATTATGCAGTACAAAACTTATGCAGTGCGGTTGCTTCAGTTCGTTGTGGGGGAAAATGCAGTACGCTTGTATAGGTTCATTACGTATAACGAAGCAGTGCAGTTGCTTCAGTTCCCCTTGAGGGGTGATGCAGTCAACTTGCAATGCTTCGGCAGTACCATTTTGAACACATTGCAGTTCGCATGATTCAGTTCATTTAACCTAACAATGCAGCTCGGTCATTTTGTGTGCAGGAGATGACGTTCAGCAGATACAAAATGCCGCGCATAGTTGACAGCACTGAGAACAACAACTTTCAGAAGAGTGGATATTCTTCTGACAGAGATACTGGCTGGGTTACCCCTGAGATTCCTCGTGGATTCTTCACGACGACAAACAGGGTGCAGTACTCTCCACAAGAAGATTTTTCCCAGGAAGAAGATGTAGTTGAAGATGACGATGATGTCACATTCGTATGGGAAGGCACTCACCAACGCGATGATGAAGACGATGACGATGAAGATGAGCCGATAGCAGTTCTCAACCCAGAGTATAAGCACGAGTTCACTATGTTTGGACAGCATGTCCGAACAGATAATGATGATGCAGTTGAACACGATGTTGCAGCAGATGATGATTATGTCTATGATGGTGTGCCACTGCTCCAAAATTTTAAAACCAATCCATTGGGGCATCGTCACAACACTGGATTACCACCACGTCCACCTGCCGCACCCCAAAACAGAGATCAGCGTCCACCTGCTGCACCAAAAAACAGAGCTCCAACCAGACCTGCTGCATCAACTTTGACGCTGCGACCACCAATGGTGCCTCGGTCAAAAGTAAACAGCAGGTACAAATCCTCCTCACTGTTACCGTCGCGAGATCCTCAACTACACACATCTGCTATAACCCAGCCATGTCCAATACAACCCGGCGAGCTGCAAACACCATCAGGCGAACGACTCTACACACATGTAAGTTTATGGTCTGAAAAATAAAATAGTTGCAGTCCATTCAGATAACATTGCAGTGCACACTGATATTTCTTGTGAGCTTTGGCTAGGAACATTGCAAATGCTTTATTAAACTCATATGCACTCCTCGTATTCAAAAAACAGAACAAAACAAATTTTCCCATATAGCATTTTGATTAATGCAGGATAAAAACATGCCGCTCAACCTCGTACCTGCTGCTCGAATGAAGTTCACCACGTACGAAAAGGCATGGGACTTTTACAACAATTATGCAAGATGTGCAGGGTTTGGTATACGCAAGAGGGCAAAACACAGGACAAATGCCTACATTGTCTACTCAAGAGAAGGGGTCCACAAGCAGGCTGTGTCAGATTATCACCGGGTACGTCAGAAGACATCAAAAAGGATTGGCTGCAATGCAAAGATTAGAGTCAAAAAAGGAAGGATGGCAAATTTGTGATAGAAATGGTTCAACTCAACCACAATCACAAGATGCTGGAAAGCCCCGGGATGCTTTTGCACATGCGATCGCACAAAAAAGACGATCCCTTGATAGACCAGTTAGTGAAAGACATGCAACTGGACAACCACACACATGCTCAGATGGTGTCGACGCTGTCGCGCATGTCCGGTGGTCTACAGTACATGGGACATACTAGCCGCGACTGGGTAAACAGGTAAGCACGTAACAGAGCATATCTCTTGAGCATTCTGTCTGTAATTATTCCCTGTTTTGGTGAGATAAGTATGAATTGTCTATGAAAATGCAGGAAACAGAAGTTTGCCAGAGAAGAGTCTGAAGATGATGTCAAGAAACTTCTGAATTTCTTCGAGAAAATGCAAAAGATAAACCCAGAGTTCTTCTATGATTATGACGTTGATGCAGATAACCATGTAAGAAACGTCTTTTGGGCGAACGCAAGTTGCAGAGGATCGTATGAAGATTTTGGAGACTATGTTACATTTGACATGACTTATAAAACTAACAAATTCCACATGCCGCTGGGAGTGTTTGTGGGGGTGAACCATCATCTACAAAGCACCATATTTGCTGTTGCACTCGTGCGAGATGAAACAATACCATCATTTGAGTGGGTTTTCAAAACCTTTCTGAGGTGTATGAACAACAAGCCGCCAATCTGCATGCTCACAGGTACAAAAAATAAAAAACACCTGCATACTTACGTTTTGTTTTGTTTTGTGCACTTACATTTCTTCCATCTATCTTGCAAACAGACAAACAACTTAATAAAAAAACACTGTTTGTCTCTTCTCAGACCAGTGTTCTTCGATGAAGGCAGCATTAAAAACTATCCTCCCACAAACTCTGCATAAGCTGTGTCGGTGGCATATCATGAAGAAGTACAAGGACCACCTCGCCTTGCTATATAAGGCGCATGAGAAGCTCAAGGACGAACTAAATGCAGTGCTGAACCACCCACTAATGTCGTCAGAATTTGAACGAGCATGGAAGAACCTCATTCAGAGGTACAACTTGCAAGACGACGAAGGGATGACAGGCACGAGTGGATCTCAGCTTACTACAAGGAAATTTTCTGTGCTCGGATGACTTCCACACAGAGAAGCGAGAGCATGAACCGCATACTGAAAAAAAATTGTCAGGGAGAAGCATGATCTCCATCTGTTTGCTCAGCAGGTGGACAAGTGCATTCAGACCAGGAAGGCCGTCGAGCACGCAGAGACAGTAGCAAATGAGGTAAACAAAATGTCAATCAAAAACTGCTTAAAAAATATGAATAAAAAACAAACAATTTTTTCCTTTCTCTGGATCGTAACAGTGCATTTGTGATCATGCAGTCAGAGGTAAAAACAACAACAAAGTTTGGCTTCGAAGTTCAGCTATCAAAAGTGTATACAAGAGCAGTGTTTGCAGATTTCAAAGAAACGCTCTACCGTAGCACTGCATTCAGAGCAAAACAGTGCCCTGAGAACCCGACAAAGTATCTAGTACACCACTACAACAGATCGGATGCATTTGACTGGGCAAGGCATAATTTCCAAGTGGTCGCCGATGAAGAGAAAGGTGCCTACGAATGTGAGTGCAAACTCTGGACACACACAGGTGAGACTCCTAGCAAAAAAAAATTCTAGATTCTCATAGTCATGCACGAAAGCTAACTTACTGAAATTTAAAAGTACAGATGCATGTGTAATTCATGCAACCAAATGAAGTTCACTTCTTTAAAAAACGAACAAATAATGAAAAAAATATATGTTTACTAATTTCATGCAGTTCACTTACAGAACACAAAAAAAATGTGTTCGTCTGCAGGCCTCTTCTGTGTCCATGTCTTATGCATGCTTTCTCATTTGAGAGTACTCAACATTCCTGAGGTGTACATCATGAAGAGATACACCCGTAACGCAAGACTAGATGCAACGTTTGACAGAAGAGACTACGAACAAACAGCACCAGATGGAACCTCGCTTTTTTTGCCGTAGAAAATTGCTGACAGAAACAGCAATGGACCTTGCAAACAAAGCGACAAGGTTAGACGCTGGGTGCCACAGAGCATTGTCTGGTATGAGGGCACTGATAGAGGAAGTTGACGTGCTCAACGAAGAAGAAGAAGAAGAAGAAGCAAAACTAAAGCAAGCAGAGAAATACCAACATGACAATAAAGACGAGCAGGAGGAAAAAACTGAACACATTGGAACTGGTGCTATCAAAAAAAGAAACAATTCTTCCACCTCCTGTTTCAAACACAAGAGGAAGAAAGAAAGGGGGAGACGCAAACCATAAAAAGGTGGCATCCAAGGAGAAAAATGATGACAAAAACAGTAAGCCACAGCCTGAGCTGGACAGTGATGGTCGCCCACTGGGAGTAAGAATGTGCAGAACATGTAATGAAGTCAGCGGCCACAATTCCAGGACGTGTAAAAAAAGAAATGAACAAGAAAAACGAGGACATGGAGATGCACAACAAAATAGAAATTCCACTCACAACACTAAGAAATGGACGAAACCGAGACGTTGTAGCATCTGCAAAAAGAGGAAGAGACACAATTCAAGAACCTGCCTCAAAAGAAAAAGAAAAAGATCAGAAAATGAGGAAGACGAAGAAGGTGAGATCAAAGAAGAATATGATGACACAACTGAAGAAGAAATGGCTTATGAAGAAGCAGATGGAGAAGAGGAGGAAGAAGAAGAGAGTGAAGAGGACGAAGAACGTGAAGAAACTGAAGAAACAGTGGCTTATGAAGAAACAGATGATGAAGATGATGAAGAGGAAGAAGAGTGTGAAGAGACTGAAGAGAGTGAAGAGGATGAAGAACATGAAGAAACAAGACCACCACGAGGAAATGCTTCAACCAGCGCGCGGGGATCAAAGAAGGATGCAATTTACAGCACTGGAAAATGAAAACCACCATCAACCAGCACGCGGGGATCAAAGAAGGATGCAGTTCTCACCACTGGAAAACGAAAGCAGCCAACAACCAGCACGCGGGGAGCAAAGAAGGATGCAGTTCACAACCCTAGAAAACAAAAGCAGCCATCAACCAGCACGCGAGGAGCAAAGAAGGATGCAGTTCACAACGCTGAAAAACGAAAGCAGCCATCAACCAGCACGCGGGGAGCAAATAAGGATGCAGTTCGCAGCGCTGAAAAACGAAAGCAGCCATCAACCAGCATGCGAGGGGCTACAAACACAAAGGTGCAGAGACAAGAACCAGCAACACCGCCATGGAAAACAAAACAAAGTGCAACATTAGACACGCTCCAGTAACCGCGCAGAAGCAGCAGGCTAACGACCAAATAGATGAACAAACAATAAATTTATCGTATGCATAGCAATTTGCTTAACTCTATGACTTATGTATCAGTTTAAATTTTGTGTAAACCATGTAGCGTGTCTAATGCTGTTAGCTCGTTGCAGTCTTGAGTAAAACATTGACACATTTTGATTCAAAAACCATGTAAAAAATGTTGTTAGCTAGTTGCAGTCCTACAAGTAGTACATATAAAAAGCATTTCAATATGCAGTATGGAACTTGCAAAAATGCAGTACGCTTCAAACTATCATGCAGTACTGTAGACTAACTACATGTACTACACACCATGCAAATTGGGAAAAAATGTGGAAACATGTAATGCTCAGCTGACGTATAAGCAGTTCACATATTGTAACCATGCAAACACAAATTTACCGTTGAATAATAATTGAAGCGGTTCAGATCACAAAAGTGCTTATTACAAAACACATCACAAAGATGAAAAGCGTTCAACACGCAGAAGTATTCATTACAAATCAACCTCATAACCTTAGCCAATCACGTCAAACGTGATTCTAACAGTACGATCCTCGAGTTCAAAGAAGTTGAGGACAACAACTTGCTCAGACTTCAGGCCGCTATCAATGACAAATTCCTTCCACCCATTGTGTAGACACAGCCGCCCGTCAACGCTTACACTGTACTTGGCTGGTTTAAGGTATCCATTACCAAGAACAACTTCAAGAATTCCTTTCTTCTTGAGCCGCACATACCTAACAGCTCGCTAAGGAATTTTCTGTAAAAAATAATAAAACTGTTTGAGAATGAAACTAGCAGTACAATTCTCATGTTTTGAATAGAGATAGATGAAGTGCACAACAGTCCAACAAGTAGTACATATAAAACGTTTTCAATATGCAGTATGGAACTTACAAATATGCAGTTCTCTTCGAACAATCATGCAGTGCTATAGACTAGCTACATGTAGTACACACCATACAAAATTGGAAAAAATGTAGAAATATGAAGTGCTCAGCTAATATATAAGCAGTTCACATATTCTAACCTGTAAACTAAAACATAAGCTACATCCACACGAGAAAAAAAACAAGAAAATAAGAACACATTGCAGTACACTTCAAAAAACACAAAGAAAAAAGTGCGTTCCTAAAATACTACAAGTTCAGGATACAATGGAATTATACAAAAAAGCACTAAGAAAATAAAAATCATATCTAATGAAACATACCATCTTGTAGTGAGTCTCCACATTTGTTGGCGTAAGCTGATGGACAAAAGGACTCGTGCAGCCAAGGCCACGGCGAAGCAGCGCAGAATAGAACGCAGATACGTTGATCTGGCCCATATCCAATCCTTCTGTGAATACCGTACCATATGCAAGCTGCTCGGCTCGCCCAGTTCGGCACAATACCTTCCCACCACGACGAGCACGATGGGCCTGCGAGCAAGCTAAACAATTGCAGTACGTCGGCACACCACAACCATGGCCACATCAGAAGAGATACGCACAGGGGCCTGGAGCCATCGCAACAAAAACCTAGAGAAAGGAGAGAACTTGCGGCTAGAGGAGAAAAATGAAATGCAAACGAAGGGTATAAGTTAGCCTTCATTTATATAAGAGGAATGCAAAAAGGTCAAAACTGAAAATTAAAGGGGACTTAATGGAAATTATGTTCCCAAGAATAAAGGATAATCAATGAAAGCTTATGTTACCAAAGAAAGAGGAACGGAAAAAGAAGGTGTACTTTGACTTCAGAAATTCACACGAACAAAACCACATATGATTAAAAAATAATACTCTGAAAAATTATAATCCACGGACCATTTTATCTGTGCAGTTCTCCAAATTCGTACCAGGTATTTCACTATATGTGTGCATGAAGTGCAGTACGTGCTTTTTGGCACAAAGAAGGATTCACGCAGTGCAAGATGTGTACACCTGCAGCACAGAACTATGACGAATGCAGTGCACACCCGTACACTAAGAAAAAAGGATACTAAAGATGAAAAACAATAAAGAAAAATGATACCAATGCAGTGCACAAAAATGTAGCCAAGAAAATGTGTAGTACGGTATGCGTGCACATGCAGTACTGAAACTAAATCAATGTAGTGCACGCATGATTTACTAAAAAAATTGACCACCCAGGTGCTACAAGCCTCAGCCAGTCTCGTAATAGGTCTACACCCACAGAAGGGGAGTCGTTCTGAGCCACAGTGCATGGGGCCGATTGCACATGGGCCCACAGGTCATACAGCATATTGCTAGGAGCGCCGTGTATAAGCACCCAGATAAGTATACGGAGGAGTTCGACCAGTATACCTCGCCAACGCTTATAAACAGGTCGGGCGTGCCTTCCGCTAGCGATGTGGGACTAAACATTAGGACGCACACACAGTGAAACGGGAACCAAGCCGTGCTCACAGGCCGACTTGGACCCAAGTATGTATCTAAACTAGCCAAACAAAGGCCCAACAAGGCCGACTAAGAAAAAACAATAAGTTAAAAAAAGGGGGACCCCCACCCCCCCTTTCCCTACCCATCCCGTACCAGTGATTGCAGCAGGTACAAGCAAAAACAAGATGCAGTACGTAGCTGTAAACAATACAGTGCACTACTTTACACGATGCAGTGCGGTATGGCAATCTAGTTCCCGATTACCCCTACACGTATAAATAAACTCAAAAAACAGTGAAGTACGCACATGTATACACAAGTGCAGTACTGAATTCTAGATGATGCAGTGCAGGACTATATTATAATGCAGTTCATTATCGCACAGGATGCATCTACAAAACGTAACAAAATGCCCGTTCGAATAAAAAAAGGTGATGGTTAAAAAATGTGCTGATAAAAAAAAACCCACCTTAAAAACACCCACGTTCGCATACATACACCCGATCGGAGCAGTTCCATCGCCACAAGCCCACGATCACAGATGCAAAACCAACCCATGATCCGCACAACCGCATCATCAGCGCGATCGTGCAGTTCATCCGACGAGGCTATCCCACCCCGCACCCTCCCCTTAAATTCAGACCCCTGCCAAAGGCCTTCTCATCCACATCCACAACAACACAAGTATCCATTGCGCTCCCACCAAAAGCACCAAGCCCTGCCACCGGCGGTGACGTTCACCGACGAGTACAAGGGCGACAACACCGTGGAGGCGCACGGCAACACCAAGTTGCACGTCATCCACACCAACAACAAGAAGCAGATGGCGATCACCCTCGCGCAGTACGAGCGCCACCCCAGCCTCCAGCGCCACAAGATCGTTGGCATTGATCTCGAGTACGACAACGACCCTAAAGCGACGCAGAAACCCGCCCTCTGCCAGCTCTCCATCGGCAAGAATCACCCGGTGCTGCTCTTCCAAATGAGCGACACTAAAAGGTGCACTGTCTTCGACAACTTCCTCGCCGACCCCAGGTACACCTTTGCAGGCTTCTCCATCGACGGCGACAAAACCAGGCCGGAGCGCGTCAAACTGGAGGTCGCCAACTTCGTCGACATCCAGAAGGAGTGGAGGGTGCCCGACGCAACCAAGCCGTTGGACTCCCTCAGAGACGTCTCCGGCGTGCTCATCGATGACTACTACAGCAACATGAAGAAGAAGATCACCGACGCCGAGCACCAGCGCTGGGCCATCCTGCCTCTGTCCAGGAGGCACATCGAGTACGCGGCAAAGGACGCCTACGCAGCGTACGAGATATGGAATCGCATCACCCTCACCCAGGCCGGCCTTCGCCGTGCAAAGCTGGAGAAGGAGGAGCCACCCAACAAGCGTGCCAGGAGCAGCTGGGGATGGGGAGAGCCTGACTGGTGAAGAAGAAGATGGTGCCGGCCAGGAGCCAAGAATGCCAGCATTCTTTTAGAATTATCATCAAATTTTCTTTGTGTTGTTTGCTTATGTTTCGTTAGTTTGCTTGTGTGCTGAACCTAGTTTGCTTGCCATGCACAATCGCCTGTAATGATGAACTCTGCTTATGTTAGTTTCCTTTCTGTTGAACTTAGCTTGCTGGTGATGAAATTGTCGTACAGAATGCAAACAGGAAGCATGCAGTGCAAGTTGCGCACGAATGCAGTACACTGAATTTGTCGAATGAAGTCTTAACATACCCAACAAAGCAGTGCACGAACATAAATTTCAAAAAAGGAATACATAAGAGCAAAAACACAAATAGAAAAATGCAAAACACATAAAATAATTCAATACAGTCCGGAAGTACACGAAAGTACAGCACAGAACCATAATGAGTGAAGTACAGGTATGATTTACAAAGCAGTGCACTCCCATACATTGGGAAAAAAGATTAACTGATAGCAAAAAGATGGAAACAAAAAAATGACAACTGTACATGTAGTACGCAATGCGTATACAATGCAGCACAGAACCCTGATCAATGCAGTGCACACTCCAACATTGAAAAAAAAAACACAGTGCAAAAATATTAAAAGAAAAAAAAATTGACCACCCAGGTGGCACCGGCCCCAGCCAGTCTCGTAATAGGTCTACACCCACAGAAGCCGAGTCATTCTGAGTCATAGTGCATGGGGCCGGTTGCACATGGGCCCACAGGTCATAGAGCATATAGCTACGAGCGCCGTGTATAAGCGCGCAGATAAGTATACAGAGGAGTTCGACTAGTATGCCTCGCCAGCGCTTATAAACAAGTCGGGCGCGCCTTCCGCAGGCGAGGTGGGACTAAACATTAGGACGCACACACAGCGCACCGAGAACCAGCTGTGTGCTCACAGGCCGACCTGGGCCCAATTACATCTTCACTACCCGAACACACGACCAACAAAGCCCACTAAGAAAAAACAATATGTTCAAAAAATAAAACATTAAAAAGAAAAATGACAAACATTTTTTAAATGAATAACAACAAACAAAATAAAATGTGTGCCAGCACTATAAGAATATTAATAAATAAAATGCAGGAAGCCCAATGTCAACGTACAGATGTAGTCAGCGACGTACAACAACGCAGTTCTCCAAGTGAAAGCACATTTTTTTTTCTGAATTGTAGCTATCTTCACTCTGCACTGCAGTATGGCTGAAATAAGAATGCAGCCCTGTTACTTAAACAAAACACTCCGACAACCCCTAGCCACATTACCCTCCATCCGCACAAACACTGTATTACCACAAAGATCAAGAAAAGAAAAGAAAGAACACCATCAAGAGAAGAAAAAAAAGTACATTTGTGTGAATCAAACTGCAGTACACTACTTGGACCTGAGCAGTTCGTTTCTGATAGAAAAGAAGTGCACTGACTTGGACAATTGACCAAAAACACAATCATCACACTTTCTGACAGTTGCGTCAATACATAGATATAATCACGAAAAAAGAGGCGACGACGTTCCGGATTTCCAACGCACTAGCAAGAGCCTCCTCATAGAAGAACCTCTCGGCAGTTGCCACGTAAACTTAAAACAGAGCCCCACCATGCTACCGCCCGCTCCACCTCTCCCACGTCCTGTCAAATAGAGCAGAGGAGAAAACACAAGATTGCTTCATCCCCCCAAAAAACCCAATTGCATCTTCTTCTCCGCTCTTCCTTTCACTAACATCTCTCTCTATGACAAACACCAGAGAACACACGAGAATCATGGCGGATGCACCTCTCTGCAACCAGCGCCGCAAGTACACCAGGGAGCTCCACGACGTCCACCTCCACGGCAATCACAAGCTCCACGTCATTTGCACAAGCAAGGGCAAAGACATGGACAAGATGCTGTCCACGTTCAGGAGGAAGCTCGGCGGAATGCCCGTCAAACTAGTCGGCGTTGATGTCGAGTACACACACTACGAGAAGCCACAGCGTGCAGCGGTACTACAGCTATGCGTAGAAAAAGAATGCCTTGTCTACCACATATCTGCAGCTAAAGACAGGTAAGAATAATTGTTGCTTGCCAATATTGATTTTAAATTTTCTTCACTGCAATTGCCATAATATTTAACCTTTGGTTCACATTCTTGAAAAAGCGTGGCATATGAATTTATTAACAGTTTTGATCTGGCTCCATGTATGTCACTCATGTGTTCAATTCTTGAATTATATTATCTAGCAATACACGCAGTTTAGTTATAGTTTCTACACTGCAACATTACCATACAAAACATGTATGAAATTAGGTTCAGGAATACAAGCATACACAAAATATGCATTGTTTATGCAATCTATTATCAGATTTAATAGTTATGATGAACAAAGTATTAGCAACTGCTCAATGCAACAGATTCAGATATCCATATTGTAGTTCAGTTTCAGAAAAACACAAAAAAAACATTGCTAGTTCTAAAGAAATAAAATATATTCACTCTATACAAATATATTGCAGGCCAATGGAACTATACAAATTCCTGATGAATGATGAGTACACCTTCGTCAGATTCGCTATTGAAGGAGACAAAAGCAAGCTCAAGGTATCTGGTTTGGAGATCAACTCCAACAACTACGTTGATATTCAGGTGGAATGGAGAGACCGATACAATAAAAAGAAGTTTGACTCTTTGGTTGATGTTGCTGGCAGGATGATAGACATTCACTACAATGACATGAAGAAAAAAATTAACCGCAAGGAGGACCATACTCTCTGGGGATTTTGCCCACTGCCAAACAAGCTTATCAAGTATGCAGCAATAGATGCATTCGCAACATATGAGTCATGGAGAATCATCTACGATGTCATAATGGGATTGGACAGGGCAAAAAGAGACAAAGAAGAAAAGAAGAAGAAGAACAAGGCTATAATCCAATACAGCAACTAGAAAAAATCAGAGATGTGTTTAGTCTCACTTTACTTTAAGCGTTGTGGTGTTCTTTGTTTCATGTATGCAAGAATATTTCTTTTATAAAAACAATGTAAGTTTGCTTGTGATCAATTGCTTTCGCAGAAATTAGTTTGCACTAGAACAAGTATATACACAACTTTGAAAAATTTAACGAGTGATACCAAAACATAGTATGCACATACATGTCCACAAAAAATAGTAATTATATAAAAATAAAAATTAATATTGATATATCTAAAAAAATATAATCCGTGTACATTTTTAAACAAACGTCAATACAGTTCACAGAACCAACATAAGGCAGTTCAACAAGTGTATCCGTCAAGTGCAGTACATGCATAAATGAAGAACGACAAGGGCCCCAACACACACACTTGCTACACGAAGTGCAGTACTCAACGTTGGTGAAAGCAGTACAAATGACAAGGGCCCCAACACATAAATGAAGGACAACAAGAACCCCCTGCTCGGCCTCGCGCTAATGCACGCAGTGCGCTCGGTTGACAGGCGCAGTGCAGACATTTTGTTTTTTCCATCAAAGGGGACGCGCGCAAAACCACCCCCCCAACCCTAAGATAGACAGGGGGGCGACGGGGTATGACGGACTCGCCTACGCATGCGGCGCCGCGGCAAGCCGCGTCGCCTCCTGCTCTGGCTCGTTCCAGGGTCGGCCTCGCAGGCTCGGCCTCGCGCTAACGCACGCAGTGCGCTTGGTTGACAGGCGCAGTGCGGACATTCTGTTTTTTCCATCAAAGGGGACGCGCGCAAAACCACCACCCCCCCAAACCCTAAGATAGACAGGGGTGACGGGGTATGACGGACTCGCCTACGCATGCGGCGCCGCGGCAAGCCGCGTCGCCGCCTGCTCCGGCTCGTTCCATGCTCGGCCTCGCAGGGGGATGTGGAGGGGGGTCACGACCCCCCTCCCCACCCCCTGCTCGGCCTCGCGCTAATGCACGCAGTGCGCTTGGTTGACAGGCGCAGTGCGGACATTCTGTTTTTTCCATCAAAGGGGACGCGCGCAAAACCACCACCCCCCAAACCCTAAGATAGACAGGGGGCGACGGGGTATGATGGACTCGCCTACGCATGCGGCGCCGCAGCAAGCCGCGTCGCCGCCTGCTCCGGCTCGTTCCACGCTCGGCCTCGCAGGGGGATGTGGAGGGGGGGTCACGACCCCCCCTCCCCACCCCCTGCTCAGCCTCGCGCTAACGCATGCAGTGGACTTGGTTGATAGGCGCAGTGCGGACATTCTGTTTTTTCCATCAAAGGGAACGCGCGCAAAACCACCACCCCCCCAAACCTTAAGATAGATAGGGGGGCGACGGGGTATGACGGACTCGCCTAAGCATGCGGCGCCGCGGCAAGCCGCGTCGCCGCCTGCTCCGGCTCGTTCCACGCTCGGCCTCGCAGGGGGATGTGGAGGGGGGGTCACGACCCCCCCTCCCCACTCCCTGCTCGGCCTCGCGCTAACGCACGCAGTGCGCTTGGTTGACAGGCGCAGTGCGGACATTCTGTTTTTTCCATCAAAGGGGACGCGCGCAAAACCACCCCCCCAAACCCTAAGATAGACAGAGGGGCGACGGGATATGACGGACTCGCCTACGCATGCGGCGCCACGGCAAGCCGCGTCGCCGCCTGCTCCGGCTCGTTCTAGGCTCGGCCTCACAGGGGGATGTGGAGGGGGGTCACGACCCCCCCTCCCCACCCCCTGCTCGGCCTCGCGCTAACGCACGCAGTGCGCTTGGTTGACAGGCGAAGTGCGGACATTCTGTTTTTTCCATCAAAGGGGACGCGCGCAAAACCACCACCCCCCAAACCATAAGATAGACAGGGGGGCGACGGGGTATGACGGACTCGCCTACACATGCGGCGCCGCGGCAAGCCGCGTCGCCGCCTGCTCTGGCTCGTTCCAGGCTCGGCCTCGTACGGGGATGTGGAGGGGGGTCACGACCCCCCCTCCCCACCCCCTACTCGGCCTCGCGCTAATGCACGCAGTGCGCTTGGTTGACAGGCGCAGTGCGGACATTCTGTTTTTTCCAGCAAAGGGGACGCGCGCAAAACCACCACCCCCCCCCCCTAACCCTAAGATAGACAGGGGGGCGACGGGGTATGACGGACTCGCTCACGCATGCGGCGCCGCGGCAAGCCGCGTCGCCGCCTGCTCCGGCTCGTTCCAGGCTCGGCCTCGTAGGGGGATGTCGAGGGGGGTCACGACCCCCCCTCCCCACCCCCTGCTCGGCCTCGCGCTAACGCACGCAGTGCGCTTGGTTGACAGGCGCAGTGCGGACATTCTGTTTTTTCCATCAAAGGGGACGGGCGCAAAACCACCCCCCCAAACCCTAAGATAGACAGGGCGCGACGGGGTATGACGGACTCGCCTACGCATGCGGCGCCGCGGCAAGCTGCGTCGCCGCCTGCTCTGGCTCGTTCCAGGCTCAGCCTCGCAGGGGGATGTGGAGGGGGGGTCACGACCCCCCTCCCCACCCCTTGCTCGGCCTCGCGCTAACGCACGCAGTGCGTACAAGAACAATACAAAAAAAATATAGACAACTAAAAAAATTTGGGGGGACCCCCCCCCCAAACCCCCCCACCATGTACCTTAACGTGCAAACAAATAAAAAAACAACTACAAAACGCAACTATAGGCAAAAAGTGATGCGTTTTTTGTTCTGACAAAAAAAGCAGTTCGGTGTCATAAAGTAATGTAGTTTCGGCATGCACATACGTGCAGCACTTTGCTTGAATGCCAAAAAATAAATGCAGTTCTCTTATATTGAACAAAGAAGTTCAGCATCAAATGCGATACAGTTCATCAAACACGTATCATACATATAAGCGTGACAAAATGCCAGTTCGCATAGACCGTGGTCATCAACAAAAAATAAAATTATACACTTATATATATTGTATCAGTTATTGATATAAAATACACATACATATACAAATTCATCCACATGCGCTGCTGCATAAATGAACAAGAAGAAACACAACGACAAAAAAAGTCTTTTTCATACATAGTCAGCACACACAAACACAACATCAAAACCTAGCTATTGTCCACGCACAGCCTTTTGCACCCAGTAGAAAAACAGTGCCCCAACTGACTGTTACTACGTCTGCGACTGCGTCTGCGATTGTGACAGGGAAGTGAGCCCGAGGTCCGCAATCAGTTCACATAACTCAAGAGGCATGTCTTCATAACACAACATGTTCAGATTGAACAGCAGCTGGAACATGTACTCCGGCTTCCAATCTTCAGCAGCAGGCTGAAAAAAAAAGAAAAAAAATGCAAAAAGTGATTATAAAAAAAAGGTTGTGATAAAGAACAAAAAAGTAAAAAGAAAACAGAGAAGCTGTTACGTCGGATTTCAAAATTTTCTCAACTAGACGTTGGCCGTCATACAACTGCGCCTTCCTCAGAACATAGATTCCACACTCATTTGCTTCCTGCGCTGGCACGACCAGGTAAGATGGCTTCTCTGCAAATTTAACCCAGTCAGGAAGGTTCCTCGATTTATACATTTTTTCACCATAAATCGCCTTCAGCAGCTGAGTCATCCTCCTCATCTGGCAAAAAAAAAGAAGCACAAGGTAAGAATAACACACATCACGGATCAAAAAGTTGATATTCAAACGAACCCAAAAAAAAGTTGTTCTCAAACATCTAAACAATCTCTCTTTTAAGTGCACGTGAGAAAAATGCAGTTCTGTCGCGCATATGTTGACGTTCACTACATAAACAATTGCAGTTTATAAAAAAATACAGTGGGAGAAACACAAAGAAAGCTTTACGGTTGGCAAAGAAAAAATAACATACCACTTCTGTGCAATCTGCGTGGTAGTCAGTCCTGCGCCACCTTGTCATGACATCAGGATGGTCAGTGTACTTCCTACTATCGTGGATATCAAGGGTCTGGCGATGCTGGTTCATCGTGTATAAGGAATAATGACCATCCTTGAATCGTGGCATCATAATCTGTTTGCATAAAAAATGAAATCAAAAGTTCTTTCGACACGTACCACCAGGACCACTGTTCCAAAAATAACTATAAAAAGAAATGCAACAAACCAGGAAAAATAAATGACAAAAAACAATGAATTTACCAGTTTTGCATCCAACAGATTTGCGCCATCGTTCACAAAAAATTTGAACTGATTAACTGCATCTTCTAAAACAAAAGAGCTATGCACAACTGGCAACACAGGATTTCCGTCATTATCTCTCGCCACAGAGGTTTCCATTTGAAGAACGTACTGTACACAAAAAAGAACAAAAATAAAAAGGACATGAAAAAAAAGAATAAACAATGCAAGCAGGCATGGACATGAAAAAGCCAGTGCAGTAGGAAAGAATGACAGCAAACGTTTACCGTGATAAATAAAGGTGAAAGTAACAAACGTTCACCGGATTGATAAGCTAAACCCAATTCAGGGTCTTGCTTCCAGTACTTGATAACAAAATCCATGATATACGAATCCATTAAAGCTCCTTTGCCAAATGTATCATATATATAGTCGAAATTGTAAGTATCGACATCATCACCAAAAGGACCATGCACCATAAAGAACGTGTTCCTGCAGTAATCATACACAGATGGGATCAATAAAATTAGAACTAAAAATTAAAACACACAAAAAGCATGAAAGGGCACACGCATCACATAAAAAACTTACTCGCGGTGTTTGGTTACAAAATCTTTGTTGAGAACAAGATCCTTTATTTTAATCACCTCATCCATATATCTGAACCTCGGAGGCTTCAATTTCTCTATAGAGCATCTCAACTTAAAAGCCCTCTCACCTGCCCTCTTGTTCGAAAATACTTCAACCTCATCCAAATGTGGACTATTAATTGTTGCACTCCTAGTCCTAGTTACACGTGCACATGGTGTAACAAAATCATCATCGTCAACATGTGGAGAGCTAGGTCGAGAGACACTTCCACCATTAGGTTCAGACGCCACATTTGTGTTCAAACCAGAATTATCTGGAGAGATTTCAATGACACAATCCTCCATAACCACATCAGAACCCTGGGACTCAAACAGTGACGTACAACCTTCATGAAGCCCCCAATCAAAACCTAAAAACGTGGATAAAAAACATGGAAGCACTCAGTACAAAACACAAGAACCTGACAACATGTATAGAGAAAAAATAGAATGCAGCCCACTGTTGTATACATCAATGCAGCCCACATATCTACAACAATGCAGCCCACATATAAAAATAACAATGCAGCCCACTTCTCTACATCAGTGCAGCCCCCACTTCTCTACATCAATGCAGCCCACATATAAAAAATAACAATGCAGCCCACTTCTCTACATCAATGCAGCCCACACTTGTATAAAACAATGCAGCCCACATATAAATAACAATGCAGCCCACTTCTCTACATCAATGCAGCCCACACTTGTATAAAACAATGCAGCCCACATATAAATAACAATGCAGCCCACTTCTCTACATCAATGCAGCCCACATATAAAAAATAACAATGCAGCCCACTTCTCTACATCAATGCAGCCCACACTTGTATACAGCAATGCAGCCCACATATAAAAATAACAATGCAGCCCACTTCTCTACATCAATGCAGTCCACACTTGTATAAAACAATGCAGCCCACATATAAATAACAATGCAGCCCACTTCTCTACATCAATGCAGCCCACATATAAAAAATAACAATGCACCCCACTTCTCTACATCAATGCAGCCCGCACTTGTATACAGCAATGCAGCCCACATATAAAAATAACAATGCAGCCCACTTGCCCATAAAGAAGCGGAACCAAGCAGTAGTAAAAAATAAAATAAAGCGAGGATGAAGAAGTTCAATAAAACAACCTTTATCTGCAAAAATTAGAAGTGATGTTAAATCAAGGCAACACTTCCTCGATGTTAGCCAGCTATAGAGCATGGCCTTTCTGATGTAGCAATATGTGCTCCACCCCAAACTTAGCAACTCGAACACCATCCCATGTCTGCAAGAATTGAAACATATAGAATCCACAATCATGCCTGCAATAAAAAGAATAAAAAACATCAGTTTCACAAAAATTAAGTGAAAAAAAACTTGAACAGTATGACACAGAAGGGCTGTAAGGAACGCACCCATTTGGCTGCAATGGGACAATGACATGTTTCAACACAAATCCATCAAGTGTGGGAGGATTTAGGGGCTCATCAGAACTCAAGCTACCTTCTTTCCATGCACGCTTGATATTTTTAACCATCCTCCTAAAAACCCTGACCGCATCAGGGCTGCCAGGTTTGTTGAGCGAGTCAAGGAATTCAAACCGCCGTTCTTTCACATTTAACGCAACTACACAATAATGACCAACACCATCCCTCGTATCTGGCGGATCAAAAGTTGCAAAAAGGACCTGTTGGAAGCATGAAAAAATAAATAAAATTATTATAACAAGAAAAAACAGAACGATATAAAAACAAAACAGGCAAAATACACATAAAAAAGTCTCTCACCATATCCATTTTATCAACACGCTCCTCGGCTTTTGAAGAGAACATCATTTTTACACTCCTGCCTACAGTACCACCATTCCAAATATTTGTCTGCCAAATCAAAACCAAAAATCAAATAAGCAAAACAAGTCGTCGCACGAAATCAGAAAAGAAAATGAAAAAAATAAAACAAAAATTTCTGCATTCTTACACAAATATGGTACGGGACAACCATTGTCAGAGATCTCTTAAACTTATCTACCAGCAAAGAAACCCCAAGATCTACAAGCCTTGTAGTGAGCATCCCTTTATCCCAAAAGGATCGACCAACTTCGCCAATGCTAATATCACCCATCTCAGTTTTAAAAGCAATCATGTCCCTGAATTTTTCATGAAAAACTCAAACATAAGATACTAAAAAAAATAACAACAAACAAAAACGGGTAAATACAAAAATTAGATAATACATATGAACAAAACAATTTCTAAAAAACCATACTTCTTCTTCTTGTCTTTCCGAGCCCTTGTAACAGCAGCGTACAACTCATTGTATCTTTTCAGAAGAGCTGGATCAATGCTCGACGGTGTCACAACAGGGAGTTCATCATCTGCAATAAAAAAGATGAAGTTCACTTATCCAAACAATGAAGTTTAAATAATAAGATAAGGGAATTCTGCTAGCTATTTTCAAAATCATAGACAAAAGATCAAAAGTTTCACTTATCATTTAACATCTAATACAGATACCATAGTAATTAAACAACATGAATGAGAAAAACATCAAACTGCACTGTTTAAAAAAATCTCTTGCCTTCAGTGTCAGAGTCTTCAGGTTGCGACGAATCCACCATAACCTCACTGGACATTCCTTCTGCAGAATCATCAGCATTCTCTCGATTTACAATAGTCCGCTCAACAGTAGCTTCCTTAGATACTTCAACTACATGAGGCTGCACTATCAATACTTCCGGAACATCATTGGACACCAGAGACACAGGGGAAGAAACAACACTAGCAGCAGGGGCAACATTCTCCAGTGGTTTTTCAATGCCAATATCAGAATCTTCATGCCGACTGGCGGGAACAGCATCATGGGATCCTTGAGCTACAGAAGGATCTGCACACTCAACGGCAACCGATACAGAAGCATCAACACTGGCACGGTCATCAACAGCACAACTGCCCTGATTCAGATCAACGTGGACTTCCACGTTTGGTTCTCCAACCTGTGGAAAGTTGAAAAAACACCTAGTAAAAAAAATAAGCATGGGGATAACTAACACAACAACACACAGCACACTTATGTCAAAAAGACTGCTGGCAACATACACATAACAACTACAGTCCACATATACAAAACAACACCAACACACGTGTGTCAAACACAACTACAACTGCAACCCACGTATACATAAAAAAAAGAAATGCAGTTCGATTTGACAAACGCTATAGTTCAGTTACGTTAAATACTGAAGGTCACTTATGTAAATAAGTATGGATCACGCATGCCAAAAAGAACTGCAGTTCACTTATGTCAAACAGTGAAGATCACACATGTAAAACTATTGCAGCTAACATACGCAAATGAAAATGCATATGGATGAACATAACAGCGTACATCAAGTTTATAACAGACAACAAAAAATTAGATTACAACCCACTAACAGAACAAGTAATACAACTATACCTTATCAGCTACAACATCAAGAGGGGACGCTGCATCACCCAAGACATCATCCTTCCCAGAGCCATCGTAAGTCTCTTTGTGCACATCATGAGCAGCGACACCAGTCTACAGCCATACAACAAACCAAAAAAGATAAATAAGATGGTACCGATCGAAAAAGATAAAACTCCAACCATGCACAAGCAGTACACACTTCACAACAGAGAAGTACACAAGAAAAATATGGGAACCAAACAAATGTAAGTTCAAAGAAAAAGGGAAGCATGGCAGAACAGACATGGCAGGAGTATTTATACCTGACCAACTCCATCGTCTCTAGTTCCATCGACACCAGAAGATTCCACTCCAGCCTATAACCAAAAAAAAATAGTGAGGAGCAGTCAACATAATACTCAAAAAAGAGGTCCAAAGCCACAAAAAACATAGAACATACATTATCAGCACCAACGCCAGCGTCCTGACGGATCATTTCATCCACAATATGCCCAACATCCTTCTCATACTGACCGCATTTTTCTTCTTGTGAATGTCTCAATTGAGCATACGAAGAACGAACATTTGTCACTGCAATCTTCAGGCTTTCAATCACACCACAATCAAAATTGTGAGCAGCAACAATATCTTCATCTCGTGGGCCATGGCCAACAGGGAAAAACCAGCAACTGTCCTCAACCTGTCACTAGAGGTTGGCAAATCTTTAGTCAGCTTCAAAACCTTCAGAAGAAGCTCATCAATCTCATCATGCTTTTGCCGCCAACAAATGTCTGTTTATAAGAGCTTGTATTATCAAACATCTGTCGAGGCATGAAACCACGAGTATGCGGCACCTCATCATCACAACCAGGAAGCTGACTACAGATAGGCTCATAAAACCTATCATGAGTGCTAGGCCCCGCATTAGAGTTGCCGTGTACAACTGCAACAGGACGGTTGTACACAATATCACCTGACGCCTTCCACTGCAAAAAAAGAGAACACGCAAAGAGAAGTACACATGTGAGTACTAGAATAGTTCACATTTATAATGACTGCACATTTTTTTTTAAAATATATGATATTAAAAAATCAGGTGCACTAACCGGCAGCTTCCCAAATTTGTAACTTTCCAAGTAAATCTTTCCCTTCACAAGCACATCCTCATTGTACAACTTCATCAGGTCCTTGGTCATCAGGTATGACGCATATGGCGTCAATGTGTGCATGACTGAAAATTTGCGAAGCTTCAGGCAGTCAAGATACATAATCAGGGGGACAATGGCACAACCCTCTGCACAATTCTGCTTGCTGCCTTCTGATTGCCACCTAACCACAGCTGCCTGCAACTCATCAACAACAAGTTGACAAAAGTCCATCTGAGCCATAGCCGCATAATCCATGTTCTCTACCATCGCAGCAACTCTACCCAAACGAACTGCAGGCCCCGGGCCCAGCAAATTCTGGTAAAGTATAAGGAAGAACACCTTCACAGCAAGGTCAACACTCACATAATCATCTTCCTCCACCAACACCTTCAACTTCTCAAGCAAGTCCTTGACACCTATACTTTTTGAACGGTCAAAGCCAAGCTCATCCTTGAGGGCAGTCAACGATTCATCATGACCGCTGGAAGCAGGCATGGGTGCAGTGTGACTTCCCATAGGTAAATCAAAAATGTGATGAACTGCATCACGATTGATTCGAAGAACCCTGCCATTCCCAAAGTCCATTAACATAGTGGCAGGGTCAATCACTCCCATCAAATAGCACACAAGAATGCGCAACACATTTTTCTTTACTGTCAGATCAAAGACAACACCAAATCCAGCATCCCTACCATGGCTGCAATGCGCCTCTTTCAACAAAGAAGTAGCCTTGCAAATAGTGGGAAGCGACAAACGCACGGTCTTGTTAAATCGAGAGTCATCTCCCTCACCATCATCTTCAGTTGCATTGCTCTTACTAGACTTCTTCCTCTGTGTAAAGGGAAATGCAGTCCACATTAGAAGATTACGCATAAAAAAAAGAAAATACAGAAAGAATAAGAAAATGAAGGAAACAAATGCAGTGCACTTCAACGAACCTTTGGAGCAGCATCCACCTCCTTGCCAGAATCACCACCAACATCTTCGTCGACATCATCATGGGCATGCTTGGGTACAGTCTTAGATGAACCACAGTCTTTGCGTCTAGAAGGATGAACACCCTTCACATAATCAGCAAGCACAAAGTCATCGTCATCAGAATTGGGACCTTCAGTGACATGTAGTCGTTTGCGCTGAGGATCATCACTTCCACCAACTTCAGCGGTTCTCTTGCCAAGATTCTTCTTCATTCCAGCAACACGTGGACTCCGCCGAGGTGTACCACCTTCCTCAGCAACAGTACTCAACCTCTTCTTCACCTTGCCAAATTTACCACCCTTGCCACCATCTGCAGATCTCCTCTGCTTCTCCTTTTCAGCAAACTCTTTTGACTCAATTTCAAACCTCAACTTCTTCTTGCTTTGCTTCAACTCATATTGATGAACCTGTTCCGGGACCATCCAATCCTGTGTAACTTCCTCTGTACCATCAACAGACTGTGACTGTGTTTCAGACAAGACAGGACGTCTCTGATCAAAGCTCACACCAACATTACCCTCTGCAAAATAATGGTCAATCAATTGAGTAACCTCCTCAAACCCAGGCGCCCCAGCATGGAAAACAGACACTGCGTCAAAATAAAGTTTGTCTATGCTCGTTAAAAATTGCACAAAAAGAACAAATGCAGTACAGTTAGACATATAAATGTAGTGCTCAACCATAAACTCAAATTAAAAAATAATGCATTGTACAAAAAACTTGAATAAAACGACAATGCAGTTCACAAGTACATACTCTGGAGTTCACATACAAAAATAAAACGCAGTGCTGCATATAGTAAAATCACGGATATTCGCAATAAAAATGTCGAACTAGATAAAACAAAGCATACACAAAAATAAACAAATTAACCACATACCAGAAGGAGGGGCCACACTTATAGGAGAAGATTCAATCGGCGAATTCACTTGATGTCCTCCCTCGACACCATGATCCTTACCACCAGGACAAGGAGAGACAATTGATGTATCATTATGAGCACTGCAATCACCTGCTGGATTAAAAAAACAAGAAAAAAGAAATTACAAAAACATCACATGACAAAATAATGCAAACGAACGCTGACAACTAACAGAGCATAACCCAATATGCAGGATGAATTAGGAAACTAGATAAACACCAAACAAAATAAACAAAGCCTAAGGAATTAACACTCCACATACCCTGAACTCCTTCTCCCTGCCTGCTCGGCGAAGACATAGCGTTTCCCTGCAACACAAAGGACGAAGTGACAGACAGAAGCAACAAAATCGGCGAAAATCTCACGAAACCCTAGATCCGCATTGCTACACACAACTATCGACTTTAAAACAAGATAAAATTGACTGCCGACAAAAAATTACACAAGCAAAAAGAGCTACAACAACTACAAGAATCACAAAAACAAGGCAAGGGGACAATCAACACCGAGCCAAGCGGAACGTACCGAAGAATAGTGTGCGGCGACGGCGGTGGGAAGGGGGAAGGCGGGGCGGGGAAGGGAAAGGGCTGCGGGAGCGCGGTGACAAAGGCTCACGGAGCGGACAGCGACGCCGAATGCAGGAATAAGGACCTCTTGAGGTCGGCGGTTCTCCGGGCGATGGCGGTTGCTGCGCGCGATAGCGGTTTTGCTCGAGGGAGAGATGCCTCGGGAGAAACTGCAAGAGAGGAGAGGGGATTGTTCTCGGTCTCTTTCTCTGACAGCGGAGCGGTGGAATAGCATGGAAACGACACGCAGGAGGCCCGCGTTTCGCAAAAAGGGTAACAAATAACGGGCCGACCCAAAAACAGCCCGGACAAAATAAGCCAGTCTACATCAAAACGCACATATTAGTAAAAAAACAAGAAAAAACACATGATGCAGTTATCTGTGAAGAATCATGAAATTTAAAAACGGTAAAACAACAAACAAAATACATACAGTTCGTAAAAAAAGTTAAAATCAAAAACAAAATGCATGTTAAAATAACACATCTAGAAAAAAAAATGTCTACCTTCAATTAAGTGCCACACAAAAAAAATGTGCCCCCCCACCATCCGCTCTCCCCTTAAACCTCCCGTACAGTGAAGTAAGCACAGGCCAAAAAAACAAATGCAGTACGCACTGCTGGAAAAATGTAGTGCATTTCTATACGGGATGCAGTACGCCATTATGCATTTCTTTTCAGGATGAAGAGAAACGCAAACGCGGAATAAGTTAACGCAGTGCGGAAGTACACGAACTTGCAGTACAGTATCATAAACAATGTAGTACAGTCGTAATTTGCTAAGCAGTGCAGTCCAATACATTCGAAAAAAAGATTACAAAAAAAGTAAAAACACCACGGGATAAAAATGAGAACTGTACATGTAGTAAGGAATGAAGTTCACATCTAGTACATAACCATGATCAATGCACTACACCGAATATTTGCAAAAAAGCAGTGCACTCCATGTCATTAAAAAGCATACAAAGAATAAAAACTGATCACCCAAATGATACCGGCACTAGCCACCCAAAAATTGACAACGTACATGCGTCTCTGAAATACCCGAACATAGGCCCAACAAAATCGACCAAGAAAAAACAATAAGTTCGAAAAAAAAGTGGGGGGGGCCCACCCCCCCTCCCATTTCCTATCCGTCCCGTGCCAGGGACTGCAATAAGTACCGGCAAAAACAAGATGCAGTACGGGTCGGTAGAAGTATGTAGTGCATTCCGGTGCGCAATGCAGACCGCCGAAGCATATAGCAAGAGACACGCAAAAAACGATGAAGTACACACATGTATACAATGTTGCAGTTCTGATTTGTACGCGATGCAGTGCTTAATTGTAAGCAATGCAGTTATGTTGTCACCCAGTATACATCTATAAAACATGACGAAATGCCCGTTCGAATAGAAAACGGTGATGGTTAAAAAATGTGCTGATAAAAAAAACAAACCCACCTTAAAAAAACCCACGTTCGCATACATACACCCGATCGGAGCAGTTCCATCGCCACAAGCCCACGATCACAGATGCAAAACCAACCCACAATCCGCACAACCGCATCATCAGCGCGATCGTGCAGTTCATCCGACGAGGCCATCCCACCCCGCGCCCTCCCCTTAAATTCAGACCCCTGCCAAAGGCCTTCTCATCCACATCCACAACAACACAAGTATCCATTACGCTCCCACCACCAGCGATGATGTTCACCGACGAGTACAAGGGCGACAACACCGTGGAGGCGCACGACAACACCAAGTTCCACGTCATCCACACCAACGACAAGAAGCAGATGGCAATCGCCCTCGCGCAGTACGAGCGCCACCTCAGCCTCCAGCGCCACAAGATCGTCGGCATTGATCTCGAGTACGACAATGACCCTGAAGCGACGCAGAAACCCGCCCTCTGCCAGCTCTCCATCGGCAAGAATCACCCAGTGCTGCTCTTCCAAATGAGCGACACTGAAAGGAGCACCGTCTTCGACAACTTCCTCGCTGACCCCAGGTACACCTTTGCAGGCTTCTCCATCGACGGCGACAAAACCAGACTGGAGCGCATCAAACTGGAGGTCGCCAACTTCGTTGACATCCAGAAGGAGTGGAGGGTGTCCGACGCAACCAAGCCGTTGGACTCCCTCGGAGACGTCTCCGGCGTGCTCATCGACGACTACTACAGTAACATGAAGAAGAAGATCACCGACGCCGAGCACCAGCGCTGGGCCATCCTGCCTCTGTCCAGGAGGCACATCGAGTACGCGGCAAAGGACGCCTACGCAGCGTACGAGATATGGAACCGCATCACCCTCACCCAGGCCGGCCTTCGCCGTGCAAAGCTGGAGAAGGAGGAGCCACCCAACAAGCGCGCCAGGAGCAGCTGGGGATGGGAAGAGCCTAACTGGTGAAGAAGAAGATGGTGCCGGCCAGGAGCCAAGAATGCCAGCATTCTTTTAGAATTATCATCAAATTTGCTTTGTGTTGTTTGCTTATGTATCGCTAGTTTGCTTGTGTGCTGAACCTAGTTTGCTTGCCATGCACAATTGCTTTGTAATGATGAACTCTGATTATGTTAGTTTGCTTTCTGCTCAACTTAGTTTGCTGGTGATGAAATTGTCGTACAGAATATCTGTGATAATTTGTTTTCTGTTGTCTGCTAATGTATCACTAGATTCGAGTAGTGCAGAAAACGAAAAATGAGCTGCAGTCTGCAAACAGGACACATGCAGTGCAAGTTTTGTACGAATGCAGTACAGAATGCAGTATAGAATCTGTCCAACGAAGCATTAACATACCCAACAAAGCGGTGCACGAACCTAAATTTGAAAAAAGAATACATAAGAGCAAAACCATAAAATGAAAAACGCAAACACGTAAATAATCAATGAAGTACAAAAATATATGAACGTACAGTACAAAACCATAATCAACGCATTACGCATATGATTTACAAAGCAGTGCACTCCCATACATTGGGAAAAAAGATTAACTGATAGCAAAAAGACGGAAACAAAAAAAATGACAACTGTACATGCAGTACGCAATGCGTATACAATGCAGTACAGAACCCTGATCAATGCAGTGCACACTCCAACATTGAAAAAAAACACACAGGGCAGAAATATTAAAAGAAAAAAAATTGACCACCCAGGTGGCACCGGCCCCAGCCAGTCTCGTAATAGGTCTACGCCCACAGAAGGCAAGTCGTTCTGAGTCACAGTGCATGGGGCCGGTTGCACATGGGCCCACAGGTCATAGAGCATATAGCTACGAGCGCCGTGTATAAGCGCCCAGATAAGTATACAGAGGAGTTCGACCGGTATGCCTCGCCAGCGCTTATAAACAAGTCGGGCGCGCCTTCCGCGGGCGAGGTGGGACTAAACATTAGGATGCACACACAGCGCACCGGGAACCAGCCGTGTGCTCACAGGCCGACCTGGGCCCAATTCCGTCTTCACTACCAGAACACAGGGCCAACAAAAAAAGAGAGGCCACTGAAAATTAAAAAAATGCTACATACCATACACAAACACAGGCCCAACCACGCGTTCGCAGTCCGTCGTGATATGACAATGCAGTTCACTATTCTCAAGTAAGCCGTATTGTTCCTTCTTGAATGCGTTCGTGTTCACTGAATCAGACCCAATCCACCACCGAACGCCAACCACAACATTTCTTACTTCCATTGCTCAATTGGTTGCATAAAAACTTATCCATTCGTGCTACAGACTAACACAACTCCTCCCCCCGTTCCTCATTTTCCTCAAAACATAGATCTAGGGTTCATCACATCCACAACTCTTCTCTGGAATTCCACTGAACCCGCCATGGACTACAAGTGCGGGTGCTTGGCAAGGATGGTGCCGGTAGCGGACACATGCGTCTTCGTAGAAGGCATACATCTCACCAACACCGAGTCGCGCAGCATGCTCGGCTGCCTGATGATACCCAACAGGGGGTTTTGTGCGCCATTTCTTCATCGCCTCACAACCACAGATCTACAGGAAAGTTGGGTATGTTTTCCACTCACAATTTTTGGACATAATCTAGACTACAAATACACATCTGAATATATAGTTCAATCAATTTGTTCAGTAATATCAACAAAAATACAAAACAGAATTTGTATTGTTGTTCAGATCTGTTAGCTATTAATACTAGATGCTTCCACCTATCTTTCTTCAGTACCACACCATGTATCGACATATGTACAAAAAAAAGGGTCAGTAGATAAGAGTTGCAGTTATATTAATATGCTAGAGAAGTACAATGTTACTGACATTGCAGTGCACACATGTTGCAGTATAATATATATCCCAGTAAAACTAGGAGTCAATTGCGTATATAAGTTTGTTCATACATAGCAACTACTTTACAAAATACAATCATATGTATGTAACTATTTAAGTAAACATAAACAAATCATGCTAAGTATAAAACAAAAACATTTGCTGTTTACTTATAAATTCTTTATCCACCCATTACAATATGCAGAAACTGCCATCCGCAATAAAAATTCATGCTCTGAGTTCAGGGAAGCTTACTTTGGAGACAGAACACAAAAATGGCTATGGAGACATGGAAGCTGACTACCACATCGACTCTGAAGACTACATCAATATAACTACTGGTTGGAAAGATTTTGTCTCCCACAATGGCTTTGAGGCCGGAGAAGTGGCCATGGTCTTTTTCTACAAAGAAGAAGACTCCATCAAGTTTACAATATTTGCACTCTAGGTTGTCTCATATGAAGCAACCAATATTTCTAATGCTTTGCTTATGATGTATGCTTTTAAAATTATGTCCATCAGACAATTTGAACAATACCTATTTAAAGTATGCAACCTCAACTACGTCATTTTATCATCCCTTTTAGACAAAGTTGCTGATGGCAGTAATGCAGTTCTCTCGAACACATAGTGTGGTACTAATAATAATGAAAGGCAGCCCTCTGAACAGTAACAAGGAAATGCAAATGGTCGAAACTTTGCAGTTAACAAATGATGTTCAAAACCAATTCTCATAGTATGCAGTTCAAAAAAATTCTTATAATAACTATTCAGCTAACACAAGCGCATCATGGACCATCCCTTCTAATAGCAGAATAGATCATTAACAACACTGCTAATGCAGTACAGAAATGCATATTATGCAGTCATCTAGAACACAGAATGTAGTAAACACAGAATGTAGTTTACGAAAAGGAGAAATCTCATAAACAGCCATAACCACTGTAATAAAGCTACACGAAGTACGCTACCAAAGAAAATGCAGTGCACTACAACGTTTCCACGACTACAACAAATAAAATTAAAGCAGTAAAACAACAGACAATGTGATAGACTGATAGAGGTGTCAATTTCACTCGCACTTCCATAACTCGCCTAAAAATTCTACAGCCACTAAACCATCGAACAATACACCCGCAACAATTTACATGGAAGATATGGCAACTTGACGAACAGCATCACCTTTCATTTAAAAACGCGATTCAAAAAATGACAATTATACCCGCAATACAATGAATTCAAACCTACAGCAACAGTAATTACAATATTCAAACACGCGTGGACGGGCAAAAATCAAAAAAATCAACAAGAACAGAGGAGCGGACGAAGCTCACCCGCCCGCACAACCAACATACCAAGAATTTAAAACTAAGTCCTAAAAATTAACAAATTATAGAGCGAACGGACCGATTAAAACGAACGCAATCAAAGAATTCCTACTAAATAACAACATCCGAGCACAAAAAAAATCGCATCTGACGCGAACACAAACGAACAGAGAAAGCTCGTCCGCCAAATCCGTCGATTTGCAAGCACTATAGTATATTTTCCTGTAAATCAGAAAGAATAAAGCTAAAATGAGATGCAGACACAAACTGAATCATCCCGCGACACCCGATTCCACATAGAACGCGCGGGCGGAACACCGGAAAATGAAGCAGTTCTCCCGTGAAGCATTGTAGTGCTCATCGTCAATAAGATGCAGTGCACTTGCATTCAGCATGCAGTGCGGAAGTGGTGTGCAGAATAGTTATTCTGCTAATATTAGCAGAATAGACCGTTTGTGTATATATATATATATATATATATATATATATATATATATATATATATATATATTCAAATGAAGAACAACACCGGAAAGAGTGAAGACACAGCAAAGTTGAAGAATTTGAAAAACTGAGGAATTTCAAAAACGAAGAAAAACTCAAATTGAATATTTCCAACTTTGGGTGGTGGCGTAACCCACCGTATAAGAAAGCTGATTTCAGACACCGCGTACAATTGTCGTAGGGCTCTGAGAATCAATTTCTTCATTAATTTCTTCACACTTAGAGGGTTAGTCTTCATTGATTGAAGAAAAACGTTACTTCGTGTGTTGCGCATCTAAGTCATCAAGTCGGCATAAGTGTTAGGATGTGTGTCCATTTCAGAGAACATTCAAAGATTTGAGGATATTTAGCTCACACCACAACTTGCTAAATCTCTTCTCATCCAAGGGCTTAGTGAAGATATCGGCCAGCTGATCTTCAGTGCTAACGTGGTTGATGGAGATGTCGCCCTTCAACACATGATCACGAATAAAATGATGACAAATCTGGATGTGCTTGGTCTTCAAGTGCTGAACTGGGTTATGAGCAATCTTGATAGCACTCTCATTGTCGCAGTAGAGAGGCACATTCTTCACGTTGACGCCATAGTCCTTGAGTGTTTGCTTCATCCATAGTAGTTGAGCACAGCACGATCCAGCAACAATGTACTCAGCTTCTGCAGTGGAGAGTGATACACAGTTCTGTTTCTTCGAGGACCAACAGACCAAAGATCGTCTGAGGAAATGACATGTGCCTGATATTGACTTGCGGTCCAGACGATCGCCAGCATAGTCAGGGTCTGAATATCCAATGAGATCAAAAGAAGAGCCCCTGGGATACCATAGTCCAAGTGTTGGTGTGTGAGCTAAGTATCGAAGAATATGCTTCACAGCCTTATGGTGTGATTCCTTTTGTGTAGCTTGAAATCAGGCACACATGCAAACACTAAGCATAATATCCGGCCTAGATGCACATAGGTACAATAAAGAGCCAATCATGGAGCGATATACCTTTTGATCGAAGTCTTTACCATTTCCATCAGTGCATAGATGGCTATTTGTGGGCATTGGAATTTTGACCCCTTTGCAATCTTGCATGCCGAATTTACTCAATACGTCCATGAGGTATTTCTCCTGAGAAATGAATATCCCATTGCGCTATTGACGAATTTGAAGACCTAAAAAGAATTTCAATTCTCCCATCATAGACATTTGATATTCTTCACTCATCATATAGGCAAATTCATCACTATATCGTTGGTCAGTACAGCCAAAAATGATATCATCAACATATATTTGGCACACAAACAATTCATCATCATAAGACTTAGTGAAAAGATTTGGGTCAGTGAACTGGGTTCGAAGCCTTTCTTCATGACGAATTCCTTCAAAGTATCATACCACGCCCGAGGGGCTTGCTTGAGGCCATACAGGGCCTTGTTGAGTCTGAAGACTTTGTCAGGATTCTTTGGATCTTCAAAACCTGGGGGTTGAGCAACATATACTTCTTCCTCAAGCTTACCATTGAGGAATGCACTTTTCACATCCATTTGTTGTAAGATAATATCATGATGGTTAGCATAAGCAAGTAATACGCGAATAGCCTCAAGTCTAGCAACAGGTGCAAAAGTTTCATCGAAGTCAATTCCTTCAACCTGTGTGTAGCCTTGAGCTACAAGTCGTGCCTTATTCCTCACCACAAGGCCATTTTCATCTTGCTTGTTGTGGTAGATCCACTTTGTGCCAATAATGTTGTGCTTGCGAGGATCTGGACATTTGACCAGTTCCTAGATGTTGTTGAGCTCGAACTGATGTAATTCTTCTTGCATAGCTTGAATCCACTTAGGCTCCAGAAATGCTTCATCTACCTTAGTGGGCTTTGTGATAGAGACAAAAGCAAAGTGCCCACAAAAGTTAGACAAATGTGAAGCTTTTGAGCATCTGAGAGGACCTGGTGCTTCAATGTTATCGATGATCTTCTCGATTGCACTTCATTTGCAATACGAGGATGAGCGGGTAGTCTTCGAGGAATTTGATCCGCATTTTCTTCAGGAGCATTTTCCTCAGCACCATTTTCTTCAGGTGCGCCAGTTCGACATTCATCACGTTCTGGAATGAATTCTTCAGCAGATTCTTCGGTGGGAATGACATCCTCAGTAGCTTTGAACTTTATGGATTCCTTAGGTGTTGGTTCATCTATCACAGAAGGTAGGTGCTCTCTTTGTGAGCCATTAGTTTCATAGAACTGCACATCTACAGTTTTAACAACCTTGTGAAGAACGTTGTTGAAGACTTTGTAGGTGTGCGAGTCCTTTCCGTAACCAAGCATAAAACTCTCATGTGCTTTCGGTGCAAATTTAGAAGTGTGAAGAGGATCTCTAATCCAACATTTAGCACCGAAGACTTTGAAGTAACTCACATTGGGTTTCTTCTTAGTGAGGAGTGCATAGGCAGTTTTCTTGAAGAATTTGTGAAGATATACTCTGTTGATGATGTGGCACGTAGTATCAATTGCCTCAATCCAGAAACGACGAGGCGTCTTGTATTCATCAAGCATAGTGCGAGTCTCAGCAAGAGTTCTGTCCTTGCGCTCCACGACGCCATTTTGCTGAGGAGTATAAGGAGCAGATAACTCATGAGTAATACCAAGTTCATCAAGATAGTCATCAAGACTGGAATTCTTGAATTCAGTCCCATTGTCACTTCTGATGTGCTTGATCTTCACACCAAAGTTGGTTGAAGCCCTCGAGGAAAATCGTTTGAAGACTTCCTGCACCTCATGTTTGTAAGTAACAATGTGCACCCATGTGTAACGAGAATAATCATCAACAATAACAAAGCCATATAGAGATGCATCATTTGTAACAGCAGAATAATGATTAGGACCGAAGAGATCCATGTGAAGCAGTTCAAATGGTCGAGTGGTAGTCATGATAGTCTTTGCTGGATGCTTGGCCTTGGTCATCTTTCCAGCTTCACAAGGCTCCGCATAAGTGATCCTTGAGGAATTTGACATTCTCAATGCCAATGACATGCTTCTTCTTCGCAAGCGTGGGCAAATTCCTCATGCCAGCATGGCCAAGTCGTCAATGCCATAGCCAGGGATGCTTCGGCCTTTGCGTTGTCAAGCTCGCGCTGATGACGCACAAGGTTGACTGCCACCTTCAGCTTGTGCTGCTCCTCAATCAGCCGCAGGCCCTCGGCTTCAAGACAGGCATCCACATCCGCGAGCTCTCCACCGAGCTGGCCCATCGCGTCCGTCGCCTTCCGGAGGAACTCTTGGCGCATGACGCTGCGCTCCTGTGCTCGCTTGAGCATGTCATCGATATCGTCCTCTACCACCGGCGTTGGCAGAGGGCCCTGAAGTGGTTCGCCCCCTCTCGGCAGGGGGCTGGGGGCTGGCACCCCCACAATCACCGGGCAGGCTCCGTGAGGGGCCCGGGCCGGCGCAGATCCATCCCCAGAAGAAGAGCCAAGGACCGACTTCAACCATTCACCGTCCATGATCAGAGGAGGAGCCCGCGGTAGGCTGGTCGCGCCCTGGGTGAGGTCGCGAAGGAAAGGTGGCGAGGTCACAGGCTCGAGGCACCATGCGGGCCGGCTTACTTCTCTGGACGAACTCGCGTCAAGGGCAGCACGCAGGCTCGGGACGCTCAGGGCCAGTGATGAAAGCGAGGCCGGAGGAAGTTGCTTCTGGGCAGACTCCGCAGGCTTGGCAGGAGGGATCATAAAGAGCCACAGTCAGGAAAGGACCAGCGATCGAGGAATTACAAGAAGGAGGTACTTACTCATCTATGGCGAAGTACTTCCTATGCTTAAACGGACGGCAGGGGCGCTCGCTGCCACTCGAAGACTCCTTCCTCTTGCGGAGGGCATCGAAGTCTATGCGGAACCGACCCAAACTCTCAACGTGAGGGCCGGTGCGTGGCGCAGACGAAGAAGTGCCTAGGCAGCCTGCCTCAGGGGTGCCAAGCTGAGAGGAGTGGTCGGGCACTACTTCTTGGTGGCCTACTGAGGCCTCGGGGGCTCCGGCCTCGGGAGCCGCAGGTTGCGCCCCCTCATCGACGACCGCCTCAGGATGGGCTTCGTAAGCTCCGGAGGACGACTCCACGGGGGCCCCGTGCGACATAGGCATCTCAACAACGGATCATCCAGCCTCCAGCGATGCTTGCTTCCCTGCACCCCCTCCTGAGGCAAGAACGATGTTGGCAATGGGGAAGGGAGCCACGGTGACGGGATTCTCGCAAGGCCCCATGAGGCTGGCCGGGCGCAACCTCCATTCGTCGAAGTGAGGCATCTGCCTCGCGAACTCGGCCCCTCCCGAGCAAAGATACAGGAGGCTGCCCCCGTGCCTGATATCATCTGGCGAGGAGTCGGCAGTCAAGACCTCCAGCACCTTCTTCAGCTTTTCAGGTGCCAGCTCCATATCCAGGAGCCTCATGCGGTCCTCATATCCGGACAGGGCCACATCGTCCAAGAGTGGCGCTGGAGAGGAGCAATGTGACACTGGAGGAACTCCTTCACCACTTGGGGTGCAGTCACGCCGAGCGCTCTCAACCTCCCCAGTCGACGCCAGACAAAGGAAAGCCGGGGGCTCATGAGGACCCCAGCCCGGATTGGGGATAGCAGGCAATGTCGGATGCGAGAGTAGGGGGCTGGGCACTCAGACATCCACATACAGCCACCGCGTTCGGAACCCACTCATGGAAGGTGAAAGGTTAAAATCAATCCCCGAGGCGGCCGTCTCTGCCACGGCCTGGAAGCTCACGTACCCCGAGTACTACAAGGGGTTGGGCAGGCGCAAGGAGAAGAAGACGCAAGAGGGAAATGGAAGGAGCAATGCCCACCATGGCTTCACATACGAAGGCGAAGACAGCAAGAAGGGTAACAGATTGAGGATCAAGGTGCATCATATGGATCTGATAGTGGGAGAGCACCGCATTGAAAAAGGCGGAGAAATGAGGAACCAGGCCAGCCCACAGGGCGTCGATGGAGAATCGAACCTCCGTAACAATCCTGTCGACGGAGGCATGGGACGCAGGCCAAACCATCGTGCTTCCCCACTCATTGAAGCTAGATGCGAGTGCGGGGCGGACCTTCTCCAAGGCCTCCAGATTGAGCACCAGCGACCGGCCGATGGCGGGCTTGATTGCCGGAGGCGAGCTGGATGAGGACACGGGCTTCTTCCCCTTCTCTTTGTTAGTTGGCTCCATGGCGATGGAGGGGGGAGCGCTTAAGTCAGATTGGAAGCAGAAACAGAGGTTCGAGGAAGAGAGGGGAACATGAAGCATGCGGGCGGCAAGGAGGAAATAATTGTGTAAAGCTTCGTGGCCGCCTAGCCAGGCGGATATTGGGGGAGCATGGGGAAGCGGAGACACCCACGTCCCATCAGTCACCATGCGTCAACCAAGGCTGCAGGCTGTTGGGGCCCGCGACGCTCCGCACTTGCCCTTTGGCTTCGCTGCTAAGGCAAATCCGAGCATGCCTTGGGCCCGGGGGCTATTGTTGGTGTTCTGGGAACGGGGGTCCCAGACTTGCCTGCCTGCGGCGTGGCTCAGCGGTGGCCTAGTATGGCTCGTCTTCATGAACCCAAGTTCAAGACCCTAATGAGGGACCAAGCCTCGTGGGGCGGATGATGCAAGGCTTCCTTTGGGGCGGCCTCACCAGACAGGCTCACGAGGAGGTGGAGATATCAAGGCAAGGAGTACCTCGCGAGGTGCTTGTCACGCAAGCCATGACGATCGAGACCAGGCGAGCGCCAGGGCGGGCGCCAGCCAGCGCAGTGTCCTCATTTCCTCTTTGGTGCAAAGGGGGCAAGCGTGGGCGCGGAGTACTGAGGCATCAAGCAAAGGTTTCCATATCGGTGCAACGAGACCAAGACCAGCAGAACGGCAGGACGGAGGTCACCGTGGAGCCCAATACGGCATCATCGCCAGTGCCTTTGGTAGTCGAAGACCACCTTTAGTCAGGATAGCTTGTACTAGTTGTCCCCCTTCAAAAATGGTCGTTGTTGGCTCCCTTCCCACTCAATATTTGGGACGAGTACCAAGGCCTCTATAAATAGAGATAGCCACCATAGTAGAGAGGATCGAATCCTTCCCTGGTAGAAAACCGCACCAGCTCAAGAACACCCCTCGCAAGGCTGTTCTTCCTATCTACTGTTCATCATCAGCCCCAGAGGCAATCCACCACACCACACACTAGATTAGGGTATTACACCACAACGGTGGCCCGAACCAGTATAAACCTTGTGTCCCTTGTGTTTTTCATCGTGTTAACTTAGAATCGCGGCGAGGTTTTGGGGCCTGAATCGGTAGGGAGAAGATCTCGGTGCGCACCCCAGAGTTCGAACCTTAAGGGTTTTGCCGGAACCCGATATTCGACAGCTCCTACCACGGTTTTTTCCGTCATGAACGGCCCAAAGAATGTCATGCAGCTGCGTCTCCGGCCCGCCCAGGATGAAAAGCCCATTTTCTGTCATGATTTTTTGTCATAGAAGTAGGATCCCACCACATCTATGATGATACCAATTATCGTCATAGAAGTGTCATAAGTATGACAGAAAAAATTTCGTTTAACCCAAAATGTCACGGATGTGTCTTTTTTTGTAGTGACGCCTAGGAATTGTTGCACCGACACGCGGGCCCAACTCTTGTTGAGATTTTCGCCAGCAACTGATCGAATGGATGAGTGGAGAGCCACAATCCAGAGTTTGATCAGCTTCGCAGGAGTCGAAAAATCTCAGCAGGCAGAGCCATCCCAGTACCCGCGGACGACAACAGCAGCCCGGACTGCTGGCCATGTTGAGGGGGGCACACAAATGGTACAGTCCCCTCAGCCGTAGCAAACCCAGAGATTGAGGGGGGCACACAAATGATGCAGTCCCGTCAGCCACAGCAAACCCAGAGACAACAACATGAGCAACACAACCACGAGCCCGAGGAAGCATCAATGGCCTCGTCTAATCCAGAGCCCGTCGAGACCAGTGGCAGGTCCTAGAGGATCGACTTAGAGAAGATGCACGTGTCGCTATAGAACGGCGCCTGGAGACCCGCCGTCAATTTGACAAGCGCAATGGCCTAGACGTCGACGAACCCGCGCCTAGTGATGGCGGGTACTTACCTTTCGAGGTTGGGTTCCCTACCTTCACTCGCGAGCTGCGGCAATTCCACTGGCCGTCTGACCGCGTCTCCAATCCTAAGCTGCCAGAAAGTACAATGGAAAGCTGAACTCGACAGAGTTCTTGAGCATTTACACAATTGATGTTCAACCGCTACAGGCAAGGATGAGGAGGTGTTTGCCGACTACTTCCCTTTGGCACTTAAGCCAACGTGAGATCATGGTTGATGTACCTAACAGAGAATTCCAGTTCATCATGGGCTGACTTGGGCAATGAATTTGTTGGCGCCTTCACAGGCGGCCATCAAGAACCAGGACGGCCCAGTGTTTTGCAAGTCCTTCCAAATAAGGAAGGGGATAGTTTGTGGAAGTATATGCAGAGGTTTAGCTGAGTGCATAGGAACATTCCAGAGATCCACCCGACAGCTGTGATTGCCACGTTCCATTCGAACGTGCGCAACAGAAGGATAAGATCCAAAATGAACATCTGGTTTCCCAAGACTGTAAATGAATTATACACCTTATCAGATAAATGTGCCCGTGCAGAGGAAAGAAGGCGACTCCCTGGGGAGGAGGATGGCATCGAGGTTGATTCAGAGGATGACGACGAGGCTACTAACCCGAAGATTAGGAGCTTGAAGCACAACAAGAACCACAAGGAGAAGTCAGTGCTAGCCATTGAGGGTTCTGGCAACCTTAGTACCGGCAAGAAGGCCAAACCAAAAGCCCCCGGCAAGGAAGCTGCCGCATGCACTAATTGCTGGGAGGTTGCGGCGGCAGAGATAGCTGGGAAGTCCGGCGGGCCATGCTACAAAAGCCACTACACTAAGGTCCATGATCTCCAAGAGTGTCATCAAGTTGAGCAACTTGTCAAGAAGTATAAGGCTGAGTATGAGAAGCGCGATAAAGAGAAAGACCAGGAAGGTGCTGGCGAAAAGGGTCGTGGCAGTGGAGGGGGCCGCCACGGCAAGACCCCTCAGCAAAACGAGAAACCTACCAGAGGCCGTGAGAAGAAAGAAAAAGATGGTGAGAGTGATGAAGGAGATGAGGAAGAAACTAGCAAGCAAGAATTCCAAAAGGAAGCTGAAGCCATGTGCATTGATGGAGGTGCATCCTTGCACTCCTCTCACCGCCAGCTCAAGAAGTTGGCACGTGAGGTCAATGTTGTGGAGCCAGCTGCAGACTCCCGGAAGCCGCTCAAATGGTCCTGCATGCCTATTATCTTTGATGAAGAGGATCACCCTGACCTCACTACTGTGCTAGGATGTTTGCTGTTATTGGTCTCACCAACAATCCGCAACCTCAAAGTCATGAAGATGCTAGTTGACAGTGGGGCTGGATTGAATCTGATCTCCCGCAAGGTAGTCAGGAAGCTACAGATATCCGATGAAGAGCTCAAGGTTACTAGCACATTCCAAGGAATTAACCCTGACAGAAGCCGGCCTAAGGGAAAGATTACGCTATCGGCAACATTTGGTGAAGAACTAAACTACTGGACCGAGAGGGTTGTGTTTGACGTTGTTAAACTTCCCTTACCATACAACGGGATTCTTGGACGTCCAACCCCGGCAAAATTAATGGCGGACATCTCATTATTCCTACAACACTTTGAAGATGCCGGGGCCAATGGGCATCATTTCCATCCCATCAGACAAGAAAGATGCGATCATATGTGTGAACAAGATGTACGGAGATGCGGTAGCAGCTGAGGTTGCAGAAGCCACAGCTCCCGCCAAGGAAACAAAGAAGGGAAAGAAGGTTAGCAGAGATGCCGACAAGAAATCCGGGAAGCGCACCTCCCTGAAGTGCGCTGCTCCTGTTGATTACCTGCCGGAGAGTTCCACTAGTAAGAGGTCCAAACTTGCCCCACCTGCTGTGAAGAGGGACCCGCCAAGGCAGGATGGCACTAGAGGTACGTTCACTATCAGTGCCACCTTTGACGACAAATAGGAAAGCGTGCTCATTGCCTTCCTGCGGGCGAATGTCGATGTGTTTGCTTGGTAACCGTCTGACATCCCCAACATTCCCAGGGAGGTAATCGAGCACCACCTTGATGTCTATCCTCATCCCGGTCCGTCAAGTAGATGGTGAGGAAGCAAGCTTTGTAATGGCAGCAGTTCATTGCCGAAGAAATCAATAAGGTTGAAGCACTTGGTTTGGTCAGAGGAGTGCTGCATCCAACGTGGTTAGCAAACCCGGTGGTAGTGCGCAAGGAAAATGGGAAATGGAGTCTCTGCATAGACTTCACAGATTTGAACAAGGCATGCCCGAAGGACCCTTTCCCCCTACCATAGTTGATCAGATTGTGGATTCCACTTTCGGGTGTGATCTGCTTTCCTTTTTGGATGCGTACTCCAGGTACCACCAGATATTCATGTCCAAGGAAGACGAAGAGAAGACCGCGCTCATAACTCCATGTGGCACGTACTTCTTTGTAAGGATGCCTTTTTGGTTGAAGAGCGCTGGATCCACCTTTGTGAGAGCAGTACAAATTGACTTTGAGCCTTAGTTGCACAGAAATATACAAGCTTACATGGATGACATAGTGGTCAAAACCAAGGACAAATCAACACTCATTCAAGATTTGGAAGAGACCTTTGCGAACTTACGCAGTATCAACCTGAAGTTAAACCCTAAGAAGTGTGTGTTGGCGTACCCTCCGGCAAGTTACTTGGTTTCTTTGTGTCTCACCGAGGGATAGAAGCCAACCCCGACAAGATCATGGTAATTGAGCAGATTCAAGCACCCATGACTGTTAAGGATGTGAGGCGCCTAACTGGATGCGTTGCCACATTGAGCAGGTTCATTTACATGTCTGCCGAGTATGCCTCGCCTTTCTTCAAAATTTTGAAGAAGGCAGGACCTATGAAGTGGACCCCGGAGGCAAAAACAGCACTACGAAACTTGAAAGCATGCCTTTCCTCTGCTCCCACCTTAGTCGCTCCTAAACCGCAAGAGTCATTGCTGCTATATTTAGCGGCAATGAACCAAGTGGTTAGTCCAGCGCTGGTGGCGCAGCGAGAAACAGATGAAGAAGTAGCTGTGGCAACTGTCTCCTCCGGAGGTGACACTTAATAAGTCGCGGTAGGATCAGACATAGATCATGAAAAAGTAGAGCAAGTTAGCGGAGCCAGTTCCAAAACCGCGGCAAGGAAGAAAGTGATGCAACGGCCAGTGTACTCCGTCAGCTCCCTGTTATAGGGGGCTTGGTCAAGGTACTCTAGAGTGCAAAAATTGATCTTCGACCTCATCATGGCCTCGAGGAAGCTATGCCACTACTTCCAAGCCCATGAGATCACGGTTGTCACCCGTTTCCCACTATGGTGCATACCGAGGAACCCTGAAGCCATTGGCAGGATAGTTGAATGGGCACTAGAGTTGTCAAGCTTTGGCCTGAAGTATGAGAGTACCTCAACCATTCAAAGAAGGGTACCAGAGAAGTTGTCAAGCGGATTTGATTGCAGAATGGACACCCACTCCAGATGAAGAAGTACCAGATATGATTATCCCCGGCAAGGAAGCGCCTCAGGAGTGGATCATGTATTTTGATGGTGCTTTCTCATTGCAAGGCGCCGGAGCTAGTGTGCTCCTTGTTGCACCCACTAAAGAGCATCTCAAGTACGTGTTTCAAATGCACTATCCCCGAGAGAAGGCCACCAACAACACTACTGAGTATGAAGGTCTCCTTGCCGGGCTCAGAATCGCAGTAGAATTGGGAATCAAGAAACTAATCACCCGTGGAGACTCACAGCTTGTGGTTAGACAAGTCAATAAGGATTACCAGAGCCCATTGATGGAGGCGTATGTGGAGGAAGTGAGGAAGGTGGAGGAACACTTTGATGGATTACAAATAGAGTACATGCTACGTGTGGAAAACAACATTACTGATCATTTATCAAAGTGTGCTGCACAAAAGCTCCATGTGGAACTTGGAACTTTTGTCCTCCACTTGACTCAACCATCAGTGTCCTCTTCAGTGAGGGCCATAAAAAGGAGGAAATTGGACTCCAACAAGTATCTCCCGATAGAGCTTCCCGAAGCCGCTGGTAGAGAGACTATCGGGAACGACTCTAATTCGGTTGGTGAGTAGCAACCCCCCCCCCCCCCCCCGCGCGGAACTACAAGTTCTTGAGGTCGAGGTAAGCGCTCCCGCGAATGAAGAGGTGCTGTTAGTCCTTCTTATTGAGCCTCAGGCTCCAACTTGGGCACAACACATAGTGCACTACCTTCAAACAAGAGAACTTCCTGGAGAACAAGAAGAAGCCGAAAGATTAGCCCGACAGTCCAGTATGTATCTGTTTGTCGATGACACAAAGGCCTAGTCGTGTGAAATTGAAGTGCGGTTGCTGGGAAGATGGGCAGAGGCTGCTAGCAGATATACATAGGGGCGTGTGCGGCTCCCATGTTGGATCGAGAGCCCTGGTTGGAAAAGATTTCAGCAGGGTTTTTACTGGCCCACGACCCACCAAGATGCAACTGAGCTAGTCACTAGATGTGAAGCCTACCAGTTCCACTCCAAGAGCATCCATCAACCAGCTCCAGCTCTCCAGACAATTCCTTTATCCTGGCCATTTTCGGTCTGGGGGCTCGACACCTTGGGCCCCATCCCCCATGCTACCGGGGGCTTTGAATTCTTGTATGTTGCAATCGACAAGTTTACAAAGTGGCCATAAGTGGAGCCAGTGAGGAAGGTAACCACACAGTCAACTATGAAGTTCTTGAAGGGATTGGTGTGTCATTTTAGAGTACCCGCCAGAGTGATCACTGATAACGGCACCCAATATACAAGCCGTGCCTCCATGCAATATGTCCAAACCCTCGAAAGAAAGGTCTCCTTTGCGTTTGTTGCTCATCCCTGGAGAAATGGGCAAGATGAGAGGATGAACGCTGAAGTGATGCGTGGACTCAAGACAAGAACTTTTGATAAGTTGTACAAGTGCGGCATGCGCTGGATCGACAAGTTGCCGGTGGTTCTTTGATCCCTCCATATGACATCGAATCGAGCCACTAGCTAGACTCCCTTCTCCCTAGTATATGGGGCAGAAGCAGTACTCCCCACGGAACTCATATACAGGTCACCTCGATTACTTGCCTACGGTGAAGTAGAGCAAGAGCAGCTCCAGCATGACAATGCCGTGCTCTTCGAGGAAGATCGTCTCTGGGCCGCTGTGCGTGCTGCACGCTACTACAAAGCCTTGCGCCACTATCATAGCTACATGATCCATGCCCGGAGCCTTGAGTAAGGTGACCTTGTCCTTATGCGTGTTCAATCCGCCAAAGGTTCCAACAAGTTGACGGCATAGTGGGAAGGCCCTTACCGGGTAGTATGAGTCACCAGACCTGGCGTAGTTCATCTGGAGACCGAAGATGACATTAAGGTGCAAAACTCATGGAATATTGAGCATCTTCGCAAGTTCGACCCGTGAGGCGCGGTTGGCGGGCTCAGCCCCGGCAGCCAACCTTTTGTACAAGCCTTGACAATGTGCATGTAACCCTTTGTACAAAGCTAGGTGCAGACCCGTGCAAAGATTACAAAATGAAGTGTTGGCGCCCAAAGACCTTGCATGCATATCTAGTTTAGCATGAATTTGCCATGATCATTTAGAGAGAATCATATGCTGTTGTTTTTCCCCTGTACTAACTACAGGGCCCCTACCGTGGATGAAATCCCAAGAAGGAGAAGTGAAAAACAAGCTTGCGTATCGACCCTAGACAATGCAAAACAGATAAGTTCCCTTTAAAGACATTCATAGTGTGCCTCTGTAAGGGAAAAACTTTTGCGTAGAAAAACCTTGTCGCCTTCGAAACATTTGTGCTCCCATCCTTTGATTCGAAGGTTACTTCAATTGGGCCGGTCGTAGTGCCATTTGAAAAAGTGGCAAGGGGCCGGTTCCCTTCCACACTCCTCACTACAAAAAAAAGACACATCCGTGACATTTTGGGCCGAACAATTTTTTTTTCTGTCATAGTTATGACACTTCTATGACGATAATTGTGACAAAACCTGGTATCATCATTGGTGTTGTGGGCTCCTACTTCTATGACAAAAAATCATGACAGAAAATGGGCTTTTCGTCCTGGGTGGGCCGAATATGCAGCTGCATGACATTCTTTGGGTCGTGCATGACGGAAAAAACCGTGGTAGAAGCGAGGGCGAGGAAAATATCGGGGAGTTCCCGGTTACGGTGGGTGGTCGGGGCCGAGCAATGCACGTTTCTCTCGTACATGTATGCGCGTGGGTGCGAGGCTTTGGGCTCTAACTGAACCCGAGCGAGGCGTTCGCCTAACTAAACCCGAGCGATTGCACTACAGGCTACGCGTTAGTGAACCCGAGCAATGGATCGATGGCTGTTAACTGAACCCAATCGAGCAAGTCCTTCGCTACTGCTGCTAACTGAAGTCGATCTATGCTGCCTCTGGATGAACAATGGTGTTATTGGGGGGGGGGGGTTGGATGAACAGTTCCCGGCGGGGGTTGGAGGAACAGGACCCCGTGGTGTTGGGCGTGGATGAACAGGACCCCGTGGAGGGCTAGATGAACAGGACCCCATGGAGGGAAGGTTGAACAATAGCCGGTGGAGGGCTGGTTGAACAGTAGCCGGTGGAGGGTTGGATGAACAGTAGACCGTGGAGGGTGGTTGAACATGACCCCATGGAGAGGGTTGGTTGAACAGTAGTCAGTGGAGGAGCACGCGGTGGAGGCTGGATGAATGATAACCCACAAGTATAGGGGATTGCAACAGTTTTCGAGGTTAGAGTATTCAGCCCAAATTTATTGATTCGACACAAGGGGAGCCAAAGAATATTCTCAAGTATTAGCAGTTGAGTTTTCAATTCAACCACACCTGGATAACTTAATATCTGCAGGAAAGTATTTAGTAGCAAAGTAGTATAGAAGCAACGGTAACAGTGGCAAAAGTAACAGTAGCAGTTGTATAGTAATTGAAATAGTGGCAATGGTAAAGTAACTAAACAAAGAGAAATATGTGAAAAGCTCGTAGGCATTGGATCAGTGATGGATAATTATGTCGGATGTGATTCCTCACGTAATAGTTATAATAGAGGGTGACACAGAACTAGCTCCAATTCATCAATGTAATGTAGGCATGTATTCCGAATATAGTCATACGTGCTTATGGACAAGAACTTGCATGACATGTTTTGTCCTACCCTCCCGTGGTAGCGGGGTCCTTATTGGAAACTAAGGGATATTAAGGCCTCATTTTAATAGAGTACCGGACCAAAGAATTAACACTTAGTGTATACATGAACTCCCCAAACTACGGTCATCACTGGTAAGTATCCCGATTATTGTCACTTCGGGGTTAACGGATCATCACACATAATAGGTGACTATAGACTTGCAAGATAGGATCAAGAACTCACATATATTCATGAAAACATAATAGGTTCAGATCCGAAATCATGGCACTCGGGCCCTAGTGACAAGCATTAAGCATAGCAAAGTCATAGCAGCATCAATCTCAGAACATAGTGGATACTAGGGATCAAACCCTAACAAAACTAACTTGATTACATAGTAAATCTCATCGAACCCATCACCGTCCAGCAAGCCTACGATGGAATTACTCATGCATGGCGGTGAGCATCATGAAATTGGTGATGGAGGATGGTTGATGATGCCAACGGCGATGTATCCCCCTCTCCGGAGCCCCGAACGGACTCCAGATCAGCCCTCCCAAGAGAGTTCAGGGCTTGGCGGTGGCTCCGTATCATAAAACATGATGAATCCTTCTCTCTGATTTTTTCTCCCCGAACTTGGATATATGGAGTTGGAGTTGATCTGGGTGGAGCTTCAGGGGGGCCACGAGGCAGGGGGGCACGCCCTAGGGAGGGGGCTCCCCCCACCCTCATGGACAGGGTGTGGGCCCCCTGACGTTGATTCTTTCACCAATATTTTTTATTAAATCCAAAAAGTTGCTCTATGGATTTTCAGGTCATTCCGAGAACTTTTATTTCTGCACAAAAATAACACCATAGTAGTTCTGCTGAAAACAGCGTCAGTCCGGGTTAGTTCCATTCAAATCATGCAAGTTAGAGTCCAAAACAAGGGCAAAAGTGTTTGGAAAAGTGGATACGACAGAGACATATCAACTCCCCTAAGCTTAAACCTTTGCTTGTCCTCAAGCAATTCAGTTGATAAACTGAAAGTGATAAAGAAAAACTTTTACAAACTCTGTTTGCTCTCGTTGTTGCAAATATGTAAAACCAGCATTCAAGTTTTCAGTAAAGATTATGAACTAACCATATTCGCAATAACACTTAGGTCTCATGTTTACTCATATCAATGGCATAATCAACTAGCGACCAATAATAATAAAACTCAAATGACAACACTTTCTCAAAACAATCATAATATGATATAACAAGATGGTATCTCGCTAGCCCTTTCTTAGACCGCAAAACATAAATGCAGAGCACCTCTGAAGATCAAGGACTGACTAAACATTGTAATTCATGGTAAAAGAGATCTAGTCATAGTCATACCCAATATAAATTAATAGTAATGCATGCAAATGACAGCGATGCTCTCCAGCGGGTGCTTTTTAATAAGAGGGTGATGACTCAACATAAAAGTAAATAGATAGGCCCTTCACAGAGGAAGCAGGGATTTGTAGAGGTGCCAGAGCTCGATTTTGAAACAGAGATAAATATTCGAGCGGTATACTTTCATTGTCAACATAACAACCGAGAGATCTCGATATCTTCCATGCTACACACATTATAGGCAGTTCCCAAATAGAATGCTAAAGTTTATACTCCCCCTCCACCAACAATCATCAATCCATGGCTTGCCCGAAACAACGGGTGCCTCCAACTAACAACAATCCTAGGGGAGTTTTGTTTGCATTTACTTTGATTTGATTTGAGCATGGGACTAGGCATCCCGGTGACCAGCCATTTTCTCGTGAGTGGGGAGCGGAGTCCACTGCTCTTGAGAATAACCCGCCTAACATGGAAGATACAGACAACCCTAGTTGATACATGAGCTGTTCGAGCATACAAAATAGAATTTCATTTGAAGGTTTAGAGTTTGGCACATACAAATTTACTTGGAACGGCAGGTAGATATCGCATATAGGAAGGTATGGTGGACTCATATGGAATAACTTTGGGGTTTTTGGAAGTGGATGCACAAGTAGTATTCCCACTTAGTACAAATGAAGGCTAGAAAGAGAATGGGAAGCGACCAACTAGAGAGCGACAACAGTCATGAACATGCATTAAAATTAATCAACACTGAGTGCAAGCATGAGTAGGATATAATCCACCATGAACATAAATATCGTGAAGGCTATGTTGATTTTGTTTCAACTACATGTGTGAACATGTCCCTAGTCAAGTCACTCGAATCATTAAAAGGAGGATACCAACCTATCATATCACATCACAACCATTTTAATAGCAATGTTGGCACGCAAGGTAAACCATTATAAACTCCTAGCTAATTAAGCATGGCATAAGCAACTATAATCTCTAATTGTCATTGCAAACATGTTTATTCATAATAGGCTGAATCAGGAACGATGAACTAATCATATTTACAAAATCAAGATAGGTCGAGTTCATACCAGCTTCTCTCATCTCAATCAGTCCATCATATATCGTCATTATTGCCTTTCACTTGCACGACTGAACGGTGTGGATAATAATAATAGTCCACGTGCATCGGACTAAGCTGGAATCTGCAAGCATTCAATTCAAGGGAGAAGACAAGGTAATATGGGCTCTTGGTTAAATCAACAATAATGCATAGGAGACCCACTCAACATTTTCATCATGGTCTTGTCCTCTCGACCCCCAAAGAAAAGAAAAGAAATAAAACTATTTACACGGGAAAGCTCCCAACAAGCAAAAAGAAGAACGAGAAATCTTTTTTGGGTTTTCTCTTAATATTACTACTACAGGCATGGAAAATAAACTAGCTAAAAGCTAATTTTTTTTGGTTTTTTTCTTAAGGTTATTCAAACACACAAGAAGAAAGTGAGAAAAATAAAATAAACTAGCATGGATAGTAAAATGAAAAAGTATGAGCACCGACAACCTAAATGAGTGTGTAAACATGAATGTAATGTTGGTGAGAAATACGTACTCCCCCAAGCTTAGGCTTTTGGCCTAAGCTGGTTTATGCCCATGGATCACGGCTACTCTCTCCGGTGTACTAAGGAGTGTCATCTGAGTACCACTGGCTGGCGATCTCCTCCGGATCCCACTGATAAAAGGATGGTCGATAAGGGTCAAGTGGTTACGGCTCAGGCTCTGGAGCTGGTGTCTGGCTCTGGTATGCGTGAATGGCCTCCGGCAGGACGAGGTACGTGCCTGAAGATAAGTCAGACAAAGAGGGTGCAGGCAAAATAATAGTCTCGCTGTGAGTCTTATTAAATCTCAAATTATACTTAAGCATCATCTCATCATTTTTAACAATAAATTCGTGTGCTACCATACTTTTATAATCTAGAAAAATAGAGGGTAACAACATTTCCTCTTTCTCGTAATGCCTAATAGGTATCCTAAAATGTTTAGCAAGCCGTGAAGCATAGATGCCTCCAAAGATGGGGCCCTTTGTACGGTTTAGACTCAATCATTTAGCAATAATAGCGCCTAAACTACAGTGTTATCACGATACAAAGCATGGCACAGTATAACAATATTAGGAACACTAAGGTTTCCACAGTTTCCGCGACCAATTAAACATCTACTACCAAATATTGCAAAGTAACGTATGACAGGAAAGTTTACGCTAGTAATTCTTGCATCGGAAACCTTCCTCGTTTCCCCTACAGTAATCATATCAATAAATCCATCCACATCTCTACGATGTGGTTCCTCTAGACTGCCCTTGAAGGGTATCTTGCAAACCCCACAAAAGTCACATAGTGACATCTCCCTAACCTCATCATATAAATGAAACTCCACTGAAGGTGGGGATTTATTAGCATGAAAGTAAAAAAATTTGCATGAAATTATTGGTGAGTAGGAGATACTATTTGAGCTGGTCGTGGAGGAAGTCGGTGAGGCCTACATTATAAGCCAAATGATAAAAATCATCATGAATCCCGACTGCTCTCAAGAACTCATCACAAGTCCATTCACACAGCCGAACCTCCGTGACGCGAGGGAGATTATATTTGGGCTTTTTATTCTCCTTACTTTGTTTATCCTTCGAGCTTTGGCCCGAAGAGCCCTTCAAAAATCTCTTCATCATTTCCTGAAAATTTCTGAAATTTTTAGTAACTAAAAAAAAAGTGAACCAAACTCAACAAAATTGATAACAACTACTCCTACAAGTGCCTAGAGACTATATCGTGCATTAGAATTTCTTGGGACCATATAAATTTGGCATGCAAGCTCAAGAACAGGGTCACCTAGGCAGCAAAAATTTGCAATGAATAAAGCACTAGAACAAAAACTAATTGGATCATTGGAGGAGTCACATACCAAAGAACAATCCCCCAAAGCAGTTTTGTGAATGGAGCTTTGAGCAAGGAGATCGAAAATGGCAGCAAGATGAGCTAGAACTTGTGCTTGAGCTGGTTGGTGATTTTTTGGGGAGGAAGAAGAAGAGTGTGGGTGTAGAAATAAGTGGAGGGGGCACCATGGGCCCACGAGGCAGGGGGTAGGGCGCGCCCTGGAACCTCGTGGCAAGGTGCTTGATCCCCCTGCTGTGTTCTTAGTGCGAGATATTCTCAAATATTCCAGAAAAAATCATATTTAATTTTCAGGGCATTTGGAGAACTTTTATTTTCGGGGTATTTTTTTATTGCACCGATAATTCAGATAACAGATAGAAAATACTATTTTTGCTTTATTTGATCTAAATAATAGGAAGTAAAAAAGAGGGTACAGAAGGTCGTGCCTTCTAACTTCATCCATCTCATGCTCATCAAAAGGAATCCACTAACAAGGTTGATCAAGTCTTGTTAACAAACTCATTCCGACTCGCATGAAACCGGAGAAATTTTGAATAACACTAGGTTACCTCAACGGGGATATGCACATCCCCAATAATAAGAATATCATATTTCTTCTTGACAGTAGGAAGAATAAGTTCAAAACCTCCAATAATAGTCAATGGAATATTCCCAATAGAATTCATACTGTGAACTTGAGGTTGTTTCCTCGGAAAGTGTACCGTATGCTCATTACCATTAACATGAAAGTGACATTGCGTTTGTTGCAATCAATAACAGCCCCTGCAGTATTCAAAAAGGGTCTACCAAGGATAATCGACATACTATCGTCCTCGGGAATATCAAGAATAACAAAGTCTGTTAAGATAGTAATGTTTGCAACCACAATAGGCACATCCTCACAAATACCGACATGTATAGCGGTTGATTTATCATCCACTTATTTAATTCAGTAGGTGTCAACTTATTTAATTCTAGTCTACGATACAAAGAGAGAGGCATAAAACTAACACCGGCTCCAAGATCACATAAAGCAGTTTTAACATAGTTTCTTTTAATGGAGCATGGTATAGTTGGTACTCCTGGATCTCCAAGTTTCTTTGGTATTCCACCCTTAAAAGTATAATTAGCAAGCATGGTGGAAATTTCAGCTTCTGGTATCTTTCTTTTATTAGTAACAATATCTTTCATGTACTTAGCATAAGGGTTCATTTTTAGCATAACAGTCAAACGCATACGCAAAAAGATACATCTAATCATTTTAGCAAAGCTCTCAAAATCCTCGTCATCCTTTTTCCTGGATGGTTTAGGAGGAAAAGGCATGGGTTTCTGAACCCATGGTTCTCTTTCCTTACCGTGCTTCCTAGCAACAAAGTCTCTCTTATCATAACGTTGATTCTTTGATTATGGGTTATCAAGATCAACAACAGGTTCAACCTCTACATCATTATTATTGCTAGGTTGAGCATCAACATGAACATCATCATTAACATTATCACTAGGTTCATGTTCATCACCAGATTGTGTTTCAACATCAGAAATAGGAATATCATTGGGGTTCTCAGGTGTGCCTACAACAGGTTCACTAGAAGCATGCAAAGTCCTATCATTTTTCTTCTTCTTCTTCTTAGAAGGACTAGGTGCATCAACATTATTTCTCTGAGAATCTTGCTCAATCCTCTTAGGGTGGCCCTCAGGATACAAAGGTTCCTGAGTCATTTCACCAGTTCTAGTTGCTACTCTAACGGCAAAGTCATGTTTATTATTATTCAATTCATTGAGCAAATCATTTTGTGCTTCAAGCACTTGTTCTACTTGAGTGGTAACCATAGAAGAATGTTTCTAATAAGTTTAAGTTCACCTTTAACTCTATACACATAATCACTCAAGAGTCCAATCATATAAGCATTACTTCTCGATTGTCTACCAACATAAGCATTGAAGTTTTCTTGTTTAGCCATAAAGTCATCAAATCCATCCAAGCATTGGCTAGCAAACTTAGTAGACGAGATTTCAACTTTATCATATCTATAGAGAGAATTTAACTTTACTACCTAAGTTGGGTTATCAAGAACATGTATTTCTTCAATAGGTGGTATATTAAGGCCATGTATTTCTTCAACAGGAGGTATATTCTTAAAGTCTTCAACTTTAATACATTTTTCTTTCATAGATTTGTTTGCCTCTTGCATATCTTCTGGACTGAGAAATAGAACACCTCTTTTCTTCGGAGTTGGCTTCGGAGTTGGTTCAGGAAGTGTCCAATTGTTTTCATTAGTCAACATATTATTCAATAGCAATTCAGCTTGATCAACTATCCTTTCCCTGAAAACACAACCAGCACAACTATATAGGTGGTCTCTGGAAGCATCAGTTAGTCCATTATAAAAGATATCAAGTATTTCAATTTTCTTGAGATGATGATCAGGCAAAGCATTAAGTAATTGGAGAAGCCTCCCCCAAGCTTGTGGGAGACTCTATTCTTCAATTTGCACAAATTTATATATTTCCCTTAAAGCAACTTGTTCCTTATGAGCAGGGAAATATTTAGCAGAGAAGTAATAAATCATATCCTGGGGAATACTCACACAACCAGGATCAAAAGAATTAAACCAAGTTTTAGCATCACCCTTTAATGAGAACGGAAATATCTTAAGGATATAGTAGTAGCGAGTTTTCTCATCATTAGTGAACAGGGTGGCTATATCATTCAATTTAGTAAGATGTGCCACAACAGTTTCGGATTCATAGCCATAAAAAGGATCAGATTCAACCAAAGTAATTATCTCAGGATTGACAGAGAAATCATAATCCTTATCAGTAACACAGATAGGTGAAATAGCAAAAGCAGTGTCATATTTCATTCTAGCATTCAGAGAATTCTGTTTCAGCTTAGCTAATAACTTCTTAAGATCAGATCTATCATTGCAAGAGAGAAAATCTCTAGTAGTTTCTTCATCCATAACATAACCCTCAGGCACAACACGCAATTCATATTTAGGGGGAGAACCTTCATCATCACTTTCATCAATATTATCAGTTTCAATAATTTCATTCTCTCTAGCCCTAGCAAGTTGTTCATCAAGAAATTCACCTAATGGCACAGTAGTATCAAGCATAGAAGTAGTTTCATCATAAGTATCATGCATAGCAAAAGTGGCATCATCAATAACATGCAACATATCAGAATTGATAGTAGAAGCAGGTTTAGGTGTCGCAAGATTACTCATAACAGAAGGAGAATCAAGTGCAGAGCTAGATGGCAGTTCCTTACCTCCCCTTGTAGTCATTCCTTGACCATGTTGACCATGCCGTGTTGAGAGCACCAGGGCGGTGGACGACGGCGAGGCCTAGGAAGGGGACGATGCGGAGCCGGGGAAGATGCAGTAGTGGAAGCCCGCGCGGAGAGGAGTACGAGGGTTCACTGGTTCGGCTATGGTGTGAGGCTTCCGTCGCCGCAGAATAACATGGGGTGTGGGTGAGTAGAGGGATGGCCTAGCCAGCAGTAGGAGTAGTAGGGGGCGGTGAGGCCTCCGCGACATCACTGCCGACCACGGGAGGCGGGAGCACGCGGCACGATCGGCGTTGCTTTGGACGGCAGCCTCACACCGTAGCCGAACCAGTGAACCCTCGTACTCCTCTCCACGCGGGCTTCCACTGCTGCGTATTCCCTGGCTCCGCATTATCCCCTTCCTAGGCCTCACCGTCGTCCACCGCCCTGGTGCTCTCGGCATGGCGTGGTCAACGTGGTCAAGCTACCTTTTCTTCCCCAATCTCCCGCCCCATACCCACCTCTGGAATCTTGATTCCAACTCCAGTTCCCCAAAATCCCCCTCCTGTACTCCCTATACTCAAGCGCACTATCAAGTTGCCGGTCAACGCAGATCTCCGAGCTGGAGATCCTGAGGTCCGTCCTGCTTTCGGTCGCTGCATGCTGTCGCTCAACAATGGCATGGCGGAGCTTGACAATCGGTTTGCCAGCAAAGTGCTGATGGTAACCATCAATGGCTGCCGGCCTCCCGTGTCGCCGGATGACCTTGTCAAAGCTCTTGGCATTGCGCACGGCATCCAAATAAGTGACTTGCTCGTTCAAGTCTGCCCGCCACCGGCTGATTTCTTTGTCAGGTTCTAGACAACTTTCGACTGCACTCATGTGTTCGAATCTTCCCGTTGTTTGTTCTGCGATGGTGTGCTGGTGAGCTTTGATCGGTGGCACCCAGGATGGGGCTCGGTGCCCTCTGACCTTGAGTTTTTACCAAAGCGTACCTTCCACGGCATGCCTTGACGTGCTTGGAACAACGACTCCATGAATGAGCTTATCAACGACCTTGGAGGTGAGCTCGTAAGTATGTTTGTTCCTCCAGGCAGCTGGGCTCAGACGGTTATGGCATGGATGAAGAAGTCGTCCACCATACTGAAGGTGATTGGTGTTGAGATATCGGTGCAGGAACTGGGGTTATACTATTCGTCGCTACCAAGGCCGCTGCGGACCACGTTAGGGATGTACCTGTATCAAGTGCCCGTGCATGTCGAAGAAGTGGTCAATCCATCAATCAAAGTCCTGCCGCTGTCGTTGGTGCCAGAGTCCATCGACTACGTCCATTACAGGAGTCAATGTCAGACTTTCCCCGTGTTTCTCGGAATGATGGATTGCACAGGGCCTACTCCATCGCGCGGCGGAGGCCACTGCTTATTTGGGAGAAGAGGCAGGGCTGGCTGCCTGGATGTGCTCTAATTTGAGTTAACAACTGAATCTTGTCAGATACTAGTTAAATCCGAGCTATGGGTGTGAAGCACTGATGTGCCAGTACATTTGATTGTGACATGTTCTAATTTTGTACCTGAACTTTTTTTTTACAAAGGGCTATACATCAACTTACTGTGCTAGCAGAACTTATTGTGTTGTCTGTCTGTTTTCTTTGCACAACATCCAAGATATTTCCCCGTCATTGATAAAGACAATGAACCGTTATGTACGAGTTCGTTGGTTTCAACATAGCCCTAACCGTAGCGATCCACTACTTCCATCCTGATTGTGCCGCCTGTGTGAAATTTTTGTATGCAAGTTCAGTGTGCTATGAAGTTCTATATGATTGTGTCAACTATATAAGTTTTTACTGAGCATCAACAATGCATATGTCTGAAAGATGTATTTACGAGCATCGACCGGTGGGTCTCTCTCTCTCTATCTCACACACACACGCACACACACACAAGTGGGACTCGTTGAATAATTTCTTTGCTCGTGGCAACTTTTAATTAGGTTCCACTGTACTCTAACTTTTTTCTTAAGATATTAATTGAGCTCATTGACTTCAAAAAGTTGTACAAAAGCCTTGTTCGGGCCTTTCTAGCATCGCTGAATGTGGGCTGAGTAGCCATGTAAGGTTGTACTGTACTACACAAGCCTTTTTTTTCAACATCAACAATGCAACTGGGCCGACAGTTGTACACAATATCTGGGTCAACTTCTTATTCTCCGCCCCGCTAGCCTGCAAATCTTTCCTAGGAGGGATGCATTATGCTTAACAAGAAAATGGACTTTAAGAAATAATAAATGGGATGTAATTATAATAACTGGGCAGTAACTATAAAAAATGCACCAAACGCGTGATTAGTTTAAAAAATATATTATTTTTAGAATTTGAAAATTTTAATTTCTTACTTGTTACGCGCGCAATATTTTGTTGGATTTTTACCTAATACAACTTTATTTTGAAATTATATTTAATCAGACTAGAAATTTCGGATAAAAATATTTCGGATCCCATCAAAATGAGGGAATTTTTTTTGAATTCTGTTTTGAGCGGTTGGTTGAAATTATTAATCGTTGTCCCAGCTAGAAAATGGGCTGTACTTTTAACAAACTATAAATGGGTTGTAGTAAATTCCATTAGAATTCAAAAATGGGTTGTACATTCTTACAAATCTCAAAATGGGCTATATGTTCTCTGCCACACACTTGTGGGCCTTCTAAGTTGATGCGCCCCCTAAAAAAACTAAGCTGACGCGTATGCAAGGCTTTGTCAACTTATAGTAGACACACGGTTCTAGTAGTTGTGGCCGTTGGATGTCCATCCAACGGATGTCGTGCTTCTTCTTCAACCTCGGATATTCTTGCTTTAGCCGCCCAAAAAGTGATTCCTCCCCCTGACATCTGGGGCACAGCGTTTCGGAGGCTGACTTGTGGGCCTACTAAGTTGACGCGTACCAACGGCTTTGTCAACTTAGTCAATATAGACGATTCTAGCTACAATGACCGTACGATCTCCATCCAACGGCCATAGTGCTTCTTCAACCTCTGGTCTTCTTGCTCCAGCCACCCAAAGCAGCGCCGATCGTGCCGCGTGCTCCCGCCTCCCTTGGCCAGCAGTGATGTCGTGGAGGCCTTACTGCCCCCTACTACTCCCACCGCTGGCCAGGCCATCCCTCTACTCACCCACACCCAATGTTATTCTGCAGCGACGGCAACCTCACACCGTAGTCGAACCAGTGAACCCTCGTATTCCTCTCCGTGCTGGCTTCCACTATTGCATCTTCCCCGGCTCCGTGTCATCCCCTTCCTAGGCCTTGCCGTCACCCACCTCCTGGTTCTCTCGGCACGGCGTGGTCAACGTGGTCAAGGAACGACTTCCATAACAGATGGACATCGTACGGTCACTGGAGCTAGAATCGTTCATATTGACTAAGTTAACAAAGCCCTCCGTCCTCGTCAACTTAGTTGGCCCACAAGTCAGCCTCCCACTATGGTGGGTCCTAGCTAGAAGGGGGTATTCATTTTTTTGTGCGTAAAAAGGAGGCACTTCCTTGCATGCGAAGATACAGCTGGCGGGTCCGACCTGTCAACGGGGGCAACATTTTTTCGCGAAATACAGAGGCCCTTCCAGTGGGTCCCAGCTGTTAGGTGGAGGAATCATTATTTTGCGCGTAATAAGGAGGCATTTCCTTGCGTGCGGCCGTGGACCCAGCTGTCAGCCTCTCCATTCACAATCTACTTCCGATGGTGTCGTTCGTTGACCATGTTGACCACTCCGCGCCGAGCGCATCCAAGGTGGTGGACGATGGTGACGCCCCGGACAGCAACGAGCCGGAGATGGGAAGACGTGGGAGTAGAGTCGCAGATGGAGAGGTGTACGAGGGTTAACTAGTTCTGGTGCGGTGTGGTTCGGCAGTCGGTGGAGAAGAACAGGAGGTGTGGAGGGGTGGAGGGATGTCCTGGCCAACGGTGGAGTAGCGCTTCACAGCGAAGCGTGCTAAGCAGAGCTGCTAGCAGCAGGAGGCGGGAGGTGGTCCCGGCGACGCTGGAGGAAGAAGACGAGAGATTGAAGATGGATGCCGGTCGTTGGATGTAAATCCAACGGCTAACAATGTCAGAATCATTTGTTAACTAAGTTGACAACGACTTGCGTTGGCCTCCAAAAATGTGGCACGTATTCAAACCATTTCAGAATTTATAGTCTTTTTTTGCGGGGTAGAATTTACAGTCAATTTGATCTTTTTTTTGAATTACAGTCCATTAGCTGGGCTGGGTGAACAAATAATGTAGCGTCCATGCGGCCCATTTATTGTTTTCCTAAAAACTTACAGGCCATTTGCACTTTCTCAAAATACACGATTTTGCTGGGTTTTTTCGGATTATAATGTCGGGTTGGGCCAGCAATGTTATCAAAAAATAAACAGGGGCTGAGCATTTTGTTATAAATATATTTAAATAATAAGTGATTTATTATTACATTGGTCCTTAAATCTTACCAAGCTTTTGTACACAATCACTAGGATTTTCGTGCCAAAAAATCCAGGATTTTATTGTTAAGAAATTATTTTTATAAGTTAATAAGATGTGGGATATTGTTTTCTTACATATGTAAGTATCTATTAAATATATGATGACAATAATGATAATATATAATAACATATAAAATAATTTAAATATATATAATATAATTAGAAGGGAAAAATAAGTTGGACCAGGCGTTCCTATTCTTATATAGAAAAATAGAACAGTCCTCTGCGTTTTCTTCAACAAAAATACATAATGGGCTGTCGATGTTTTAGGAAAAATAAAACCTCGGATGGGAGGTCCATAGGCCGGTCGATACATGACGGCCCTCATGAATATACAAACCGGCATGTCGTGGCCTGCTCATGTTAAAAAGAAAGCCTAGACGAGGCAGCCCAAAACCCAGCTGATACTTGCTGCCCCAGTGATAATAAATGATACCTACCAGCTCCCCGGCTTCGTTGTGAATTTATCTCCTATAGTAACTACGTTGAAGCACCTAAAAATGTAACTATGTTGATAAACCCGTGGGCTCCAACGTCAGTATAGCATTAGGAGGAAGTATTTTTTCGATGAGCCACTTGCTTGCGTACGGCCATAGACCTGGTGGGTCCCGACTGTCCGCCTCTCCACGTACAGTCCTCTCCAGATTCATAACGGCAGACAGCTGTGTCACGGCGAGCGCACAAAGGCGCGGGAGGGGATCTGACCACCTGAGGAAGTGCCTTATTAGTAACGAAACTACTGAACTAGCCTAGTGGCCAAGTGACACTATCCGACACTTGTTCCGCCCGGGTTCGATTCCACCTGTGCAGGGAAAATATCTCCAAATTTTTTGTCTCTGCCTTTATTGACATGTGGGTCCCCATTGTCATATACACACATCATGTCCAACACTTGCCAAAACTTCGTCCCTCGTTTTCTCTATTTTTTTCAGACTCGACATTGTGTGGGCATTTTGAAAATAGCATGTCTTTTTAACTGTGCATCTTCTGAAGATGTGCTATGCATGAATGTTGATCAGCATGATGTTAACTGGCTGGTAGTTCCATTTTCGACCATGAATACAACTTCCAACATGATGCTAACCATGTTTCAAAAGGCCGTGTTAATATAAATGCTCTGCCTCTGAAAGTTGCAGTTTCTTATCTGAAACTGAACTTGCAGTTTCTTATCTGAAACAGAAACTTGCAGTTTCTTCTCTGAGAATCACATTGTCTGCACTTTTATACTCCTATGAAACTACATTTTTTAAGTACTAAAAATAGATCTCTAGAATTCATAAAATACTTCATATTCTCAATACTGCAAATCTGAACTTCAAAAGGCATTCATATCTAAATGTACTCTCAAAATACACAACACAAAACACAATTCACAACTTGTAAATACTGACAACCCTAAGCTCCTCCTGACAATTCATAACCTGCCCGACTATTGGGCTGGGGGGGCAGTCCCCTCCTATTCCTTGGTGGCAGACAGCCGCCTCGTGAGACGATGTGAACAGCGAGGGAGAGGATGGCGGGGAAGCATCATCAAGCCAACTACTTTTCTCCTCTTGTAGTTGGGTTCGGTCGACGAAGACTCCACCAGCTCGCTCTAGCACGGCACCCTCACAAATGGCACCCTGTAGATGCTCGAGCCTTCAATCTCTGGTGGATGCTCCATCTGGGATCGATACTCCCACCACCGCTCCCTCACGATCGGATTCGGTGAATCTGTTTGCTCCATGGCCAAGAGGAGCAGCTCTATGTACTCCCGCCCGACTCCCTCTGGGAGTATCGCCGATTTTTCGCTCTGTTGCAGATATTTTCCCATGGATGTCGCCGTTGCCGCTAGTTGGTCCTTGTTGTCAAACCAAGATTGTTTCTCCAACATCCTAGCTAGCTTCACAGGGTCGCCGTCTGCGATCCTCACGTGTCTGTTGTACTCCTACATCGATCTACTTCTCCACAACACCTTCACTCGCCGACGGTGGTTTTTGACTGGAAGAGGAGAGGAGCAGCGCTGGTTTTGGATTAGAACGGGAGAGGAGCGACGATGGTTTTGGATTGGAACAGGAGAGGAGAGGCGGTGGTTTTGAAATGGAAGAGGAGAGGAGTGGCGCTGGATTTAGATTGGAACAGGAGAGGAGCAGCAGTGGTTTAAGAGGAGAAGAGCGAAAGAGCGGCGCTGGTCTTGGAAGTATTTTTTTTGTTTTGCGTATTTTGGGTCAAAGTTTGACCATGTACTGTATTTGACAAGCAAAATGTGAATGCATGTCACCAAAAATTGTATCGTTTGGTTCGTATCTAATTGTACTTTCAAATTATATTATTTTTGCAATGTATAACATATATATATATTTATGAAAATCATGGTCAATTATGACCCAGAATAAAAGGCAGACTAGTTAATGTGGGGTCGCTTTTTTAATTGAAGTGTAAATTGATTTTGATTTTGATCTAGTCACAGCGTGCCGGCCCACTCGTCCAATCCTAAATCGCTGCCGCATGCTCCTCTCCCTATTCTCCATTGCAAAACCACCTCCTCTCCTCTCCATAATCTCCATTCCAAAACCACTGTCTAGCCTCTCCCTCTTCTCTATTGCAAGACCACTGTATCAACTCCCATCTTCCAAAGCTAGCATTGTACCACTCAGAAGGACATCTATGGAGAGGATGCATCAACGAATCAGGCAAATCGCCGGTGGCCACCAGGAAAAGTTAGCCAGGTTGAAGGAGATCCTTACTTGGTTTGACAATGAGTGGGAGATTTCGAGGACGGTGAGGGCCCTATGGCAATGTATGTGAAAGAGCAAGACGGGAGCGATGAGGGCGACGATGTACATGTACTCCTTGGCGGCAGTCACGCCGCCGTCCTCCGAGTTCATCGAGTATCTCCTCTGGGCGATGGAGCAGACAGATTCGCCCGAGGCGACAGTCAGGCGGAGGTGGTGGGCGTACAGGTCGAAGGTCGAGCACCCAGAGGATAATGAATCAATCAAGTACAGTGTGCCGTCCGTGAGTGTGCAGAGCCAGCCGGAGCCACAGGAGTATTCGTTCTCCCACCGCAAGAGGAGGCCGGATGGCGCGACGTCGATTCCCCGCCATTCTCCACGGTTCGCTCGACGCTCACCTCGTTTCAACGGTGGCAGTAGGGTTTAAGGCAACCTTCGCACTAACCTAATCTTCCACCTGCTCATGCTTACAATCAGTGTGACAGCTAATGAAGATCATGCTTACAATCAGTCTCCGAGTACTACGCCAATCACCCTAAAATAGCTTTGGACCTTTGGGTCAAAGTTGTGACACTATAGACAAATAAAGAAAAATAGATTGGTAATTCTTTCAGAAAAGAGTACTCCCTAGAAAACTGCCAATATAAGCTACTAGTATTTGGTTAGAGGATTTGCTGCCGAGAAAGATCCGTCCACAGAGAGCGCGACACATCCCACTGGTGGTGGTGGATGCCAATGCGTGCATGGAGCATGGTTGGTGTCGGTAATGTTTTCTTGGCACACCTCACACTCTGCATATATGCTGGTTCCATATGTACATTTGTGCAATTCCACCAAAATGCAGCTCAATAACCCTGTTTGCACAGATAATGAAAAAGCGTGATTACATTATAGTGGCACTAGTTGATGAAACACACAAAATAAATAGAAGAAAATATTGCGATAGTATCATAATATGCCATGCTGCGAGGGCGAGATGGGCGCTGCGACGCCTCATACGGTACGCCTCATACTGGAAATAGTCCCAAGTCTCCCAGATACGCCTTCTGCCAGTGATGATCATTAGTGTACAGCGGTAGTACAAGGAGGGGCCTTGAGACATTCAAATCTCTATTTTTGTGCAGATCAACTAAAATTAACCACCCCAGTTTGCAGAAACGCTTAAACATTAACAATGGGACTAGTTGATGAAACATACATTAACAAAGAGAAGCACTTTCTTTATCTACATTGGAAATGAAATGATAGAGAGGACACTCACTCTATTTTAACTGTATTATTACTTCATCTTATCAATGACACTAGGGTCGAGCAGGTGGCAAACGAAGTGTACCATGCGTCGCAAGGATGAAGGCCGGGGGTGCTTAGCTGGGATGCTGAAGATGGCTCTTTCAGTCCCTCTCTTCCCCCTGATGTTTCTGTGGTAGCATTTGGGTTGTAATCCAAACTTGGTCGAGCTAGTGCTGCATCCCCCTACCTGCCTAGCTTATGTGGCAAACTTGTCTCCTGCTAGTACTCAGTCCATTCTAGTAGTAGTTGCATAACTTCCCATTTACACTGATATGTTGTTGGATAATAGTTCTTTATGGTTGGATTTCTTTAATGAAATCAGAGCGAACCCCCTCTTTCGATATATAAAAAAATAGTGGCACTAGCGGTGCCAAAACATTGCCTCAAATTAATAGTGCCACTAGATTAAGGTGCAAAATAATAACATTACTGCTTTATCATGGAAGTGCCAAAACAGTAGCACAAGAGCAGGATTAACATGCAGGATCTTTGGCAAACGGTCAGACCAAAAAGGAACATACCTCGTGATGGGAACCATATCTACAGTCAACGCCATTGTAGAAGGGATGACACCAGTCACCAACATGGATGACTCAATTCATGGGACCTTTTGGTGTAGTTCACCTAAAATGAAGCAATGTCCCATGTGCTAGCAGCTTCTTCTTCTTTTTTTTAAGAAAACGGCTCTAGCCCCGATTCCATTTCCATCAGAAAACGAAACCCATAGAGCTTCTTCTTCATTAGTTGCAACAAAATTGAGAAACATCAAGGTTGGTTGTGAAGCTCCTGGAATGTTCAACTATAATTTGGATATCATTTGTGCAGTTCAACTAAGATCGAGCGTGAAATGTATATCTCTGTTTGCACAAAAAGGTGGAAAGGAGGGTGACTAACAAGTGATGAAACATGCATCAAATGAAAAGAAGCACGTTCCTTATCTGAATGGCAATCCTACAATGACAGTAGCAATTTCTAAAGCAGTAGCATTGCTAGATATTAGTGTGCGCATTAGGATTAACTATGACATCCGTTAAATATGACATTACTTTAATGGTGCCATTGCTTCATTTTACCAGCAACATTACATTAACAGCTGCTACAGAGTCGGTATTTGGGCATGGGAGAGTAGGCGGACCAGGACAGTTGCATTTCTAACAAAAAGAAGCAACTTATCTTAACGGGAAATTTAGCAGGACATGTAAAAAAGTGCCATTGATCCATATTACTGAAGGCATTACATTGAAAACAACATTGGTTTAACGTGTCCTTACTTTTAACAGTGCGACTGCTACATTTTACCACATAAGAGTGGCTCGGGGCAACAAACATCAGAAGAGGATATCTGGGTTGGTCCCATTTTTTGTTCGGTATGGCCACCTTATACTGTGTGAGGCTAGCAAATCTAGTGTTGGACTTACTCTGTTGACTTGTCCCCCAGTCCCCACTTTCTTTCCTTCTTCAACCAATAGGTCAGGTTTATATTGAGTTTGTACTACGTTTCCCTTTATTCCCCTATTACACCTAGAGACCAGTTGGATAGCCAGTCTCTGCTACTTTTCGCCCCCCATTATTTCCTCTTTCGACCAAGTCCTGGATTCAGGTAACAAATCTTCCCCCACCCCCACCCCCTTTATTCCCTGTTTGAACCAAGTAGTACTAGATTCGAGTGCATGAACTATTTTTACCTATTAATTGTAAAAATTTAGGTGGTTTTTGAACAGCTGATCAATCCTATCTACGAGGGGGCCTGAGAAATAGTAAAAGATAATAATGCAGCAACGTCAGGAGCTCGGGAAGTAGACCAAGGCCAGTTTCGAAGGAAGTTATACCTGAGGGTCACCGGGATGTCGCTAGGTGGGCGGCGGTAGGCCGGATCTACCCACACTACGGCAGTAAGGAAGAAGGGGTAGCGGTGCTTGGGAGAGAACGTCAAGGCACGCTGACCGGGATGCACCAGCAGTTGGTAAGAGTCGTCGCCGAGGACGACCGCGTGAACATTGCACCTTCTCACCTTCCCCAGTGGAGAGGATCTGGCTGGATTTGTGACTAGCGGTGAGCAGAGAGAGAGTGTGTGGCCACCGCTGTCATGTTTAGATCTGGAGAGGACGAGACAGTGTGAAGAGAGCAACACTAGCAAGCAAGCGCGGAGGCTCCTGCCTATATAGTGGAGTACTAGTTTTCTTTTGTCTACCGAAGCTGGCTTGACCTCGTCAATGACTGTCGAGAAGTCTTCATGCACGTGCCCCGGAGGCGTAGTTGTCATCATTTTGATCTAAAGCACCAGATTATAACATATAACACGAAACAATGCCACATGACAAGAAATCATAACCTCGCTACCCAAAGGAGACAACATGTATCCCGACGGACAAACTAGACGAGGATCAAAGCTCAAATTAAAGATAAACTTGTAGAAAAGGGGCCCGCCGATAGATGTCCTAATTAACATGGCCGGCTTAACCTAGATGGCAACCGAGTAGTCTTCGTGCATGTGCCCCCAATGACTAGCCCAACTCAGTTGTCGCTGTTTAACCCTCGCAGTGATCCGAAGCACATGACACCTAATTTTGCGAGATGACAAGAAACCTTTTTTTAGATTTCTCACCAGAACTACAGCCCTATACAACACAGCCTACACGATATGTAGACGATAGCCAATCTAGGCGTGTCTGCTAGAGTCTGGTCACATGCATGGACAAACTGATCTTCCGTATCTTGCAGGGATCATCCAGGCACCAGCATAGTACAACACTTCTCTAGTACTATTGCTCGTCTCTCTCTTCTATTAACTCACCCGACTTGCGGGGCCGGGGAGTGTGCCTATGGTCGGTTCTCAATTGTGGTCCCACATGTGTGTGCAAACGCAATATGACGCGCGTTCTATTCAGAGAGCAGCGTGCCAGACCGACAGACCGTCTGGGGTGCGACGCGAACGCGACGGGCGTGTTGTATACTCCGTACATGTGTACCGCCGTTTTCTTGAGGCTTTGCTCCATGGCGCAATCCATGGATACAAAATTAGTATACTGTACTATTTAAAAGTCGAGGGCTGGGCTTTTCCTGCGCGGTAGGCGGGGCAGTTTCGCCTAGTCGGTTCGACAGAGACGCGAGAAGATGAGGGAGTAGGCTGCTGTAAACGTAGGGTTGTGTGATTTGACAGCGAGTTACCGTTGGACAGGTGGGGCCCCGTGATTTGACTTGTCATTATCATTTTAACTACGGCGCTACGACCGGCGTGAGTCTCCTGATTCCTGACCACCTCCATACAGGTGCCTCTCCCAATGCTCCACCATGTAGAGGCTGGTTCTTGCATGAGAGCCCACTTCTCCAGTTTTTCCTTGCCTCTTTCCTCCACATATGCAAAAATGCCATGTAAAGCGGGCTTATAGCCCACTATTGTACTACCTCTGTCCTGGTTTATTAGTCTCATGAGCTACCAGAGGTTGTACCATTTTTATTTGGCCACTGCATTAAAGCGTGTCACTTTATTTCCTCCATCTCAGGTTCCAACATTCACCCCATGGAAGCAAGCGCATGGGGCTGCTCGATTGGATATGCATGCCGGCTACATGCGTGAAAAAGCCATTGCATGCACAGAGGTAGTAAATAGGCCTAGTTAGTAGGGGTGATTAGAGAGGTAATTTATTTCCAATTTCTCTACATGCATGCTTTTCTTGGTCTTTGCGTTTTGGCTCAAGGGACCAATATACTAGGACGGAGGTAGTACTTGCTTGCTACTACAGGTGCTAAGCGTGCCACATAGGCATAAATTCTGATGTGGCAAGTTAATTAAGAAGAGAGAGACTAGTTTGGTGACCCAAGGAAGAAATGGTGCTAAGCGCGTGTACCTAGGTGAAAAGACAATTTTGAGTCTATAGCTAATTAAATGAAGCAAACTTAGCAACAAAAAACTAAGCACCTATGCATTGGGGACTTGATTGCTAAGCCATTTAATGCCCTTAGCACCTCATCTAAGCACCATTTCATTGGAAGAGGTCACTCCTTGGCAAATGCAATAAATACTACAAAGAAAGAGATAGAGAGAAGTAAAAAAATACCCTTATAGCCAACCTTATAGCTAACCTTGTTGTAGTATGAGTTACTAAGTGATGACTATGTATGACATGCCAACATTAGATAGCCTAACGCACCGTGTTAAATCTCCAAGGGCGCGACCGCACGAGTGAGGCGACGGTCGTGGTAGGCGCGATCATGATATGGGCTGCTGGCAGCCCTTGGATCTGAGATCGAACGGACGCATGCTAAGTTGCTGAAAATTTGCAGAATAACCCTCCAAGATAGGATATTCACCCATAGGTCTAGAATCATGCCATGCAACCATCCGATCTCAGATCCAAGGCCTCTCGGAAGCCCGTATCATGGGAGAATGGAAAGCTTTGTATAACCAGTAATTTTCCCGACGCTTGACATGACATCGAAAGCCATTTAATTGGGCGTCGAGTAGACATGACATCTAATTGGGCTCCCATAGTATTGTGCATGAATCCATTTATCAACCAGGCAAGCCACTACCCTGCCGTTCGCACGCCCCACTCAGCATTTTTTACAATCGAAAAACTGCTGGCAGTTCGCTCCTACTCGTCCCCGGACATCCTTTAACATTACGGCAGTTCGCTCCTAGTCGTCCCGTCCTTTAACATTACGGTAGTTCCACTAATCCTAACCCTCCTCCCAAATGCATGGCGTCCCAAATCTCCATGATCAGCGGTGAGTACAAGGTTAGAACCATCATCGGCGATGATTCGACGTCGTCTACACCCGTTCTTCCGCGACGGTGAAAGGATGCCTTGCTCGCTTCAGACGCATGTTCGAAAACTCAAATGATGAGTGGGTCGCTGGGCTAGATGTTGAGTACACCACAGTCCTGGGACAAGAGAAGGATCTAAAGCACTACAAGAAATATGTCAACTTATGACCTTCTGTCAGTGACCCTCGAAGAATTGGTCATAAATTTATGACCATTTTAGACCAATTGGTCAAAAGCTATCTGGGGGCTCTAAACCCTAAACCATAACGACCATTTTGGTCAGAAAGGTCATAATTTCATTAGAGGAAATGGTCGTAAAGCTAGTAGCACTGTCCACTGCCTCCTGCGTAGCTGATAACGACCAATATAAAATGGTCACTACACTTGAGTTTGAATGAATTAGGATGATTAGGCAGCTACCTCTGCAACCTCGCTTATGTGTCACTGTCTAGGTGTCATTTTTGCTTGAGTTTTAATATTCAACAGATAGACGGGGGACACACTGACAGGCGGGACCCATTTGACAGATGGGGCCGAGCACTTAATTCGCCCAAAAAAGATGCACGAGGCGGGACTCGAACCCACGACCTCGCGCTTGGTTGGCTCGCATGCTACCGCTGGGCTAGAGAGGGACAGTTGCTCGCATCTGGGAGTTTATCTATACATTATATAGAACTACGGCTCTCTGGTATCATTGACAAGTGGGACCTTCCAACCAGGTGGCATCGAACAGAGCAACGATTTGCAACACTGACAGGCGGGACCCATTTGACAGGTGGTTGAGCGAGCGTTTAATTCCCTAAAAAATATGCGCTAGCGGGGACTCGAACCCACGACCTCGCGCTGGGTTTGCTCGTTCATTACAGCTGGGCTAGAGAGAGATTGTTGCTAATGTGTGGGTAGTTTTCCATATAGTATATAAAACCACGGCTCTCACGTACCAGTGACAAGTGGGACCTTCCGACCAGGTGGCGGCGGGTGGCATCGAACAGAGCAACACTTAGCGTTTTTCTAGGTCTTCCGACCAGGTGGCGGCGGGAGGCGGCGGAAGCAACCAGGTGACCTCGCCCACGGCCTCGCCGCAGGTGACCTTGCCCACGGCCTCGCCACAGGTGACCTCGCCCACGGCCTCGCGGCAGAAGCAACCAGCAGGGGACGGAGGCGGGGGCGGGGCCGGCAGCGGAGGCGGGGGCGGGGCCGGCAGGGGGCGGAGGCGAGGTAGGGCGTCGAGGCGGGGGGCAGCAGGGGCGTAGGTGACCGACGGTGTTTGGGGCTCGCCGAGCATGGGGGACTCGCCGCCGCTGCAAGCACACCTCCCGGTATGCACCCCTCACCTCTCCCCCCTCCTCTCTAAGTAGTGGGAGATGGATTTCAGTCAGATGTGAGCATGGGGGACTCACCCGAGCAGTGGGAGATGGATTTCAATTAGATGTTCTTCAGCATAGATGAATTTTGTTGATGCACTGTTAGTAGTTAGGAGATAGCTTGCTTGTTTGGTAGATAATGCATAGATGAATTTTCTTGATGTGCTGTTAGGAATTGTTCAGCTTGTTTGTTAAGAATTCTTCAGGCCTTATGGTTAGGCAATTAGCATATAAAATTTTCTGGAATTTTAGCTTCCATTACTTCCATCCATTTTCATTAATTAATGTTGATGCACTTAGATTGATTTGCTAAGTTGCAACAATTTGTTGTCTTTGGCAGATGGACAGAAGCTGGATTAGAGAAGGAGTTAGAAAGTTTTTGAAAGAACATATGAAAGGAGTTGATGATTTCATGGCATTTGTTCGGGCAAATTTTGCCAACGATGCTCACATTCTTTGCCCATGTTGTGAATGCCTCAACCGTCCAAGAATGGCTCAAGGAAGAGTGGAAGATCATTTGCTTCTTAATGGGATGTCCAGCACATATGATAGATGGATATATCATGGAGAACCTTTAGACAGACAACCTCAACATTTTGAAGCTGATACAGAGGCCCCTCATATGATGGGTGGTGGTGATGCTGGCATTGATTTCATGGAAAAGGTTTTGCGAGATAATGCTATTTTGGAGGAAGAGGATGGGCATGAAGATGATAGGATTCTTGACCTATTGAAGGATTTGTACGATGCTGAAGATCGTGCTGATGGACAGAAATCATTGTTTGCTGAGGTGTTAGAGGAGGCAAAGCGCGCAACTCATGAAGGGGGTAAATTTTCAAGATTTACCTTCACTGTGAAGTTACTCCACATCAAGTCTTTCTACCGGATTAGCAATGCCGCATTCAACGCAATACTCTGTCTTTTGAGCTTGCAATTCCCTAATAGTTGTGTTCCCAGATCTTATGATGAAGCATTGAGCATAATCCGCAGGCTGGGGTTAGGTTATGTGTCAATACATGTGTGCCCAAATAACTGTGTCTTGTTTCGAAAGGATTTAGCAAAGCATGACAACTATCCAAAATGCAATGCATCTAGGTGGAAAGATGCTGATGGGAAGAAGTCAATACCGGAGAAGGTACTAAGGCACTTTCCCTTGATACCAAGGCTGCAGCGGATGTTCATCTCGAAGAAATCATCGCGTGAGGTACAGTGGCACAAGCTGAAGCGGCAACCTGTGGACAATGAGCTGAGCCATCCAGCGGATGGAGAGGCATGGAAAGAGTTTGACCGTATACATTTTGATTTTGCTGCAGATCCAAGGAACATAAAACTTGGCATTTCCACAGATGGGTTTAATCCGGTTGGGAACATGAGCACGTCTTATAGCATGTGGCCAGTTTTTGTGGTGCCGTACAACCTGCCACCATGGGCATGCATGGATCAGTCCAACTTCATGATGTCATTGCTTATCCCGGGTCCAGATTCTCCAGGAAAGGATTTTGATGTCTTTATGGAGCCCCTCGTAGAAGAACTGCTCCAGCTCTGGACTGGTGTACCTACATACGATGCCTTGAGTCCGGAAGAAAAGTTCAATCTACGTGCTGCGATCATATGGTCCATCCATGATTTCCCGGCTCTGCACACTCTGTTTGGGAGGATCACAGCGGGTTATCAGGCTTGTGTCCATTGTGACAAAGACCCTTTCTCAATGAGAATAAGGAGCAAGATATGCTATATTGGGCACCGCTGCTTTCTTCCCCGAAACCATCGCTGGTGAAGAAGCAAAGATTTTAATGGTGAGAATGAAACCCGTGACAAGCCAGTTGAATTCACTAAAGAAGAGCTGGAGCAGCAACTTGAAAAGGTGAAAGATGTGAGACCAGGAAAGCTGGCGAAGAAAAGAAAGCGTGAGGAAGGTCAATGTTGGGACCGGAGGTCTTGTTTGTGGGACCTGCCATACTGGGCTAATCTGAAATTAAGGCATAATCTCGATGTAATGCACATTGAGAAAAACATATGCGAGAATCTGCTAGGGACGTTTCTGAACATTGAAGGAAAGACAAAGGACACGGTTAGTTCTAGGCTTGATTTGGAGGACATGGGCATAAGAGAAGATTTGCATCTACAGCACAATGAAGATGAAGATTCATTTGAAATTCCACGAGCATGGTATACAATGAATAAAGAACAAAAGCTTGCATTCTGTGAATTCCTAAGAGTGGTGAAATTTCCAGATGGTTATGCTGCTAACCTAGCAAAGTGTGTTACTTCTGATGGATTCAAGCTTTCAGTACTGAAAACCCATTATTGTCACATCCTCCTCCAAAGGATTTTATCGGCGGGCCACTGAGGAATCATGCACAAGGATATATATGAAGCGGTTGCTGAGCTGGGAAATTTCTTTAGAGAACTATGCTGCAAAACCCTCAAGTTAACTGTCTTGGAAAGACTTGAAAAAGAAATCCCAATTATTCTTTGCAAGCTCGAGAAGATTTTCCCTCCAGCTTTCTTCACCGTGATGGTCCATTTGGTGGTGCACTTACCCAAAGAGGCTATGCTTAGAGGCCCTGTGCAATACGGTTGGATGTACCCAATCGAAAGAAGGCTGCTTACTTGTAAGCGTTATGTGCGAAACACAGCAAGACCTGAAGGTTCTATTGCTGAAGCATATGTCGTTGACGAGTGCTTGACTTTTTGCTCTGGATACTTTGGTGATGTGGAAACAAGATGGAACCGGCCGGGCAGAAATAGAGAGAGGTCTGATTCGCAAAGTGGTGATGTCTCTATTTTCAACCATGGTGTGAACTTTCTTGGAGCCTCACAATACTAGGAGGCTGGTGATGAGTATGACAAGATGGTTTTGTTTGTGCTCAGCAATTGCGCCGAGGTTCTACCATATATCAAGTACGTTATATCTTGTGCACTCATTATATATATATATATATATATATATATATATATATATATATATATATATTTTGCTTGGGTTGGCACCAGCCTAATGTTTTAATTCACATGTTTTGTTGGCATTGTAGGAAATGCAAGGAAGAGTTAAATCTGGAAGAAAGCAATATCAATGTTGATAAAAGGGTTGCCAAGGTGTTTGCTAATTGGTTTAAGAATCATGTGAGATCTTTAGCCACATGTTTTATGTTTTCTGTGTTATTCACCCATTGTTAAATACCATTGTTTGCTAAATGGTTTATTTGTGCAGATTGGAAAGTTGCATGAGGAGAAGAAGGTCAGTGATGATCTATTTGCTTGGGCATGCTTACCGGATAAGCGAGTGAGAGTGTATTCAGCATGCATTGCTGACGGTGTCCGGTACCACACCATTGACCGCGAGGAAAAAAGGAAGACACAGAATAGTGGAATCGTCACTGAGGGGTCACATGATGGTGAGATCATTGACTTCTATGGTCAGTTGAGAAGCATCGTAGAGTTGCAGTACAACTCTAGTGGAGGCATCCATCGCTCGGTTGTCTTATTTCGCTGTGACTGGTTTGAGCTTGGTAGCAAGAAGAGGAGAGACTCTTTTGTCAAATATGATGGCCACTTCAAAAGCATCAACACTGCAAGGTGCTGGTATAAGAGTGATCCCTTTATTCTAACAACACAAGCAACAATGGTGTTTTATCTGCCAGACACTCTTTTGCACGGAAAATGGCGAGTTGTGCAAAACTTTCAGCATAGACACTTGTGGAGTGTGACTGAAGCTAAAGTGGAAAAGGGCCCCGGTGATGGTGGACTAACATACCAAGATGATGACTCTACGGAAGTTCCGTTGCAAGCTGATGATGACTCTATGGAAGTTCCGGTGCAAAGCAGAGTGCGAAGGGACCGGGAACATGTGATCATTGGTGCTGCAACAGTTGAAGGCATCAAGAAAAGAAGAAAGGTGGTAGAGGATGGACATGAAAGCGAGGATGAGGAAAACCGGACTGATCATACTATGCTGCAATATTGTAGTGATGATGAGGAAAACAGGAGTGGGCATAGAGTTCATTGTTTTCGTATCGACGACGATGAGTAGCGAATGGACATGAAGGTAAATTTGGTCTCCTTGGTGATCCTTTTAACTCTCTGTAGTTTTCCTTCTTGTGCATATGCATGGTGATCCTGATATACTGTAGTGGTGTGGTCTTATAAATTTGGTCTTTTATCTCCAGGTAGCAAAATGCTTGAAGATCCTGATGGCTGTAGTGGTGTGATCCTGATGGCTGTAGTGGTGTGGTCTTATAGCATGGAGCTGATGGCAAAATGAAGTTGTGCTTAGAATGTTGTCAAAATGTTGTCCTGTAATGCAAAAGATTGCAAAATGATCATTTAGATATTGGTGATCATTTAGTTCAAGTTTTGGTGATCATACAGAATGTTGTCTAGTAGTTTTTGTGATCATGTAGTAGTTTTTTTGAACTGAAGTGGATGATGTCTGGTTTTGCTTCAACTAAATTTTAACTGAATTTTGCGTTATTTTAACCCATTTCATTGTGAGCAAAAAGATATGCGCCAGCGGGGACTCGAACCCACGACCATACGCTTGTTTCACTATGTTTCTACCACTGGGCTAGGAAGAGGCTGTTGGTTTTGTACTCTATGCCAACCCTTTTGACTATATCAAACTAGTCAAGTATCAAGCACACACCTCACTGACAAGTGGGCCACTCGACCCACTCACTGACAAGTGGGCCATTTTGCTATTGTACCAAAGCTACCAAAAATATGCGCGTGGCCAAAAAATATGCGCGCGGGGGGTCTCGAACCCACGACCGTGCGCTTAGTTCAGTTGGTTTCTACCACTGGGCTAGGAAGAGGTTGCTGGTTTTGTACTCTATGCCCAGCCTTTTCAATGTATCAAACAACTCGCTGACAATTGGGCCCACTCCTCCTCCTATCCACTCTTTTCCCCACTCCCCCTCTGCACTCCTCCTATCCACTTGACCCGCTCCTCCTCTCTGCCGCCACCGGCTTCTTCCTCTCCCACCGCCGCCGCATACTTTCTCTCCGTCGCCGACTCTCCGTCACCGTGGGTATGAATCCGCTTCCTCTTCCTCTTCCTATCTACTGTTATGATAGATTAGGGTTCTTGCCGCCGGATTAGGGTTTGATTAGGATGTTTTTTAGGGTGACGGCGATGCCTCCCCGGCGCCTCTGCTGGTCCGACGCCTCCCGCACAGCTTGCCCTACGCCGCCGGCGACCACTTCTTCTCGGACTCCGCCGCGGTAAGCCATCCTCTTCATATCCTCTCTCCTTTCTCTTCTGCTCTAGGGTTTGAGAATCTAGGATTTGTTATGCATACTAGGCATCTATTGGTGGATTTAGGCATATTGTTCTTGGTGGATTTAGTATGCTCTGTTGGTGGATCTAGTGTGGTTGAATTGCTGTTTGATTACTATGTTGTTGTGGTAGGTAGTGTGGTTGGTGGATCTATGCTCTGTTGGTAGTCACCTGACAGCAATTAACTGTTGCTGTGGTAGGTAGTGTGGTAGACATGTTGTTCTGTTGCTGTTGAATTCTGTGGTTAATTAACTGAATTAACCGAATTCTGTTGTTGTTGAATTCTATGGTGAACATGCTGTTACTGTTGCCAGAACATGCTGTTGAATTCTGTTGCTGTTGAATTCTGTGGTTGAACATGCTGTTGTGGTTATTCTTGTTGACAAGTCTTGTGCTGCAGTGGGATTCATGCATATGCAGGTGTAGTGACCTGCATGAATATGGGCAGAGTAGTAGCAGTAGTAGATGCCAACATTTGATATGCATGCATGCATTCTTGCTTGTTTATATTCTTTTAAACTGAACATGCTCAAGTATGGAAGGTTTACAATGCTGCTTGTTTCCTATTTCTGTCCAGTCATGTTGTTTAATTTACTATTGCTTGTTTCCTATTGCTTGTTTAGAGTAGAAGTGAGATGGCTGGCTTGGAAGGTTTTGAGTTCTTCGAGATCATAATTGAGAAATCTTGCAGTAGGCAGGTATATTTATCATCACTCATTTCTTTATCATCACTCTGCTGTCTAGTGCTTGATTGCCACAATTAACCACTGCTTGACCCTCGCTGCAGAGGCTGCCTGACAAGTTTGCGAAGATGCTCGCGGGCCGTGAGCCCCACAAAGTGAAGCTGCGGGAGGCCGACAGCGGGCTTCACAGGCTGTGGAAAGTGTTGGTGGTGTTTCATGGTGAAGGCCACATGTACCTAGGGCCCGGCTGGGAGCATTTCGCCCGCGCCCATGAGCTACAGCTCGGGTACTTGTCTTCCGCTACGACGGCGACGCCATGTTCACCGTGAAGATGTTCGACAACACTATGTGCCGCATGTACTACTAGCACGACGACGATGCCAGTAAGCTCTCTGCCTCTCTTCTTCCTGTCCTTTTGGCTTCCTCTACCTGCACGATGACAACACCATGTTCACACTTTGTTGCATTTGGCCAGGCAATGGGAGCAGCAGCGGGATGACGAGGAGCAGAGCGGGGATGACGACGAGGAGCAGAGCGGGGATGACGAGGAGCAGAGCGTGGACGATGAGGAGCAGAGCGGGGATGACGAGGAGCAGAGCGGGGATGAAGAGGAGCAGCCTATTCTGGCTGACGACGAACATGCTATGGTGGTGGCTGACGATGACCCTGCTATGTTGGTGGCGGATGACGACCTTGCTATGGTGGTGGCGGACGACGACCTCGCGATGGTGGTGGCGGACGACGACCTCGCGATGGTGGTGGGGGACGACGACGTCGCGATGGTGGCAGCGCCTGCAATCCCACAGCTTGGCGACAGGACCATGCCAATTGTGGTCGAGGAGTACATCCGCGTTGGGATTCGCCACTCTGAGCGCATCAGGTTGATGAAGGAGAAGGAGGAGTGAAGGTGTTAAGAAGGTGTTCAGCATGTTAGGTTTAAGCATGTTAGTGTAATATGAACATGTCAATGTTTAGTATGTCAGGTTTAATTTTGTGCATGCTCATGGATGCTGTATGACAGTGTCATCTAAACAAGTCATGTTTTTAACAATGAATATTCAGTTTGGTAATTGATGGGAATTGAAATTTTTTTCTGCATGCTCATGGATGAAAGATAAAATTATGGGTTTTTGTGCATGCTCATGTATGAAACAATATAAGTTTCATTTTTTGAATGCTAAAAACATAACTCAAACCCTAGCCACGGACGACCGCCGTGACTAAATCTGCCGGTTTTTGAAAACACCGTACAAATTCAAAGGGTGTGTCTAGGGCACATCTAGATGTGCTCTAGTTATTGGACATCTAAGTGAGTGAATCAAGCATAAAGAGAAAAGAAAAAAGAAAAAGGAAAATATCCACATGAATCTCGACGTAAGATCAATGCCATAGGACTTAGATGTGCAATACTTATGGCACATCTAGATGTGCTTTAGCAAAACTGAAATTCAAAAACCGTTTTTCATTTTTTGAATGCAAAAGACATGTGTTTTTCGTGAAGCGGCTACAAGGAGGGGCACCCCAAACGGCGCCATTCCATGTTTATCTCAAAGTAGACCCTATTTTACGGACGGTCGCCAAAAAGCATGCATTTTCGACCCTCGTAGCTACTCCCGGCAATTCGGACCACCTTCGGCCGACTCAGCTGGAACCGGCTGGAATTTGAACTGCGGGTCCTCCATAGCTTGCCCGTTATTTTCACTAAAAATGCTTTTTAGCTTCACAGGTAGGCATTCCATCACAGAATCGACAATAGATTTGCACGGCTCAAACCCTAGCCACGGACGGTCGCCGCGACGAAATCGGTCGGTTTTTGAAAACAACGTAAAAAATTCAAAAAAAATCAAAAAAATGGGAGACCTCCGCATCACATCATCAAATGTGGCCTACCAACTAGCAAAAATACTAAACTTGCAATACCGACATTTTCTTGAAAAAGTGTTCTCAAAAACGACCTACCACGAACAAAGATTCATGGCTTTCAAGCCAAACTAACAATGATATGGCCGCATCCGTTGAATAGTTTCTGATAATATGCCCAAATTGGGCGCATGCCTCCGTCTTGTGATGGCAAACAATGTTGCCAAAGCGAGGTTCCAACTTGTTTAACAAAAAAAAACGTTTTTCATTTTTTGAATGCAAAAGACAGGCGTTTTTCGTGAAGCGGCTACAAGGAGGGGCACCCCAAACGGCGCCATTCCATGTCTATATCAAAGTAGACCCTGTTTTACGGACGGTCGCCAAAAAGCATGCATTTCCGACCCTTGTAGCTACTCCCGGCAATTTGAACTGCGGGTCCTCCAGAGCTTGCCCGTTATTTTGACTAAAAATGCTTTTTAGCTTCACAGGTAGGCATTCCATCATAGAATCGACAACAGATTTGCACGGCTCAAACCCTAGCCACGGACGGTCGCCACGACGAAATCGGCCGGTTTTTGAAAACACCGTAAAAAATTCAAAAAAAAATCAAAAAAATGGGAGACCTCCGCGTTACATCATCAAATGTGGCCTACCAACTAGCAAAAATACTAAACTTGCAATACCAGCGTTTTCTTGAAAAAGTGTTCGCAAAAATGACCTACCACGAACAAAGATTCATGGCTTTCAAGCCAAACTAGCAATGATATGGCCGCATCCGTTGAATAGTTTCTGATAATATGCCCAAATTGGGCGCATGTCTCTCTCTTGTGATGGCAAACAATGTTGCCAAAGCGAGGTTCCAACTTGTTTAACAAAAAAAACCGTTTTTTCTTTTTTGAATGCAAAAGACATGCGTTTTTCGTGAAGCGGCTACAAGGAGGGGCACCCCAAACGGCGCCATTCCATGTCTATCTCAAAGTAGACCCTATTTTACGGGCGGTCGCCAAAAAGCATGCATTTCCGACCCTCGTAGCTACTCCCGGCAATTCGGACCACCTTCGGCCGATTCAGCTAGAACCGGCTGGAATTTGAACTGCGGGTCCTCCATAGCTTGCCCGTTATTTTGACTAAAAATGCTTTTTAGCTTCACAGGTAGGCATTCCATCATAGAATCGACAACAGATTTGCACGGCTCAAACCCTAGCCACGGACGGTCGCCACGACGAAATCGGCCGGTTTTTGAAAACACCGTAAAAAATTCAAAAAAAATCAAAAAATGGGAGACCTCCGCGTCACATCATCAAATGTGGCCTACCAACTAGCAAAAATACTAAACTTGCAATACCGGCGTTTTCTTGAAAAAGTGTTCTCAAAAACGACCTACCACGAATGAAGATTCATGGCTTTCAAGCCAAACTAGCAATGATATGGCCGCATCCGTTGAATAGTTTCTGATAATATGCCCAAATTGGGCGCATGTCTCTCTCTTGTGATGGCAAACAATGTTGCCAAAGCGAGGTTCCAACTTGTTTAACAAAAAAAACCGTTTTTCATTTTTTGAATGCAAAAGACATGCGTTTTTCGTGAAGCGGCTACAGGGAGGGGCACCCCAAACGGCGCCATTCCATGTCTATCTCAAAGTAGACCCTATTTTACGGACGGTCGCCAAAAAGCATGCATTTCTGACCCTCGTAGCTACTCCCGGCAATTCGGACCACCTTCGGCCGATTCAGCTAGAACCGGCTGGAATTTGAACTGCGGGTCCTCCATAGCTTGCCCGTTATTTTCACTAAAAATGCTTTTTAGCTTCACAGGTAGGCATTCCATCACAGAATCGATAACAGATTTGCACGACTCAAACCCTAGGCACGGACGGTCGCCGCGACGAAATCGGCCGGTTTTTGAAAACACCGTAAAAAATTCAAAAAAAATCAAAAAATGGGAGACCTCCGCGTCACATCATCAAATGTGGCCTACCAACTAGCAAAAATACTAAACTTGCAATACCGGCGTTTTCTTGAAAAAGTGTTCTCAAAAACGACCTACCACGAATGAAGATTCATGGCTTTCAAGCCAAACTAGCAATGATATGGCCGCATCCGTTGAATAGTTTCTGATAATATGCCCAAATTGGGCGCATGTCTCTCTCTTGTGATGGCAAACAATGTTGCCAAAGCGAGGTTCCAACTTGTTTAACAAAAAAAACCGTTTTTCATTTTTTGAATGCAAAAGACATGCGTTTTTCGTGAAGCGGCTACAAGGAGGGGCACCCCAAACGGCGCCATTCCATGTTTATCTCAAAGTAGACCCTATTTTACGGACGGTCGCCAAAAAGCATGCATTTCCCACCCTCGTAGCTACTCCCGGCAATTCGGACCACCTTCGGCCGATTCAGCTGGAACCGGCTGGAATTTGAACTGCGGGTCCTCCATAGCTTGCCCGTTATTTTCACTAAAAATGCTTTTTAGCTTCACAGGTTGGCATTCCATCACAGAATCGATAACAGATTTGCACGACTCAAACCCAAGCCACGGACGGTCGCCGCGACGAAATCGGCCGGTTTTTGAAAACAACGTAAAAAATTCAAAAAAAATCAAAAAAATGGGAGACCTCCGCGTCACATCATCAAATGTGGCCTACCAACTAGCAAAAATACTAAACTTGCAATACCGGCGTTTTCTTGAAAAAGTGTTCTCAAAAACGACCTACCACGAACGAAGATTCATGGCTTTCAAGCCAAACTAGCAATGATATGGCCGCATCCGTTGAATAGTTTCTGATAATATGCCCAAATTGGGCGCATGTCTCTCTCTTGTGATGGCAAACAATGTTGCCAAAGCGAGGTTCCAACTTGTTTAACAAAAAAAAACCGTTTTTTCTTTTTTGAATGCAAAAGACATGCGTTTTTCGTGAAGCGGCTACAAGGAGGGGCACCCCAAACGGCGCCATTCCATGTCTATCTCAAAGTAGACCCTATTTTACGGGCGGTCGCCAAAAAGCATGCATTTCCGACCCTCGTAGCTACTCCCGGCAATTCGGACCACCTTCGGCCGATTCAGCTAGAACCGGCTGGAATTTGAACTGCGGGTCCTCCATAGCTTGCCCGTTATTTTGACTAAAAATGCTTTTTAGCTTCACAGGTAGGCATTCCATCATAGAATCGACAACAGATTTGCACGGCTCAAACCCTAGCCACGGACGGTCGCCACGACGAAATCGGCCGGTTTTTGAAAACACCGTAAAAAATTCAAAAAAAAATCAAAAAAATGGGAGACCTCCGCGTTACATCATCAAATGTGGCCTACCAACTAGCAAAAATACTAAACTTGCAATACCAGCGTTTTCTTGAAAAAGTGTTCGCAAAAACGACCTACCACGAATGAAGATTCATGGCTTTCAAGCCAAACTAGCAATGATATGGCCGCATCCGTTGAATAGTTTCTGATAATATGCCCAAATTGGGCGCATGCCTCCGTCTTGTGATGGCAAACAATGTTGCCAAAGCGAGGTTCCAACTTGTTTAACAAAAAAAAACCATTTTTCATTTTTTGAATGCAAAAGACATGCGTTTTTCGTGAAGCGGCTACAGGGAGGGGCACCCCAAACGGCGCCATTCCATGTCTATCTCAAAGTAGACCCTATTTTACGGACGGTCGCCAAAAAGCATGCATTTCTGACCCTCGTAGCTACTCCCGGCAATTCGGACCACCTTCGGCCGATTCAGCTAGAACCGGCTGGAATTTGAACTGCGGGTCCTCCATAGCTTGCCCGTTATTTTCACTAAAAATGCTTTTTAGCTTCACAGGTAGGCATTCCATCACAGAATCGATAACAGATTTGCACGACTCAAACCCAAGCCACGGACGGTCGCCGCGACGAAATCGGCCGGTTTTTGAAAACAACGTAAAAAATTCAGAAAAAATCAAAAAAATGGAAGACCTCCGCGTCACATCATCAAATGTGGCCTACCAACTAGCAAAAATACTAAACTTGCAATACCGGCGTTTTCTTGAAAAAGTGTTCTCAAAAACGACCTACCACGAACGAAGATTCATGGCTTTCAAGCCAAACTAGCAATGATATGGCCGCATCCGTTGAATAATTTCTGATAATATGCCCAAATTGGGCGCATGCCTCCGTCTTGTGATGGCAAACAATGTTGCCAAAGGGAGGTTCCAACTTGTTTAACAAAAAAACCGTTTTTCATTTTTTGAATGCAAAAGACATGCGTATTTCATGAAGCGGCTACAGGGAGGGGCACCCCAAACGGCGCCATTCCATGTCTATATCAAAGTAGTCCCTATTTTACGGACGGTCACCAAAAAGCATGCATTTCCGACCCTCGTAGCTACTCCCGGCAATTCGGACCACCTTCGGCCGATTCAGCTGGAACCGGCTGGAATTTGAACTGCGGGTCCTCCATAGCTTGCCCGTTATTTTCACTAAAAATGCTTTTTAGCTTCACAGGTAGGCATTCCATCACAGAATCGATAACAGATTTGCACGACTCAAACCCAAGCCACGGACGGTCGCCGCGACGAAATCGGCCGGTTTTTGAAAACAACGTAAAAAATTCAGAAAAAATCAAAAAAATGGGAGACCTCCGCGTCACATCATCAAATGTGGCCTACCAACTAGCAAAAATACTAAACTTGCAATACCGGCGTTTTCTTGAAAAAGTGTTCTCCAAAACGACCTACCACGAACGAAGATTCATGGCTTTCAAGCCAAACTAGCAATGATATGGCCGCATCCGTTGAATAGTTTCTGATAATATGCCCAAATTGGGCGCATGTCTCTCTCTTGTGATGGCAAACAATGTTGCCAAAGCGAGGTTCCAACTTGTTTAACAAAAAAACCGTTTTTCATTTTTTGAATGCAAAAGACATGCGTTTTTCGTGAAGCGGCTACAAGGAGGGGCACCCCAAACGGCGCCATTCCATGTCTATCTCAAAGTAGACCCTATTTTACGGACGGTCGCCAAAAAGCATGCATTTCCGACCCTCGTAGCTACTCCCGGCAATTCGGACCACCTTCGGCCGATTCAGCTAGAACCGGCTGGAATTTGAACTGCGGGTCCTCCATAGCTTGCCCGTTATTTTGACTAAAAATGCTTTTTAGCTTCACAGGTAGGCATTCCATCACAGAATCGACAACAGATTTGCACGGCTCAAACCCTAGCCACGGACGGTCGCAACGACGAAATCGGCCGGTTTTTGAAAACACCGTAAAAAATTCAACAAAAAATCAAAAAAATGGAAGACCTCCGCGTCACATCATCAAATGTGGCCTACCAACTAGCAAAAATACTAAACTTGCAATACCGGCGTTTTCTTGAAAAAGTGTTCGCAAAAACGACCTACCACGAACGAAGATTCATGGCTTTCAAGCCAAACTAGCAATGATATGGCCGCATCCGTTGAATAATTTCTGATAATATGCCCAAATTGGGCGCATGCCTCCGTCTTGTGATGGCAAACAATGTTGCCAAAGGGAGGTTCCAACTTGTTTAACAAAAAAACCGTTTTTCATTTTTTGAATGCAAAAGACATGCGTTTTTCATGAAGCGGCTACAGGGAGGGGCACCCCAAACGGCGCCATTCCATGTCTATATCAAAGTAGTCCCTATTTTACGGACGGTCGCCAAAAAGCATGCATTTCCGACCCTCGTAGCTACTCCCGGCAATTCGGACCACCTTCGGCCGATTCAGCTGGAACCGGCTGGAATTTGAACTGCGGGTCCTCCATAGCTTGCCCGTTATTTTCACTAAAAATGCTTTTTAGCTTCACAGGTAGGCATTCCATCACAGAATCGATAACAGATTTGCACGACTCAAACCCAAGCCACGGACGGTCGCCGCGACGAAATCGGCCGGTTTTTGAAAACAACGTAAAAAATTCAGAAAAAATCAAAAAAATGGGAGACCTCCGCGTCACATCATCAAATGTGGCCTACCAACTAGCAAAAATACTAAACTTGCAATACCGGCGTTTTCTTGAAAAAGTGTTCTCCAAAACGACCTACCACGAACGAAGATTCATGGCTTTCAAGCCAAACTAGCAATGATATGGCCGCATCCGTTGAATAGTTTCTGATAATATGCCCAAATTGGGCGCATGTCTCTCTCTTGTGATGGCAAACAATGTTGCCAAAGCGAGGTTCCAACTTGTTTAACAAAAAAAACCGTTTTTCATTTTTTGAATGCAAAAGACATGCGTTTTTCGTGAAGCGGCTACAAGGAGGGGCACCCCAAACGGCGCCATTCCATGTCTATCTCAAAGTAGACCCTATTTTACGGGCGGTTGCCAAAAAGCATGCATTTCCGACCCTCGTAGCTACTCCCGGCAATTCGGACCACCTTCGGCCGATTCAGCTAGAACCGGCTGGAATTTGAACTGCGGGTCCTCCATAGCTTGCCCGTTATTTTGACTAAAAATGCTTTTTAGCTTCACAGGTAGGCATTCCATCACAGAATCGACAACAGATTTGCACGGCTCAAACCCTAGCCACGGACGGTCGCAACGACGAAATCGGCCGGTTTTTGAAAACACCGTAAAAAATTCAACAAAAAATCAAAAAAATGGGAGACCTCCGCGTTACATCATCAAATGTGGCCTACCAACTAGCAAAAATACTAAACTTGCAATACCAGCGTTTTCTTGAAAAAGTGTTCGCAAAAACGACCTACCACGAACAAAGATTCATGGCTTTCAAGCCAAACTAGCAATGATATGGCCGCATCCGTTGAATAGTTTCTGATAATATGCCCAAATTGGGCGCATGCCTCCGTCTTGTGATGGCAAACAATGTTGCCAAAGCGAGGTTCCAACTTGTTTAACAAAAAAAACCATTTTTCATTTTTTGAATGCAAAAGACATGCGTTTTTCGTGAAGCGGCTACAGGGAGGGGCACCCCAAACGGCGCCATTCCATGTCTATCTCAAAGTAGACCCTATTTTACGGACGGTCGCCAAAAAGCATGCATTTCTGACCCTCGTAGCTACTCCCGGCAATTCGGACCACCTTCGGCCGATTCAGCTGGAACCGGCTGGAATTTGAACTGCGGGTCCTCCATAGCTTGCCCGTTATTTTCACTAAAAATTCTTTTTAGCTTCACAGGTAGGCATTCCATCACAGAATCGATAACAGATTTGCACGACTCAAACCCAAGCCACGGACGGTCGCCGCGACGAAATCGGCCGGTTTTTGAAAACAACGTAAAAAATTCAGAAAAAATCAAAAAAATGGAAGACCTCCGCGTCACATCATCAAATGTGGCCTACCAACTAGCAAAAATACTAAACTTGCAATACCGGCGTTTTCTTGAAAAAGTGTTCTCAAAAACGACCTACCACGAACGAAGATTCATGGCTTTCAAGCCAAACTAGCAATGATATGGCCGCATCCGTTGAATAGTTTCTGATAATATGCCCAAATTGGGCGCATGCCTCCGTCTTGTGATGGCAAACAATGTTGCCAAAGCGAGGTTCCAACTTGTTTAACAAAAAAAACGTTTTTCATTTTTTGAATGCAAAAGACATGCGTTTTTCGTGAAGCGGCTACAAGGACGGGCACCCCAAACGGCGCCATTCCATGTCTATCTCAAAGTAGACCCTATTTTACGGGCGGTCGCCAAAAATCATGCATTTCCGACCCTCGTAGCTACTCCCGGCAATTCGGACCACCTTCGGCCGATTCAGCTAGAACCGGCTGGAATTTGAACTGCGGGTCCTCCATAGCTTGCCCGTTATTTTGACTAAAAATGCTTTTTAGCTTCACAGGTAGGCATTCCATCACAGAATCGACAACAGATTTGCACGGCTCAAACCCTAGCCACGGACGGTCGCCACGACGAAATCGGCCGGTTTTTGAAAACACCGTAAAAAATTCAAAAAAAATCAAAAAAATGGGAGACCTCCGCATTACATCATCAAATGTGGCCTACCAACTAGCAAAAATACTAAACTTGCAATACCAACGTTTTCTTGAAAAAGTGTTCGCAAAAACGACCTACCACGAACAAAGATTCATGGCTTTCAAGCCAAACTAGCAATGATATGGCCGCATCCGTTGAATAGTTTCTGATAATATGCCCAAATTGGGCGCATGCCTCCGTCTTGTGATGGCAAACAATGTTGCCAAAGCGAGGTTCCAACTTGTTTAACAAAAAAAACCATTTCTCATTTTTTGAATGCAAAAGACATGCGTTTTTCGTGAAGCGGCTACAGGGAGGGGCACCCCAAACGGCGCCATTCCATGTCTATCTCAAAGTAGACCCTATTTTACGGACGGTCACCAAAAAGCATGCATTTCTGACCCTCGTAGCTACTCCCGGCAATTCGGACCACCTTCGGCCGATTCAGCTGGAACCGGCTGGAATTTGAACTGCGGGTCCTCCATAGCTTGCCCGTTATTTTCACTAAAAATGCTTTTTAGCTTCACAGGTAGGCATTCCATCACAGAATCGATAACAGATTTGCACGACTCAAACCCAAGCCACGGACGCTCGCCGCGACGAAATCGGCCGGTTTTTGAAAACAACGTAAAAAATTCAGAAAAAATCAAAAAAATGGAAGACCTCCGCGTCACATCATCAAATGTGGCCTACCAACTAGCAAAAATACTAAATTTGCAATACCGGCGTTTTCTTGAAAAAGTGTTCTCAAAAACGACCTACCACGAACGAAGATTCATGGCTTTCAAGCCAAACTAGCAATGATATGGCCGCATCCGTTGAATAGTTTCTGATAATATGCCCAAATTGGGCGCATGTCTCTCTCTTGTGATGGCAAACAATGTTGCCAAAGCGAGGTTCCAACTTGTTTAACAAAAAAAACGTTTTTCATTTTTTGAATGCAAAAGACATGTGTTTTTCGTGAAGCGGCTACAAGGACGGGCACCCCAAACGGCGCCATTCCATGTCTATCTCAAAGTAGACCCTATTTTACGGGCGGTCGCCAAAAAGAATGCATTTCCGACCCTCGTAGCTACTCCCGGCAATTCGGACCACCTTCGGCCGATTCAGCTAGAACCGGCTGGAATTTGAACTGCGGGTCCTCCATAGCTTGCTCGTTATTTTCACTAAAAATGCTTTTTAGCTTCACAGGTAGGCATTCCATCACAGAATCGACAACAGATTTGCACGACTCAAACCCAAGCCACGGACGGTCGCCGCGACGAAATCGGCCGGTTTTTGAAAACAACGTAAAAAATTCAGAAAAAATCAAAAAAATGGAAGACCTCCGTGTCACATCATCAAATGTGGCCTACCAACTAGCAAAAATACTAAACTTGCAATACCGGCGTTTTCTTGAAAAAGTGTTCTCAAAAACGACCTACCACGAACGAAGATTCATGGCTTTCAAGCCAAACTAGCAATGATATGGCCGCATCCGTTGAATAGTTTCTGATAATATGCCCAAATTGGGCGCATGCCTCCGTCTTGTGATGGCAAACAATGTTGCCAAAGCGAGGTTCCAACTTGTTTAACAAAAAAAACGTTTTTCATTTTTTGAATGCAAAAGACATGCGTTTTTCGTGAAGCGGCTACAAGGACGGGAACCCCAAACGGCGCCATTCCATGTCTATCTCAAAGTAGACCCTATTTTACGGGCGGTCGCCAAAAAGCATGCATTTCCGACCCTCGTAGCTACTCCCGGCAATTCGGACCACCTTCGGCCGATTCAGCTGGAACCGGCTGGAATTTGAACTGCGGGTCCTCCATAGCTTGCCCGTTATTTTGACTAAAAATGCTTTTTAGCTTCACAGGTAGGCATTCCATCACAGAATCGACAACAGATTTGCACGGCTCAAACCCTAGCCACGGACGGTCGCCACGACGAAATCGGCCGGTTTTTGAAAACACCGTAAAAAATTCAAAAAAAATCAAAAAAATGGGAGACCTCCGCATCACATCATCAAATGTGGCTTACCAACTAGCAAAAATACTAAACTTGCAATACCAGCGTTTTCTTGAAAAAGTGTTCGCAAAAACGACCTACCACGAACAAAGATTCATGGCTTTCAAGCCAAACTAGCAATGATATGGCCGCATCCGTTGAATAGTTTCTGATAATATGCCCAAATTGGGCGCATGCCTCCGTCTTGTGATGGCAAACAATGTTGCCAAAGCGAGGTTCCAACTTGTTTAACAAAAAAAACCATTTTTCATTTTTTGAATGCAAAAGACATGCGTTTTTCGTGAAGCGGCTACAGGGAGGGGCACCCCAAACGGCGCCATTCCATGTCTATCTCAAAGTAGACCCTATTTTACGGACGGTCACCAAAAAGCATGCATTTCTGACCCTCGTAGCTACTCCCGGCAATTCGGACCACCTTCGGCCGATTCAGCTGGAACCGGCTGGAATTTGAACTGCGGGTCCTCCATAGCTTGCCCGTTATTTTCACTAAAAATGCTTTTTAGCTTCACAGGTAGGCATTCCATCACAGAATCGATAACAGATTTGCACGACTCAAACCCAAGCCACGGACGGTCGCCGCGACGAAATCGGCCGGTTTTTGAAAACAACGTAAAAAATTCAGAAAAAATCAAAAAAATGGGAGACCTCCGCGTCACATCATCAAATGTGGCCTACCAACTAGCAAAAATACTAAACTTGCAATACCGGCGTTTTCTTGAAAAAGTGTTCTCAAAAACGACCTACCACGAACGAAGATTCATGGCTTTCAAGCCAAACTAGCAATGATATGGCCGCATCCGTTGAATAGTTTCTGATAATATGCCCAAATTGGGCGCATGCCTCCGTCTTGTGATGGCAAACAATGTTGCCAAAGCGAGGTTCCAACTTGTTTAACAAAAAAAACGTTTTTCATTTTTTGAATGCAAAAGACATGCGTTTTTCGTGAAGCGGCTACAAGGACGGGCACCCCAAACGGCGCCATTCCATGTCTATCTCAAAGTAGACCCTATTTTATGGGCGGTCGCCAAAAAGCATGCATTTCCGACCCTCGTAGCTACTCCCGGCAATTCGGACCACCTTCGGCCGATTCAGCTAGAACCGGCTGGAATTTGAACTGCGGGTCCTCCATAGCTTGCCCGTTATTTTGACTAAAAATGCTTTTTAGCTTCACAGGTAGGCATTCCATCACAGAATCGACAACAGATTTGCACGGCTCAAACCCTAGCCACGGACGGTCGCCACGACGAAATCGGCCGGTTTATGAAAACACCGTAAAAAATTCAAAAAAAATCAAAAAAATGGGAGACCTCCGCGTTACATCATCAAATGTGGCCTACCAACTAGCAAAAATACTAAACTTGCAATACCAGCGTTTTCTTGAAAAAGTGTTCGCAAAAACGACCTACCACGAACAAAGATTCATGGCTTTCAAGCCAAACTAGCAATGATATGGCCGCATCCGTTGAATGGTTTCTGATAATATGCCCAAATTGGGCGCATGCCTCCGTCTTGTGATGGCAAACAATGTTGCCAAAGCGAGGTTCCAACTTGTTTAACAAAAAAAACCATTTTTCATTTTTTGAATGCAAAAGACATGCGTTTTTCGTGAAGCGGCTACAGGGAGGGGCACCCCAAACGGCGCCATTCCATGTCTATCTCAAAGTAGACCCTATTTTACGGACGGTCGCCAAAAAGCATGCATTTCTGACCCTCGTAGCTACTCCCGGCAATTCGGACCACCTTCGGCCGATTCAGCTGGAACCGGCTGGAATTTGAACTGCGGGTCCTCCATAGCTTGCCCGTTATTTTCACTAAAAATGCTTTTTAGCTTCACAGGTAGGCATTCCATCACAGAATCGATAACAGATTTGCACGACTCAAACCCAAGCCACGGACGGTCGCCGCGACGAAATCGGCCGATTTTTGAAAACAACGTAAAAAATTCAGAAAAAATCAAAAAAATGGAAGACCTCCGCGTCACATCATCAAATGTGGCCTACCAACTAGCAAAAATACTAAACTTGCAATACCGGCGTTTTCTTGAAAAAGTGTTCTCAAAAACGACCTACCACGAACGAAGATTCATGGCTTTCAAGCCAAACTAGCAATGATATGGCCGCATCCGTTGAATAGTTTCTGATAATATGCCCAAATTGGGCGCATGCCTCCGTCTTGTGATGGCAAACAATGTTGCCAAAGCGAGGTTCCAACTTGTTTAACAAAAAAAACGTTTTTCATTTTTTGAATGCAAAAGACATGCGTTTTTCGTGAAGCGGCTACAAGGAGGGGCACCCCAAACGGCGCCATTCCATGTCTATCTCAAAGTAGACCCTATTTTACGGGCGGTCGCCAAAAAGCATGCATTTCCGACCCTCGTAGCTACTCCCGGCAATTCGGACCACCTTCGGCCGATTCAGCTAGAACCGGCTGGAATTTGAACTGCGGGTCCTCCATAGCTTGCCCGTTATTTTCACTAAAAATGCTTTTTAGCTTCACAGGTAGGCATTCCATCACAGAATCGACAACAGATTTGCACGGCTCAAACCCTAGCCACGGACGGTCGCCACGACGAAATCGGCCGGTTTTTGAAAACACCGTAAAAAATTCAAAAAAATCAAAAAAATGGGAGACCTCCGCGTTACATCATCAAATGTGGCCTACCAACTAGCAAAAATACTAAACATGCAATACCAGCGTTTTCTTGAAAAAGTGTTCGCAAAAACGACCTAGCACGAATAAAGATTCATGGCTTTCAAGCCAAACTAGCAATGATATGGCCGCATCCGTTGAATAGTTTCTGATAATACGCCCAAATTGGGCGCATGCCTCCGTCTTGTGATGGCAAACAATGTTGCCAAAGCGAGGTTCGAACTTGTTTCACAAAAAAACAGTTTATCATTTTTTGAATGCAAAAGACATGCGTTTTTCGTGAAGCAGCTACAAGGAGGGGCACCCCAAACGGCGCCATTCCATGTCTATCTCAAAGTAGACCCTATTTTACGGACGGTCGCCAAAAAACATGCATTTCCGACCCTCGTAGCTACTCCCGGCAATTCGGACCACCTTCGGCCGATTCAGCTGGAACCGGTTGGAATTTGAACTGCGGGTCCTCCATAGCTTTCCCGTTATTTTCACTAAAAATGCTTTTTAGCTTCACAGGTAGTCATTCCATCACAGAATCGATAACAGATTTGCACGGCTCAAACCCTAGCCATGGACGGTCACCGCGACGAAATTGGCCGGTTTTTGAAAACAGCGTAAAAATTTCAAAAAAAATCAAAAAAATGGGAGACCTCTGCGTCACATCATCAAATGTGGCCTACCAACTAGCAAAAATACTAAACTTGCAATACCGGCGTTTTCTTGAGCTACTCGGTATGATTTTAACCATGATTTCTACAAAGTTTACAAAAAACCCCTATTTTTTTTCTACACCCAAACCCAAAAGGATTTCCCTACCACACCAAAATTTTCCCTCCACCAAAATTTCCCTCTCCCAAAATTTCCCTCCACTCCCTCTCCCACTACCAGGCAGGACCCACCACTCCCTCTCCCACTAACATGCGGGATCCCCTCCCCTCCCCTCCCAAAATTTCCCCATTCCCCTCCCCTCTCCTCGACGAACCCTAGCTTCTCCCTCCCCGCTCCGCGCCGCCCCGCTCCCACTCCCTCCATTCCCCACCTCCCCACCCTAGCGCCGCCCCTCCTCTGCTCCGCCCCGCACCTCCCTGCTCCGCGCCGCCCCGCTCCCACTCCCTCCCCTCCTCCGTGTCGTGGACTACATCGACGACGATGGCGGCCACATCGACTACATCAACGACGACGGCAGATACATCGACGACGGCGCGATCGACGACGACCACCGCTGCATCATCAACATCATCTTCCCCTAGGTACTTCTCCCCTTGATCCATCTCCCCTCCTCTTGTGGATCCACCTCCCCTCTGGTGGATCCATCTCCCCTCTAGTAGATCCCCCTCATGGGTTAGGATATTCTAGGGTTAGGATCTCCTGGTGGTTCGGTAGGTCCTCTAGTTCGGTAGGTCCTCTGGTGGTTCTTGGGGTTAGGGTTCATGTTTATTGTTGCGTGGGGATGATCTCCCTCTAGTTCATGGGGTTAGGGTTAGGGTTCATGGGGTCAGGGTTAGGACCTCCTGGTGGTTCGTTTGGTCCGCTTCATGGTTTAGGGTTCATGATTTTAGGGATGGGGATGGATGGGGAAGTGGATGATTTTAGGGGATCAACAGCAGCCTTGGAGTGGAGAAGAGGGTTCGGCTGGGTCGGAGAAGAAGAGCTGGGCAGAGCCAATGAGGCTGCAGGGGGAGACAAGCAAGGTGTGATTCTGTCGGGGTTTTGGCCGGATCTCCCTCCCTCACGGCGAGGCTGCATATGGGGATGGATGGGGAAGTGGATGATGTCTGGTTGATGGTGCTTGTATCAGTACTTGCTTGTGTATGGTTCAATTACTCAGCTAGCATAGATGGTGAATTAGGTTTCCAACAGCACTTCGAAAAGAAGCTACTTGCTTCCTTGTTTGTATCAACAGTACTTTCTTGTTTGTTGCCATTCAATTTCCTTCCTTGTTTGCTTGTTACTGTCAGTAGCACTGTGCTTGTTTCTATCAGTAGCACTTTCCATGCTTGCTTGCTTGTATTATGCACTTTGCTTGCTTGCAACTTGGGTTAGTATGAACATGTACTTGATTGCTTGTAGCACTTTGCTATCAGTAGCACTATTGGGGTTTGTAGCAGTGTTCTTCTTTCATGATATGTGCATGAAGCTTGTGTATTTCTTTCCAATGAACACGGGAATGCTTAGTACTTATTGTGGTATTGGAATTCCTGCTGTGTTAGGGTAGTATGACTAGTTTTAATATATACTAGATTGGTGCTAGATAATTTTAATTGCTGTAATATACAAGGTTGATTCTAATTGTCAAAATGTCTTAACTTGTGTCATCTAGTCTGTAGCCATTTTTGGTGTGTAGAGACAGCATAATCAATAGTCGAGTATAGTTTTTTCATCTGCTTTTGTACTGCTGCAAGTATAGTTGTTTCATGCTTCACCAGTGGCAACATCTAGTTGTTTTGAAGGTCCTCATGATATACTCGTCTAGCTTCCTGTCAGACTGTCTAAGCATGTGTACATGACACCAATTCACTAGTTCATGTTGCTTGCTTGCTAGCATACATGTTGCTTGCTGGCATACATGCTTAATTAGGGTTTCCATCAGCATTACTTGCTTGTATCACTAGCACTTGGAGAAGAATCTACTTGCTTGCTTATTAATTAGGGTTTGTATCAATAGTACTTGCTTCCTTCTCTTCATTTTCCTTCATTGCTTGCTTGTTTCTATCAGTAGCACTTTGCTTGCTTGTTTCTATCAGTAGCACTTTGCTTGCTTGCTTGTATTAGTAGCACTTATGCACTTTGCTTACTTGCTCCTAGTGTACATGCATGCTTGTTTGGTGCACTTACATGTTTTCTTAATTAATAACACTAGATCACTGTATTGTTTATCCATCAAGTTTGTTTCACATGTATTACATGTATGTGCATGATGGTCCAAATGCTTTCCTTTATTGATACAAGTGCATCATTTTACTTTATCCCTGTTGTATCTAATTGTTGTTTATTCTATTTTGCAAGCACCACCTCAAGATCATCCATGGCAAGGAGGACAAGGTCAAGCATGAGGCCAATCGTTGGTATGCAACTTGCTCCTTGTGGCCAGTTTCATAAAATATGTGTCTTAATATGCTAAGTGAAATGTATTGCTGCAATCTGAATAAGCTGGCTTAATTGTGCCTGTGTGCTGTTAGTCTTCCTTACCTGAATAACTAGGATTAAATGATAATAGAATTTCATAAGATATGTTTGGCTGCCTGTCCATGCACTCCAAATGTTCACCTAATAGTTATGTTTCCTGTATCATGCAAAGAAGAGCCTCTCACCGAGTACGAGAAGGTTAGGGCTAGAAATATCATGAGGAACAATCAGATTTTCCAGTCCCTTGGCATCGGTGCAATAGCGCCGATGATTAGGAAAACAAATGGTGTACAAGAAGGTAGAAGTGATGAGGTTCAAGAGGGTAGTGGAGTTATCAATGATGACCCAGAGTACAATCCTAAGGAGGATGAAGTTATTGATGGAGACGAAGTGGATGATGTTGTAGTCAACAAGATTGTTAAGGTGCAAACTCTGTCTTGCTTGGAGGGTTGGGGTTCTGTTATTCTATGTTATTCCTTGTGCTCACATATTTCTCTTGTGATCTAATGATTTTTTCCGTGCTGTTTATACGAGGCACTGAAGGAATCTAGGACGAAGAGTCCTGGTGTTAAGAAGACAGTCAGCAAGAAGCACAAGAGCTCAGAAACATCTCCTGCAATGCCTCCAGGAAGGGTGATGGCCCCAGCTCCAGGACAAAAAAACAGGATCCTGGAACCTGATGAACCTGCCCTTGATAGAGTCACAAGGTAGAAAGCAAGGATGGCGACTGCGATGGACCATCAGGAAAGTATGCTGCTCATGGACTCTCAGACCTCGGTGCAAACGGGTGATGAGTTGCCACCCATGGATGAACGAACCACTCTCAGCATGGATGGAAATGGCACTGTCTGCCTAGATGAAGCAGGAACCATCTGCATTGATGAAGCAGGCACTGTCCACACAGACCTCAGCCCTGTTGCACCTTCTATTGACAGGAACGCTGTCATCAATGAAGAAGAACAGCAGCTTGTGCTTCAATCAGGCAAGTTGACCTTTGCAATGCTATCTTTTACTAGTGCATTTTCCAAATGGAATGATCATGTATGCTTTTGTTGATTCCTGCATTTGTCGATTTCTATTCTAATTTATGAGTTCAGTTTCATTTTTAGATGCAATGACTCCCAAGACTAGACTTAGAAAGGGCAGAGGGCTAGAGAGGATCACCAAGTCGCTTGGTAGCAAGGTGCCTATCCAAATTGCCGAAAGGATGATTCGTCCAGAGAAGCCTCTGCAGGCAGCAAAGCTTGCTTCTGAGTGTGGACTCATTGCAAAAAGCCATCTTCCGGTTCTTCCTCACTTCAAGCTATACAAAAAAATGCTAGTCTATTGGAGAACTACATTGGGAAAGTTGATGTAAGCTACTTGTTTCATAGTTAATGTGCTATCTATTTTCTGTTACACCTATGCATGATCACTAATATTGTTCCTACCTTGTTTGCTATCTTGGTAGGCAAATTTTGAGATGAACACGGACTCGGAGACCATCAAGACCTCGTGCAAAGATATTCTGCAGAAATATTCAAAGAACAGACGCCATCAGATCAAGAAGAAGTATTTTGATACCGTAGCCGCAAATAAAGTCAGCATTAAGTCTCCGGTGCCTGATCTAACGGATGGTGAATGGCAAGCTCTGGTGGAGATGTGGTCTACCCCAAGACACAAGGTTTGTCTCTGCTTTGTTTGATGCTTTATGTTCTGCACATGATATGCTAGTGCTAGATCATGCTGACAGTATGCTTTTTTGTAGGAAACCTGTTTGTCGAACAAGATGAATCGACAAAAAGTCGTGTACAATCAAAGAACTGGTTCCAGGCACTACACAGCACACATTTTTGTCACCGTGAGAACTCTTCTCTAGAGACCTTACCTTTGGTTCCTCATTGAATAACATTTTTGATTCTTGCTGAATAACATTTTGATTTTTGTTGAAAAACATTTCAGAAAGAAGAGCGTAAGGGTGAGGAGCTGTCTGCGATTGACTTGTTTAAGTCCACCCACAACAGCAAGAAGCACGGGTTTTCGGAGCCAGTCAAGATTGCTATAGTAAGTCACTCCATGCTTTGCCCTATTTGATTCACAGCCAGCTTTGATGCTTTGATGATTTGATGTTGTTTGACTCGGAGCCAGTCAAGAACACATGCTATGTTCCATGCTTTGATGTTGTTTGATAGTTCAACAAAGATATCAGAACCTGCTGTAGCTATTTGATGCATTTTTTATGATATGATGAAATTTGATCTGAATGTTAGTTTGATGATCGTCTCACTCGGGAAGCCATCTTATATAGAACCACCATTCTAGGCTTAATGAAGTGATCATATTGTTCCAATTGCATGTCTCCAGGTCACTAGTCATCATCTTCTTGTATAGATTTTATGTGCTGGTTTGGTTACTTCAAATAATCCATTTGTTTGCTGGTTTGGTTTCTCTTGCTTGGTTTGGTTTGCAAAATGTGAAATAGATCTCCCACTAATGCCTATCATTTTCCTCCATATGCTAGCTTGAGATGGAAAAAATGAAGGAAGCACCGGTACCAGAAGGTGAAGAGCCAAAGTCCGCTGTTGAAATTGTCGAACAAGTCCTCAAGACCAAAGCCAAGGAAAGCACATTCCTCAGGAATGTTGGGCTCCAGTCATCTAGGAACAACTCCGGCAAAGTTGCTGCCCATGTTCGTGACCTTGAGCAGAAGCTGGAGAGGTCCGAGCTTCAAGCTGAACTGGTGCAAGAAGAATTGGCGGCAATCAAGATGAAGGCGGAAGAATCTGAAGCTGCACGCGACAAGGAACTTGAGCTGCTGCGCAAGAAGTCTCAAGAACAGGAAGAGAAGTTAGCCCACTTGATGGCTCTCTTTGGAGCTAAAGTAGTTTGATGGCCGTGCTATGAACCTCTTTGTCTTTGAGCGAAGGTAGTTGTTGCATTTTGAACCTGTGAACCTGGGAGCTGAGCTGAGAGCTGTTGCATTTTGTTGCATTTTGCTGTTTAAACTAGAGCACATGGATCCTGTGAAGTTATGTGATCACTTGTGAACCTGGGCCTTTCTGTGAAATTATGTGATCTTGTGAACCTGGATCACTTGTGGATCATTTTGTTTATTTTCTGTGAAGTTATGTCGATCACTTGTGCACCTGGGCTTGTGGATCACTTGTGCACCTGGGCCTTTCTGTTTATAGTTATGCAAAATGAGAACCTGGGCTCTAAAAAGGCCAAGGCCCGAACAAGAATTAGACCAAAAAGGCTTGGGCCTAAAAAAAGAAATGATTGTAAGAAAAAAAATATAAAAGGCTGCATAACAGAAAATAAAAAGGCCAAGGCCCAAATTCGAACTAGACTAAAAAGGCTGTGGCCCAAAACAATAGTGGAATATAAAAAAATCATCAGAAAAAGGCTCCATTCCCAGAAAATAAAAGGCCAAATTATTAGGCCAGGCCCATGCAGATAAGCAAAATAAAGAGAAAAAAAATTAAATGGGCTGAATTATTGGGCTTGGCCCATCAAGACGGCTGAAATGGACCGGGCTGATTCTATTTTACGACCTTTTCATTTGGTCGTAAGTCTGCCACGTCAGCTTGCCACGATGGATCTGACGTGGTGTGGTCAGATTGCTAGTGACCAAAACAGTTGGTCATTCAATCTACAACCTTTTTTTTGGTCATAAACGTTTGCGACCATTCCAGAAGAAAGGTCGCTATAGTCAGTTTACGACGCCCAGCTTTTGACCTTATGTTTTTCGTCACAAAAAGGTCATAAATGGAAATTTGTGACCATTCAGTGACCAATAGTGGTGGTCATAAGTTGACATATTTCTTGTAGTGAAGGAGGAAGAGAAGAAGAAGCCCGCTGTGATCCAGGTTTGCGTGCATGACTTACGCTTGGTCTATCACATATGCCATGCCGACATTGAATGCCAGGATTTTAAGAACTTCCTCAAGAGCGGCCTAGTCTAATTTGTTACTGTAGAATTTACGAACGATGAAAGTGTCCTGGGTCGGATAGGCCTCGTTGTAGGAAACCCCTTAGACCTCCAGAAGAATCGGCTGCTACCCTCCCGTGGCCAGCCTTCAATGCTGACCCTGGCAGGAGTCGTGGTTCATCCTTCGTATGGTAAACTGGAGAAACCTCCGCACACGTTTCATCGCCATGCATGGCAGTGGAATGTACTAGATATAGACCACATCCACTATGCTGCAATGGATGGCCAAGAGGAAGAGGGACAAGGACGAAGTCGAGGACGTGGACGAGGACTCCGAGTAAGGTGGCAGTGTCGTTGCTCATGGTGGTTCTAATGCAGTGTCTACCAGATTAGTTGCATAGTTTAATTTCAGGTGTGCTTAGTTTAATTTGAGGGGTGTGTTGTGCTGAGCCCCTAGCAGAACTATGTTATGTTTCTTCTCGTTACTTTAACTCTTTAGTACGTACATACTAGTATTTCTTACATTTCATCTTTTAGTTGGTATAGTACTACCACTCGTTTTTTCACATTATATACGTACAATATATATATGGCCAACATCATATCGCCAGCAGTTTAGTTGTCAATGAATTTCAGAGTGCTTAGTTTTGTCAAAGAATTCCAGGGTGCTTAGTTTTATTTGAGGGGTGGGTTGTGCTGGACACCATTATTGTGACTCAAATCTCTTTTGCTGTGTTATAATGACATAAATACCGATGGACCAACATGCCAGCTCTCCCTCTATCTCACTACAGTAAAATAAAGAGTGGGGCCTACTTGATCCCAATAGCGTTCTTATTTTCATGTAAAATTATTCGCTTGGTTACTCCTGACAAGCGGGGCCACACTTATCATTGTGAGAATCGGCTTATTTTTGTCATGTAACATGGTCAACGGGTTTGACGTGAAAATAACAATGTATAATGTCATTTTTGAGCAAACATCTAACTTAACGATGGCATTTTTGAGATATCTAATTGCATTTTTGAGCAGGCATCTCACGGATCGATGGCATTTTTGAGTAGCTGTAACTTCTAATGGTAAAACTGAGTAGTTATACACAACTAGTGGCATAAATAATAAGAACCCAAGAATTAAATAGGTATGCTAATTTCTTTAATAGAATTTAGCACCCCATTTAAGCACGTACTAGCTTTTTTAATAGTACTATATGCATAATTTGGCGACGAGCGCTCTCTATATGTACCACCTTTTTTTTAATTTCAAGTTTTGCTCCATGGCACAATCCATCGATACTACTATTGTACAAAAGTATACATTTTTTTAAAAGGCTAGAGGGTGGGGCAGTCTAGCTTGGTCGGTTTCACGAGAGGCGAGGGCCTTTGTGATTTCACGGCTCATTACTGCTGGAAGGCGGGGCCTTGTGATTTGACTCCTCATATAAATGTGCCGATGACCTGAGGAGGAGCAAAGAACCGTGCGGTATACACAAGTTTTCCACTGGAGTAGTACTACGACAGAGCAGCATGAAACACGGCAGCCCAGTGCCATATGGCAATAAAAATGAACTAATTTGCTAGTCATCTCATTGTTAGCATTGTTCTATTCATGCCTCGCAAAGAACGTGACACGTGCGATGAAACATAGGAGAAAAAGAAGAAGGAAGATTATCACCCCAAATGATCTAATTCGCCATGGAGTCATAACTGCTTCTTCATCGCCTCCACAACCTCCATCTCCTTGTGTGTCTCCTCCGCCATCTTCTTCATTCTGTCCATGGTGCGGGATTTCTCGACGCGAGCCTTCATCGTCTGTTCAACGGCCGCATTACGTACCGTGATAGCAGCCAGGTGCTCGAAGCGGAGCTTTGCCAACTCCTCTTTCTGTTCCATGACGAGGGCATGCAGCATCTTCATCTAGGAACTACTATTCTCATGGAGCTTCTTCCAGCCGGCGTTCTTCTCCTTCAACAGGTCGAGCTCGTGGCAAAGCTTCACCTTGTCCTTCTAAAGTTGCAGGATTTCGCCGGTCGCGTTCTTCTCCGAGGCAATGCTCTTCTTCAGCAGCATCACCAAGCCAGCGGTCAACTCCCCTTGCTTATTGAGCTCAGCGGGCATGTCGTCGAGGCTCTCCTTCAGCTGCTCCACCAAGCCGTGGATGCACTCCTTCTGCTTATTGAGGTGCTTATTCAGCTGATCGGGCATGCCGTCGAGGAATAACGACTCCAGCGCCGCCAGCTCGGCATGTTTGCCTCCGCGGCTAGGGCGCTCCTAGGAGCCATCGCCTACCCGTTAGAGATCTTTCGAGGTCTCTGCGTGGCCGCGAGCCCTCTCTTTTTTTCAGCAGCCTTGGTTGCCACTCCCTTTTTATGAGTAGTTCTCGACCTAGAGCTCTGCTCACCGGCCATGGTAAGGACGGACAAAGAAGAAGCACTTATGAGGAGGAAAGGTAGAGTAATTTTCAGTTAGGTAGTTCCCCCTTTTATAACCTAAGTACTAGCACTAGTACTAATACCTGCATAGTGGGAACACGTTCAGGATTGGTACGTACTAGTAGGTGTGAGCAGGCATGCACTTAATTGTAGCACTAGTACTTTCGAATGTGATGGGAACAAGGTAAAGATTAATTGATGGTTTTGGTTTCGAGGCCCAAAACGGCTCCCGATGGGTTTAGTGGTACATAAATTTCAAGTAGACTACACTGCTCAAATGCGTAAATATTATGTTACTGTCAAAAATTGGCACAAAATACGAAGGAGACCAATGGAAGTACTACTAGCAACCCATGATTTAACTACTCGCATGTGCGCAGTGGAGTAGTAGTGTCTTTCTTCCGCCCTCACGTCCACTCAATTTGCATGCACTGTATTAATTGACCATCAATGAAGTGAAGGACTTTCCACGCGTCAACTTATCACATGGGGTGGATCTTGGTACAAAATTGCATCCGCCCGTGTACCCACGTGTGCGTGTGAGGGAATGAGTGCGTGCATGGCAGGCATGCACATCTTCCCTTCATGCATGTACCACCAGTGTGGCTCAGGGAGGACGAGTACATTCTTCTGGAACCAGCAGCATGTCACTATGATCAATCCACACAAGGAGGTCGTGTCAACGCCTCCACATGTGCCATGTGGCTTCATGAACTGCAAGAAAGACACTGTGTAGCGTGCCATTGGAATTCTAATTTACGTGTTTTGCACATACTCGAAGGACTAGTAAGGTATACGTGCATTGCACGCATTAGATTTGGCAACCAAATTATGAATAAATACCACACTATTGCATGTAAGCTCTGAGTCATATATGCCTGATGTAGACCTTCGTTTAATTCTTATAGTTCATCTCATTCATAATCAATTAATTTTTATAAAAAAGCTAGGGACTCCTGGATTCGTATGATTTCCAAAATGCGGGAATAAGAAAAACATGGGATTATAGTGGAATATCGTCTTGAATCCTACAGGATTGTACGAGTGTTTGATTGTGCATCGAAAAAACGCAGAATCAAAGAGGTTTGAGTGGATGGGATGTTTCCTATGAAATCTAGTGCAAATGGATCATATGGAAAAATTCCTATGGTTTACAATCCTATGAATTAAACGACCAATATAGGAAAAATTCCTAAGGATTAGAATCCTCCAAAATTCCTTTGAGAATCCTTTGAATCAAAGAAGCCCTTGATCTATTTTATGATTCATGGAATTGTGCGTTGTAAATCATAAAGTAAAAAAATAATGGCAATTCAACTAGAAAAAAAGTTTGGGCAGTTATGATACGGAAGATTCTAGAACAAAGGAGAACCACTGTTGTTTTCAGGTTTGTGCAAAATGCTTAAGTTCAACCATGGAGTATGCTAGATTGTACATGTGGCAAAATCTGGTGGGGGGCTAGAAGATGGTGCGAGGGGCCGAGTGGAGGGACACTATGAAGGAGTGCACAAGTGCGAGATCAATATTTAGAGAGAGGGGGCGAGAACGTGCGTTGTTGCGCGCAGTGGCGGAGCCACGAAAAATAAATGAGCTAGGGGGCCAAGCATTGCTAATCCTTTACGAGGAGGGCCAATTCATGAACTTTAACCATTTTTACCAGAAATTGTCTAATGATCACATTCATATTAGCCTCGATATATAGTGATGTTAGGGGGGGCAGGGCCCTTGCTGCGCCCTGTCTTCTCCATTGTGCGTGCGTCTAAGAGATGAAGCAGAAGGCATGGATGAAGAGAGGGGGACGTTGGATATAGAATTAATGTGGGTGTACTAGCTATATATGTAATCCTATATAGAGAGGTATGGATTGATCGATGTGGACGTGGGAGAGGGTGAGACCTCACTAGATATATAAATTGATCGATTTGTGTGGAAAACTATGAAAGGCCTTGCTATATACACACACACATATAGAGGAACATCGATCGTTGCGCATGCACAAGAGAGATAAAGAATGCCCGATATGATGGAGAGGGGGATGTGTGTGTGTGTGCCTTCATGGGAGAGCGGCCTGAAGAAAAAGATTGCATGTGTGCGATGGATAATGCCGACTGGTAGTGTGTGTGCATGCATGAATGAGAGAAAGTTAGTGGTACAATTATAAAGAAAAGACGATTGTGTGGGTGTAAAAGACTAGGTGAGGTCATAATCAATGTAAAGTTGAATTCAAATATTTGAATAAGAGATCATGATGTTTGAAACCCATGCATGCATGAATATAACGGGGATCTGTGTGGTGTGGTTTGGAAATGAGCATGTTGTAATGTATACACATTGAACAAGGTCGGACTGATTTGAATTTGAGATACCGATGGCAGACATCGTTTGTCCACATTGCATCCGTGCATGGACACACTATTCTAATTGGAGATGATATTTTATATTTTTTTATATCTATATCTATACCCCTATATATATTATATTTTATATTTTTTATATTGTGTGCGGGTAACTTCAACTTTGAAAGATGGTCGTAGGATGAGGCGAATCCGATGGTGCAGAGATGGCAAATTTGAGCACTACTGGGAATTGGATATCATCTAGATTCCACCAGATTTTGCCACATGTACAATCTAGAAGACTTCATGGTTGAACTTAAGCATAATGCACAAACCTCAAAACACAAGCACTTCTTCTTGTTCTAGAATCTTCCGTATCAGAATTGCCCAAATGTTTTCCTACATGATTTGCCATTATTTGTTTTTACTTTATGTCTTACAACGCACAATTCCATGAATATTAAAATAGATTAGCTTTCTTATAAAAACTAGATGATTTTTAATGAAATGAACTATAAGAATTAAACGAACATCTACATCATGCATATATGACTCAAAAGCCATGCTATAATGTGGTATTTATTCATAATTTGGTTGCCAAATCTCATGCGTGCAATGCACGTGTACCTTACTAGTCTAAATGGTGCTTGTGTGTGTGTTGTGCATGTTAAACACATTGTACGTAGTATATCATACATGGTTTAGATTCCGAACATCTAGCTAGAGCATACACGTACTACGACTTGAATTCAACACAAAATGGATACATATATTTGAGATTGTATGTACATGTAGTTCGTATTTATATAGGAATTTACTTCTCCTATATTCATGTCATGTGTTGTGAAGATAATTTTTAGATGGTTGTATAACTAACCCGAGTACAATCCCATTCATACAGGGAAAATGTACTCAAATTTAGTCCATATGCTAGACAACACACATTGTTTTTTAATTGTTGAGGGAAGTGCAAATTGTTTTGGTACTGTACATGTTATGTTTGTTGTCCCAATTTTTTTAGTTTTTGTTGTATTTGAATGCATTTCTAGTAATATAGTAAAACGGGACATGGCTCTCTCTAGTGATGAGGTGCGAATTGTCTTTTTTTGGGTACACATTAAGCTTGTTCTCTCCAAATTTCAAGCCGCGCCTTGTTATGCCGAAATTTCAAGCTAGCGTCTCTGTCTATCATGCTGCGAAACTCCTGCCTCTTCAACCCGCACCTTGTTACCCAGAAATATTTAAGATATATCTTTGTCTCGTTGTGCTCCGAAAACTCCCACCATCTCAACCCGTGCCTTGCTTTTCCAAAATTACAACGCGCGCGACAACTCCCACCTCTTGTGAAATCCTGACACGCGAAATGCCCGTGGTACCCCTGAACCGAAAGAACCGCCTCAAATCGCTGGGGGTACTTTTGTAACTTACCCCACATTTCGGACAAGCGTGTCCCTAATCCATGGTTCCCCACTCCCATCCCATCCGCCCACCCATTTGTACACTGAGGCCGTGAAAACCCGTGAAGCCCCACACCCTCCTCCGTCCGCCACCCAGCCGGAGCCTCTTCCCCGACGACGTCATCCACAGCAACACCTCGACATCCCTCATCTACCGTACCAGATGAGGATCCATCATCGATCTCGTCGTCCTGCCGGTTCAGCCACCCCGTCCTCCACCTCCATGGAGCTGCACCGACGTTCCCCTCGTCTTTCACGCCACCTCCATTCCCACACCGCAGTCTTCACCTGCACCACCGGAAGAGTAGCATCATCACCGTTTCCTCGGATGAAGATGCAGCCTAATCGGCGCCACCAAAATGGTTGTACGCTAATCGCTGCATTTTCTTCTTAATTCGATCTCACGGCGCGGCTCCATCCACAGCGGTGTCACCGGCCCCTTCCTCCATGGCGTCACTCCCTCGGCAGCAACGTCTACATCAGTAGGAGCTGCTGCTGCTTTAGCTCTCGCTTGCACTGTTGCTCTGCTCTTGCTCTCGGTCCCCTGCCTGGTCTGCTCTTGCTATTGCTCTTGCTCGCGCTGCTGCTCTCGCTCTTGCTCTTGCTTGCGATGCTGCTCTAATTTAGCTACAATTCAGTCGACTGAATCGACTTTTGGGTCAGTTGATTTTCAGGGGGTAGGGGGGCTCGTCGGAGTTAAGGAAGAACCAGCCGCAGCGGGGAGGGAGGCTCGCCGGAGAGGTAACCCACTATCTATCTTAGGGTTCAGGGTGGGGGCGGTAGTCGCCGGTGATGGTGGGGCGGTGGCGTGGGGATCGCCGGAGAAAAAGCTCGGCACGGGGGGCCTAGAGGGATGGCCGGGGCGGCGGCGGACCGGCGGTGGGGAGTGTTTTCGGGGCGGGCGGGGCGGCGCACCGCCGGCCGCATGTGGCGGGGGCGGCTGTTTGGCCAGTGGTGGCTGGCGGGTCAGGGGGGTGGAGGTTGAAGATGAACTACAGGCCCTTGATTTCGTATCCAACGGCTGGAAAATCGACTAACCAGAGATGAAAAAGTCAGTCGACTGACGTGTAGCCTCCCCTCTAGTGCGTTCAGTTTCGACAGTAAAATTCAGTTTCGAGAGCAAAATTCAGTTTTGACAGTTAAGTTCAGTTTTGACAGTTAAATTCAGTTTCGACAGTTCAGAGATGAGCGGCTGATTTATTTTACATCTAGCACTTTGTGGTTTTGTATTTTACGTCATCTATTCTAGATGCTATTAGAATTCCACTCAGGTTAATGTTGTCTCTGTTGTCCTGCTTCAGCCTCAGCGTCGTAACTCGCCGGAGCTGCTCCAATGACGAAACCCTACATCACAGCAGAGCAGTACCTCAGGCTCCATCTCCAGGCACCTAAGATCTTCTTCCCCTCCTCCGACAGCCAAGTCAGCCAGAGCATCCTCACCGGCCAACCCAGTCATGCTGAGATCGACATGGCTTCGCCAAAGAGGTTGTACACTTGCTGCATCTCTTTTTTACTCTACATGTTATATATATTGTCCACTGAGCACACGTAGTAACTTGAAATATCATTATTTTATCCTACTATATGACAAGTAGTGAGGTACCAGGCAACTTAGCTATCCATGCTGGACTCTCTTGAACGCCATCATTATTTATCTATGCGCGTTTGAGCTGTGCATTTGTCGATGGTCCTGGGAGTTGAGCTAGTAGGGCAGTGGCCTGGGTCCAAAGTAATAGAAGTAGCACAAAAACATTTTTTTAGTGTAGGCTTTTCCTTGCTCAAGCCTGCCTATGAGAATCGCCAGTGCTTGAAAGGAAAAGTGAATGAAAAACATAGGAATTGGAAAGTTTCCTATGGTACTACTTTTCATGCTTTTGGTTCGAAGGAATGGAGCAAAGGAAAACTGTAGCATTTGTTCCTTTAGTGTCTCCTTGAAAGCAAAACCGTAGGAATTCTAATTTCCACTTGTCCTCCTTTTCATATTCCTATTCATGAAGCACAATACTAAGAGATAGTAGCATAATAGCATTATAAACGTACATTTTCTTGTGGTTTGACTTAATCTCACCATGCTTCTTTGCATCCTGTGATCTTCCAATTCTTGTGAATCAAACACCCAGATTGGCAGAAATCATGTGTTTTTAAATTCCGTGTTTTTCACATGCATTCCTATCCTATTCTTGTCTATTTCCTATCCCTGCATTGTTAGAATCCTCAAATTCAAACAAGCCCTTACAAAATTACTTCTACTACAGATATGTGTCAAAGAAAACCTTGTGTGTTTTGTCCTGCTCCTGTGGCGCTGTGTTCCACCCCATCTCAACTGCTCCAACGACGGAAGGGTTCACTACAATAGGGATCCGCTCTCCAGACTGTCTTTCGCCGCCTTAGATCTTCTTCCCAGCCATCGGCAGCCACGACAACTGCATTACCATCATCAAGTGAGCAGATGACCTTGAGGACTACACGGGTCCGCAAGAGAGGTCACGCTCTTCTGTGTCTGCTTACTTTATGCATCGCTTAATATGATGACATGCTACATTATCGTCGTGTTCACCTATTAAACTCTGAGTCAGGTCCAAACTAATGCTGAAACTTGAGTTTTTAAATGGTTGTGGGGTACATATTGGGGTAGCAATCAGTACTATTTGTCTACTATCTGGTTAATCTCGGGTGTCTACTATGAGTTTCATGTTGGGTGCAAACAAACTTAAAGGAGCCATTATCTATATTTTTTAACTAAAGCTATTATTTGCCTTCTATCATTGGTTTTGGGTCTATCCACAGTTTGCTACCATCACTCTAGTTTTGTGCAAGCACTCCTTACATAATCTCACTATGTTTTATTCCTATGCATGTCAGTTATTGTACACAATGGAACTGATCATGTAGAGCAAAATAGATGAGCCTTGCATGGAAATAATATTTCATGCAGACGTCGCTCCATGATGGGCGCAAAGGCAGCCCCCCCTCCAACCATTTCGGATCGTAACCAAGAGGAAGATAACTGTTCTGAGGGGGATTCAGAAGGAGAAGACCACTCCTATTTACCCCATGAGGTCTTCGCTCTAACTTGGCATGCTGATGTTGGTAATGTCATGCATATGGTGCCTTGCATTGCTTACTGTATACATCAAAGATGTCATCTACTTAGTTTAGACATGCTTTGTGTCAATGCCATCTTTTTAGTTTCTTTATCGTATATGTGAATCATGCAATGCCATCTTGTTTATCCAGGCATCATATATGTGAATTTTGCAATGCCACCCTGGTTAGCCAATCATCTTATATGTGAATTATATCATGCCATCATTTTTTTATTACGTGTTAAATTTGTCAACAATTTTAGTACATTCAATTACTCTTCTTGTGCATCAGCCATTCAGCATGGTCATGGAAATATCTGGAGTGGAAACAAGGTCTTCAGAGCAGACAATGCTATTTGACGAAGCGCATGTCTTGCTGGTTACAGATAGCTCCTCGGAGGAGGATTCAGAGATAGATGACCAGTCCTATTTCCCCCCGAGGTGCATGCTCTAACTTGGCAGGGTTATGTTGCTCATATCATGCGTATGGTATCTTGCATTGCTATGTCATTTGCTTAGTTTAGACATGCTTTGTGTGAATGCCACCTGTTTTAGTGTTTAATTAACATATATGTGAATTATCAATGCCATCTTGTTGCAAGACATTATATATGTGAATTACGCAATGTTATCTTGTTGCAAGGCATTATATATGTGAATTATGCAATGCCATGATGTTTAGCCAAGCGTCATATATGTGAATTATATCATGTCGTCCTTTTTGTATTTCTCATTGCTTTTGTCTACAATGTTTGTATATTCAACTGCACTTCCTGTGCATCAGCCATTTGAATTAGTGATGGAGAAACCTGGAGTGAAAACAAGGTCTTCAGAGCAGACAATGCTACCTGCTGAAGCAGATATCTTGCTGGTTACAGATAGCTCTTGAGAGGAGGATTCAGAGGCAGATGACCAGTCCTATTATCCCCCTGAGGTGTATGCTCAAACTTGGTAGGGTTATATTACTCATATCATGCATATGTTGCATTGCAATGCTTAGTTTTTACATCATATACACAATATTGAATGCCATCTCCTTAGTTGACACATCATATATGTGATTTCCCTCTGCACACTTCCTTAGTATATAAATCATATTTTTGAATTATATCATGTCATGATGTTTACATAGACAGCATGTATCTGAATTATGGCATGCAAACCCATTTTCTAAAGACATAATATAGTTATATCATCTCATCCTGTTTACATAGTCATCATATTTTAAATTATGTCATTCTATCCTTGACATCATGTTTCCATCGACGGCATGTTTGTGATTTATGGCTTGCCAACCACTTTAATAGACACATCGTATAGTCATATCAAGTCATCCTGTTTACATAGTCATCCTACCCAGTTGGACAGAGAACTAGCTACACCACTTCTAACCCAACCCCAGCAGATAGTAACCCAGTTCCCGTTGACACAGCACCGTCTCCACCACAGAGCACCCAAACACGAGCAGTTAGTAAGGCAAGTGCAATGCCCAAAGCACGAGGACCACCACTCCAAACCCCAAGTCAATGCTTAAAGCAGAAGAAGAATTGTTCTCAGGTCAGGTTCTGTAGCTATGGTTCATACTACTTTGCTCTTGCATCACTGTATTTACTCATACCAACTAATTTCAAATTTGAAGGATGCAATTGAAACTCCAATGGCGCAACAGGTATGTTTTAAACATGTTTCTTTAACGTGTTTGTTGTTGTAACTTGCTCTATGTTGATTTCAGTTTCAATTGAATAAACAGTTATGTTCTCATGCCATGCACATTACAAGTGTTGTTATTGCTATGTAGTTTACCATACTTATATTCTATTGATGCTGCATTGTCTTAAATAGATATGATTCGAACTATATCTATCTTGATTTGGCAACATAAAATAGAATGATATAGACCATACAGTGACCATACTACATAGATATATGTTTGTTTCATGTTGTTATCATGTCCACCTTACTACTAAACTGGTTTACCAAAATGAGTTTCATATACTACATTGTAATCCTCATTATGTCTATGATCTCATCCGGGACTCTAAACAACATTCAGTCACCAAATCACAGAACTCATATAATACTATATCGTCATCGAACGTTAAGCATGCGGACCCTACGGGTTCGCGAACTATGTAGACATGACCGAGACACCTCTCCGTTCAATAACCAATAGCGGAACCTGGATGCTCATATTGGCTCCTACATCTTTCCCTAATAATAAAGCACAGATTGACTTTGTCGGGTTCACCGTCGCAATACGCTTCTTCCTATGAATTTACACTTTCACGGATGGTTTTTCATAAATTAACCAATGTGGTACTAACAAAACAGTTTGTAACGACATCGCACGTTATTTTTTAGGTTGTCCTCACATGTAATCTTCTACTGGGCTGCAGTGCACATTATTACTATTGGGCCTACCGTAGCCCAGCCGGAGAGAGGGGAAGACTCGCCCCTGAGGCTCTGACGTTTCATCGCCTATAGTTGAAAAACTGTTGCCCCTCTCTCTAGAACCTAAAAAACAAAATATGTGATCACAATAAAAAAACAAAATATGATGCCCCTCTCTCGCACGAGAAAACGAGACACACCGATGCGAGGGTTCCCCGGCCGCTGCGCCGCATCCCTCCGCTCAAGGCAACCCTCGATCGCCGGCTCGCTGGAGCACGACGGCAACCAATTGATGCCATGGTTGTGTGTGATGGATGCAGTTCTCACACACAAGCTAGGGTTGGAGCCGCCGGCTCTTCATCCTGCCCGGCAGAGGCAAGTCTTCCCGTCCCGCATTGCCGCCTCCCCATTATCACAGGTACCTCCACCCCTTCCTCTTTCCCCCTCTTCTCTCCTCTCCCTTCTCCCTCCTCCATCTCTATTCCCTTCCCCCTCCCACCATAGTTATCTGTTCATGTTGTTGGCACCTGAAGAAGTTGGTGGCATGGTGAAGCCCCTGAGCAAAAGTTGCAGGAGTCTTTGAAGGAGTTGTAGAAGTCTCTAGCGATGCAAGTTCGTCTTAAACCTGAGTCCGGATCCAATTTCATGGGTACAAGCATATATTCCATGAATTTTCCATTAGATTCAGTGGACAATGTCCTCAACGACACTTGCACACCCTAAACCCTAAAAGAAACAACTAGATGCCTTGGGTAATTTTGGCTGCATCCGCCTTGGTTAGTTGGTTTACATGTGAATTCACACGTTTAAAGGGCATGTGATGATTAACTTTATAAGTATTTATCCACGTTCAAAAGGAATTACATAGGATGCAGTAGTGCAGACATTCAAAGGAGGTGAGAAGTGTACATATGCTTTATGTTAGTTATATGCACAGAGCAGCATATCAATATAGAAGTGTCATTCAGACAAAGCTCTTTGAATATAATAAGACAAAAGATCAGTTGCCTGATTTTTTTTATAAGAAGATTCTTCTATATGTTCAGTTACATGATTTTTAATTTGATCATCTTCTTTGAACAATTTTTGTGCTGACTATGATATTTCTTTTGATTTGTAGGTTCACCTGGGTCATCCTTAATTTACTCCTCACATAATAACTGTGAGACCTAATGAGGTACTTCTGAAAAATTCTACCTCCTCTCTAATGTCTATTTGGGTACACAAGTTTATGCTTGTGTGGTCTGGTTGTTCCTAATTGCTTTCGGACATTATTATTTGTGTGATCAACATTGAGTAGATTGCCTGCAGCAATATAACTTGAGTTTTTTTACTTAAGTAAATGATACATAAATAGCTCTAAGTTAACATAATGTTTGTCTTATCTTTATCTTGCAGCAAATTGATATATGCGATTTGGGAGTAAATAGCTACATCATCGTTAAGTGATATCCCTTGTACATTTTAAAACAACCAGAATTTATATCAATATATTACTTTGAGGCAAAGTGCAGTTCTCATATATTTCATAATAGCATATAGATCCAAACAGAAGTTTGTTTGCTACAACATGATTGTGTTGCTTCCTTTTCTTCTAAGATATGTACATGTTCTCTCAACAAAAATGTACAAGGAAAAGTATTATTTCCAAAATAATCAGGGCTAAGCCAATAGTTGGATCTGGCCCATTTGATACTGCTACTATAGAAACAGATCTCCCTACACATCTAGCGTACAGGTAAATAGTTAAAGAAAAACATTGCAGGATGCTGAGATTGAAAACCTGTACATGTTGGCTTTAGCTTCATATGAACATTCTTTTGATGGATCTTACAACAGAACGAAATAAAACAAGATTACTTAAATCCGCAGGCAGGAGGATAAAATTGCTGTTGGGACTCAGGTGAAAGCTATGTTGGAGAAGAGTACAAGCAAAAATAAACAATCATGGTGCACTGTAAGTCCTCCTGCTGATTTCTGAACAATAAACAATGATGATGCTCTCTTCACTGCAGATATTCTAAAGTTAAGGGAGTCGCAATTCTTGACTAGATCATATGGGTATGCTATATGAAAATGTACAAGGTGGTGTAGCAGGAGTTGAAAAAAATGCAGCTCAAAGTGAGTGCAAGTGCATAATGTCCTAGAATTATTTTTCGGCGAAAGTTAGTATCTTCTCAATAAGTAACAGGACTGTAAATTTCGAGAAGTGGGAAATCAAAATCAATAATTTTCTTATAATTTAGGAGGGGCTCATGTGGAATTATGGTTTTTCTTCAGCTCATGGGATGCCTAGATTGTGGGCAAGATTAAGGCCTACCGGCCCCTTTGTACCATGCTATATTGCTCTTGAGGTTTACTATTCATTTGAGCTAATGATATATGATCATGGAATTAAAGAGGTGGAACACACCGGCCATGTATTACTAGCAAATGACATCGGCATCATGTATTGGCGATTTGTTAGTCAAGCATACTAACAAGTAGTGTCAAGATTTGTTTTTCATTCTCTATACTTTATTAGTTCATGAAAGTAAAGGTTGTGTATGGGTGGTAAAGGAATTTTGGAGGTAATTTACATATAGTCCAGTTGACCAATCATTGGATGGAAAAGTAGGCGGAGGCAATGATCGCGCTTGTTGTCCTCTGGACCGCATTCACATAGTGAACATGAAGCGGATCCTCAGCAGGATCATATGAAATTGTGTCTACTGTTATCATGTCGCTGAGCATTCTACATTACGATCGAATCAAAAAAATTCTCCCATTGCAACGCACGGGCAATTTTCCTAGTATTCTACAAAGATCTTTAGCAGTCAAACCGTTATGACAACATACGTAATTCCCTTTGTCCATCAGAATGTTACTTGCCCAAGATTCGATTGTCGGTATCTTCATACCTAGTTCAATCTCGTTACCGGCAAGTCTCTTTTCTCATTCAGTAATACATCACCTCGTGACTAACTCCTTAGTTGTTTTCTTGCAAGATTATGATGTGTATTACCGAGAGGGCCCAGAGATACCTCTCCGATACTCGGAGTGACAAATCCTAATCTCGATCTATGCCAACTCAACAAACACCTTTGGAGATACCTGTAGAGCATATTTATGATCACCCAGTTACATTGTGACGTTTGATAGCACACAAGGTATTCCTCCGGTATATGGGAGTTGCATAATCTCGTAGTCAAAGGAATAAGTATTTAGCAATAAACTGAACGATCATTATGCTAAGCTAATGGGTGGGTCTTTTCCATCACATCATTCTCCTAATGATGCAATCTCATTATCAAATGACAACACGTGTCTTTGGTTAGGAAATTTTAACCATCTTTGAGAGCTAGTCTAGTACAAGCTTACTAGGGACACGGTATTTGTTTATGTATTCACACATGTATTTAAGTTTCCAACCAATATGATTATAGCATGAATAAACCTTTATCATGAATAAGGAAATATAAAATAACAACTATATTATTGCCTCTAGGGCATATTTCCTTCAGTCTCCCACTTGCACTAGAGTCAATAATCTAGTTCACATCGCCATGTGAATAACACCCATAGTTCGCATCGCCATGTGACCAACACCAAAAGGGTTTGCTAGAGTCAATAATCTAGTTCACATAGCCATGTCATTAACACCCAAAGAGTAATAAGGTGTGATCATGTTTTGCTTCTGAGAGAGGTTTAGTCAACAGGTCTGCCACATTTAGATCCGTACGTATTTTGCAAATTTCTATGTCTACGATGCCCTGCATGGATCTACTCTAGCTAATTGCTCCAACTTTCAATATGTATCCTGATTGAGACTTAGAGTCATCTAGATTGGTGTCAATGCTTGTATCAATGTAACCCTTTACGATGAACACTTTATCACCTCCATAACCGATAAACATTTCCTTAGTCCTCTTTAAGGTACCTAAGGATAATTTTGACCGTTGTCCAGTGATCTACTCCTAGATCACTATTTTACCACCTCACCAAACTCATGGAAAGCACTATTGCAGGATGCTGCTAACGCGACACTACGATCAGAGACCCTTTGAGAAATTGTGTGTGATGCAATAATCGCAAACGGTGGTGTAAGAGAACCGTAAAAAATGTGCAAAACATTTGCGATGACGGATGCGTTAAGCACGTTTCATATTTTAGTTGTGTGTGCGATGCAGGGCATACGGTTCATATCAATTAACTATTTGCGATGAGGAGGAACAAAAGAAACGGGCAGCCAGATGAAGGCGTGTGCGATACATGGCATACGGTTCACTAGGATGAACTGTTTGTGATTAGGCAACACAAAAGAAGTGGTTAGCCAGATCAAGGTGTGTGCGGTATATAACATGCGGTTCACTCGGATGGACTGTTTGTGTTGAGACAAGAGAACAGAAATGGTTCAATATAACGGGTGTTCATCAAGGAGATCCGTTATCTCCTTTGCTTTTTGTGATTGCAGTTGACTTACTCCAATTGGTGGTTAATGAAATGTGCTCCAAGAACATTCTCAACTTACCTATCCCGACAAAATTGAATGACTATCCGAGTGTTCAGTACACGGATGATACCCTCATTGTTCTTCCTACGATTGATAGCCAGCTCATCACTTTCAAGGAGATGCTTGAGGTCTTTGCTGAATCAACTGGGATGAGGGTGAACTTCAGTAAGTCCTCTCTGATACTGATCAATATGGGTGATGAAGAAGGCAATCAACTTGCCAACTTGCTTGGGTGCGATGTTGGTTCCATGCCATTCACCTACCTAGGGCTGCCCATGGGCACATCTCGGCCAACGATCTATGATCTAATGCCAATGGTGGATCGCATTGAGAGAAGATTATCTGCATCTTCTTGATTGTTGAATCAAGGGAGCCGTCTTCAACTCTTGCAGTTCATCCTTAGTTCTATGCCAATATATTTTTTATGTACACTTTCTCTACCTCAGGGCATTTTGAAGCAAATCGAGAGAATCATGCGACAGTGTTTGTGGAGAGGGAACATGGATACCCCATGGCAATCATTGGCGGCTTGGGATCTGGTCTGTCAGCCCAAGAAGCTGGGAGGTCTTGGTATTCTTGACTTAAGTGAGAAAAATGATGCCTTGTTGATCAAGCATCTCTTCAAGTTTTTTAACAAGAAGGATGTGCCCTGGGTCACTCTTATTTGGGACATGTATTATGCCTCATCGCCGCCACAAGTCACCCAGAGTTGCGGTTATTTCTGGTGGAGGGATGTCTTGAAGCTTTATGATAGTTTTTGCAAGTTGGCAGTGCCACACGTGTGTGCTGGTGATACGGTGGTTTTCTGGCTGGATCAATGGCAGCTTGGAAATAATGCTGTCCTCATGCATCATTGGTTCCCGAGGCTGCATTCCTTTGTGATTGATGATACGATCACAATTAAGGATCTTATGGAGCTTCTGGACCTAACCGACAATTTTCACCTGCCACTATCAGCTGAGGCTTTCGACGAATTCAACCAGCTACAATCTTTGTTCCCTTTGATCAACCTTCAGGAGGATGGGAAGGACATTTGGAAATGGCCATCCAAGTCTGGAGATTATCAGTCAAGGATCTACTACATGTCTTGCATCTCACATATTGTGGTCAATCCCATATTTAAGTGGATCTGGAAATGTTCCTGCACTCTAAAGTTCAAGGCTTTTGGCTAGATCCTTTTGATGGATTGGCTCAACACTAGAGACATGATGCAGCAACATCATTGGACTATCCAGGATGACACATGTGTAATGTGTAATTCTGCCTCTCATGAAGACCGTGCCCACCTTTTCTTTGCATGCAACTTCAGTCAACGGGTCTGGAATTACCTTGGCATTTCATGGATTCTTCAATCAAACCAGACTACCTATGAGATGGCTTTATCTGCTAGAAAGGATTTTGGTTTCCCATTCTTCATAGAGGTAGTCTTCACTGCCACATGGAATATTTGGATTCAAAGGAATGGGAAGATCTTCAGAAATGAGATGCCTTCTTTCAGATCTTAGAGGAGAAATTTTGTCCATGGCATTTCTCTTTTAGCTGATAGAATCAAATGTAAATATTGGAATAGCCTAAACTCCTGGATAGTTGCTCTACCTTAGTCTCTCTTTGTAAGTATCCTCTTTGCTCTCTTTTTTTCCTGTAATTTGTAACTTTGTAACTTCTCTGGATCTTTTTTTAAATAAAGAACTGTGAGGCTATTGCCTTGCAGTATATAGTCAAAAAAACAAGATGTGTGTGATACGCGGGAAACAGATCTATAATCAGAAATGTGTGGGAAGACCGATAACAACACAGAAGTTTCCTGTTAAAAAGCCATGTGTGTTGTGAGCAAATGATTGCTGGTATACAATTGTCAGTGATTGATGAAATCATCACCGACGGGTTCCCTTGTTTAGTCCGTGTGCGATGTGATTTGCTTTGTCTATAGTGCATCAACATATATACTTAAAAAGATAGCATTTAAGCATACAATTAGACAAGTGACCACACAGATAACATTTTCACACACCAAAGTAAGCAATTACATGCATACTAAACTAGGAGAAACGAGGATCTAATCATCTACTTCTTGTTGCGACGACGCTTGCCATTGCTCTGCTTCCGGCTGGATCCCTGGCCGTTTTGCGGAAGCAGGCACTTCCTCTTGTCAACGATTCGCCTGTACATGTTGTATCACGTGTACGCCTCCTTGGCCACGTACACGACATGAGCTTTGTCGAGTTTCTCCATCCAGGCCGAGTGCCAGGCACGCTTGTCATTGTTGCAGGAATCCTTTATGTCTCTATAGCAGGGGTCGATGATGGCCTCAGCGAGGTGAACCAGTGAGTCCTTCTCATGCTCCTTGCTACCCCAGATCTTGTATTGGCCCTGGATGTTGACAAGATTCTGGTAGGCGATGCCCGAATTCTTGAGCACCTTGACATCGTTGGTGATGTCGACCATAGCGAACATGTAGTGGGAGCTGTTGACAAACCTGGCGAAACGCTTGCAAGGCCTTGTGGCCAGGCAGTAGTGGTAGACGAGGTCGTGGTGGTCGATGCACATCTAGGCAACGATGACCTTGGGACGAGAACTGGCACGAGCACGGGTGTGCTCGATGTCGAACCCGACCACCTTGTACTTCTCGTCGACAACCAACAACTCCATGATGCGGATGGAGTGCTCCACGCAGACCGGGTGATTGGTGTACACCACCGAGAGCTCCTCGAACCTTCGGTGGGTGTCCACCATGGCATGGATGGTGAAATGCTGCTCATCGTTGGCAGTCGCTTGGAGCGCCATTGGAGCCGCGCAGGATACTCTCTAAGAATTTGTCATGATGGGTGTGCTTCTTGCAATGGTGGGGCACAAACGAAAGACTGAAGAGACACAAGGGTTAAATAGCTGATGTAACAAATGGGGGCCAGCCAGCCTGTAATCGTCATGTCTTGTCACGGCGTTCATAGCGGAGGATTCCAGTGCAAGCTTGACAACACTGCACTGCAGGGAGGATTCCTGTGCACGCTTGACAACACCGCACCGCAGTTTGACCACGCATGGGCTCGAAGAGGCGCCAAATGTATAGTCGGTGAGCCTGTTCCCGCTACCTCGCAGTTTACCATGCAAGCTTCCCGCGCAGCTTGGTTTGCCATGCATCGGCTAGAAGAGGGACAAATCATGGGTGTTTATTGGCAAAAAGCTTTGTAAAAATGAAGTGTGTGGAATGACTTCGGTCGTAAGTTTACCCGTGGGTGATGAGGTCAAAGTAACATGGAAGGGTGATAATGGACACTCAAGTGCGATAATTAATTATGTGCTCTACATGGCAAATGGTGGAAGAAACCAACTGTGTGCAATAATGTCCAAGATCGCAGTCAAGTTAGCTATACAGATCGTGTGCTGTGAGATCGACAAGGTAAACAGATTCGAGAATGCTTAATAAAATCAAATCTAAGACCATTGCATCTTAAGTTCAAAATAGTGCTACCAATATACAAGTCTCATACGACGCCATTTCAATGATTGTACCACAAAGGCTCGAAATATTACAAGGTTCAAATTCCAGAGTTATATGGCTCAAATTCGAAGATTACAAGGTTCAAACTGATATTAGAAATGAAATCCAGCTCATCAGCTGCAAACGCTCGCGCTGATCTGCTGAACATGCATATCAGAGAGGTTCAAACTAATTTGACCATTTCTAAGTCTGGTTTCGAAACCTCAGAACTGTTGCAAAGGGGTCAGCCACTGAGAAGTCATGTCTGGGGTTGACACGATGAGTTTCGATGAGTTCCGATTACTCTGCCATCTGAAATTCAGCATTTTTGGAGCCTATTTCATTCTACCGCAGGCGCCGACGCTGATCAAGAAACCATTCATTTTTCCAAAATAAATGTAGGGCAACCTCATTACCTTCAGCACCCTTGCTCTGACAACAAAGAACCTGGCGAATATAATCTTTGGTAAGGTCCCTTGGTAGGACTTCAAAGTAATTTCTGAGAAATGCAGATCTAGGCATTCGACGTGATTGTTATATTGTATCACATTATCCACCACTGGGCCTAATCTTATCTGCAAAAGAAGAAAACGTGTTAGTGCCTAGATGTAGTTTTGAACACTACTACATGCCTATTTGGTTTGCAAGATTTGTAAAATGCACTAACATGCCATATTCGATCTGACATGATTAACATGGGCATTAACATGCCATCTTCGATCTTCACAAGATGTTGGAGTGGATGAAAAGTTCCCTAAGAAAACTAGTACAGATGAATCCAAAGAAGAAATGCATATGGATTGTAACCATATGGATCAAGCATTGTCATTGTAAACTTGGAAAAGGAGACATGTATGTACTGAAATCCTCCAAAAGAATCCTTTAGAAATCGTAGTACATCGTCATTGTAAACTTGGAAAAAGGTGTCACAAATTGAACTCCCTTATGGTTAACATTTAACAGGAAAGGAACATCACCTCGACATATAGCTTCTCCAGGCACGGAACGCATCTCGGGAAAGTGACAACTTGCTCCAGGTTGGGGCCGATAGATTCTAGTGCCAAGACCTTCACTGTGCGCAGTTTCGTAGTCAGGCTTGTCGGAATCATTTTCTGAATGACAGACAGACAAACATCAGGCTTGTCGGAATCATTTTCTGAATGACAAACAAACAAACATCATCAAAATTAGAAATGATGTTAATTTGTAGAAGGAGAGGTAGAAGGCGGCTGTTGTACCTGAACGGGTGTGGATCCAATAACAAGTTCGGAGTATTTGTCATACGAGTAGCCCAGCACTGTCAATTTTGGCGCATAAATGACATTGATTCTTGCTGGACCTACTTGATGAAGTACAAGTAATCTCTCAAGTGCAGGTGTGTCCTCAATGACCATACCGTGGTACACATCTTGTGATGTCTTCCTGCCGAACCAGCAACACACATAAATAGTCTGGAGAGTCATAAAGGTGATGTGGAATGTACTCAACCCATTGATCGCCTGAAGACGAAGGTACTCGAGTGTAGTACAGCCACGGAGCAGGCGCTCCATGTCACCGTTTGAGAGGCAGATGGCCACAAGCTCGAGGTGCTTCAGTCGTGGTAGAATAAGAGCGGGTGCGTCATTAAAGTGGGGGATGGCAGTTCCTGAACTTTGCGACGTGCAGCGTGGGCGCGAGGCATAGCACGGACGTCGGCAGCGAGCGCGTATGCCCATCATCAAAAGTGAGCTCCTTGAGCTGATCTAGGGCGGGGGGATCTGAACCAGTCATCAAGCTTGGCTCGGTCCCTGTCTTTGGAACAGAACTTGCCCATTCTAAGGCCTCTGGTTGGGCCAAGGTGACTGCCGAGGATCTTGGAGAACGCATCCAAGCTTTTGCGATAGCCATGGCAGAGCTCGTGGGTGTCAATGAGGTCGAGAGGGGTGAAGTTCCATAGGGGGCGCCACCGCTGGGAAAGGACGGTTGTCCGCGCCCCACATTTGGTTGGGAGGAGGGAGATGACGACTGACAACATATCATCGGGAAGGCTGCTGATGAAGTATATGCCTACTGGAGTCGCTTGGGGTTCTAGCTCGCCCCACCTCTGCTTGTTGGCAGCCCCTTTCTCCACCTCCAGAGTCTCCTTGTCAGCGGCGCTTTCTGATAGAAATGAGAGTACAGGGAATATTTAGTTAAAACAGGGCAATAGAAAAGTGTATTGGTAACTAGAAGTTATTAGGAAGGAATATAGTAAGAAAAGGGAATAACAATTGGTTGCTTAAATACTACACAATGCATTTAACATTGTTGGGTAAGTCAACATGCAGATAGTTGAAAAGAAAACTTACTTCAAACAAACTCAGGATGGATGATTTTGTCGGGGAAGTTAGCATATATCTCATGACCAGGCGCTTTTATGTGCAGACCAAATTTAGTGCCAGCTGTCATTACATAAAACTTAGAAATTACTTTCCAAAAGCCAGCGCCAAAATAGGAGTCACCACATTCATCAAGTCTTACAGTAGCAACGATTGTAAATCCATGGTTTGTGTGCAGTATGACATCCATGCAGCCTTGATCTATGTAAAGGGAAAAATTGTGCACTACATAATCGGTTGCATAGCAAGGGACGCACTGCAGAAAATGGTAGGGTTGTTAAAGAAAATATGGTAACATGCAAATATGGGCCCAAGATGAAAGAACTGTACAGCAGTTGAAATCGAAGGACAAAAATCTATAATTAAACATATAGGGTAAACATGATATCATGGAAATATGAGAGTAACCAAAAGAACAATACATCATTAACCTAATATAGAAAGAACAGGGGAAATCCCCTTTGACGTATATGGTGCATGTGGCACCTTTTATCCAAATGTAGCAATATTTAGAATATCTTCAGGAAAGTAGGCCATGCCATCCTATTTAGGGTGAGATTGAACATACCGCGCACATGCTCAAGTCATCTGGTACGGTGAGATGGAATCTCTGGCAGAGGTCGCAAGGTCCTGATGTGTCGGTGCGCTATACACTACTCTATGAATGAAAGAAAACCCTCAAATCAACACGAATAAAAATGAATTCACGGTGATTTCCGTTAGGTGATTAAAGAGGCAGATGAACTAGGATGAGAGATGAGACAATATCTCATTAAATTAGTTACCTTGTCGTCCATGAGAAAAAACCCTCAGTATGGCAGATTCCAAAACCGAGCGGAGCTGGGTCGACCGCGAGCAGCATCGAGAAAGTCGATGGCGATAGGCGGCGGCAAGCGGAACTGGCGAAATGTGGTGGGGTTTGCTAGCAGCCTGGCGGCGGCGGCGGCGGGCGTCGAGCTAAGTGGTTACTATCGCGATAGGCGGTGCCATGCATAGACACGGAGGAGCTTGTGCAGGTGTGTATGGGGACCAGAGGCATGGGGTGGCGGGCGGGGGTGAGGGTTTTTGTGACGTGGGGATGGCAAGGGTTTTATTTTTTATTTTTTGAATTGGGTGGTGAGGGTTTTCTGTCTCACAAAGAATTTCAGAGGCAACGGTTTTCTAGAGCCAACCGTGTGTGATTGACGCAAGAAGCAAAACGAAAGTCATTGCACATGGTTCCAGTTTTGGGAACCATGTGTGATTGAAGCAACAAGCAAAATGAAAGTCATTGCACACGGTTCCAATTTTTGGAACCGTGTGTGATTGACGTACTACCTCCATCCTGGTTTATTGGTCCCCTCTATAATTTGTACCAAATTTTGACCAAATATTTGACTAAGAAATTTTTATGCATGTCACCAAAAATTATATCATTGAATACTATGTTCAAATACGCATCCAACAATATGATTTTTGCTGATCTGCACTATCATTTTGTCAGTTAATCTTTGGTCAACATTTAACATAAATAACAAAGGGGAAAAATAAACGAGGACAGAGGTAGATTCCATCAACCGAACTAATTGCATCCATATCCCACAGTTAGACATAAGTAAACATAGATTAAACATACTCATACATAGATAATAAGCGTACACGTACACAAGCATAGTTCAACCGTCATTAAGCATGCTTAAGCGTACATAGTTCGATCCCACATCTCATCTCACAAGCCGGCACGATCCTTAACCTTCTCCAGGTACTCGGCGTACGCGCTGTCCTCCACCCTGCGAGCACACTTCTGCTTGAAGGAGCCAATGGCTCGTCCTCTTGCATACGCCAGAACACTTTGATACGCGTCATGAAGTTGTGGTTGCAAAATGGGCATCGATAGCCGCCGTTCTAGGTCCTAATACGCCTTTTATGCATTCCCGCATAAAGCTCCCTCAGGATTTGCCTCTTGTACCTCCTCTGGACATCTTCATCCTCCTTGTCCACACCGTCAGACAGCACCTATACAAATAGTAAAAAAAACTGTGGTGTCAAATTAATGGTTACAAACTTATCTCTAGCGAACATTTGGCAGTTGCCAAAAATTGGCATCAAATCAACGATTACATGCCGTGAAGTAGGATTAGGAATTTATGGCTATTTATTTATACATATCCAGAGATTATGGTTCGATTTTTAAGCACATTCGTCTATGTACAGACCACTCTTGAAGAAAATAATGGCACAAACATATGTAGGTCATTCAAAATCAATTGTCAAGTCCTGGCTAGGAATTATTAGCACGAACACTAACCATACTCAGATTACTAGCAGAAATCATTTCCACAAATGTAACAACTAATCACTTATCACTTGTACCATTCAAACAATCAATACACTACACGGATCTAATGAAACTTACTCAGATTTCATGGATTGGGAGAACATAACAATAGGATTTCTATTCCAAAAAGGGGGAGGCACGAGTAACCAGAGAAACCCTGGGATCTATTTGACACACAAATGGGTATAGATGACTAACCAGTTGTCCGTCGTCGTCGGAGTCGTTGCCGGAGTGGTCGTCGGAGTCGGAGTCCGAGTCATCACCAGAGTTGGTGTGGAACTCCGCCTCTGGCTGTGGAAGCTCGACGTCGTCGATGACGTTAGGTTGCAGCGATAACTCACCGGCGGTGACGGCAACCTCTGTCTCCATCTCGACGTCATGCTCCGGTGCTTTAGCAGCCCCGGCATCGCCACTCCCTCCGATGGGATGCTTCGACGGAATCCTCATACACTGATGGCTTTGATGACTGAGAGCGGCATCGAGGATGCAAGTGGGGAGAGGGGATTATGTGTGTGGCGAGGATGGGGGGTGCAGCCGCTCGGGCGCATTATTAACATGGAGTAGTGGGAGAGAGGCGGGCGGCAATCAAACCGCTAGCTCGCCTCCCGGTGAGCCTGCGCACCGGACTGCTGGCATGCCTACCATCGTTTCACACAACTACTTGCATGCCTCCCAATGACACTACGCAGTGAGCATGCCTCCATCAATTCACACACCTGTACACACGCCTCCTGGTCTGCCTGCGTGGCGGACTGCTTGCATGCGTCCCGTCAACTCACACCTGCTCGCACGGTACACGGGTCGCGTGGTGGCACATATATTGTTTTTCTATTTGGATGATTAATGATGTTGCTTTATATTTTGCTTAACCAAAGCATGGCATGTATCCATTGTTAGTCTAACACTCACGGTTCGAATAAATTGTCTGTTTGGGAGATTGGTTCCCAATTATTAATAATCTCCCGTTTGTAATTAGATAAAGATTACATCAAAACTGGTCTCAAATTTGACCAAAAAAAGTACAATGCAACTTTGTATTGGTGTCCATATGACAACACGATAAGTTTCATGAACTTCAAATAAGTTTTGGATGTACTAGAATTTAAAAATCAAGATTCTCATTGTTTGAAATTTGTTGCACGGGGAGTAAACATGCACCTAGTGAGACACATGTGTTTTTGCAATCCATTTAGGTGCACTGTCACATGTGCATGTAGCTCGAATTTGATTTTTGCACATTATACTCCTAGAAAAACAATCAATTAATGCACTAAAACGTCTTAATGATCTCTAATTTTTTTCAAAATTAAAACATCCCTCCTTTGGTAACATACATATGTTCATCGTGGGATAATTAATTTAACATGCATCGTAGCTACGGTGGATTCGCGGTGTGTGTGTGTGTGTGGGTGTGTGCGTCTGGGGGTGACGAGTGGCTCGCAGTACACTACGAGTTGTGAGCCACCGTGTGGGTTGGACGTTTTGTTAGGCAGGCCGGTGCCATATCAGAGTTGTGAATTCATAATTTAAAGCATTACACAACCCTTTCATACGTACATGTTTTGGACACATGCAGTTGATGGTTGTCCTACACGACACTCGATACTCGCGTATGATGCTTTTCGTGGGCCCGCGAGGTCTTCGTCCATCACTTTGACGAACAGCCGGTAATGAGGTTAATTTGGCCAGCAAGGTAGAATCTTTTTTGTTTGTGTTATGGTGGTATATAGTATGCGTCGAAGAAGTGGGAGGGGACTAGCATATATATTATATATATATACATATATATATATACTATACGTACGCGTCCGTGAACAAGTACACCTCACTCAGTGTCAGGAATTTTCGGTTTCCAGGGCATGTGCCACATCAAAATTGTGAAAATGGCTATTCAAACATCACACAACACCTCTTTGCGCCACATGCATGCAAGCGGTGGTTATCCTAGCTAGGACACTCATGTGTGACACTTCCATCTGTGGGCCGACGAGGCCATCATCGATGCATGTGCATCACTTTAACCTACATCGGGAGAGGTTAATTAATTTCACCATCGATAAGGATTCTTTTTGGGTTGTACTACGGTAGGAGCATATAGTATACGTTGAAGAGGGGGAAGGGGACCACCATATGTAGTACGCTTCATGAACCTCACTTTGTGTGGGTGCATGGTTTACGGTTTTTGAGGCATGTGTGGCACATCAAAGTTGTGCATTTTAGGTATTATATTCAACATATGTTTGGCCCACTTGCAAAGCTATGGTGGTTGTCCTCTTGCACCCACTTAAGCGGTTATCAATGATATCGATGCTTTCCATTTGTGGGCCCGCTTGGTCCATCACTACTTTTTGCCTGACAATGAGAGTGGTTAATTTGACTTTGGAGGGGGTTATTTTTTTAATTGTAAATATGGTGTATATATATATATATATATGTATATATGAGCACACACGCATGCATGTGTACGCATGAATCCCTCCCATCGAGTCGAAGTGGCTAGTACAATGACACGTCATGAACCGATCTCGCTCTGTGTGGGGAGAGTGTATAATTTTCGATACACGCGCCACATCAATGTTGTGAAATGGTATTCAAACATGCATGCACGCTTCACCACCATACATATGCATGCAATGGTTGTCTAGGAATGGTACACTCCCTCGCGTGGTTATCGGCGACAAGCCTATATATTCATGGGCCCACGTGGACATCCATGATCATCTTGACCGACAACAAGATAGGTTACCATGGCGGATTCTTCATTTGGTTCGTGTTATTGTAGTATAGGTCACGGTGAGATTCAGACCTAATTAAAGTTTGAGCGCATATACTATGCACACATGCATGCATGAATCCCCGCCGTTGGCTTGAAGTGTGGTGTAACATATATATGCATCATCAACCTAACCCTCACTCAGTGTGGGGATTTCTAGTTTGAAATCACAGTGCCACGTCAAAGTTGTTCCATTGTGTACTAATAAACACACCTGATCTGTCGGATTTCGGGTTCCGGCAGACCCTTGAGGTTCGAACACTGGGGTGCACGCGGAGATCACACCCCCAGCCTACCCGTGTCTCACCGCCTCGCCAGGATCTAAAACTACACGAAGAACAACACAAGGGACACGAGATTTATACTGGTTCAGGCCACCATTGTGGTGTAATACCCTACTCCAGTTGTGGTGTGGTGGATTGCCTTTGGGGCTGATGAGGAACAGTACAAGGGGAGAACAGCCTCGCGAGGGTCTGTTCTTGGTTGGTGAGATGAACTGCTAGGGGGAGTTCAGTCGCCTCTCTCTGTGTGTATTTGATGTGGATCTCCTCTCTCCCCTACCCTGTGGGTGGCTACTCCTATTTATAGGCGAAGGCCCCGAGCGTCTTCCAAAATATTGAGCGGGAAGGGCGCCAACAATTCGCCATTTTGAAGGGGAACATCTAGTACACCTATCCTGACTAAAGTTGGTCCTCGCCTGCCAAAGACCCTGACAATGACGCTGGCTTGGGCTCCACGATGACCTCCGCTCTGCCGTCCTGCTGGTCTTGGTCTTGTTGCACCGAAACGGTTGCCTTTGCTTGATACCCTTGCCTGCGCTTGCCCCCTTTGCACCAAAGGGGAAACAAGGACTCTGTGCAGGCCGGCGCCCGCCTGGCGCCCGCCGGGCCTTGGTCGTCATGGCTTGCGTCACGGGCACCTCGTGAGGTACCCCGCCTTGATCTCTCCGCCTCCTCGCGAGCCAGCCTGACGAGGCTGTGCCTGAGGAAGCCTCCTGTCGTCCGCCCCGCGAGGCTTGGCCCCTCGCGAGGGTCTTGAGCATGTGCTGATGAAGATGGGCCGTACTGGGCCACTCCTGGAGCCACACCGCAGGCCGCATGCAGGCAAGTCTGGGTACCCCCATTCCCAGAACGCTGACAGTAGCCCTCGGGCCCAAGGCACGCTTGGACTTGGCTTAGCAGAGAAGCGAAGAGGCAAGTGTGAAGCGCCACTGGCCCCAATAGCCTGCGGCCTTGGGCGCCGCGTGGCGGTTGATTGGACGTGGGTGTCCTGGCTCCCCCACGACGCCTCGGTAACTACACGAGTTGACAAGTCCTTGCATGCAAAACGGGTCATGATTACCTGTGATCATGGAGGCCGTCGGTTGGCCTCCCTCGGCTATATGTACGGAATGACGCGAGCCCCTCCAGTTCATCTCTCCTTGCTAATCTACGTTTTCCTCTTCGTCCTTGCTCCTCCCTTCGCCAATGGCACCGATCCATCGGTTTTCTGCCGAAGAGAAGGGGAAGGCCCCCCTAGGAGAGTCATGTCCCACTTCCTCCGAAGAAACGGCTCGTCTCTTGCCACGGGGAAGGAGGTGCTTGGCAGGAGGTGTCGAGGCCATGGTTCGAGCGGCCGCCGCCGGGATTCCCATTGCCCTTGTATGCCTGGATCGAGGGCCCTGAAGGTGCTGGCGCTGAGAAGCATCACCAAAGGCGTCGTCGCCGCCGGCGGGTCACGGCGGTGCGCGTTGTTCCTCCAGGAGTTCACGCTGGAGGGTCTTCTCGCGAGCTCGTGCTTCACGCCGCCATGCCTCCTCGGTCCTGGATTCGCCTCCCTCCTTCCTTCGCCTTCGAGATCCCGCCGAGGGGGCCTATCGAGCTTTGGCTGCAGCATGCTGACTGCAGTGCCCCTGCGACCGAAGCGGAGGTCGAGGTTGTCGCTCCTGGCAGGGTCTACCTGACCCGTGGCTGGGGCGAGATCGCCCGGGTCGGCAGGACGGGTGGTGCCCTCGCAATCCACCTCGAGTACGATGGCGCCACCCTGTTATTCTTCAAGGTCTTTGACGCGGAGGGACGCCGGCTGGAGTGCTGCCCTGGGAAAGGCGACCGGGGCCCTGCCGCAGCGAGGACTAGGCTTGCCAACCGCTTCCCCAGTAGCTCCTCAGGTAGCGGAGGCGTCGGAGGATTCAGCGACTCCGCCGAGCTCCTCGCGACCCCGGAGACGAGCGACGACAGCTACGAGCCCCCGAGCTTGCGTCGCTCCCGGAGCAAGGCGGGCTCGTCGGGCCGCCATCGCCACTGATCTGTATGGGGCTGGCGCCAGTGGCTGACGGCCCACTATTGATGATGGCGTCTCTTGAGGAGGCGTGCGTAGTTAGCACTCTTTAGGATCTGCTCCTTTTGTTCCCTGCGAGGAATCGAAGAATACACCACGCGGGGGTTTGTAAGGTGCTTGTAGTTCCATTTGTTAATATGATCTTTATCATGAAGTGGTACGGGATGCTCGTCCCGTTTTAGCTTAGTTCCTCCTTCCGAACCTCGCGAGGGCTTGACGCTCTGCACTGACAGGTCCCGGTCCCAAGGCAGGCTTCAGCCGTCGCTGGTATGCCAGGTCGCGATGCCGTGGTCAAGGCCAGGAGGTGAGCGGCCCGGGGTCCAGTAAGAGCCCCTGAGTCGCGATGCTCAGAAGGTCCCCTTTAGCACTCAAGCAGCCATCGTCCAGTGAGAAAGGAGCACGACGTTGCCAAAGCGGGACTACATTAGGTGCGAGGTTGGTGCTGTGACAGCTAGTGTTTCCGGAGGATGACTTATCTCGAGGGTCAGAAACCACTCCTTGGCGCGGCGCCGGGGCCGCGCGTTGGCAGACGAGGAGTTGCCTGGCGAGGTCCCCACGTGCCTCTTCCCTCTCGCCTTTGCTCCCCTTCGTGCTCTATGTCCTTAGGTCCCGGCCCTCAAGCGGGATCAGCCGTCGCTGGTATGCCAGGTCGCGATGCCGTGGACAAGGCCAGAGGGTGAGGGCTGGAGAGCTAGTAAGAGCCCATGAGTCGCGATGCTCAGGTACCCCCCTTTAACGTGCAAGCGGTTCGCGTGGACGAGAGCGAAGGAGACGCCACAGAGGCCTTGTCGGACGTTGCTCCTTAAAACGATCCTGCGAGTTCATCATGAGAAAAGCGAGGGTTTGCCGTTACAATTGCCGACCAGCTGCTGGTTGCTCTAGGAGGGTGATGAGGCACTGAAGGCTTGGTGAGGTGGCGCCCTGTGGGGTTGCCGCGGCCAGAGCTCAGCCGTCCAGGTTTGTCGATGTTGCAGGGACGGACCCATGCGCAAGCGTCGTGCCATTAGGGACCAGCTCCATCAGTTGGTGTCAATCAAGCGGGCGATTAGGTCAAGCACGTTAGCCATGAAGGAGCAAATCCACTTAGATAGACGCAGAAAGAGACGATCACCGCTGGGTTGGGCCCGAGCGACTTTGGGGATGATGCAGCCCGAGGGGTGCCCCTGATAAAGTAAGCTGAAAACATGAACTAAAGGGATACATGCCGCAGGGACGGACCCACACGGACTGGGAATGATGCAGCCTTGGGGGGCGCTCCCAGCTGAAAATGAAACTTGGAGGATGTCATCTGATGATGCTGAAGATGGAGGGATGCTGAAGTAGCGGATGGCGTGCGCGGCGGGAGACGATCTTCACGAGCCCCCAGGCCCAGGGGCCTCAGGAGGCTCTGGCGCCGGCGGCCCCTCGCGGACCATCTCCATCTCCGCCGGGACAGCGGAATGCCTGACCGCCTGAGCCTCCAAGATGCTCCTCATGAGGCGCTGGCGCATAGCAGCCGCGTTTGGGAGGCCGTAAGGCATGCGAACATAGCTGTGGGGTGGACCTTCACAGCGCCCCACGCGTGAGGGCCAGAGGCGCTCCTGAGAGGCGACTCGGTTGAGTCCTGGTATGTCGATGCAAACGTGCAGCCCACCATCCTTGCCTGGATGGGGAGCTACGGTAGGCAAGCGGCGGCTGCCACCCATGACTCTTGACTCCTGCAGCTCCTGGATGATCTCTCTGATGAACTCCTGAGGGTTTGGCCCTCCTTGCCTTGCTCCTTCCTGAGGGAAACGTGCGTTGAAGCATGCCTCCAAGTGGTGCCCGAGCACCTCCCTCGTGATTTTAGCAAAGTCGATGGCCCTCCAGAAGAGAGCCCCCGAGCCCTGCTCGAGGAGGGCGCCGGGCGCGCCTTCCTATGCGACAGGAGGAGGTGCCCCTTGAACAGGCGCGGACCCTGAGGGGCCTGCCTCCCGAGGGGTCAGGCCAGGCGATGTCTTGTTCTTCTTAGGAGCAGCCTCGGGAGGCCTCCCGTTCCTGTGATCTGTGTCTTCAATCGATGCGGCTTGGAAAGCACGTTCCAGAGAACACACAGCGTCTCTCTCTTCACAAGGCACAGTGATGACTCCACCGCTCCGTGGCATCTTGAGGACATTGTAGCCGTGATGGGTCACGGCCATGAACTTGGCCAGGGCTGGGTACCCGAGGATGGCATTGTACGGCAGGCGGATGTGAGCGACGTTGAAGTCAATGAGCTCGGTGCGGTAGTTGTCACGCTTCCCGAAGGTAACAGGAAGGCGGACCTTCCCTATCGGAACCGTGGAACCATCAGTGACTCCTGAGAAAGGCTTGGTTGGCTACAGCTGATTGTATGGTACTTGGAGATTGTTGGACGTCTCGACGGATAGGACATTGAGCCTTGCTCCGCCATCGATGAGGGTCCTGGTGACGTGCACATTGCTGATGATTGGGGAACAAAGCATCGGGAGGACTCCTGCTGTGGCCACGCACTTGAGTTGATCCGCTGAGCTGAACGTGATAGCGCACGCTGACCACCTGAGAGGGTGTGTGGCCTCAAGCCTGGGGAGGACTGCATTCACTTCGCGAGCAAACTGCTTGAAGATGCGCTAAGAGGCCGGGGCTTATGCGCCGCCCAAGATGCAAGCGATTGCGCGCGGCTCCTGGAAGCCTCCAGCCCCCTCGTCCTGGTGATGTTCTTCGTTCCTCCTTGGCTGTGGTGGCAAAGAACGGAGGCCCGCATTGCCTTGTGGGCGATCCTCGCGAGGCTGATCCCTCCAACCCCCCTCGCGAGGTGGGTCCCTCCAACCTCCCTCACGAGGCTGGTCCTGCCAGCGGTCCTCGAGAGGTCGGTCACGCCACCCTTGGCGAGGGCCATGGTCTTCCCATCGTCCTCCACCTCTTCCTCCTCCTCGGCCATAGCCCCTGTCGCTGCGCTCGGGGCGTCGGCTGGCGCGCACATCTCGTACGTCCCTGAGCTCTTGGCATTCGTGTTGTGGGTGTGGAGGTCGTGGTACACACAGTACCGGCTGCCCTTGGATGACTCAGGCTGATCCCTGCCTTGCTTGGTGTCTGGCTCTGCTACAAGCACGGCAGCCTCCTTGCGCTTCACGTCCTTGGCCTTGGGCTTCTTCTCTTCTGGGTCAGCAGCTGGCAGCTCGAGGAGGGAAAGGCGCCCTTCCTCGGCCCTAGCGCACTTGGTCATCAGATTTAACAGCTCCATGGAGGTGCACAGGTCTTCATGGATCGCGAGCTCCTCCTTCATCTTGGCGTCACGCAAGCCGTCGGAGAAGGCTGAGATGATGGTCTCCTCAGACACCTTGGGGATCTTAAGGCGGGCGTTGTTGAAGCACTGGATGAACTTCTGCAGGGTCTCTCCCGGCTGCTGCTAGATGCGGCGCAAGTCGCTCATGGCCGGGGGCCAGTCGCGGGTGCCTTGTAAGTTGGCGACAAACCGGGTGCACATCTCATCCCAGGAGGATATCGTGCCAGGAGCCAGGTTCAGGAGCCATGTGCGGGCGCCATCCTTGAGCACCATGGGGAACCAGTTCGCCATGACCTTCTCATCCCCGTTGGCGGCTTCGATGCCTAGCTCATAGAGCTGGAGGAACTCAGTAGGGTCAGCCGTGCCATCGTAGCGTGGGGGCAGGTCTGGCTTGAACTTGCCCGGCCAAGCCACGCTGCACAGCTCGGCGGAGAAGACACGGCAGCCTGCAGTGGCCGCGGGAGCCCTTTGGTGACGGAGAGCTTGATCTTGCGGGTCTCTGTGCGCTGCAGCCAGGTGCAGCGCGGGGTCTTGATGCGCCGGAGCAGGTGCGCGTTCGTGCCGGGCCGGTGCGGGGAGCACACGGGCAGCTTCTTGGGGACGAGGGATCTCTTGGCAGCTCTTCTCTAGCTGTGCTGGCGCCGGATGGAGTGGGTTCCGCCCATGGGCCACGCGCCTTGGGGCCAAGGCACCTTCTTGAGGGGGAGGCGGCTGAGGTGCCCCCGGAGCTTCGTCGCTCGCGCAGGGCGGGGTGCGGTGCAGTGAGAGGGATGGTGCAGGGGAGCCCCCAGCGGCGCTGACGAGCTCGGTGATGCGGGTGAGCCACTCGTCGTAGAGGTCGTTGACGGGACGGTAGTGCAGGAGCTCCCGCACCAGGAGCAGCGCGGCGTGCGCGTCTGCAGGAGCGCGACGGACGTGGGACGAGGAGCCGGCCGGAGTCAGCGACGGAGTGGCATTGCGGCCTTCTCACCGCCCTAAAGGATGCAGGGACAACGCCTGCTACTCGTTCCCCGCCGGGCCGGTGGCGGTGTTGACGACAGGCGATGGGGAACAGCGGGGGCGCCCGCCGACGGGGGCCGTCTGGTCGACACGAGTGGCGAGAGCGGCCCGATGCTCGGCGCAGGCACGACGTGCGTCTGACATGGATGGGACGGGCGGTGAAACACGGCGCGACGGAAGGCAGATTCCGATGCACCCCCCTACCTGGCGCGCCAAATGTCGGATTTCGGGTTCCAGCAGACCTTGAGGTTCGAACACTAGGGTGCGCGCGGAGATCACACCCCCAGCCTACCCGTGCCTCACTGCCTCGCCAGGATCTAAAACTACACGAAGAACAACACAAGGGACATGAGATTTCTACTGGTTCAGGCCACCATTGTGGTGTAATACCCTACTCCAGTTGTGGTTTTGTGGATTGCCTCTTGGGCTGATGAGCAACAGTACAAGGGGAGAATAGCCTCGCGAGGGTCTGTTCGTGGTTGGTGCGATGAACTGCTAGGGGGAGTTCAGTCGACTCTCTCTCTCTGTGTGTCTTCGATGTGGATCTCCTCTCTCCCCTACCCTGTGGGTGGCTAGTCCTATTTATAGGCGAAGGCCCCGGGCCTCTTCCCAAATATTGAGCGGGAAGGGCGCCAACAATTGGCCATTTTGAAGGGGAACATCTAGTACACCTATCCTGACTAAAGTTGGTCCTCGCCTGCCAAAGATCCTGATGATGACGCTAGCTTGGGCTCCACGATGACCTCCGCTCTGCCGTCCTGCTGGTCTTGGTCTTGTTGCACCGAAACGGTTGCCTTTGCTTGATACCCTTGCCTGCGCTTGCCCCCTTTGCACCAAAGGGGAAACAAGGACTCTGCGCAGGCCGGTGCCCGCCTGGCGCCCGCCAGGCCTTGGTCGTCCTGGCTTGCATCATGGGCACCTCGTGAGGTACCCCGCCTTGATCTCTCCACCTCCTCGCGAGCCAGCCTGACGAGGCCGTGCCTGAGGAAGCCTCCTATCGTCCGCCCCGTGAGGCTTGGCCCCTCGCGAGGGTCTTGAGCATGTGCTGATGAAGATGGGCCGTACTGGGCCACTCCTGGAGCCACGCCACAGGCCGCAGGCAGGCAAGTGTGGGTACCCCCATTCCCAGAACGTCGACATGATCCATACATATGTTTGGGCCACACGCATGCAGTGGTTGTCTTCGGGGACCAGCTACTTGCGTGATTATTGGCGAGCTAGCCTATCTGGGGTCACATGGACGACCATCACTTTGACCAGCAACAAGAGAGAGGTTGTATGACCAAGGTGGATTATTCTTGGTCCATTTTACGATCAATCTTGGTGAGATGCCTCTTTGGCCCACTGACTAAAAGTGCGTGTGGGGCGTGGGGGGCTGCTACTTTGCACTTTGCTAGGTGAACCTCGGTTAGGGGGCATTCATAGCTTAGGATTCCCCTCTGTGCCGACATGAGGGGGGCTACTAGCTACTTCGCAGTTTGCTAGGTGAACCACGGTTGGGGGGCATCCATTCATAGATTAGGATTCCCTTCGTGCTGACACGAGGGAGGGAGGCTGCTAGCTTCTTTGCACTTTCCTAGGTGAGCCTCGGTTGGGGGGGCATGCTTTCATAGCTTAGTATTACCTTCGTGTCGACACGAGGGGGGCTGCTAGATACTTCGCACTTTGCCAGGTGAACCACGGTTGGGGGGCATCCATTCATAGCTTAGGATTCCCTTCGTGCCGACACGAGGGAGGGGGCTGCTAGCTACTTCGCACTTTGCTAGGTGAGCCTCGGTTGGGGGGGCATGCATTCATAGCTTAGGATTCCCTTCGTGCCGACACGAGGGGGGGCAAGCAATACCTTGCACTTTGTGAGATAGGTGCGACATCAAAGTTGCATTTGGTATTTGAAAATCAAACCACCCTTTTCATACAAATAAATTTGGTCCACATGCAAGTGTGTTCGTGTTCTGACCCTCTCCCACGTCATTTTTCGCCAAATTTATGAACATTAGACAAGTCGGATGATGCAACAGACACGGTTCACTCAAACTAACCGTGTGCCATGCCGGTGCCCCTATCACGCACACATCCGCACAATAAATTGGGCTCCATGAGGCTCCCCCTCTAAAAAATATTTGCCCGCCTCGAGGGTTTTTCTATTTCATAACACACGGTTGTTATCTCCAGACCGTGTGTGATGTTTCTTCTTCCCAATCCCACTTGCATCCCTAGAAAATATCTGCCCGCTTCGAGGAGGGTTTTTGTGTTTCATAACACACGGTTGTTATCTCTGGACCGTGTGCGATGTTTCTTGTTCCAAATCCTGCCTGCCCCGAGAAAATATCTGCCCGCCTCAAGGGTTTTACTTTTTCATAACACACGGTTGTCATCTCCGGATCATGTGCGATGCACCATCATCAAAATTTTCATTAGCCCCAGCATTTCACTCCCATGTTGTAAAATTTTCAGTACCTGCGTCATTTCCTCAAACACACAACCCCCCCCCCCCCACACACACACACACACCAAAACCTCCTCGGGCGCGCGCGCACACACACACACACTCCCTTGCTCGAAACCCTAGCAAGGTCGCCGTCGCCGCCGCCACGAGACCTCCATTTTCAACATCTGCCGGTTTGGCCGTGCAACTTACCCACCGATCTCCATACCAAGGCCGCCCTGAGTTTCTTAGATGACGCCTACCAAACGCCCCTTTTCCCCTAGATCCCCATCCCCATCCCGCACTCTAGAGAGTCGCAGCCTAAGCCCGGCTATGCTTCCCATGGAGCTCGAGGAGCGACTTGCCCAAAAGAGGTGTATCACGGTCTCTTCGCCCAACGTCACCGAGGAAGGTGGCGACAATTACTGGCGGCACAAACTCAAGCAGCGGGCTAGAGTATGTGGGCATGTCTCTTCCACCGTCTACGACATCGGGGTCATGGACAACGATGGCCTGAGGCAGGCTATGTCACAGGTTAAGTGGCCCACCCCAACCCCTCAGGTTCAACCGTCGTTGGTCTCATGCATGGCCCCTTCGCTGATCTCCTCTGGCTCGCTGTCAACAACCTGCCATCCTACAGCACCATTGAGCCCCTTTTGTCATTTCTAAAGGACACGTTCTGCGACGCTGGCTTGGGATCCACAGCTTCCAAGTCAGACCTCATCGATGGTGACCACGAGGAGGGCACCCTCTCCGGCTCTTCCAAGGGGAAATATCCCATCTGCTCTTCCAAGGGGAAAGAGCCCGTCTGCGACATCAGGGAGGGCACCCTATAACCGTGCTCTTCCAAGGGGAAGGAGCCCATCTGCGACAACATGGAGCGCATCTAGGGTCCATGCTCTTCCCACGGGAACGGGCCCATATGTGACAAGTGAGGAAACCCATGATTTGTTTTGTCGTGCCTCTTCACAGGGGGGAACCCATGATTTGTTTTGTCGAGTCCCTTTTGTATTGTAGTGAGAATATGTCCAGTTTTAATTGCTATATCGTGTTGTTTGCAGTATGCCTTGTTTATTTCAGTTGTTCACAATGTGATGCTCTGTATGTGTAATGATTTACTGTGCCGTACATTTCATCAATCCAGTTTTTAACATACCGATAAGAATGCATATATTTGCTTGCTATTAAGCCTGTTATAGCTAGCATATGCCTATTTTAAAGTTATTTGATTGTTCTGTTGTTTGTAGTTAGCATATGTCCAGTTTTAAATGCTATCTTTAGTTGTTCATAGTATGCCTTGTTTACTCCAGTTATTCACAACATGATGTTCTATATGTGCAAGTATGAACTGTGCAGTTCAATTTCATCAGTACCAGTTTCAAGAATACCACTATGGCCTTGTTTGTTTTGGATTCTGGGACCAGATTCAGCTTTGCCAGTGAAGATGAATCTGGAATCCGAAACAAACAGCTATTTGGAATCAGCTTTGCCAGTGAAGCTGAATCTGGATTTGGGTCATTTTAGTGCAATTTCCTGAAGCACCTCGTACTTCGGTGGAGAAGCTGATTCGCAGAAATAGCTTCACCACTGAAGCGAATCCATAGGTGATTAAAATCCAAGCGAAGCTGAAATAAATAGGGCATGAATGACTACATTTTGTTGCTGCATCTTGTAGTTAAACACGCCTTTCCATTTTTATTTAACAATAACCAGTGTACTTAGACCAGCACAATACCAGTTTGAATGACTATGCTTGCTTGTTGTTAAATGTTAGGCCTCTTGCAGTTAACACACCTTTTCACTTGTTTTGCTTTGCTAGCATGCTTAAACCTGCACACTAAAGCTATCTTTTGGAGATTATTTTGTCTGCCATGGATAACTTTGGTTGATGTTTAGCCTGTTGTGCTTAACATGCTTCTCGATGTCCCTACATAGGACAATTTTGGGAACGACTGTTGTTTTCCATCGAGGTTAGTTTCATCCCATGGCTTATATATGCTCACTGTTGAGGATATCAGTAGATGCTACCATATAGGCCAAGGGCTGATAAGGGACTAACCGGTGGATCGGACTTTTAACTGAATATATCTGCAACCCATTTATCGTTAGGTTAACTAGGGCCATATGTAATATATCTGAGGCTACATAGCAACATGCACTATACTTAATGTCTACATATGCAATCCTACGCTACATAGCAACAAGGAAGAGTGTTACCTTAATGTTCTGATGATGTCTAGATACACGTAGAAGAGCAGCAACAACAACAACAATAACACAGCCTGTTTGGATACTCGAGTTAGCTTAGAGGTTAGATTTAGTTTCTAGCTCATGACTAACCCTGAACTAACTCCATCCAAAGAGGTGTTTGGATGACAGGGTAAATACTTAGATAAACAATAAATGCACTAGGAGAACTAGCTCCAATTAGCACCTCTTGGGTTGGATATTTTTTTGGATGGGTTATAGATGCAACTAGCTCAAACTATCCCTCATGTTTAGATATACTTTAGGGCTATTTGAGCCCAAACTAGCTCAAACTAACTCTAACCCATGGATACAGCAACAGTTAATCAGCCGATAATTTGTGAGAATGCAATAAACTACTTCCGGCCCATAATATAAGATCTTAATTCATCTAATATGTGAGTATATTGGGTGTTATAAGATACTATAAAAGAGTGTTATACTAAATCATTGTGCAATTGGTGTTTATCTTCTAATATTAACTTGGTGCTTTTAGGTACATATGTCATTGGTAAAGATCCGCGCTTCGACCCTTTCTGCGTATGGGGAAATGAGATATCGACGAACTAGCATCAAGTGAGGAAGTTGATAAAGATTGTTAGTAAAATGGGTCAAAATATGGCAATTGAACTATTTGTTTACACTTTATCCAATACAACAGCGAACTGCAGGATGGTAAGTAAGAATTCTGCAGCATTCCTTTTTACTGCCCATAATGAGTTGTGTTAGATGACAATGTCTGAATCTTTTTTCCTTTGAAGTGGTTCCCAAAGCAGTTTACTAAAGATTACCTCTCAAACTACATGATTGGTGGGCATGCAAAGGTTCAAGTATTTCTACCAGAACATGATGATTATCTAGATGTTTCCATGAAGATCGTGAAGGATGGGCAGTCGGCCATCACAAGGGGTTGGACTAGAATCGTGCGTGCCTTCTACATGGAGGAGGGCACAATATGGGCATTCCGCTTCACCTTGTTCAGCAACCAGAATGTATTTTGCCTCTTTCTTTACCATCTTTAATAGTACAAGTATACAACTGTGGTTCATCATTCTTTATTTGGTTCTTATGTAATTCTTGATGTGTACCTATGAATCGAATAATGCATTTGTGGGAGTTCTGGGAACGGGGACCCCAGACTTGCCTGCCTGCGGCCTGCAGCGTGGCTCAACCAGTGGCCCACTATGGGCCATCTTCATCAACCAACACTCAAGACCCTCGCGAGGGGCCAAGCCTCGCGGGGCGGACGATGCAAGGCCTCCTCAGGAGCGGCCTCACCAGGCAGGCTCGCGAGGAGGCGGAGAGATCAAGGTGAGGGGTACCTCGTGAGGTGCCCATGACGCAAGCCATGACGATCAAGACCAGGCGGGCGCCAGCCCGCGCAGTGTCCTCATTTCCTCTTTGGTGCAAAGGGGGCAAGCGCATGCGCGGAGTACTGAGGCATCAGGCAAAGGTTTCCATATCAGTGCAACAAGACCAAGGCCAGCAGGACGGTAGGACGGAGGTCACCATGGAGCCCAAGACAGCGTCATCACCAGCACCTTTGGCAGGCGAAGACCACCTTTAGTCACGATAGCTTGTACTAGCTGTCCCCTTACAAAATGGCCGTTGTTGGATCCCTTCTTGCTCAATATTTGGGAGGAGGACTAGGGCCTCTATAAATAGAACTAGCCACCATAGTAGGAGGGGATCTGATCCGAACCCAGTTCATCTACACACCACCAAGCACAAGAACACCTCTCCTCGCGAGGCTGTTCTTCCTCTGTACTGTTCATCATCAGCCCAAGAGGCAATCCACCACACCACACACAGGAGTAGGGTATTACACCACAACGGTGGCCCGAACCTGTATAAATCTTGTGTCTCTTGTGTTGTTCATCATGCTAGCATAGTGATCGCGGCGAGGCTGAGGGCGAGATTCGGTAGGAGGAGATCTTCGTGCACACCCCAGTGTTTGAACCTTAAGGTTTTTGACGGAACCCGATATCCGACAGCATTGGATCTCTGAACCTGATGGATATGAATAAAGCTATAGCATACATTCAATTTCAATTTGATATAGCAGCAATTAAATTACGAAGAAATTATGCTCTCCAGGTTGTTATGGCACACACGGTTGGTAAAATACAAACGTTTGCGATATACACTATAATCCAAGATGGTTCACAGAGAGGAAACGTGTGCAAGCGTGCACACAGTTGGCGTTTGCAAAGCGCGTGCAATGTCAGACAACATCACAAACGGTGCTGGCAAACTAACCGTTTGCGATAGTTGCCTTGTCGTACACGATTCGCAAACATGAATTGTTTCTGATGAAGTATGCATCATAAACATTGCACCACAAAATAGTGTGTGCGATAGTTGCCTTATCGTACATGATTCGCAACCATGAACTATTTCTGATGAAGTATGCATCATAAACATTGCACCACAGAATAGCATGTGCGATAGTTGTCGTGTACGACGATGTTATGACGGTCCAACGTTTCATAATCCTATCCGACACTCGTACGCCGATTAGCTAATCTTTTTTATTAGTTATCGCATACGGTTTGTGAAAAGAGAATGTGTGTGATTGTATGCTTATCATCCATGTTCTATAATAGTGAACCATTTGTGATGGGTCGCGCATCATAAACATAGCACCACAGAATACCGACTACGATGGCAATACGACCACAAATGAAAAAGAGTACTGTAGGGTCCCTATACCCAACGGTTTCTGAGTCGTGTGGGAAGGACCCCCCCTATGGCCGTCACTCACTAGGCGACAGTTCCAAATGTCGTCATGGAAAGGGGTTAAAAACCGTTTGTATAGCACCGACGCGTACTAGAGAAGGCAAACAACAAGTCTTGTACATAGCATGGAATACTTTATAAAACCTATGACTGAGGCATAGGGAATGATTTTCATTCTCTCTCTATCTTCTACTGTGGTCGGGTTTTGAGTCTTACTCAACTTCACACCTTGCAACATAGGCAAGAACCCTTTCTTTGACTGATCCATTCTGAACTTTTTCAAAATCTTGTCAAGGTATGTGCTTTGTGAAAGTCCTATTAAGCGTCTCGATCTATCCCTATAGATCTTGGTGCCCAATATATAAGTAGCTTCATTGAGGTCTTTCATTGAAAAACTCTTATTCAAGTATCCTTTTATGCTATCCAGAAATTCTATATCATTTCCAATCAACAATATGTCATCCACATATAATATCAGAAATGCTACAGAGCTCCCACTCACTTTCTTTTAAATATAGGCTTCACCGAAAGTTTGTATAAAACCATATTCTTTTATCACCTCATAAAAGCGTATACTCCAACTCCGAGATGCTTGCACCGGTCCATAGATGGCACGCTGGAGCTTGCACACTTTGTTAGCACCTTTAGGATCAAAAAAACCTTCTGGTTGCATCATATACAACTCTTCTTTAAGAAATCCATTGAGGAATGCAGTTTTGACATCCATTTTCCAGATTTCATAATTATATAATGCGGCAATTGCTAACATGATTCAGACGGACTTGAGCATCTCTAGGGTGAGAAGGTCTCATTGTAGTCAACCCCTTGAACTTGTCATAAACCTTTTACGACAAGTTGAGCTTTGTAGACATTAACATTACCATCAGCGTCAGTCTTCTTCTTGAAGATCCATTTATTCTCTATGGCTTGTCGATCATCGGGCAAGTCCACCAAAGTCCATACTTTGTTCTCATACATGGATCTTATCTCAGATTTCATGGCCTTAAGCCATTTTGTCGGAATCTGGGCTCATTATAATTTCTTCATAATTCGTAGGTTCACCATGGTCTAGTAACATGACTTCTAGGACAGAATTACCGTACCACTCTGGTGCAGAACGTGCTCTGTTCGACCTACGAGGTCCAGTAGTAACTTGATCCGATCATCATCATTAACTTCCTCTCCAGTTGGTGTAGGCATCACAGGAACGGATTTCTCTGATGTGCTACTTTCCAAATTGAGAGAAGGTACAATTACCTAACAAGTTCTACTTTCTTCCCACTCACTTCTTTCGAGAGAAACTCCTTCTCTAGAAAGGTTCCATTCTTGGCAACAAAGAGCTTGCCTTCGGATCTATGGTAGAAGGTGTAACCAATTGTTTCCTTAGGGTATCCTATGAAGACGCACTTCTCCGATTTGGGTTCGAGATTATTAGGCTGAAGCCTTTTGACATAAGTGTCGCAACCCCAAACTTTAAGAAATGACTGTTTAGGTTTCTAGCCAAACCACAGTTCATACGGTGTCATATTAACGGATTTAGATGGTGCCCTATCTAACGTGAATAAAGTTGTCTCTAACGCATAATCCCAAAACGATAGTGGTAAATTGGTAAGAGACATCATAGATCGCACCATATCTAATAATGTACGGTTATGACGTTCAAACACACCATTACACTATGGTGTTCCAGGTGGCATGAGTTGTGAAACTATTCCACATTGTTTTAAATGAAGGCCAAACTCATAACTCAAATATTCGCCTCCGCGATCAGATTGTAGAAACTTTATTTTCTTTCTACGATGATTCTCCACTTCACTCTGAAATTCTTTGAACTTTTCAAATGTTTCAGACTTGTGTTTCATTAAGTAGATATACCCATATCTGCTCAAATCTTCTATGAATGTCAGAAAATAACGATACTCACCGTGTGCCTCAACACACATCAGACCACATACATCGATATGTATTATTTCTAGTAAGTCATTGCCTCGCTGCATTGTTCCGGAGAATGGAGTTTTAGTCATCTTGCCCATGAGGCATGGTTCGCAAGTATCAAATGATTCATAATCAAGTGATTCCAAACGTCCATCTGCATGGAGTTTCTTCATGCGATTTACAACAATATGACCTAAACGGCAGTGCCACAAATTTGTTGCACTATTGTTATCAACTTTGCATCTTTTGGCATCAATATTATGAATATGTGTATCACTACGATCAAGATTCAATAAACCATTGACATTGGGTGTATGACCATAGAAGATTTTATTCATGTAAATAGAACAACAATTATTCTCTGACTTAAGTGAATTACCGTATTGCAATAAACATGATCCAATCATATTCATGCTCAACGCAAACACCAAATAACATTTATTTAGGTTCAACACTAATCCCGAAGGTAGAGTGAGTCTGTGATGTTGATCATATCAACCTTGGAATCAATTCCAACACTTATTGTCACCTCGCCCTTAACTAGTCTCTGTTTATTCTGCAACTCCTATTTAAAGGTACTAATCTTAGCATCGGAACTAGTATCAAATACCCAGGTGCTACTACGAACACTAATAAGGCACACATCAATAACCTGTATATCAAATATACATTTGTTCACTTTGCCATCCTTATTATCCACCAAGTATATGGAGTAGTTCCGCCTCTAGTGACCATTCCCTTTGAAGTAGAAGAATTTAGTTTCAGGCTTAGGTCCAACTTTGGGCTTCTTCACGAGAATGGCAACTTTCTTGACATTCTTCTTGAAGTTCCCTTTCTTTCTGTTTGCCTTTGTCTTGAAACTAGTGGTCTTGTTAACCATCAACACTTGATGCTCTTTCTTGATTTCTACCTTCGCTGATTTCAGCATCGCGAAGAGCTCGGGAATTGTTATCGTCATCCCTTGGACATTATAGTTCATCATGAAGTTCTAGTAGCTTGGTGATAGTGAGTAGAGAGCTCTTGTCAATCACTATCTTATTTGGAAGATTAACTCCCACTTGATTCAAGCGATTGTAGTACCCAGACATTCTAAGCACATGCTCACTGGCTGAGCTATTCTCCTCCATCTTGTAGGCAAAGTATTTGTCATAGGTATCATACCTCTCGACACAGGCATGAGTCTAAAATACCAATTTTAGCTCTTGGAACATCTCATATGTTCCATGGCGTTCAAAAAAACGTCTTTGGAGCCCCGATTCTAAGCCGTAAAGCATGGCGCACTAAACTATCAAGTAGTCATCATACTGGGCTTGCCAAACATTCATAATGTCTGCATTTGCTCCTGCAATAGGTTTTCACCTAGCGATGCATTAAGGACATAATTCTTCTGTGCAGCAATGAGGATAACCCTCAGATCACGGACCCAGTCCGCATCATTGCTACTATCATCTTTCAACTTATTTTTCTCTTGGAACATATAAAAAATGAGCTATATCGCAAGATATTGATCTACAACATTGATTTGCAAATACTATCAGGACTAAGTTCATGATAAATTAAGTTCAATTAATTAAATTACTAAGGAACTCCTACTTAAATAGACAACCCTCAAGTCATCTAAGTGATACATGATCCAAATCAACTAACCCATGTCCGATCATCACGTGAGATGGGGTAGTCATCAATGGTGAACATCTCTATGTTGATCATATCTACTATATGATTCACATTTGACCTTTCGGTCTCTAGTGTTCCGAGGCCATGTCTGTACATGCTAGGCCCATCAAGTTTAACCCAAGTATTCCGCATGTGCAAAACTGTCTTGCACCCATTTTATGTGAACGTAGAGTCTATCACACCCGATCATCACGTGGTGTCTCAACACAACGAACTATCGCAATGGTGCATACTCAGGGAGAACACTTATACCTTGAAATTTAGTGAAGGGATCATCTTATAATGTACCGCCGTACTAAGCAAAATAAGATGCATAAAAGATAAACATCACATGCAATCAAAATATGTGACATTATATGGCCATCATCTTGTGCTTTTGATCTTCGTCTCCAAAGCATCATCATGATCTCCATCGTCATCGGCTCGACACCATCATCTCCATTGTAGCGTCGTGGTCGTCTCACCAACTATTGCTTCTACAACTATCGCTAACGCATAGTGATAAAGTAAAGCAATTTCATGGTGTATGCAATTCATACAATAATTAGACAACCATTAGGCTCCTGCCGGTTGCCGATAACTTACAAAACATGATCATCTCATACAATAATGTATATCACATCATGTCTTGACCATATCACATCACAACATACCCTGCAAAAACAAGTTAGACGTCCTCTACTTTGTTGTTGCAAGTTTTACATGGCTGCTACGGGCTTCTAGCAAGGACCGTTCTTACCTACGGCAGAAACCAAAACGGTGTTTCGTCAAGTTTGCTGTTTTAACCTTCTTCAAGGACCGGCCGCAGTCAAATTCGATTAAACTAAAGTAGGAGAAAAAGACACCCGCCAGCCACCTGTATGCAAAACTAGTTGCATGCCTGTCGGTGGAACCGGTCTCATGCACATGGACATGTAAGGTTGGTCTGGGCTGCTTCATCCCACAATACAGCTGAATTGAAATAAGACGTTGCTGGTAAGAAGTATGACTATCACCGCCCACAATCTTTGTGTTCTACTCGTGCATATCATCTACGCATAGACCTGGCTCATGATGCCACTGTTGAGAAATGTTGCATGGACAACAACAAAAAATCTACGCACACACAATGATCCATCCATGGAAATTCATAGCAACGAGAGGGAGAGTGTGCCTATGTACCCTTGTAGACCGTAAGTGGAAGCGTTTCACAACGCGGTTGATGTAGTCGAACTTTCTTGATGCTCCACCGATTGAGTACCGAACGTACGACACCTCCGAGTTCTGCACACGTTCAGCTCGGTGACATCCCTCGTCTTCTTGATCCAGCAAGACATCGAGGTAGTAGATGAGTTCCGTCAGCACGACGGCAAGGTGGTGGCGATGGTAAAGTGATCCTTGCAGGGCTTCTCCTAAGTAATTGTATGGATGTGCTAGGCGCCCCCTCCCACATATATATAGGCGGGGGGAGGAGGGAGCAGCCATGAGGGCGCCCCAAGTAGGCCGAATCCTACTTGGGGTCCTCCCAACTAGCGCGCCCCCTGCCATATTTGTTGGAGGGGGAAGGAAAGAGAAGGGGACAGAGAATGAAGTGGGAATCCTAATCCACACTTGCCTTTCCTCCTTCTCTTTTCTTCTCCACCTTTGGCCGGCCCATATGGGGGGCACACCAGCCCCTTGTGGCTGGTGCGTTTCCCCTCTTGGCCCATAAGGCCCATATCTTTTGCCGACGGTGCCCGGAACCCCTTCCGGTGATCTGATATGTACCATGTACCCTCCGGAACACTTCAGGTGTACGAATACCATCGTCCTATATATCAATCTTTACCTCTCGACCATTTCGAGAATCCTCTTCATATCTGTGATCTCATTCAGGACTCCGAACAACATTCGGTCACATGATCACATAACTCATATAATACTATATCGTCCTCGAACGTTAAGCGTGCGGACCCTACGGGTTCGAGAACTATGTAGACATGAATGAGACACCTCTCCGGTCAATAACCAATAGCGGAACCTGGATGCTCATATTGGATCCTACATATTCTACAAATATCCTTATCGGTCGAACCATTATGACAACATACGTAATTCCCTTTGTCCATCGGTATGTTAATTTCCCAAGACTCGATCGTCTGTATCTTCATACCTAGTTCAATCTCGTTACCGGCAAGTCTCTTTACTCATTCCGTAATACATCACCTCGTGACTAACTCCTTAGTCGTTTGCTTGCAAGCTTATGATGTGTATTACGGACAAGGACCAAAGATACCTCTCCGATACTCGGAGTGACAAATCCTAATCTCGATCTATGCCAACTCAACAAACAGCTTCAGAGATACTTGTAGAGCATCTTTATGATCACCCAGTTATGTTGTGACGTTTAATAGCACACAAAGTATTCCTTCGGTATCTGGGAATTGCATAATCTCAAAGTCGAAGGAATAAGTATTTGACATGAAGAAAGCAAATCGCAATAAACTGAATGATCATTATGCTAAGCTAACGGGTGGGTCCTGTCCATCACATCATTCTCCTAATGATGTGATCTCGTTATCAATTAACATCACATGTGTATGGTTAGGAAACTTTAACCATCTTTGATCAACGAGCTATTCAAGTAGAGGCTTACTAGGGACACTAGATTTGTTTATGTATTCACATATGTATTTAAGTTTCCGATCAATACAATTATAGCATGAATAATAAACCTTTATCATGAGTAAGGAAATATAAAATAACAACTTTATTATTGCCTCTAGGGCATATTTCCTTCATATATATATGCCTCCACCCCTTCTTCCTCATTGAGGAGAGCCAGCAGAACGTGCCAACACTTCCACCATTCATTTTCTGAGAGAGAACCACCTACTCATGTGTTGAGATCAAGAGTTTCCATTACTACCTGATACGTCTCCAATGTATCTTTAATTTTTTATTGTTCCATGCTATTATATTACCCGTTTTGGATGTTTATGGGCTTTACTTAACACTTTTATATCATTTTTGCAACTAACCTACTAACCGGAGGCCCAACCCGTATTGCTGTTTCTTTTGCCTATTTCAGTGTTTCGAAGAAAAGGAATATCAAACGGAGTCCAAATGGAATGAAACCTTCGGGAGCGTGATTTTTGGAACGAACATGATCCAGAGGACTTGGAGTGGAAGTCAAGAAATAAACGAGGCGGCAACGAGGGTGGAGGGCGCGCCCCCTGTCTCGTCGGCCCCTCGGGCGTCCACCGACCTACTTCTTCCTCCTATATATACCCATGTACCCCGAAAACATTAGAAGCGACCATGAAAAACTATTTCCACCACCGTAACCTTCTGTATCCGCGACATCCCATCTTGGAGCCTTCACCGGCGCTCCGCCGGAGGGGGAATCGACCATGGAGGGCTTCTACATCAACACCATAGCCCCTCCGATGAATTGTGAGTAGTTTACCACAGACCTTCGGATCCATAGTTATTAGCTAGATGGCTTCTTCTCTCTCTTTGAATCTCAGTACAAAGTTCTCCTTGATCTTCTTGGAGATCTATTCGATGCAACTCTTTTTGCGGTGTGTTTGTCGAGATCCAACGAATTGTGGGTTTATGATCAAGTTTATCTATGAGAAATATTTGAATCTCCTCTGAATTCTTTTATGTGTGATTAAGTTATCTTTGCAAGTCTCTTCGAATTATCTGTTTGGTTTGGCCTACTAGATTGACCTTTCTTGCAATGGGAGAAGTGCTTAGCTTTGGGTTCAATCTTGCGGTGTCCTATCCCAGTGACAGCAGGGGCACCAGGGCAAGTATTGTATTGTTGCCATCGAGGATAAAAATATGGAGTTTATATCATATTGCATGAGTTTATCCCTCTACATCATGTCATCTTTCTTAATGTGTTACTATGTTCTTTATGAACTTAATACTCTAGATGCATGCTGGATAGCGGTTGATGTGTGGAGTAATAGTAGTAGATGCAGGTAGGAGTTGGTCTACTTGTCACGGACGTGATGTCTATATACATGATCATTCCTAGATAATCTCATAATTATTCGCTTTTCTATCAATTGCGCGACAGTAATTTATTCACCCGCTGTAATACTTATGCTATCTTGAGAGAAGCCACTAGTGAAACCTATGCCCCCCGGGTCTATCTCTTATCATATAAGCTTTCAATCTACTTTTATTTGCATCTTTACTTTTCAAACTATATTATAAAATACCAAAAATATATTTATCTTATCATATTATCTCTATCAGATCTCACTTTCGCAAGTGGTCGTGAAGGGATTGGCAAGCCCTTTATTGCGTTGGTTGCGAGTTCTTGTTTGTTTGTGTAGGTGCGTGGGACTTTTGAGGAGCCTCCTACTATATTGATACCTTGGTTCTCAAAAACTGAGGGAAATACTTACGCTACTATTGCTGCATCACCCTTTCCTCTTCAAGGAAAACCAACGCAAGCTTAAGACGTAGCAAGAAGGATTTCTTGTGCCGTTGCCGGGGAGGTCTTCGCTCAAGTCAAGACACACCAAGTACCCATCACAAACTCATCTCCCTCGCATTTACATTATTTGCCATTTGCCTCTCATTTTCCTCACCCCCACTTCACCCTTGCCATTTTATTTGCCTTCTCTTTCCCAACCTCCTCTCTCTTTTGCTTGTATTTTTGTGTGCTTGTTTGCCCTTATGGCTTTGCCTAAGAACACCGACCTTCATCTTAGAAGGTTGGAAGAGATTGAATCAAACATTAGAAGTTTTATGACCTTACAATTTGAGCATAATAATTTCTTCAGAAAAGAGCTTAAAGAACAAAGAAGTTTTATGGGGTTTATGAACAAAGAGCTTGATGATGTGTCTAAAGAATTATATGGTTTGAACTCTCAAATTACTCGGCTTGAAAATTCTATAACCCAAATTTCTGATAAGCAAGCTACCTTAGTCAATAAGATGGCTGCCAAACCAGAAAACTTAGATGAATGAAGATCTAAAAGTTATTGATGTGTGAGGGAGTCCTGGACTAGGGAGTGTTCGGACAGCCGGACTATCAATGTCTGCCGGACTCCAAGACTACGAAGATACAAGATTGAAGACTCCGGCTCGTGTCCGGAAGGTACTTTACTTGGCGTGGAAGGCAAGCTTGGCGATACGGATACGTAGATCTCCTACCATTGTAACCGACTCTGTGTAACCCTAGCCCTCTCTGGTATCTATATAAACCGGAGGGCTTTAGTCCGTAGGACAACATACACAACATACAATCATACCATAGGCTAGCTTCTAGGGTTTAGCCTCCTTGATCTCGTGGTAGATCTACTCTTGTACAACCCATATCATCAATATTAATCAAGCAGGAGTAGGGTTTTACCTCCATAGAGAGGGCCCGAACCTGAGTAAAAAACATCGTGTCCCTTGTCTCCTGTTACCATCCGCCTAGACGCACAGTTCGGGACCCCCTACCCGAGATCCGCCGGTTTTGACACCGACATTGGTGCTTTCATTGAGAGTTCCTATGTGTCGTCACCGATAGGCTTGATGGCATCTTCAACCTGCAACGCTGTCCTGGGTGAGACTTTCCTCCCCGGACAGATCTTCGTATTCGGCGGCTTCGCACTGCAGGCCAATTCACTTGGCCATCTGGAGCAGATCGAAAGCTACGCCCCTAGCCGTCAGGTCAGATTTGGAAGCTTAAACTTCACGGCCGATGTCCGAGGAGATTTGATCCTCGATGGACTCGAGCCACAGCCAAGCGCGCCGCACTGTGACGATGGGCATGATCTAGCTCTGCCGCCGAACAGTGCTTTGGTGGCCGCACACGAATCCACTCCGGCCATTAGCCCGGAGCCGATCTCCCAGATCGAGGGCTGGTGGATAGACGCCGCCCCGGGGGCTTCAACATCCACGGCGATGGAGCCGAACACCAATCTTGTCCCCTGCGAAACTCGTGATTCCGAGGCGCCGGACTCCGAACCTCCCGCGCCCCTACCAATCGATTCAGATTGGGCGCCGGTTATGGAATTCACCGCCGCGGACATCTTTCAATGCTCGCCTTTCGGCGATATCTTAAACTCACTAAAGCATCTCTCGTTATCGGGAGAGTCCTGGCCGGATTATGGCCAGGACGGTTGGGATGCGGACGACGAAGAAATTCAGAGCCCACCCACCACCCACTTTGTAGCCACTGTCGACGATCTAACCGACATGCTGGACTACGACTCCGAAGACATTGACACTATGGACGATGATGCCGGAAATGAACAGGAACCAGCACCCACAGGGCACTGGATGGCCACCTCATCATACGACGTATACATGGTGGATACCCCAAAAGATGGGGACGGCGAAGGAACAGCGGAGGCAGATCCCTTAAAGAAACAGCCCAAGCGCCGGCGTCAGCGGCGCCGCTCTAAATCTCGCCACAGCAAAAACAGAAATTCCGGCACAGGAGACAATAATACTCCAGAGAATGCGGAAGACAATCCCCTCCAGCAAGATTCAGCACAGGAGGATGCAGAAGCAAGCCCTCATGAGGGGGCGGCAGACGAAGAGGTTGAGGATCATAATTACATACCTCCCTCCGATGACGAAGCAAGCCTCAACGATGACGAATTCGTCGTACCCGAGGATCCCGTCGAACAAGAGCGCTTCAAGCGCAGGCTTATCTCCACAGCAAAAAGCCTGAAGAAGGAAAAACGGCAGCTCAAAACAGCGGAAAATACACTCAGAATGAGATGGAGCACAATGCTCAAAACCGCAGATAAGTACGGCAATGGCCACCAACCAAAGAGCTACCCGAAGCGCAAGCTGCTACCAGAATTCGATGAAGAGGCTGTAGAGCCCCCACCGTCCAAAAATAAAGAGGCTGCCTGGCCGGATAGACGGTCAGATGATAGGCCAAATTCTGACAGCGGCGCCCCACATAAACCAACCAACGAACTTGGAAGGATAGATGGCCCAGCCAGATCCATCTACGGGCCTAAGGAGAAGGCCCCAGGAAGCAAGACAACACGTCAAGTGTCCGATGATAGCGGCACACACAAATACAGGGGCGCCGCACAAACACTATGTTTCACTGATGAGGTGCTGGACCATGAATTCCCAGCAGGATTTAAACCCATAAACATAGAAGCATACGATGGGACAACAGACCCTGGAGTCTGGATAGAAGATTATATACTACATATACATATGGCCAGAGGAGATGATCTCCACGCCATAAAATACCTACCCCTCAAGCTCAAAGGGCCAGCTCGTCATTGGCTTAAAAGCCTCCCAGAAAATACTGTTGGAAGTTGGGAAGAGCTCGAGGATGCGTTTAGAGCAAATTTTCAAGGGACTTATGTCCGCCCTCCGGATGCAGATGACCTAATTCATATAACTCAATAGCCCGGAGAGTCAGCGCGGAAATTCTGGAACAGGTTCCTCACCAAAAAGAACCAAATAGTCGACTGTCCGGACGCCGAAGCCTTAGCAGCTTTCAAGCACAATGTCCGAGACGAATGGCTCGCCAGGCACCTCGGTCAAGAGAAACCGAGGACAATGTCCGCACTAACAAGCCTCATGACCCGCTTTTGAGCGGGCGAGGATAGCTAGTTAGCACGATGCAGCACCAGTGACCCAAGTACATCAGAGATAAGAGATGGAAACGGAAAATCACGGCGCCGAAAAAACAGCGCCGAAATAAAGAGAGAAGCCCAAAGAGCGCGGCAGTCAACGCCGGATTCAAAAGCTCGCGGCCCAATAATAAAACACAGCCTCCTAAGGATGACAGTGACGAATTGTCCAACTTAAACAAAATTTTGGGTCGGATATGTCAAATCCACAGTACCCCCGGAAGGCCTGCAAATCACACCCACAGGGATTGTTGGGTTTTTAAACAGTTCGGCCGACTAAATGCCGAACACAAGGGGCTCGACGCGTCAAGCGAAGAAGATAAACCCCACCAGCAGAGCACCGGAAAACAAAAGACTTTCCCATAAGGGGTCAAAATAGTAAACTCACTTCATGTGATAATACGGAAAAATAGTAGGGCACTTTCTAAAAAGAGCTTCGCACGGTCCAACCCAGCAGACCGTAGAGATTGGATATCAAAACCAATCACTTTCGACCACCTGGACTATTCCAGAAGCATTCAAAATGCGGGACGGACTCCCCTGGTATTGAATCCCATAATAGACGGATTGCAATTTACTAACGTCCTAATGGATGGAGGCAGTGACTTAAACCTGCTATATTCAAACACAATCCGGAGGATGGGGATAGACCCTACCAAAATTCGACACAGCCGCACTTCCTTCAAAGGAGTGACGCCAGGCCATTACGCCAAGTGCACAGGCTCCATATTACTAGAAGTCGTGTTCGGATCGCCGAACAATTCTCTACGCGAAAAATTAATTTTTCATATCGTCCCGTTCGAAAGTGAATATCAAGCACTCTTGGGACGACAGGCTTTTGTCCGCTTCAACGCCATACCCCATTACGCATCTCTTACACTCAAGATGACCGGACCGCGTGGCGTAATTTTAGTGCGAGGGTCACTTCAAGACCCCGGACTTGGATAGACGAATCCGGCGTCAGTGGGCTAGGGGCTCCCTAGCCGCATACCCCTTTACAGGGGGCTGCGCGCACAAATCGCCGCGGGTTTAAACGAACCCCGCTTTAATTATTTATATTTCTAATATTTTTCGCACAATTTGTTTCTAAAACTAACGTTCCTCTCTTTTTACAGATGAACAACATGCATACCCATCCAGGATAACGGCGCAACGGGGACACAGGCGCAGACGTGCAGTAGGGACCCGTTGTGAGGATTCTTTTCAGATTAAGACCCTGTGTAGACCTTTTTCACTGTCTTTCGTTGTTATTCTCCCTTGGTTTCTTCCTATAGCCAAAGCGGAGCCTGACGCTTTGGCATCGGCCGCGTCAGAAGACCATGCCCGTACCTGGACACTAGGGGCTTAGGGCATCGTTCTGCCCATTATTATAAAGACCGAACACCTTAGGGAGTGTTCGGCGTCTCGAGTTAGGCATTATATTCATTAGCTCCGAATCATGTCTTTGGTCAAATGTTGGGTTTGCCCAGCTCCTGTGTTTTGCTGCCTTACGTTCCGTATCATCGGCTAACGCGGCACCAGGAGAACTACTGCGATTGTGCCCCAGTTCGGCTGGGCGAGCACCTCAGTAGAGAAAGCCGAAAACTGACTGTCATGATGCAGCGAGAGACTGGTCAGCCCTCGATCGACTATCGGAATGTTTAGAATTCCCCGCTTTGACGAAGGGCCGTTTACCGGTCAGGCACACGCACTCCAACTTCGGAGAAAGGCGATGCCACCAGGGGCTATATCGTAGCCCCACCCTCGAGCTCCACTGGCTAAGTGAAAGAGATAAAGCATTATAGTCCGGATTGCCTCGTTTGCTACGCTACCACCTCCTTATAGTAGGACCAAGACGTCGGATTAAGTGTGAAAACGCGCTATTTTTGCAAACACCCCAGCACCTTATGCGTGGGGGCTGAAGCCGAAGACTGCATCTTTCAGGTTATACACACGTATACGTAAACGGCCGAAACGGAGAAGTTTTACTACTTGGACGCACAAGTATAAAAAGCAGTTATAACATAATCATCAATTTATAAGCTAATGCGTTCATTTGAACGTTACATTCTTCGAGCACTGCGACTCTATTACATGAGCGCCACGCATAACTTCCCCAAAATAGTGCTCGGCAGGGAGCCGGTTTTCATCCGAACCCTGGGCAGCAACAGCGGTGGCGTCCATCTCCGGACAATACGCCTTTACACGGGCAAGAGCCATCCGCGCGCCCTCTATACAGGCCGACCGCTTAATCTCCTTTATACGCGGCACCGCTCCAAGGAATTGCTGTAATAAACCAAAATAGCTCGTCGCCTTGGACCTCTCTGGCCAGATATGGGCCACGATGTCAGTCATGGCAAGTCCGGACAATCTATTTAGCTCGGCCCATTCGGCCAACCGGTCTGTCAATGGAAGTGGGTGATCCGGACTGTGGAATTGAGACCAATACAGCTCTTCCGTCTTATGATCCTTCTGGCTCCGGAAGTGCTTAACGGCGTCAGCCGCACTCGCAGCTAAGTCCATATACGGATCCTCCGGACTCCACAGCTGCTCAAATTGAGCATACTTTCCATCCATAAATCGGCGACGCAGCAGAAAAGGCTTTCCAGCCACGATCTCTCCGGCCTGGCGCAGCTCCTCCTTCATAGCCCGCATTGCAGAGCAGGCATCCTTGGCTTCGGCAGTGGCCTTCTTCAGGTCTTCCCGCTCCGATAAGCGCTCCTTTTCAAGAGCCTCATTGCGGTCGGCAGCATCCTTTAATTTCATGGCCAATTCGGCCACCTCGGCCCTGCTTAGGCAGTGTGCAGCCTTTTCGGCTTTAAACTCCTCGGCCGCCCTCAAGGCAGCCGTTTTACTCCTTCGGGCTTGCTCCTTAGCTCGAGCAAGTTCGGCCCGAAGGTCCTCCACAGCAGCAGCACCGTCTGTATAAACAGCATATAATTTATCAGAGGAGGGCTTTGACCCCCCTAATAAAGCGACTGCGGAGAACTCTTTTACCTTACGACTCGTCAAGTCGCCTGCTGACAAGTGCGATGTTCGCATCTGCCAAGTCCAGTTTCCGATTTAACTCGGCAAACTCACTAGTCCGGCTAGCCCCCGGACTATCCGCCACCTGCATAGGAACGACGGAATTCATTTCTTTAGATTTCGATCCTCGGTACGTTGTCGTTTCCGACAACCTACCGAGTCTCAGGGGCTACTATCTATACAGGGCGCATTTTTTATATGCAAAACTGTTAAAAGACAAAGGGGTGCGTTATTCTCGCATACCTCAAATCCCGCCAGCAAACTCATGGCGGCACTACGCAATCCGTTCTCGGCGGACGAAATCCTTCCAACCACCATACGCATTAATGCACAGTGATCTTCTGAAATAGACGCCCTCTCGAGCAAATTCTTCAGTTCTCCCGGCTGGACACTAGTAGGCGCCGAACTCTCTGGCCCCTCCGGACTCGGGGATACCCTCCGTGATGACACTTCGGGTTCGCTTGCCTCATCTGGCAGCGCTGCGGATGGAGGCGTATCGCTCTCCATCATCTCCGGAAGAAGGTCCCCCAAAGATGAACTCATCTGAGAAGGCTGCAGGTCCGAACTGCAATATAAATATTTTGGTTACCTACAGAAGCACAAATGAAGGTATTTCCTTACTAATCAACTCTCTCTTTCATACTCACGGCTCGCTGGAGGGCCGATCCTTTGATGATGGTTGTGCGTCCGGATTCTTTCCGGACGCCGGACCCCCCGGGGAAGATCTCTTCCCACGCTTAGGGGCGTTGGCCTCCGGATCTTCGGAGGCGGTCCTCTTCTCCCCCTGAAGGGAGGGGCTCTTGCTTCCTCCTTCTTCAGTCGCCCCTTTGGGCGAAATATTAGCTCCTCTATTTCCCCCGTCGCCCCCTTCTGTGGGCGCAACCTCCAACATTCTAACCAGCACGGGCTCCTGTGCGGTCTCTGGGAGGGGGGCCGGACACCTTATCAGCCTTGATCGCGCCACCCATTCCTGTAAAGAACAAAGGGTCAGAAGGCGAACTCTGGAAAGGCACATAAACAGAATGTCCGGACTCTGAGCTACTTACCTGAGTATCCGGGCGATCGCGGCTTAGACCTGCATCCTCGGCTGAATCCGGACACGCCACCCACGGTCCGAAGAACAACTTGTACATCTCCACGGGTGTCGCACCCATGAAGTGTTGGAGAATCCGGGGTCCCTCCGGGTTGAATTCCCATAGACGGAGAGGACGGCGCTTGCAGGGCAGAAGATGCCTGATTAGCATGACCTGCATCACCTTGATCAGGTCGATCTCCCTCGCTTGGAGATCTAGAATCCGGCCCTGCAGTGAAGGCACGTCTTTGGACGGCCCCCAATTGAGCCCTTGGTTGACCCATGACATCAGTTGGCGTGGAGGTCCCGGGCGGAATAAGGGCGGCGGCTTTTGCTTGCTGCCCCTTGGAGCGGTGATATAGAACCACTCCTGCTGCCACAATCCGAGTTCCTCTTGGAAGGAACCCTCAAGCCACGGGGCATCGACCTTTTTGCTTATGGTCGCCCCGCTGCACTCCGCTTGACGCCCCCCGATCATCTTCGGCTCCACCTTGAAGGTCTTCAGCCATAAGCCGAAGTGGGGAATGACGCGGAGGAAGGCTTCGCAGACGATAATGAATGCGGAGATATGGAGGATGGACTCCGGAGCCAAGTCGTGAAAGTCCAGCCCATAGTAGAACAGGAGCCCTCTCACGAAGGGATCCGTCGGGAAGCCTAAACCCCGACGGAGGTGGGATACGAAAATGACGTATTCACCGGGCTCGGGGGCCGGCACAACCTGCCCTTGAGCAGGCAACCTGTGCGAAATCTCGAAGGCCAGGTACTTGGCCTCACGCAGCTTCAATATGTCCTCCTCCGTAACGGAGGAGGGCATCCACCGGCCCTGGAGGTCGGAGCCGGACATGGTCAGGGGTCCGAAGCGCTCGAATCCGAGGCTCTGGGTGTTGGAGCCTGGAGCGGGAAAGAGATTCGATGCGAGATTGAAGAACAATGGCGAGCCTTGGTCCTCTTATAAAGGGGAAAAAATACCAAGGGCCGTCTCCGTGACCGTTTGGGATTCCCCTTCGATAGAGGAGGCGTGGCGATGGGAGCGGTTGGGTTACCCACGCACGTATTGATGAGAATCCCGGAATAAGGGGAACACGATCTCTGCTTCGACAAGACGTGCCAAGGAAACCGCTTCGCTAAACATGTTGAGGTGGTATAAAGATTCAAACAGAGGCCTGGTGGTGGTGTGATGTCACGTCGCATAATACGTCAGCAGATTGAACTAAGTGTACATTTTATTCTCTCTACGGTGAAATGTGGAATTTATTTTGCAGAGCCGGACACTATCCTGGTGTTCATTATCTTCTCTGGATTATTCAAGGGAGGAACCCGCCTTGCAATGCCGAACATTATGCACGCCGGACTTATCGTCATTGAAGACTGGTTTAGGGGCTACTGAGGGAGTCCTGGACTAGGGGGTGTTCGGACAGCCGGACTATCAATGTCCGCCGGACTCCAAGACTACGAAGATACAAGATTGAAGACTCCGTCTCGTGTCCGGAAGGTACTTTACTTTGCGTGGAAGGCAAGCTTGGAGATACGGATACGTAGATCTCCTACCATTGTAACCGACTCTGTGTAACCCTAGCCCTCTCCGGTATCTATATAAACCGGAGGGCTTTAGTCCGTAGGACAACATACACAACATACAATCATACCATAGGCTAGCTTCTAGGGTTTAGCCTCCTTGATCTCGTGGTAGATCTACTCTTGTACTACCCATATCATCAATATTAATCAAGCAGGAGTAGGGCTTTACCTCCATCGAGAGGGCCCGAACTTGGGTAAAAAACATCGTGTCCCTTGTCTCCTGTTACCATCCGCCTAGACGCACAGTTCGGGACCCCCTACCCGAGATCCGCCGGTTTTGACACCGACAATGTGTCCCCTATTAGATCTTTGTTTTGCAATATGAATCTTAATAATGATGGGACTGGAGATGAGTCAACTTTAGTTAAAAGGCGTCCCTATGATTCGGAGTTTTTAGATCTTGATGCTAAATTTGGTAAAAGTGGGATTGGAGAGGTCAAGACTTTAAATAGCATTCAACCCACTATCTTGGATTTCAAGGAATTTAACTATGATAATTGTTTTTAGAAGATTGTATTTCCTTGTTGCAATCCATTGTGAATTCTCCTCATGCTTAATGCCTTGATGCAATCTTATGATGAAAAACTTAATTTGGAAGTTTCTATACCTAGAAAACTTAACGATGAGTGGGAACCTACTATAAAGATTAAAATTAAAGATCATGAGTGTTATGCTTTGTGTGATTTGGGTGCTAGTGTTTCCATGATTCCGAAAACTTTATGTGATATTCTAGGTTTCCATGATTTTGATGATTGCTCTTTAAATTTGCACCTTGCATCATTAAAAAGCAATGGGAAGGATCGATGATGTTCTCATTGTTGCAAATAGGAATTTGGTGCCCGTAGACTTTATCGTTCTTGATATACATTGCAATCTTTCTTGTCCTATTATTCTTGGTAGACCTTTCCTTAGAACGATTGGTGCGATTATTGATATGAAGGAAGGGAATATTAGATTCCAACTTCAATTAAGGAAAGGCATGGAGCACTTTCCAAGAAAGAAAGTCAAATTACCTTATGAATTTATCATGCGAGCTACTTATGAATTGAGTGCCAAAGATGGCACTACTTAGATCCATCCTCGCTTTTATGCCTAGCTAGGGGCGTTAAACGATAGCGCTAGTTGGGAGGCAACCCAATTTTATTTGTGTTTTTTTTATTCTGCTTAGTAATAAATTTTGCATCTACCTTCTGTTTAAATGTGTTTTTATGTTTTAATTAGTGTTTTGCCAAGTAAAACCTATAGGATAACCTATGGTGATAGTTAATTTGATTCTGCTGAAAAACAGAAACTTTGCGCGCACGAAAATAGTTTTGTAATTCACAGAAATGTGATTTTGCATTGATTCTTTTTGATGTAGATAAATAGACAAATTTACCAGGACTTCCTATTTTGGTAGGATTTTTAGAGTTCCAGAGCATTCGAGAGTTACAGATTGCTACAGACTGTTCTGTTTTTGACAGATTCTGCTTTTCGTGTGTTGTTTGCTTATTTTGATGCATCTATGGCTAGTATGTAAGGGTATGAACCATAGAGAACTTGGAATACAGTAGGTTTAACACCAATATAAATAAAGAATGAGTTCATTACAGTACCTTATGTGGTGGTTTTTCTTTCTTTCACTAACGGAACTTATGAGATTTCCTGTTGAGTTTTGTGTTGTGAAGTTTTCAAGTTTTGGGTAAAGATCTGATGGACTATGGAATAAGGACTGGCAAGAGCCTAAGATTGGGGATGCCCATGGCACCCTAAGATATTCAAGAATAGCCAAAAGCCTAAGCTTGGGGATGCCCCGGAAGGCATCCCCTCTTTCCTCTTTGTTTATCGGTAACTTTACTTGGAGCTATATTTTTATTCGCCACATGATATGTGTTTTGCTTGGAGCGCCTTGTATGATATTAGTATTTGCTTTTTAGTTTACCACAGTCATCCTTTCTGTACACACCTTTTGGGAGAAACCCACTTGATTGGAATTTATTAGAATACTCTATGTGCTTCACTTATATCTTTTGAGCTAGATAGTTTTTGCTCTAGTGCTTCACTTATATCTTTTTGAGCACGGCGGTGGCTTAATTTTGTAGAAATTGTTCATCTCTCATGCTTCACTTATATTATTTTGAGAGTCTTTTAGAACAGCATGGTATTTTCTATGGTTATAAAATTGGTCCTAGAATGATGAGCATCCAAGTTGGGTATCATAAAAACTATCATAGGAAGTGAATTGGATGCTATGATCAATTTGATACTTGATAATTGTTTTGAGATATGGAGGTAGTAATATTAGAGTCATGCTAGTTGGTTGATTATGAATTTCAAGAATGCTTGTGTTGAAGTTAGCAAGTCTTGTAGAATGCACGTATGGTGAAAGTTGTGTAACAAATTTGAAACATGAGGTGTTCTTAGATTGTGCATCCTTATGAGTGGCGGTCAGGGACGAGCGATGGTCTTTTCCTACCAATCTATCCCCCTAGGAGCATGTGCGCAGTGCTTGGTTTTTGATTACTTGTAGATTTTTGCAATAAGTATATGAGTTTTTTTACTAATGTTGAGTCCATGGATTATACGCAGTCTCACCCTTCCATCATTGCTAGCCTCTTCGGTACCATGCATTGCCCTTTCTCACTTTAAGAGTTGGTGCAAACTTCGCCGGTGCATCCAAACCCCATGATATGAAACGCTGTATCATACATAAACCTCCTTATATCTGCCTCAAAACAACCACCATACCTACCTATTATGGCATTTCCATAGCCATTCCGAGATATATTGCCATGCCACTTTCCACCGTTCTGTTCATCATCATGACACACATCATCATTGTCATATTGCCTTGCATGATCATGTAGTTAACATCGTATTTGTGACAAAGCCACCATGCATAATTTTTCATACATGTCACTCTTGATTCATTACCCATCCCGGAACACCGCCGGAGGCATTCATATAGAGTCATATCTTGTTATAGTTTTGGGTTGTAATTCATGAGTTGTAAATAAATAGAAGTGTGATGATCATCATTATTAGAGCATTGTCCCCAAATAAAAAAAAGGAAAGGCCAAATAAAAAAATTAAAGGCCAAATAAAAAAGAAAGGCCAAATGAAAAAAGAAAGGCTCCAAAAAAGAAAATAAAAAAAAGGGGGCAATGTTACTATCTTTTTTCCACACTTGTGCTTCAAAGTAGCACCATGTTCTTCATATAGAGAGTCTCATATGTTATAACTTTCATGTACTAGTGGGAATTTTTTATTATAGAACTTGGCTTGTATATACCTACGATGGGCTTCCTCAAAATGCCTTAGGTCTTCATGCGCAAGCAAGTTGGATGCACACCCACTAGTTTCTTTTGTTGAGCTTTCATACATTTATAGCTCTAGTGCATTTGTTGCATGGTAATCCCTACTCCTCATGTTGACATCAATTGATGGGCATCTCCATAGCCCGTTGATTATCCTCCTCAATATGAGACTTTCTCCTTTCTTTGCCTTCTCCACACAATCCCCATCATCATATTCTATTCCACCCATGGTGCTATATCCATGGCTCACGCTCATGTATTGCATGAAAGTTGAAAAAGTTTGAGATTATTTAAGTATGAAACAATTGTTTGGCTTGTCATCGGGGGTGTACAAGATGGGAGCATTTTTGTGTGACGAAAATGAAGAATAGCCTAATTATATGATTTTGTAGGGATGAACTTTCTTTAGCCATGTTATTTTGAGAAGACATGATTGCTTTGACTAGTATGCTTGACGTATTACTATTTCTTATGTCAATATGAACTTTTATTTTGAATCATTTGGATCTGAACATTCATGCCACAATAAAGAAAATTACATTGAGAATTATGCTAGGTAGCAATCCACATCAAAAATTCTGTTTTTATCATTTACCTACTCGAGGACGAGCAGGAATTAAGCTTGGGGATGCTTGATACGTCTCCAACGTATCTATAATTTTTGATTGTTCCATGCTATTATATTACCTGTTTTGGATGTTTATGGGCTTTACTTTACACTTTTATATCATTTTTGGGACTAACCTACTAACCGGAGGCCCAACCCGTATTGTTATTTTTTTGCCTATTTCAGTGTTTCGAAGAAAAGGAATATCAAATGGAGTCCAACGGAATGAAACCTTTGGGAGCGTGATTTTTGGAATGAACGTGATCCAGAGGACTTGGAGTGGAAGTCAAGAAATAAACGACGCGGCCACGAGGGTACAGGGCGCCCCCCCCCTACTGGGCACGCCCCCCTGTCTTGTGGGCCCCTCGGGCGTCCACCGACCTACTTCTTCCTCCTATATATACCCATGTACCCTGAAAACATCAGAAGCGACCACGAAAAACTATTTCCACCGCCGTAACCTTCTGTATCCGCGAGATCCCATCTTGGAGCCTTCGTCGGCGCTCCGCCGAAGGGGGAATCAACCATGGAGGGCTTCTACATCAACACCATAGCCTCTCCAATAAGTTGTGAGTAGTTTATCATAGACCTTCGGGTCCATAGTTATTAGCTAGATGGCTTCTTCTCTCTCTTTGAATCTCAATACAAAGTTCTCCTTGATCTTCTTGGAGATCTATTCGATGCAACTCTTTTTGCGGTGTGTTTATCGAGATCCGATGAATTGTGGGTTTATGATCAAGTTTATCTATGAGAAATATTTGAATCTCCTCTGAATTCTTTTATGTGTGACTAAGTTATCTTTGCAAGTCTCTTCGAATTATCAGTTTGGTTTGGCCTACTAGATTGATCATTCTTGCAATGGGAGAAGTGCTTAGATTTGGGTTCAATCTTGCGGTGTCATTTCCCAGTGACAGCAGGGGCAGCAAGGCACGTATTGTATTGTTGCCATCGAGGATAAAAAGATGGGGTTTATATCATATTGCATGAGTTTATAACTCTACATCATGTCATCTTTCTTAATGCGCTACTCTGTTCTTTATGAACTTAATACTCTAGATGCATGCTGGATAGCGGTCGATGTGTGGAGTAATAGTAGTAGATGCAGTCAGGAGTCGGTCTACTTGTCACAACGTGATGCCTATATACATGATCATGCCTGGATAATCTCATAATTATTCGCTTTTCTATCAATTGCTCGACGGTAATTTGTTCACCCACCATAATACTTATGCTATCTTGAGAGAAGCTACTAGTGAAACCTATGGCCCCCGGTCTATCTCTTATCATATAAGCTTTCAATCTAATTTTATTTGCATCTTTACTTTTTCAATCTATATTATAAAATACCAAAAATATATTTATCTTATCATATTATCTCTATCAGATCTCGCTTTCGCAAGTGGCCGTGAAGGGATTGACAACCCCTTTATTGCGTTGGTTGCGAATTCTTGTTTGTTTGTGTAGGTGCGTGGGACTTTTGAGGAGCCTCCTACTGGATTGATACCTTCGTTCTCAAAAACTAAGGGAAATACTTATGCTACTATTGCTGCATCACCCTTTCCTCTTCAAGGAAAACCAACGTAAGCTCAAGACGTAGCACTACCATTTAAACCTTGATTTCTCTCCTTTGCCAAGTTGCTTTCTAATCAAATCCTTATTCCACCATAGCCAAATCTGTGTGAGAGAATTGAGTGTTGGGGAGACTACCATTTGAAGCACAAGAGCAAGGAGTTCATCATCAACACACCGCCTATTACCTTTTGGAGAGTGGTGTCTCCTAGATTGGTTAGGTGTCACTTGGGAGCCTATGATAAGATGCGGAGTTGAACCAAGAAGTTTGTAAGGGCAAGGAGATCACCTACTTTGTGAAGATCTACCCGAGTGAAGCAAGTCCTTCATAGGCGATGGCCATGGTGGGATAGACAAGGTTGCTTCTTCATGGACCCTTAATGGGTTGATCCCTCTATGGACTCGCGCAGCCGTTACCCTTCGTGGGTTGAAGTATCTATCAACATGGATGTACGGTAGCACCACCAATCGGAACCATGCCAAAAATCTTTGTGTCTCCATTGTGTTTGCCTTCTCCAAACCCTACCCTTTACCTTCATATGCGATGTTTTAAATTTTGTTGCTATACTCTTAGAATTGCATGTGTAGGTTCATTGCTTCACTTGTCATAATTGCTAAAATCTACCCACAACTAAAATTGTGAAAAGGAAATATTTTTGTTTGGTCAAATTGTCTAATCACCCCCCCCCCCCCTATAGACATACTTTTGATCCTACAAGTGGTATCAAAGTTTTGGTCTCTGTAAGCCTTGATTTCCCTTGCTTTGGTGATCATAGCCTTGGTTCCACAGCCTAGGAGAGTATCGTGTCTAGTGAGGGTAAATATAACCGTTAAGATCCTTACTTTGATAGTACAAATTTTGCTAGTTGGAATCCTAAGATGAAAATGCATATTCTTGGTCATAACCCCGTCGTTTGGGTTGTTGTTCATATTGGTTTGCAAGGTGATTTCTTTGAAGATGGTAGAGAACCGAATCATTAAGCGACCGCGGAACAATTGAAGTTGTTGCAATATAATGCTCAAGCTTGTGATATTCTCTTCAATGGATTGTACCCCGAGGATTCAACAAAATTAGCTGCATTGAGAATGCAAAGGAAATTTGGGATACTTTGGTTGATATGCATGAAGGTACCGAGTCCGTCAAGGGATCCAAGTTGGATGTGCTTCAAAGTCAACTTGACAAGTTCAAGACGAAGGATGGTGAAGGAGTCACTGAATGTACTCTAGGCTTGATCTCATCACAAATGAGATTGCTGGCTTAGGAAGTGAAGAGATGACCGACAAATTCATCATCAAGAATATCCTTAGAGCTTTGGATGGTAAATATGATACCGCATGCACATTGATCCAAATGATGCCCAATTACAAAGATCTCAAGCCCACGGAAGTTATTGGTAAAATTGTTGCTCATGAGATGTCACTCAAGGATAAGGAAGAGCTCCACAACAAGGCAAGTGGTCCATACAAAGCTTCAAGTGATGCTCCTACAACATCAAATGACAAGTAAGTCTCCAATGAAGAATTGATCTTAATGGTGAAAAACTTCAACAATTTCTACAAGAGTAGAAGCAAAGAGAGAAGCTCCAAGTCAAGGTCCCACAATGAGAAAAGATCTTCTAGTCACGATCATAATTGCTACAATTGTGGAAGACTCAGATACTATTCCAATGAGTGCACGGCAACCTACAAGAGAAGAGAAGACTCACCAAAAAGGAGTAGAAGAGATGAATCACCTTCAAGCGAGAGAAGGAGTATATATAATCATTATGAATGAAGACCCTCTCAAAGAAGTAAGGATTCAGAGAGAAAAGACAAGTCATCAAAGAGCTACACAAGACGAAGACATCAAGCTCATGTTGGCGAATGGATTTTTAGCTCCGACTCCAACAACTACTCCGAGAGAAGCTATCACTCCGACTTCGAATATACTCAAGATAACGGTTTTGCCGGTCTTGCACTAGTGTCATCCAACTCCCGTGACATATTTGATTCACCAAATTAAAGGAATTGGAAGATGCTTCATGGCTAAAGGCCCCAAGGTATCACACCCCAAGTATCTTGATCTCAATAGTGATGAAGATGATTTGCTAGGTGATGATGATTTACTTGTTGACAAAACTAGTGATGAAAGCTATAATGAACTTGCTATTAATCATGCTAATCAATATGAAACGAATGACAATGCTAATAAGCAGATTGAACATCTAACTAAAGAACTAAACAATCTTAAGTTAGTTCATGAAACAACTCAAGAGGATCATAGAGAGCTCCTAAGAACTCATGAGAAGCTACGCTTCGAGAAGCTAAATTTAGAGCATGAGCATGAGTTCCTAAAATCAATCAATGATGATCTTCGAAAGAAGAGTTCTTCTCACATTTCCAAATGTCTCCTCTTGTCCACTTACATGCCAGAAGTTAAACCTAGTAACAAGAGCAAGAAAGATTCTGCTTCTAGTAGTAACAATAACTATGCTAAATCCAATATTGTTGCTTCTAGTAGTTCTCTTGATTCCACTAATGATTCTCTTAGCCAAGTAACACTTGAGCAAGAAAATAGCTTATTGAAGGGAATTATAGAGAAAGGTGTTTACAAGAGCCTTGTCGGGAGTAAGTAATTTGAGGAAATTGTACGCAACCAAGGAGGACACCGGTAGAATCAACATGTTGGTTTTGAATGAAAGTTCAATGCCAATGGAGTTGAATGGGAAGAAGATCAATACCCCAAGACGAAGTGTGTTCCTCAACAAGAGAAGTATGACCCCCGCTTCTTTTGAGGGAACACAAGCTCAAGATGATCTTCCACCACAAGACCACAAGCTAAAAGGCAAGGACAAGCTTCAAGAGGAGATTGACTCATTTGAAGAAGCACCTAAAGCCATGGTCAAGTGGGTTCCCAAGAATACGTCAAGCTCTACTTCATCAAGTTCAACTACAACTCCAAGGATTGCCATCCAGTTGTTGTGGGTCCCAAAGAAGAAGAAATAGAGTGTTCACTCATATTCATTTTGGCAAGGACTTGTGCAATCAAATTTCATACGTTGCACTAAGTTCATGGAGTCACAAACACCCTTGTTGGTAAGACAAGCAACAAGGTAACCTAATGTTTTTCATGGACATCATATGTGCAATTCACTCTATGTCTATGGATATCCTTGTATGTTCCTTGTGGGACTAACCCATGTACGTATTGAAAGTGCAAATCTGTCGGTTTCAGGGCTCCGCAGACCCAAGAAAGGTTCAAACTTTGGGGCGTGTGCAAAGAACTCAACCTCTCTAGCCGGCCAACTCGCTCCTCTCATGGCCTAGCTCGATGAACAGGAAAGGAAATGGACGCGGCAGTTCACCCAGGTTCGGGCCACCTTGTGGTGTAAAACCCTACTCTTCCTTTGTGGTGGATTAGCCTCGCGCGGGGCTGAGGATGAACTAGTACAAGGAAGAACAGCCTTGCGAGGTCTGCTCTGGGGAGGATATAAGCTGCAGGGATTCGACCTCTCTTCCCCTGTGCCCTTTCTATGGTGCTATGGTGGTGGCTAGGCTATACTTATAGTGGCCTCGGTCCTCTTCCCCCAAAACTTAGGCGGGAAGGGATCCCACGGTGGCAAATTTTGAAGGGGGGCAAGTAGTACATCTTATCCTAAGGAAAGGTGGTCTTCGCCTACAAAGCTTCTATTCATGACGTTGCGGTGGGCTTAGTGATGACATCCATCCTGCCGTCCTGGCGGTCTTGGTCTTGTTGCACATAAACGGTAACCTTTGGTTGATTCCTCGGGACTCCTCACCTGCGACTGCCTCCTTAGCACCAAAGAGGAAACATGTCGCTCTACGCCCGCTGGTGCGCACCTGGCCTTGGTCGTCGTGGTTGGCGTCACCACCACCTCAGGAGGTGAGCGCTTGCATAGGATTCTCCACTCCTCAGGTGGCCGTCTAGGGAGGCCGCTCCTTCTGGATGTCTTCGTGTCGTCTGCCTCACGAGGGTCTTGTCTTTCGATGCTAAAGATGGGCCATACCAGGACGTCGATGGACCCATGTCGTGTGCTGCAAGCAGGCAAGTCTGGGTACCCTGGTTTCTAGAACGCCAACAGTAGCCCCGGGCCCAAGGCGCGCACACGCTTGGCTTCAGGGCGAAGCCAAAGGGCAAGGGCGAAGCATTGCGGGCCCCAATTGCCTGCAGACTGTGTCAACTGATACGTCTCCAACATATCCATAATTTTTGATTGTTCCATGCTATTATATTACCAGTTTTGGATGTTTATGGGCTTTACTTTACACATTTATATCATTTTTGGGACTAACCTACTAACCGGAGGCCCAGCCCGTATTGCTGTTTTTTTGCCTATTTTAGTATTTCCAAGAAAAGGAATCTCAAACGGAGTCCAAAAGGAATGAAACCTTCGGGAGCATGATTTTTCAAATGAACGTGATCCAGAGGACTTGGAGTGCAAGTCAAGAAGCAGTCGAGACGACCACGAGGGTGGAGGGTGCGCCCACCCCTACTGGGCGCACCCCCTATCTCCTGGGCCCCTCGGGCGTCCACCGACCGACTTCTTCCTCCTATATATACCCACGTACACCGAGAACATCAAAGGCAACCACGAAAAACTATTGCCACCACCGTAACCTTCTGTATCCACGAAATCCCATCTTGGAGCCTTCGTCGGCGCTCCGCCGGAGGGGGAATCGACCACGGAGGGCTTCTACATCAACACCATAGCCCCTCCGATGAGTTGTGAGTAGTTTACCACAGACCTTCGGGTCCACAGTAATTAGCTAGATGGCTTCTTCTCTCTTTTTGGATCTCAATACCATGTTCTCCTCGATCTTCTTGGAGATCTATTTGATGTAACTCTTTTTGCGGTGTGTTTGTCGAGATCCGATGAATTGTGGGTTTATGATCAAGTTTATCTATGAGAAATATTTGAATCTTCTCTCAATTCTTTTATGTGTGATTAAGTTATCTTTGCAAGTCTCTTCGAATTATCAGTTTGGTTTGGCCTACTAGATTGAACTTTCTTGCAATGGAGAAGTGCTTAGCTTTGGGTTCAATCTTGTGGTGTCCTTTCCCAGTAACAGCAGGGGCAGCAAGGCACGTATTGTATTGTTGCCATCGAGGATAAAAAGATGGGGTTTATATCGTATTGCATGAGTTCATCCCTCTACATCATGTCATCTTTCTTAATGTGTTACTCTGTTGTTATGAACTTAATACTCTAGATGCATGTTGGATAGCGGTCGATGTGTGGAGTAGTAGTAGTAGATGCAGGCAGGAGTCGGTCTACTTGTCACGAACGTGATGCCTATATACATGATCATGCCTAGATAATCTCATAATTATTCGCTTTTTTATCAATTGCTCGGCAGTAATTTGTTCACCCACCGTAATACTATGCTATCTTGAGAGAAGCCACTAGTGAAACCTATGGCCCCCGGGTATATCTCTTATCATATAAGCTTTCAATCTACTTTTACTTGCATCTTTACTTTTCCAATCTATATTATAAAATACCAAAAATATATTTATCTTATCACATTATCTCTACCAGATCTCACTTTCGCAAGTGGCCATGAATGGATTGACAACCCCTTTATTGCGTTGGTTGCGAGTTCTTTGTTTGTTTGTGTAGGTGCGTGGGACTTTTGAGGAGCCTCCTACTAGATTGATACCTTGGTTCTCAAAAACTGAGGGAAATACTTACGCTGCTATTGCTGCATCACTCTTTCGTCTTCAAGGAGAACCAACGCAAGCTCAAGACGTAGCAAGAAGGATTTCTGGCGCCGTTTCCGGGGAGGTCTTCGCTCAAGTCAAGACATACCAAGTACCCATCACAAACTCATCTCCCTCTCATTTACTTTATTTTCCATTTGCCTCTTATTTTCCTCTCCCCCACTTCACCCTTGCCGTTTTATTCGCCCTCTCTTTCCCAACCTTCGCTCTCTTTCGCTTGTCTTTTGTTTGCTCGTTGTCATGGCTAGTCCTCCTATCCTCGTTATTACTCCCGAACATGAAATTCTTAATTTTAAGCAAAGGGAGGGAGAAAATTTAAAAGATGCTTGGCATAGAATTTGCAATGCTCAAAATAAATCTACTAGGAAGCTTTCTACTTCCGTTCTTCTTCGCAATTTTTATGTAGGCATTACTCCTTGGAATAGATGCATTCTTGATACCATTACCGGAGGGGATTTCTTGAGTAGCCATACGTTTGATTCTTATAATGCTATGTTAGATTTGTTTGGTCCACCACCTCTTTTGGTTAATGGAACTGTTTTAACTTTGGAACATGTGATGCAAAGGCTTGAAACTATTGAAAATAAAGTTGCCACTGTTGAGTTGATTGAGAATTTGGATCAAAAGATTCATAATAAAACTACCCAATATGGATCTAGGGTTGGAGTTACTTTGAAATTTTTAAAGAGAAAGAACCTATAATTAACGAAAAAATAGATCTAGATTCTACGAGAATCAATAAACTTGAGGATATCATTACCAACATAGGGTCGGCGTTTTCTTCCGTGAAAAACACTCCAAATCCTCCTACCAAAACTGCCAAATTTATCTATGTTCCTAAAAATAAGGGTGAATCTTCTATTAAGGGAAATGCGGATCTCAAATCAATAAGTGTTCATCCCAATTGTCTTTCTATCATTAAGGAACCTTTTGCTACAAATGAATTTCTTGAATTCTTGCCTAAGGGTTTAATCATTGCTAAAAAGGGAAAAACCCCTAAAGATTATAAGTGCTCTATTGAGGAATTGAGTGCCAAAGAGGCCACTACTTAGATCTATCCTCGCTTTTATGCCTAGCTAGGGGCATTAAACGATAGCGCTAGTTGGGAGGCAACCCAATTTTATTTGTGTTTTTGTTTTTGTTTATGTTTAGTAATAAATTTTGCATCTACCTTCTATTTAGATGTGTTTTTATGTTTTAATTAGTGTTTGTGCCAAGTAGAACCTATAGGATAACCTATGGTGATAGTTAATTTGATTCTGCTGAAAAACAGAAACTTTGCGCGCACGAAATTAATTTTGTTAATTCACGGAAACATGATTTTGCGTTGATTCTTTTTGCTGTATATCAATAGATACATTGTCCAGGACTTCCTATTTTGGTAGGATTTTTAGAGTTCCAGAAGTATTCGAGGGTTATAGATTGCTACAGACTGTTCTGTTTTTTGACAGATTCTGCCTTTCGTGTGTTGTTTGCTTATTTTGATGCATCTATGGCTAGTATTAAGTGGTATGAACCATAGAGAACTTGATATACAGTAGGTTTAACACCAATATAAATAAAGAATGAGTTCATTACAGTACCTTATGTGGTGGTTCTGCTTTCTTTCGCTAACGTAGCTTATGAGATTTCCTGTTGAGTTTTTTGTTGTGAAGTTTTCAAGTTTTGGGTAAAGATTTGATGGACTATGGAATAAGGAGTGGCAAGAGCCTAAGCTTAGGGATGCCCAAGGCATGCCAAGGTATTCAAGAATAGCCAAAAGCCAAAGCTTGGGGATGCCCCCGGAAGGCATCCCCTCTTTCGTCTTTGTTTATCTGTAACTTTACTTGGAGCTATATTTTTATTCGCCACATGATATGTGTTTTGCTTGGAGTGTCTTCTATGATATTAGTCTTTGATTTTTAGTTTTCCACAATCATCCTTGCTATACACACCTTTTGGGAGAAACCCACTTGATTAGAATTTGTTAGAATACTCTATGTGCTTCACTTATATCTTTTGAGCTAGATAGTTTTTGCTCTAGTGCTTCACTTATATCTATTAGAGCACGGCGCTGGCTTAGTTTTGAAGAAATTGTTTATCTCTCATGCTTCACTTATATTATTTTGAGAGTATTTTAGAACAGCATGGTATTTGCTATGGTTATAAATTTGGTCCTAGAATGATGAGCATCCAAGTTGGGTATAATAAAAACTATCATAGAAAGTGCATAAAACACTAGGATCAATTTGATGCTTGATAATTGTTTTGAGATATAGAGGTGGTAATGTTAGAGTCATGCTAATGGGTAATTATGAAATTGAGAAATACTTGTGTTGAAGTTGGCAAGTCCCGTAGCATGCACGTATGGTAAAAGTTATGTGACAAATTTGTTGCATGAGGTGCTCTTTTGATTGTCTTCCTTATGAGTGGAGGTCGGGATCGGGCGATGGTTAACTCCTACCAACCCTTCCCCTAGGAGCATGCGTAGTAGTACTTTGCTTCGAGGGCAAGTAGACTTTTGCAATAAGTATATGAGTTCTTTATGACTAATGTGAGTCCATGGATATACGCACACTCACCATTCCACTTTGCTAGCCTCTATTATACCGCGCAACTTTCGCCGGTATCATGCACCCATTATTTACCTTCCTAAAAACAGCCACCATACCTACCTATCATGGCATTTCCATAGCCATTCCGCGATATATTGCCATGCAACTTTCCACCGTTCCATTATTATGACACGCTCCATCATTGTCATATTGCTCTTTGCATGATCATGTAGTTGACATTGTATTTGTGGCAAGGCCACCCTCATAATTTTCATACATGTCACTCTTGATTCATCGCATATCCCGGTACACTGCCGGAGGCATTCATATAGAGTCATATTTTGTTCTAAGTGTTGAGTTGTAATTCTCGAGTTGTAAATTAATAAAAGTGTGATGATCTTCATTATTAGAGCATTGTCCCAAGTGAGTAAAGGATGATGAAGACTATGATTCCCCCACAAATCGGGATGAGGCTTCGGACTAAAAAGAAAAAGGAAAGGAGAAAAGGAAAAAAAGTGGACAAAGAGCCCACTAAATAAAAAAAGGGGGAAGGCCAAATAAAAAAGGCCAAATAAATAAATTAAAATTAAAAATGAGAGAAAAAGAGAGAAGGGACAATGCTAATATCTCTTTTCCACACTTGTGCTTCGAAATAGCACCATGATCTTCATGATAGAGAGTCTCTTATGTTGTCACTTTCATATACTAGTGGGAATTTTTCATTATAGAACTTGGCTTGTATATTCCAATGATGGGCTTCCTCAAAATGCCCTAGGTCTTCGTGAGCAAGCAAGTTGGATGCACACCCACTTAGTTTCTTTTGTTGGGCTTTCATACATTTATAGCTCTAGTGCATCCGTTGCATGGAAATCCTACTCACTCACATTGATATCTATTGTTGGGCATCTCCATAGCCTGTCGATACGCCTAGTTGATATGAGACTATCTTCTCCCCTTTTTGTCCTCACAACCACCACCATATACCACCATAGTGCTATGTCCATGGCTTGCGCTCATGTATTGCGTAAGAGTTGAAAAAGTTGAAGCGCATTAAAAAGTATGAACCAATTGCTTGGCTGAAACCGGGGTTGTGCATGATGGGAGTATTTTGTGTAATGACAATGAAGCATGGCCTAACTATATGATTTTGTAGGGATAAGCTTTCTTTGGCTATGCTATTTTGATAGGACATGATTATTTGTTAGTATGCTTCGAAGCATTACTATATTTATGTTTTATAAGCTTTTATCTTGAATCATTTGGATATGAACAATCATGCCACAATAAAGAAAATTACATTGAGAACTATGCTAGGTAGCATTCCACATCAAAAATTCTGTTTTTATCATTTACCTACTCGAGGACGAGCAGGAATTAAGCTTGGGGATGCTTGATACGTCTCCAACATATCTATAATTTTTGATTGTTCCATGCTATTATATTACCCGTTTTGGATGTTTATGGGCTTTACTTTACACATTTATATCATTTTTTGGACCAACCAACTAACCGGAGGCCCAGCCCGTATTGTTGTTTTTTGCCTATTTCAGTATTTCGAAGAAAAGGAATATCAAACGGAGTCCAAACGAAATGAACCTTCGGGAGCGTGATTTTTGGAACGAACGTGATCTAGAGGACTTGGAGTGCAAGTCAAGAAGCAGTCGAGGCGGCCACGAGGGTGGAGGGCGTGCCCACCCCTACTGGGCGCGCCCCCCAATCTCGTGGGCCCCTCGGGCGTCCACCGACCAACTTCTTCCTCCTATATATACCCACGTACCCCGAGAACATCAAAGGCGACCACGAAAAACTATTTACACCACCGATGAGTTGTGAGTAGTTTACCACAGACCTTCGGGTCCATAGTTATTAGCTAGATGGCTTCTTCTCTCTTTTTGGATCTCAATACCATGTTCTCCTCAATCTTCTTGGAGATCTATTCGATGTAACTCTTTTTGCGGTGTGTTTTTCGAGATCCCATGAATTGTGGGTTTATGATCAAGTTTATCTATGAGAAATATTTGAATCTCCTCTGAATTCTTTTATGTGTGATTAAGTTATCTTTGCAAGTCTCTTTGAAGTATCTGTTTGGTTTGGCCTACTAGATTGATCTTTCTTGCAATGGGAGAAGTGTTTAGCTTTGGGTTCAATCTTGCGGTGTCCTTTCCCAGTGACAATAGGGGCAGCAAGGCACGTATTGTATTGTTGCCATCGAGGATAAAAAGATGGGGTTTATATCATATTGCATGAGTTTATCCCTCTACATCATGTCATCTTTCTTAACGTGTTACTCTGTTCTTATGAACTTAATACTCTAGATGCATGCTGGATAGCGGTCGATGTGTGGAGTAATAGTAGTAGATGCAGGCAGGAGTCGGTCTACTTGTCACGGACATGATGCCTATATACATGATTATGCCTAGATAATCTCATAATTATTCGCTTTTCTATTAATTGCTCGACAGTATTTTGTTTTCACCCACCGTAATACTATGCTATCTTGAGAGAAGCCACTAGTGAAACCTATGGCCCCGGGTCTATCTCTTATCATATAATCTTTCAATCTACTTTTATTTGCATCTTTACTTTTCCAATCTATATTATAAAATACCAAAATATATTTATCTTATCATATTATCTCTATCAGATCTCACTTTCGCAAGTGGTCGTGAAGGGATTGACAACCCCTTTATTGCGTTGGTTGCGAGTTCTTTGTTTGTTTTTGTAGGTGCGTGGGACTTTTGAGGAGCCTCCTACCGGATTGATACCCTGGTTCTCAAAAACTGAGGGAAATACTTACGCTACTATTGCTGCATCACCCTTTCCTCTTCAAGGAAAACCAACACAAGCTCAAGACGTAGCATCAACGCGTGGCTCTTGATGGGACGTGGGTGTCTCCGCTTCCCCACGGTGCCTCATCAACCGTCCGACTTGACAACTGCCTGATGCATGCAGAAAAACCATCATTACTCAAGATCGTGGGAGGCTGGCGGTTGGCCTCCCTTCAGCTATAAATGGGGGAAGGGGCGGGGCCCCCAACCCATCTTTGTCTTCTTGTTGCTTGCTTGTCCTTCTTCTTGCTCCGCCGTATGGCTAGAGCAGTCATGGCGCCAGTGAGGAGGTTCTCCGCCGCGGAGAAGGGGAAGGCACCTCAAGTGGAACCCGAGCTGCTCCCGTCGAAGAAGAGGCCTGATCACTCCCGAGGCACCACCGCGGAATCCATGATGATGCGGCCTTGGGATGAACAGGCTCCACCTGGCTTCCCGGTCCCCTTAATCGCCCACGTGCAGGGCCCTGCGCACAGGAGCGATGACCAGCGCTGCAAGGAGCAAGGCTGCGGAGGAGGGAAAGTGGCGGCCTTGGGCCTGCCTCGCTCGCGGACCCACGCCGAAGGCACCGCCGCGAGTTCATTGTGTGGGCGGCTATGCCTCCACGCACATGGATTTGACTCCCGAGGCCTCTCGCGATGGAGATACTGCCGAGGGCCCGTCGAACTGTGGTTGCAGCATGATAGATGATGCGGCCAGGCTTTGGAGGTGGAAGTCAAGGTCATCGACTCCGGCGATGTCTTCATGACCCGAGGGTGGGGCGCGATCGCCTGCGCCTGCCGCTCGGAGGGAGGCCATGCCATCCACTTCGAGTACAACGGGGCGTCGACGCTTTTCTTCAAGGTCTTCAACAAGGATGGTCGACGCCTGGAGTGCTGCCTTGGGGCAGGCCGTCGAGGCGCTGAGGCCGTTAGTGGTGAACTTGCCCTTGTCCTTCTCTGCGGTTCCTCCGACAACAGCAACGCCTCCTCCGAGCATGACACAAGCGACAACATCAGCCGTGCCCGTACTTCAGTAGTGGTGTCAGCCCGGCGTCGCTGGTGATGCTACCGAGGTTGTGGCCTCTTTAAGAATTCTTCTTTTTGTTTCATCCCGACAGGAGATCTTGACGAACCCCTCGGGGTATGTAAAAACTGTGATGCTTTTGCTTTGGCGCTATTGTCCCCAATCAATGTTGCGCTTGCATTCCCCGCTACGACATGGTCCCCCCTTTCATTCTTGCAGTAGCTTAGTGCTCTACATCGACAGGACCCAGTCCCCAGGCAGGCTTCAGGAGGTGAGCGACCCGAGGTCCAGTAAGAGCTCCTGAGGCACGATGCTCAGGGGGTCCCCTTTGACGTGCAAGGCTCTCGAAAGACTAAAAGGTAAACATACTTGCCCTAGCAATATCGCGAGGGGCAAAAACGCCGAACGTGGGAGGCACACTTGCATGTATGGGCTGACTTATCTCGGCGATTTTGTAGTTATCCTTTCGCTGCGACGGCAGCCTTTCATGCGACGCCTGGCTACATCTCGGTAGTTGTGGCATTCCCAGGCAAGACTCGCACCGACCCCTTCTTCCTAGCTCATCTGGGTGCTCTACGTCCTTGGGTCCCGGCCCTTGAGCAAGGCTCAGCCACCACTAGTATGCCAGGTCACAATGTCGTGATCAAGGCCAGGGGTGAGGGCTCGAGGGCCAGTAGCGGCCCCAGAGGCGCGATGCTCGGGGTTCCCCCTTTAACGTGCAAGCGAATTGCATGAAAAGGGGGTGGCTAGCCTCATGAAGGTGCCTTGGGCGGATTGCGACCCGTAGTCCTGGCTCCGGAGGTCCCTGCGAGTTAGCCGAAGGAAGAAAGCACAGAATACAGTCGCGCTCGCCACTACTAGGAAAAGGCCTACTAATGCCGCACCAGTTTTGCCTACTAATGGCGCACTACTGGTGCGCCATTAGTACCACGCCACTAGTATTTTTTATTAATGGCTCATCACTGGTGCGCCATTAGTATACGAGATACTAATGGCGCACCTGTAGTGCGCCATTAGTATGCCTAGAGGTGCGCCATTACTATCTGACTTAGTAATGGCGCACCATATAGAAGTGAGCCATTAGTAATAAAAAAATTCAAATTTTTTTATTTTTTCAAAAAAAATATTATTTTTTTCGGTTTTCCTTAATCTCGGGTCACTATGGCTTAATCCCGGGTCAATAAGCTTAATCTCAGGTCAAATTGCACTCCGTGGTCAAACTTCCCAAAAGGTCACCCATCCTCACACTACTCCAGCCCAAGCACGCTTAACTTCAGAGTTCTATCCAACTCCAACACCAGCTCACTTCACAGGCACTTGTTGATATATCTAGCATATCAATCCTATTAAACGTTGTTGATGTTTAGGACTTTGTTCATGTTCATGAGTGTGATGAAATTTTGAAAAAATATTTCAAACTTCCGTCCATATTACGTATCATATTTTGAAGAAAAAAATCCCGAAAAAAATTCAAAAAAAATTCAAAACCATTTTTTTCTGTTACTAGTGGCGCACCTAGCAAACGGTGCGCCACTAGTAAGTTTGAATTTTTTTTGAATTTTTTTGCCTCTAGATCTTGAAAGCCCCGTGATTTTTTTCTGTTAGGTTTTTGGGGATTTTCAAGTAGATGATTTTTCATATAAAATACTTTTTAACCCGAGGTCGTATGCAAAAGTTATGCCTATTTTACAAATTCCAGAGAGATTTTGCAAATAAAGTCGAAATTCATATTTGTAAATTTTCCCAACAAGTACACCACATATCACATGGGAAACTTATATTCTTTTATTTTTTTGACATTTCCATCATTTTTTTTATTTTTTAAACTGAAAAGGCGGTCCGGGGGGGAGGGTGCATTCGTTGGAATTTTGGGGCCAAGTTAGTAATGGCGCACCGTGGGAGTGTGCGCCATTACTAGTTAAACTAGTAATGGCGCACCACACCCACGGTGCGCCATTACTAGTTTTGAAAAAAAAATTGAAATTTTTTTTTGAAAAAAACTTAGTAATGGCGCACCAGTGGACAGTGCGCACTGGTGCGCCATTACTAACAAATTTTTTTTCAAAACTACTAATGGCGCGTGGTGGGTGTGGTGCGCCATTACTATGTCAACTAGTAATGGCGCACTATCTCACGGTGCGCCATTAGTAACAAATTTTTTTATTATTTTTTTTTCAAAACTACTAATGGCGCACCGCACACCAGGTGCGCCATTAGTAAGCGCACCTGTATGTGGTGCACCATTGCTATATAGCAATGGCGCACCACATACATGGTGCGCCATTAGTGTCCATATTATCTATAGCCCTTTTCCTAGTAGTGCGCTGACCTGCCGGTGATCTTTCCGGGAAAAGGTGAAGGCACTGAGGACCCGATGAGGTGACATGCACGGGGCAGGCCGTGAGCCAGAGCTTGATCTCTCTGATTTATCAGCACTGCAGGGACGGACCCAAGCACAGGCACCATGCCAGCAGCTCCCATTGCGGGATGAGCGAGAAGCGGGATAGCGAAGCGCGGAGGACGCGCGGGGCGACTCCATAAACAATGGGATAGCAGGGGTGATGTAGATAATCATGATAAGGCGAGACCAGTCCTGATAGATGCGCAAAATGATACACATTGTAGGGTGGACCCGTACAGCTTGAGGATAATGCAGCCCGAGGGGCGCCCTCAACTGAACTAACTAAAAAGGTCACCTAGCACCGTCGGGGTAGAAGTGTTGAAGTAGATAGAGATGCGCGCCACAGAAGTCGGTCCTCATGAGCCAGCGGGCTCCTGAGTCCCGAGGGCTTCGAAGGATTCGGCTCCTCCTCCATTAGGATCGCCTGGCACCTGGCCTCGTGAGCAGCCAAAATGCCCCGCATGTAGCGCTGGTGCAAGGCAGCCGCGTCCGGCAGGATGAACGGCATGTGGACGTAGTTGTGGGGGTGGCCTCCACACCGGCCAATGCAGGATGGACAAAAGAGCTCCTGAGAAGCAGCCATGTTGAGGCCCGGGATGTTGACGCAGATGTGCAGCTCTGCACTCATGTCTTGGGTGGCAGCTGCACTGAGCGACACGGGTCGACGCTCGCCACGCATGGCATGCGCCTCCTGAAGCTCTCTGATTGCCTTGGTGATGAACTCCTGAGAGCCTAGCGCCTCCCTCCTTGCGCTTTGCTTGCGGAAGCGCGTGTTGAAGCATGCCTCCACATGGTGACCAAACGCCTCCCTCGTGACGCTGGTCAGGTTAGAGGCCCTCCAGAGGAGAGCCCGCGAGTCCAGCCTGAGAGGGGTGTTGGGCGTGCCTTCCTATGCGAGAGGGAAAGGCGCCCCAACGAAGGGCGCGGGGCTTGAAGTGCGATCATCGAGCGCCCAGCCTCCTAAGGGCCCCTGAGGGGGAGATGCTTCTTCTTCTTAGGGACGCCCTCAGGAGGATGGGTGGCACCCTCGTCGTCTAAGTTCTCGATCGCCACGGCTTGGTAGGCGTGCTCGAGGGAGCACACCGCGCCCTTCTCATCGCAGGCGACCGTGATGATGTCGCCGCTTCCTAGCATCTTAAGGACATTGTATCCATGGTGAGTCACCGCCATGAACTTGGCCAGGGCCAGGTACCCTAGGATGGCGTTGTACGGAAGGCGAATGTGAGCAATGACGAAGTCGATGAGCTCAGTGCAGTAGGTGACAGGGAGGCAGATCCGCCCTATGGGGATGGTGGAGCCATCGGTCACTCCTGAGAATGGCTTGGTGGGAAGAAGCTAGTCGTATGGCACCAGGAGCCTGTCCCATGTCTTGACGGAGAGGACATTGAGCCCTGCGCCACCATCGACGAGTGTCTTGGTGACGAGGACATTGCTAATGGTTGGTGAACAGAGCATCAGGAGTGCGCCTGTCATGGCCAAACACTTGAGCCGGTCCGAGGAGTCGAAGGTGATGGAGTACTTGGACTACCTGAGGGGACGCTAGACGCCTCGAGCCTGGGGAGGGTCACGTTCACCTCACGAGCAAACTGCTTGAAGATGCGATGGTAGGCGGGGGCTTGAGCACCACCCAGGATGCATGCGATAGCACGAGGCTCTTGGAAGCCCCCGGCCCCATCATCCTGGCGGTGGTCGTCGTTCCTTCTTGGTGGCGGTGGCAGCAGAGGGAGGCCAGTGTTGCCCTGAGGGCAGTCCTCACGAGGCTGGTCCTACCATGGACCGTCGCAAGGCTAGCCCTGCCAGTGGTCCTCATGAGGCTGATCGCACCAGTCCTGATGGGGTCATGGTTGTCCCAGCCGCCTCTGCTGCGGCCTCCTCCGTGGCCGTAGCCACGGTCGTTGCGCTCAGGGTGGCGGCCAAGGCATCCGTCCTGAATAGCCCTGAGCTCTTGGCAATCGTTGGTGTTGTGGTTGTGCACGTTGTGAAAGACGTAGAACGGGTGGTTGCCTTCGGAAGACTCAGGGTGATCATAGTCGCGCTTCATCTCGAGCTCGGTCGCGAGCACCGCCGGGCCCTTGCGCTTCACATCCTTCGCCTTGGCCTTCTTGTCTTCTGGGTTGGTCTCTAGGAGCTCGAGGAGCGAGAAATGGCCTTCCTCTGCCCTCGCGCAGCTGGTTGCAATATTGAACATCTCCAGAGCCGAGCACAGGTCCTCGTGCATGGCGAGCTCCGCCTTCATCTTGACGTCCCGAACGCCATCAGTGAACGCTGAGATGATGGCCTCGTCTGACACCTTGGAGATCTACTCAAGTAGCTGTCCGCTTGGCACCTCCTACCCATTAAAAGTGTGACACGTGGCATCACACGAATGGTTAATAGAACGCCCATGATTTAAATTATACAAACATTTGAGATGATAAGGTGGCAGCTATTTGTTTCAAACTGCCTTTGTTGGTTGTTGATTTGTGCGCCTTCTCTCAAATTGGACATGAAAAACACCACAGCATGTTGGTGCCGTTCCATGATAGCATACCAATGTTCATGAATATCATACGAGTTTTGGATTTACTAGAATTTGAAACCAAGTATCTCAATGTTTGCGGCCGAGGCACGACGCTGAGGTGTTTGAAGTTCATTCACATTTCTTGCATGGAACCTAAGCATGCATGCAAGGACAAACATATGATTTTTTAACCCAATTTACTACACTGGAGTATGTGTCTGTAGTTCAAATTGAAATTATGTATGTATAATGCCTAGAAAACTCATTTAATGCATCAAAATGTCCAAACGAACCCTGAAATATTCTAAAATTTAACATAACACCCCTCTTGCTCTATGTTGTATCTAGAAAAAAATCAAGGCGAGAAGAGGCAACGAATGTTATTTCGTCTAGAAAGGTGACACACGCTCACTATTGGAACCACGAGGCTTCTTGGGAGAAGTTCTGGTTTGTGAGGAGTGTATACCAAATCATATGCCAAATTGGACAATTTGTATACCACAACATGCTGGTGCTATTCATTGATAGCATGCCAAGTTCATGAAATTCAGACGAGTTTTGGATTTACTATAATTTTATAACAAAGTATCTTGACATTTTTCTGGCAAGCAATGGTGCCCTAGTGTTTGAAATTCATTCCCATTTCTTGCATAGGACCTAAGCATGCACCCAAGGACACACATTTGAGTTTTCGACCCATTTTCTGCACTGGAGCATGTGCCTGTAGTTCAAATTTGAATTATGCACATAAAATGCTTAGAAAACTCAGTTAATGTATAAAATCATCCAAATGAACCAAGAAAAATTGCAAATTTTAACATGACACTCTTGTTGCTCTATATTGCCATGAGAAAAAATTGAAAGCAAGAAGAGGCAATGAATATCATTTCATCCATGAAGGTGGCACGTTCCCTACCGGAACCATGAGGCCTGTTCTGAGAAGCTTATACTCAAACCTTCCCCAAATGGGACAAATTTTTTTACCACATTAGGTTGATGTCGTTCCATGATAGCATGCTAAGTTGTAGGATCGAAAGTATGTCCAAAGGGCGGGGGTCATTAGACTACTTGACCAAATAAAAATCTTTCCTTTTTCTAATTTTAGTTGTGGGCAGATTTTAGCAATTATGAATAGTCCATCAAACAACCTACACATGCAATTCTAAGAGTATAGCAGCGGAATGTAAAACATTGCATATGAAGGTAAATGAAAAGGTTTGGAGAAGGCAAACACAATGGAGACACAAAGGTGTTGGCGTTCTTGGAACGGGGGTCCCCAGACTTGCCTGCCTGCGGCGTGGCTCGAGTGGTGGCCCAGTACGGCCCATCTTCATCAGCACAAGACTCAAGACCCTCGCGAGAGGCCAAGCCTCGCAGGGCGGACGACACGAGGCTTCCTCAGGAGCGGCCTCGCCGGGCAGGCTCGCAAGGAGGCAGAGGTATCAAGGCAGGGGTACCTCGCAAGGTGCTCGTGACGCAAGTCGTGACAATCGAGACCAGGCGGGCGCCGGCCTGCGTAGTGTCCTTGTTTCCTCTTTGGTGCAAAGGGGGCAAGCACAGGCGTGGAGTACCGAAGCATCAGGCAAAGGTTGCCATTTCAGTGCAATGAGACCAAGACCAACAGAGCGGCAGGATGGAGGTCACCGTGGAGCCCAAGACGGCGTCATCACCAGTGCCTTTGGCAGCCGAAGACCAACTTTAGTCAGGATAACTTGTACTAGATGTTCCCCTTCAAAATGGTCGTTGTTGGCGCCCTTCCCGCTCAATATTTGGGAAGAGGGCCAGGGCCTCTACAAATAGGGCTAGCCACCACAGAAGAGGAGGCATCTCATCGAGTCATCATCAGATAGAGAGGCGGTCGAGCTCATCCAAGTAGTTCATCGCACCAGCTCAAGAACACCTCTTGCGAGGCTGTTCTTCCCTTGCACTGTTCTTCATCAGCCCCTGAGGCAATCCACCACACCACACACCGGAGTAGGGCATTACACCATAACGGTGGCCTGAACCAGTATAAATCTTGTGTCCCTCATGTTGTTCATCGTTTAGCTTAGATTCTCGTGAGGCGATCGGACGTGGATCGGTAGGGGGAAGATCTTCGTGCGCACCCCAGAGTTTGAACCTTAAGGGTCTATCGGAACCCAACATCCGACATTTGGCGCGCTAGGTATGCGCCGGAATCTTTCTTCCGATGTTCCGCGTTCGATCTTCCGTCATGTCCATGGCTAACGCTCGCCGGGCTCGCGTCGAGCGTCGGGATGCTCTCGCCACCCGCGTCGCCCAGACGGCTCTCGTCGGTGTGTCCCCGTCGTTCCCCATCGCCTGCCGCCAACGCCGCCACCGACCCAGCGGGGAACGAGCAGCAGGCCTCGTCGCTGCATCCTTTGGTGCGGCGGGAAGGCCGCACCGCCACCCTGTCGTTGTCTCCAGCTGGCTCATCGTCCCACGCCCGTCGCGCCCCCACGGACGCGCACGCCACGCTGCTCCTGGCGCGTGAGCTCCTGCACTACCGTCCCGTCGACGACCTTTACGAGGAGTGGCTCGCTCGCATGACCGAGCTCGTCAGTGCCGCAGGGGGCTCCCCTGCGTCGTCCCTCTCGCTGCCTCACCCTCCGTCCTGCGTGGGTGGTGCAGCCCAGGAGGTGCCTCCGCCTCCTCCTCCCCAAGAAGGCGCCCTGGCTCCGAGGCGCGTGGCCCCAGGATGAGATCCACCGTGTTCGGCGCCCGCGTGAAAAGAAAGGAGCTGCCAAGAAATCCCCCGTCCCCAAGAAGGTGCTCGTGTGCTCCCGGCACCGGTGCACCATGACCGCATCCCTGCGCCACCGCGTCAAAACCCCGCGCTGCTCCAGGCAGCGGCATGTGGGAATCCCCAAGAGCAAGCCCCGCATCAGCAGAGAGCTCCGGTGGCCACCGCAGGCTGCCGCGCCTTCACCACCGGGCTACGCAGTGTCGCCTGGCCAGGTAAGTTCAAACCTGACCTGCCCCCTCGCTACGACGGCACTGTCGACCCCGTGGAGTTCCTACAGCTCTACGAGCTAGGCATCGAAGCCGCCAACGGGGACGAAAAGGTCATGGCGAATTGGTTTCGCATGGCACTCAAGGACGGTGCCCGCACCTAGCTCCTGAACCTGCCTCCTGGCACGATCTCCTCCTGGGACGAGATGCGCACTCGCTTCATCGCCAACTTCCAGGGCACTCGCGACCGTCCGCCGGACGTAGGTGACCTGCGCCGCATCAAGCAGCAACCCGGAGAGACCTTGCAGAAGTACATCCAGGGCTTCAACAGCGCTCGCCTAAAGATTCCCAAGGTGACTGCTACGTCATGAGCTTGTGTTGGTTTTCCTCGAAGAGGAGAGGGTGATGCAGCAGAGTAGCGTAAGTATTTCCCTTAGTTTTTGAGAACCAGGATATCAATCCAGTAGGAGGCTCCTCAAAAGTCCCATGCACCTACACAAACAAACTGAGAACTCGCAACCAACGCAATAAAGGGGTTGTCAATCCCTTCACAGCCACTTGCGAAAGTGAGATCTAATAAAGATAGTAAGATAAGATAAATATATTTTTGGTATTTTATAATATAGATGAAAATAAAAGTAGATTGAAAGCAAATATGATAAGAGATAGACCCGGGGGGCATAGGTTTCACTAGTGGCTTCTCTCAAGATAGCATAAGTATTACGGTGGGTGAACAAATTACTGTCGAGCAATTGATAGAAAAGCGCATAGTTATGAGATTATCTAGGTATGATCATGTATATAGGCATCACGTCCATAACAAGTAGACCGACTCCTGCCTGCATCTACTACTATTACTCCACACATCGACCGACTCCTGCCTGCATCTAGAGTATTAAGTTCATAAGAACAGAGTAACGCATTAAGCAAGATGACATGATATAGAGGGATAAACTCATGCAATATGATATAAACCCCATCTTGTTATCCTCGATGGCAACAATACAATACGTGCCTTGCAACCCTTTCTGTCACTGGGTAAGGACACCGCAAGATTGAACCCAAAGCTAAGCACTTCTCCCATGGGCAAGAAAGATCAATCTAGTAGGCCAAACCAAACTAATAATTCGAAGAGACTTGCAAAGATAACTCAACCATACATAAAAGAATTCAGAGAAGATTCAAATATTATTCATAGATAAACTTGATCATAAACCCACAATTCATCGAATCTCGATAAACACACCGCAAAAAGAGTTTACATTGAATAGATCTCCACAAGAGAGGGGGAGAACATTGTATTGAGATCCAAAAAGAGAGAAGAAGCCATCTAGCTAATAACTATGGACCCGTAGGTCTGTAGTAAACTACTCACAACTCATCGGAGGGGCAAGGATGTTGATGTAGAAGCCCTCCATGGTCGATTCCCCCTCCGCAGAGCGCCGGCGGAGGCTCCAAGATGGGATCTCGCGGATACAAAAGGTTACGGTGGTGGAAATTGTGTTTCGTGGTGCCCCTGGATGTTTTCGGGGTACGTAGGTATATATAGGAGGAAGAAGTACGTCGGTGGCCGCCCGAGGGGCCCACGAGACAGGGGGCGCGCCCTACAGGGGGGCGCACCCTCCTATCTCGTGGCTGCCTCGGCTGCTTCTTGACTTGCACTCCAAGTCCTCTGGATCACGTTTGTTCCAAAAATCACGCTCCTGAAGGTTTCATTCCGTTTGGACTCCGTTTGATATTCCTTTTCTTCGAAATACTGAAATAGGCAAAAAAACAGCAATATGGGTTGGGCCTCCGATTAGTAGGTTAGTCCCAAAAATGATATAGATGTGTAAAATAAAGCCCATAAACATCCAAAAGGCGTAATATAATAGCATGGAACAATCAAAAATTTTAGATACGTTGGAGACGTATCACGCATCCCCAAGCTTAATTCCTGCTCGTCCTCGAGTAGGTAAATGATAAAAAAGAAATTTTTTATTCAGAATTCTACCTAGCATAATTCTCAATGTAATTTTCTTTATTGTGGCATGAATGTTCAGATCCAAATGATACAAAATAAAAGTTCATATTGACATAAGAAATAATAATACTTCAAGTATACTAATCAAAGTAATCATGTCTTCTCAAAATAACATGGCCAAAGAAAGTTATCCCTACAAAATCATATAGTCTGGTTGTTGCTCTATCTTCATCACACGAAGTATTTAATCATGCACAACCCCGATGACAAGCCAAGCAATTGTTTCATACTTCAATAATCTCAAACTTTTTCAACTTTCACGCAATACATGAGCGTGAGCCATGGACATAGCACTATATGTGGAATAGAATGGTGGTTGTAGAGAAGACAAAAAGGAGAAGATAGTCTCACATCAACTAGGCATATCAACGGGCTATGGATATGCCCATTAATAGATATCAATGTGAGTGAGTAGGGATTGCCATGCAACGGATGCACTAGAGCTATAAATATATGAAAGCTCAACAAAAGAAACTAAGTGGGTGTGCATCCAACTTGCTTGCTCATGAAGACCTATGGCACTTTTGAGGAAGCCCATCATTGGAATATACAAGCCAAGTTCTATAATGAAAAATTCCCACTAGTATATGAAAGTGACAACATATGAGACTCTCTATCATGAAGATCATGGTGCTACTTTGAAGCACAAGTGTGGAAAAAGAGATAGTAGCATTGTCCCTTCTCTCTTTTTCTCCCATTTTATTTTTTTTCTTTTCCTTTTTTTCTTTGGCCTTCACTTTTTTTCCTTTTCTTTTTGGCCTTTCTCTTTTTCTTTCCTTCTTTTTTTCTTTTTTTTGTAAAGTCTGAAGTCTCATCCCGACTTGTGGGGGAATCATAGTCTTCATCATCCTTTCCTCACTAGGACAATGCTCTAATAATGAAGATCATCACACTTTTATGGATTTACAACTCAAAGCTGGAATAAGATATGACTCTATATGAATGCCTCCGGCGGTATACCGGGATATGCAATGACTCAAGAGCGACATGTATGAAAATTATGAAGGTGGCCTAGCCACAAATACGATGTCAACTACATGATCATGCAAAGAGCAATATGACAAAATTAAAGCGTCTCATATGAATGGAACGATGGAAAGTTGCACGGCAATATATCTCGGAATGGCTATGGAAATGCCACAATGGGTAGGTATGGTGGCTGTTTTGAGGAAGGTAATGGTGGGTGTATGGTACCGGCGAAAGTTGCACGGCACTAGAGAGGCTAGAAATGGTGGAAGGGTGAAAGGGTGCGTATAATCCATGGACTCAACATTAATCAAAAGAACTCATGCACTTATTGAAAAAAAATTGAAGTCATCAAAAACCAAAGTACTACGCGCATGCTCCTAGGGGGATAGATTGGTAGGAAAAGACCATCGCTCGTCCCCGACCGCCACTCATAAGGAATAAAATCAATAAATAAAATTGTGCTCCAACTTCATCACAAAGCGGTTCACCATACATGCATGCTACGGGAATCACAAACTTCAACACAAGCATTCTTTAAATCTATAATCACCCAACTAGCATGACTTTAATATCACTACCTCCATGTCTCAAAACAATTATAAAGCATCAAATTGATCATAGCATCCAATTCACTTTCTATGATAGTTTTTATTATACCCAACTTGGATGCTCATCATTCTAGGACCAACTTTAAAACCATAGCAAAGACCATGCTGTTCTAAAAAGACTCTCAAAAAGATACAAGTGAAGCATGAGAGACTAGTAATTTCTTCAAAATTAAGACACCACCGTGTTCTAAAAATTATAAGTGAAGCACTAGAGCAAAAACTATCAAGCTCAAAAGATATAAGTGAAGCACATAGAGTATTCTAGCAAATTCTAATCAAATAGGCTTCTCCAAAAAGGTGTGTACAGCAAGGGTTATTGTGGTAAACTAAAAAGCAAAGACTAATATAATACACGAAGCTCCAAGAAAAACACATATCATGTGGCGAATAAAAATATAGCTCCAAGTAAAGTTACCAATGAACGAAGACAAAGAGGGGATGCCTTCCCGGTGCATCCCCAAGCTTAGGGTTTTGGCTATCCTTGAATATCTTGGGGTGCCATGGGCATCCCCAAACTAAGGCTGTTGCCTCTCCTTATTCCATAGTCCATAAAAGCTTTACCCAAAACTTGAAAAATTCACAACACAAAACTCAACAGGAAATCTTATAAGCTCCGTTAGTGAAAGAAAATAAAACCACCACATAAGGTACTGTAATGAACTCATTCTTTATTTATTTTGGTGTTAAACCTACTGTATTCAAACTTCCCTATGGTTTATAAACTATTTTATTGGCCATAGATGCATTGAAATAAGCAAACAACACACGAAAAACAGAATCTGTCAAAAATAGAACAGTCTGTAGAAATCTGTAACTAACGCAAACTTCTGGAACTCTAAAAATCCTACCAAAATAGTAAGTCCTGGAAAATTTGTTTATTGAACAGAAGCAAAAAGAATCAACGCAAAATCACGTTCCTGTGATTTAACAAAATTATATTCGTGCATGCAAAGTTTCTGTTTTTCAGTAGAATCAAATCAACTATCATCGTAGGTTATCCTATAGGTTCTACTTGGCACAAACACTAATTAAAAGATAAAAACACATCTAAACAGAAGATAGATGCAAGATTTATTGAATAACAGCAAGTAAAAATATTGGGTTGCCTCTCAACAAGCGCTATCGTTTAACGCCCCTAGCTAGGCATTGATAATTTTAATGATGCTCACATGAAAGACAAGAATTGAAGCACAAATAAAGCATCATGAAACCCGTGACAAACACATCTAAGTCTAACATACTTCCTATGCATAGGCATATTATAAGCAAACAAATTTTCAAGGCAAGAAAAAACTAGTATACGCAAGGAAGAAGAAAGAGACGATAGCAATCTCAACATGACGAGAGGTAATTTAATAAGATAAAAATTTCTACGACCATATTTTCCTCTCTCATAATAATTACATGTAGGATAATAGGCAAATTCAACAAAATAGCTATCACAAAACATATTCTCAACATGATCCACATGCATGCAAAGTTGACACTCTTCCAAGATAGTGGGATTAACATTAACTAAAGTCATGACCTTTCCGAACCCACTTTTATCAAAAATATCATAAGATTGAACATACTCCAAATATGTGGGATCTAAAGTTGACACTCTTCCAAACCCACTTTCAATATTATTGCAAAATCTATTATCAATCTCATATTCATCATGGGGCTTAAACAAATTTTCAAGGTTATAAGAAGAATCACCCCAACCATGATCATTGAAACAAGTAGTAGACATAGCAAAACTAGCATCCCCAAGCTTAGGGTTTTGCATATTATTAGCCCAGTTGACATTAAGAGAATTTATAGGAAAATCATTGCAATGATGCTTTTTATTCAAGGAGTTATCGTGAATCTCTTCATAAATTTCTTCATCATAACTTTCAGATTCACAAATTTTGAGCAAAGCTTCATAAAGATAATCTAGTGCACAAAACTCACTAGCAATTGGTTCATCATAATTGGATCTCTTAAAAAGATTAGCAAGCGGATGAGGATCCATAGATCTTAGGTTCTCTGTTTAGTAATAAATAAGCATCTATTCCAACCAAACGAGCAAACGAAAGGGCAAGCAAAAGAGAGGAGGAGATTGGGAAAGAGAGGGCGAATAAAACGGAAAAGGTGAAGTGGGGGAGAGGAAAACGAGAGGAAATTGGCAAATAATGTAAATGCGAGGGAGATGGGTTTGTGATGGGTACTTGGTATGTCTTGACTTGAGCGAAGACCTCCCCGGCAACGGCGCCAGAAATCCTTCTTGCTACGTCTTGAGCTTGCGTTGGTTTTCCTCGAAGAGGAGAGGGTGATGTAGTAGAGTAGCGTAAGTATTTCCCTCAGTTTTTGAGAACCAAGGTATCAATCCAGTAAAAGGCTCCTCAAAAGTCCCACGCACCTACACAAACAAACTGAGAACTCGCAACCAACGCAATGAAGGGGTTGTCAATCCCTTCACAGCCACTTGCGAAAGTGAGATCTAATAAAGATAGTAAGATAAGATAAATATATTTTTGGTATTTTATAATATAGATGCAAAAAGTAAAGATGCAAATAAAAGTAGATTGAAAGCAAATATGATAAGAGATAGACCCGGGGGCCATAGGTTTCACTAGTGGCTTCTCTCAAGATAGCATCAGTATTACGGTGGGTGAACAAATTACTGTCGAGCAATTGATAGAAAAGCGCATAGTTATGAGATTATCTAGGTATGATCATGTATATAGGCATCGCGTCCATAACAAGTAGACCGACTCATGTCTGCATCTACTACTATTACTCCACACATCGACCGACTCCTGCCTGCATCTAGAGTAATAAGTTTATAGGAACAGAGTAACGCATTAAGCAAGATGACATGATGTAGAGGGATAAACTCATGCAATATGATATAAAACCCATCTTGTTATCCTCGATGGCGACAATACAATACGTGCCTTGCAACCCTTTCTGTCACTGGGTAAGGACACCGCAAGATTGAACCCAAAGCTAAGCACTTCTCCCATGGCAAGAAAGATCAATCTAGTAGGCCAAACCAAACTAATAATTCGAAGAGACTTGCAAAGATAACTCAATCATACATAAAAGAATTCGGAGAAGATTCAAATATTATTCATAGATAAACTTGATCATAAACCCACAATTCATCGGATCTCGACAAACACACCGCAAAAAGAGTTTACATTGAATGGATCTCCACAAGAGAGGCGGAGAACATTGTATTGAGATCCAAAAAGAGAGAAGAAGCCATCTAGCTAATAACTATGGACCCGTAGGTCTGTGGTAAACTACTCACAACTCATCGGAGGGGCAAGGATGTTGATGTAGAAGCCCTCCATGGTCGATTCCCCCTCCAGCAGAGCGCTGGCGAAGGCTCCAAGACGGGATCTCGCGGATACAGAAGGTTACGATGGTGGAAATTGTGTTTCTGGTGCCCCTGGATGTTTTCGGGGTACGTAGGTATATATAGGAGGAAGAAGTACGTCGGTGGCTGCCCGAGGGGCCCACGAGACAGGGGGCACGCCCTACACGGGGGGTGCGCCCTCCTATCTCGTGGCTGCCTCGGCTGCTTCTTGACTTGCACTCCAAGTCCTCTGGATCACGTTTGTTCCAAAAATCACTCTCCTGAAGGTTTCATTCCGTTTGGACTCCGTTTGATATTCCTTTTCTTCGAAATACTGAAATAGGTAAAAAAAACAGCAATATGGGTTGAGCCTCCGATTAGTTGGTTAGTCCCAAAAATGATATAGATGTGTAAAATAAAGCCCATAAACATCCAACAGGGGTAATATAATAGCATGGAACAATCAAAAATTATAGATACGTTGTAGACATATCAGTGACCGAGGAGGCCATCATCTCAGCGTTCTCTGATGGCGTCCGCGACGTCAAGATGAAGGAGGAGCTGGCGATCCACGAAGATCTGTGTACGTCTCTGGAGTTGTTCAACCTAGCGACCAAGTGCGCAAGGGCTGAGGAGGGACGCCTTTCCCTTCTCGAGCTCCCGTCAGCAGACCCAGAAGAGAAGAAGGCCAAGGCCAAGGATGTGAAGCGCAAGGGAGCAGCTGTGCTCGCAGCAGAGCCGGACATGAAGCGCGGTAGGGACCAGCCGGAGTCGTCCAAAGGCAGCCGGTACTGTGTGTACCACGATCTCCACACCCACAACACCAACGAATGCCAAGAGCTCAGGGCCGTGCGAGAAGGCCGTGTCGGTCGATGCCCCGAGCGCAATGATCGAGGCTACAGCCGAGGCGGAGCAAGAGATGGAGGACGATGGGACGACCGTGGCCCTCGCCAAGGGTGGCGTGGCCAGCCTCGCAAGGACCGCTGGCAGGACCAGCCTCGCGAGGGGGCTTGGAGAGATCAGCCTTGTGAGGATCACCCGCAAGGCAATGCAGGACTTCCTCCTCTGCCACCACCACCAAGAAGGAATGACGACCATCATCAGGACGAGGGGGCTGGGGGCTTCCAGGAGCCACGTGCAATCGCTTGCATCTTGGGCGGTGCCCAGCCCCAGCCTCCCAGCGCATCTTCAAGCAGTTTGCTCGCAAGGTGAATGTAGTCCTTCCCAAGCTTGAGGCCACTCGCCCTCTTAGGTGGTCTGTGTGCGTCATCACGTTCAGCTCAGCGGATCAGCTCAAGTGCGCGGCAACAGCCGGTGTCCTCCCGATGCTCTGTTTGCCGGTCATCAGCAATGTGCAAGTCACCAGGACCCTCATCAACGGCAGAGCAGTGCTCAACTTCTTGTCCGTCGAGACGTTCAACAATCTCCAAGTGCCATATGATCAGCTTCAACCAACCAAGCCTTTCGCAGGAGTCAATGATGGTTCCACTGTCCCGATAGGGCAGTTCCGACTCCTTGTCACCTTTGGGCAGTGCAACAACTACCGTACCAAGCCCATTGACTTCAACGTTGCCCACATTCGCCTTCCATACAATGCCATCCTCGGGTACCCTGCCCTGGCCAAGTTTATGGCAGTGACTCACCATGGCTACAACATCGTCAAGATGCCAGGAAGTGGCGGAGTCATCATGGTCCCCTGCGAAGATAAGGATGCGGTGTGCTCTCTCGAGCGCGCCTTCCAAGCCGTGTCAATCGAGGACCCAGACAGCAAGAGTAGAAACCTTCCTGAAGCAGCTCCCAAGAAGAAGAAGGCATCACCTGGCTCAGGGCCTCAGGAGGCAGGCACCTCCGGAGGCACCACATCCGGACATGCGCCCATCCAAGGGGCGCCACCCTCCGTTGCATAGGAAGGCGTGCCTGGTGCCCGCCTCGGGCAAGGCTCGGGGGCTCTCTCCTGGGGAGCCACTGACTTTGCCAAGATCACGAGGGAGGCGCTCGGGAACCACTTGGAGGCGTGCTTCGCGGCACGTTTCCCTCGGGAAAGCATAAGGCAAGGAGGACCCAACCCTCAGGAGTTCATCACCAAGGTTTCTCAGGAGTTGCAGGAATCAAGAGTCATGCGTGGCAACCGCCGCCTGCCCAGCGTGTCTCCCCATCCAGGCGAGGATGGCGGGCTGCGCATCTGCATCGACTACCCAGGGCTCAATCGAGTCGCGTCTTAGCAGTGCTTCTGGCCTTCGTGCATAGGGCGTTGCGAGGGCCCACATCATAGCTACGTTCGCATGCCCTTCGGCATGCCGAACGCGGTTGCTGCTCACCAGCGCCTGATGAGAAGCATTCTGGAAGCTCAGGTGGCCAAGCACCGCGCGCTCCTGGAGGAATTGGAGGAGGACCTCGCCGAGCCGCCCGGACCTCCTGAGCCTCCCGAGGCTCGGAGCCCCGAGGGCTCGTGAGGACTGGCTTCTTTGCCACGCATCGTCAGCTACTCTGACACTCGCTCTGCAATGGTATCAGGTGACTTCTCTCAAGTTTTGTTTCAGCTGGGAGCGCCCTCAGGGCTGCATCATTCCCAGGTCGCGTGGGTCTGTCCCCGCGGCATGTATACATTTTGCTTATTTCTTCAACTTACCTTGTTGGGGGCGCCCCTCAGGCTGCATCATCCCCAAGCCGCTCAGGCCTGACCCAGTGGCGTGTGCCTTTCTCTGCATCTATCTAAGTTGATTTGCTTGTTCATGCTTAACCTACCTATGATCATCGCCCGCCGCCTACCACAGGCCTACCTTTCCTCATGCAAATCGCTTGCACGTTAAAAGGGGAGCGCCTGAGCATCGCGACTCAGGAGCTCTTACTGGCTCTCCAGCCCTCACCCCCTGGCCTTGTCCACGGCATCGCGAACTGGCATACCAGCGGTAGCTGAGCTTGCTTGAGGGCCAGGACCTAAGGACGTAGAGCATTTGCATCTTAACCATCTTGTAGGAACGTACCACTAACAAAGGCCCAGAGCCAGGCGCAACCCGCCTCGAGGTAGGGCCTTGTGAGTCCCGCGTTGGCTCACGGGTGCCCAGATACACCTCTCCTAGCCCTACCGTGCCAGCCACGTGTCAGGGCGGGGCTGTACACGCCCCGGGGGCTCCTCCTGGAGGGGAGCCCCCTCCCACGTACCAGTGGAAGCACCATGCTCCATGCTGGCTGACGTACCAGTGAAACAGTTCAGATTGAAGATAGTATGCAAAGCAAGATCTATGGTTCCTTCGCCACTAAGCCAAGAGAAAATCTGGCACACAGGATTTTACATCCCTTCAACACAAACAATTTTTTCTGATGACCCGTGTGCAACCACATATAGACAATTAGGTAAGATTTGCATCGGTCAGATTGGGTATATTGCAATTTGTCTAACTGGAAAGATTGACATTTGTTGATCAAGTAACATTGCCCTTTGTCAAACTTCTAACACTGCCATTTGTCAAATTTTGTAGCTAAAAAATCACTAGCACTATCTAATTTTGCAACCGAAATTCAGTAAGCATAGATTTCATTCATAGATTAAGCAGTCGTTCTTTATATAAATAGTTCAACTCCACAGCTAAATCGACCAAACTTTTCCCCAATTGTTTCTAACCATGTACTGAAATAGCTAGTTCAACTATATATACTAGCTAATTTTAAGTACATTTTACAGTTCAACCACATCTGTAGTCAGATGAACTGTACAAAATAGTCCCTAAATACTACTACTACGGAGGGGCTTTGTACTACTTCCAGCAGCCTCTCCTCTGCGGAGCATGCTCAGTAAGAGGCAGAGGAGGAGGAGTCTACCGACGAGCTAGACAACTAGAATTTGGTGCCTACCGCTGCTGCACCTTTAGCGACGCTCAATACAATGGTCTCTTGGAGATCCATATGATGTAACTCTTTTTACGGTGTGTTTGTTAGGATCCGATGAACTTTGAGTTTATGATCATATCTATGTTTTTATACATGAAAGTTATTTGAGTCTTCTTTGATCTCTTATATGCATGATTGCTTATAGCCTTGTATTTCTTCTCCGATATTTGGGGTTTGTTTGGCCAACTTGATCTATTTATCTTGCAATGGGAAGAGGTGCTTTGTGATGGGTACGATCCTACGGTACTTGATCCCAGTGACAAAAGGGGAACCGACATGTATGTATCGTTGCTATTAAGGATAACAAGATGGGGTCTATTTCTACATAAATAGATCTTGTCTACATCATGTCATCGTTCTTATTGTATTACTCCATTTTCCATGAACTTAATACACTAGATGCATGCCGGATAGCGGTCGATGTGTGGAGTAATAGTAGTAGATGCAGGCAGGAGTCGGTCTACTAATCTTGGACGTGATGCCTATATAATGATCATTTCCTGGATATCGTCATGAGTATTTGAAGTTCTATCAATTGCCCAACAATAATTTGTTTATCCACCATTTTCTATTTTTCTTGAGAGAAGCCACTAGTGAAACCTACGATGCCCGGGTCTCTTCTTTAATATATTTGCCTTCGCGATCTATTTTTATTTGCTTTTATTTTCAGATCTATTAAACCAAAAATACAAAAATACCTTGCTGCAATTTTTAGTAATTTATTTTATCTCACGTTCCCGCGAGATCTATTTATCCAATCTACTACAATTTTATCTATCTTTTTACCCGTGAGGGATTGACAACCCCTCTCTTATGTCGGGTTGCAAGTATTTGTTCTTTGTGTGTAGGGGCTGTTTAAGTGGTGTTGCGTGGTTCTCCTATTGGTTTGATAACCTAGGTCTCATCACTGAGGGAAATACCTACCGTTGTTGTGATGCATCATCCCTTCTTCTTTGGGGAAATACCAACATCGTTCAAGCAAACATCAGGCACGACGGCCACCTCCCACCTTCAGGCCGCGGTGGCGGAGCGGGCGACGGCCCTGGCTTTTGTTGTTGGTGTGGCAGCCATGGTGGCAGACGGTGGGGTGGCGTCAACGGCGGCTGGCAACAGTTGCCGTGTGGTTGGTGTTGCGCACACACCCAACAGGGATGCCACACGCACTACATTGCGCTGAGGACTGCGCCGCCACCGCAGTGTAGCCTCCCAACTGGAGCTGTCCTCTCATGATAGCAGAGTGGCTGAGCGACGATGACGGACTGCTGTCATTGGTGATTGTGCGAGAAGCGGACTAGATAAGCCACCGGGAGGGAGGGGACAATGCGACACGGGACTCACCGAACGCGAGGGTTGATATAGTAGGACAGTAAGCATTGGGATTTTGTGGGATTTCAAAGAGTCGGGTGGGAAGCTTGCGCGGCTATATGTGGGAACCTGCGCGGTTGCACGGGAACGGGCTCACCAATGATTCATTTGCGCCACCTTGAGCCACCATTTGGCCAAAAGAATGCCTGCTGGAGCTCAAGCTTGCGCTCAAAGCCGCCTGCGGCAACAGGGTGATAAGACGTGCGAGAGGAGGACAAAACACATACATTAATAAAAAAATCCGATTTAATTACCTACTACCTCTGTCCTAGTTTATAAGTCCTCTTTGTATTTTTTTGCCAAATTTTAAGTAGAGATTTAACTAATAAAATACAAATGCATGTCACCATATATTATATCGTCGGATTTTTTTTTGAACATAGTTTCCAGTTATATTATTTTTGTAACATGCATTAACATTTTGCTAGTTAAATTTAAGGTCAAAATATGGCACAAAATATAAAGGTGACTAACAAACCATGACGGAGGTAGTAGCACACGGCCGCTCTCTACACAACATCGTGAACGATTGTTTGACCACCGTGTGATGTGTAACGCGAGGTAGTTTCACATCATGTCGCCGGCTCGCAACTGCCAGCCGGCTTGTAGATGACCATTCCCTGTGTGTTCAACTGCTCTATGTGTTTGGTTGCTCGCGGCTAAGGCAGCCACGGTGCATGCTCTGCTCTCACGTACCTTCGCACGCTCTGCCCGTATCCCTCCACGCGTGCTGCCAGTGTTTGGGGCTAGCGCACGATCATGTACGCTTGTACTACCATTATGCATGCGGTTGCATCGGGCACGGCGCCACGATGCAATTACCCGCTGAAAAAACTGCTATACAGACATGCTGAGAATCCACACTATTGGACCCCCATTTAAACCCACGTCCATTTAATTTAATCTCTCGCGCCACACGACACATAAGAACACCCACCACGACACATACAAAGAGGATATCCAGCGGTTCCAATTGCACTTCCCATGGCTCCAATGGTGCTCCCAGCGGCTGACAAATGACAATGGGCAGCAGTTCACCATGCATCACATAGTGGACACCCACGTGAGGGGGAAGGACCTCACGGTGGTGTACACAGACGAGCCGATCTCGGTGGAGAGCTCCATCCAAACTATTGGGCGGTTGCTTGCTGAGGACAAGTACCAAGTGGTCGGCTTCGACCTCGAGTTCACTGGCAGTCGTGTCAGGCATGATGACAAGGTTATCGTTGCCGAGTTATGCGTCCACCATGGCGTCCTCGTATACCACTACCACCTGGCCACAAGGCCTTGTGAGTGTTTCGCCACGTTTATGAACAGCCTCGACTACAGTTTCGCTATGGTGGACACCACCAACGATCTAAAAGCGCTCGAGGTTTCAAGCTTGGCTTGCTGGAATCTTATCAACATCCATGACTACTACAAGGTCAGGGGCGGCACCATTGGATGTACAGGTAGATCGTTGACATGAGGAAGTTCCTTCGTCCTGCCCCAGATGAGGAAACGAGCCATAGAGCAATGGCAGCAATGTCACAAGAATTAGATGATTAGGTGATCATTTCTCCTAGTTTAGAATGCATGTAATTGTTTATTGATATGTGTGCGAATTATTTGTATAGTCATTTATGTAATTGGATGTTGATTTTGGTCATATATGTTGTTCTTCTATAGACAGAGCAAGTCACCTTGTAGACGGTGTAAACTAGGGAACCCATCGATGATGAATTCATCAATCGCTGCAATTGTATACTAACAAGTGTTTGCCCGCAGCACACACAACTTATTAGCAGCAATCGTCTGTGTTATTATCAGTCTTCACACACATTTCTAATTATGGACATGTTTGCCGCGTATCACACACATCTTTTTCAATTGAACCATTTCTCTTGTATTGGCTCATCGCAAATAGTTCGCCAGATTGAAATGTATGCCCTCTATCACATACACCTTGATCTGGCTGACCATTTCTGTTGTGTTTCCTAATCACAAACAGTCATCCGAGTGAACTATATGTCGTATATCAGGCACACCCTCATCTGGCTGACCATTTCTGTTGTTATGCTCATCGCAGACAGTTCGTATGGGCCAACCGTATGCCACATATCGCACACGCAACTCTGATCTGAATCGTGTTTGATGCTTGCGCCATCGCAAATAGTTCCTATCATTTTTGACAGTTTTCTTATGCCATCGTTTGCGATTAATGCATCCCACACAGTTTTGTCGAAGGGTCTCTGATTGTACTGTCGTGTTAGGACCATCCTGTAGTAGTGCTAGATATGCAACTAAGTGAACACAACCTAAATGACAAGAAAGCTTAAAGCTAAATATGCTAGGACACAATCTAACTAGCAAGCCAACAAGCATACAAAGCAAAGTAAAGTGCGGGAAAGGATTAACCACAAGTGAGACAAGGATGTGGATTCTATCCCAAAGTTAACTCTTCCTTGGGGAAGATCTACTCTCCATTTAGAGTGGTGTGGGAGCCAAAGCTTGTCCAACTCCACCGAAGAATCACCGTATTCTCTTTCGAGGCACCCCCAATGGATGACCCTTGAATTACTCGGGGTTGGTCTTGAAGGCGATCGCCACACCTTTACATACTTCTTTGGAGCACATCACAAGCAAGGAACCTTTCGGAGGAACCTCTAACCGCCTGGGAGCCCAAGCTCCAAGAGTAATAATTCAAGGGCGAACAATTATTGTGGGGAACATGATTTGGTTTAGTATAAGTGTAGATTGGGTCTTGCTCTCCCAATCCCCAAAGTTTCAACAAGTTTGGGTTGAGGAAATGAGAGTATTGAGTAAAATGAGGTGTAGCAGTGGTGGAGCTCAATGAGACATTACTATTAGGGGTTACAGGTGGAAGAACATGACTTGTATAGTGTTCTTGGTCCGGTGACCATCTCTGCCCGTTGGACCCCGTGCACACGGGATAAGTTAGCCCCCTGATGTCGGAGTTCTGGGATCAGGGGTACCTAGACTTGCTTGCCTGCGGCCCAGCATGCGGCCTCATCAACGACCCGGTACGGCCCAGCTACAAGACACTTGCGAAGGCCCCCGGCCTCGCGAGGCGGACGACGCCAAGACCTCCCAAGGGGCAGATCCCCGAGCCTGCCTCCCAAGGAGTGGAGACTTCTATGCAGGTACCCAGCCTCACGAGGCTCTCGATGACGCAAGCCATCATGACCAAGGCCAGGCGGGCGCCAGCTGGCGTAGAGGAGGACAGTTTCCTCTTTGGTGCTAAGGAGGCAAGGACGTACGCGGGTTCCCAAGGAATCCCCCAATGATTTACATTCCGGTGCAACGAGACCAAGACCACGAGCTCGGCAGGACGGATGTCATCACCGAGCCCACCTCTACGTCACGACCGGAAGCTTTGCAGGCGAAGACCACCTTTCGTCTGGATAAGATGCACTACTTGTCCCCATTCAAATTGGCCATTGTAGGATCCCTTCCTGCCTAAGCTATGAGGGAAGAGGACCAAGGCCACTATAAGTATAGGCTAGCCTCCGCCATAGAGAGGAAAAGGATCCATTCCACCTTCACTCCCAGAGCCCTCACGAGGCAGCTCTTCCACTATGCAAGTTCATCCACAACCTCCTCATGAGGCCAATCCACCACAAAATAGGAGAAGGGTTTTACAGCGCAAGGTGGCCTGAACCTGGATAAACTACCACGTTCTTCCTTCCCCGTTCACGTGAACTTGTCGAGGCTAGGCCGTGAGGTGATGAGCTTGAGGCTGGGGCTGGTTTAGGTCTTCGCACACGCCCGAGAGTTCGAACCTTGTTTCGGTCCGCGGAGCCCCGATTCTGACATTTGGCGCGCCAGGTAGGGGTGTGTCGAAATCCCCCTTCCAGCTCCACTTCGCCTCCCTTCCGTCGCTCCGACGACCGACGCCCGCCGAGTCCGCGCTGAGCGTCGGGACTCTCGTGTCGCCCAGACGGCGCCCGTGGGCCGCGGAATCCTATGCCACTCTGCCTCTCCCATAGCTAATGCTGCCACTGACCCTGCTGCTCACGAGAAGCAGGACTTGTTGCTGCCACCCTCCGTGTGGCACGATGATCGCACCGCCACTCCGTCTCTCACTATCGGCACGACGTTGTCCTCCCACGCTCGTTGCAGCCCAGCAAACACGCAGGCTGCACTGCTCAAGGCGCGCGAGCTGCTACGCTACCACCCCGCCAACGAGGGCTATGATGCCTAGCTCGCCCGCATCACCAAGCTCGTCATCGCCGCCAGCGAGGCCCTTGCGCCGTCCAACTCACTTCGTCCTCCGCCCTCCCAGGTGGGCGACGTGGCCCATGGCGCTCCTCCTCCTCCTCCTCTGCACAGTGTCGACCTTGAGCCCAGGCGCAACGCGTCCCCACATGACCCGCCGCGTAGGGCGTCGGCGCCATCACGGGATGAGGCAAGCTGCCAGGTGGTGCAGCAGCCACAAGGTGACGCACGTGCGCTCCCCGCACCGCTGCACCAGCATCAAGACAACGTGCCGCTAGAGGTTGCGGTGCGTGGACGTCAAGACCGAGCTAGCCCTCGCACGTGTTGCTCCTGTGAGTGCGGCAGGTTGCCGCACCTTCACACCAGAGCCGCGCCACGTCATTTTGCCCGATAACTTTAAGCCAGACGTGCTTCCATGCTATGACGGCACCCCCGATCCTGTGGAGTTTCTCCAGCTCTACTCGCTGATCATCGAGGCGTTGAATGGTGACAACAAGGTCATGGCAAACTGGTTCCCCATGGCCCTCAAGGACGGCACGCGTTCCTGGCTCCTGCACCTTCCAGAGGGCTCGATCTCCTCGTGGGATGAGCTCCATGAGTGGTTCATCGCCAACTTCCAAGGCACCTGTGATCGCGCCCTCGCTGTCACTGACCTTCGGCGCGTGAAGCAGCAGCCGGGCGAGACTTTCCGCAAGTCCATACAGCGCTTCATGAATGTCCCCCTCAAGATCCCGAAGGCCTCGGACGAATCCATCATCTCGGCGCTCACCGAGGGCGTCAAGGATGTCAAGATGCACAAGGAACTCTCCATCCACACCGACTTGTGCTTGGCTCTGGAGATGTTCAACCTGGCGGACAGGTGTGCCAGGGCTGAAGAGGGTCACCTTTCCCTCCTCGAACAGCCTGAGGCCAACCATGAAGACAAGAAAGCCAAGGCCAAAGAGACGAAGCGCAAGGGCCCCACAGTACTGGCAGCAGAGCCCGAGACGAAGCGCGATCATGACCACGATCAACCTCCCAGGGATAACCGCCCGTTTTGCATCTTCCACATTGTGCATAGCCACAACACCAGCGACTACCAAGAGCTTAGGGAAATTCGCAACGAGCGCCTCGGCCGCCGCCTCGAGTGCGGCAACCGTGGCTTCGGACTATAGTGGAGGCCGCGGCAGAGCCGCTGAGACAACCACAACCCTCGTTAGGACTTGCGCGACCAGCCTCGCGAGAACCGCTAGCGTGATCAGCCTCGCGACGGCCCCTGATGTGACTAGCCTCGTGAGGCCCGCCTTTCCTCAGGGCAATGTCGGCCTCCCTCCGCTGTCGCCGCCAAGGAGGAATGACGACAACCAACAGGATGATGAGGCTGGGGCTTCTAGGAACCCCGCGTGATCGCCTGCATCCTAGGTGGTGCCCAGCCCCTACTTCCAACTGCATCTTCAAGCAGTTTTCTTATGAGGTGAATGCGGCCCTCCTGAAGCTTGAGGCCACGCATCCCCACAAGTGGTCGCAATACGCCATTACCTTCGACTCCAAGGACCACCTCAAGTGCTCGGCTGCCGCAGGAGTGCTCCCCATGCTCTACACGCCCACCATCAGCAATGTCTTCGTCACCAAGACTCTCATCGACGGTGGCGCCGGGCTCAATGTTCTTTCTGTTAAGACATTGGAGATGCTCCAGGTTCCCTACGATTAGCTCATGCCCAACAAGCCATTCTCTGGGGTGAACGACGGCTCCACCGCCCCCCGGGAAAGTGCGCCTCTCTATCACCTTTGGCAAGCGCGACAACTAACACACCGAGCTCATCGACTTCGACATCGCCCATATCAGCCTCCCATACAACGCCATCCTGGGGTACCCTACCTTGGCCAAGTTCATGGCGGTTGTCCATCATGACTACAATGTCCTCAAGATGCCAAGGTGCAGCGGCATCATCACGGTTACCTGCGATGAGAAGGATGTGGTCTCCTCCCTTGAGTAAGCCTATCGAGCCGCGGCGGCCGAAAACTCTAACAATGAGGGTGGCATCCCGCATCCCGAGGCCACCCCTATGAAGAAGAAACGGCTCCTCCCCAAGAGCCTTCAGGAGGCCGAGATGCCCACTGGCGGTGCCTCGGGCTCTGCGCCCGCTGCTAGGGTGCCCCTTCCTCCCGCATAGGAAGGCGCGCCCGGTGTCTCCCTTAGGACGGTGATCAATTGAAAGTATAGCGGGGTTTTTACGCCCCAAACTACGGATGTCGTGTTCTCCACAGGGACTAGGCGACGACGACTATGCTCGGCTAAAGCTAGGTAGCACAATTTTAAGAGATAAATACAGAAAATAAGAATCTAAACTAACAATGATTGTACCCAAAGATAATCCACCAAGAAAATGCAAAATAGCAAAGGGAGGTTAAGATATTACTCACTATCTTTTTGGTATTTTGTTTTATTTGAGGAATTAAAATACTAACACAAACAGGAGTATATCAAGTAAAGCTACAAGACGAGGACACATTAGTATCAAACATATAACAGTAGGAAGAAGCGACAATATATGACAGAATATAATTGTTTCAAATCAAACACACAACCGCACATTCATATATCACAGGTACATAGCTGATACGGGGACTACAGAACACACAAAACCACACATATGCGAACAGGATATTACACCACGGTTCAGGTTACACAAGTGACAACAGAAACGAAATCTTACAAGCCACAAGATTAGTACCCATAGATCAACACAACAGTATTTAACAACTAAAAATTAGTGATAGAATTTAACTAGTACAGCGAGAAGAAATACACAGGGTGAACACACATATATGCTGACAGAACACTAATTACCAAAGTAACAAAATATTACATATTTTTATGACATGATATTTAACAAGTACGAACTGAACAAACTAGTTGGTTGCAAACACTTATCAAAATCTGAACCTTACAAGTGCTACACATCTCAATTCTGAACATTTCAAAGTACTGAACATTACACTACTCAAGATTACAGAAAATTAGAGAATAGAGAGAGGGAGAAGAAGCAACAGTTTTGAGGTTTCAGAGAAGAGCAGCAGCAAAAGGGGCGAGGGGAGGAGCAGCAGCAGTTGGGAAGAGGCAAGGGAAGGAGGAGCAGCTGGTTCGAGTTGAGAAGTGGAGGAGCAGCAGCAAGGCGAGGGAAGAAGGAGCAGCACCAGGGGCGCAAGACGAGCAGCAGCAGCAGGAGCGTGAGAAGGAGCAGTACCAGGGGCGTGAGAGGGGAAGCAAGTGAGGAACAGCAAGGGGCGCGGGAGAGAAGAAGCAGCAGCAGTTTGAGACGAGGGAAGAAGAAGCAGCGCTAGGAGAGGGAGGAGTCAGGGGAAGGAGAAGGCAGCGGCGCTGATGGAGAGGGCGCAGTGGAGCTAGTGATGGATGGCGCTGATGGTGGATGTGGTGGTACGCAACGTTGATGGAGAGGGCGCAGTGAAGCGGATAGTGGAGATGGATGGTGGTGCTGGTGATGTGCGACGGCGAAGTGGAGGGATGGCGCTGGTGGAGCTGGTGGCGCGCCCCACGCCGGCCTGACTGTGGCGGCGGCCGAAGGTGGAGAGGGAGGGGATGAGGGAGAGAGAGATATGCCAGGCCCGAGGGGAATTGGAGATGGACTAGGGATTTTTACCCCTCGATCTGATCTTCCATTTGCACAATAGCCCTCCTGCTTCCTTCTTCCTTCGCAAGAACATCCCTCTCTTCTCAAGTTGCCCCCTGGTTACTTTGTTTCTTCTCGCACAAGTCCATTCTTCCTCCTCTTCTTCGTTCTCTTAGCCACTTAGTCTGTATCTTGAAGTTTATAGTGCCTTCTCGCACTTTTCTGCAAAACAAACCACTGAGTAGTAAATGACCCCTTTATATGATTATCATTCACAAATTCAACAATTCATGGCAAGAAATGAATGAATATAACTCAATAAACCGCATATTTCAGTGCCAAAAGATGTATATGAAATGTTTTGATCAATTTCCCCCACACTTAAATATTTGCTTGTCCTCAAGCAAAGGAATATGACAAAGGCAAGATAATGAACAGTAAACTGAGTAAGGAATGTCCTGGTAAAATAGATCTCCAAACAAGGCATGCTTCAGACTTAGCTAGTGAAAATTAATGGTTAGGAGTGCTACAAAGCAGTAGGATACTAGTAAGCATGACCATTTTAAACTTTTACAATGATAAAAGAGGATCAACAAGTTTAAATGATGACTGCGCCAAATGGTTCCTAAAGAGAGCATGATCCCGAGAACAAAAAGAACTAGAATTAAATCTCTTATTTGCAGAAATATGACTTTGTGGTTGAACCACTTATTGAATTTGAAAGAAACACACATATTATTTTATTAGTCTCACCGAAGGAACATACCACCGATCCCGAGAACATGGTATAGTGGTAAGTATTCCCGCCTGTCACACGGGTGACCCGGGTTCGATCCCCGGCAGCGGCGCTGATGGAGAGGGCCCAGTGGAGCTAGTGGATGGATGGCGCTGATGGTGGATGTGGTGGTACGGCAACGTTGATGGAGAAGGCGCAGTGAAGCGGATAGTGGAGATGGATGGTGGTGCTGGTGATGTGCGACGACGAAGTGGAGGGATGGCGCTGGTGGAGCTGGTGGCGCGCCCCACGCCGGCCTGGCTGTGGCGGCGGCCGAAGGTGGAGAGGGAGGGGATGAGGGAGAGAGAGATATGCCAGGCCCGAGGGGAATTGGAGATGGACTAGGGATTTTTACCCCTCAATCTGATCTTCCATTTGCACAATAGCCCTCCTGCTTCCTTCTTCCTTCGCAAGAACATCCCTCTCTTCTCAAGTTGCCCCCCTGGTTACTTTGTTTCTTCTCGCACAAGTCCATTCTTCCTCCTCTTCTTCGTTCTCTTAGCCACTTAGTCCGTATCTTGAAGTTTATAGTGCCTTCTCGCACTTTTCTGCAAAACAAACCACTGAGTAGTAAATGACCCCTTTATATGATTATCATTCACAAATTCAACAATTCATGGCAAGAAATGAATGAATATAACTCAATAAACCACATATTTCAGTGCCAAAAGATGTATATGAAATGTTTTGATCAGACGGGCTCGGGGGCTTCCGTCTGGAGAGCCTCTAACCTGACCAACGCGACGAGGGAGGTGTTCGGGCACCACCTAGAGGCGTGCCTCAGCGCGCGCCCCCATGAGAAAGGAGTATGGCGCGAGGCACCAGGCTCATGAGAGCTCATCAGCAAGGCGATTGAGGAGCTTCAGGAGGCGCGGGCCATGCGCGGCGAATGCCGCCTGGCACGGTCTGCCATTGCAGCTGCCACCCCCGATGTGAGTGGCGAGTTGCGCATCTGCATCAACATCCCGGGCCTCAACAGGGCCGCTTCACAAGACCTCTTCTGGCCGTCGCGCGTTGGCTAGAGTGGGGGCTACCCCTGCAACTATGTCTACATATCTTTCGGCCTGCTGAACATGGGCGCCTCATACCAGCGCCTCGCGTAGAGTACTATGGTGTCTGATGAGGCCAGGCGCTCATCGGTCGCGTCTCAGGAGGTCCCGGACCCTTGTGAGGCCCCTGGGCCTCGTGAGCTCCCCAGGCCTCCGGAGCCGCTCAGCTCGTGAGGAGCAATCTCCATGGCATGCTTCTTCAGCTACCTCAACGCTTCTACAACACCAGTGCCAGGTGACTTTTTGGTTTGTTCAATTGAGGGTGCCCCTCGGGCTACATTATCCTGAAGCTCTCTGGGCCCAACCCTGTAGCCATGTCACTTCGTCCATGTACCTTGAACCTATTATGCTTTCATGAGCCGTTGCAGCTGTTAACTGTGCATTTAATGATATACTACCTTGGGAGTCACCTCAATGGGCTTCGTGTGTTGCCGGATCTCCCCTTGAACGTCCTATGAGAGGGGGCTACCGGCACGGTGCCTGTTCTTGGGTCCGTCCCTGCGGCGCTGATAAATCTGAGAGACTGAGCTCTGGCTCACGTGCCGGCTGCGTATACATCACCTCACCAAGTCCTTAGTGCCTTCGTCTTCTCACAGAACAATCGCAAGCAAGACAACAAGCGCGCGTTGCCCCTTGTATTTTGTAGCTTATTAATACACAGGAACCTCAGGAGAAAGGGCCTCGAGCAAACTTGCCGACGCGTCGTCACCCTAGAAGGGCCAGCCATGATGCAGAAACACCTCGCGAATCATGAGCACCTAGAGCTAAGTCATCTTATCCACTCCAAGCGCGAGCTTTACTATCGACAGCACACTTCTGTTTTCGTGATCCCGTTTAAGAGAAAACCCTTTTCCGTCCAAAAACCGCATGCGCGTCAAGGGGGGCCTCCTGAGCATCGCACCTTAAGAGCTCTTACCGGACCTTGGTCGCTCACCTCCTGGCCTTGCGCACGGCATCGTGACATGACATACCAGTGACGGCAGAACATTACCTGGGGATTGGGCCCCGACGACGCAGGGCACTGAGCTATCGCAAGGGGAAAAGGGCTTAAGTTTAAATGAGTGGCGCTAACACAACTTAGAAACACGAATAAGACATTATGATAATAGGCGCGAGCGCCGCAGTTTCTTACATGGCCCCATGAGGCTCCTCATGATTTCTAGTGCAAGAAATAAAGACAAAAGAAATGTCCTCCTGAGGGCCGCAGCTTAGGAGGCGCTGACCCCGGCGCCGCGGCGCCTAGTCAGAGTCCTCCTCCTCCTTGATCGGGGTGTGGCGGCATGGAGGCTCGTCGTAGTCGTGGAAGGTGTCGCTACTGCTGGAGGCGTCGTGGCCATCGCCAAGGGCAAGTTCACCGCCGAGGGCATTGCCGCCGTGGCGAGCGTCGTCCTCAGAGGGAGGGTGGCCGCCGTCATTGCTGTCACCCCCCCTCCCCGGCAGCAGTCTAGGCATCCGCCGTCTTTACCGAAGACCTTGAAGAAGAGTGTTGTTGCCCCGTTGTACTTGAAGTGGAGGGTGTACCTCCCCTCTGAGCCGCTAGCGCAGACGATCGCCCCCCATCCCCAGGTCATGTAGACGTGGCTGGAGGGGGTGGCCTCGACCTCCGCATGTGAAGACTAGTTGTGGCAGCCATCATGCAGCAGCCACAGCCCGACGGGCCCCCTTGCTGGCAACTCCTCCACCAAGGAGTGCGGGAGCCGGATCCAGGTGCCTGGCGGCCTCTCCACCCACACCACGAACTCGCGGGTCGTGTCCTTCGAGTGGGCCCATGGGCGAAGTGGTCGAACGGCTACCGCGTGCCTCCCTCCTCGGCCCCTGATACGTCTCCAATGTATCTATAATTTTTTATTGTTCCATGCTATTGTATTATCTGTTTTGGATGTTTAATAGGCATTTATATGCTATTTTATATTATTTTTGGGAGTAACCTATTAACCGAGGGCCCAATGCCAGTTTCTGTTTTTTTGCCTATTTTAGAGTTTTGCAGAAAAGGAATACCAAAAGGAGTTCAAAAGGAATTAAACCTTCGCGATGATCTTTCTTGGACCGAAAGCAAACCAGAAGACTTGGAGATGAAGTCGGAGACGCAACAAGGAAGCCACGAGGCAGGAGGGCGCGCCCAGGGGGTTAGGGCGCCCCCCCACCCTCGTGGGCCCCTCGTGACCTAGTTCCTTCGCCTATTTATACTCTTATACCCTAAAAACATCAGGGAGAGCCACAAAACCACTTTTCCACCGTGAGATCCCATCTAGGGACCTTTTCTGGCATCCTGCCATATGGGGATTCGATCACTGAGGGTTTCTACACCAACACCATTACCTCTCTGATGAAGCGTGAGTAGTTTACCACAGACCTTCGGGTCCATAGTTATTAGCTAGATGGCTTCTTCTCTCTCTTTGATTCTCAATACCATGTTCTCCTCGATGTTGTTGGAGATCTATTCGATGTAATATTCTTTTGCGGTGTGTTTGCCGAGATCCGATGAATTGTGGATTTATGATCAAGTTTATCTATGAATATTATTTGGTTCTTCTCTGAATTCTTATATGCATGATTTGATATCTTTGCAAGTCTCTTCGAATTATCGTTTAGTTTGGCATACTAGATTGATCTTTCTTGCAATTGGAGAGGTGCTTAGCTTTGGGTTCGATCTTGCGGTGTCCTTTCCTAGTGACAATAGGGGCAGCAAGGGACGTATTGTATTGTTGCCATCAAGGATAAAAAGATGGGGTTTTCATCATATTGCTTGAGTTAATTCCTCTACATTATGTCATCTTGCTTAATGTGTTACTTTGTTCTTTATGAACTTAATACTCTAGATGCATGCTGGATAGCGGTCGATGTGTGGAGTAATAGTAGTAGATGCAGGCAGGAGTTAGTCTACTTGACACGGATGTGATTCCTATGTTCATGATCATCGCCTTAGATATCGTCATAACTATGCACTTTTCTATCAATTGCTCGGCAGTAATTTGTTCACCCACCGTAATATTTGCTATCTCGAGAGAAGCCACTAGTGAAACCTATGGCCCCCTGGTCTCTTTTCCATTATATTGAATCGCATTTAGATCTTGCTAGTTTCTGATCTACTATTTTGCAATCTTTACTTTCCAATCTATAAACCAAAAATACCAAAAATATTTACTTGACCGTTTATCTTTCTCTACCAGATCTCACTTTTGCAAGTGACCGTGAAGGGATTGACAACCCCTTTATTGCGTTGGGTGCAAGTTTTTGATTGTTTGTGCAGGTATTTGGTGACTTGTGCGTCGTCTCCTACTGGATTGATACCTTGGTTCTCAAAACTGAGGGAAATACTTACGCTACTTTGCTGCATCACCCTTTCCTCTTCAAGGGAAAACCAACGCAAGCTCAAGAGGTACCAGCCCCATCCTCTGCGGCTTCCATGGCCACTTCGGCGGGAAGGACCCTTTCCGCAACTGCTGGAGCCAGCATGGACCCCCAGCGGAGCACGCTCACGCTAGAGAGGGGTTGACGCAGGCGTCACGGTGGCCTTGTGAGGGCGGCCGCTCCCCCTCTTCGGTGAGGGCAGCTCTGGCTCTTCCCGTGGTGCCTTTGCTTTCTCGGCGGTGGAACATCTTCTCACTAGTGCCATCGCTGCTCGAGCGGAGGTGTGGAACGAAGGAGCAAGAAGGCGGAGATGGGTTCGGGCTCCGCTCCCTGTGCCTTCTTTAGGCGATCGGAGAAGGCCAATCGGCGTCCCTTCGCATTCGAGCAATGATGGTTCCGCAGCGTGCGCCAGGCTTTCTGTCAGCCTGGGCGGTGGCTGAGGCGACATGGGGAAGTGGAGGCGTCCTTGTCCCGTCATGTGCCACGCGTGAAGCTTGGCCCGCAAGCGATTGGGGCCCGTGTCGCTTCGACCCTTGCTCCTTGACTTTGCCTTGAAGCCAGCCCGAGCACGCCCCCTGCCTCGTGGGCCACCTAGCAGCCCCCCGATGCCCATCTTCTAGTATATGGTGTCTTTTGCCCTGGAAAAAATCATAAGGAAGCTTTCGGGACAAAGCGCCGCGGTCTCGAGGCAGAACCTTGGCGGAACCAATCTAGGGCTCCGGCGGAGCCATCCCTCCGGGAAGGGGAAATCATCGCCATTGTCATCACCATCGATCCTCTCATCGAGAGGGGGTCAATCTCCATCAACATCTTCACTAGCACCATCTCCTCTCAAACCCTAGTTCATCTCTTGTATCCGATCTTTGTCTCAAAACCTCAGATTGGTACCTGTGGGTTGCTAGTAGTGTTGATTACTCCTTGTAGTTGATACTAGTTGGTTTATTCGGTGGAAGATCATATGTTCAGATCCTTTATGCATATTAATACCCCTCTGATTATGAACATGAATATGATTTGTGAGTAGTTACGTTTGTTCCTGAGGACATGGGAGAAGTCTTGTTATAAGTAGTCATGTGAATTTGGTATTCGTTTGACATTTTGATGAGATGTATGTTGTCTCTCCTCTAGTGGTGTTATGTGAACGTCGACTACATGACACTTCACCGTTATTTGGGCCTAGGGGAAGGCATTGGGAAGTAATAAGTAGATGATGGGTTGCTAGAGTGACAGAAGCTTAAACCCTACTTTATGCGTTGCCCCGTAAGGGGCTGATTTGGATCCATATGTTTCATGCTATGGTTAGGTTTACCTTAATTCTTCTTTCGTAATTGAGGACGCTTGTGTGAGGGGTTAATCGTAAGTGGGATGCTTGTCCAAGGAAGGGCAGTACCAAGCACCAGTCCACCCACATATCAAATTACCAAAGTAACGAACGCGAATCATATGAGCATGATGAAAACTAGCTTGACGATAATTCCCACGTGTCCTCGGGAGCGCTTTGCTTTATATAAGAGTTTGTCCAGGCTTGTCCTTTGCTACAAAAAGGATTGGGCCACCTTGTTGCACCTTGTTACTTTTGTTACTTGTTACCCTTTGTGAATTACCTTTTCACAAAACTATCTGTTACCGATAATTTCAGTGCTTGCAGAGAATACCTTACTGAAAATCGCTTGTCATTTCTGTCTGCTCCTCGTTGGGTTCCACACTCTTACTTATCGAAAGGACTACGATAGATCCCCTATACTTGTGGGTTATCAGCCACCTTGTTGCACCTTAGTTACTCTTGTTACTTGTTACCCATTATGAAATAACTTATGACAAAACTATCTGTTACCGATAATTTCTGTGCTTGCAGAGAATACCTTGCTGAAACCTGCTTGTCATTTCCTTCTACTCCTCGTTGGGTTTGACACTCTTACTTATCAAAAGGACCACGATAGGTCCCCTATACTTGTAGGTCATCAGTGGCATGCTTTTCCAGTCAACGAAAACAATCGAGTAGTTCCCAATACTTTCCATGCTAGATATATCATAGGCAGTTCCCAAATAGAAAATAAAGTTTATTCCTTTTTCCACCATATATACTTTCACATTCCACGGCTAAACGTATCCACGGGTGCCATCCAAGCCAACACTTTCGAAGGAATTTATGACAACATAAAGTAAATTAAATTTTCATTTCGGGACTGGGCATCCCTAATACCTTTGCCATACTCTCGTGCAATGACAAGTGAATAAACACTCATCTTGAGAATAGCACATCTATCATGGAAAATATCAGCCACCCCCTACCATTTCATGAGCGGTACGAGCACACAAAAAGGAAATTTATTTTGAAGATTAAAGATGGCACATACAAATTTGCTTAGAACGGCACTGAAATACCGCATATAGGTAGGTATAGTGGACTCATATGGCAAAAATGAGTTTAAGGATTTTGGATACACAAGCAGCAATCATACTTAGTACAAGTGAAGGCTAGCAAAAGATTGAGAAACATCCAACGAAGAAACAAAATATCACATAAGCGAGTATTAAGCATAACTAACATAAAATAATGCACCACAAGTAGGATGTAATTTCATTGCATAACTATTGACTTTCGTGCTTGCATAGGGAATCACAAACATTAACATCAATATTCTTACTAAGCCATAATTACTCATCAACATGACTCACATATCACTATCATCATATCTCAAAACTATTACAAAGAATCAAGTTTATTTTGTACAATGATCTTCATGAAAGTTTTTATTATATCCCTCTTGAATATCTATCACTTTGGGACTAATTTCATATGTTGCTTTTCATAGCTCAAACAAATCTAAGTGCAGAACATGAGCATAAAAGTTTTCTTCTCTCAAAATAATATAAGTGAAGCACGAGAGAATTTCTTCAAAAATTTACTAACTCTCAAATAAATCTAAGTGAAGCATGAGAGCAGTTCTTCAAAAATATAAAGCACACCATGCTCAAAAAGATATAAGTGAAGCACTAGAGAAATTCCATAGCTCAAAAATTTAAGTGAAGCAATAGAGCAATTCTAACAAATCATAGCATAATTTTGGCTCTCTCAAATAGGTGTGCTCAGCAAGGATACTTGACTTAAACTAAAAAGCAAAATAAGAAGAGACTTATATAATACAAGATGCTCCAAGCAAAACTCATGATATGTGACGAATAAAAATATAGTTCCAAGTAAAATACCGATGGTCGTTAGAAGAAAGAGGGGATGCCACTTGGGGCATCCCCAAGCTTAGTTGCTTGTTCCTCTTTGGATAATAACTTGGGGTGTCGTGGGCATCCCCAAGCTTAGGATCTTCTTACTCCTTATTCCTTCATCCATCGTGATCTCACCCAAAACTTGAAAACATCAACCACACAAAACTCAATAAAACCTTCGTGAGATCCATTAGTATAAGGAAGCAAATTACTACTCTAAGTACTGTTGCAAACCCATTCATATTTTATTTTGCATTATATCTACTATATTCCAACTTTACCATGGCTTATGCCCTCCAATACAAACCATAGATTCAGCAAAATAAGCATGCAACGCAAAGAAAACAGAATATGTAAAAAACAGAACGGTTTGTAGCAATCTGAAAACTTTGAATACTTCTGTAACTCCAAAAATTCTAAAAAAATTGACAACGTAGGCAATTTGTATATCAATCTTTTGTACAAAAATCAGGATTTTATAACGCTTCTGTGAATATTGAAAATTATTTTACTGGCGCAAAAGTTTCTGTTTTTCAACAAGATCAAAGCAACTATCACCCAACATGATCCCAAAGGTTTGCTCGGCACAAACACTAATTACAACATAAAAACACAATCATAACAGTAGTATAATTGTGCAAACACTCAAGAACAGAAAGAAAAAGGCAAAAAAAATTATTCATTGCTTTGCCTCCCAACAAGCGTTATCGTTTTATGCCCCTAGCTAGGCATAATGCACAGATCTAAGTATTGTCATTTGTAGTTTTGGCAACTTTTACAAGGGCTTTCTCAAAACTGGGATGCTCTTTACACTTCCCTAAATTCTCAGGGAAAGAAACTATTTTGAGATCTAAAATATCTAACCGTTAATTGCAAAGAGTAATCAAAGTATTCATGCGAATGAGGTTCCACTAATATGCTTGAGAGGTTCATTATATTTTTGCAACTATACTATATGTTTATGCAAATCACTCAACTTGTCTAAAATTTGAACCCCTTCTTGAGTAAAAGAAATCCCCTTCTTGGTTGGTGGGATTCCCTAGATCCCCTCTAAGATCTCATAAGCAGTATTAGCATCAAGTTCAATAAAATTCCCTTTAGCGGCAAAATCCAAAAGTCTTCTATGATGCAAAGCTAATCCTATGTAAAAAAATTGAAGTAAAATCCTTGCATTTCCTTTAAGATTGCTAATGCGATAAGATTCCATTAATCTATACCAAGCATCTTTCAAATTTTCTCCTTGTCTCTGCTTGAAGTATAAAACTTCAAAATCTAGAGATAAAGGGGGAGTAGTAGTGCCATACATAGTGACAAGGTGGGTAAGCAAGATCACACACACAAAACAGATCTGACGAGAAAACAACGGACAAAAAAGAGGGCGAATAAAACCACAAATTTTTGTGAAGTGGGGGAGATGAAAACGAGAGGCAAATGGCAAATAATGTAAATTGCAAGGAGATGAGATTTGTGATTAGGAACCTGATAGATGTTGATGATGTCTCCCTGGCAACGGCGCCGAGAATTCCTTTTGATGCGGCTTGAACTGCGTCGGTATTTCCCCAAAGAGGAAGGGATGATGCAACAAAACTACAGCAGGTATTTCCCTTAGTGATGAGACCAAGGTTATCGAACCAGTAGGAGAACCAAGCAACACTATGTAAACGGTACCTGCACAAAGAACAAATACTTGCAACCCGACGCGTAAGAGGGGTTGTCAATCCCTCCTGGGTAAAAGATAGATCTGTTTTGTAGTAGATTGGATAAATAGATCTCGCCATAAAGCAAAATAAAACAAATAAAGGAAAAGTGCAACAAGGTATTTTTGGGTTTTTGGAATAATAGATCTGAAAATAAAAGCGAATAAAAATAAATCTCAAAGGCAAATATGATAAATAATAGACCCCGGGGCCGTAGATTTCACTAGTGGCTTCTCTCGAGAAAAATAGCATACGGTGGGTAAACAAATTACTGTTGGGCAATTGATAGAACTTCAAATAATTATGACGATATCCAGGCAATGATCATTATATAGGCATCGCGTCCAAGATTAGTAGACCGACTCCTGCCTGCATCTACTACTATTACTCCACACATCGACCGCTATCCAGCATGCATCTAGTGTATTAAGTTGATGGAGAAACGGAGTAATGCAATAAGAACGATGACATGATGCAGACAAGTTCTGTTAATGTAGGAATAGACCCCATATTGTTATCCTTAATAGCAACGATACATACGTGTCATGTCCCCTTTAGTCACTGGGGTTGAGCACCGTAAGATCGAACCCATCACAAAGCACCTCTTCCCTTGGCAAGAAAAAACGATCTAGTCGGCCTAGCTAAACCAAAGATTCGAAGAAGAAATACGAGGCTATAAGTAATCATGCGTATAAGAGATCAAAAGAAAACTCAAATAACGTTCATGGATAAAATCGATCTGATCATAAACTCAAAGTTCATCGGATCCCAACAAACACACCGCAAAAAGAGTTACATCAAATAGATCTCCAAGAGACCATTGTATTGAGAATCAAAAGAGAGAGAGGAAGCCATCTAGCTACTAACTACGGACCTGAAGGTCTACAATGAACTACTCACGCATCATCAGAGAGGCACCAATGAGGATGATGAGCCCCTCTGTGATGGTGTCTAGATTGGATCTGGTGTCTCTGGAACTTGCGGCGGCTGGAATTGTGTTTCGTCGACTCCCCTAGGGTTTTTGGATTTTGGGGGTATTTATAGGGCAAAGAGGCAATGCAGGAGGCGGCCGAGGTGGGCACAACCCACCAGGGCGCGCCTTGGCCCCAAGCGCGCCCAGGTGGGTTGTGCTCCCCTCTGAGCCTCCCTCCAGTACTTCTTTGGCAGGTGTCTTCTGGTCTAGAAAAAATCTCCAAAAAATTTCGCTGTGTTTGGACTCCATTTGATATTGATTTTCTGCAAAGTAAAAAAACAAGCAAAAAACAGCACCTGGCACTGGGCACTATGTCAATAGGTTTGTCCCAAATGATATAAAGTTGCTATAAAATGATTGTAAAACATGCAAGATTGATAATATAATAGCATGGAATAATTAAGATTATATATACGTTGGAGATGTATCATTAACCACAACAGAGCTCAATTTGTTGTTACTTTTACCCATGATTACAATGACAAATTTAGAATGATTTCTGAAGGAATTTTTGAGGATTTCAATACATATATTTTTTGAGATGTTAATCATGAAAGATTGAAGGTGGCATTTCACTCTTTTCGTATATTTTAGAAATCCCGCAAATCAAAGAGGCCCGAAGTGTTCAAATTTGCAGCTAGGCACTAATATGTTGTCTTCGTTTGCAGATACTAGCAGGCCTGAAAGTAGAAAATGTTGAGGAATGTAACAATCCCATTTAATGCCTTGATCTTCATCTCACAGAAATTAGTTTTAACGAGTACCGAGGCACCACACCAGAAATTAAATTCATCAGGTTCTTTGTTGAGAAAGCAAGGTTGCTCAAGGTAATGAGGTTTGCCCTATATTTACTGCACAGAAGTGAATGGATTGCTAAAGAGCGCATGCGTCTACAGCTGAATGGAAAAGGCTCTGCAGAAGCTGAATTTCAGTTTGTAACTTCATATGACAGATTATTCAAAAGTCACTGTATCAAGCCTCTATACGACTTCTCGGTGGCCGATCCTTCTGCAGAAATCATGATGAAAAAGATTCTGAGGAAGATGAATTTTATTTGTCAAAATAGTTTGAACCTTGTAATCTTTGAATTTGGGCCTTGTAATGTTGGAATTTGAACCATGCAATATTTATCGTATTTGTTATATAACGTAATTGTATGTTTAATTTGGTTTTGCGATCATGTCATGTTATAAGTATATATGTTGTTCTTCTATAGATAGAGCATAGGTATTGTGCAGACATAGCATATCACATCGCACACGGACCACACTAGGGAACCAGTCGATGATGAATTCATCAATTGCTAACAATTGTATACCAGCAAGCGTTTGCTCACAACACACATGGCTTATTCCATCACATATAGCTCGGATGGATCAACTGTATGCCACGTATCGTACACACAACTCTAATATGAATCGTGCTTGCTGTCTCCGCCGTCGCTTGCACGGTTCGTCTTATTTGCCACGTATCATTGTGCTAGCCTCTGCTCGCATCCCTCAGCAAGCTCTGGTCGCGTCCTTATGCGCGCTCGGCTCGTGCACGGCTTTTCCCTGCGTGTTCAACTGCTACATGCATACGCTTGCTTGCCATTGAGGCAGCCATGGAGCACTCTACTCGCGTCCCTCCGCGCACTTTGCCAGCGGTTGGGGCCGACGCACGATCATGTTGGGGCCCCATATGCATGCGGTTGTGCCGTGTGCGTCGCTATGATGCAGTTACGTGCGACACTATGGAGTTACACGCTGCAAATTAGAACTGCCATCCGGGCGTGCCGATATTCCAGGCCGTATGGCTACCCCATTAATTCCCGCAGCCATTATAACCTTAGTCTCTTCAACCTTTCGATCGCGCCTCACAACACAACAAGCACACCCACGATGACACATACAGAGAGGATATCTAGCGACGCTCCAATGGAGTCCAGCAAGCATAAAGAGGAGACCCGCGCGAGGGAGATAGATCTCTCGGTAGTGTACATGTAACGCCCCGGATACAACTTTCCATATTCGTAACTCCAACTCTTGCCTTTTCCGGAGATGCGATATGATATTTCCTTCGTGGTTGGGCTTTCGTTTTTGTTTTGTATTTTTGTTCATGTCTTGCATCTCATCTCTTTGCATCATTTGCATTGCATCATGTCATCATCCAACCCTTTTTAAAACTCATCTAAATAAAATCGTATGGATCTTCGGTCCATTTAAATCGAGGGAAATGCACATGGTGATTTCTCTTTATAACATATATCCTCCCAATATTATTAGGGAGCTATAAAACAAATATTCCATTAGTTTGGAATTAACCATAACCCACTTGCAAAATATCCCATGCATTTGTTATCTTAATTCTTGGTCTCCAAACTTTGCCCTAAATTCTTTCTTCACATTCCGGAGCTCCACCAAAAATCCGAACATTTTTGGACCTTCCAACCCTCACTTCTTATTCAAATCATTTGAATTTAAATCAAATGAGTTTGGATTTAAATCTCACAATCATGGCCTTTTCTATTTTCTCGGAATAAGCACATTTTTGTGAGTCCGGGAAAATTATCCCCATGTCCAACTTCTTTCCCTAACCCTTTTTTTCTTTTCTTCTCTCTAATTCTTTTATGTTAAAGAAACTAAGAGAGAGGGAGAAGAGAGCCCAACTCCTCCTGGCCTTTTTCCCCTCTTCACCGAGATGGCCCAAGGCCCAGCCGCCCCACCTATACCTAAACCCTAGCCCCTCGCTCAGCCCGATCCCCATTCTCTCATTCCCCTCCCTCTAGCGCTGCCACAGGGGAGGTGCCCCTCGTACCAGTGCCCGATCCCCATCGCCTCCTCATGTCCCTTGCCGCGCAACGCCCAACCTCCTCGCCGAGGCCATGGCCGCCGCCGCGCCTTCTTCCCCTCCTCGCCATCGCCGCCCTGGCGAGCGCCGCCCCAACGCCCCTTCTGGGATGCCCGTCGCCGCGGCCTCCTTCCACGCGCCATGTCCGCCTCGACTCCTCTGCTCCGCAAGTATCGAGCCTCTGTACCTTCCCGTCGGCCCTGCCTTCCTCGCCTCGCCTCGCCCAGCCTCCCGCGCCACCACTAGAGGCCAACTCCGGCGCCCCCTGCCTCGCGTCGCCCTCTGCTTCCGTTTACACCGCGACCACGACCCCATCTCCTGCACGAGACCTGCATCGCTGCCGCTCTGCTCCCCGCGCCCGTCCTGGAGCTCGTCCACCTCCCCAAGCCACCTCCCTGGCCTCGGATCCGGCTGGTTCCCGCCGACCCAGTTGCCCGTCCCGTGGCCGCCCTCTTCATCTTCGGCGGATCTCGCACCGCTGCAAGCCCCTGCCCCGCCTCTGCCTCGTTCGAGCGGGGTGGAGGACGCGTCTCTGCTCGCCTGCTCTCTTGCCCGTGCGTGAGTGCTCGCGTGGGTCACTTCAACCGTTGACCTCCTCAAGTTCAGGACCAAGACTCGAGACCCATGTACGATTACGCAACGAACGGTGGAGTTACACGAGTTTCAAGTACCGCGATGACCCCGGAGACTGGATTATGTCAAGTTACTCTACGATATGTGTACCATTACTTCCACTACTGTCGCCCCGAAGACGTTGGATTCATCAAGTACCTCTCCGAGACGAACGTGTACAACTACTTCCACTACGACCGTTCCGAGAACGTCTACTTCCTCTACGCCGCTTCAAACTCGACCCGCTCCGAAAAAGCACGCTTCAAAGGTATAACCCCGAGACAACGTCCGTGGACCGAATGCATGTGTTGTATGAGATGCTCGAGTTTTGCACCGTGATCGAATTGATCCTTGCACGTTCCTCCTCGTTTGCAATGCCGTCGACCCGTGGGAACCCGGTAACCGGGATCACCCCATCACCTTTTGCATGACACACTCATCCGCACACTTCTCTCTTGCATCGGTATCTCAATCGAGTTACCGGGACCGGAATGTTGCCGTGGCACCATTTCCATTTCGCTGCCGTGGCACCCTTTTTGGTTCCGCCATAGTGACCAAATGCTTCATAACATGCTCATGTCAATATTTTCATAAATATTGCATAAAACTTGCATATGCCATCCGCATCATGATAACAACAATTAAAATGTTTAAAATTGTTGTTGCTTTAAATTGCTAAATAACATGGGGATTTTTCCAGAATTGTTGTTGGTGTTTCCGGCCTCATTTAAACTTGCCTAAATAGTTAGTTTACTTATGCTTCACCTCTTGCCATGTTAATAACACTTAATATTGTTGTGTACCTAACCGAGAGTAAACTAAAATAATTCGATGTGGTGTTTCGTCAATATGCAACTCGTTGCATATTGAGCTCCACTTAACTTGTAGTATTGTTTGTTGCATTTTGCCATGCCATGCCTTATTAAACCGGACATGCATCATACTTGTTTGTGCATCATGACATGTTTATGCTTGTGTGTTTACCATGTTGCTTGCTTCTTTCCGGTTTGCTTCTCTTGTTAGCTTCGGTTTCGTTCCAGAGTTGTGAGGATTCATTCGACTACGTTCGTTTGTCTTCTTCATGGACGCATTCTTCTTCCTAGCGGGATTTCAGGCAAGATGACCGCTACCCTGGATCTCACTACTATCATTGCTATGCTAGTTGCTTCGTTCTATCGCTATGCTGCGCTACCTATCACTTGTTCTTCAAGCCTCCCAAATTGCCATGAACCTCTAACCTTTGACACCATTCCTAGCAAACCGTTGTTTGGCTATGTTACCGCTTTGCTCAGCCCCTCTTATAGCGTTGCTAGTTGCAGGTGAAGTTGAAGATTGCTCCATGGTGGACAGGGTTATGTTGGGATATCACAATATCTCTTATATTATTAATGCATCTATATATTTGGTAAAGGGTGGAAGGCTTGGCCTTATGCCTGGTGTTTTGTTCCACTCTTGCCGCCCTAGTTTCCGTCATACCGGTGTTATGTTCCCGGATTTTGCGTTCCTAACGCGGTCGGGTGATTTATGGGACCCCCTGACAGTTCGCTTTGAATAAGACTCCTCCAGCAAGGCCCAACATTGGTTTTACCATTTGCCTCACCTATTACCTTTTTCCCTTGGGAGTCGCGCATCCCAAGGGTCATCTTTATTTTAGCCCCCCCGGGCCAATGCTTGTCTAAGTGTTGGTCCAAACTAGAGCCACTTGCAGCGCCACCTCGGGGAAACTTGAGGGCTGGTTCTAGTTGTACGTACTGCTCATCCGGTCGTGGCCTGAGACAAGATACGCGCGGCTACTATCAGGATGTCGGCACGCCGGGAGGTCTTGCTGGTCTTGTTTTATTACTGTCGAAATGTCTTGTAGCCGGGATTCCGAGACTGATCGGGTCTTCCCGGGGAGAAGGAATATCCTTCGTTGATCGCGAGAGCTTATCATGGGCTAAGTTGGGACACCCCTGCAGGGTATAAACTTTCGAGAGCCGTGCCCGCGGTTATGTGGCAGATGGGAATTTGTTAATGTCTGGTTGTAGATAACTTGACACCAGATCCGAAATAGAATGCATCAACCGCGTGTGTAGCCGTGATGGTCTCTTTTCGGCGGAGTCTGGGAAGTGAACACGGTTTCTGGGTTATGTCCGACGTAAGTAGGAGTTCAGGATCACCTCTTGATCATTGCTAGCTTCACGACCGTTCCTTTGTTTCTCTTCTCGCTCTCATTTGCGTATGTTAGCCACCATATATGCTTAGCCGCTGCTGCAACCTCACCACTTTACCCCTTCCTTTCCCATTAAGCTTTGCTAGTCTTGATACCCATGGTAATGGGATTGCTGAGTCCTCGTGGCTCACAGATTACTACAACAACAGTTGCAGGTACAGGTTTTGTGATGATCATGACGCGAGAGCGATGTTTATTTGTTTTGGAGTTCATCTTCTGCTTCTTCTTCGATCAGGGGATAGGTTATAGGTCGGCAGCCTAGGCTAGCAGGGTGGATATTGTTTGAGTTTCTGTTTATGATTCATCCGTAGTCGGATGTTGTTCTTGTATGTGGTATTGTTGTATTCATGTGACATTGTATGTATTGGATGTATCCCCACTATCATGTAATGTTGATGTAATGATATCCACCTTGCAAAAGCGTCTTCAAGATGCGCTTCTATCCTTGGTGGGACCTTCGAGTTCATTTAGGATAGGGTCGCATCTTGGTCGTGACAAGTTGGTATCAGAGCCTCGACCGACCATAGGAGCCCCTTGATTGTTGGCCGTTGTTGAGTCTAGAAGAAAACTATTTTGAGTCTTAGGATTATATATATCGGAGTGTAGGATTCTTTTTACTCCTCAGCCCCTTCGTCGCTCTGGTGAGGACTCTTGACGTAGATGTTTTGTCTTTCCTCTCCTCAAATTTCACTAAAAAATTTTAGGATCACGCGGGTATCTTGGGATCGTTTCAATATTCTTATGACGAGAACATTGTTCTTGGTGCCTCCTGACATTTAGGGGTTGTGGCAGTGTCCCGGGGAGTTGAGCTCCGAGGTGTTGTCATCATAATTTTATCGTTGCAGTTCCTGAATACCTGAGTTTTGCCGACATCGAAAATCTCTTTTATGCAGTTGTTGGTGAGATAACCTCGCCGCCACCCAGTACTGGGGAGTTCGGGAGTATTGCCATAACTCGTATAACGGATGCTTTTCGAAGGTTGAGGTACACGATTTCCGAAGTTTTCTTGGTTATGTGTTGACGGATGGATACAGCTTGGATGTAGGTATTGTTAGTTTGGGTGAGATATATTGCTTCCCCTGTATCCCCAACACCAGATTGCATAACCAGAAAGTTTCGGGAGTTTATAGGTGGGAATTCAAGTAGCTCCTAGAATATCTTTCCGACAGATGAATGATATGAGATTGGGGTTCGACGTCTAGTGGTCCGCCTATCCACGGTTGGTTTTACAGTGGTCTTGTTGTGTCTTAAAGAATCCTTGGCTATGCCGATTCGGGGACACTTTGTATGTCATGTGCACTGCCTTGCACATGATGGTGCTGTACGATTGAGCCCGTGTGGGCCCCACCACGAAAACTTCGGACAAAATCTCTGTCATATGTTTGTTCCGGCTTATTCTGCAAGCCAAATCCTTTGTTTTGTTTTATTTGTGGTATTTGAGTTGCTTCGAAGTCAAGTGTTGATTCCATACCTTATTCTGAGCGGTGTTCCCATATTTCTATGTGAATACTAATCCTTCTTGATCATTGAGGTTGTCATGTTAATTCTTTCCAACCGGCGTGTTTCTCTTCAAGTGCATCCAATCATTCCAACATTTGCGATATCAATTCTAAGTTTTCTCAACGGTGTTTGTTTCATCCATCCCAAGTTGTCTTTGTTTTCCCGCCCTCCCACCCTTTTCTTCAAGGACTCATTTATTTTAATCAAGTATCCATTTATTCATGTGAAGTCACTTCACTCTTTTCAATCAATGTTCTGATCCGGTGATCCCTCGTGAAGATGCTCACGAGCTTCAAGTTCATCATCCTCCGTTCTTTTTTGCTTCTCCGGTGGATCCAATTCAAGCTTTCGATATTCATCATATTCCTTTCCTCGTTTCTAATGCTTTCTCATGCCGGTGCACCTCTCAATCACTCACCTCTTGCTATTCATTTGTTCCAGAGTGTTGAAGATATCTCAGAAGATTTGTGTTTCGATTCTTAATCCGTTCAAGCTATTTGGAGATTGTTATCTCATTCAAGCCATTTAATTCAACCGGTGCAATCTCTCTTTAAAATCAATCATTCAACGGTGTTTCCTTTTGAGTGGGCCCTAACCCACAGGTCTTTGTCCAGGATCTTACCTGACTCTTTTAATTTTCCCGGAGCCATTCCCAAATTCTTTTCGAAGTTTGATGTAAGAATGAATTTCATCAGTCAGATGTTTTCCAAGATCAATTTCGAATCATTTTCATTGTTGGCTCAACCTCTTTGTTTTTCATTCTCCCGGAGTATCTCAACAATCCATGGAGGTGTGTCTTGTCGTCATTTCTCAGATTTTGAAGACCGAAGAAGAGTTCCTCTTAAATCCTTACCCTTTCTTCCAAAGATTCATGGTTCTAGCTTGATGCCATCCTCTCATAATTGTTTTCGATTGTGAGAATTTTTTTTCATCCATCCGGAGCAATTCAGGAGTCTTTTCAGTTTGATTCTCTGGAGCCCATCACCTCATAATTATTCATTCCAGCTTTCAGCCCTCTTCTCCAAATCTTACCGGTGAATCGTTCTAGTATCCTTTAATCAGTTCGGGATCTCTTCGTTCACTTGTATCTAAATCCCCTCAAGTATCTTCATTCGTTTTCCCATTCTTCCCGATGATTTGTGCCTTTGCTACTTTCATTTTCAATTCTTACGGTGGTTCGTTCAAGATTTCTCTTCCTTCGTTATCGTATCAATTCATTCATTTTTTTGTTGTTTCAATCCCACCGGTGGTTCCATCAATACCTTCTCAAGTTTGCGCTATATATATCTTAATCCTTTTCTACGGGAATAAGTAGTATGCCAAATCCGTTGCTTGTCATCAACTTAAATTGATGAAGGATACGCATAACATAAATCTTATTCTTGTTTCATCCAAGTGTTTAATTCTTTTCTTCCGGAGATTGTTCATGATGAAGTAATTCACGGTTCTAGTGTTTCATCTTTTCCTTTTTCGGAGTTCCAAGTTTTCTCGGTTACATCATCGCGAAGCACCATCTAAATCATTGCAAGGCTTCACCTTGTGTTTTCAACTTCTTTTTCTTTTCATCATCCTTTTATTACCGGAGTTCTTCACGGAGGCTCTACATGGTGGTTTGTCAAGGATTCCTTTCATTCTCGATTTGTTCTTCAAGATTTCTCTTGAAGTTATGATCCGCCAAGCTACACTCTAAAATAAACATGATGCTCAACACATGTTTTGTTTTGAGGCGTTCAAATATTCTTCTTATTGCATTTCAAAGTGCAATTCATTCTACCTTAGCTGTTGAGGTGGTGTTATATCATTCTTGGCAATTTCCATTCAGGTTTCGCGATTCACATGTTGTCAAGAATGAGATATTTTAAACCCACCAATCTCTTCGTTGGAGTCATCTTGTGTCATGTTTCACCTAAAGCCTTCCCTAAGGAATGTTGCTATTGTGGTGTTTATCAATGATCCAAGTTATCTCTCTATCCTCTCGGCGAAAGAAGTTTTTCATCTCTTCTTTGATCTCAAACAAGCAATTGTTTTTCGTTAGTGGCTGGTTGTCACCTCATCATTTTGAGATGTTTGCCATAAGCCCACAACAAGCTTGTGCTTTTCGTTGTTGATTTTCCAACAACTCCGTTCAATTCTTCTTTGCAAGGATGCTTTCCAAGCTCATTTGTGGCAGAAGTTGGCATTTTCTTCTCCATTCTGTTATTCCAATGATTTATCTTCTATTCTTTCTTCCGAAGGCATTGTGATGTTGCTCTTTACACTCATCATCTCTAATTGTGAGGATCATGTTCTTTTCGTGCTTATCCATTTAACCGGAGTGTTGTGTTCTCATTCAAGTTCTTTCATCTTATCAAGTTTTGCCTCTCGTTTCAACCAGAGTGGTTCCGATTCCTTCTTGTCCATTGTACTCGTCATTCATAGCTTTGCAACCTCCAAGGTTCACATGGTGCTCCTTGTTTCTATTTTCTACTACAGTGCTCTCAATTGTGTTCAACTCCGTTGTGTTCTTTCTTTCAACTTTTCAACCTCTCAAGGTTCTTTGGTTTCACTATTTTGTCGAAGAAGCAACTTAGTTCTACCTCCTCTCTTCCTCTTTTGTTTCTCTCCGGTGCCATCCTAGATCTCGGGACAAGATCCTCTCGTAGTGGTGGAGTGTTGTAACGCCCGGATACAACTTTCCATATTCGTAACTCCAACTCTTGCCTTTTCCGGAGATGCGATATGATATTTCCTTCGTGGTTGGGCTTTTGTTTTTGTTTTGCATTTTTGTTCATGTCTTGCATCTCATTTCTTTGCATCATTTGCATTGCATCATGTCATCATCCAACCCTTTTTAAAACTCATCTAAATAAAATCGTATGGATCTTCGGTCCATTTAAATCGAGGGAAATGCACATGGTGATTTCTCTTTATAACATATATCCTCCCAATATTATTAGGGAGCTATAAAACAAATATTCCATTAGTTTGGAATTAACCATAACCCACTTGCAAAATATCCCATGCATTTGTTATCTTAATTCTTGGTCTCCAAACTTTGCCCTAAATTCTTTCTTCACATTCCGGAGCTCCACCAAAAATCCGAACATTTTTTGGACCTTCCAACCCTCACTTCTTATTCAAATCATTTGAATTTAAATCAAATGAGTTTGGATTTAAATCTCACAATCATGGCCTTTTCTATTTTCTTGGAATAGGCACATTTTTGTGAGTCCGGGAAAATTATCCCCATGTCCAACTTCTTTCCCTAACCCTCTTTTTCTTTTCTTCTCTCTAATTCTTTTATGTTAAAGAAACTAAGAGAGAGGGAGAAGAGAGCCCAACTCCTCCTGGCCTTTTTCCCCTCTTCACCGAGATGGCCCAAGGCCCAGCCGCCCCACCTATACCTAAACCCTAGCCCCTCGCTCAGCCCGATCCCCATTCTCTCGTTCCCCTCCCTCTAGCGCCGCCACAGGGGAGGTGCCCCTCGTACCAGTGCCCGATCCCCATCGCCTCCTCATATCCCTTGCCGCGCCGCGCCCGACCTCCTCGCCGAGGCCATGGCCGCCGCCGCGCCTTCTTCCCCTCCTCGCCATCGCCGCCCTGGCGAGCGCCACCCCAATGCCCCTCCTGCGATGCCCGTCGCCGCGGCCTCCTTCCACGCGCCATGTCCGCCTCGCCTCCTCTGCTCCGCAAGTATCGAGCCTCTGTACCTTCCCGTCGGCCCTGCCTTCCTCGCCTCGCCTCGCCCGGCCTCCCGCGCCACCACTGGAGGCCAACTCCGGCGCCCCCTGCCTCGCGTCGCCCTCTGCTTCCGTTTACACTGTGACCACGACCCCATCTCCTGCACGAGACTTGCATCGCTGCCGCTCTGCTCCCCGCGCCCGTCCTGGAGCTCGTCCGCCTCCCCAAGCCACCTCCCTGGCCTCGGATCCGGCTGGTTCCCGCCGACCCAGTTGCCCGTCCCGTGGCCTCCCTCTTCATCTTCGGCGGATCTCGCACCGCTGCAAGCCCCTGCCCTGCCTCTGCCTCGTTCGAGCGGGGTGGAGGACGCGTCTCTGCTCGCCCGCTCTCTTGCCCATGCATGAGTGCTCGCGTGGGTCACTTCAACCATTGACCTCCTCAAGTTTAGGACCAAGACTCGAGACCCATGTACGATTACGCAACGAACGGTGGAGTTACACGAGTTTCAAGTAACGCGACGACCCCGGAGACTGGATTATGTCAAGTTACTCTACGATATGTGTACCATCACTTCCACTGTTGTCGCCCCGAAGACGTTGGATTCATCAAGTACCTCTCCGAGACGAACGTGTACAACTACTTCCACTACGACCGTTCCGAGAACGTCTACTTCCTCTACGCCGCTTCAAACTCGACCCGCTCCGAAAAAGCACGCTTCAAAGGTATAACCCCGAGACGACGTCCGTGGACCGAATGCATGTGTTGTATGAGATGCTCGAGTTTTGCACCGTGATCGAATTGATCCTTGCACATTCCTCCTCGTTTGCAATGCCGTCGACCCGTGGGAACCCGGTAACCGGGATCACCCCATCACCTTTTGCATGACACACTCATCCGCACACTTGTCTCTTGCATCGGTATCTCAATCGAGTTACCGGGACCGGAATGTTGCCGTGGCACCATTTCCGTTTCGCCGCCGTGGCACCCTTTTTGGTTCCGCCATAGTGACCAAATGCTTCATAACATGCTCATGTCAATATTTTCATAAATATTGCATAAAACTTGCATATGCCATCCGCATCATGATAACAACAATTAAAATGTTTAAAATTGTTGTTGCTTTAAATTGCTAAATAACATGGGGATTTTTCCGGAATTGTTGTTGGTGTTTCCGGCCTCATTTAAACTTGCCTAAATAGTTAGTTTACTTATGCTTCACCTCTTGCCATGTTAATAACATTTAATATTGTTGTGTACCTAACCGAGAGTAAACTAAAATAATTCGATGTGGTGTTTCGTCAATATGCAACTCGTTGCATATTGAGCTCCACTTAACTTGTAGTATTGTTTGTTGCACTTTGCCATGCCATGCCTTATTAAACCGGACATGCATCATACTTGTTTGTGCATCATGACATGTTTTATGCTTGTGTGTTTACCATGTTGCTTGCTTCTTTCCGGTTTGCTTCTCTCGTTAGCTTCAGTTTCGTTCCAAAGTTGTGAGGATTCATTCGACTACGTCCGTTTGTCTTCTTCATGGACTCATTCTTCTTCCTAGCGGGATTTCAGGCAAGATGACCGCTACCCTGGATCTCACTACTATCATTGCTATGCTAGTTGCTTTGTTCTATCGCTATGCTGCGCTACCTATCACTTGTTCTTCAAGCCTCCCAAATTGCCATGAACCTCTAACCTTTGACACCATTCCTAGCAAACCGTTGTTTGGCTATGTTACCGCTTTGCTCAGCCCCTCTTATAGCGTTGCTAGTTGCAGGTGAAGTTGAAGATTGCTCCATGGTGGACAGGGTTATGTTGGGATATCACAATATCTCTTATATTATTAATGCATCTATATATTTGGTAAAGGGTGGAAGGCTTGGCCTTATGCCTGGTGTTTTGTTCCACTCTTGCCGCCCTAGTTTCCGTCATACCGGTGTTATGTTCCCGGATTTTGCGTTCCTAACGCGGTCGGGTGATTTATGGGACCCCCCTGACAGTTCGCTTTGAATAAGACTCCTCCAGCAAGGCCCAACATTGGTTTTACCATTTGCCTCACCTATTACCTTTTTCCCTTGGGAGTCGCACATCCCAAGGGTCATCTTTATTTTAGTCCCCCCGGGCCAATGCTTGTCTAAGTGTTGGTCCAAACTAGAGCCACTTGCAGCGCCACCTCGGGGAAACTTGAGGGCTAGTTCTAGTTGTACGTACTGCTCATCCGGTCGTGGCCTGAGACGAGATACGCGCGGCTACTATCAGGATGTCGGCACGTCGGGAGGTCTTGCTGGTCTTGTTTTATTACTGTCGAAATGTCTTGTAGCCAGAATTCCGAGAGTGATCGGGTCTTCCCGGGGAGAAGGAATATCCTTCGTTGATCGCGAGAGCTTATCATGGGCTAAGTTGGGACACCCCTGCAGGGTATAAACTTTCGAGAGCCGTGCCCACAGTTATGTGGCAGATGGGAATTTGTTAATGTCCGGTTGTAGATAACTTGACACCAGATCCAAAATAAAATGCATCAACCGCGTGTGTAGCCGTGATGGTCTCTTTTCGGCGGAGTCCGGGAAGTGAACACGGTTTCTGGGTTATGTCCGACGTAAGTAGGAGTTCAGGATCACCTCTTGATCATTGCTAGCTTCACGACATTTCCTTTGTTTCTCTTCTCGCTCTCATTTGCGTATGTTAGCCACCATATATGCTTAGCTGCTGCTGCAACCTCACCACTTTACCCCTTCCTTTCCCATTAAGCTTTGCTAGTCTTGATACCCATGGTAATGGGATTGCTGAGTCCTCGTGGCTCACAGATTACTACAACAACAGTTGCAGGTACAGGTTTTGCGATGATCATGACGCGAGAGCGATGTTTATTTGTTTTGGAGTTCATCTTCTGCTTCTTCTTCGATCAGGGGATAGGTTACAGGTCGGCAGCCTGGGCTAGCAGGGTGGATATTGTTTGAGTTTCTGTTTATGATTCATCCGTAGTCGGATGTTGTTCTTGTATGTGGTATTGTTGTATTCATGTGACATTGTATGTATTGGATGTATCCCCACTATCATGTAATGTTGATGTAATGATATCCACCTTGCAAAAGCGTCTTCAAGATGCGCTTCTATCCTTGGTGGGACCTTCGAGTTCCTTTAGGATAGGGTCGCATCTTGGTCGTGACAGTACATCATCGACCCTGCCATGGTGGAGGACTACATCAACAGCGTAGAGCAGTTGCTTGCTTGAGACAAGTACAAAGTGTTCAACATCGACCTCCAGTACACCGGTGGTCGTCCCGCCATAGATCAGAAGGTTGTCGTCGCCCAGTTGTGCATGCACCATCGTGTCCTCATCTACCACTATCGCATGGCCACATAGCCTTGCGACCGTTTCGCCAGGTTTGTCAAGAGCACCGACTACAAGTTCGCTACGATGGAAACCTCCGATGATGTAAAAGCGCTCGAGGATATGAGTTTGGCCTGCAAGATCCTTGTCGAAATCCGTGACTACTATAGTGTCTGGGGCAGCACGAAGAAGGACTCCCTGGTTGAACTCGCCTCGGCCATCATCGACCCTACTACGAAAAGATGAAGTAGGATGCCAAACGAACACGTCCCGTATCCTGGCACGAGGCCTGGACATGGCACCTTGATGAACCTCACCTCAGGTTTGAGGCCAAGAACGTGTACACATGCTACGAGATGCACAGGCGGATCATTGACATGAGGGAGTGCCTCCTTCCCGTTCTCTACGAGGCCGGATCGTGCCACCAGTAGAGAAGTGGCGGCAAGCGTCACAAGAAGAAGTAGATGATGATCAGTGATAACCCACAAGTGTAGGGGATCGCAACAACTTTCGAGGGTAAAGTATTCAACCCAAATTTATTGATTCGACACAAGGGGAGCCAAAGAATATTCTTGAGTATTAGTAGTTGAGTTGTCAATTCAACAACACCTGGATAACTTAGTGTCTGCAGCAAAGTGTTTAGAAGCAAAAGTGGTATGATAATAAAGGTAACGGTAGCAAAAGTAAAGATAATAGTTTTTGGGTTTTTGTAGTAGTTGTAACAGTAGCAACGGAAAAGTAAATAAGCGAAGAACAATATGTGAAAAGCTCGTAGGTAATGGATCAGTGATGGATAATTATGCCAGATGCGATTCCTCATGTAATAGCTATAACATAGGGTGACACAGAACTAGCTCCAGTTCATCAATGTAATGTAGGCATGTATTCCGTAAATAGTCAAATGTGCTTATGGAAAAGAACTTGCATGACATCTTTTGTCCTACCCTCCCGTGGCAGCGGGGTCCTATTGGAAACTAAGGGATATTAAGGCCTCCTTTTAATAGAGAACCGGAACAAAGCATTAGCACATAGTGAATACATGAACTCCTCAAACTACGGTCATCACCGAGAAGTATCCCGATTATTGTCACTTCGGGGTTGTCGGATCATAACACATAATAGGTGACTATAGACTTGCAAGATAGGATCAAGAACACACATATATTCATGAAAAACATAATAGGTTCAGATTTGAAATCATGGCACTCGGGCCCTAGTGACAAGCATTAAGCATAGCATAGTCATAGCAACATCAATCTCAGAACATAGTGGATACTAGGGATCAAACCCTAACAAAACTAACTTCATTACATGGTGAATCTCATCCAACCCATCACCGTCCAGCAAGCCTACGATGGAATTACTCACGCACGGCGGTGAGCATCATGAAATTGGTGATGGAGAATGGTTGATGATGACGACGGCGACGAGTCCCCCTCTCCGGACCGCCGAACGGACTCCAGATCAGCCCTCCCGAGAGAGATTAGGGCTTGGCGGCGGCTCCGTGTCGTAAAACGCGATGAAACTTTCTCTCTGATTTTTTCTCCCCGAACGTGAATATATGGAGTTGGAGTTGAGGTTGGTGGAGGTCCAGGGGGCCCACGAGATAGGAGGGCGTGCCCTATAGGGGGGGCGCCCCCTGTCTCGTGGACAGGTCGTGGGCCCCCTGGTGTATTTCTTTCGCCCAGAAATTCTTATAAATTCCAAAAAGTGCCTCCGTGGATTTTCAGGACATTCCGAGAACTTTTCTTTTCTACACATAAAACAACATCATGGCAGTTCTGCTGAAAACAGCGTCGGTCTGGGTTAGTTTCATTCAAATCATGCAAGTTAGAGTCCAAAACAAGGGCAAAAGTGTTTGGAGAAGTAGATACATTGGAGACGTATCAATCAGATGATTGTTTATCCTATTCAATTATGCATGTAATAATTTACTTTGGTGTGTGCAAATGTCATGTGTGTGCTAGCCACCTATGTAATTGGATGTTTAATTTGGTTATGCAATCATGTCCTTATTAGTATATATGATGTTGTTCTGTATGCAATCACATTGCACATGGAACATACTAGGGAAATTGTCGGTGATGAATTCATCAATCGCTGACAATTGCATACCAGGACGCGTTTGCCCACAACACACATGGCTTATAGTAGCAATCGTCTGTGTTATTATCGGTCTTCACACACATTTCTGATTACAAACATGTTTGTCATGTACCACACACATTTTGTTAAGTTGAGCCATTTCTGTTCTCCTGGCTCAACGCAAACAATTCATCCGAGTGAACTGTATGCCATATATCGCACACACCTTTGATCTGGCTGATCGTTTCTATTGTGTTGCCTAATCACAAATAGTTCATCTGAGTGAACTGTATGCCATATATCGCATACAGCTTCATCTAGCTTCTCATTTATGTTGTTCTACCTCATCGCAAACAGTTCATTGTAGTAAACCGTATGCCACGCATCGCACACGCAACTATAATCTGAATCGTGTTTGATGTCTCCGCCATCGCATACCTTTTGTATCTTTTTGATGGTTTTATTACAGCACCGTTTGCGATTAGTGTTGGGGAACATAGTAATTTCAAAAAAATTCCTACGCACACGCAAGATCATGGTGATGCATAGCAACGAGAGGGGAGAGTGTTGTCCACGTACCCTCGTAGACCGTAAGCGGAAGCGTTATGACAACGCGGTTGATGTAGTCGTACGTCTTCACGATCCAACCGATCCGAGTACCGAACGTATGGCACCTCCGAGTTCAGCACACGTTCAGCTCGATGACGATCCCCGGACTCCGATCCAGCAGGGTGTCGGGGATGAGTTCCGTCAGCACGACGGCGTGGTGACGATGATGATGTTCTACCTGAAGGAAATATGCCCTAGAGGCAATAATAAAGTTATTATTTATTTCCTTATTTCATGATAAATGTTTATTATTCATGCTAGAATTGTATTAACCGGAAACATAATACATGTGTGAATACATAGACAAACATAGTGTCACTAGTATGCCTCTACTTGACTAGCTCGTTTATCAGAGATGATTATGTTTCCTAGCCATGGACAAAAGAGTTGTCATTTGATTAACGGGATCACATCATTAGGAGAATGATGTGATTGACTTGACCCATTCCGTTAGCTTAGCACTTGATCGTTTAGTATGTTGCTTTTGCTTTCTTCATGACTTATACATGTTCCTGTAACTATGAGATTATGCAACTCCCGTTTACCGGAGGAACACTTTGGGTACTACCAAACGTCACAACGTAACTGGGTGATTATAAAGGAGTACTACAGGTGTCTCCGAAGGTACATGTTGAGTTGGCGTATTTCGAGATTAGGTTTTGTCACTCCGATTGTCGGAGAGGTATCTCTGGGCCCTCTCGGTAATGCACATCATTATAAGCCTTGCAAGCAATATAACCAATGAGTTGGTTACGAGATGATGCATTACAGAATGAGTAAAGAGACTTGCCGGTGACGAGATTGAACTAGGTATTGGATACCGACGATCGAATCTCGGGCAAGTAACATACCGATGACAAAGGGAACAACGTATGTTGTTATGCGGTTTGACCGATAAAGATCTTCATAGAATATGTAGGAGCCAATATGGGCATCCAGGTCCCTCTATTGGTTATTGACCGAGAATAGTTCTAGGTCATGTCTACATAGTTCTCGAACCCGTAGGGTCCGCACGCTTAAGGTTTCGATGACAGTTATATTATGAGTTTATGAGTTTTGATGTACCGAAGGAGTTCGGAGTCCCGGATGAGATCGGGGACATGACGAGGAGTCTCGAAATGGTCGAGACGTAAAGATTGATATATTGGACGACTATATTCGGAGTTCTGAAAGGTTCCGAGTGATTCGGGTATTTTTCGGAGTACCGGAAAGTTACGGGAATTCGCCGGGGAGAAGTATTGGGCCTTATTGGGCCCTGCGGGAAAGAGAGAGGGACTGCCTAGGGCAGGCTGCACGCCCCCCCAAGGCCTAGTCCGAATTGGACTAGGGGGAGGGGCCGCACACGATATGACCGAGGTGGAATATGGTGGAGGGGGGCACCGCACACGGCTAAGGAACGATCACGAAGATCAACTTGTGTGTCATGTGGTGCCCCCTGCCCCCGTATATAAAGGAGCAAGGGGAGAGGCCGGCCGGCCCTAGGGGGCGCACCAAGGAGGGGGGAGTCCCCCTCCTAGTGGGAGTAGGACTCCCCTTTCCTAGTCCCACTAGGAAGGAGGAAGGGGGAAGGAAAGAGAGGGAGAGTGAGAGGGAAAGAGGGGCCGCGCCCCCCTCCCCTAGTCCAATTCGGACTCCCCATGGGGGGGGGCGCCACCTCCTGGGTTGCTTCCCTCTCTCTCCCCTTAGGCCCACTAAGGCCCAATACTTCCCCGGGGGGTTCCGGTAACCCCTCCGGCACTCCGGTTTTCTCCGAAATCATCCGGAACACTTCCGGTGTCCGAATATAGTCATCCAATATATCAATCTTTATGTCTCAACCATTTCGAGACTCCTCGTCATGTCCGTGATCACATCCGGGACTCCGAACAACCTTCGGTACATCAAAACTTATAAACTCATAAAACTGTCATCGTAACGTTAAGCGTGCGGACCCTACGGGTTCGAGAACTATGTAGACATGACCTAGAACTATTTCCGGTCAATAACCAATAGCGGAACCTGGATGCTCATATTGGCTCCTACATATTCTACGAAGATCTTTATCGGTCAAACCGCATAACAACATACGTTGTTCCCTTTGTCATCGGTATGTTACTTGCCCGAGATTCGATCGTCGGTATCCAATACCTAGTTCAATCTCATTACCGGCAAGTCTCTTTACTCGTTACGTAATGCATCATTCTGTAACCAACTTATTGGCCACATTGCTTGTAAGGCTTATAGTGATGTGCATTACCGAGAGGGCCCAGAGATACCTCTCCGACAATCGGAGTGACAAATCCTAATATCGAAATACGCCAACCCAACATGTACCTTCGGAGACACCTGTAGAGCTCCTTTATAATCACCCAGTTACGTTGTGACGTTTGGTAGCACACAAAGTGTTCCTCCAGTAAATGGGAGTTGCATAATCTCATAGTCATAGGAACATGTATAAGTCATGAAGAAAGCAATAGCAACATACTAAACGATCAAGTGCTAAGCTAACGGAATGGGTCGTGTCAATCACATCATTCTCCTAATGATGTGATCCCGTTAATCAAATGACAACTCATGTCTATGGCTAGGAAACTTAACCATCTTTGATTCACGAGCTAGTCAAGTAGAGGCATACTAGTGACACTATGTTTGTCTATGTATGCACACATGTATTATGTTTCCGGTTAATACCATTCTAGCATGAATAATAAAAATTTATCATGAAATAAGGAAATAAATAATAACTTTATTATTGCCTCTAGGGCATATTTCCTTCAATTAGTGCATCACACATAGTTTCGTCGAAGGGTCTCTGATTAGACTGTCGCGTTTGGACCTTACTGAAGTTGTGAAGGTTCCATGTATTTCTGATCATTTTTGAACTTTTGGGAATTTAAAAGCCATGACACTCGATGTTTCTGTCCAAGCCGTGACACCGATATGTTTCAAAATTCCTTCCAATTTACTGCACAGGGCATTAACTCGCACACGAGGACACAAATATGATTTTTTTTCAAACCATTATTGTTAGCCGTTCCATGTACATGTAGTTCAAATTTGAATTACGATCATTAAATGGCTAGAAAATCTCTTAAATGTCTTAAAAGATCAAATGGCCCCTAAAATTTTCCAAATTTTAACATGACCGTTATATTAGTGCATGTTAACAGGAGAAAAAGTTTCAAGGCCATACAGGAAGCTACCACCAGTTTGTCATCAAAAATGCATTGTTCCCTCTCGGAATCGTGAGTCTTCTCGTGAGATGCTCCGGTTTTGTGAGGGGTATGTGTCCAAACTTTCGTCAAACATGCCAATTTTTTATCCACGGCATCTTGGTGCCATGCCATTACATCGAGCAAGGTTCCGTGTATTTCTGGTCATTTTTATTTTTTTTTGGAACTTAAAAGCCATGGCATTCAATGCTTGTGTCCAAGCCATGACACCAATATGTTTCAAAATTCCTTCCAATTTACTACACAGGGCATTAACTCGCACATGAGGACACAAATATGATTTTCCAAACCACTATGGTTAGTTGTTGCATGTACGTGTAGTTCAAATTTGAATTACGATTATTAAATGGCTAGAAAATCACTTAAATGTCTTAAAAAGGTCACATGAACCCTTAAAATTTCCTAATTTTAACATGACAGTTAGTGCACGTTACCGGTAGAAAAGTTTCAAGGCCATAAGAGGAAGCTACCACCGGTTCTCATCAAACATGCATTCTTCCCTCTCGAAACCACGAGTCTTCTCGTGAGATGCTCCGGTTTATGAGGGGTGTGTGTCCAAACTTTCATCAAAGAGGCCATTTCTTTACCACGGTATCTTGGTTCCATGCCACTACATCAAGCAAGGTTTCATGTATTTATGATTTTTTTGAATTTTCAGAAATTTAAAGGCCATGGTACTCAATGTTTGTGTCCAAGCCGTGACACCAATATATTTGAAAATTCCTTCCAATTTACTGCACATGGAAATAACTTGCACACAAGGACACAAATATGATTTTCCACCCCATGATGTTTTGATCTTGCATGTAGTTCAAATTTGAATTATGACCATTAAATAGCTAGAAACTCACTTAATGTCTTAAAAAGGTCAAATGAACCCTTAAAATTTCCAAATTTTAACATGACAATTGTATTAGTGCATGTTAATGGTACAAAAAATCCTCGTACATTTAAAACACCATTTGTTGCCAATGTACTCCAAATTCGTCTTTCACAGCTAATATAAAAAACCAACTACATCATACATAGTTGTTATAGGAACCGTTTGCAATGATAATTCATGGGTCTATTTATGTCTTCCTCCATAAGCTTTGCCAGCTTCTTCTGCTCAAGTGTCGGTCTCCCCCGAATCTGGGAATCCCTGATGCCCATTCCCCAACCCCTTCTTGCAAAGAATGACACCATGGAGATGCTTCATGAGGGCCCATACGGTCGCTGCGTCCTCCCCGAGCGCCCCAGCCTCCGTCGAGAGCGCAGCCGCATCCGCCGAGAGGGCGTCTGTGGCAACCGACACGACAACTGCAGCTGCTGCGATGGCGGCTGCAAACGCCGAGAGCGCTTCAGCAGCCGTCCGTGCCGCCGATGTCGCCCTGGCCTGGGTCGAGGCCATCCATGCCAAGATCGAGGATGCCCATGCCAAGATATTCCAGGCCTCCTCAAAATCTAGCATGCACCCTATGTCTGAAAAGGCGGTGGAGGCTATGGAGCACCTGCTTCCTCATGAGATCGTCGAGCGAGAGCTGGAGATGCAGGAGGCGAAGAAGATCGAGGAGCACTGGGAGGAGTTGGGCGTGGCTAAGGAGGAGGTAGAGAAGAGCCTGTCAAACAAGGAATCATCTGTGGAGTACCAACGCAAGCTCTGCCGCAACCACTACTATGAGTACTACAACCTTGAGGACGACGTCGAGGATGAGGACGAGGATGATGACATGGTCGACTTCAGCATGGGGGACGCGGAGTCCACCAATGGCGGCATGTCGCCAGGACAAGTCATCGACGTCTCATCTTACACCGGCGAGGCATAGGGTGGCGCGTCGGCAGCTTTGTTAAAAGTTATGCGTACTTAGGCTTTGTTTATAACATTGGTCTTTTGTTCGAGCAATGTTTAGGTTAACTGGCTCTGTTTAATTATTAAATTTCTCGATTCAGTAAGTGTGGTCTGTGTGTTGTAGGCTCTTTTGTGTACCCAAATTAGCAAGCGATGCTAAATTATGCAATGACGTGGATGAGCACCGTGCCCAGGGAAATTTTGACCAAAATTTGAATGCTCACACTCATCCCGTGCACGTAAACCAGAAGAATCATTTGCGATGCACACATTTGTTCAAAGTGAATGGTGTCCGGCGGCACCACGCGCAAAGTTTCCCTCCACCTTTCAAAATTTGTTGCTTATCGCAGAAATATCTGATCCTCCCCCCTCCCCACCCTCTTTTCTCCTCGGAGTCACATTTCCCCTATTTCCTCCTTCCTACCTTCCCAAACTATAGCTGTGTCCTCGCTCTCGCCGTCTCGCATCCGACCGCCATGGTCGCCATGGTATTCTTCAATGACCTCTCCAGCGGTTCCTCCTACAATGACGACTCTTTCACCAGTCGGGTATACCTCTCTCCTCTCTCTCGTGTTATGATTTAGAATAAAGGATTTTAACCCATCGGCCAATTTGAGTCATTTCTTCGTCTGGTAGCTCCCTAGGACCATCACTTGCAACGAATGGAGTGGGGTGACTAAAGATCTTCCTGCTCGTTGTCACCATCAATCTCCATGTGTGAAGTTAGTTCCCTTTGAATCTGTGGACAGTGGTAGGAAGTTTTTGGCACGTGCAGAGAAGGTTAGCCCCACTTTCGTTGTTACAAATCATTTGTTAGATGTGATTCAGACACTGTCACTATGCTATGTTATTCTGGATGTGATTAAGACAGTGTCACAGTTTCTACCTAGTATCTGAAAATGTTGTCATCTCATCAACGGTGCCCTGAGAAAATTATTGGGTACCGCTTCAGCAGTTTGTGCATCCAACTTTGCTCCACACATCCGACCCGCCAAGCAGTAAAATACTAAAACTCTACGGCATGAAGGAACTGGGCATCGGAGCAACTAGGTGCTCCGGAGTCTGGTTTCCTGAACTTCTCCTCTGGCATCGGCTTGGTAGTGTAGGGCACCGGTGCCAAATGTAGCAACAGTTGTTTTGACATCGGCTTTGGCCTACATAGTGGATGGCCTTAGTGTTATTAATTCTATGTTACTATATTTGTGCATGTACACACCTGTTAGTATCAATTTGATGTCATCCAAACACTGTCGCTATGTTGTTGCAATTATATTTAGTTTCCTCATAAAATGTTCAATTTGGTATTTATAGTACATGACTAAGAACTTGTAGCATTGTTGCAGTTAGTTATAGCTTGTGATGTTCCTGAATTTGGTTGTTATCTAGTAGCAATTAATTCATTTGCATATTGATCTTTTTGAGAAGATATGTCATAATTAACATGTTTCTTCAGTTTTTCAAAATATGTATGTGGTGATTTTCTTTGTTGTTAGAAACTCATTTTCCCTACAATTGTTTTTGATTTAGCTTTAAATATTATAGGATGAACGTAAGTGTTCTTACCTGTAGTGGGTTGATCAAGAGTGGCCACAGTATTTGAAGATGTGCCTAGCAAAGTTTTGAGCATGTACGAGGAAGAGAACAGAGATGAACTTAGAGAAAATGTTGTCAATGCTGAAGAATATTTCAAGATACGGGAAAAAAGATAAAGATGGAGAATGTGCTCAGATTTTTAAAATTAGACTTTGCTAAAATGGTGCTGGCGAAGGAGGAGACACTTTCCCAATTGGCCAGTGCAAAACTGGTTCTTACTGAACTAAAAGCAGAGGTGGAGAAGACGAACTTGGCTGATTATGCATTAGTCGATTAGGGAAATGAATATATTGTTCTAATATTATGCTTATGAAGGTGACCTGGTTATATGTTGTATTGTGCTGTTTTCACGTAGCTATCATACTGTGATGTTAAAATATATTTATGTGCCTGATGGCAACAGATGTTCGATATGAAGGGATTTGCTTAATACTGGAATTATTAATAGTAAACTAATAAACCTGCTAAATGGGCCATGGAACTTTGCAAACAGTTCTAGCAGTAAAAGAGTGTGTGATGGATAGCCCGGTGTCATACATTTTTCTTCGTCGAATCATGTGTGATATACTTGAATAAAGCAAACGGTTAACGGAGGCAGAGCGTGTGTGACCGTTACACCTATCACACACGAGGCTATACAAAAACTGTTTGAGATGTAGATACGAACGAAAACGTTTATCTGGGATTCACTGTGTGGGATGTACAAACGAACAGAAACATTTCTTTAGGATCCACTTGTGGGATGTACATACGAACAAAAACATCTGTCCGAGATTCACTGTGTGGATGCACATACGAATGAACACGTTTGTGTGGGATGTACTTACGAACGTAAATGATTGGGCCTGTATAATTGTATGCGACGGCTAGCCCGATCGCAAACGACCTTATTTTGCCTAGCATGTATGACCGAAGGACCTATCCCTAACGGTTTCTGGGTCATGTGGGAAGGTCCCCCTATTGCACACACATACAAGGCGATGGTTTAAAACTCCGTCGCTAAAGGGGTTAAAAACCGTCTGTATAGTAACTCGTTGTACCTGTGATAGTTGAAATTCAGAAAGTATGATTGTCTACACGGCTTGATAATGACTTTGTTGCTTGGGCACCCAAAAAACCTCGGTGCGTTTACGGCCAGAAGGGCGTACATGTTAGCTAGTGATGAAATATCAAATGCTAGGGAGTCTTTGGCAAGCTCCTGACTTGTTGGAACTGACGAAGGGTGGAACTTTATATGGCGTAGTTTAGCTCCCCCAAAAGTTCAATCTTTGCTTGGCGGCTGGCCATTGATTTGCTAGCTAATTGGACAAATAAGGTCATGAGAAATCTAGAGATCACTGCAATGTGTCCTGTATGTGGAAGTGAAGAGGAAGACTAATTCCATGTTTTCTGTACCCACAACCATGTCATGCTCATGTGGATGGCTAATTGGCTATGACGAAGGAATGGACTTTGTCGGTACGTTCATATATAAAACCGGTCAGGCGAGACTGGTTTCTACATCATTTGTCTGAGTTGTAGGATGATGATTGCGTTTATATTATGATGCTATTTCGGAGGATTTGGTATGTGCGAAATGAGGCACTACACTCAAAACAACCACCTCAAGTGGATGTTTTTGTCGGATTCTTGGCTAGTTATGTGTCCTCCTTAATATCCCGTCAATCTAATCCAAATGTGGATCCAATACAAAGGAAGACGATAGCTGTTTTCAATCAGATGTCGGTGTTGAAGCAAACCACATGCAATATCAAGGAAGCTGGTGTTGTTTGTTCTTGGACTAGACTGATAGAGGGCAAAGTCAAGCTAAATACTAATGCCTCGGTCTTAGGTGATGTTTGCTGGAATAGGTATGATACTAAGAGACCATGAACGACCCATCATATTTAGCTTTTACAAATACATACAATCATTCCGTGATGTTTGGAAACTGCTTCTTGCATTGAAGGAAGAATTTCGTTGGCGTTACAATGGACCAATCTACACATTGACGTGAAATCTGATTGCTTGGAGGCTGTCATGATGGGAGGAGGAATTGGGAATAAGCCTAAGTACGCTTTTATTATTAAAGAGATTATTAGTAGTATGGATGAGAAATTAATCTGGACGAGAGGAGTTCTTGCAATGCTCATATTTGTCCAAGCTCTATTAATGTTAGTTACGTCATGGTTAATTTTGGTAGGGTGTAACGCCGAGCTATGGTTTGTCTAGGCTCTGGCCTAGAAGAGGACTTGAAACTTGTGGAACGAGATTGTAACACTTAAGTCTGAGTAATGCAAGAATTTATCTCGCAAAAAAGAGAGAGTGAAATCAAATTTCAGTTGACTGAAAAATCAGTAAAGGCGTTTTTTTTTGAGAAACTGGGCCGACGGAGATAGACAATGTACAGTAAAGTGCCGCTGTTGGCCTAGTTGCGAAATTAGCCCACGTTGGAGCACGGAGTTCGTCTTGGACTCGTGGCTATTCAGTCTATCCCCAGTGTTCCTCCCCTCCCCCGCCGCACCCAGTTGCCTTGTTGCTTTCTCCTTCTCCAAGTAAACTCAGTTTCCACAGCTCCGCCGCGCCGCCGATTCGCCAGCCATGCCGACGGGTGAGTCCCCCCCCCCCCGGTCTCTCAGTTCCTCGACGAAGCATCGATCCGATCGTCGCGCCGCGCCTGCGCGCATTTCCCTTTCCTTTTTGTCTGCCCTCTTGCGTCCTTTTCAGGGCTTGGGCTTGCACGGATAGATCTGCCTTCCGGCGTAGGTAGTTCGGGATCACCGGTCAGGAAGAATCTGGCGGTGGCAGCGCCCGTTTCGATCCGCCTTAGTAGTGGATTTGAGGTGATTACGCTTTTGAATTTAGGGTTTAGGTTTAGCCGCCTAGATTTGGGCCTGCTACTGCATGCCCTAGTCTACTCGTGTTATTCTTCCCGCATATGTGCTGATTGGAATACCAAGCCTCAGTTCGGTGGTGTTGTGATTATCCAATATTATATGTATGCGGGTAGTGGTGGATCCAGTATTTCGAAAATGGCTGTAATTTTTCATAGAAAAGTAAGATTTGCAATAGCCAAGGTCCAAGAAAGAGCCTGGCAATCGCGAGCCCCAAGTCGGCACACTCCAATGGGAAAAAAGAAATCCTCAGCAGTTTGTGGAGGCAAGAAAAAGAGGCCGTAATTGCGGAGGCAAAGATAAAATCAATAAAACTGACTGGTGTACACACTGACTGGAGGCAAAGAAGAGGAGGAAGAGTAGCAGCTTGCACTGGAGTAAAATGCTGTAGAATTGAGTAAAATGCTGTAGGTTTGGTTAATACATTTTCATCAATAAAACATCTACTCCTGATTCAAGGCTCATAATTTTCTTTTCTTTGTGTTACATGACTAGTAGACAATAATAAGCAAGAATGCACTGGAGTAAAATGCTGTAGAATTGGGTAGATGGAGAGTATTGCCACTGGAAGCAAGAAGGACGGGAGTGGAGGGCACCAGAACAGCCTGCAGGAAGAATTATCTGTGGATTATCCCCTGTGTGCACCGACATCTAATGACATGTAGTATGAGCTATGTTGGAAACTTGGAATTCGCCCATGGATCGATTACATCAAAGTAGAAGAACACAAGCGCACAAAAAACTTGTAGCCAAGGGCCAGTATCGTGCCCTTTATTTCTCTTTTTTTTTTCTGAAGCTCAACGTTACAATTTTGTGCGGCCTCACGTGTATATATATACACACAAGGCCACGAACCGACAAAGCAACCTTAACCTATACAGACTAGACACGGCTAACCAAACCTACTAGTAATAGGACTATACTCTTTCCTAATCTGTAGTCTAAACTGGACTAGTAATTTCCTAGCATGATACAACACGTGTCTAACTCAAACTTAGCTAGCTAACACACGTACGTTGTCCAGGCCAATTAGCAAACGCACTAATTAACCTGCTTAGACTCAACTGCTAATTCACGCAGGACTCTACCACAAGATTACCTAACAAGCTGTATGATGTGTAGAGGGTGGATGTAGTATAGGGTTATGTCAAGTCCTGGACCCAAACCACTTAAATGTATTTTTATTCAGTCTCCAAAAGCAGACAACTGAGCTCCATCTGTGTTTTTCTTGCATAATGGCACACTGCATACATGTGATACTGTTGTGATCTGGCAGACTGTTAATAAATTTTATGACATAAGAAATCTAGTGCCAGTAGCAGTTAATTAGGCATGATGTTTCTACTATGCAGCTTTGTATTCTCTTTCTAATGTTAATAAAGTATTAGCCTGATGGCAGTAGGGTCACACGGTTTGCTTAATTGAGCAGCGTGCATGACCACCTCAGCTTTTGGCTTCCAATTTTCATCTTGTGCTGCTGTCACCACCAACATCAGAACATATATATCGATTGGTCTTCTATGTTATTTTATATTATTTTAGTATTTCCTTTTGGCAATTGTACTTCAAAGTTCATTTTAACTATTGTTAAAAGCATTGGCTGGTGGCATAACATAAGTACATTCACGTTGAAACAACTTGTTTTCTTACCATGACTAATACTTTAGAAATGCTTTCCAGTATGCATAAAATGGCAGAAGCAGGTCTTTCCAGGCATAGAGATTGATACTAGCCAGCCGCCTATGGTTTTCAAGACCCAGTTGTACACACTGACTGGTGTACCCCCGGAACGGCAAAAAATTATGGTGAAGGGTGGAATATTGAAGGTAACATATTTTGGTGATACAATATCTAGGATATTAGACCGAATTGATCGTCATTGTGTATGACATATTTAACGTGTCTGTAACCACCGAATGCTCTCCGTACGATGCAGGATGAGACAGATTGGTCTACTTTGGGACTTAAAGATGTGAGAAGCTCAACTTATTTTCCATGCGCAGTTTTATTTTACTGGACCCTACTAGTTTATTACATTCAACGACTCTCTTTACATTGGAGTATCAAAATGCACTACGCAGGGTCAAAAGTTGATGATGATAGGTACGGCTGATGAAATTGTGAAAGCTCCAGAGAAAGGCCCTGTGTTTGTTGAAGATTTACCAGAAGAAGAGCAAGCGGCTGCATTGGTGTGTATGGCCTTCTTGTTCTATGCTTATATGTGATGTTGTTTTTTAGGCCTTAATCTGTACCTTTTAAGTTATTACTAATTCGAATCATAATAAACTTTGTCTTTACAACATATATCTGCACTCTGCAGGTGCTCTTTCATGTATTAGAAATAGATCAAACTACCCCTTGCAAAAAAGTAAGAAAGAAAAGAAATAGATCAAATTGTGGAGTTTAGTAAATACTGTTACGTTTCCTGCTAGCCATGGAGAGACATTAGTTGGAACACATGCTCCAACTTGTGGATCAGATTGGACACTTGCGCTAAATATGAATTTATCTTTCTTGAACTTTCTTGGATTTCACCTCTAGCCTACCCCAACTTGTTTGGGACTAAAGGCTTTGTTGTTGTTGTTGAACTTTTTTGGATAGCCTGTTTAATGTAACTAAGGGGGTGTTTGGTTTAGGGACTTTTTAGTCCCAAAGACTAGAAAAAGTCCCTAAAAAGTCCCTTAGGAACCAAACGGGAGGGACTTTTTCTACAAGGACTAGAAAAAGACTCTACTGGAGAGTCTTTTTTGATTAGTCCCTGGGACTAGAAAAAGTCCTAAGACTTCTGAACCAAACACCCCCTAAGTTGCTGATCATGAACCAATAATATTTTTTTGGATAGCCAGTTTAACGTAACTAAGATGCTGATCATGAACCAATATAATCAGTCTCAACAGGGTACTATATGCAGCAAGTATAACTTCTATAGTTCTGTATGAAATCATTTGTATATAGAGCATGATAGGTTTGATGTCAAAAGTTGGCATACAAAATTTGGCAAATGCCAAATATTTGCTAGCAATTGGTTGGTTACCAACTTTTCTTGCCAGGTTCACAAGAAGGTGCCAAATTTTTACAAATTTTTGATTTTGCCAAATGTTGGCATCAAACCAATCAGAATAGTATCTCTTGACTTTAGCTCCAGCGTGGTGGTTTGGTTTTGGGTGTTCTCTATCTATGCTACAAGTAAGGTTGTTCTTGTGACTTCCAGGGGCATAGTGCTGGTCTCTATAACTTGGGGAATACATGTTACATGAATTCCACTCTTCAGTGTCTGCATTCTGTTCCAGAGCTTAAGTCAGCATTACTGAGGTTTCATTCCCCCACCCATCCCTCCAAGCCTGGTATCACTGACTTTGACTATATATTGTTTGTTCTTGGTGATCTCATTGTCTTTTGCTCATGCAGTTATTCAGATAACATGAGGGGCAATGGGGTGGATCAAGCATCCCATAGTTTAACAGTTGCAACTCGTAATACTTTCGGAGAGCTTGATCAAAGCGTTCGACCAGTTGCACCTCTTCACTTCTTACAGGTCAGACGTCAGTTCTGCCCTCACATCTCAAGCCAGTGAAATCCTTCCCAAGTTTCTGTGAGCACAGGAGTTCCTTATGTTAGTAGTCTGTTTTATGGTATCTTATAAATTAGATTAAGAATACTACTCATTTTGATGGTTTTTTGTATGTATGTGTTAGGTCAAAACATTTCAAACTTTAAGCATTATCATGTGTAAACATACCATGATTTTATCTGTAGATGACTTTACAGTGTTATGTCAAAGTCTCCTACTGAAGACCGGAAAACTTCAAACAACTACTTACAATTTAAACAGGAGAAATTGGATTTTTTTGGGTTCAGTATGTATTTTGAATTTTTATTGTATGAGATGAAAAATGCAGTATAGAACTATCGTACATTTCCAATACAAAATTTGCTGCTTATGTTGCGTAAGTATAGTTTAAGTGTTCATGATCCGAGTGCATAAGGTAATGTAATTGTAGGTCTAGTTGCATTTGGGTGGATGGAAGTTTCGAGGGGGTCCTTTATTGTTAGGACAACCCACAATTTCAGTCTGGAACATGTATATTAGATATTTGCAAGCTGAAGTCCTTAAAAGAGCCTTTAGAATTTTAGGTAAAGAGGATCCCATTGCTTTGCAGTTCGATTTTTTTTATCCCTAAAGCAAGATTTACGATCCGACGAGTCATTCCAAGGCTGAGACTCATAGACTAATTTTGACTAGTTTAGACTACTACTGAACAAGTCGACATGATACTGTAGTACACAACTTACAGTAATCAATTACTAAAACCTAGTATCCATTAAAAATTGAACTAGTATACAATGTAAATTGAATACATTGGAGCGTCAATTTGCCCTGCAGATCAGGCCAGAAAGTGCATTTCCATGCTGGGTCCTTGCTCCTAGTTAGCTTCTTCGCAGGATGCTTCGGTGGATCGTAATGCTCATCGGCATGAGCTGCAGCTGCTGCTGAACACACTACTTGAGATATCTCTGGCAGGGTAGACATTGTAGCTCAGACCTAAGGATCTTGAAATTGAAACAAGTAAAACAGAAATCAGAAAGAGGGCAGGGGAGAAAATGAAATCTAAGAAGGGAAGGAGAGAAGGGAGAAATTACTTGGCAGAAGAGTGCTTGCTTGCTTGCTGCAGCCCGGCGGAGGTGCAGATCCAGGAGTAGAACCAGCAGAGGGAGACTGGAGGGACGGATCCAGGAGAGGAGAAGAACCAACAAAGGGAGAGCGGAGGGGCGGATCCAGGGGAGAGCAGAACCAGTGGAGGGAGAGCGGAAGGGCGGATCCAGGGGAGGGGCAGAACCAGCGGAGGGCGAGGGTTGCAATGCTCCTTGCCACCGCCAGTGGTGGAGGCCTCGTCCCAGGTCTAGAGCAAGCCTGAAAGCTAGCTCTCCATTTTTCCCTCCCATCGGGCTGCGGGCTGGGCGACCTCCCAAATTTGAGTCAAACGACTCAAAGAGCACGACTAGTCTAGACTATTCTATGACTAGTTTCTCGACCGCTCGACACGAAAATCCTAGTCGACAATGACATTGAGACTCATAGACTAGTCCCTCGACTACTAGTCAAGACTAGTCCTTCGACTCGTAATCATTGCCCTAAAGTTGAAAATAAAAGGAACATTTGTACCTAAATGAAATTTGTCGCCAGTCAATACTTATATATTCACACTAAGAGTTCTAATTGTGCAGCACTAGAAAGACTAATTTCATACATTCAACTAAAAAAGAAACTTTCATGGTTTCCCTAACTGATTCACAGTAGAAATGATTAATATGTGTTGTTTCTTACCTGTTCTCCTTTGTGTGCTTGATTTTGATTTACTGTTGTAAAACAATTTTTTACGATTAACCGCACATAAATTAGGTTGCATGTACTCCCTCGGTTCCAAGATACAGCATATAGATTTTTCTCTATAAACTTGGTTGAAGTTCATGAAGTTTGACTTTTGAAAAAAATTTATGCGTACTACTTTATGAATGGACGGAGTATTTGACAAATTGAGTGCATATCAATGATAATTATTTAGTTCGTTAACTTGCAATCCAGAATTCCAGGGTCTAAATTTATTTTATCTAACTTTATGCAGATGCTGCGGAAAAAATACCCCCAATTTGCTCAACAGCAAAATAATGTTTACATGCAGCAGGTTCCTTCTGTTTGCCTATGATTAAGATGTACTAGCTTGTCTGCTGTTGAATTTATATGCTGATATCACATGGCTCACTTGCAGGACGCAGAGGAGTGCTGGACACAGCTGATCTATACGCTTTCTCAAACACTTACATCAGAAGCAAGGTAACTTGCATGGTTTTGTCCAAAATCTCGCTTCTGGTCACTCCTAAGTCCTAACACTTGTCGTATTATCATCGTTTTTTATAGTTTTGTATTTTGGATAGGCATGCACAACGCAGCTTGTGGACCTATATTCATTCCATCTTCCCTTCCCTTGGGGTCATCCCCTTTGAGCAGCACCTTAGTTTTACTGGCATTTACTTGTGGTGTTCATGGCTGGCAATTCAATTTAATAACACTTTTCTTCTTTGGCAGTGAACCTACTGCTGCTCAGATGAAGGAACTTTTCGGGATTGATCTTGTGAGCAGGTTCTCTTGTCCTCCCTCTTATATCTGTTTTTATGCCTCTATATGTTCGTTTTGTTTCCTCGAACCTATGTGTTCGTTTTCTTGTAGGGATTTGTCATCAACTTGATACTGACACTGCTGTATTTTCACTTGCGTTGTACGGTGCATAGAGATAGTTGGTTGGCTATTGCTGATAACACTAGTTTGATGCATCTACTAAAAAAAACTACATCTCTCCTGCATTTCTAGGACACCAAAGGATATAGAGCATTAGAGCGGCAGTCCCCTGTAAAAATTGATGATACAACATCTCACAAGCAGACGTAGCTTATTTTGATATTTCCAGTACTTCATGTATGAAGGATCATGTGTTATTTCAAATAAGGCAGCTAGATTACTCATCTAAATAAAAGGCAGGTATTTGTGTATGATGAACTTTATTTGCAGGGTACACTGTGCAGAAAGTGGTGAGGAGAGTTCAGAGGCAGAGTCGGTTTATTCTCTGAAGTGCCATATATCTCATGATGTAAACCACCTTCATGAAGGACTGAAGCATGTAAGTATCATTCCACTTGTTAGTTAAGTATTCTTTTTTTTTGTTAGTTGTGCTGATAGGATAATTCTTTTCTGTCGTTTTACATATCTCATATTTCTATGCCTTCAGTGTTTTGTTAACTATCCATGTATTCTTTCTACAGGGTTTGAAGACAGAACTTGAGAAGGTTTCCCCATCACTGGGCCGGACTGCTATTTACACAAGAGAGTCGAGAATAAATGAGTTGCCTAGGCAAGAGCATAATTCCCAGTCATCATTTTTCTCACCTTAGTCAGAGATAACATGTATGTATATTCTCTCTTCAGGTACTTGACTGTGCAGTTTGTTCGTTTCTTTTGGAAAAGGGAGTCAAACCAAAAGGCGAAGATTTTACGTGTATGTTTGATTCTTTTTGTTCTCTTTTCCTTAACAAACTTGCCTTTGTGGAGCATTAAGAGTGCATTTTGATACTGCAATGCGAGATCCTGCGCCCAACCGTTTTGGTCAACATATCTTGTAATGCATGTTTCTGTTCTTGCCAGAAAGTGGATTACCCTCTGGAGCTTGATGTCTATGACTTCTGCTCGGATGAGTTGAAACTAAAACTTCAAACTCCTCGACAGGTAGCTCTCTGTTCAATGTTCAAATTTTAATTTGCGAGCTCTGCTATTGTTTTGATTGGGACATTCAATTTGCATGTGAAGGTGCTGAGAGATGCAGAAAGTGCCAGGTTTGGTTTGAAAGTAGAGGTGAAAACAAGCAGCTCACAGAATATCGAGGTAACGATGTTTCTGCTAACCAGACTATCATTGGATTTGGACCACATGGCCTGTTTATCATTTAGAACTCTTAAGAAATGATAATTCGATTAATCTTTTGTGCAACTGGCAAATGCTAGTCAGGCATTTTTATTTTTAGTTTCAGCCCCTGCTATAACTATTGATGATTTAGTACATTTCATTTCAGGGGTCATCAACTAGTGCTGGGGAATCATCTAGCATGGACATTGACAAAGGCAAGTGATTGGTTCATGATATTATTTAGCAAAGTTGCTCACATGTAGCAATAGTGGTGCTTTGTTCTCTAATTATCCAACTTAAGTAGGGTTCTAGTGTCCATATTTTTGATATGTGCATTCACAAACAGTAACTTCTCAGAATACTCTCTTACCAGTGAGATCAAACTCATTACCAATGGTGACTAAGTTGCCTAAAACTAAGAGTTGTGTTCTTGTTTATATGCAGCTGATTCTTCTGTGCCAAAGAAACAATTAACTGGCATCTATGATTTAATTGCTGTCTTGACACACAAGGGAAGAAGTGCAGATTCTGGCCACTACGTTGGCTGGGTTAAGCAAGATGATGGTCAGATCAGCTAGTGCTACGCATAATCAAATGCTCTCTGGGCTTGCAAATATATTGATAATTTCTTGTTGCCATTCAGGAAAATGGATTGAGTTTGATGACGACAACCCAAGCATACGGAAGGAGGAAGAGATTTTGAAACTATCTGGTGGAGGTAAGCAGCTATTTAGTTGAAAGAATGTCGGCTTAAATATACCATTAATTGTTTCTAAACAGGCTAATATTTCTTAACAGGCGACTGGCACATGGCATATATCTGCCTTTACAAAGCTCGTGTTATCTCAACCTGAGTTGATAAGTTCTCAGCCGAATTTGCTTTATATTTCCGAAGTTGTGTGCATTCCTTGCCTGTTTATGTGTGCCACATGAGCGGATGTATTAAAGTATTGATGAATTTTCCAGTTTGGTTCAAATGAAGTGATCAGTGTCCATTCTGATGTTCCTTGTCTACTAGAATATTTATCAGCACTCGACAAATATGGAGAAAGATCTGTTTGATTTTTTATTTAAACATTATTTATTTCCTGGAATATTGTGTTGATATATTATGTTGCAATGGGGCATGCGGCTTTTGTTTCTCCGTGACGGGGTACTTGAGTAGCGTAACACCTGACCGTCGCTATGAAACTGTAAAAATAAGGTGCCAAAAATACGTTGTCCTATTTTGAATCAGTAGAAGAATAAAATTCATTAGAACAAAATTTTAAAATTCTTAAAATGAGCAAAAATATAACGGAAGATAGTACTCCCTTCGTCCGGAAATACTTGTCATCTAGATACATCTTTTTTTATCCATTTTGATGACAAGTATTTTCGGATGGAGTAGGAGGTTATTCTCAAGACACTACCTTTTGAATGTTGAAATATATAAGAATAGGCTTGGTTATGTTTTTTGTAAGTTGACGCGCAAGGTCGTGTACCGGGTAGGAGGACAAGGTCTGTCGTAGCTTTGAATTACTCCCTCCGTTTCTAAATATTTGTCTTTTTAAAGATTTTATATAGACTACAACATATGGATGTATATAGACATATTTTAGGGTGTAGATTCATTCATTTTGCTCTGTATATAGTCACTTGTTGAAATCTTTAAAAAGATCAATATTTAGAAACGGAGGGAGTACAATTTGTTCACCCTCTTGAAAATGAATTGTAACAATTTGGTTGGGAAGAGAATTGCAAGCAAAAACACAATTATGTAAGAACTTGGTTGGTAAGAGAACTAGTAGTGTAGTACTCCCTCTGTCCGAAAATACTTGTCATCAAAATGTATAAAAATGGGTGTATCTAGAACTAATATACATCTAGATACATCTCTTTTTATTCATTTTGATGACAAGTATTTCCGGACGGGGGGAGTACTTGTTAGGTTTTTTTGCGAGGGTATGCCAATGGCGTACTTTATCTTTATAGAAAAGAGAATAATATGTACAACAGATTAAAATTTTGCTAGTTAGGTGTCACAAGTCGACTCTAATCAAGCCTCCACCCCACTCCCTCATGCTACTCGACTAGTCGGATGCTAGTTGTCCTCCAAACGCTCCTGTCATGGCCCAAGTCCTCAAGTCGTCAAAGATCATGTCCACTGTATCACCCTCGTTTTTGATCTGGCCCGATCCGAACACCCTCGCGTTCCTCTGTTTCCAAAGTGTCCAACAGATTAGCATCACGAACGTGTCGAACCCTTTCCGAGTTTACTTGTGAATTTGTTTTCTAGCTTTCGTCCACCATTGCACCAACCTACAGTCATTTGCAGGGCAAAGCTCGATCCTCAAACCCATTCTGTCAATGCAACGAAACCACACTTTAAGTAGCATTTTGATGTTTGGTCTTGCAATCCATGTCTCGTCCTTCTATCTGACGTCCATAGTCGGTATTGTACTGCCAACCACATGTAGATTTTACACGCAAGTGGAGCCCAACATTTCGAGATGGCTCCGAATGAGTGAAATCTCACTCCTCCCTCGCAAAGCATCTTGTATGCTGATGATGTTGTGTAAACTCCTGACTCGTTCCAAGCCTAGATGGGTCGGTCCTCCAACTGCTCATCCAATTGAACCTCCGAAATGATCTCCCAAAGTCCGATGAACTGGGTCAAACCTTGCGTGCATAGGTTACCCACTAAGTCGTTCATCCAAGCATGCATGCCTAGAGCATCACATACCAGTCGCCTGTTGGCCACTTGCGTGCGAACCGTTGCCACTACCCAGGGGGAAATCTCTGAGATTGTTGCCCCCCTGCAACCACCGGTCTTCCAAAAACAAGGTTTTGTCTCCCGAGCCAACCTTCCATTTAACTAGACTCCCAAAGGCTTGGTTTACCTTTTTGTTCGCCGTCAAATTGAGCCCTTGCCAAGGCTTGGATGCATCCGTCCGTCGGAGCCATTCCCATCTTAATCTTAGGGCCAGACCATGTTTATATAAGTCAATAACGCCCAATCCTCCCATGTGTTTGGGCCTACACACCTTGTCCTAGGACACCACACATTTGCCACCACTCACTTCCTCTGCCCCGGCCTAACCCGACAGCCTTTGTCCACTCTTTCTAGAGCCCATTTTGGCACCTCCGCAATCATGAGATGATGAGTGGCCCGCACCCTCATGACTTGGTTGACGAGGATAAGCCTCCCAGGTCTAGTCACCAATCCCCTTTGCCATCCTGGCAAGATGTAGGGCCGCGTCCACAACCGGCGATACTTGTTAGGTTCTACATATGTGTAAAGTGTATTTTTTTTATTTACATCTCTGGGAAAGTTGTTCGTCTCATATGTAAATAGTGATGCATTTGTTAGCGAAGACTAACTATGTTGCAATGGGGGCATTTATAGTGGCACAACACCAATGGTGTTTGATATATATTTTCCACACACTATCTCTACCTTCCAATCTAATCTCACCATCTATCTCAATGGCTCATCCGGTCTGAATCCCCTTTCATTGCCACCAACACACAATTTTAAATTTCAAACACACAATATGCAGTTGTGCACGTGGAGGTTTGGCAAAGGGAAAAGAATCCATACATGAAAGGCCATTGATATCTGCACGACAGTAAGGCAAAAACTAAAATTTGAGACATAGGGACGTAATCCCGGTCTAGCAAAAGAAAAGGAAAGAACTTTAATCCAACCGACTGATGTATGAAAATAATAAGCTGCCTTTATCATGCGAGACATGGAGAGGGCCCACACACCCTTTTCCCCATCCTCCTCCGCCCATCTTCTTTATTTTCTTCTCCCCTCGAGCGACGCCTGGCATCGAGCTGCCTATGAATCCTTCAACAGTGACAACGAATCCCGATACCCTGAAATTCTCGCCTCTACCCACCCGAATGGTGTAGTGTGCCAAGTCGGCCCTGCTGGGACGACATGTACCCGGGCGGATAAGCCGAGATCACCGATTATGTTAGTCGGTCTGGGCTTCGTTTCACCAACTCGGAACATGGTTACACTTCAGTCTCAACCACACGTTTGGCCCTCAAAGGTACTATTCCTGGCATCATGAGGACAAGATGAAAGAACATGGCAATGGGCTAGCTACGCATATTACTGACCATGGCGGTTTTATTTCACGATACCCTAGCGCGCCCAGACCCATCCACCTTTTTGTGCTGACCTTATTTTGTGGAAGCAAATTGTCAGGGCCGACGAGGGATTGCTACTGCTTTGTTTGCTTTCAAACAATGTGCGTCGTAGAATGGACGCTTAATGCTGCCTGCTTTGTCAGTCTGCTCAAACCGCTGCAAGATGTTCCAACAAATGCCATGAGCGGTTGCCAGATGTCCTCTACGAAGTAACCAATTCATCTTTAATACACATCTCTCCCTCTCTCTTTCTCTCCGCACAAACAAACCAATCCCTCCCAGCCCCCTCTGTTGTTGTCATGGACGACGGGAAAGAAACACCAGATGTTGATCATATCTGAAGGTGCTATATACTAGCATGGAGCAAACCAGCGCCATGTACGAGCACTGGCTCAAGGAGGAGAAGTGAAATTTCATGGTCATGGACCTCGAAAAGGCGTCCTTTGAAGCGATAGGGGGTTACCATCCTGCAACTATCCATGCACGAGCACGTCCTCGTTTACCATTACTGCAAGGCCAAGGGGGAGTGTCATGAACTCAATGATTTCCTACAATGCAAAATGATAACTTCCACTAATGTGGACATCATGAATGACAAGAAGATGCTTGGCATTCGAGATGAGCACCACGTCGACATCCAGAAGCAGTTCAGATCAAAGGTGACATGTAGCGACCAGACCTCAAACGGTCAAGTCTCTATGCATCAGTGTCATCCCTGGATCGGTAATGCTGACACGCACAATACTCGAGGAATTATAATAGAGTTTCAATCACACACTTATTACATCGAGTCCTCATAAAGAGTATGATTAAACAAAAATATCATGGCTGAAGGCCATGTAAACTAGATAACTGCGGAAGCTTCGAAGGTAAATGAGTCCATCAACTCCAACGACATAGCTGAGTGCAAAATAACGGCCTATTGCACCTTATTCGTCGTCTGAGTAGTCTGCAACATGAGATGTTGCAGCCATGTAGGTCAGCACGTTGAATATGCTGGCAGAATTACACTCGAAAGCAATGAAATGCAAGAATTATATCTACATGCAATATTTGGCTGGTGGAGGCTGTAAGTTTATAATTTTGCATAAAGCTAGTTTTTTTCCTACAACAAAGGAATAAATTTATTTAACTACTCCCAAGTTGCCCATTATTTGAGAAGGTAACCCCAACTCAAATCCCAATTAAAAAAATATCATCATTAAACCCACGTCAAATTAATTAGGGTAACGTGATGAGATCACATCAATAGATTCAAGTACTAGATACTCAAGATGTCCATAACCGGGGACATGACTAACCATGATTAGTTTATACACTCTGCAGAGGTTTGCGCACTTTTCCCCACAAGACTCGACCGCATCCATGATCGGATGATCGAGACATAGTCTTTCTGAAACATTAACTCTCTACTCCGGGCGGACCGGTACACCTACTTTCCCCTACATCTGCTAGTCCACCTCTTCAAGAGCTCACGCAACTTACTCAACTATGCCAGAGCCCATAATGGCTTGTGGCTGCACACGGAAGTTTCTAGCATGAATAATCTTATGATCCCTTTGAGCCTGGGTGGCATTCCATAGGAAAAATCACACGGGTACTCCGGGATTTCCCAAAAACAGGCAACACTGGGTTCCCCAGGTGCCTCAACAATGGTCCACCCAGATGTATATTAAAGTTGCCACCTTAATGTTATCCATGATTAAATAACTCTCAAACTTCCATGTGTGAATCACGATCCAATCCCCGTCTATGAGCATAGCTGAGCAATAATAAGCATAACGTATGTTTCCCGGGGTGATCAAAAGGTATTAGGTTTCCTACCTCAAACACTACAACCAAAACCACATGTTCCCAATCCTACTCAATGCAAATATTTGAGGGGTAGAACTAATGCATAGTAAAAACTGGGTATAAAGGAGTATGATCAAAGTGTAACTTGCCTTGCTGACGATCTGCAAACTCTAGAGATCCATAGTAACAAGCTTCGCACTCCGGGTAATATAGCGTAGACAAACAATAGCATGCATAAGCAATCACTCAAACGAAACAACGAGAAAACCGAGAAAAGATCCAAATCAAACACAAAACAAGCAAATGGCTTAAACTAAAAAAAGTCAAACCTAACAGCATTATTATCATTGAATTAGATCTAAACAGTAGGTACATGTGAGTAGCTATGATTTGCAAAAAGATTCAACTCAAATGGAGAAACGAAACTCAAAGTACGAACGAAACAAGATTGTTTACTAATATGGACTAAAATCAACTTTTACAGTACCAAAATCATGTTCAAGTTGGTTAAGTGGAAAGAACAGAACGATACGAAGATTTAGGCGCTGGTTTCATCTAATTTGGATAAACGAGTAAAAAGTTATACTAGTTTAAAGATTAGGGGCTAAATCACGATAAAACTATTTGCGAATAGGTCCCTGGCCAAAAATAAACTAAAAAGAAAAATCCTACGGCCCGAACGTTCGCTAACAGAACAGATCTAGCGCAAAGCGTTCGTTAAAATGAACGAACGAACGGACGTTCGTTAAATAAGCAAACCCTAGCAAAAAAACCGATCTAATAAAATGAACTGGGCTAAACCAAAAAAATCGGGTCGGTTTGACGGTTTACCGGTTAACCAACAAGAACCGGTCGGTGGCGGCGCCGACGACGAGCGGTGGCGGCGACGGCGACGATGGCGTGCTGCGGCGCGGGCGGCGGGGCAACGACGGCTGCGTGCGGCAGCGGTGGCGACGTGCAACAACGGCAGCGTGCAGCGAGCAGCGGCGGCAAGGCTGCGGGGCGAGGCGGCGGCGGTCGGGGTCCAGGGGGCCCCCGGGGTGGCTTTTAAAGGGGGCGGGGGGCTCGGCCTCGGGAGGCATGCCCGGGTCAGACTCAGGCAGAGGCGTGGTGGATCCGGACTCCGGTGAGTCTGGTCCCCGTACGGGAGAGCGAGGCGGTGGCGGCGCGGGCCGGATTGCTCGGTTGGGCCTTTGGCCCAGTCGAGAGGGAAGTAATTTTTTTTATATAAACTTCGCCCGAAAGAAAAATCCTAATAAAATATAAAAAAATTCTAAAAATTCCAGATACAATTTTCCCCGTCCAAACCTAATATTTAGGACAAGATGAACATTTTTTTGGTCTAAAATGCAATTTTCAAAAATGCAATATTTTTCTAATTCAAATAAAATAGCAAAATAAAAATACCAATAAAGTCATAATTTGATTTTAAAATTCTTTCTCCAATATTTCTTGTCGGTGTACTAGAGTAGGGGTACCCTAGTATCCCGAACTTGTGCACAGGCAGTCGCAGCACCCCGCGGCAAGGCTTGCCGGGTGCCCGCCAAGGTCCTCCGTGGTTCCCTTGGAGCCATTCAAGAACAAAGTGTTCAAGTCAAGGAGACAAAGCCCCGGCAAGAGGAGCTTGCCGGGAAGAAGACAAGGCCCCGACAAGAGGAGCTTGCCGGGAAGCCAACCGAGGCATTTCAAGGAACTTGCCGCGACACGCTACGCGTCCCGGCAAGGCCCGGCGAGCAACGAGCATCCGGGCGCGACAAGACAACGACCGCGGCAAGGCGCTTGCCGCGGCAGGCCACCACTCTGTACCCACGCTCCAGCGCATCCGTCAACGTGTCGCCATGGGACCTTTCCAGGTGCGCGTGGCGAGAGGCTGTGCAGCCAGCGGTGCGAGGTGGCAAGCGGCGCTGACAAGATTGCCATCGTGGCAAGCGGTAGTGCCCCTGACGGTCCTTTTTATGCACTGTTTGGGCGACACAGACGGGCATTTAATGCCTTTGTCCCATGCCGTTAGGGTTAGGTAGGATACACTGTTCAAGTAGGTGTACCAACCACAATTCCTTTCCAGTTTTACCCTCGCATGGGTTGCCACCTGTCGGTGACCCCTTGAGGATATAAAAGGAGGCCCATGCGCAACGTAGAGGGGTGGGGAGCATTCGAAACCAGAGAACACCCACGCTCTCGAGCAAGAACTCAATACAAACCACAAAGCAGCAGCAGGAGTATTATCTCTCCGGAGAGCTCCGAAGCTGGGTAAAACCGCTCGCGTGCTCCGCCTCGATCCGCTCTTCGTGCGATCTCCGCCCCCCGCCGGACCGAAAGGGGCTCCGGTCCCATAGGTGTTCGTTCCCACGACATCTTTGGCGCGCCAGGCAGGGGGCGTCGAGGTTGTGTGAACCCGATCCGGCGTTCATGCGAGCCAGATGTTCATCTTCTTCATCATCTTCATCGACATGCCATCGAAGAAGAAGGCTTCGGAGGTGGCTGCTCCGTCCACGTCGATCCCACCGCCACCGGAGCAAACGGGTGGTGGGGTAGACGCCAGCGGAGGAACGGGCATCGACGAGGGAGCTCACGCTGCTGCCAGGTCCAAGGACAAGGCTACACAAACCTCGGCGTCCGTACACGCACCGCGCCCATCTCAGGAGGTGCGGGGCCAACAGCGTCATGGTATCGCGGTACCATACGCTCGTTGGACCAAAATCGAGCAGGTGGATCTCAGGGTGCTCAAGACCAGCATGCACGCCAACCTGCTGGCACGAGCAAGACACGGTCGCCTGGACGGGATCCTGCTCCTTCTAACATAGTTAGAAGTCCGAGCATATCCCGCTCCTCGCACCGTTCGCCGCCGCCACCGAAGACCCCAGCAGAAGCTTTAGCCCGAGCTCAACTGCTCCTGGATTACCCTCCAACGGCGGACAAGATCGACGATTGGAGGGCCACCATTCAGAGTCTCATCGGCTTCGCCAACGGCGACACTCCACGGCAACCGAGTACATCGAAGCCGCGGCAAGACTGCCAGGCACGAGCCGATGGCGACAAGACCGGTGGGGGTGCAACCACCGTGCACTCTCCACCCCGAAGGCCAAGATCGCCGACTCGCCGGGTCAACCTCGACACCGACTCCACAGCGTCGTCAGATCCACGAGCTCGTCGCGATCAGCGCCAAGTTCTTCAAGAACGACAGCAAGAAGACGCTCGTACACGCATCGAGCGTCAAAGAGAAGCGCGGCGTCAATCAGACCAGCGCGCTGGGCCCGTTGTCGACATGCATGCGCCAGGGGAACCAGGCGACTTGCCGTACGCGGTAGGTTGCCCTGCGTTCACTCGTGAGCTGCGGCAAGTCCAGTGGCCCAGTACAAAGAACTTCAAGCCAGATGTACTAGAGAAGTACGACGGTAGGTTGCATCCGTCGGAGTTCCTCAGCATCTACACCATCGCGGTGCAGGCTGCCGGGGGGCGCGACGACAAGATCCTTGCCAACTACTTCCCACTGGTGCTCAAGCCCAATGTCAGATCCTGGCTCATGCACTTGCCGGACAACTCCATATCCTCATGGGCGGATCTGTGCCATCAGTTTGTCGGCGCCTTTACAGGCAGCCACAAGCCTCATGGCCAAGAGAGCGACCTTCATCTGCTCGCCCAGAAGGAAGGAGAGCCCCTGCGCAAGTATATTCAGAGATTCAGTCAAGTGCAGCGCAACATCCCAGATGTCCACCCTGCCGCGGTCATCAGCGCGTTCCATCAAAACGTGCGTAACCGCAGGATGCGGGAGGAGATGGCGATGTGCAAGATCAGAGACGTCAGTGAGCTATATGCCCTGGCCGACAAGTGTGCACGTGCTGAGGAAGGGAGGAAACTCCCCGGAGAGAACACAGGAGCAGGGGGATCTGACAGCGAGGATGCCGCCCCGGCAAGGAAAAGCCGGCGGCGGAACAACAGGAAGAAGAAAGGCAAAGATGTACTAGTCGTTGAGCAGTCCGGCAACGGAGGTGGCGCCAAGGAAGCCGAAGCTGTGGCGGCCGCCGACAAGCAGGACGGCTCCGGCAAGCAGTACTGCAAGATCCACCGCACCAAGGGCCATGATCTCCAGAGCTGCAAGAAGGTCGAGCAGCTTGTTGAGCAGCAAAAGGCTGAGTACGAGCAGCACGACAAGGAGAAGGCCCAAGAAGGTACTGGAGGATCCGGCAAGAAGCGTCCCGGCCGGGGAGGACGCCGCGGCAAGGCCAAGCAGCGGCAAGGAGACAGGCCTCCCCGCGGCCGCGACAAGGATGAAGAAGACGACGAAGATGAAGATATGGATGATGACGAGGCCGATGAGCAGGAGTTTCAGAAAGCCACAGAGGTCCTGTGCGTTGACGGCGGTGCTTCTCTGCATACTTCACACCGCCAGCTCAAACAGTGGGTGCGGGAAGTCAATGCAGCAGAACCACCCGTCGAGTCACGCAAGCCTCTGAGATGGTCCAGCACGCCTATCGTCTTTGATATTGAGGACCACCCTGATCGCATAACTGCGGTCGGGTGCTTGCCGATGTTGGTCTCACCAACTATCCGAAACCTCAAGGTCACCAAGATGCTAGTTGACGGCGGGGCCGGCTTGAACCTGATCTCCTCCGCGGTACTTCAGAAACTCCAGATCCCTGACAGCGAGCTCGAAGAGACCGACACTTTCCAAGGAATCAACCCGGGAAGGAGCAAGCCGAAGGGAAAGATCACGTTGCCGGTAACATTTGGCAGCGAGTTGAACTTCAAGACTGAGAGGGTCACTTTTGACGTTGCTAATTTTCCATTGCCTTACAATGGGATACTCGGCCGTCCAGCGCTCGCCAAGTTCATGGCAGCCTCTCACTATGCCTACAACGTACTGAAGATGCCAGGCCCGGTAAGTGTCATCTCTGTCTCTGGCGACAAGAAAGATGCTCTTATCTGTACCGACAAGATCTACCGGGAAGCAGTAGCCGCAGTGGATCGCAAGCCACTTGCCGCTGAAGCTCCCGGGGGGAAGAAGAAGACCAAGTCTGGCAAGAGTTCTGATGCCCACTCCGGCAAGCGCACCTCTTCGGAGTGCTGCGCTACCGTCGAGGACGCACCATCGAGCTCCACCGGCAAGTGTAAGAAGACGAAGGCAGCTCCGCCAGAGACCAAGAAGGTGTCCGCCAAGGAGGATGGCACTGGTGGTACCTTCACCATCAGTGCCACTCTCGACCCTAAATAGGAAAGCGCGCTCGTTGCTTTCCTGCGGGCGAACGTCGACGTGTTTGCGTGGCAACCGTCTGACATCCCCGGTGTTCCCAGGAAAGTAATTGAGCACCACCTTGCCGTCTGTCCTCATGCGCGGCCCGTCAAGCAGAAAGTCAGGAAACAAGCAGTGGAGCACCAAGAATTCATCGCAGAAGAAATCAAGAAGTTGGAAGCAGCAGGCCTTGTCAGAGGAGTGCTCCATCCTACGTGGTTGGCCAATCCTGTAGTCGTGCGCAAGGCAAACGGGAAATGGAGGCTTTGTATTGACTTTACTGATGTTAATAAAGCTTGTCCCAAAGACCCATTTCCCTTGCTGCGCATTGACCAGATTGTTGACTCCACGGCCGGATGTGACTTGCTTTCATTTCTTGACGCATACTCAGGGTATCACCAGATCTTCATGGAAGAAGAGGATGAGGAGAAGACCGCATTCATCACTCCGTGTGGCACGTACTGTTTCGTACGGATGCCTTTCGGTTTGAAGAATGCTGGTTCAACATTTGCAAGAGTAGTCCATGACGCTTTTGAGCCACAGTTGCACAGAAATGTGGAAGCCTACATGGATGACATAGTGGTCAAGAGCAAGGACAGAGCAACTCTGATTCAGGATTTGGACGAGACCTTTGCAAATCTGCGCAAGATCAACCTCAAGCTCAACCCCGAGAAGTGTGTGTTTGGAGTTCCTTCTGGCAAGCTTCTCGGGTTCTTCGTGTCTCAGCGGGGAATTGAAGCCAATCCCGACAAGATCAAGGCCATCGAGCAGATTGAAGCACCGAAGCGCGTCAAGGATGTACGAAGGCTTGCCGGCTGCGTAGCTGCTCTCAGCAGGTTTATCTCTAAGTCTGCTGAGCGCACCCTGCCATTTTTCAAAATATTGAAAAAGGCAGGTCCAATGAAATGGACTCCGGAAGCGGAGGCTGCGCTGCAGGAGTTAAAGAGATACCTGTCCTCCACTCCAATACTTGTCGCACCTAGGCCACAAGAGAAGTTGCTGCTGTATCTAGCAGCAACCAATCAAGTGGTTAGTGCTGCGTTAGTAGCGGAGAGGGAGGCGGATGATGGGCCAGCGACCACGGCAAGTGCATCCAGCGACAAGCAGGGGGCTTCCCCGACAAGCTCTGGTCCCGGCAAAGATGGATCTGTGCAGACACAAGAGGAGAAACAGAAGAAAATGGTGCAGCGCCCAGTTTACTTTGTCAGTTCCCTTCTGCAGGGGCTAGGTCAAGGTACTCTGGTGTGCAGAAATTGCTTTTCGGCCTTCTCATGGCCTCGAGAAAGCTGCGCCATTACTTCCAAGCACATGAGATAACAGTTGTCACTCGCTTTCCGCTAAAGAGGATACTGCAGAATCCAGAAGCAACAGGCAGGATAGTCGAGTGGGTACTGGAACTGTCAAGCTTTGGCCTCAAGTTTGAGAGTACTTCAACTATCCAGAGCCGGGCATTGGTAGAATTCATAGCAGAATGGACGCCAACACCAGATGAAGAAATTCCAGAGACGAGCATCCCCGTTAAGGAAGCAAGCAAAGAGTGGCTGATGTACTTTGATGGTGCCTTCTCGCTGCAAGGCGCCGGTTCGGGCGTGCTGCTTGTCGCACCTACCGGAGAGCACCTCAAGTACGTAGTCTAGATGCACTTTCCCAAGGAGCAAGCAACAAACAATACTACAGAGTATGAAGGTTTGCTTGCCGGTCTCAGGATCGCAGCTGACCTTGGGATCAAAAAGCTCATTGTCAGGGGTGACTCGCAGCTTGTCGTCTGCCAAGTCAACAAGAGTTATCAGAGTCCTTTGATGGAAGCTTACGTGGATGAAGTGAGAAAGTTAGAAGAGCACTTTGACGGCCTACAAATGGAACATGTTCCGAGAGCTCAGAACGACATTGCCGATGGCCTGTCAAAGTGCGCCGCACTTAAGTTACCTGTGGAACCAGGGATTTTTGTGCTCAAGCTGACTCAACCATCCGTAACACCATCAACTGGACAGAGTAAGAAGAGGAAGTTGATTTCTGGTGACTATTTTCCGGCAGAGCTCCCCGAAGCCGCCGCCAAGAAGGTCCCTAAGATCAACGCCAAGAGTGCTGAGGAGCAATCTGCTCCGACAAGCCCTAGGGTTTGTTCCGGTGAAGCAGACGCTCCCGAGAAGTTTTGCTCCGGCAAGCTTGTCGGGGAACATCAAGCTCCGGCTGAGCCACTGGTTCTCGCCGTAGAAGCGGATGTTCCCGCAGCAGCATATGTGCCTTTAGTCCTTGTTGTCGAGCCACAAGCTCCAGCATGGGCACAGCAGATTGTCCGTTTCCTTCAGACAGGAGAACTTCCCGAAGAGCAAGAAGAAGCGAAGAGAGTAGCCCGGCAATCAAGTACGTACCAGTTTGTCGACGACACACTGTAAAGAAGAAGATTCAACGGTGTGAAATTGAAGTGTATTCCCCGGGAAGATGGACAGAAGCTGTTGGCGGAGATACATGGAGGCATATGTGGTCACCACATTGGCGCAAGAGCACTTGCCGGCAAAGCATTCCGGCAAGGTTTCTTTTGGCCGACAACCCTCCAGGATGCAACTGCACAAGTAACCAAGTGTGAAGCGTGCCAGTTCCATTCCAAGCAGATACACTAGCCAGCTCAAGCTCTCCAGACGATCCCTTTATCCTAGCCATTTTCGGTCTAGGGGCTCGACATCCTCGGCCCCTTTGCTTGAGCTGTCGGGGGCTTTGAGTACTTGTACGTTGCAATCGACAAGTTCACAAAGTGGCCGGAAGTGGAAGCAGTGAGGAAGGTGACAACACAGTCAACAGTCAAGTTCTTCAGGTTGATTGTTTGCCGTTTCGGGGTCCCTAACAGGATCATCACTGATAACGGCACACAATTCATGAGCCGCACCTTCATGCAGTACGTCCAAGATCTTGGCGCCAAGGTCTGCTTTGCTTCTGTTGCTCACCTGAGAAGCAACGGTCAAGCAGAGAGGGCAAATGCTGAAGTGCTGCGCGGGCTCAAGACCAGGACTTTCGACAGGCTGCACAAGTGCGGAAAGAACTGGATCGAGGAGCTGCCGGTGGTTCTTTGGTCAATCAGGACGACGCCAAATCGAGCCACTGGCCAGACACCTTTCACTCTAGTCTATGGAGCAGAGGCAGTTCTCCCCACGGAACTCGTATACGGATCGCCTCGAGTGCTCGCTTATGATGAGCTTGAGCAAGAGCAACTGCGACAAGATGACGCGCTGCTCCTTGAGGAGGATTGTCTTCAGGCTGCTGTACGAGCTGCTCGATACCAGCAAGCTTTGCGCCGCTACCATAGCTGCAAAGTTAATGCCAGAAGTCTCGAGGAAGGCGACGTTGTTCTTCGGCCCGTTCAGTCCGCCAAAAATTCCAACAAGTTGACGCCGAAGTGGGAAGGCCCGCTCCATCCTACGTGGTTGGCCAATCCTGTAGTCGTGCGCAAGGCAAACGGGAAATGGAGGCTTTGTATTGACTTTACTGATGTTAATAAAGCTTGTCCCAAAGACCCATTTCCCTTGCCGCGCATTGACCAGATTGTTGACTCCACGGCCGGATGTGACTTGCTTTCATTTCTTGACACATACTCAGGGTATCACCAGATCTTCATGGCAGAAGAGGATGAGGAGAAGACCGCATTCATCACTCCGTGTGGCACGTACTATTTCGTACGGATGCCTTTCGGTTTGAAGAATGCTGGTTCAACATTTGCAAGAGTAGTCCATGACGCTTTTGAGCCACAGTTGCACAGAAATGTGGAAGCCTACATGGATGACATAGTGTTCAGGTCAAGGATACAAAGCCCCGGAAGAGGAGCTTGCCGGGAAGGAGACAAGGCCCCCGGCAAGAGGAGCTTGCCGGGAAGGCCAACCGAGGCATTTCAAGGAACTTGCCGCGACACGCTACGTGTCCCGGCAAGGCCCGGCGAGCAACGAGCTTCCGGGCGCGACAAGACAACGACCGCGGCAAGGCGCTTGCCGCGGCAGGCCACCACTCTGTACCCACGCTCCAGCGCATCCGTCAATGTGTCGCGATGGGACCTTTCCAGGCGCGCGTGGCGAGAGGCTATGCATCCAGCGATGCGAGGTGGCAAGCGGCGCTGACAAGATTGCCATCGTGGCAAGCGGTGGCGCCCCTGACGGTCCTTTTTATGCACTGTTTGGGCGACACAGACGGGCATTTAATGCCTTTGTCCCCTGCCGTCAGGGTTAGGTAGGATACACTGTTCAAGTAGGTGTACCAACCACAATTCCTTTCCAGTTTTACCCTTGCATGCATTGCCACCTGTCGGTGACCCCTTGAGCATATAAAAGGAGGCCCATATGAGAAAGTTAGAAGAGCACTTTGACGGCCTACAAATGGAACATGTTCCGAGAGCTCAGAATGACATTGCCGATGGCCTGTCAAAGTGCGCCGCACTTAAGTTACCTGTGGAACCAGGGATTTTTGTGCTCAAGCTGACTCAACCATCCGTAACACCATCAACTGGACAGAGCAAGAAGAGGAAGTTGATTTCTGGTGACTATTTTCCGGCAGAGCTCCCCGAAGCCGCCGCCAAGAAGGTCCCTAAGATCAACGCCAAGAGTGCTGAAGAGCAGTCTGCTCCGACAAGCCCTAGGGTTTGTTCCGGTGAAGCAGACGCTCCCGACAAGTTTTGCTCCGGCAAGCTTGTCGGGGAACATCAAGCTCCGGCTGAGCCACTGGTTCTCGCCGTAGAAGCGGATGTTCCCGTAGCAGCATATGTGCCTTTAGTCCTTGTTGTCGAGCCACAAGCTCCAGCATGGGCACAGCAAATTGTCCATTTCCTTCAGACAGGAGAACTTCCCGAAGAGCAAGAAGAAGCGGAGAGAGTAGCCCGGCAATCAAGTACGTACCAGTTTGTCGACGACACACTGTACAGAAGAAGATTCAACAGTGTGAAATTGAAGTGTATTCCCCGGGAAGACGGACAGAAGCTGTTGGCGGAGATACATGGAGGCATATGTGGTCACCACATTGGCGCAAGAGCACTTGCCGGCAAAGCATTCCGGCAAGGTTTCTTTTGGCCGACAGCCCTCCAGGATGCAATTGCACAAGTAACCAAGTGTGAAGCGTGTCAGTTCCATTCCAAGCAGATACACCAGCTAGCTCAAGCTCTCGAGACGATCCCTTTATCCTGGCCATTTTCAGTCTGGGGGCTCGACATCCTCGGCCCCTTTCCTCGAGCTGTCGGGGGCTTTGAGTACTTGTACGTTGCAATCGACAAGTTCACAAAGTGGTAGGAAGTGGAAGCAGTGAGGAAGGTGACAGCACAGTCAGCAGTCAAGTTCTTCAGGTCGATTGTTTGCCGTTTCGGGGTCCCTAACAGGATCATCACTGACAACGACACAAAATTCACGAGCCGCACCTTCATGCAGTACGTCCAAGATCTTGGCGCCAAGGTCTGCTTCGCTTCTGTTGCTCACCCGAGAAGCAACGGTCAAGCGGAGAGGGCAAATGCTGAAGTGCCGCGCGGGCTCAAGACCAGGACTTTCGACAGGCTGCACAAGTGCGGAAAGAACTGGATCGAGAAGCTGCCGGTGGTTCTTTGGTCAATCAGGACGATGCCAAATCAAGCCACTGGCCAGACACCTTTCGCTCTAGTCTATGGAGCAGAGGCAGTTCTCCCCACGGAACTCGTATACGGATCGCCTCGAGTGCTCGCTTATGATGAGCTTGAGCAAGAGCAGCTGCGACAAGATGACGCGCTGCTCCTTGAGGAGGATTGTCTTCAGGCTGCTGTACGAGCTGCTCGATACCAGCAAGCTTTGCGCCACTACCATAGCCGCAAAGTTAATGCCAGAAGTCTCGAGGAAGGCGACCTTGTTCTTCGGCGCATTCAGTCCGCCAAAAATTCCAACAAGTTGAAGCCAAAGTGGGAAGGCCCTTACCGGGTGAAACGAGTCACTAGGCCTGGCGCTGTCCGCCTTGAGACCAAAGATGGCTTTCTGGTGAGCAACTCCTGGAACATTGAGCATCTTCGTGAGTTTTACCCATAAGGCGTGGTTGCCGGAACCTGTTCCGGCAACCACCTTTTGTACAAGTCTTGCCGCTGTTGCATGTAATCCTTTGTACAAAGCCGGGCGCAGACCCCGTGCATAAATAAAGTTCATGTGCTCCGCACATCTTGTCAATTTCATGCCTTCTATTTTTTGCATGTGTTATCTGACACTTTGTGCAGCTCCTACCCCCGGTAAGCAATAACGAGCCTTAAGGCTCCATATCTTTATTTTCTCTTCTTTCTTTTTCTCAAAAGGAAGGTTCCCTCGCCCACAAGTTTGCCGGGGGGGGGGGGGGGGGGAGGAGGAGATAATGGTGTGGACCAGGCGCTGTTCAAGGAAGTTTTGCCTTGACTGGACGTAAATGACAGAAAAGCTAAGTTGCCAAAGTTTGAGCAATCAGTTTTAAAATTTTTTAAGTTATCTTCCTCGAACGACCGTGCTTTGTATGGAAAACCTGTGCGCGGAGGAACCAACTCGTAGCTAGTTGCGCCCTTACTTTGTTTTGAGTCCGCTCAACAACTTAAGTGTGCTGCGACTAGTTGCGGCAATGTTTCTTGTCGGTAGCGGCACCGCCAGCAGGCTGCTGAAGTTCCGCACTCAGCGCTCGCGGCAAAGGTGCCTGCGCCGACAAGTTTCCTAAAAGCGTAGGGCAAAAACATACAAAGGAAGGAATCAAGTAAAGGAAATAACATAGCAATTGATACCCAAAATAAAAGTTATATTACAAAGATAACTTGTCGCAGCTCTAATAGATTGTTCTCGTAACATGACTAGCAGCGGCAAGAAAAGGAGAAAACAGGCGGCCTAATCTACGCGATCGCCGTCAACTCTCTTGACTTCATTCACCTTTTCCACAATGGGTGCGACAAGGGCCTTGAGCTCTTCCAGATCAGCATCCGGAGGCAGCTTCCTGAGGACATTGGTGAGGTTGAGGCCTGGGTTGCGGAAGGCCACCTTCACCAACACCTTTTGAAGAACTCTCGCGCAGATTGTGCGCGACTCGTCGGCCAGCTGCTTTGGGATCCTTTCCCGGAGTTGCTGGAGGGCCATCGCCACGCCCTTGAAGAATAGAGTGAGCTTGGCGCTGGGCTGGAGGTTCTCATCGGAGGAGTACCCAAAATCCTCCATCCCCAGCTGCGCCAGCTCCTCGTCGATGACTGCGGCGATGTTCACGAGACCATCTATCCAGAGCTCCACAGTCTCCCTAAAGGTGTTCTGGGTTTCGGTGGCCCTCGTCAGTAGCGCTTCGTTGGCCTTGATCTCCTCCTTCAAGGCCTCCTCCCACTCCTTGGCGCCGTCCAGCGTCTCGGTCAAAGTAGCCAGCTTCAACTCAAGATCAACATTGGAGTCCTTGGTGATGCTCAGCTCCTTGCCCTTCTCGAGGAGACGACCCTGCAGCTCACCGTGGGCGAGGGCGTCCTTCTCGCGCTCGCTGGAGCGCGGCAAGCTCTTGGTCCCTCGCCCTGAGATCGGCCTCTAGCTGCGCCACCTTCACCTCTAGCTCCTTCTTGGCGGCCTCGGCAGCTGCGACAGCATCCTTCGCTTCCTTGAGGGCCCCGCCAAATGTTTCCTCATGCGCGGCAAGCTCCTCCTCATGGCTGTCAAGATTGACCTTCCGCTGCGCCAACTCACCTTCCTGCTTAAACAGCTCCTCGGCGGCAAGCCGCTGTTGCTCTTCAGCTTCAGCCTTCTCGAGAAGGAAGGCTTTCCGCGCCTCGACGAGCTGTGCCCGCTCCTCTGCGATGGACCGGAGGGCTTCCTGGTTGCGACTCCGGAGCTCCTCCGCATGCTTCTCAATATCCACTCCCGCCTGCGCGACAAGCGCTTCCCGGGATTCCAGCTTGGCTTGTCGGGCGCGGTAGAGCGACAGCAGCCTCCGCAGCAGCTGTTCCTCCTCAGGCTCGCCGCTGCTGCTGCTTGGCGCGTCGACTAGTGTCAACCCAGCGGAGGCGAGCACTTCTCCTTCAAAGACTTCTCCTTCGACCGACGCCCTGGAGCTTGACGCCCAGGGGAGCTTGATGAAGACGCCATCGCCGGCCTTCAAATAGGCGCCGGGCTGGGGCTCTTTGGAGCCTGACGCTGCACCAGTGGCGGAGGGATCGGCGGTTAGCGTAGCGCCTTATGCTCCTGCGGCCTCAGGGTCGTCAGTGCGATCGCCAGACCCCTCGCCGGCTCCTGCGGCGGCAGCTTTGGCGGCCTCTTCACCGGCGGGCTCATCAGCGCCAGCTCCTTCTTCGGTGGTGGCGGCGTCGTTGGTGTTGCCGCGCGCGTTCTCCTTGCCGGTGGCCTCGGTCTCCATAGGCTCCGTGGAAGGTGGATCTGAAGGCAAGAAGAGGGAGAAAAAGTCAAGCAAATATCCAAAAAGAAGATCAGAAGAAGAAGAACACAAGGGAAGTTTTTCAAGCAAGAAAGGGTACCTGTACTGGGATCTGCAGTCATGGGCTCCACCACCGGGGGGTCGCTGATGCCGTCCCTTGCCGGAGAACTGTCCCTTGCCGGAGACTTCTCCCTTGCCGGAGAGCGCTCCCTTGCCGGGGAATCCTCCCTTGGCGGCGTAGTTGAAGCAGATAGCATCTCGGGGGCGGCTTCCGGTTGCTCCTGGTGAGGTTGCTCTGCTCCTACGCAAATCAAGAGACATATATCAGCAAATAAAGAGCACCCATGCGCGCCCAACAACGGGAAGTAAACAGATACTTACGCTGGGGGCTGCGCTGGGGGCTGCTTCGGGGAGTAAGTGCCGGGTCCGGCAAGGTGGTCTCGGGCGCGCCCCCTGCTGTCGCGGTGGGCTCGTCCTCGATGACAATCACCGGAGCCTTGGCCCTCTTCGCCGCTCTCTGGGCCAGAGTCCTGAGAAGTTCAAAGTAAAGCAAATCAGATGCAAGAAAAAAACAGCAAGAATTGAAGAAATACAAGTACAACAAAGAATCTTACTCTTCTTCTTCCTCGTCGGAGCTAAGCGCGGAGAGGTCGAAGTCTGGCCCTCTTTCGACGTGACGAGGCGGAGGAGTAGGCTCTCTTTGTCGCTTAGCGGGGGCGGCGGCAGGATCAGAAGCGGCGGTCCGGGAGGACCCCGCTCCAGTTGCCGCAGCAGCGTGAGACGCTCCCGCGGCAATGGTACTTGCCATGGTGGAGCGTGTCCCGCGGCGCGACGGCTGTTGACTCGTCTGCCGCCCCGCTACGTCCCCGGTCCTGCGGAGGCGCCTTCTTGGTGGAGCTGGGGGCTGCGCTGGGAGCTCTGCTTGCGGCAAGCTACTTGAAGACGGTTGGCCGCTCGCACCCTCGGCGGGCTCGCTCGACTCTGCTTCAGGCTCGGCGAGCTCCCCCTCGCCGGCAAGCTCTCCGGCAAGCTCATCTTGATCGGCAAGGTTTGCTGCCTCGGCTGCCTCTGCCTCCTCCACGGTGAACCCAAACTCGCCCGCGGCGGCGGCTGCCGCCGCCTCTTCCGCCGTGGTGGCGATGCGCCGCATCTCCGCATCGGTGGTGTCGCGGGTGAGGCTCTTCTGTTCATCGGTGCGTACCGCCACCTCCACCAAGCCATCAAAGAACTGCTGCACGACATCGTCTGCGGGCTCCTGCCAAGTTGGAACAATTACATCTGAGTCGCACTGTGGCATCATTGCGCGAATGCAATCAAGCGAGGAATTGTTGCACAATGGGACGACGCCCTACGGCAGCCTAAACCATTCGGGATGCTGGGGATCGTGCTTGAACAGCTCCTTGAGCATCGCATCCAGTTCCAAGACGGTGAAGTTAAAATTGAGGCCCGGGCGCAGCCTCATAATATTTGCCGGACCCCCGAACTCCCAGGCGGGTCTCCTCCTCTCTTGCAGGGGGGCGATGTGGCGGCGAAGAAAATCCGCGCCAACAGCGCCTACAGTGAGCCCGGCAAGCCTGAGCCGCAAGATCCGGGTGATGGCAATCTTCAGCTTGTTGTCGTCCGCGGCCAGGGCGCTCCAATCATTGCCGCGCACTGCTGGGGCTTGGCACAGGGCAGTAAATGGCTGCGGGTTCTCCTCGACGATCCAGCACCATTCCGCTCTCCACTCCTCCCATTTGCTACGGAGCTCCCCCTCCAGATAGGCCTCTTTCTTGCCGGCTCTCGAGATCCAGGCGATTCCGCCGGCTAGGGGCTCTCCTCTCTCGACCCGGGGCATGAAGAAATGGCGGAAAAGAGCTATGTTTGGGTGGACTCCGACAAAGTTTTCGCAGAGATGTGCGAAAACTACCATGGTCAGAACGGCATTGGGGGTGAAATCAAGGAGGTGGAACCCGTAGGTGTTCATGATGTCACAGAAGAATTCAGAGAAAGGCGGGCAGAGCCCGCAGTAGAAGAACAGCGCGAAGAAAGGGTATCCGTTCGGAGCCCGTTCGGAAGCGGCGGCGGAGAGTACCTTGGTGCGCGGATGCGCTCGCGTCTCCGTCGACCAGAAGAGGTAGTACCACTCCCTCAGCTCCTTCGCGGCGAGCTCGGGGGGGGGGGGGGGGGGGAAGTTGCCCTCTCCTTTCGCAGCGCCTCGAGCCGCAGCGCCTCGGCCGACTTCACACCCTTCCCGGCTTTCGGAGCCATGGCGGAGGTGGTGTGGGAGATCGAAGACGTTGGTGGCGCCGGCGGCGATGGGGGGCAGAGCGCTGCTCTTTCTTGGCTTTGGAAGAAGGGGGGAGCGGCGGAGATTTCTGAGATTGGAAGTAGCAACGGGCAAGATGGGGGAACTGCCCCTGTTTCCTCTGCTTATAAAGAGGGAGCGGGCGGACATTCCGCTTTTCCGAATAAAGAACCACCCACGATCTCTCCCACGACGCCGCATTCAACGCGTGCCGTTAGGGGAGGGCGCGGTGGATACGGAGTAAGATACGGCGTGGACCCAGGCCGCGCGTGCCCGTGCCCTGTTTTGGGCCTGGCCCAACAGTGCTCGGCACCGTGAGTGGCCCAGGCCCGGGGGCTCCTGTCGGTGTACTAGAGTAGGGGTACCCTAGTATCTCGAACTTGTGCACGTGCAGTCGCAGCACCCCGCGGCAAGGCTTGCTGGGTGCCCGCCAAGGTCCTCCGTGGTTCCCTTGGAGCCATTCAAAGTGTTCAAGTCAAGGAGACAGCCTCGGCAAGAGGAGCTTGCCGGGAAGGAGACAAGGCCCCGACAAGAGGAGCTTGCCGGGAAGGCCAACCGAGGCATTTCAAGGAACTTGCCGCGACACGCTACGCGTCCCGGCAAGGCCCGGCGAGCAACGAGCTTCCGGGCGCGACAAGACAACGACCGCGGCAAGGCGCTTGCCGCGGCAGGCCACCACTCTGTACCCACGCTCCAGCGCATCCGTCAACGTGTCGCCATGGGACCTTTCCAGGCGCGCGTGGCGAGAGGCTGTGTAGCCAGCGGTGCGAGGTGGCAAGCGGCACTAACAAGATTGCCATCATGGCAAGCGGTGGCGCCCCTGACGCTCCTTTTTATGCACTGTTTGGGCGACACAGACGGGCATTTAATGCCTTTGTCCCCTGCCGTCAGGGTTAGGTAGGATACACTGTTCAAGTAGGTGTACCAACCACAATTCCTTTCCAGTTTTACCCTTGCATGCGTTGCCACCTGTCGGTGACCCCTTGAGCATATAAAAGGAGGCCCATGCGCAACGTAGAGGGGTGGGGAGCATTCGAAACCAGAGAACACCCACGCTCTCGAGCAAGAACTCAATACAAACCACAAAGCAGCAGTAGGAGTATTATCTCTCCGGAGAGCTCCGAAGCTGGGTAAAACCGCTCGCGTGCTCCGCCTCGATCCGCTCTTCGTGCGATCTCCGCCCCCCGCCGGACCGAAAGGGGCTCCGGTCCCATAGGTGTTCGTTCCCACGACATTTCTCTTGTGGTTGAAGAAGTCATATTATCTTCTCTCATATATTTTTAATATTGGAAATAATTGGAGAGAAAAATATTAAAATCAAATCGATCCCTTCTTCAAAATCTGAATTAAATTCAAATATGAATTTTGTGAAACCTCCAACTCTCTCCTTGGGTCCTTGAGTTGCTTAAGATTTCTAGGATCTCAACCAAATGCAAGTACAAATATGATATGCATATGATGATCTACATATAACATCCAAATTGAAAATTGGGATGTTACAAACCTACCCCCCTTAAGATGAATCTCGCCCTCGAGATTCGGGTTGGTCAGCAAAAAGGTTTGGGTGGTCTCTACGGAGATCTTCTTTTCGCTCCCAGGTGGCTTCCTCCTCGGTATGGTGGCTCCACTGAACTTTGCAAAACTTGATAACCTTGTTGCGAGTAACTCGACTGGAAAACTCGAGAATCTTGACTGGCTTCTCTTCATAGGTCAAATCACTGTCTAACTGAATTGCTTCCAGTGGCACTGTATCTCTCAGAGGAATATCGGCCATCTCTACGTGGCACTTCTTCAACTGGGAAACATGAAACACATCATGAACTCCTGACAATCCTTCTGGCAATTCCAGCTTGTAGGCGACTTCTCCCATGCGTTCCAAAACTCTGTATGGTCCCACAAAATGTGGTGCTAGCTTTCCCTTGACTCCAAAACGCTTAACTCCTCGAAGTGGGGACACTCAAAGATATGTTCTGTCTCCGACTTCGTATACTATCTCCTTGCATTTAGTATCCGCATAACTCTTCTCCCGGGACTGGGCTACCTTGAGTCTGTTGCGAATCAACTTAACTGTAGGACCTTGAAGTATGTCTAGAGGGGGGGTGATTAGACTACTTGACCAATAAAAACTTAACCTTTTCCCAATTTTAGAGTTTGGCAGATTCTAACTATTTTAGGACAAGTCAAGCAATCATCACACTATTCAAGCAAGCATGCAAAGAGTATATAGGCAGCGGAAGTTAAAGCATGCAACTTGCAAGAAAGTAAAGGGAAGGGTTTGGAGGATTCAAACGCAATTGGAGACACAGATGTTTTTGGCGTGGTTTCGATAGGTGGTGCTATCGTACATCCACGTTGATGGAGACTTCGACCCACGAAGGGTAACGGTTGCGCGAGTCCACGGAGGGCTCCACCCACGAAGGGTCCACGAAGAAGCAACCTTGTCTATCCCACCATGTTCACCGCCCACGAAGGACTTGCCTCACTAACGGTAGATCTTCACGAAGTAGGCGATCTCCTTGCCCTTACAAACTCCTTGGTTCAACTCCACAATCTTGTCGGAGGCTCCCAAGTGACACCTAGCCAATCTAGGAGACACCACTCTCCAAGAAGTAACAAATGGTGCGTTGATGATGAACTCCTTGCTCTTGTGCTTCAAATGATAGTCTCCCCAACACTAAACTCTCTCTCATAGGTTTTGGATCTGGTGGAAAGAAGATTTGAGTGGAAAGCAACTTGGGGAAGGCTAGAGATCAAGATTCATATGGTAGGAATGGAATATCTTGGCCTCAACACATGAGTAGGTGGTTCTCTCTCAGAAATGGTAAGTTGGAAGTGTAGGTTCGTTCTAATGGCTCTCTCCACAAATGAAGAGGAGGTGGAGGGGTATATATAGCCTCCACACAAAATCTAATAGTTACACACAATCTGCTAAACTCGGTGGGACCGAATCGTTAAACTCGGTCGGACCGATTTAGTAAACCTAGTGACCGTTAGTGATTTTCGGTGGGACCGACATGCATCTCGGTGAGACCGATTCGGTTAGGGTTAGGGCATAACATAATCTCGGTAAGACCGATTACACAAACTCGGTGATACCGATTTGGTAATAAGCTTTCCAGAGAGTTGGTCAGGTAAACTCGGTGGGACCGATTTGCTCTTTTTGGTGAGACCGAAATGTTACAAAAAGGAAACAGAGAGTTTACATTGCAATCTTGGTGGGACCGATCGCTCACTTCGGTTAGACCGAAACGTTACAAAGGGAAACAGAGAGATTACAATCCCATCTCGGTGAGACCGAGATCCCTATCGGTAAGACCGATTTGCTTAGGGTTTGTTTTGCAGTGGCTATGACTTTTGGAATCGGTGGCGCTGGATAGGAAGAATCGGTGTGACCGATTTTGGCTTTGGGTTTATGTCATTTATGGATGTGGGAAAGTAGTTGAGGGTTATGGAGCATATCACTAAGCACATGAAGCAAGAGGCTCATTAAGCAACACCTCATCCCTCCTTGATAGTATTGGCTTTTCTATAGACTCAATGTGATCTTGGATCACTAAAATATAAAATGAAGAGTCTTGAGCTTTTGAGCTTGAGCCAATCCTTTGTCCTTAGTATTTTGAGGGATCCACTTTCATCATCCATGCCATGCCATTCATTGAGCTTTCCTAAAATAATAGTCTTGGAATAGCATTAGCTCAATGAGCTATATGTTGTTATGAATTACCAAAACCACCTAGGGATAGTTGCACTTTCAATCTCCCCCTTTTTGGTAATTGATGACAACATATAGATCAAAGCTTCGACAAATGATAATAAGATTGAATAACATCGTCGCTTTGAGAAGTATGTGATAAGTAAGAGCTCCCCCTAAATTTGTGCATGGGTTAAGATTTGCTTTGGACTGCAAATGCACAATGAATTAGGCTCATGGGTTACTCTTCCATGTCACATACATCTTGGTGGAGCGCTCAAAATAATAGATGCACTCATCACCAAGCATAGTGAATGATCACATAAGATAGATAGGATAATATCATCAAACATGCATAAGTGTAGCTTATGATCAAACATGATCATCAATGTCTCACAAGCATAGTATCTCAACCAAAAGCAAACAAAGTTTAAACCACCAAATAAAACAAGAGAGAACAAAAGCAACACACTCTCTCTCTCGAAGCCTATGATCTATACATTTTTCTCCCCCTTTGGCAACAAGTTACCAAAAAGTTCATCGAAAATGCATAGTGCTAGATCGACTCTCAGGCTTGATCTTCTGGTGGTGGTGTCCTGATAACTCCAAGGACGAAGGCTTCAGTTGAAGTGGAGGGTGCTGGAGTGGATGCTGGAGCTGGTTGCACTGGAACTGAAGGGGCAGTAGCTGGTGCTGAAGTTGTTGCTCTAGTGTCTGTCATTGGCACTGCAACTGACCTCTGGGCTCTGGGCACTCTGGCAAACACATTAGTTGTAGTCTTGCCCTGCTTCTCCTGCATGTCCTCCTGCAGCTGCTCCACAACTGACTGAATCTCAGTTACTTTGACATCAAGGTCATGGAATTTGAGTTCCATGATTCTCTCAAGGCTCTCCTGGTTCTGAGTGAGGGTGGCCAGTCCCTTCTCAATCCTGAGTGTTGATGCTATCAAGTAACCAAGCTGCTCCTGTTTGGTTTTCAAGAAATATTCAGATGCCTCCTCTTGAGTTGGCATCTTGGCAGCCTTCTCCTTCTTATCTTGAGCTTGAACTGATGTTGGATCATTTTCATTCATGACAACCTCATTGTCCTCAAAGTCTGGATAAAGTGGAAAGTGTTCCTTATCCAATTGATATTTCCCCGTGCCCATCTTTGAGTTGATCAATTCCTGAATTTGAGGTGCATATCCACAGCTCCTCTTCTGATCTGCTGCAGTCCTCTTAATGGTTTCAATCATCAGGCTCATGACTTTGAACTTCTGTGGCACATCAAACGCATGCAACATGTTGATGGCATGCCCTCTGATCATGTTATGGTCACTAGACTTGGGCAACAAAGTATGCCTCAGAATCCAATTGATTGTTGGCAGCCCTGACAACAGAAAATGAACTGATCCAAACTTGTGAGTTTCAACTGCCTTGTCTGGGATCTCCTTGTACATGTGAGCCATGGAATTGTGATCCATCTTCTTCTTTGCATAGATATCTAGGTCATCCTCATTTTCCTTAGGGGCATTTATTAGACTTGCCCATTCTTCAACAGTGGATTGGTACCTTGTACCTTCAGACATCCAAACAATTCTACCATCTGGGTAAAAGTGTGCTGTGGAGTAGAATTGCATGATAAGTTCATCATTCCAGTGAGTGAACTTTTGTCCAACAAAATCAGCAACTCCACAAGCAACAAAGCTTTCTTGCACTCCTGGATAGTGCTCTTCATTTTCCTTGATGTAGGTTCAGTTGACCCACCTCATGTCACAAACTATGGGCTTTTTATCCAACATAATTGTTTCATAGAAGTCCTGCTGTTCCTTTGTATGGAACCTATAGTCAACAACAGTTCTTCTCCTTGAGGCATATGGATCTTCCATCCTCCACAGCCTCAGCCCTGAATCCTTCCTGATCCTCATGTCCTCAGCCATAGGATGGGCATCATTGTGGTCTGGTATCTTGGGCTTGAGCTTTCTTAGGACCTGTCCTTCTTCATCTTATTCTTCAGCAACAGTTGGCACTGGAGCCTTGTTCTTCTCAGCAGCTGGAATACTCCTAGTATTCCTCTTTGGTACCTGCTTGGCATTGGAGGCAGCTTTGGGTGCTTCCTTGGGCTTAGATGTTGCAGCCCCTGACCTTATAGCATCACCCATAAGCTTGGGTGCCTTAGGTGCTGGTGCAGCAACCTCTTCCTCTTCTTCAACATCTCTTCTCATTGAGGGCTTTCCAAGAACCTGGGCAGTTGTGGTTCTTGCTCTCTTCTTCTTCTTGTCCTGAGCACCTTCATCCTCTGATTCAATTGTAAACCTCATTGTCTCTCCAGTGGGTACTTTCTTGGGTTTGGAAGAAGTGACTTTCTTCTCAGGTGCCTCTTTGGGTTCAGTCTATTTTGGCACTTGAGTTGATCCTCTGACTTTGGGCATTGGTGTCCTATTGGCAGGAACTTTCTTCTTCAGACCTGGCTTTGTGCTATGTGCAGAGCCATATTCCTTCTTGAGCACTACTTTCTTGGAAGTAGCCTCATCCTCTTCTGCTTTGTAGTCCTCATCCTCTGAGTCTGAAGTTCTCTTCCTCCTTTGCCTAGTAGCAGCCTTGGGCAAATTGCTTGGAGTGCTTCTGCTTCCCTCATCTGTAGTTGAGGGACTAGTGCCCTCACTCAAGTCCATCTGCTCTTCTGACCTGTTCTGACTGTCACTATGGTCTGACATGCTGCAAAAGCTGACTGATGACCCTGTGAAGAGTTATAGATGAGATAGAATGGATGAGCATCACAAAATGCAGAGATTTTTGCAAAAAGAATTATTCAAAAATTCAGTTTTAGTTTTCCACAGAAAGCATTTCGGATCAACCGATTTTTAAACTCGGTGATACCGAAGCAGTTTTGGAACCTAAAGTGATGAACTCGGTTGGACCGAGTCTCAGTTTGGTGGCACCGAGACTGCTAGGGTTTCACAGAATCCTCAAATTGGTCGCACCGATTAGTAATTCTCGGTCAGACCGAGAGTCACTAGTGCAATGGCATAAGCCAAATCGGTGAGACCGAGTTTTTCAACTCGGTGGGTCCGAGATGGTTTCGGCGGAAACCTAACCCTAAAAATTCGAATCTCATCTAATCTACGGACTACTTTGGCTGGATAGAAGTGTTTCAATCGTGGCAAGAATCAATAAGAATACAATGTGCTAGGAATCAGACGTGGATAGCACAAAGATTGAGTCCATACCCTAACTTGGCGGTGGACTCGCTATGGCGGCAACAGCGGGGGCGAAATCCGTTAAAGGCGGCGGAGACCAGCGACAGGAGGCTGCTAGCGACGAGGAGACGATCCGGAGACCTCCGATGGCAGAGCGAGCTATTGCGCGGGCGAAGGGTTTCGGAGAAATTTCCAAAATTTTGCCCGTGACTATATATAGCCCGACCCTGTCGGTGTGACTGAGTGGAACAACTCGGTGGCACCAAGATGCATAACTGTGTGCAGTTACAGCAAATTGGTGTGACCGAAAAGTTCAAATCGGTTGCACCGAGATTGAAAACTCAGATCAGCTTAATGATCTCGGTAGGACTGAAATGGAGGAATCGGTCAGACCGAGAGTCACAAAGAGGTTTTGGAAGTTTAAGTCTATGACGAATCAGGGACTCCGAGTGCTCCTCACACAGAGTGGTTTGAATCTGACTTGATCAAATTTTGTGACGTAGCATGAATAGAGTTTGAGACGAGAAAAGCATAGATAGCTAGAGAAAGTTCTTAGGCATTCTTGTCCATCCACTTGGCAAAAATAAAAGAAACCAAACAATCAAAGCAACAAGTGGATGTCCTTGAATGAGTAAAATATGCACCAACATGCTCACACAATAAGATGGCAATTGAAATATGTGGCAAAGCATGCACAACCAATTCTAGCATCTATCAAACAATTGGCGATGACTAGGTCATCTATATATGAGTATATTGACTTAGGAGTCAAATGAGAACATTTGATCATAGGTCATACTCATCATTTAAGCTCAAGTGGGGTTACCACTTTTACATAATGCATTGATGTGTTCACACCATTAGAGTTGCTTTGACTCAATTCTTAGAGTTAAGCTCCCCCTAGATGTGAGATCCCCCCTTAGAGGGATGAACTAACCTTGGGTTTTGTCGATGGTGACTTCATGTAGGTGTCAAAGATGTGGATGCTCAAAGTTGATGTAGATCATTTGGAGCAATCCTTTGGAGTGAGTTGCACTTTCAACTTACCTACATGGGTTAGTCCCACAAGGAACAAACAAGAATATCCATAGACATAGAGTGATGCACACACAAGATGATGTCCATGAAATCATTAGGTTACCTTGTCCCTTGCCTTACCAACATGAGGGTTTGTGACTCCTTGAACTAGTGCAAGATGTGGAAGTTGATTGCACTTGTTCTTGCCATAATGATATGAGTGAAGAATGTTGGTGGAGTCACCCTTGAGAACTCTCTAGTTCTTCTTCTTCGGGATCCACATCATACTGATGGGAATCCTTGGAGTTGTAGTTGTACTTGATGAAGTAGAACTTGACGTAGTCTTGGGGACCCACTTGAACGAGGCTTTAGGTGCTTCTTCAAATGCATCAATCTCTTCTTGAAGCTTGTCTTTGCCTTTGTTATTGTGGTCTTGTGGTGGAAGATCATCTTGAGCTTGTGTTCCCTTGAAGGAAGTAGGATCATACTTCTCTTGTTGAGGAACAAACTTCGTCTTGGGGTATTGATCTTCTTCCCACTCAACTCCATTGGCATTGAACTTTCATTCGAAACCAACACCTTGATTCTTCCGGTGCCTTCCTTTCTTGCGTACAATTTCCTCGAATTGCTTACTCCCGGCAAGGCGCTTGTAAACACCTTTCTCTATAGTTCCCTTCAATAAGCTATTTTCTTGCTCAAGTGTAACTTGGCTAAGAGAATCATTAGTGGAATCAAGAGAACTACTAGAAGCAACAATATTAGATTTGACATTATTATTGTTACTACTAGTGGAAGTATCTTTCTTGTACTTGTTACTAGACTTGACTTGAGGCATGTAAGTAGATAAGAGTAAAGCTTGGCAATGTAAGAAGAACTTTTCTTGCGGAGATCATCATCGATTGCTTTTAAGAACTCATGCTCTTGCTCAAGATTGAGCTTTTCAAAGCGTAATTTTTCATGAGCCCTTAAAAGTTCTCGATGATCTTCATAGATAGTTTCATGAGCCAACTTAAGAGTGTTTAGTTCTTTAGTTAGAAGCTCAATCTTCTCCTTATCATTGTCATTCGTTTTATCTTGATTAGCATGATTAATTGACGTTTCATCATAGTATTCATCACTAGAGTTGTCAACAAGTAAATGATCATCCACAAGCAAGTCATCTTCATCACTATTGAAATCAACATACTCGGGATGTGTTACCTTTGGACCTTTGGCCGTGAAGCATCTTCCAACACCTTCATTTGGTGAATCAAATATGTCGTAGGAGTTGGTTGACACAAGTGCTAGACCGGCAACACCTTCATCTTGAGTATATTCGGAGTCGGAGTGATAGCTTCTCTCGGAGTGATTGTCGGAGTCGGAGCCGGATACCCATTCACCAACATGAGCTTGATGTCTTCATTTTGTGTAGCTCCTTGATGACTTGTCCTTCCTTTCCGAATCCTTGCTTCTCCGTGAGGGTCTTCGTTCGTAACGATCATCTCTACTCCTCCTATCTCTTGGTGGTGATTCTTCTCTTTTGCTCCTTCTTCTTGGGGAATCTTCTCTTATTTTGTAGGGTGCCGTACACTCATTGGAATAGTGTCTGGGTCTCTCACAATTGTAGCAATTGCGCTCTCGACTAGAAGATCTTTTGTCATTGTAAGACCTTGACTTGGAGCTTCTTTATTTGGTTCTACTCTTGTAGAATTTGTTGAAGCTCTTCACCATTAAGCTCAATTCTTCATTGAAGGTTTGTTTCTCACTTGATGATGTGGGGGCTTCACTTGAGGCTTTGTAAGCACCACTTGACTTATTGTGAAGTTCCTCCTTATCCTTGAGTGACATCTCATGAGCAACAATTCTTCCAATGACTTCCGTTGGCTTGAGATCTTTGTAGTTTGGCATCATTTGGATCAATGTGCACACAGTATCATACTTTCCATCCAATGCTGTTAGGATCTTCTTGATGATGAATTTTTCAGTCATCTCTTCACTCCGTAAGCCGGCAATCTCATTTGTGATAAGTGCAAGCCTAGAGTACATTTCAGCGACACCTTCACCATCCTTCATTTTGAACTTGTCAAGCTGACTTTGGAGCACAACCAACTTGGATTCCTTGACGGACTCAATACCTTCATGCATATCAATCAAAGTATCCCAAATTTCCTTTGCATTCTCAAGACGGCTGATTTTGTTGAATTCTTAGGGGCACAATCCGTTGAAGATGATATCACAGGCTTGAGCGTTGTATTGGAGCATCTTCAATTCTTCCGCATTAGCTTGACGGTTCGGTTCTCTCCCATCAAAGAATTCACCTTGCAAGCCAATACAAATAATTGCCCAAACAGCGGGGTTATGTCCAAGAATATGCATTTTCATCTTATGCTTCCAACTAGCAAAATTAGTACCATCAAAGTAAGGACCTCTACGGTGATAATTTCCCTCGCTAGACGCCATACTCTCCTAGGTTGTGAGAAACCAAGGCTATGACCACCAAAAGCTATGGAAATCAAAGCAAATGGAGACCAAAGCTCTGATACCACTTGTAGGACCTTGAAGTATGTCTAGAGGGGGGGGGGTGATTAGACTACTTGACCAATAAAAACTTAACCTTTTCCCAATTTTAGAGTTTGGTAGATTTTAACTATTTTAGGACAAGTGAAGCAATCATCACACTATTCAAGCAAGCATGCGAAGAGTATATAGGCAGCGGAAATTAAAGCATGCAACTTGCAAGAAAGTAAAGGGAAGGGTTTGGAGGATTCAAACGCAATTGGAGACACGGATGTTTTTGCGTGGTTCCGATAGGTGGTGCTATCGTACATCCACGTTGATGGAGACTTCAACCCACGAAGGGTAACGGTTGCGCGAGTCCACGGAGGGCTCCACCCACGAAGGGTCCACGAAGAAGCAACCTTGTCTATCCCACCATGGCCGTCGCCCACGAAGGACTTGCCTCACTAGCGGTAGATCTTCACGAAGTAGGCGATCTCCTTGCCCTTACAAACTCCTTGGTTCAACTCCACAATCTTGTCGGAGGCTCCCAAGTGACACCTAGCCAATCTAGGAGACACCACTCTCCAAGAAGTAACAAATGGTGCATTGATGATGAACTCCTTGCTCTTGTGCTTCAAATGATAGTCTCCCCAACACTCAACTCTCTCTCATAGGTTTTGGATCTGGTGGAAAGAAGATTTGAGTGGAAAGCAACTTGGGGAAGGCTAGAGATCAAGATTCATATGGTAGGAATGGAATATCTTGGCCTCAACACATGAGTAGGTGGTTCTCTCTCAGAAATGGTAAGTTGGAAGTGTAGGTTCGTTCTGATGGCTCTCTCCATGAATGAAGAGGAGGTGGAGGGGTATATATAGCCCCCACACAAAATCTAACCGTTACACACAATCTACTAAACTCGGTGGGACCGAATCGTTAAACTCGGTGGGACCGATTTAGTAAACCTAGTGACCGTTAGTGATTTTCGGTGGGACCAACATGCATCTCGGTGAGACCGATTCGGTTAGGGTTAGGGCATAACGTAATCTCGGTAAGACCGATTACACAAACTCGGTGAGACCGATTTGGTAATAAGCTTTCCAGAGAGTTGGTCAAGTAAACTCGGTGGGACCGATTTGCTCTTTTCGGTGAGACCGAAATGTTACAAAAAGGAAACAGAGAGTTTACATTGCAATCTCGGTGGGACCGATCGCTCACTTCAGTTAGACCGAAACGTTACGAAGGGAAACAGAGAGATTACAATCCCATCTCGGTGAGACCGAGATCCCTATCGGTAAAACCGATTTGCTTAGGGTTTGTGGCAGTGGCTATGACTTTTGGAATCGGTGGCGCCGGATAGGAAGAATTGGTGTGACCGATTTTGGCTTTGGGTTTAGGTCATTTGTGGATGTGGGAAAGTAGTCGAGGGTTTTGGAGCATATCACTAAGCACATGAAGCAAGAGGCTCATTAAGCAACACCTCATCCCTCCTTGATAGTATTGGATTTTCCTATAGACTCAATGTGATCTTGGATCACTAAAATATAAAATGAAGAGTCTTGAGCTTTTGAGCTTGAGCCAATCCTTTGTCCTTAGTATTTTGAGGGATCCACTTTCATCATCCATGCCATGCCATTCATTGAGCTTTCCTGAAATAATAGTCTTGGAATAGCATTAGCTCAATGAGCTATATGTTGTTATGAATTACCAAAACCACCTAGGGATAGTTGCACTTTCATTAACCTTCTCTTCTGAGTCTTTGATTAAGTCCGGTCTGAGTAACTGTCGATCTCCAACTTCATCCCACGATAATGGTGTCCTGCACCTCCTTCCGTACAAAGCTTCGAAAGGGACCATCTTCAAACTGGCTTGATAACTGTTGTTATAAGAAAACTCTGCATATGGCAAATTGTCATCCCAACTAGATCCATAATCTAGCGCACAAGCTCTCAACATGTCCTCCAGAATCTGATTGACTCTCTCGGTCTATCCATCTGTCTATGGATGAAAGGCTGTACTGAACTCTAGCCTGGTACCCAAAGTTTCATGCAACTGATTCCAAAACTTTGAAGTACACTGGGTTCCTCTATCTGATACAATGGTCCTCAGAACTCCGTGCAGAAATACAATCCTGGTCATGTATATCTTTGCCAACTTAGCACTCATATAGGTGGTCTTCACTGGGATGAAATGAGCTACCTTCGTCAAACGATCGACTACAACCCAAATAGAGTCATAGCCTGAACGAGTCCTGGGTAATCCAGTGATAAAATCCATGCCAAGTTTATCCCACCTCCATTCGGGTATCGGCAATGGTTGTAGCAATCCCGCTGGCTTTTGATGCTCTGCCTTAACTCTCTGACATACATCACATACTGCTACATACTCGGCAATATCCTTCTTCATTCCTGTCCACTAGAAATTTTCCTTCAAATTCAAATACATCTTAGTGTTGCCTGGGTGAATCAAATACAGTGAATCATGGGCCTCCTGCAGAATCAACTTCCTGATCTCGGGGTCGTTAGGCACATATATGCGATCCTCAAACCATAAAGTGTCATGCTCATCCTCACGAAATCCTTTAGCCTTTCCTTTACTCATCCTTTCCTTTATCTCGGCAATCTCCTTGTCAGTCTTCTGGGCTTCCCTGATCTTACCCAAAAGAGTGGACTGCATTTCCAATGCTGCAACATAACCTCTCAGAACTATCTCCAAGCATAACTGTCAAAGATCATCTGCTAGCTCCTTAGGTAATCCTCTGGTTAAGAGCGTGTTAACATAACTCTTGCGGCTCAACGCATCTGCTAGGACATTGGCCTTTCCGGGATGATAGTGCAATTTCATATCATAATCCTTGATGAGCTCCAGCCATCTCCTTTGCCTGAGGTTCAACTCCTTCTGCGTGAAGATGTACTTCAAACTCTTATGATACGTGTATACATCACAATGGTTTCCGATGAGAAAATGCCTCCATGTCTTCAACGCATGCACTACGACTTCTAACTCCAAATCATGCGTAGCATAATTCAACTCATGAGGTTTAAGCTGTCGTGAGGCATAGGAAACAACTCTTCCTTCCTGCATAAGTACAACTCCAAGTCCTCGTTGTGAAGCGTTGCAATATACTTGGTAATCCTTACGTTGGTCTGGGAGAATCATCAATGGGGCTGTAACCAAACGTTGCTTCAACTCCTGAAAACTAGCTTCACACTCCTCAATCCATTTAAACTTGGTGTCCTTCTTCAATAACTCCATCATGGGCTTTGCAATCCTGGAGAAATTCTCAATGAACCTCCGATAATAACCTGCGAGTCCAAGAAAACTCCTGATCTCTCCAACTGATGTGGGTGCCACCCATTTAGTAACAGATGTAACCTTGGTAGGGTCTACTGCTATTCCTTCTCCGGATATCACATGTCTGAGAAATCCAACTTCCTCTAACCAGAACTCACATTTGCTGAATTTGGCATACAAATGATGTTCTTTGAGCTTCTCAAGAACCAAACACAAATGCTCCTTGTGCTCCTCTTCATTCTTCGAGTAGACCAATATATCATCAACGAACACCACGACAAACTTATCCAAAAACTTCATAAACACCTTGTTCATCATGTTCATGAAATAGGCAGGCGTGTGACCAAATGACTTGACGGTATACTCATATAGCCCGTACCTTGCGGTAAAAGCGGTCTTAGGTATATCCTGCTCTCAGATCTTCAACTGGTGATAACCTGGTCGAAGATCTATCTTGGAGAAAACTTTAGCTCCTTGTAACTGGTCAACCAAATCATTGATAATCGGTAGTGGGTATTTGTTCTTGATTGTCACCTCATTCAACGCACGATAATCAACAACCATCCTCAAAGATCCATCCTTCTTCTCCACTAGAAGCACTCGGGCTCCCCAAGGTGATGAACTTGGTCGAATGTAACCTTTCTCCAGTAACTCCTTTATCCGCATCTTAAATTCCTCCAGATCCTTTGCGGGCATCCGATACAGTCTCTTTGATATTGGTTTGGTGCCTGGCAATAGGTCAATCAAAAACTTAATGTCTCGATCCGGTGGCATGCCTGGTAACTCCTCTGGAAATACACAGGGATAATCCTTCACCACTGGTACTTCCTCCTGTACAACTCCTTATAAGGAATTCACTTGAGTCCTCTTCGGCGCATGCCGGGATACATACTTGATCCTCTTTCCTTTTGGGGTGGTGAGAAGAATTGATTTACTGGCGCAATTGATGTTTCCTTCAAACTTGCATAGCCAATCCATTCCCAGTATCACATCCAATCCTTGTGACCCCAGAATAATTAGGTCGGTGGGGGAAAATATGTCTACCTATGGTTAGTGGCAACCGATAGCATCCCCTACTAGCCATATACTCTGCTCCTGGGGAACTTACTAACATAGGTGACTTGAGGGCTACGGTTGGCAGGTTATACTTATCCACAAATCCCTTGATATGTATGTATGAGATGCACTAGTATCGAAAAGAACAAGTGCGGTAAATGCATTAATCAAAAACTTACCGACAACTGCGTCGGGTTGATCCTTAATGTCCTCCACGCTGACGTGGTTCACCTGACCTTTGGTGAAGGGGTTGGGCTTCTTGGCAGAACCTCCATTGCCATTTCCATTCTTAGCTTCAGGATATTCTGTGGTATAATGTCCGGTCTTCTAGCACTTGAAATAGGTAATGTGGCTCAGATCCCTCTTGGCTGGTGTTGAAGGGTTGGAACGGTTCTGGCTGCTGCTTCTTCCATTCCCATTGCCATTCTTGGGGCAACTGTGGTTATGCGAACTTGCTCCATTGTGCGTATGTCCTCCATGGTTATGGCCTCCATGGTTGTGGTTATGTCCTCCTGAATACGGGAATAGCGGGGCTTCTGCTGAGCTCCTGAAGTGTACCTCCCCTGTCCATACTTCCTCTTGCGATTATCAATCTGTTGCTGCTTTCCTTCAATCATGAGAGCCCTGTCTACCAACTCCTGGTAGTTGTTGAATGTTGCCACCATCAACTGCATGCTCATCTCATCATTTAGTCCCTCCAGAAACTTCTCCTACTTAGCGGCATTTGTGGCTACGTCATCAGGGGCATAGCGTGCTAACTTGCTAAACTCATCCACATACTGGCCCACTGTACGTCCTCCTTGGTGCAAATTGCGAAACTCGCGCTTCTTCATGCTCATAGCTCCTGTTGAGACATGGGCAGTGCAGAAAGCCTGCTGAAACTGGTCCCACGTAACAGTGTCAATGGGGTAAGTGCCTGTGAAATTCCCCCACCAAGATGCTACGGGTCCATCAAGCTAATGTGCGGCAAAGCGCACTCTCTCCGCATCTATGCATCCTGCAGTGGTCACCTCTCTTCCAATCTTGTGGAGCCAATCGTCTGCAACAATCGGCTCGATGCTACTAGAGAACATCGGCGAATTCAACCTTAGAAAGTGGGCTAGGTGATCAACAAGGGTGGTGGTGGTGGGTTGTTCTTGTTGTTTCCTTGGTTCTGGTTCTGAACTAGTATCTGCATCAAGGCATTCTACTGCTGGATCAACTGAGTGAGCTCCGGTGGGAAGGCAAATCCATTGTCACGTCTCGTAGGCATCTGATGGGTTAGAAGGGGTGAGAAAACAGAATAGAATGTGGTCTAAGAGAGATTCACTACCCATAATGCTCATGAGACAAACACAATCAATTTCACTTCATTCAATAGCACACAAGATCACACAATCGGTCTAACCTATGATTACAAACTCGATCATTTCTAACTACTTGGAGGGAAAATACTACTAGTTACAATGGTGGTCATCTAGAAATTTTTATCAGAGGAAGATTCCATGATATCTGCTCCAACTTCGTCAACATAGTCGTCATCACTGTTATCATTTGCATCACTATTCGTGTCCGTGTCATCCAGGATGATGTAGTCCTCCGAATAGATCTCCGTTGCTCGGTTGATATTCTCCACTGATATTCCCATCTTCCTCTTCAGGTCTTCATGCTTCTCCAGTAGTACGGCAATCTCTTCCTCGTATCCATCGCGTGTAGACTTGAGTTCCTCTTCTAGCTCATTGTTTCTCTTCACCAGTTTCTTGATCTTCTTCATGTGGATAATTTGTTGATTCTCCTGTCGACGAATATGATCTCCCATCTCTTGAATGTAGACTGTAATTGATCCGTCCCCCTGGTATGAATCATCTCCCATTTGTCATCTCGGTGGCCACATATCTAGTAAATGGTATTCTCCAGCTCCTTGTGATACACCTCACATATGCGTCCAAAGGTGATATGTGCTGCCATGCTCTTTCCTATACTCTAGCTTGGTGCATCCAGGTAGAAATCAATAGGCTCTATTGTTGGCGCAAATGTCCTCCAAGGTACCCAGACTTTGATCTTCCAGCGCTCCTCTTCCAGTGCAGATGTAGAGAATGTCCCCGTGAAGCTTGGTAGTCCGATGTTCAAATACTTAGTGACTTCCTTCAATTGGCGTCCGAAAGAAGGTGTTGTCATCCGGCTGAGTGAACTTGTTCCTGGGGTCCGCCATCTATAGAATAGAAAAAGAGGAGAACTAGAAATGAGTAGAGAAGAGAAATCCCATGGCTCATTCTAGTGGTCGCGTCCTATAGTCAGCGTGTGCTCTGATACCATCTTGTAGTGACCAGACCTCAAACTGTCAAGTCTCTATGCATCAGTGTCATCCCTGGATCGGTAATGCTGACACGCACAATACTCGAGGAATTATAATAGAGTTTCAATCACACACTTATTACATCGAGTCCTCATAAAGAGTATGATTACACAAAAATATCATGGCTGAAGGCCATCTAAACTAGATAACTGCGGAAGTGTCAAGCCCAATATGCGATACTATCCTAAAGAGACACGAAGGTCCCACCAAGGATAGAACCGCATATTGATACACTTTTGCAAGGTGGATATCATTACATCAATATTACATAATAGATGGGGATACATACAAAAGGCATACAATGCCACACGAATACAACATCATCTTACATAAGAGCACCATCCGACTATGGATGAACCACAAACAGAAACTCAAACGACATCCACCCTGCTAGCCCATGCTGCCGACCTGGAACCTATCCCCTGATCGAAGAAGAAGCAGAAGAAGAACTCCAAAACAAGCAAACATCGCTCTCACGTCATGATCATCGCATAACCTGTACCTGCAACTGTTGTTGTAGTAATCTGTGAGCCACGAGGACTCAGCAATCCCATTACCATGGGTATCAGACTAGCAAAGCTTAATGGGTATGGAAATGATAAGTGGTGAGGTTGCAGCAGTGACTAAGCATGATATGGTGGCTAACATACCCAAATAAGAACGAGAAGAGAAGCAATGGAACGGTCGTGAAGCTAACAATGATCAAGAAGTGATCCCGAAACTACTTACGTCAAACATAACTCAAAACCGTGTTCACTTCCCGGACTCCGCCGAAAAGAGACCATCACGGCTACACACGCGGTTTATGCGTTTTAATTCGAATCTAGTGTCAAGTTATCTACAACCGGACGTTAACAAATTCCCATCTGCCACATAACCGCGGGCACGACTGTCGAAAGTTTATACCCTACAAGGGTGTCCCAACTTAGCCCATCACAAGCTCTCACGGTCAACGAAGGATATTCCTTCTCCCAGGAAGACCCAATCAGTCTCGGAATCCCGATTTACAAGACATTTCGACAATGGTAAAACAAGACCAGCAAGACCGCCCAATGTGTCGACAATCCCGATAGGAGTCGCACGTATCTCGTTCTCAGGACACACCGGATAAGCTAAGCGTACAAGTACCGATGTAACCCAAGTTGCCAAGGGATGGTCCCGCACGGTGCTCTAGTTGGGACCAACACTCCGAGGAGCACTGGCCCGGGGGGATAAATAAAGATGACCCTCGGGAGCGTGACTCCCAAGAGAAAAAAGGCTAGGTGAGGCAAATGGTAAAACCAAGGTTGGGCCTTGCTGGAGGAGTTTTATTCAAAGCGAACTGTCAAGGGGGTCCCATAAATCACCCAATCGCGTAAGGAACGCAAAATCAAGGAACATAACACCAGTATGACGGAAACTAGGGCGGCAAGAGTGGAACAAAACACCAGGCATAAGGCCGAGTCTTCCACCCTTTACCAAGTATAAAGATGCATTAATTAAATAAGAGATATTGTGATATCCCAACATCATCCTGTCCATCATGGGGCAATCTTCAACTTCACCTGCAACTAACAACTCTATAAGAGGGGCTGAGCAAAGCGGTAACATAGCCAAACAACGGTTTCCTGGGAAGGGTGAAAAGGTTAGAGGCTGACATGGCAAATTGGGGAGGCTTGAAGAACAAGTGATAGGAAGCGCAGCATAGCGATAGAACGATGCAACTAGCATAGCAATGATAGTAGTGAGATCCAAGGTGACGGTCATCTTGCCTGAAATCCGGCAAGGAAGGAGAACGAGTCCATGAAGAAGACGAACGGACGTAGTCAAACAATTCCTCACGAACGCAACGTTACGGGAACTAAGAAGCAACACCAAAAAGAAACAAACAACATGGTAAACACACAAGCATAAACATGGCATAATGCACAACCAAGTATGATGCATGCCCGGTTTAACGAGGCATGGCATGGCAAAGCACAACAAACAATACTACAAGTTAAGTGGAGCTCAATATGCAACGAGTTGCATATTGACGAAACACCACAAGCAATTATTTAGTTCCCTCCCGTTTATGCTACCCAACAATATTAAAGGTTGTAACATGGCAAGAGGTGAAACATAATAAAACTACCTATCTAGGCAAGTTTAAATGAGGTCGGAACAACTAACAACAATTCCGAAAAATCCTCATATGCAATTTATGAATTTGGTACTGTTCTGCCCAATACACAATTTTAGAGTTGTTAAACATGCAAAGTGATGCCACCATGTTAATTTATGCATTTTCCACCCCATTTACATATAAAGTTTATTTAAAACTGAGCTACGGTTATTTAGTTATGAAATAAATCATTTTAGCATGGCATTTAAGCAAATTTAAACAAACATCATTTTAAGCATTTTAAACATGGACGAAAGTGGCATATTATGAAACTAGATGAAAAACTAAGCATTTTTCATATATAAATTATTTACATATGATGCACGGTTGTGGAGTTATTATATGCATGAATTCTAGGGGTTTTTCTGCAAAACTGATATTCTCTGGATAATTAGCAAAAATCGCAACAGCAGGAAAAAAACACTACGGGCCGAATCTGCTGGCCCAACAGTGCACATGGGGGCACTTGATCTGATGCTCACAATGGGCTTGGCCCGTTTGGTGGAGGACGAAGCAGCAGGCCGGCGTGGCATGCAGCTGGGACTTGACGAGGCTGTGACAGGCGCGACAACGGGGTCAACGCTGGCGAGGCGCTCGCTTGGCCGGATCAACCAGGCGAAGCAGAGGACTTGGAGGCGGCGGGGCTGCATCCTCCGGCGACAGGGATGGCGTGGATGCAGCGGAGGCAAGCAGATCTGGGCATTGGGAGCCCATCTCCGGCAATGGTGGAGACAGTTGGTGCTCCTTGTTAGAGAGAAAAACGAGAGGGATGAGCGACAGTGGGGAGGCGAGTAGGATCAGGATGGGAGGAGGAGGCACAACGACCTATGGTGCTCCGGCGTCGCACTCGCCGGCGCTACGGAGGAGGCCAGGACGGCGAGGTCGTCGGGACCCTGGATGGCGTCGGCTTGAGGAGCTCGGATGGCGGCATCCATAGCGGCGAACAGTGGAGGCTTGGATGAGCGGGACGGAGATGGAGCGCGAGGGAGCAAGGGCTCGCGAGGGAGATGGCTGCTGCTGGCGCTGGGGCTCTGGTTGGAGGAGAGCTTGGGCCAGCTGGGGCCTCGGGCACGAGCGCTCCCGCTCGGGAGGAGCTCCTGTGATTGTGGATGAAGGCGGTTGCGAGGACGAAGGACAACGGGGCGACGGCTCGGGGCTCCGGTGGCGCACGGACGAAGGCACCTACGGGTGCCCGAGGTGGATGGGTGGATCGAGGGGACAACTCATGAAGGTGGCATGGTGATCTGGGAGGAGCTCGAGGTGGAAGGTGCTCGGTGGTCAGGGTTCAAATGATGGTTGGCTGGGTTTGCAAATCGAGGAGCTGGGTGGATCGACTGGATGGATGGATCGAGGGGATCCCGAGGAGAAGGTGGGTGTGTGGCGGCGACGGAATGGGAAGGATGGGACAGGATCCCTAGATCCTAGGGTTAGACCTATATATATAGCAAGTGGGTTTAGATTAGGGTCATTTGGTCCCTCCGATCGTAATCGGACGGTCCGAGATAAATAGGTTAGGAGAGCCCAACGAGAAACCAATGCTGATTTAGGGATGTTTGGGGATGATCCGAATCCAATGGTGACGACTGCCGGGTTCGGGTTTGGTGGAGTTTTCGGACGCGCGTTATCGGGTCTGGGTATTGCGCGAAGAGGGGTTAGACGGTCCCAACCAGGAGTGGTTGGGCTGAGAATGGTTAGCAAAGAAAAGCGGTCCGAGGGAAGGTGATGAAGGCAAAGGGAGAAACGGCAACAACGAGCGAATGCAAGTTTAAAAAAAAAACAATGACGGCAACGAGTGCCGATGCAATGCAAATGATGACATGACGAATGCAACAAACAAATAAATAACACAGCTGACTCGCAAAACAAGGAAGGCATCTGGAGCGTCGGTCTCGGGGCGTTACAACACTCCACCACTACAAGAGGATCTCGTCCCGAGATCTAGGATGGCACCGGAGAGAAACAGAAGAGGAAGAGAAGAGGTAAAACTAAGTTGCTTCTTTGACGAACGAGTGAAACCACGAACCTTGAGAGGTTGAGCAATTAAAAAGAAAGAGTACAACAGAGATGAACGAGATTGCAAACAATCCGTTGGAAAAGAGGAACAAGGAACATTACGAGAACTTGAAGGTTGCAAAGAAATGAATCAAGAGTTTAATGGATAAGATAGAATTCGAAACCACTCCGGTTAAAACAAGATGAGAGAGGAAGAATTTGGGCAGCACTCCGGTTGAACATGGAAGGAATAGAACATGAACTTGAGAAGATGGGAAGATACTTGATGAAATCAACAACACACTGCCTCCGGAACTATTGAAAGAATGGCACAATGGGTAAGAAGGATTTTAGACAGCACTCAGGTTGAAAAGAGAGGCAAAACTTGATAACATGAAAGAAGTTGAATGAGAACACAACACTCCGATTAAACGGATAAGTAAGGAAAAGAACATGATCTTGACAAAACGAGGTGATGGGTGAAAAGAGCAACATCACAATGCCTCCGGAAGAAATAATAGAAGATAGACCATTGGAATAAAAGAATGGAGAAGAAAATGCCAACTTCTGGCACAAATGAGCTTGGAAAGCACCCTTCCAAAAAGGTTAAAACGGAGTTGTTGGAAAACCAACAACGAAAAGAAAGAGCTTGTTGTGGTCTTATAGGTAACATCTCAAGATCATAAGGTGATAACCGGCCACAAACGGAAAATGATTGGATAGCTTAGAAGAACGAAGAAATGCAAAACTCCACTTCAAAAGAATATGGAGAATTAATTGCACTTCGAGACGCAAGAAGAAAAGATACTTGAACTCCACCAACAAGAATCTTGATGAACTCTTTGAAGAATGAATTAAATCATGAAGAACCACCATGAAGAACTCCAGTAAACAAAAGGAGAATGAGATAGAATTGAAGGATGAAAAGAATAAGATTAAAGCCTGCGGTGACTTAGATGGAGGTTCCGACGAAATGGCCGTGGGAATTTGAACTCCGGAAAAGAAAAGATGAAAACATTTGGAACTAGAATTTATTCCTCACGAACAAACTCCGAAGGAAGGGATTAATCACTTGGATGAAATAATAATAAGATTTATTGTATGATTATCCTTCATCAAATTAAATTGAAGACAAGCAATGGATTTTGCATACTACTTATTCTTCTTGAAAAGGATTAAGGGGGTATAGCACAAAACTTGAGAAAGTCTTCATGAACCTCCCGTTTGATTCTAAAGAACGAATGGATTAAAATGATAATGAAGGAAAAAGAATCTTGAACGAACCCCCATAAGAATTTGAAAATGACTGATGAAGGAGAATGAATCACAGGGAAGACTTAGAAGAACAAATATGCTTGAGGGGATTTAGATACAAGGGAACGGGAAGAATTCGAACTGAATGAAGAGCACTTGAATGAAGCACCAGGATAATTGGATAACGGTATCTGAAATGTGAGCACGAAGAATTCTTCTGGAACGATGGCCTCCGGTGAAAATAAACGGGAAAACAACTTATGACATACTCCGGATGGGTAAGAAAACAATATATGACAAATGGAATAATTCGAGAGGGTAGCATGAAACTAGAACCGCAAATCTTCGAGAGAACGGACAAGATATAGAGGAAAAACTCTTCTTCTATCTTGAAATGACGACGAGGAACGCCACCAAAATTACTGAGGTACTCCTGTAGAATGAAAAGCGAAGAGGTTGAGCCAACAATGAAAAGAATTTGAAAGAGATCTTGGAGAAGGCATGTGACTGATGAAAATTCATTCTTACGTCAAACTTGGAAATGAATTTGAGAATCACTCCTGATAATTCGGAGAGTCAGGTAAGATCCTGGGAGAAGACCTGTGGGTTAGGGACCACTCAAAAGAAAACACTGTTGGAAATGATTTTAAAGAGAGATTGCGCCGGTTGAATTAAATGGCTTGAATGAGATAACAATCTCCAAATAGCTTGAACGGATTAAGAATGGAAACACAAATCTTCTGAGATATCTTCAACACTCTGGAACAAATGAATAGCAAGAGGTGAGTGATTGAGAGGTGCACCGGCATGAGAAAGCATTTGACACGAGGAAAGGAATATGATCAACACTGAAAGCTTGAATTGGATCCACCGGAGAAGAAAAAAGAACGGAGGATGATGAACTTGAAGCTCGTGAGCATCTTCACAAGGGATCACCGGATCAGAACATTGATTGAAAATAGTGAAGTGACTTCACATGAATAAATGGATACTTGATTAAAATAAATGAGTCCTTGAAGAAAAAGGGTGGGAGGGCGGGAAAACAAAGGCAACTTGGGACGGATGGAAGAAACACCGTTGAGAAAAACTTAGAATTTATCTTGCGGATGTTGAAATGATCGGATCCACTTGAAGAGAAAACACACCGGTTTGAAAGAATTGACATTACAATCTCGATGATCAAAAGGATTAGTACTCCCATAGAAATATGAGAACACCGCTTGAAAGGTATGGAATCGACAATTGACATTGAAGCAACTCAAATACCACAACTCAAAACAAAACAAAGGATTGGTTTGCAGAAATAAACCGAAACAAATACATATGATAGAGATTTACCCAATCCCGTATCATGCATCTGTTGGAAAGATATTCTAGGAACTACTTGAATTCCCACCTATAAACTCCCGAAACTTTCTTGTTATGCAATTTGGTGTTGGGAATACATGGGAAGCAATAAATATCTCACCCAAACTAACAATACCTACATCCAAGCTGTATCCATCCGTCAACACATAACCAAGAAACCTTCAGAAATCGTGTACCTCAACCTTCAAAAAGCATTCGTTATACGAGCTATGGCAATACTCCCGAACTCCCCAGTACTGGGTGGCGTCGAGGTTATCTCACCAACAACTGCACAAAAGAGATTTTCGATGTCGACAAAACTCAGGTATTCCAGACCTGCAACGATAAAATTGTGACGACAACACCTCGGATCTCAACTCCCTGGGACACTGCCACAACCCCTAAATGTCAGGAGGCACCAAGAACAATGTTCTCGTCACAAGAATATTGAAACGATCCCAAGATACCCGCGTGATCCTAAAAAAATTTGTGAAAAATTGAGGAGAGGAAAGACAAAACATCTACGTCGAGAGTCCTTACCAGAGCGACGAAGGGGGCTGAGGAGTAAAAAGAATCCTACTCTTCGATATATATAATCCTAAGACTCAAAATAGTTTTATTCTAGACTCCACAACGGCCAACAATCAAGGGGGCTCCTATGGTCGGTCGAGGCTCCGATACCAACTTGTCACGCCCAATATGCGATACTATCCTAAAGAGACTCGAAGGTCCCACCAAAGATAGAACCGCATATTGATACTCTTTTGCAAGGTGGATATCATTACATCAACATTACATAATAGATGGGGATACATACAAAAGGCATACAATGCCACACGAATACAACATCATCTTACATAAGAGCACTATCCGACTACGGATGAAACACAAATAGAAACTCAAACGTCATCCACCCTGCTAGCCCAGGCTGCCGACCTGGAACCTATCCCCTGATCGAAGAAGAAGCAGAAGAAGAACTCCAAAACAAGCAAACATCGCTCTCATGTCATGATCATCGCATAACCTGTACCTGCAACTGTTGTTGTAGTAATCTATGAGCCACGAGGACTCAGCAATCCCATTACCATGGGTATCAATACTAGCAAAGCTTAATGGGTATGGAAAGGATAAGTGGTGAGGTTGCAGCAGCGACTACGCATGATATGGTGGCTAACATACCCAACTAAGAACGAGAAGAGAAGCAACGGAACGGTCGTGAAGCTAACAATGATCAAGAAGTGATCCCGAAACTAGTTACGTCAAACATAACTCAAAACTGTGTTCACTTCCCGGACTCCGCCGTAAAGAGACCATCACGGCTACACACGCGGTTGATGCGTTTTAATTTGAATCTGGTGTCAAGTTATCTACAACCAGACGTTAACAAATTCCCATCTGCCACATAACCGCGGGCACGGCTCTCGAAAGTTTATACCCTACAGGGTTGTCCCAACTTAGCCCATCACAAGCTTTCACGGTCAACGAAGGATATTCCTTCTCCCAAGAAGACCCGATCAGTCTCGGAATCCCGGTTTACAAGACATTTCGACAATGGTAAAACAAGACCAGCAAGACCGCCCGATGTGTCGACAATCCCGATAGGAGTCGCACGTATCTCGTTCTCAGGACACACCGGATAAGCTAAGCGTACAGGTATCAACGTAACCCAAGTTGCCAAGGGATGGTCCCGCACGGTGCTCTAGTTTGGACCAACACTCAGAGGAGCACTGGCCCGGGGGGGGGGGGGGGTAAATAAAGATGACCCTCGGGAGCGCGACTCCCATGAGAAAAAAAGGCTAGGTGAGGCAAATGGTAAAACCAAGGTTGGGCCTTATTGGAGGAGTTTTATTCAAAGCGAACTGTCAAGGGGGTCCCATAAATCACCCAACCGCGTAAGGAATGCAAAATCAAGGAACATAATGCCGGTATGACGGAAACTAGGGTGGCAAGAGTGGAACAAAACACCAGGCATAAGGCCGAGCCTTCCACCCTTTACCAAGTATATAGATGCATTAATTAAATAAGAGATATTGTGATATCCCAACATCATCCTGTCAATCATGGGGCAATCTTCAACTTCACCTGCAACTAACAACGCTATAAGAGGGGCTGAGCAAAGCGGTAACATAGCCAAACAATGGTTTGCTAGGAAGGGTGAAAAGGTTAGAGGCTGACATGGCAAATAGGGGAGGCTTGAAGAACAAGTGATAGGAAGCGCAACATAGCGATAGAACGATGCAACTAGCATAGCAATGATAGTAGTGAGATCCAAGGTGATGGTCATCTTGCCAGAAATCCTGCAAGGAAGGAGAACGAGTCCATGAAGAAGACGAACGGACGTAGTCGAACAATTCCTCACGAACGCAACGTTACGGGAACTTAGAAGTAACACCGGAAGGAAACAAACAACATGGTAAACACACAAGCATAAACATGGCATGATGCACAACCAAGTATGATGCATGCCCGGTTTAATGAGGCATGGCATGGCAAAGCACAACAAACAATACTACAAGTTAAGTGGAGCTCAATATGCAACGAGTTGCATATTGACGAAACACCACAAGCAATTATTTAGTTCTCTCCCGTTTATGCTACCCAACAATATTAAAGGTTGTAACATGGCAAGAGGTGAAACATAATAAAACTACCTATCTAGGCAAGTTTAAATGAGGCTGGAACAACAAACAACAATTCCGGAAAATCCTCATATGCAATTTATGAATTTTCTACTGTTCTGCCCTATACACAATTTTAGAGTTGTTAAACATGCAAAGTGATGCCACCATGTTAAGCTATGCATTTTTCCACCCCATTTACATGTAAAGTTTATTTAAAACCGAGCTACGGTTATTTAGTTATGAAATAAATCATTTTAGCATGGCATTTAAGCAAATTTAAACAAACAACATTTTAAGCATTTTAAACATGGATGAAAGTGGCATATTATGAAACTAGATGAAAAACTAAGCATTTTTCATATATAAATTATTTACATATGATGCACGGTTGTGGAGTTATTATATGCATGAATTCTAGTGGTTTTTCTGCAAAACTGATATTCTCTGGATAATTAGCAAAAATCACAGCAGCAGGAAAAAAACACTACAGGCCGAATCTGCTGGCCCAACAGTGCACAGGGGGGCGCTTGATCTGATGCTCACCATGGGCTTGGCCCTTTTGGTGGAGAACGTAGCAGCAGGACGGCGTGGCATGCGGCTGGGACTTGACGAGGTTGTGACAGGCGCGGTTGACGACGGGGTCAACACGGGCGAGGCGCTCGCTTGGCCGGATCGAGCAGGCGAAGCATAGGACTTGGAGGCGGCGGGGCTGCGTCCTCCGGCGACAGGGATGGCATGGATGCAGCGGAGGCAAGCGGATCTGGGCATTGGGAGCCCATCTCCGGTGATGGTGACGACAGTTGGTGCTCCTTGTCAGAGAGAAAAATGAGAGGGATGAGCGACAGAGGGGAGGCGAGTAGGAGCAAGACGGGAGGAGGAGGCACAACAACCTGTGGTGCTCCGGCGTCGCGCTCCCCGGCACTGTGGAGGAGGCCAGGACGGCGAGGTCATCGAGACCCTGGACGGCGTCGGCTTGAGGAGCTCGGATGGCGGCATCCATAGCGGCGAACAGTGGAGGCTTGGACAAGCGGGACGGAGATGGAGTGCAAGGGAGGAAGGGCTCGCGAGGGAGATGGCTGCTGCTAGCGCTGGGGCTCTGGTTGGAGGAGAGCTTGGGCTAGCTGGGGCGTCGGGCACGAGACTCCTGCTCGGGAGGAGCTCCTGTGATTATGGATGAAGGCGGTTGCGAGGATGAAGGACGACGGGGCGACGGCTCGGGGCTCCGGTGGCGCACGGACGAAGGCACCTATGGGTGCCCGAGGTGGATGGGTGGATCGAGGGGACGGCTCATGAAGGCGGATGGTGATCTGGGAGGAGCTCGAGGTGGAAGGTGCTCGGTGGTCGGGGTTCAAACGATGGTTGGCTGGGTTTGCAAATCGAGGAGGTGGGTGGATCGACTGGATGGATGGATCGAGGGGATCCCGAGGAGAAGGTGGGTGTGTGGCGGCGACGGAATGGGAAGGATGGGACAGGATCCCTAGATCCTAGGGTTGGACCTATATATATAGCAAGTGGGTTTAGGTTAGGGTCATTTGGTCCCTCCGATCATAATCGGACGGTCCGACATAAATAGGTTAGGAGAGCCCAACGAGAAACCGATGATGATTTAGGGATGTTTGGGGATGATCCGAATCCAACGGTGACGACTGCCGGGTTCGGGTTCAGTGGAGTTTTCGGACGCGCGTTGTAGGGTCTGGGTATTGCACGAAGAGGGGTTAGACGGTCCCAATCAAGAGTGGTTGGGCTGAGAATGGTCAGCGAAGAAAAGCAGTCCGAGGGAAGGTGATGAAGGCAAAGGGAGAAACAGCAACAACGAGCGAATGCAAGTTTTTTCAAAAAACAATGACGGCAACGAGTGCCGATCCAATGCAAATGATGACATGACGAATGCAACAAACAAAAAAATAACACAGCTGACTCGCAAAACAAGGACGGCATCAGGAGCGTCGGTCTCGGGGTGTTACAGGAAGCTTCAAAGGTAAATGAGTCCATCAACTCCAACGGCATAGCTGAGTGCAAAACAATGACCCATCGCACCTTATTCGTCGTCTGAGTAGTCTGCAAGATGAGACATTGCAGCCGTGTAGATCAGCACATTGAATATGCTGGCAGAGTTACATTGTAAAGCAATGAAATGCAAGAACTATATCTACATGCAATATTTGGCTGGTGGAGGCTGTAAGTTTATGATTTTGCATAAAGCTATTTTTTTCTACAAAAAAGGAATAAATTTATTTAACTACTCTCAAGTTTCTCATTATTTGAGAAGGTAACTCCAACTCAAATCCCAATTAAAAAATATCATCATTAAACCCACTTCCAATTAATTAGGGTAACGTGATGAGATCACATCAATAGATTCAAGTACTAGATACTCAACATGTCCACAACCGGGGGCACGGCTAACCATGATTAGTTTAGACACTCTGCAGTGGTTTGCACACTTTTCCCCACAAGACTTGAATGCATCCATGATCGGATGATCGAGACATAGTCTTTCTGAAACTTTAACTCTCTACTCCAGGCGGACCGGTACACCTACTTTCCTCTACATCTGCTAGTCCACCTCTTCAAGAGCTCATGTAACTTACTCAACTATGCGAGAGCCCATAATGGCTTGTGGCTGCACACAGAAGTTTCTAGCATGAATAATCTTATGATCCCTTTGAGCCTGGGTGGCATTCCATAGGAAAAATCACACGGGTACTCCGGGATTTCCCAAAAACAGGCAACACTGGGTTCCCCAGGTGCCTCAACCAATCCACCCAGATGTATATTAAAGTTGCCACCTTAATGTTATCCATGATTAAATAACTCTCAAACTTCCATGTGTGAATCACGATCCAATCCCCGTCTACGAACATAGATAAACAATAATAAGCATAAACTATATTTCCCGGTGTGATCAAAAGGTATTAGGTTTCCTACCTCAAACACTACAACCAAAACCACATGTTCCTAATCCTACTCAATGCAAATATTTGAGGGGCAGAACTAATGCATAGTAAAAATTGGTTATAAAGGAGTATGATCAAAGTGTAACTTGCCTTGCTGAGATTTGCAAACTCTAGATATTCGTAGTAACAAGCTTCACACCCCGGGTAATATAGCGTAGACAAACAATAGCATACATAAGCAATCACTCAAACGAAACAACGAGAAAACCGAGAAAAGATCCAAATCAAACACGAAACATGCAAACAGCTTAAACTAACAAAAATCAAACCTAACAGCATTATTATCATGTGAATTAGATCTAAACAGTATGTACATGTGATTAGCTACGATTTGCAAAAAGATTCAACTCAAACGGAGAAACGCAAACTCAAAATACGAACGAAACAAGATCATTTACTAATCTGGACTAAACTCAATTTTTACAGTATCAAAATCATGTTCAAGTTGGTTAACTGGAAAGAACAGAACGATACAAAGATGTAGGCGCTGGTTTCATCTAATTTGGATAAACGAGTAAAAAGTTATATTAGTTTAAAGATCAAGGGCTAAATCGTGATAAAACTATTCGCGGATAGGTCCCTGGCCGAAAATAAACTAAAAAGAAAAATCCTACGGTGCGAACGTTCCCTAACAGAACAGATCTACCGAAAAGCGTTCGTTAAAACGAACGAACAAAAGGACGTTCGTTAAATAAGCAAACCCTAGCGAAACACCGATCTAATAAAATGAACCGGGCTAAACCGAAAAAATCAGGGCGGTTTGACGGTTTACCGGTTAAGCAAAAAGAACCGGTCGGCGGCGGCGGCGGCAGCGACGAGCGGTGGCGTCGGTGGCGGCGTGCTGCGGCGCGGGCGGCGGGGCAGTGGCGACGGCGTGCGGCAGCGGCGGCAGCGTGCAACAACGGCGGCGTGGCTGCGGGGCGAGGCGACAGCGGATGGGGTCCAGGGGGGCCCCGGGGTGGCTTTTAAAGGGTGGGGGGGGGGGGCTCGGCCTCGGGAGGCGTGCCCGGGTCGGACTCCGGTGACGGCGCGGCGGATCCGTACTCCGGCGAGTCCGATCCCCGTACAGGAGAGCGAGGCGGTGGCGGCGCGGGCCGGCCTGCTCGGCTGGGCCTTTGGCCCAATCTGGCTGGAAGGAACTTTTTTTTTAAATAAATTTTGCCCGAAAGAAAAACCTAATAAAATATAAAGAAAATTCTAAAAATTCCAGAAACAATATTCACCGTCCAAACCTAATATTTAGGACAAGATGAACATTTTTCTGGACTAAAATGCAATTTTCAAAAATACAGTATTTTTCTAATTCAAATAAAATAGCAAAATAAAAATACCAATAGAATCATAATTTGATTTCAATATTCTTTCTCCAATATTTCTCTTGTGTTTAAGAAGTCATATTATATTCTCTCATATATTTTTAATATTGGAAATAATTGGAGAGAAAAATGTTAAAATCAAATTGATCCCTTCTTCAAAATTTGAATTAAATTCAAATATGAATTTTGTGAAACCTCCAACTCTCTCCTTGTGTCCTTGAGTTGCATAAGATTTCTAGGATCTCAACCAAATGCAAGAACAAATATGATATGCATATGATGATCTATGTATAACATCCAAATTGAAAATTGAGATGTTACACGACAAGAAAAGAGACTCCATCCGTGACCTCATAGCAGCCACCGTAAACCGATCGTACGCCGACATGAAGATCACATTCCTAAAGGTACTTCACAACTTCTGGGAATGGAAGCCACTTTCTGGAACACACCTCCACTATGCAGATGCCTACTGGAGGATCCTGGTCATGAAGGACGATCTGCACCACCATGCCGACCTGCATACCGGAGCGCCTCTCCAACCAGCCCCGAGGGAAGGGCTCCGCCCCTGGCAAAACATAGGTGAGGGATAGTGAACCGGCTACAAGCGCTGAAAGGGAAACTATGGGGTGGTGAACTTCTACTACTTAGATATCTATGTTGAATCATTGTGTTAGTTTAATTTAGGGTCCATGTTCTTCTTGTGTTTGTGTTAGATCAACACGTTGTTTGTATTTTATTTATTAATTCCATTCTTCAATAAGTGTTCGTACTTATATTAGCTTATGTGTGGCAAAGAAAAAATGTGGTATTCATGTACAAACACATGGAGTTTATGTAAAATAGGTGTGGAATGTTCTTAACACAAAATACTATCAACACTTGTAGAAATAGTTTTAGCACTTTCATCCATGATCACGTTTGCATCTTGCACCATTGAGCTGTCGGTCAAATTCATTGAAACTTTTGACAAAATCTGGAGGAGATGTTTATGGGCTTAGAATCAGAACAAGGAGAATCTTGTAATTCCTAGTTGCTTGGGAAAGAGTATGTTGTCCTAAGATTAATGGTACACTAGGGGTGATCAATATTAAAGTCCATAATCAATCTCTTCTACTCAAGTTTTTGGACAAGTTCTATAACCATGTTGATCTCCAATAGGTAAATTTACTTTGGTAGTCATAATACACTGGTACTGTTCTAATGCTCTCCCTAAGTGAGACTCTTTTTTGTGGCGCTCCTTGGTCAATCTTATGCCTATTTCCAGAAGAAGTGCCAACTGTAAAGTGGGTAATGGTTTAAATGTATCTTTGTGGCACGACAACTGGAATGAGCAGGTTCTATCTGATAATTTTGCATGAATTTATTCATATACCAAGAATGCAGATATCTTAGTTCGTATGTTTATCAGGCCATTATTCCAAGTATATTATTTAGTTTGCCACTTTCACGCGAGGCCCACAATGAGCTGCAAACTATTGAAAATTTAAGGCGCAACATTTACATGATTCAGGAACTTTTGATCACTTGAGATATCCTTGGGGTCTTGTTTTCTTGCTCAATGAATTCTAGATGCATTATCATAGACATATCATATGTGATGAGCCTTTTAAATGGATTTGGAAATCCAAACTTCAAATAAAACTAATTTTTTTTCTTGTGGCTTCTTTTAGCAGACAGATTGAACATAAGGAACATGCTCAAAAGAAGACATTTTTAGGTGGCCAACAATGATATATGTGTGCTATGCATGACGGGGGATGAAGAGACCATTAACACTTGATATTTGCTTGCCCTTTTAGCCAAAATTGCTAGAAAAAATTGCTATACCGTAGACTTCTGGCACCTCTAGGATTGAGGCCACTAAAAGGGCAAAGGAAAACTACTCTAATAGGCTTTTCTTTGAGATTTTCACTACCACTGCCTAGAATATCTAGGAATAGCGAAACAACTTTATCTTCAACCAGATCAGACCTACACATAGAGCTTGGCTAGAGAGAACCAAGTCTAATCTATTCAGGTTAAAATTTAGGGTGTCCCATGATCTGAGTGATTACATCACTTATGTTGTAAACTCACTTTAAACTCTTGGTTCTGCTTCCTTCTTATCTTTTTATCTGATGGGGATAATTGTCTCCCACTCATGTAAATATTCTTTATTATTTAATATAACATAGTAGGAGCCTCTCCTACTATTTTAAGTTAAGAAAATAGTCTTAGCACTCCCAAAGTTATTCGAAACCACTATCAACATAGTACACCGATAACTTTCAGAATCATCCATGAAGCCTTTCAGAAATATTTTGAGCACTTCTAGGAATGTTTCAGTGGCGCTTGATATATTAGTAGAAAAAGACATGGAAGATACGCGCATAAAGACAACTCTCGTACAACTTGCTCCAGCCACAACTTTACAAAATAATCTGCACCAACAAACAGGGAGCTCAATCACGTTATTTCTCCTCTGCTGTTCCTTCCAAAGGAAATGCCAAAGAAGCACGCTCCTCGGCCCGCCGGCCCCTCTTCCTTTGAAGGGTAGGAAGGAAGGTGGTCCCTTGCACGTTGAGCACATACGAAGGGCATGCACATGGTGTCGGCATTCGCAACGACGTCTCCTTCTAGCATAGCTAGACACTCCATAAATTTTCCATACCTGCGAGCAGCCTCGAGCCGCTCGGAACCGGTGGCCTGCAAGGCCTTGCAACAACACTCTCTTTCGAAGTACTCCGACCATCTTAGATTATGCAGACGATTCCCTTCCTCTATATAAGATCAACCCACCTCGACACGAGCACACTTCTTCTTCCCCCACCAACGTGGAGTAGAAAAGTGCTCACAGCAGTTCCTCGGCCTCATTCACAACGGGGGTCGGCAGGGGGACAACATGAGTAAGGGGTCGATTGTAGGAACGATCCCCTGCTCTTGCTCGTACCCCATCTCTATAAGTTCGACAGGTACCGCCTAAGGATAGGGTTCCGAACTACCGACGACATTAGCATGCGCCGCCAGAGATGGTGGCGGTAGTTAGTAACAATGTTGTGCATTGGAAGCTGAAGAGACCATTGCGATGCTCTTTGAGTGAGATAGGATATCTCTCCATGCTTCGCTCGCTACTTGGTATTTATATAGCAGAAAAGGAAAGGAAAAAGCTTTCTGCCCCGAGGGACGTCACACATCGACCAAGCACAACAATCAAGGCGATGACACAATGCCTTGAGTTTGTCGTTCTCCTCCTCTAACCAATCGACTACCACATGGTATCCTAATTACACCGGATTGGGATCCCACACGTTCATTTCCCATCAATATAGAAATTAAATGTGGTAGCAAATTTTGTACAACTCATCTTATATGGTTGCGATTTTGGTAGGTCGCATGCAACCTAAAAAGGACTTGGGAATCTATATTGGCATGTTTGGATGTGCGTGCGCATACCTAGGCAATTCGAGATATGCCTTAGAGGCAATTATGTGATGATAATATTTCCCTAGGTATTCATGAGTTATGTATATGGTCCTTTGGAAATATGCCCTAGAGGCAATAATATTTTATTATTCTTTTTCCTTGTTCATAAGTAAGAGTTTATATTTCATGCTATAACTGCTTTGATCCTGGAATATGCAATTCAGTGGAAAACTCATATGCACGTGTGGAATGATAAACGGTAAAGAATAGATTCCCGGTCTTGCCTCTAAGATTGGCTCAAGTGTTGTTGGTGATCATGTTTTCTGGATCTTAGGATACCATGAAGTGTAACGATAGTCCTAAATCAACATTGAGAGTATGACATTAGAAGAACAATCATATTCAATTGACCCAATCTTGTTTGTTATACTTTGAGATAATATCGTATGAAATCAATTGTTGTAACATGGAGTGTTAGCATGTGTTTTTAGTCCCTCAGACCATGAAAGTATAGTAGCCACTTCTTACAGTACGGTGGACCTTGGGGTTTCTCAAATGTCATCTGTAACACGGTGATCATAAAGACAACTTACAGGTTCATCGGAAAGTTTGACAAGGGACTGGATAGCTCAAGAGTGGGATTTGCTCCTAGGACGATGGAGGGAATTCTTAGGGCCTTCTCGGTTTGATTTCATCCATCATCGTCTGGCCAAACACAGGTGACTACGCCACGGGGATGCCGGAACACTTCAACGATAAAGAAGAACAAAACCGGTAATGAGGATCACAGTATAGTGAGTATGTGGATGACTCGGGAGGATAACAACACTCCCCAGGTTTTGTAAAGTATCGCGAAGCAAAGGGAACACCACATGATAACCAAAGGGTCACTCGAATGTCATTCGTGTAATCATAGGGATTGATATGGACATCCACTGTTCCTCTATCGGTTATTGAATGAAGGGGTTTCGTTCATGTCTATGATTTACCGAACCTACATGGTCACAAGCTTAAGGTAATCACAATCTTCTTAGTGTTAGTAGGACGAGCGTATTGATGATTTATTTGTGGAATTATTTCATTAATATTCGGAATAGTTTTGATAGGAACCGGAAGCGTTTCTAGTCACCGGAAGGGTTTTAGAGTTTATCAGGTAATACCGAGCATTCCCGATAAATAATATATAGGTGGAAAATGTTTCCGGTGATGTTAAAATATATAAAAAGTCTCTAGTAATTATTAGAAGGCTTTTATATTTAATTTACTATCAACGGGCCTTAAAAGGCCAAGTGGTGGAAACTTCTTGGGCCACTTGGGCCCAAGAAGGGTGGTGCCCCCTTCTCCCCATGGAAAGGGGAGAGGGAGGCCGAATTGAAGGGGGAGCCCCCCTCCTCCTTGGCTGCCCAAGGGAGGGGACTTTCCCTCCCTTATGTGGCGTCCCCTCTCCTCCTAACCTATATATATACTTGAGGTACTGGTCCTTTTCTATACACAAGTTTTGGAGCCTCCTCTAGTTCATCTAGTTCTAGTTCTAGTTGGTCCTAGTTGACTAATTAGAGCTATAACTAGTTCCTCTAATCCTCATAATACGAATCCTAGTGTGGTTCTAATATCCTCCCTCTAATTCTCTAGTGATGTATCTCTGGATGGCGAAGCACTGCCGGATCATGAAGACCGTATGCTGCAACCAAGTAGAGAGGCCTTGCTTTCGGTCTTCTGTTCAAGGGATCATTTGAGGGCGGTTCGCGGGATGATCATCAATGGTTTGAGGGACTCCAAGTACGATGTACACCGACTCGTCTACTTCCCCTGCACTCCGAAGTCAGTAACAACCCTTGATTCAAACCCTATATGCTTCTTCATATTGTTCCTGGGTGATTGTAGGGCATTTTTTTTATTTTCTAGTATGTTTCCCAACACCTTGAACATTAGTAGTGATATGTATCAATAAGTATGTGACTTGTTGTGAAACTACATATTGTATGATGATTGTTCTAATGGTCCCTAGTTGATAAGGTTATGTGGACACATACCCTTTGACTAGTATATGATTTGGTTGATGACTATGTTTCACAAGTCATGGGAATAGAGACGCTAAACCTATAGTATGGACTTGGGGATGGAGATCACCAAGTCAAATAGACCCACTTTGAGACAAGGCAAGATATTGTCATCTGTTAGTCTCAAGTACAATGTATATGCCATGTCCTATACGTGAGGTCCTCGCATGTTCTCAAGATAAGGATCGACTCATGTAGGGTCAATCAAATGCTGCTCCATGAGTGGGTAGCAATAAAGGTAGCTTACAGCTGAGTCACGAGACATGCTGTGAGACATGGTTGACCAAGCTAGGATTTTCCCACCTAATACCGATAGATATTGTCTGGGCCCTCTCGAGTGATCAGATTTGGAAAGCAGGGCCATGCGACTTGGGTTAAGTGTTTACCTGGTATGGAAATCTATATCATGATTTTGATAACATATAATGTAGCGACCCGACCTCAAATGGTCAAGCCTCTATGTATTCGTGCCATCCCTGGATCAGTATGCTGGAACACACAATACATCAATGTATATATCAAAGTGCAGTCACATGTATAAATAACGTAAAAATGATATATACCTCGTAAGTCTCAGCGGAAACAATCGGTCGGAGGTGGAGTTCCATCAACGCCATCGGCAGGTTGAGTGTAGACCGTAACCCTACAACGAAACTCACTCGTCATAGAAAAATTATAATCCTGCAACATGTTACGTTGCAGCCGTGTAGGTTAGTACATTGAATGTACCGACAAGATCACTGTAAGAAAAATAGATGATAAAACTATACCATATGCAATATGGCTTTGTGGCTCTGTGTTTGAATTTTGTTTGCGTAAAAGCTGCTTTATTTTCCCTACACCAAAGGATATAACCGAAGTCTGTACTATAGAGTTTTCTATCATGACATGGTTTCGCCAATCGATGTCTCATAGCCCAAATCATCATAAGTTTCCCACAATTAAGTTTTGGACCCGGTGTTGAGAGTCCCGGATAGAACCAAGTCCAGAGGCTCAAATTGTCCATAGCCGGGGACATGTCTAATCGATTAGGTTTTAACCCTCTGTAGAGGTTTGCACACTTCACCCGCAAGATTCAATCCCTCTTTTTACATTCTCACAATTTAGGGTGTTTGAGAACAAGACGACCGAAATCTGGTCCTCCGAAGAGTTCCCCTGACCACTGTCCGGTGCTCATCTAATGCTATAGTAGTTCTACATCTGCTAGCACCATCCTAGTCAGAGTCACAACTAAGGTCAACCAAGCCAGAGCCCATAGTGACTTACGGTTGCACAGGTAAGCTTCCAGACATGAAGTATTCTTCTCTCTCTTTGAGTCTGGGTGAAGCTTTCCGCAAGATGTCATGGCGCTTCTCCATGCATCCCAGCCATCCACTGGTTGCTCCAGGGTGCCCGTCAACCGTCCTTCACCCAGTAGTGTGTATTGAATTCTTGGCTCGAGTCTTGAAGTCTTGAGGCCTTGAAGATGCAGCCCTTGCAGATGCCATCATGGAGTTGTCATCATTGACGTAGAGTCCTCCTTCTTCACACCACTCTCGTGCACTCATACCAAACCCCGTCTACTATAGTATAACATTAAAACTATATAACGTCCTGGGCTGGGTAACATCGAGTTGGGTTCCTACCTCATGCATTCTACTCAACTACAAGATTCAATAACACTACTAGAGGGATTGTTGAAAGTTTGCTACTACATGCAAATAAAACATAGGTATGAAAAACATGGTCAAAGTGAACTTGCCTGGTAAGTTAATGAAGATATAACGCTCTCAGTATCTTTGATAAACTATTCGTCACTCCGAGGAAATCTATATAATCAAACATAGTATTCATGTAAGCAACAATTCTAGCAATCAATTCTATCAATCAAAAATAACAACCCAAAAGCAATAAAGAAAACAATAATGTTCAAAGAAAAACAAATGAAGACCAAAGGAAAACTTCAAAAGAAAAGTTCAAGGAAAACTAGTGGAGACCAACTCACACAAAGTTTATCATAACAACACTAAATTACCCTAATATCTTTTATACAGCAAAGAAAATATAATTCTAATGAGACAACAGAAAATAATTTACTAAAGTACTTACTAGCAAAAGAACTAGTATAAAAACTATTATAACTATCTAGTTAACACTAAAACAACTAGCAAAACACTAAGACAATAGTAAACAATACTAAAATATTTATGAAACAAATTTACTCGTAAATAACAGAAACAATAAAAACATAACTTGAAGTGGCAAAAAGAATTACTTTTAAGACTAATAAAACTATTTTTATCAACTATCACTCTGAACTAAACAAGCAAATACAAAAGCAGTAGGTAAACACTAATAAATAACTAAAAAACTTTATCTACTATAGTCTAACAGAAACATATAACTACATGTAAAAAGTTACAAAAAGAATTAACTAAAAATAATTAAAAACACAAATTATATGACTAAAACAACTACATAAGCAAGACAGTATTGTTTTACAATAAACGTAATTTAAAATAAAATAAAAATAAATCACTATAGATTACTAGATAGGCAATACAACATTAAAACAGTAGTAAAAAGAATCAATCAAAAATATTTTATAAAACTCAAACTAGAGCCAAAATAGTGTTTAAAGCATATTTGAAATAATTCAAAATTAAACTACTCAAATTTGAAAACAAAGTACACCAACAGAAACTTCAACAGATTTGTGACACGATGCAAAAAGAATCACTCAATTTGAATCTAAAAAAAAGTTATTAGTAATCTAAAATTAGAACTAGTTTTGTAAATTAAAACAGAATCAGAAAACCGAAAATTCTACCAAGCTGACATGGGCCATGTGTCGCCCTGTTGTTGGGCCAGTGAGGTAAGCGTGCGAGCGCTACGGGCGGACGACCTAACGCTAGCAGAACCACAGCGGTCAATGAAAAAAATAGAAAAACCGGCGGTTCACTTAACATAAACCGTATCTACCGAACCGCTACTCTAAGGTCTAATCCACAATATATAAAATAGATCGGACGGTGGAGAGGACTTGGCTGGCTTACAACGGGGTGGTCGCGACGATGCTGCTCAAACGTCGTCGTTGGCGGGGTCGGCGGAGGGGGCCAGGGGATGCAGCAGTCGGAGGCGGTTCCAACGATGGTCGCCGGTGCACTCGGGGACAACGGAGACTGACAGCAGTGAGCTCGGGGCGGCGAGGGCATACGATGGTCGCTGGCTTTAGTGTTTTGGTGGGTTTAGGACTCGACCGAGAGGGCGCGGAGGTTTGGACGAAGGTGGGGATCACGACAGTTGTTTCAGGGCGATCAGAGCAGGCTAGGTGGTGCGGTGGTGCTGCAATGGCATGGCGGACCAAAGCAACTCCGGCGAGTGATCGGGCGAGGCAGAGGGCACGGGGAGAGGGGTTTTGCGCGCAGAGGGTCGAGAGGGCGTGCTTATATAGAGGGGATCTACTTGGAGGAGGGGGCAAGATGGATTCGGGATCCCGAGAACATCGGGATTTCCGGCGGCGCGGCGGCGGCGGGCTCTGCCCCGCGGCTTGGAGAAGGAGGAGGTAGGAGCGGGGTTTCGGGCAGATAGGTGGGCCCGTGTGTCAGCGTCGGTTTGTGTGTGAGAGACAGAGAGGAGGTAGCGGCGACCAGTGAGTTGGGGTTTCGGGCACGGGCTCGTTGCTTGGCCGCGGTGGCCTAGTGGGCCGGTGGAGTGAGGGGGGGGGGAGACACACACACACACACACACACACACACACACACACACACACACACAGAGAGAGAGAGAGAGAGAGAGAGAGAAAGAGAGGGAGAGAGAGAGAGAGCTGGGCCGACTGGCAACAAAGGCTTCAGCCAAAAAGGTTTTTTTAAACAGAGAATAAAACTAATACAAAAAGTGAATAAATCAAAATTATATAGACATATAATATATCAAAATGTTCATAAAAAGAAATCCGAAATTATGAACATTTTATCAAAGTCAAATAAAATGCACAAAAATTGAAATAAAGCAAATAGTGCTAGTGTTGCATTGAAACATAATAAAAATCATTTTTTAAAATACCAAAAATGATTTCAAATTTATTTTCTCCTAATTTTTTAGTGAAGGGAATCATTTTACCCTTATTTCCATTTATTTATTTTTATGAGAAAAATAATTTGATTAAAAGCCAAAATAACCCCTAAATGGTTTTGAAATTGAAATTCAAACCAATTCCAAATCTTTTATGTTTTTCCTCATTTAAATATATTTCAAATTTGCCCCTGGTTCGTATTGCTCCTCTCTTTATTTTGAAATGGGTCAGAGGAATTTGAAATTATTCAAATGGGAAGCATTCCAATTGGAAATTTCAAAAGTGGTTTAACTCCCCACTCTCTTTCATTTAAACTTTGGAGAAGTCATTTCATCTCCTCTCTTGAAAGTCCTTGAGTGGCATGAAGTTTGCATTACTTTCAAATGAGGTTTCAAATCATTTCAGATGGAAACACTTTTGGGAAATTCCTTTTATTCCCTCTCATTCAACTTCCAAAAATTTTCAAATTGCACTCAATCATTCACCAAACAAACAAACAAACAATCATATTTATTTAATTAATATAACATTGCAAAATTTAGAATTTTGGGATGTTACAAACCTACCACACTTAAAAATGAATCTCGTCCTCAAGATTCGAAGAGGCTAGCTATAAAAGGTTAGCATTTTGGGGTCTTCCTGCAATTCCATTGATCGGAATGGTCTAGTGTGCTACCACACTTAAAAGCAGGGTTATGGCTCCAACAAAACTCATGTACTTCATCCTTTGGGTTGACGGTGTTGGTCTTCTCATATTATCCGAATTACTCTTTCACTAGTGCTCTTCCGGTAAGGGATCTTTTCCACAATTCTGGCGTCCTTTCATCTTAGTAAGGTTCATCCAAGACGGGGTCTCCTTAGCTGAGAGATCTATCGCCAATACTAAACAACTATCAATATTCTCATGGAGGTCAACAATTTCTGGTTTCTCCTGCAGGAAATGGGTCTGGGTTGAATCTCACCGTATAACCTACGGTTGGCAACGGTTGCGTATTACAAGGATCAATCGTCCTACTATTCTAAGGCTTAAATAAGGTTTTTGACATCGTCGTCTCTCCACTATGGGTAAGTTCCTCAGATTTACCATTCCCAATAGCAAGAGCGAATGATAGGAGTAAGTCAGTATGGTGATCAATCCATTCCGCACCCAGATCATTACCTTGTATAAGGTTTAGCGAATCTAGCGTTTCTAACACTCGGTCATTCTCATAGGCATTGCAGATTTCTCTTGTCCTCGAACCGGGTTTGCATAATTCCTTTAGTTCTGCAAGCAGAACAAGATGTCAAACGTTTTCATTACAACGCTCGGGTTTTCGTATCCTCCTAAGGAATGTCTGCTGATCAATTCACAACTTCTTCCAAAATTTCTTCTTCCAGGGGGGGGGTACCCGATTCTTATTAATTTCCCGGGCCTATGGGTTATGGACCCACTTCAACACATGTATAGCTTTAACTCATCCTGGGAGTTACAGTTGTTCCATATTCCAACATTACACCTACTATAATTCCATCAGTACTTCTTTCCTTCATACTCTTGAGGTACCCAACATATTTGAATATAACTCATACTCATTTTGTCCAAACTCCACTCTACGGAGTACATTTTTCCTTCCCATTGGCCAGGTGTTCTTACAGGGTACTACCACCCTTGAATGCACAAATTTTTTCATGGACCATATTTCTCCTATCCTTGAAAATGGCCAACATCTGTGCTTTTAGAGTAACAACTCATAAAACTTAATGTATGAAATCATGACACATTAACTTTATTGATTCATGAATTCATTACAATCCCTGAGACATCCATTACAGAACTCAACTAACTATACTCATGAAAATAATTTTGCTTCCTACTACACTTAATACCAATATCAAAATTCCAACTACTCAGCTCCAGCTTTCATCTTGTTGGGACATTCAGTAGCATGATGTCCCGCTTCCCTGTAATGAAAACAAACAACTTCCGATAAGTCTTCGGGCTTCTTGGGGATCATGTCTGCTCTTTGGGTCCTTGGCTTCTTCTCTAGACACATATTGGCATATTGACCTAATTCCTTGCACCTGTAACAAGTGATATGACTCGGGTCCTTCTCTGCAGAATTTGGCTTGTTCTGGGGATGCCTTCGTTTTCTCTTCCTGGATTTCTCCGTAATGATTACAGATTCTATTTCCCGAGAGTCAAACTTCACTTCTACTGTCGAGAAGTCTCCGAGATACTCTTCTCTTTCCTTTGTGCAATACTGGGACTAATGTCCTTCTTCGCCACATGAATAGCAAGCTTGGGTGAAAAATCTATTTAGGCCTTCTCCATCAGGGTCTTCACTAACTTCCTCCCTCATGGATTCTTCCAAACATTTCCTGAGGGCTTCTTTCTGCTGCTTGGTAATTTAGTGTACCTTGGGGTAAATTTGGCACTGAGACGGGAAATGAGTAACTCCTTCACACAGGAAACAAGTAACCTGTCCAGTCGGGCATTTTTCCTCTGGGTGATGTTCTTTACAATGAGGGCATCCTTCCTTGTGTTCCTCCTGGGTGTGTCCTATTTCTCCACAAATCTTGCAGGCACAAGGTTTCTTCTTCGGGCTAACACAATGCTTCTGGATGAGGCGTGATCTCAACAGAGTCTCCTTGAATTCCTCCCAAGTTTTTGCTCCATTACATCCTTGTATGGCTTGATGCATTTTCCACCAGGTTGCAGCACTTTCTGTAAAGTACTGAAGAGCGTATTGAACCTCATACTTTCTTGCAATCAAATTTTTCCTGAATTTATCCTCCATGTGTTTAATTCATAGCTATGCCTTCGGTTGAGTCACGGTCCAGAGAATACCAGTTCATCTTCATTCATCATCTATGGGGTCCAAGGGTTTTAGGATGAGATACGGGAAAAGGGATAGAGAGAGATACACACAATACAAACAATGGTTAAAAACGAGTTTTATTTTGTGGCTGCCGGAAAAACATCAAACAAATGTCAGCTCACAAATCATTCCATCTAATGTAAGTATATAAGAGGGGTTTGGTCTTCTAAAGGTCAAATAAATCTCCATAGCCTTCAAATTCTTTGGAGTCTTCAACTGTTGTAGCTTCAACTCTTTCTAATGCATGGTAAAATCCACTTTACTCTGAAGAGGCCATCAGTTGTCCGTTATCTAGTCCTTCTGGTAGCGACTTCAGTTGATGCTCCGAGTGGTAAAAAGGGAAAGGGGTGTATTCTAACTATTTGGGGTAAGAGGGAATATTTGATAAAATCAGAAAAGATGAGAAGGTTTTTTTGAAACAAAGTTTTAGAGGTATCCTGTCCTAGGGGCTTTCCAATTTCTAGGGTCACATCCAACAATCAACATGTGCTCTGATACCATATCTATAGCGACCCAACCTCAAATGGTCAAGCCTCTGTGTATCCATGCAATCCCTGGATTAGTATGCTGGCACACATAGTACATCAATGTATATATCAAAGTGCAATCACATGTATAAATAACGTAAAACTGATATATACCTTGTATGTCTCAGCAGAAACAATCAATCGGGGGTGGAGTTCCATCAACGCCATCGACAGGTTGAGTGTAGATCGTAACCCTACAACAAAACTCACTCGTCATAGAAAAATAATAATCCCGCAACATGATACGTTGCAGCTGTGTAGGTCAGTACATTGAATGTACTGGCAAGACCACTGTAAGAAAAACTGACGATAAAACTATACTATATGCAATATGGCTTTGTGGCTCTGTTTCTGAGTTTTGTTTGCGTAAAAGCTGCTTTATTTTCCCTACATCAAAGGATATAACCAGAGTCTATACTATAGAGTTTTCTATCATGACATGGTTCCGCCAACTGATGTCTCATAGCCCAAATCATCATAAGTTGCCCACAATTAAGTTTTGGATCCGGTGTTGAGAGTTCCGAGATAGATCCAAGTCCAGAGGCTCAAATTGTTCTTAACCGGGGACACGGCTAATCGATTAGGTTTTAACCCTCTGCATAGGTTTGCACACTTTACCCACAAGATTCGATCCCTCTTTTGACATTCTCGCACTTCAGGGTGTTGAGAACAAGACGACCAAAACATGGTCTTGTGAAGAGTTCCCCTGACCACTGTCTGTTGTTCATCCAATCCTACCATAGTTCTACATCCGCCAGCACCGTCCCAGTTAGAGTCACAACTAAGGTCAACCCAGCCAGAGCCCATAGTGACTTGCGGTTGCATAGGCAAGCTTCCGGGCATGAAGTATTCTTCCATCTCTTTGAGTGTGGGTGAAGATTTCCGCAAGAAGTCATGGCGCTTCTCCATGCATCCCGGACATCCACTGGTTGCTCCAGGGTGCCCGTCAACCGTCCTTGACCCAGTAGTGTGTATTGAATTCTTGTCTCGAGTCTTGAAGTCTTGAGGCCTTGAAGATGCATCCCTTGCAGATGCCATCATGGAATTGCCGTCATTGATGTAGAGTCGTCCTTCTTCACACCACTGTCGTGCACTCATACCAAACCCGGTCTACTATAGCGTAGCATTAAAACTATATAACGTCCCGGGCTTGGTAACAGGGAGATGGGTTCCTACCTCATGCATTCTACTTAACTACAAGATTCAATAACCCTACTGGAGGGATTGTTGAAAGTTTTCTACTACATGCAAATAAAACATAGGTATGAAAAACATGGTCAAAGTGAACTTGCCTGGTTAGTTGCTGAAGATATAATGCTCTCAGAATCGTTGATAAATTATTCGTTACTCCGAGAAAATCTATATAATCAAACATTGTATTCACATAAGCAATTCTAGCAATCGATTCTATCAATCAAAAATAACAATCCAAAAGCAATAAAGAAAACAATAATGTTCAAAGAACAAAAATGAAAACCAAAGGAAAACTTCAAAAGAAAACTTCAAGGAAAACTAGTGGAGACCAACTCACACAAAGTTTGTCATAACAACACTAAATTACTCTAATAACTTTTCTACAACAACGAAAATGTAATTCTAATGAAACAACAGAAAATAATTTACTAAAGTATTTACTAGCAAAAGAACTAGTATAAAAACTATTATAACTATCAGTTAACACTAGAACAACTAGCAAAACACTAAGACAATAGTAAACAATACTAAAATAATTATGAAACTAATTTACTCCTAAATAACAGAAACAATAACAACATAACTTGAAGTGGCAAGAAGAATTACTTTTAAGACTAATAAAACTATTTTTATCAACTATCACTCTGAACTAAACAAGCAAATGCAAAAGTAGTATCTAAACACAAATAAATAACTACAAAAATTTATCTACTGTAGTCTAACAGAAACATATAACAAAGTGTAAAAAGTTATAAAAAGAATTAACTAAAAATAATTAAAAACACAAATTATATGACTAAAACAACTACATAAGCAAGACAATACTATTTTTCTATAAACCTAATTTAAAATAAACTAAAAATAAATCACTATATGCTACTGGATAGGCAACACAACAACAAAACAATAGCAAAAAGAATCAAGCAAAAATATTTTATAAAACTCAAACTAGAGCCACAATAGTGTTTAAAGCATATTTGAAATAATTCAAATTTAAACTACTCAAATTTGAAAACAAAGTACACCAACAGAAACTACAAAAAATTTGTGACACGATGCAAAAAGAATCACTCAATTTTAATCTAAAACAAAAAAGTTATAAGCAATCTAAAATAAGAACTAATTCTGTAAATTAAAACAGAAACAGAAAACCTAAATCCCACCGAGCGGACGGGCCACGTGTCGCCCTATGGTTGGGCTAGCGAGGTGAGCATGCGAGCGCTACCAGTGGACGACCTAACACTAGCGGAACCGCAACTATCAACAAAAAAACCAGAAAAACCGGTGGTTTACTTAAAAAAACCGCATCCACCGAACCACTACTCTAAGATCTAATCTACAGCGTATAAAACAGATTGGACGGTGGAGAGGATTTGGCTGGCTTACAACGGGGTGGTCGCCGGTGATGAGGCTCGGATGTCGTTGTTGGCAGCGCTCCGGGCGTTGGCGGGGTCAACGGAGGGGACTAGGGGATGTAGCGGTCGGAGGCGGTTCCAACGACGGTCGCCAGTGCGCTCGGGGACTGGCGGCGGTGAGCTCAGGGTGGCGAGGGAATACGGTGGTCACCGGCTTCAGTGTTCTGGTCGGTTTAGGACTCGGCCGAGAGGACGCGGAGGTTTGGACAAAGGTGGGGATCACGACGGTTGTTTCAGGGCGAACAGAGCGGGCTAGGTGGTGCAGTGGTGCGGCAATGGCGCGGCGGACCGAAGCAACTCCGGCGAGCGATCGGGCGAGGTAGAGGGCACGTGGAGGAGGGGTTTTGCGTTCATAGGGTCGAGAGGGCATGCTTATATAGAGGGGGTCTACTTGGAGGAGGGGGCGAGATGGATTCGGGATCCCGAGAAGATCGGGATTTCCGGCGGCATGGCTGTGGTGGGCTCTGCCCCGCGGCTTGGAGAAGGAGAAGGTGGGCGTGGGGTTTCAGGCGGACAGGTGGGCCCGCGTGTCAGTGTCGGTGAGAGAGAGAGAGGAGGTAGCGGGCGACCGGTCAGTTGTGGTTTCGGGCGCGGGCGCGTTGCTGGGCCGCGGTGGCCTAGTGGGCAGGTGGAGTGAGGGGAAGAGACAGAGAGAGAGAGAGCTGGGCCGGCTGATAACAGAGGCTTCGACCAAAAAGGTTTTTTTAATAGAGAATTAAACCAATACAAAAAGTGAATAAACTAAAATTATACATATACACATAATATATCAAAATGTTCATAAAAAGAAGTCCAAAATTATGAACATTTTATCAAAGTCAAATAAAATGCACAAAAATTCAAATAAATCAAACAATGCTACTGTTGCTTTAAAACCCAATAAAATTCATTTTTAAAATATGAAAAATGATTTCAAATTTATGTTCTCCTAATTTTTCAATGCAGGGAATCATTTTACCCTTATTTCCATTTATTTATTTTTAGGAGAAAAATAATTTGATTAAAAGCCAAATAACTCCTAAATGGTTTTGAAATTGAAATTCAAACGAATTCCAAATCTTTTATGTTTTTCCTCATTTAAATATATTTCAAATTTGCCCCTGGTTTGGAGTGTCATATTGCTCCTCTTTTTATTTTGAAATGGGTCAGAGGAATTTCCATTCAAATGGGAAGGATTCCAATTGGAAATTTCAAAAGTGGTTTAACTCCCCACTCTCTTTCATTTAAACTTTGGAGAAGTCATTTCATCTCCTCTCTTGAAAGTCCTTGAGTGGCATGAAGTTTGCATTACTTTCAATGAGGTTTCAAATCATTTCAGATGGAAACACTTTTGGGAAAGTCCTTTTATTCCCTCTCATTCAACTTTCAAAAAGTTTCAAATTGCACACAGTCATTCACACAATAAACAATCAAACAATCATATTTATTTAATTAATATAACATTCCAAAATTTAGAATCTTGGGATGTTACATATAACCCAAGGAAAAAGGAATGTTGCATACGACACAATGTTGAGGTTTGTCAAACGACTTTACGCACATATGGGAGTTAACACGTTGTGCTAGGAGCCGCTACCAACTATCAACTCGGGTTGTGTCCATGTGTACATGAACCTATAGGGTCGACACTTAAGGGTTCACAACCCATTCAGACTGGATATGAGTGGAAGTTGGGTCTAGACTCCTAGCGGGCCTTAAGTGTAGAGTGATACATCTCCAATGTATCTATAACTTTTCATTGTTTCATGCTATTATATTATCAATCTTGGATGCTTTATATGCATTTTTATGCTATTTTATATCATTTTTGGGACTAACCTATTAACCTAGTGCCCAGTGTCAGTTCCTGTTTTTGCTTGCGTTTGGCTTTTCAGAAAATCAATATGAAACAAAGTCCAAACGTAATGAAAATTTATGGTGCTTTTTCTGGAGCAGAAGGGACCCTAAAAGGTTCAGGAGGAGGCCAAAAGAGCTATGAGAGAGCCACGAGCTCATACAGCGAGCCCTAGGGGTAGGGCATGCCACCTGAGCTCGTGTGCCCCATGCAACTCCGTTTGAGCTAATTCCACCTCTATAAATTCACAAATATTCCCAAATCAACAGAGAGCCACCCAAAACACTTTTTCTGTAGCCACAAGATTTTGTTCTTCCGCCATCCCATCTGGAGCCCTTTTTTGGTACTCTGTTGGAGGGGGAATCGATCATGGAGGGCTTCTACATCATCCTAGCTGCCTTCCAATGATGCGTGAGTAGTTTACCACAGACCTACGGGTCCATCGCTAGTAGCTAGGTGGATTCTTCTCTCTCTTCGATCTTTAGTACAATGTTATCCTCGATGTTCTTAGAGTTCTATTCGATGTAATCTTCTTTCGCGATGTGTTTGATGGGATCCGATGAATTGTGGGTTTATGATGATATTATTCAATGAAGGTAATTGAGTCTTTTTTCTGAACTTTATTATGCATGATTTTTATAGCTTTGTATTTCTCTTCGATCTATCCGTTTGGTTTGCCAACTAGATTGTTTATCTTCAGTGGGAGAGGTGCTTTGTAATGGGTTAAATCTTGCGGTGTCCTCACCCAGTGAAAGAAGGGACACATTGTATTGTTGCTATTAAGGGTCAAATGATGGGGTTTATTCATATTGATTGGGTTTACTTTGTCTACGTCATGTCATCTTGCTTAAGGCGTTACTCTATTTGTCATGAACTTAATACGATAGATGCATGCTAGATAGCGGTCGATTGGTGGAAGTAGTAAATGCAGGCAGGAGTCAGTCTACTTATCACGGACGTGATGCCTATATACATGATCATTGCCATGAATACATCATAGCTATGCACTTTTTTTTATCAATTTCCCGACAGTAATTTGTTTACCCACTGTATGCTATGTGTTCGATAGAGAAGCCTCTAGTGAAAATTATCACTACTAGGGAAAAGCCTAGCAGTAGCACGGGTATAAGGTGTATCAGTAGCGTGGGTAGCCGCGCTACTAATACAATGCTACAACTAACCTGTAGAAGTAGCGCGTGCCTGCCAGCGCTACTGCTATACATGCGTAGCAGTAGCGAGATCCAGAGTGACGCGCTGCTGCTAATAGCTGCAGCACTTTGAATTAAGCCACGCTACTGGTAAGGGCGTGCTGGTGCTAACTTTTCTCCCCTCGCTACTTCTAGTTTTATTAGTTTCTGATTTTTTTCTGCATATTTTTTTTTGTATTTGAACAGGCTTTATACAATAATCTTTGGGACTTACAAATGCACCATCATACACATAAAAATGTAATCATAGCATATACATACAAATAGTCTCATTAAAACATGCCATCATCCAACACAAAGTGGTCTCTCGTCATCACCTCGAAAATAGCGATACAAGTCTCAAATACTTGCAACTACATCGTCATCCATCTAAACAATGATATACGCGAGAAGAGCTATCACTATGAGTGAGAGTGGAACTATGCAGTACATGAGGCGGCGGTTATGAGTCCTCTCTCGCGCTAGCGTGAACCTCAAGTAACTAGCTTCTGCTTCTTGTCTACTTTTGAAGCCTTTATGGTCGGCGCCCGAGACCCCCTCCACTTGCGCCTGACACTCAGACCACTCATTGTACACTCCCGGAACCTTCCCTTTATACACGACCTAGCACTGCTTCTTCGCCATCAAGAATCTAGGTGCCTGTTAGAGATGCATCTTCATCAAGAGAATGTACAATCATATATGCAACAAAATATACTTGAGCAACACGAAAAAGAAAGGGTTAGAAACTAGATGTAACATATAGTAAACATACAAATAATGAATGCAGTTTCATCGTACGCATATTAATTAACTAGAGGCACGCAGGTCATCATACCCAAACTAACAAAGTAGACTTATGCAAGTTCGGCAGGGACTGTGGACATCACAAAGTTCCATCGCTACAGATACTATACAAGTTAAACCGACACATATCATCATCATTGGCATAAAAAATCACTAGAAGTTCCATCCTTCCATATCATCGAGGATGGTCCCTAGCTTCTTGAATGGCGTGAGGTCCTGACGTTGCATGCCTATGCGAGTTCAGACATCAGCTCGCGATATGGGGCCGTGGTGGAACATCCCCTTCTCATCGACCACTTCTTCCATGATGATCATCGCAATGTCCCTCTGGATGCGAAAGAAGTCATCTCTAAGTTTAGAATCTGCTTATGCATGAGATTCTACCCACTTGTGGATATGATCATCGTTCCTGTCATGCGAAGCTTTTGGTGATCCGTTGTGAACTCCATCATGAGATGGAGGATGTAGAATCCATCGTTCTTGCTTGGTTTTGGTACATGGATGAAGCAAAGGTTAGTTTTATGCGAGAAACTTGTCTTCTTGTGCCTTAGTTTCCTGATCTGCCAGTGGCCACCCCTCAAGCTGAAGCCTTGGAGAGCATCATCTAGAATATTCATTATGTGGGTGTAGTCCTTCTTCTCGTAGTTTCTGGTAGGGTCAAAATACATGGCGTGGGAGACTTGCGGTTAAATAACGATAAGGACGGCGCGCCCATTGCTACGGAAAGAAAGACCTCAAATTATTCTCCATATGAGCAAGAAGGAATGATTGAAATGTACGAAAGGGTTGGCCGACACTGACTTACTTTGGATGGTAAGGCAGGAGGACAATTTCCTGGTCCTTATTCTATATAATGAAGTTTCCGAGGTACTCCCTAGAAGTTTCACGCTCAAAGTCGCTGAGATTCAAGAAGGACTCGTGCATATAGTATGGATCTGCCACACAGATTTGTGAGACTTCTTCTCTCTTCATGACAGAGCTCATATGTAGCGCAAAAAAGCGGAAAATTGTACAATCGAGCCGCCTTGTCAGAAACATCTCAAAGATATGGTCAAACCGTAGGAAGAACACCTCCGCGGGCCGTGTGCCGACGTATCACTTCCCCTCAGGCACACGAGCCGCGTATGTCGGATATCCTGGATCCTTCGAGGATAGTAGGGTTTTCTCAGTCGACATCACATGGTCGTGCAGTCTCCTGAGATCCCCTGATATTGCCTCCAGCGGTTTTGGCGATAGCATCGGCTCGCCCGTGACATGGAACATGGCCGCACCTTTGACAGGTACATGCTCTTCAAAATCCACCGTCTGGCTGTTACGTGCTCTGGCTTGTTTGTAGGCAGTAGAGCCTCTCTTCCCTGGTCTCTTCTTCTCCTTTTTCTGGGGCTGACCTTCCAGACCCTTCCTTAACCCCTGCCCCAATGTTGTCGGGCTAAGCATTGTACGACCCCCGGCTAGTTGAGCGTGTGTTGAGGCGGCATCTTCAGGCGTGTCCTGTGAGGATTGCATGAAGAGAGACCTCTTGCAATCCCTGCTAGGACATTCCTGCCCGGGTAGATCATCCATATCCTCATCAGCATGCTGATAGCCCGAGTCTTCATATGGCTGGCTCATCATATCTAAGTCACCGTTATAGGCGCCTGTATCAAGGATTCGAAGAGGGTCCTCCTCCATATCCTCATCCATTCTTTGTTCTACGGGGGCGATTACATCAGTCACTATTGGACCCCCATCATCACGTTGTCTGCCGCTCTCACTCGGCACTACAGGCACTGGTAATTGCGTAGGCATGGTGGTGGTGTCCATACATGCTTGTTGATGTGTGGTTATTGGTGTGCCCTCGGCCTGCTCCAGACGAAGAAGATTCTTCGACCATAGCAGCACCCAACCCTTGCAGCTTCCAATCTGTGGCGGGGTCTTGTCGTCCTCTCCCCCTAGCCGTACTAGAGGAGGCAAATCCTCATGCCCCGGTTTCACACTCGACAAGGTAACCCTAAAGTGCCCACGGGGCATCGGCTAGCTGTAGAACATGAGTTACAAGGGCTTAGTTATCACCCCCATTCCCACGTCCACCTTCTGGCCTTTTATCAAGTAGAGTACGGTGCACGGGGTTTCGTCGGCCTGCAAACACATGTCTGCGGCATAAAACATCCGGAAGGCAATGAAAATGGAATATTCTAGATATATGTTAGTGCGACATGTAATTACCATCAGGGCGTCGAGCTCAGTCAAAGACGAAGGCCCACCTAGCGCACCATAGACTGAGGACGGCTGCTATGAGCGGGTGCGGGTGCGGTAGCAGGCCCAGTTGCGTGAGCAACTGATGATGCGGTGGTGTTGTTCACCGAGTTGCTCCCAACGAAACTGGGCATGGGGAAATCATGTATCGTCTTGTCTGGATTTTCCTTCATCTAGTTGATGATAGCCGGGATCAAGTTAGTAGCGAAATTAGTTCTGCAGGCATCTATAGCTGCAGCGATTGCCTGCTATAGCAACTTGTTTCTTCTCCTCGGATTCTTTTATTGCATCCTCAGCTTCTTTTTTCTCGAACGCAAGCTTCACCTTCTCGTCGATGTCCGCCTGACTAAACTTCTTTTTCCGCTTCTTGGCCTCCGGACCCTCTTTGTAAAAGACCTTCCATGTGGCGCCGTCTCCGGCGCCATGCACACGCCCATATTGCGGCCGCTGGTTGAAAGGGAGTCCCTTAAGTTCGTTCAAGGCCCGGTTGAGAGGGGTGTCCCACTTGGGCCTCATCGGTGAAGTAGGGCTTTCGGCTGCAAGATAGTGTTTCTTCTCCTGCAGAAGGAACGTGAACCATTTATGAATGTGTAATTGACTTAATTAGAAGCTAAATGTATGGTGGTAAAAAAATAATTACCAGTAGTCTAATCAATTCCCTCGTGATCTAGTCCATGTAAAAAACCTTCTTTTCCTTGTCCACTTGTAGCGGGCCCTGATAAAGTCACGCTCCAATGGGTTGGTGAACTTCACGAAGGGGTCTGGAGACCCGCGGCTTCACGTTCCGCGTCCTCCTTATCCCATATGGGCCTTTTGCCAAGGTAGCCACGGCTTCCGAGGCGATGCTTTCCCGTGTTCGTTTGCTGAAGGCTCTTGAATTTCGCAGCCTTAGCCTTGGCTGCCTCGGTAGCACAAGTGTCCTTGAACTTTTCAAACTCCTCTTCCGTAAGTGTTGGATTTTCCTCCAGAATCTTGGACAGGTGTTCCTCAGCCTCAATAGCTCGTTTCACCCTCCCTTTCCAAGAGGCCAAATCATTGCTGAACATGCCCATGGCGTGATTGTTAATCTTTTTCATTTTCGGATCATCCTACGTTGCTCTATGCTATCATCCCAGTCAGGGAACTTGAATCTCTTGTGCAACTTTGTCAGGAGCAACTGCCTCAAATGTTCTTTACTCCTTAAGTCATCGTCATTGATGCTCGTGCATTCCTGTAGGATGCATCCTACTTGGTTCCCATAGCACTTGCGAGGTTCTTCGGGCTCTAAAGGCTCAAACTTGCCACATGCCATCTTTGTGATCACCAGTCGTTCGATGCCGAGTTTGTTAGGTTTTCGTATCCTCTGCTTCTTCTGCTTATTCTTTTCGGTAGTGGCATCAGTATCTTCCACGCCGGTACCTTCCCCATCGGTCTCAACGCCGCCATCAGTGTCAATGTCGGCGTAAGTACCATCATCGAGACCGACCTGCAAACCTTGACTCTACTTAACAGACAAAAAGTTGAGGTACTGTTGTTCACCCTCATAATCCATCTTGTCCGCATCTTGGTCAGAAGGCCCGGTTTCTTCGTTGTTCGACATGTTTCCTATGATTAAGTCTCCTCGTTTAATTCTAAAACTACAAAAAATGAGAAATGACATAAAAAAGATTTATGTTTGCCGGAATGCCGTTTCCCAGCAAATCTCGGCACTCGATATGCAGACTTTCTAGCACAAGTCATGCCAAAATTCACGAAAAGCTACGGCATGACTTTTGCTAAAAAGTGGACATATCAAGCGCCTAAAATTCACCGGAACAGAAATGAATCAACATTTCGACAAAACATAGGCCACTCGGATCATTTACCCTGCACATAATCATCATTTTCCAAATATAACATGTCCTAATATGACATGTCCAAATTCTAAATATCATCATTTTCCAAATATCACATGTCCATATAGCACAAGTCATTTTTCTTCACAATATTTGAAACTAAATTCAGCCTACCTAAATTTGAAACTAAAAAAATATTTGAAACTAAATAGATAACCTAATTAACCTACTGCCCTAACTAAAACCTAACTAAATCAACCGAAGAACCCTAGCTAGCAGAGAGAGGAGGAGCGGTGGGGGGCTTACAGAGGGTGCATGGGTGAGGAGGCAGGCCCGACGACGACCAAGGTTGGGAGGTCAGGGGAGAGGGCGAGGTCGCCGGGGTCGGGGGCGAGTGCCGGGGCTGGGGTCAGGGGCGAGGGCGAGGTGTCCGGGGTCGGGGGCGAGGGGGCGAGCGCCGGGACGGGGGCGTGCGCCAGGGTCAGGGGCAAGCGCAGGGGCGGAGACGAGGGGGGAAGAGTGAGTGGGGATTTTGGGGAGGAAGCAGAGGCGGGAAGAAGCAGAGAGCGGGGATTTTGGGGGTTAAGTCAGAATATCAGTAGCGCGTTTGAGCTAAACGCGTTATTGCTAACTTAGTTATAGCGCGTTTCGCCCAAGGGCGCTACTGCTATCGTAGATAGTTATAGCGTGTTTCTGTGGCTGCGCTGCTGGTAGTTTGACTAGATGTAGCCCGTTTTCAGTTTTAGCTACTGCTATAATGAGTACCTATTAGTAGTTTTCCTATTGGTTTCTTCTATTTTCTTTTCCTTTCTTTCCGAGAGCAGGAACGAAGGGAAGGTGATACAATGTATATAACTAAGGCGATATATATTGCATCATTTGACGGTTAAGTATGTATACAAAATAGGAACATATATATTACATCATTTGACCCATGCATAACGGTTAAGTGTGTACACAAAATAGGAACATATATATTACATCATTTGAATGATAACGATTCCTCAGCGTCGATGTTTTCATTTTTGAGTGAGCTTCTTTCCCTTCTTGTTTGTTGAAGAATAATTGAGCCCCTCATTGTGACTTTTCCTTTTCCATAGAGTACGATCTTTCTTAGGTAATGTAGTATTGACTCTTCTTTTGATGTATACTTCATTGTCATCATCATCTTCCCTCATTGGGTTGTCGTACTGGTCATAGTCTTCCTTGTTGGCGACTCTATCGATTCCAATGATGTTCATTTTGCCTCTCCTTACGACAACACAGCTGGGAGTGCATGGGTCGGTTATGAAGAAGCATTGTGTCACGTGCTTAGCGCGTACCCGTGGCTCATTTTTGTGATAGCGTTCACGGTAGCACTCTTGGCATCGGGTATAGTCATGGTAGTGCAATACCGGTTTTCTCTTTTGACATTCTTAGCCCATCTGACACAGAACATCGCCATGTTGTGCAGTTCAGAGTAGTCAAGCTCCCATATCTCCTCGACCCTTCCGTAAAATCTCCCAGTTGTGCCATTCTCGCCGCCGGTCATGCATTCCATCGTCACCCCTGAGTTCTGATCATCACTGTACATATCTTTGGCCTCCATGTAGAACGTGTATCCATTGATATCGTATGCCCGATAGGTGACGAGGTTGGGCGATAGGCCATGTGCTAAGGCGTATATGAGCAATCCGTCCTTAGAGCCCTCTTTCGGGGGATTAGCTATAATATTTTCTTTGAACCAATGCAAGAAAGTGGAGTTGTGCTCTCTAGTAACTTCGGCGTTCGTCGTGCATATCCCCCGGTCACGATACTTCTTTGCGATAGTTTCTTTCTGCAGTGCCACGAAAGGATCTACCTGGTCTAGGTGTTGTAGCACAACAAAGTTGCTCTGTCAAAGTCGTTGCATCGATCTGAGTAGGCCACATGCAGTTCCCTGCGACTGTTGGTGTGACCTTCTCCTTCTAGCCTCCCATCGTGCTTGTTAACAGGCAAACCAACACCAGGCGGCCGGTCTGCGCCATATAGAAAGTTCTCACAGAAAGAGATGCACTCTTGTGTCAGATAGCCCTGGACGATGCTTCCATCCGGACGGGACATGTTACGAACAAATCCTTTGATGATCCCATTCATCCTCTCAAACGGCATCATGTTGTGCAGGAATGACGGCCCCAGGTCTATTATGTCGTCCACAACATGGACACACAGATGCACCATGACGTCAAAGAATGCGGGCAGGAAGTACATCTCAAGCTCATTTAGTATCACAACGATCTCTTCTTGTAGCCTTCGGAGCTGCTTCACACTGATCAACTTTCGAGAGATGACGTCGAAAAAGTTGCAGAGACCAATAAGCATGTCATGGACGTGCTTGTCCATTATCCCTCTAAGGGCAACAGACAGTATCTGCGTCATCATCACATGACAGCCATGGGACTTCATCCTGCTGAACCTTTTCTTCTTCGTGTCTATATATCCGCTTATCTTGCCACAGTAACCAGAAATAACTTTGATTCTGGAAAGGCACTTGAAGAATTGTCGATCTCAGCCGGACTTAAGGTGAAGCAAGAAGGGGGCAATAATCCTCTTCCTTTACTTTTTTGTCCTTCTTCTCCCGTGCCTCTGTCTCTATCTCTGTCTCCTCTGAGTCTTTACGGGGCGGCATGTGCAGATCTTCCCTGATTTCCAAATCCTGCAAGTCTTTTCTTGCCTTCGTCCCATCCTTGGTCTTATCCGGCATGTGTGTTGCAAGCAAGCTCTCAAGGACATTCTTACACATATGCATTTGATCAACGCAATGAGGCGTGTCGAGTTTGTGCCAGTACTCCAAGTCTCAGAAAACAGACCTCGTCTTCCATACCTTCAGCAGCGGCTCCGACGCCTTTTTATCATCTTTCCCGGCGCGGGGCACTGTTCCCAGTTTTTCAACAGCTCACCGATTTTGGCGCCGCTCCGCTTACATGGAGGTCCTCGATGCTCAGCCTCACCATTGAATAGATCTCCATGGTTTGTCCATGGGTCGTCCTTCTCGATCCATCTACGATGCCCCATGCACACGATTTTCCCAGACCCGCCATCTATCCTTGACGTTAGCTGCTGAGACATCGTATCATCCATGCACCGCGTGCATCCGCAATATCCATGGCACACCTGGCCTGCGACATATCCGTAACCAAGATAGTCGTGCACAGTCATGATCAACACGACTCTCATATAGAAATACTCGCCTTTGCTGGCGTCCCATGTCTTGGCCGGTGTTTTCCATAACATGTCTAACTCCTCTTGAAGTAGCCCCAGATACAGATTAATATTATTTCCTAGTTGTTTCGGCCTTTGAATCAGCATGCTCATGTGTATGTACTTCGACTTCATGCACAACCAGGGGGGAGGTTATACATCCATACAAACACCGGCCATGTGCTATGGTTGGTGTTCTGGTTGCCAAATGGATTCATGCCATCAGTACACACGCCGAGCACGATGTTCCTTGCATCACATGTGAAATACCGATATTCGCCGTTGAACGCTTTCCACTGGCTTCCATCCATGACGTGTCTTAGCTTCGGATCATCTCCATCATTGGGCTTCTCCCTCTCTGCGTGCCAGCGCATGAGCTTTGCTTCCTTGGGATCTACGAAATACCGTAGTAGACGGGGAGTGATAGGTAAGTACCATACAACTTTCTGGGGACATTTCTTCCTGGCTTCTTGTATCGAAAAGCATTGCACACCCGATAGCTTTTTTTTTCCGTGTGCTCCTTCTGATAAATTATGCAATCTCTCATGCATGCATGGCATCTAACGTGCGGGAGATCAAGAGGGCACACGATCTTCTTGGCCTCATCCACACTAGTAGGACATAGATTCCCAACGGGAAGAACATCCTTTAGGTACTTGAGAAGCTCATCGAGGCTAGTGTCGGTCCATTTGTTTTTAGCCTTCGTCTTCAGGAGTTTGAGCGTGAAACTCAAGCGGGTCACCTCGGGGTTGCAACCATCATACAATGGAGTGTTTGAGTCTACCACCAGTTGCTGTAGTTTGGCCTCCTCTCTAGAAGCAGCTCTCTCAGTACTCGTCTCCTTGCGAAGCAGTGCTTGAACATGAGGGTCTCGCACGATTGAACTTAGTATCAACGAAGTCAGCAGCGTGGAGTCCATGTTTTCTCTGCCTCCATGTCTGGTCCCTTCTCCGCTGCCATGTCAGGCCGCTTCTCCGCCGCCATGTCTGGCCTCTTCCCCGCCACCATGTCCAGCCCCTTCTCTGCCGCCATTATCGATCATCTCTTCGTCTTGCTCTGTGTCGTTATTGCCTGCCCCGTCGGCGTCCTCAACATCATCATACTCATCTTCAATTATCCATCGAGTATAGCCATCCATGAAACCAGTCATGAGTAGGTGCACCATCGCATCATAGGGGTCGAACCAAACTCCTCCTTTGCATCTTCGACACAGACATAAAACCTCTCTCAGGTTATTTTCTTTCATGTACTGCATTGTTGACCACAACCACCTATCCACCACTGTTCCACTGACCATCATGAACGCCTGCATGGTAAACAAATTGATTATAAAAAATGCATGCATGCATCAAAGTCATACAAAAATTCGGCATGACCTTTCCTAAAAATAGGACATTTAGAGTTTGCCCAAAATTCACCGAAACGGAAATGAATCGACATTTCGGCAAAACATAGGCAACTCACAAGCACAATTTGGCGGCAACTCATGCCACACACACAATATATTTCCATCATATCGCCCGATTATGTCATATCGCACACATACACATATTTCCATTCTTGCAAAAGCATAACTTCTAAATCACCTATCTCGAGATCGAGCACGATGATGATGTTATCGTGTCGCCACACACACCTATGGAATGATCAAAAGTGGACAAAGCTCTTCTTGACAAGGCTATAGATCTAGGTAGGGAGGTACGTATGTCACTTCACTAAATGCTAGCTAGATATCTAGCTAGCTATCTAGTTTGGGAGGAGACAAGTTCAACTAGTGGAGGGGGAAGGAAAAAGAGAAAGGAGATGCATTAATGGAGGTGGTGTAGTTAGCTAGGAGTAATAAAGAGAGAGAAAGATAGGTAGAAGAAGGAGAGTAATGGGGGGGGGAGAAGTAGTGAGGAATAAGCAAAGTGAGAGAGAGAGGAGGTGGGAGGGGAGAGTGAAGGAAGAGAGGAGGGGGGAGGGGGAGAGGGGGAGGAAAAAGGTGGTATGGCTGTGGTTTAGCAGTAGCCCTAGTCTCAAAAGGCGCTGCTGCTAACACGATAGCAGTAGCACGCTCTTGGCGGGCGCGCTATGGTACGTCTCCAACGTATCTATAATTTTTGATTGTTCCATGCTATTATATTACCCCTTTTGGAAGTTTATGGGATTTATTTTACACATTTATATAATTTTTGGGACTAACCCACTAACCAGAGGCCCAGCCCGTATTGTTGTTTTTTTGCCTATTTCAGTACTTCGAAGAAAAGGAATATCAAACGGAGTCCAAACGGAATGAAACCTTCGGGAGTGTGATTTTTTGAACGAACGTGATCCAGAGGACTTGGAGTGCAAGTCAAGAAGCAATCAAGGCGGCCATGAGATAGGAGGGCGCGCCCAACCCCTCTGGGTGCGCCCCTATCTCCTGGGCCCCACGAGCGGCCACCGACGTACTTCTTCCTCCTATATATACCCACGTACCCCGAAAACATCCAGGGAGCCAACGAAAAACAATTTCCACCGCCATAACCTTCTGTATCCGTGAGATCCCATCTTCGAGCCTTCGCCGGCGCTCCGCCGGAGGGGGAATCGACCATGGAGGGCTTCTACATCAACACCATAGCCCTTTCGATGAGTTGTGAGTAGTTTACCACATACCTTCGGGTCCATAGTTATTAGCTAGATGGCTTCTTCTCTCTTTTTGGATCTCAATACAATGTTCTCCCCCTCTCTTGTGGAGATCTATTCGATGTAAACTCTTTTGTGGTGTGTTTGTCGAGATCCGATGAATTGTGGGTTTACGATCAAGTTTATCTATGAGAAATATTTGAATCTCCTCTGAATTCTTTTATGCATGATTGACTTATCTTTGCAAGTCTCTTCGAATTATCAATTTGGTTTGGCCTACTAGATTGATCTTTCTTGCCATGGGAGAAGTGCTTAGCTTTGGTTTCAATCTTGCGGTGTCCTTACCCAGTGACAGCAGGGGTTGCAAGGCACATATTGTATTGTTGCCATCGAGGATAAAAAGATGGGGTTTATTTCATATTGCATGAGTTTATCCCTCTACATCATGTCATCTTTCTTAATGCGTTACTCTGTTCTTATGAACTTAATACTCTAGATGCATGCTGGATAGTGGTCGATGTGTGGAGTAATAGTAGTAGATGCAGGCAGGAGTCGGTCTACTTGTCACGGACGTGATGCCTATATACATGATCATGCCTAGATAATCTCATAATTATTCGCTTTTCTATCAATTGCTCGACAGTAATTTGTTCACCCGCCGTAATACTTATGCAATCTTGAGAGAAGCCACTAGTGAAACCTATGGCCCCCGGGTCTATCCTTTATCATATAAGCTTTCAATCTACTTTTATTTGCATCTTTACTTTTCGCATCTATATTATAAAATACCAAAAATATATTTGTCTTACCATACTATCTCTATCAGATCTCACTTTCGCAAGTGGCCGTGAAGGGATTGACAACCCCTTTATTGCATTGGTTGCGAGTTCTTTGTTTGTTTGTGTAGGTGCGTGGGACTTTTGAGGAGCCTCCTATTGTATTAATACCTTGGTTCTCAAAAACTGAGGGAAATACTTATGCTACTTTGCTGCATCACCCTTTCCTCTTCAAGGAAAACCAACGCAAGCTCAAGACATAGCAAGAAGGATTTCTGGCGCCGTTGCCGGGGAGGTCTTCGCTCAAGTCAAGACATACCAAGTACCCATCACAAACTCAACCCCCTCACATTTACATTATTTGCCATTTGCCTCTCACTTTCCTCTCCCCCACTTCACCTTTGCCGTTTTATTCGCCCTTCTCCCGTTCGATCTTGTGTTACCATGTCCCTTCTTTTTGCTTGCATCTTCGCTTGCTAAAAGTTTATGGAGCCTCATCCACTTGCTAGTATCTTTAGGAGATCCAATTATGTTGAACCTATTGCTAGTGAGTTGAATGCACTAGATTATCTTTATGAGGTTTTTCTTGAAATTCGTGAATCTGGAAATTGTGATGCAGTAGTTTATGAAGTGATTCACGATAGATCTTTGAATAAAAAGCATGATTGCAATGATTTTACTACAAATTCTGTTGATGTCAATTGTGCTAATAATATGCAAAACCCTAAGCTTGGGGATGCTAGTTTTGCTATGTCTACTACTTGTTGTAATGATCTTGATTGGGGTGATGATGTTTCTAATGATCTTGAAAATTTATTTAAGCCCCATGATGAATATGAGATTGATAATAGTGTTTGCAATATTATTGAAAGTGGGTTTGGAAGAGTGTCAACTTTAGATCCCACATATTTGGAGAATGTTCAATCTTATGAAATTTTTGATAAAAGTGGGTTTGAAGAGGTCATGACTTTAGTTAATGTTAATCCCACTATTTTGGAAGAGTGTCAACTTTGCATGCATGTGGATTATGTTGAAAATATTTTATGTGATAGCTATTTTGTTGAATTTTCTTATGATCCCACATGTAATTATTATGAGAGAGGAAAATATGATTGCAGAAATTTTCATGTTACTAAATTACCTCTCGTTATGTGAGATTGCTATTGTTTCTTTCCGCTTCCTTGCATATGCTAGTTTTTGCTTGCTATGATAATTTGTTTGTCTATAAGATGCCTATGAATAGTAAGTATGTTAGACTTAGATGTGTTTTTCACGTGCTTCATGATGCTCTCTTTATGTTTCAATTCTTATCTTTTATGTGAGCATCAATGAAATCATCATGCCTAGCTAGGGGCGTTAAACGATAGCGCTAGTTGGGAGGCAACCCAATTTTATTTGTGTTTTTTGTTTTTGTTTCTGTTTAGTAATAAATTTTGCATCTACCTTCTGTTTAGATATGTTTTTATGTTTTAATTAGTGTTTGTGCCAAGTAGAACCTATAGGATAACCTATGGTGATAGTTAATTTGATTCTGCTGAAAAACAGAAACTTTTGCGTGCACGAAATTAGTTTTGTTAAATCACGTAAACGTGCTTTTGCGTTGATTCTTTTTGCTGCTGATAAATAGGTAAATTGTCCAGGACTTCCTATTTTGGTAGGAGTTTTAGAGTTCCAGAAGTTTGCGTTAGTTACAGATTGCTACAGACTGTTCTGTTTTTGACAGATTCTGTTTTTCGTGTGTTGTTTGCTTATCTTGATGCATCTATGGCTAGTATTAAGTGGTATGAACCGTAGAGAACTTGGAATACAGTAGGTGTAACACCAAAATAAATAAATAATGAGTTCATTACAGTACCTTATGTGGTGGTTTTGTTTTCTTTCACTAACGGAGCTTATAAGATTTCCTGTTGAGTTTTGTGTTGTGAAGTTTTCAAGTTTTGGGTAAAGATTTGATGGACTATGGAATAAGGAGTGGCAAGAGACTAAGCTTGGGGATGCCCATGGCACCCCAAGATATTCAATAGTATCCAAAAGCCTAAGCTTGGGGATGCCCCCGGAAGGCATCCCCTCTTTCGTCTTCGTTCATTGGTAACTTTACTTGGAGCTATATTTTTATTCGCCACATGATATGTGTTTTGCTTGGAGTGTCATGTATGATATTAGTCTTTGCTTTTTAGTTTACCACAATCATCCTTGCTGTACACACCTTTTGAGAGAAGCCCACTTGATTAGAATTTATTAGAATATTCTATGTGCTTCACTTATATCTTTTGAGCTTGATAGTTTTTGCTCTAGTACTTCACTTATATCTTTTAGAGCACGGCGGTGGCCTAATTTTGAAGAAATTGCTAGTATCTCTTGCTTCACTTATATTATTTTGAGAGTCTTTTAGCACAACATGGTATTTTCTATGGTTATAAATTGGTCCTAGAATGGTGAGCATCCAAGTTGGGTATAATAAAAACTATCATAGAAAGTGCATAAAACACTAGGATCAATTTGATGCTTGATAATTGTTTTGAGATATAGAGGTAGTAATGTTAGAGTCATGCTAGTGGGCAATTATAAAATTGATAAATACTTGTGTTGAAGTTGGCAAGTCCCATAGCAGGCACGTATGGTAAAAGTTGTGTGACAAATTTGTTGCATGAGGTGCTCTTTTGATTGTCTTCCTTATGAGTGGCAGTCGGGGACGAGAGATGGTCTTTTCCTACCAATCTATCCCTCTAGGGGCATGCGTAGTAGTACTTTGCTTCGAGGGCTAAGTAGACTTTTGCAATAAGTATATGAGTTCTCTATGACTAATGTGAGTCCATGGATATACGCACACTCACCCTTCCACTTTGCTAGCCTCTATTGTGCCATGCAACTTTCGCCGGTATCATGCACCCATTATTTACCTTCCTCAAAACAGCCACCATACCTACCTATTATGGCATTTCCATAGCTATTCCGAGATATATTGCCATGCAACTTTCCACCATTCCGTTTATTATGACACACTTCATCATTGTCATATTGCTCTTTGCATGATCATGTAGTTGACATCGTATTTGTGGCAATGCCACCTTCATAATTTTCATACATGTTACTCTTGATTCATTGCATATCCCGGTACACCGCCGGAGGCGTTCATATAGAGTCATATCTTGTTCTAGCTTTGAGTTGTAATTCTTGAGTTGTAAATCAATAAAAGTGTGATGATCTTCATTATTAGAGCATTGTCTCCGTGAGGAAACGATGATGAAGACTATGATTCCCCAGCAAGTCAGGATGAGACTTCGGACTTAAAAAAAAATAGAAAAAAGAAAGGCCACAAAAAAAGAGAAAGGCCAAAGGAAAAAAAGAAAGAAAGAAAAAAAGAAAAAAATGAGAGAAAAAGAGAAAAGGGACAATGCTACTATCTCTTTTTCCACACTTGTGCTTCAAAGTAGCACCATGATCTTCATGATAGAGAGTCTCCTATGTTGTCACTTTCATATACTAAGTGGAAAATTTTTCATTATAAAACTTGGCTTGTATATTCCAATGATGGGCTTCCTCAAAATGCCCTAGGTCTTCGTGAGCAAGCGAGTTGGATGCACACCCACTTAGTTTCTTTTGTTGAACTTTCATATATTTATAGCTCTAGTGCATCTGTTGCATGGCAATCCCTAATGATATCTATTGATAGGCATCTCCATAGCCCGTTAATACGCCTAGTTGATGTGAGACTATCTTCTCCCCTTTTGTCCTAACAACCACCACCAAATACCACCATAGTGCTATGTCCATGGCTTGCGCTCATGTATCGCGTAAGAGTTGAAAAAGCTGAAGCGCGTTAAAAAGTATGAACCAATTGCTCAGATCGTCATAGGTGTTGTTCATGATGGGAGTATGTTGTGTAATGAAAGTGAAGCATGGCCTAACTATATGATTTTGTAGGGATAAGCTTTCTTTGGCTATGCTATTTCGATAGGACATGATTATTTGTTAGTATGCCTCGAAGCATTATTATTTTTATGTTTTATAAGCTTTTATCTTGAATCATTTGGATCTGAACAATCATGACACAATAAAGAAAATTACATTGAGAATTATGCTAGGTAGCATTCCACATCAAAAATTCTGTTTTTATCATTTACATACTCGAGGACGAGCAGGAATTAAGCTTGGGGATGCTTGATACGTCTCCAACGTTGTCACGCCCAAGATGCGACCCTATCCTAAAGGAACTCGAAGGTCCCACCAAGGATAGAAGCGCATCTTGAAGACGCTTTTGCAAGGTGGATATCATTACATCAACATTACATAATAGCTGGGGATACATACAAGAGGCATACAATGCCACAAGAATACATCAATACAACATACATAAGAGCAACATCCGACTACGGATGAAACACAAACAGAAACTCAAGCGACATCCACCCTGCTAGCCCAGGCTGCCGACCTGGAACCTATCCCCTGATCGAAGAAGAAGCAGAAGAAGAACTCCAAACAAGCAACATCGCTCTCGCGTCACGATCATCGCATAACCTGTACCTGCAACTGTTGTTGTAGTAAACTGTGAGCCACGAGGACTCAGCAATCCCATTACCATGGGTATCAAGACTAGCAAAGCTTAATGGGAAAGGAAGGGGTAAAGTGGTGAGGTTGCAGCAGCGGCTAAACAAGTATGGTGGCTAACCAACGCAAATAAGAGCGAGAAGAGAAGCAAAGGAACGGTCGTGAAGCTAGCAATGATCAAGAGGTGATCCTGAACACCTACTTACGTCAAACATAACACAAAAACCGTGTTCACTTCCCGGACTCCGCCGAGAAGAGATCATCACGGCTACACACACGGTTGATGCGTTTTAGTTCGGATCTGGTGTCAAGTTATCTACAACCGGACATTAACAAATTCCCATCTGCCACATAACTGCGGGCACGGCTCTCGAAAGTTTATACCCTGCAGGGGTGACCCAACTTAGCCCATGACAAGCTCTCGCGATCAACGAAGGAATAGACCTTCTCCCAGGAAGACCCGATCAGTCTCGGAATCCCGGTTTACAAGACATTTCGACAATGGTAAAACAAGACCAGCAAAGCCGCCCGATGCGCCGACAATCCCGATAGGAGCTGCACATATCTCGTTCTCAGGGCAACACCGGATGAGACTAGCTATGAGTAAAACCAGACTTCGAGTTTCCCCGAGGTGGCCCCGCAGGCAGCTCAGTTCGAACCAACACTTAGACAAGCACTGGCCCGGGGGGCTAAAATAAAGATGACACTTGGGTTGGCCGACCCAAGGGAAGGGTATAGGTGGTGGTGAGGCAAATGGTAAAACCAAGGTTGGGCCTTGCTGGACAAGTTTTATTCAAAGCAAACTGTCAAGGGGGTCCCATAAATCACCCGACTGCGTTAGGAACGCAAAAATCCGGGAACATAACACCGGTATGACGGAAACTAGGGCGGCAAGAGTGGAACAAAACACCAGGCATAAGGCCGAGCCTTCCACCTTTTACCAAGTATATAGATGCATTAATAATATAAGAGATATTGTGATATCCCAACCAAAATCCTGTCCACCATGGAGAAATCTTCAACTTCACCTGCAACTAGCAACGCTATAAGAGGGGCTGAGCAAAAGCGGTAACATAGCCAATCAATGGTTTGCTAGGAATGATGTCAAAGGTTAGAGGTTCATGGCAATATGGGATGGCTTGATAAACAGGTAATAGGTAGCGCAGCATAGCGACAGAACGAAGCAACTAGCATAGCAATGATAGTAATGAGATCCAGGGTAGCGGTCATCTTGCCTGAAATCCCGCAAGGAAGAAGAACGAGTCCATGAGGAAGACGAACGGATGAAGCCGAAACAACCGTAGACGAACGAATCCTCACGATCGCAACGAAACAGGAACTAACAAGAAGAAGCACACAACATAGGTAAACACACCACACATGAACAAGGCATGATGCACAACAAGCATGATGCATGACCAAGCTACATGAAGCTACTCATGGCAAGAGATGATGCAAACAAGAACAACACATCAAGGCAAGTTTAAATGAGGCCGGGAACAACATATAACAATTCCGGTAAGTCCTCATATGCAAATTTCGAAATTGGTCCAGAACTGAATAAACATTATGTTCAAGTTATTAAACAGCAAGTTAAGATGCACCAAGAGAATCTACACGAAATTCTAGTCAAGGTACATATAAAGTTCATTAGATTCGGAGCTACGGCCTAGAAGATATGAGCAAAACAAGTTAAACATGGCATTGATGCAAAATGCATACAAACATCAAGCAAACACCTCAAAACAAGGATGCAACATGGAAATATGGAGCTACATGCAAAATCAAGCAAGTTTCATATAGAGCACACTCAAAACGGAGCAACGGTGCAACACATACACTCTATACAAATCATAGCAACAATCTGTCCATAACAGCAACTAGGCATCTTACAAGCATCAAAACAATATGCTACAGCACCCCAACATATTAACAAAAGGCATGGGCATTAAGTACTGGTAAAACATAACAAAACATGAACACTGAGCTATCTCCAGAAAAGACCAGAACATGCTCAAAAGGACATGGAAAGATTGCAAATAATAACAATTTCGGACTTTAGCAGAAATAACATCAGGTTGCAATGTTTAGAGCAAGCAAACAACATGTTGCAGGAACATATCATGGAAAACAAAGGCATGGCATGAATCTACTAATTTCATAGATTAAAGTCCCTTACTGACCATGAGCCAAAAGGGCACGGAAAATATGATAGCACCCATGTAAACATGGCAAGTTATATGACAGATTCATACATGGCAGGAACAACAATAAGTAGGCATGTTGGTGAGCTTGAACCACTCACCACAGAGCAATACATGGCTTGGCAAGGCAACCAACAGTAAGAAGGCATGTTTGTGAAGCTAAGAATGGCAAGAGCAAGTTCATAGGGTGCATGGGTCACTAGCAAAACACGTGGGAACAAGTGAACTTAATGTTAACAGGCTGACAACAACATTATCAAGCAACTTTGGAGCAAGATTACAACATGATACATCAGGCTATAAATGCAACCAGGGGCATGAATGGATAGAGCATGACATGTAGATCAAAACATGTTTATAGGACATCTCCATATTATGCATAGAATGACTAGTAGCAACATGTTAACATAGCAACAAAATATAACAGAATCTGTCAGGAAAACAGCAACAACAACTACCCTACTTAGCAAGCTTGATTCACTCACCACAAGTCATTGCATGACAAGATAAGCATAGCATCATCAAGAAGACATGCTTGTGAAACAAACCAAGTCAATAACAAGTCCATAGCATGCAAGGATCAACTATAGCAAGCTTGGCCATATTGAATAACATGTAAACAATCTGCCAGGAAACATTTTGAAGCAAAAGTAGAGCACTCAAATGACATGCTAGAATACTCCATATTGCAAACAAGGGCATGAATTGATAGAGCAAGACATGTAGATCAAAATATATTTATAAAGCATCTCCAGATTATGCATAGAATGTTTAGTAGAACCATGTTAACATAGCAACAAAATATAACAGAATCTGCCAGGAAAACAGCAACAACAAGTACCCTCCTTAACAAGCTTGATGCACTCAGCACACAACTCACAAAAATACATGGTTGGCACCCCTGGAAAGATGGCATGGCATAGATCAACATTCATGTAGACATCAACCTCCTAGGATGCACACATCAAACATGGAGAAAATGATAAATGAGCAAGTTATAACAGTTTTAGCAGATTAACATCAAAAAGCACTCTTCCAACAGCATTTCGGGCATCAAGATGAGCTCAAACAAAAATGATGCAATGGAATGAAATGAAGTACTCGTCGAGACGAACAATTTGACAGATTATACGCATGAAACGGAGCTATGGATGCAGAGATACAACATGATGAAAATGGCATGATTATGACAAAATATTACGGGACTTGGGCAAATTTCAGAGGGGGGGGGGAGTCAACCTCGGGCACGCGAACCGAGGTTCGCCGGATCTCGCGGGAGATGGCCGGAGAGAGGCCAGAGGAGGCGGGGAGAGGCAGATCCGAGGCGGGTCTGGCCGGATCTCACCGGATCCGGGCGCGGACCCCGAGGAGCGGCATCGGGCGGAGGCGGCCACGGCGGGGAGGCGCGCTGGAGGCGCTGGCCGGCGCGGCGGTGGAGGAGGCCACCGGCGGCCGGAGCGGGCGGCGAAGGGCGGCGGCCAGCGGGGCGCGGCGTTGCAGGAGACGCCCGGGGCCGGCGCGGGGTCGCGGGGGCGAGCCGAGTACCGCGGGGCGGCGGCGCGACGGGGCCGAGGTGCCGGCGGGCGGCGGCGGAGGCGCCGGCGGGCGGCGGCCGGGCGCGGCGGCGCGGGAGGCGGCGGGGCACGGCCGGAGAGGCGGGGCGGCGGCGCGGGCTGCCCGGCGGTAGCGCGCGGGCCTGGCGGGCCGGATCTGGGCCCGCATGGGCCGGCGGTGGTGGAGGCGCGCTGGAGGCCACGTGGCGGCGGCGGAGTGGGCGGGGCGCGGCGGCGGCTGACGTGGCGCGGCGCTATTGGCCGGCGCGACGTGTCCGGCGGACACGTCCGGCGCGGATGGACGTGTCCGGCGGCGCGAGGAGGAAGACGCTTGGGTTTGATCTGCGGGATTTTCAGGGAGAGCACATATATATAGGTAGAGGGAGCTAGGAGAGTCCAAATGAGGAGCGGTTTTCGGCCACGCGATAATGATCGAACGGCCGAGAGGATGGAGGGGATTTAGATGGGTTTTGGGCCACTTTGGAAGGGGTGTTGGGCTGCACACAAAAGAGGCCTTTGCGGTTACCCGGTTAACTGTTGGAGTATCAAACGACCTCCAAATGGCACGAAACTTGACAGGCGGTCTACCAGTGCTATACCAAGGCCGCTTGGCAATCCTCGGTCCATTCCGAAAATGTTTAACACCTGCACATGAAAAGAGGAAAAAGGGGACGCCGTGTGAGATAGGAGCGCCGGATTGCAAAACGGACAACGGGGAAAATGCTCGGATGCATGAGACGAACATGTATGCAAAATGAAATGCACATGATGACATGATATGAAATTCAGATGATGACATGGCAAAGTGCAACACGCAAGCACATGACATGGCAACGACGGCGAATAACTGGCAGACACCTGGCGCATCGAATCCGGGGCGTTACAACACTCCTCCACTAACAAGAGATCTCGTCCCGAGATCTTAGGACCGAGACGGAAGGGAAAAAGGATGAGGTGAAGCAAGAACTCAAGAGAAGAAGCAAAGAATCGAGAACACTCGAGAAGAAGAGAGGAACGACGAGAATGACGAGAACCAAATGCTCATGGAAACAAGATAGACTCTGAAACGACTCGTTCTAACCGGAGTGGTTAGAATGTGAAAAGAAACGAATAAGACTGAAAGGATTTAGGCAGCACTCCGGCTGAAACATGGAGGAATAGAACACGAGCTCGAGAGGATGGAATGGTACTTGATGAACTCTTGAAAAAATGAATTGAATCACGAAGAACCGCCATGAAGAACTCCGGTACCAAAAGGATGACGAGATAGAATGAAAAATGTAAAGAATAAGATTAAATCTTACGATGATTTAGATGGAGGTTCCGACGAAAAGGCCGAGGAAATTTGAACTCCGGAAAAGAAAAGATGAAAACACTTAGAACTAGAATTTATTCAACAAGAACAAACTCCAAAGGAAGGGATTACTCGCTTGGATGAAATTTGAATAAGATTTATTGTATGCTTATCCTTCATCAAATTAAGTTGATGATAAGCAATGGATTTTGCATACTACTTATTCTTCTTGAAAAGGATTGAGAAGTGACATATCGCAAACTTGAGAAGGTCTTCATGAACCACCGGTAGGATTGAAAGAACGAATGGATTGATATGATAATGAAGGAAAAGAATCTTAAAGAACCACCGTAAGAATTCGAAAATTGAATGAAGAAAGGGAATGAATCACCGGGAAAAATTAGAAGAACCAATAAGCTAGAGGGGATTTAGATGCAAAAGAACAAATAGATCATGAGCTGATTAAAGAACACTTGAGCCAAGGAAAAAGAATATGATCAACCCGAAAAACTTGAATTGAATGCACCGGAAAAAGAAAGGGATGAAGAGTTACGAACGAGACTAGAATTCACCGGTTGAAATAATTGAGGGAAGACTGAAAAGGCTCCCCACGAATGAAATAGATGCTCGAAAGAGATTCAGGCTCCGGGAAGAAAAAGGGTGGGAGGGCGGGAAAAACACAGGCAACTGGAAGGGGAAACGACGAATATGTTGAAGAGAAAAAACACCGGTTGAAATCATTGAGGAAACAAAACAAAGACTTCGCACAAGTAGGACGGATACTCGATTACGGACTCCGGCTCCGAGGAGAAAAAAAAGGTGGGTGGGTGGGAAAAAACAAAGACAACTGAGGATTGAACTTGGCAAAGAAGAAGGGGCTCGAGTCAATTTGACGAGAAATGCACCGGACAAAAGAGGATGGACAACTAACGAAAACTAACCGCGTGAACCTAAAGAAAATTTTGAAAGGGAAGAGAAGTAGTTCAAAACACCTACATCAAGATTCCTCACCAGAGCGACGGAGGGGCTGAGGAGTAAAAAGAATCCTACTCTCCGATATAACTAGACTCCAAAAACAGTTTTCTTCTAGACTCAACAACGGCCAAACTACACGATCAATCAAGGGGGCTCCTAGGGTCGGTCGAGGCTCTGATACCAACTTGTCACGCCCAAGATGCGACCCTATCCTAAAGGAACTCGAAGGTCCCACCAAGGGTAGAAGCGCATCTTGAAGATGCTTTTGCAAGGTGGATATCATTACATCAACATTACATAATAGCTGGGGATACATACAAGAGGCATACAATGCCACAAGAATACATCAATACAACATACATAAGAGCAACATCCGACTACGAATGAAACACAAACAGAAACTCAAGCGACATTCACCCTGCTAGCCCAGGCTGCCGACCTGGAACCTATCCCCTGATCGAAGAAGAAGCAGAAGAAGAACTCCAAACAAGCAACATCGCTCTCGCGTCACGATCATCGCATAACCTGTACCTGCAACTGTTGTTGTAGTAAACTGTGAGCCACGAGGACTCAGCAATCCCATTACCATGGGTATCAAGACTAGCAAAGCTTAATGGGAAAGGAAGGGGTAAAGTGGTGAGGTTGCAGCAGCGGCTAAGCAAGTATGGTGGCTAACCAACGCAAATAAGAGCGAGAAGAGAAGCAAAGGAACGGTCGTGAAGCTAGCAATGATCAAGAGGTGATCCTGAACACCTACTTACGTCAAACATAACATAGAAACCGTGTTCACTTCCCGGACTCCGCCGAGAAGAGACCATCACGGCTACACACACGGTTGATGCGTTTTAGTTCGGATCTGGTGTCAAGTTATCTACAACCGGATATTAACAAATTCCCATCTGCCACATAACCGCGGGCACGGCTCTCGAAAGTTTATACCCTGCAGGGGTGTCCCAACTTAGGCCATGACAAGCTCTCGCGATCAACGAAGGAATAGACCTTCTCTCAGGAAGACCCGATCAGTCTCGGAATCCCGGTTTACTAGATATTTCGACAATGGTAAAACAAGACCAGCAAAGCCGCCCGATGCGCCGACAATCCCGATAGGAGTTGCACATATCTCGTTCTCAGGGCAACACCGGATGAGACTAGCTACGAGTAAAACCAGACTTCGAGTTTCCCCGAGGTGGCCCCGCAGGCAGCTCAGTTCGGACCAACACTTAGACAAGCACTGGCCCGGGGGGGGGGGGGGGGGGCTAAAATAAAGATGACCCTTGGGTTGGCCGACCCAAGGGAAGGGTATAGGTGGTGGTGGGGCAAATGGTAAAACCAAGGTTGGGCCTTGCTGGACAAGTTTTATTCAAAGCGAACTGTCAGGGGGGTCCCATAAATCACCCGACCGTGCTAGGAACGCAAAAATCCGGGAACATAACACCGGTATGACGGAAACTAGGCGGCAAGAGTGGAACAAAACACCAGGCATAAGGCCGAGCCTTCCACCTTTTACCAAGTATATAAATGCATTAATAATATAAGAGATATTGTGATATCCCAACCAAAATCCTGTCCACCATGGAGAAATCTTCAACTTCACCTGCAACTAGCAACGCTATAAGAGGGGCTGAGCAAAAGCGGTAACATAGCCAATCAATGGTTTGCTAGGAATGGTGTCAAAGGTTAGAGGTTCATGGCAATATGGGATGGCTTGATAAACAGGTAATAGGTAGCACATCATAGCGATAGAACGAAGCAACTAGCATAGCAATGATAGTAATGAGATCTAGGGTAGCGGTCATCTTTCCTGAAATCCCACTAGGAAGAAGAAAGAGTCCATGAGGAAGACGAATGGATGAAGCCGAAACAACTGTAGACGAACGAATCCTCACGATCGCAACGAAACAGGAACTAACAAGAAGAAGCACACAACGTAGGTAAATACACCACACATGAACAAGGAATGATGCACAACAAGCATGATGCATGACCAAGCTACATGAAGCTACTCATGGCAAGAGATGATGCAAACAAGAACAACACATCAAGGCAAGTTTAAATGAGGCCGGGAACAACATATAACAATTCCGGTAAGTCCTCATATGCAAATTTCGAAATTGGTCCAGAACTGAATAAACATTATGTTCAAGTTGTTAAACAGCAAGTTAAGATGCACCAAGAGAATCTACACGAAATTCTAGTCAAGTTACATATAAAGTTCATTAGATTCGGAGCTACGGCCTAGAAGATATGAGCAAAACAAGTTAAACATGGCATTGATGCAAAATGCATACAAACATCAAGCAAACACCTCAAAACAAGGATGCAACATGGAAATATGAAGCTACATACAAAATCAAGCAAGTTTCATATAGATCACACTCAAAACGGAGCAACGGTGCAACACATACACTCTATACAAGTCATAGCAACAATCTGTCCATAACAGCAACTAGGCATCTTACAAGCATCAAAACAATATGCTACAGCACCCCAACATATTAACAAAAGGCATGGTCATGAAGTACTGGTAAAACATAACAAAACATGAACACTGAGCTATCTCTAGAAAAGACTAGAACATGCTCAAAAGGACATGGAAAGATTGCAAATAATAACAGTTTCAGACTTTAGCAGAAATAACATCAGGTTGCAATGTTTAGAGCAAGCAAACAACATGTTACAGGAACATATCATGGCAAACAAAGGCATGGCATGAATCTACTAATTGCATAGATTAAAAGTCCCTTACTGACCATGAGCCAAAAGGGCACGGAAAATATGATAGCACCCATGTAAACATGGCAAGTTATATGACAGATTCATACATGGCAGGAACAACAATAAGTAGGCATGTTGGTGAGCTTGAACCACTCACCACAGAGCAATACATGGCATGGCAAGGCAACCAACAGTAAGAAGGCATGTTTGTGAAGCTAAGAATGGCAAGATCAAGTTCATAGGGTGCATGGGTCACTAGCAAAACACATGGGAACAAGTGAACTTAATGTTAACAGGCTGACAGCAACATTATCAAGCAACTTTGGAGCAAGATTACAACATGATACATCAGGCTGTAAATGCAACCAGGGGCATGAATGGATAGAGCATGACATGTAGATGAAACCATGTTTATAGGACATCTCCAGATTATGCATAGAATGACCAGTAGCAACATGTTAACATAGCAACAAAATATAACAGAATCTGCCAGGAAAACAGCAATAGCAACTACCCTAGTTAGCAAGCTTGATTCACTCACCACAAGTCATTGCATTACAAGATAAGCATAGCATCATCAAGAAGACATGTTTGTGAAACAAACCAAGTCAAGAACAAGTCCATAGCATGCAAGGATCAACTATAGCAAGCTTGGCCATATTGAATAACATGTAAACAATCTGCTAGGAAACATTTTGAAGCAAAAGTAGAGCACTCAAATGACATGCTAGAATACTCCATATTGCAAACAAGGGCATGAATGGATAGAGCAAGACATGTAGATCAAAACATATTTATAGAGCATCTCCAGATTATGCGTAGAATGTTTAGTAGAAGCATGTTAACATAGCAACAAAATATAACAGAATCTGCTAGGAAAACAGCAACAGCAAGTACCCTCCTTAACAAGCTTGATGCACTCAGCACACAACTCACAAAAATACATGGTTGGCACCCCTGGAAAGATGGCATGGCATAGATCAACATTCATGTAGACATCAACCTCCTAGGATGCACACATCAAACATGGCAAAAATGATAAATGAGCAAGTTATAACAGTTTCAGCAGATTAACATCAACAAGCACTCTTACAACAGCATTTCGGGCATCAAGATGAGCTCAAATGAAAATGATGCAATGGAATGAAGTGACGTACTCGTCGAGACGAACAATTTGACATATTATACGCACGAAACGGAGGTACGGATGCAGAGATACAACATGATGAACATGGCATGATTATTACAAAATATTACGGGACTTGGGCAAATTTCAGAGGGGGGGGGGGGAAGTCAACCTCGGGCACGCGAACCGAGGTTCGCCGGATCTCGCGGGATATGGCCGGAGAGAGGCCGAAGGAGGCGGGGAGAGGCAGATCCGAGGCGGGTCCGGCCGGATCTCGCCGGATCCGGGCGCGGACCCCGAGGAGCGGCGTCGGGCGGAGGCGGCCACGACGGGGAGGCGCGCTGGAGGCGCTGGCCGGCGCGGCGGCGGAGGAGGCCACCGGCGGCCGGAGCGGGTGGTGAAGGGCGGCGGCCGGCGGGGCGCGGCGTCGCAGGAGACGCCCGGGGCCGGCGCGGGGTCGCGGGGGCGAGCCGAGGACCGCGGGGCGGCGGTGCGACGGGGCCGAGGCGCCGGCGGGCGGCGGCCGGGCGCGGCGGCGCGGCACGCGCCGGCGCGGGAGGCGGCGGGGCACGGCCGGAGAGGCGGGGCGGCGGCGCGCGGGCCTGGCGGGCCGGAACTGGGCCCGCATGGGCCAGCGGCGGTGGAGGTGCGCTGGAGGCCACATGGCGGCGGCGGAGTGGGCGGGGCGCGGCGGCGGCTGACGTGGCGCGGCGCTATTGGCCGGCGCCACGTGTCCGGCGGACACGTCCGGCGCGGACGGACGTGTCCGGCGGCGCGAGGAGGAAGACGCTAGGGTTTGATCTGCGGGATTTTCGGGGAGAGCACATATATATAGGTAGAGGGAGCTAGGAGAGTCCAAATGAGGAGCGGTTTTCGGCCACGCGATCGTGATCGAATGACCGAAAGCATGGAGGGGAGTTAGATGGGTTTTGGGCCACTTTGGAAGGGGTGTTGGGCTGCACACAAAAGAGGCCTTTGCGGTTACCCGGTTAACCGTTGGAGTATCAAACGACCTCCAAATGGCACGAAACTTGACAGGCGGTCTACCGGTGCTATACCAAGGCCGCTTGGCAAACCTCGGTCCATTCCGAAAACGTTTAACACCCGCACATGAAAAGAGGAAAAAGGGGACGCCGGGTGAGATAGGAGCGCCGGATTGCAAAACGGACAACGGGGAAAATGCTCGGATGCATGAGACGAACACGTATGAAAAATGAAATGCACATGATGACATGATATGAAATGCAGATGATGACATGGCGAAGTGCAACACGCAAGCACATGACATGGCAACGACGGCGAATAACTGGCAGACACCTGGCGCATCGAATCCGGGGCGTTACAAACGTATCTATAATTTTTGATTGTTCCATGCTATTATATTACCCCATTTGGATGTTTATGGGATTTATTTTACATATTTATACCATTTTTGGGACTAACCTACTAACCGGAGGCCCAACCTGTATTGCTGTTTTTTTTTGCCTATTTCAGTATTTAGAAGAAAAGGAATATCAAACGAAGTCCAAACGGAATGAAACCTTCGGGAGCGTGATTTTTGGAACGAACGTGATCTAGAGGACTTGGAGTGCAAGTAAAGAAGCAATCGAGGCAGCCAGGAGATGGGAGGGCGCGCCCACCCCCTCTGGGCGCGCCCCCTGTCTCCTGGGCCCCATGAGCGGCCACCAACGTACTTCCTCCTCCTATATATACCCACATACTCTGAAAACATCCAGGGAGCCAACGAAAAACAATTTCCACCGCCGTAACCTTCTGTATCCGCGAGATCCCATCTTGGAGCCTTCGCCGGCACTCCGCCGGAGAGGGAATCGACCACGGAGGGCTTCTACATCAACACCATAGCCCTTCCGATGAGTTGTGAGTAGTTTACCACAGACCTTTGGGTCCATAGTTATTAGCTAGATGGCTTCTTCTCTCTTTTTGGATCTCAATACAATGTTCCCCCCCTCTCTTGTGGAGATCTATTCGATGCAAACTCTTTTGCGGTGTGTTTGTCGAGATCCAATGAATTGTGGGTTTATGATCAAGTTTATCTATGAGAAATATTTGAATCTCCTCTGAATTCTTTTATGTATGATTGAGTTATCTTTGGAAGTCTCTTTGAATTATCAGTTTGGTTTGGCCTACTAGATTGATCTTTCTTGTTGTCGGTGTCAAAACCGGCGGATCTCGGGTAGGGGGTCCCGAACTGTGCGTCTAGGCGGATGGTAACAGGAGACGAGGGACACGATGTTTTTACCCAGGTTCGGGCCCTCTCGATGGAGGTAAAACCCTACGTCCTGCTTGATTAATATTGATGATATGGGTAGTACAAGAGTAGATCTACCACGAGATCAAGGAGGCTAAACCATAGAAGCTAGCCTATGGTATGATTGTTGTAATGTATGTTGTCCTACGGACTAAAGCCCTCCGGTTTATATAGACACCGGAGAGGGCTATGGTTACACGGAGTCGGTTACAATGGTAGGAGATCTACATATCCGTATTGCCAAGCTTGCCTTCCACGCCAAGGAAAGTCCCATCCGGACATGGGACAGAGTCTTCAATCTTGTATCTTCGTAGTCTTGGAGTCCGGCGGACATTGATAGTCCGGCTGTCCGGACACCCCCTAGTCCAGGACTCCCTTAGTAGCCCCCGAACCAGGCTTCAATGACGATAAGTCCAGCGCGTTTATAGTCTTCGGCATTGCAAGGCGGGTTCTCCCTTCAAATTCCATGTACCTGCCGAACAATGTCCGGCTTCATCTTGAATACTGTGTTCCTCGGCTTCTACACCGAATAATGGCCCTCTTCCACGCGTCGCACGAATGCGAAAAGCCAGGGTGTCTTTTGCATTTAACCCCCCAATTGTGCGAGTCGCCCGCCTATAAAAAAGGCAAGAATCCAGATCCAAACCACACCGTCTTCCTCCCGCGAATACTCCATCGAAGTGCCTTTGACCTAGAAATCCATTCCACCATGGATCGCCAACACGGCTCTTCTTCGCGCGCTCCCAGCCCACCGCCGGGGAATTGGAGGAGGTGCTCTATTTCGCACAACGAGCTCGTGAAGCTCCAAACGGGGGGATTCCTCCCTCCGACCATTATGATCCCAGTCCGGGCCGGACTGGTTACTTATCAAGGTGGGAGACAGGCGGAGGACACTCCAAGCCCCAATAAGGGGGAGCGAGTATGTTTTGTCCCTTATCTGACAAGGGGACTCGGATTTCCAATACATCCGTTCCTCCGCGGGCTCCTGAAGTTCTAAGGACTCCAGCTCCACCACCTCACGCCCGCCTCTGTCCTGCATATCGCGGGCTACGTAGCTCTTTGCAAGCTATTCCTGGGCATTGAGCCCCATTTCGCATTGTGGAAGAGGCTGTTTTGCCTCGTGCCCCGTTCTTACCAAGGGTCCATATATCAAGTGGGCGGCGCCGAAATATAGCGCATCGCCGGGACCGGATACCTATCCGGCACTCCCAAGAAGGCGTCCGAAGACTGGCCCTCGGAGTGGTTTTATATAGAAGACGCTCCGCTGCTGGACCCAGTTCGGATCGGCCTCCCGGAGTTTAGTGCTGCTCCCTTGAAGAAACGCCTCAACTGGCGCCCACGGAGCCCCCGATTGGAGAAAGACAAGAGCGTCCACTACTTGATGGGCCGGATAAGATTAATGGCTCATTCCGGCTTGACCATGATCGGAGTCATGGCGACATGCATCAAGCGAGGGGTACAGCCACTGCAATACAGAGGCCACCCCATGTGGGATTTCAACGGGGAAGACGATGCTACCCGGCACGGCCGCAAAGGGCCGGATTCGACCGATGATCTGGTGAAGATCCTGTCCAGCCTGTACAAGGGGGAGAAGGAGGATTTCCTCCGAACGGACCCTTTGAATGGGTTTTCCATGATCAACCCCAGAGGATGGGTAAGTGAACACCTTGAAGGGCCCAACCCATGCTATCGAAGTTTAAGCTTCTTACATTATGTCTTCAGCGCAGGGTCTATGCCGGACTATGGAGGACATGCTAAGTCCTGCTCCGCAACCCGAGGATCCAAAAGGATCCCTGGATCCGGCCTCCAAAGAGGACCCGGATATCGAGGTGGAGCTGATCGACGGGGTGTATCACCAGCTCAGCATAGACAATGCTTTGGTCGCCATTACGGCGGACTACCCCGGGCTAAGTCCGGCTTCCCAGGTGACCGCGACCGAAGTCCGGACACCGTTATCTCATCCCTGCCCATTTCTGACCTTCACGAACGATGGTATTTTGCAGGAAGCGCCTTTACGGCAGGAAGCCGAGCCCGCGGCGGCCGACCAACAGAGGTCGGTCCGATCCAGCAGGCGGAAAAGGAGCGTAGTGCGGATGAAAATGCCGCAAAGGTATAGCTCGTATTTGAATTTTTAGAGCAACATTCCGAGGAAACGTCTGAGTGCTCATGATCTTTGTAGGAGAAAAAGCGCTCGCCGGACTGCGAGCACAGGAATTGCCAATCCGACCAACACTGGCCAGGCTCCAGCGCCCGGCCTGGAGGGGGAGGCAAGCGCAAGACGCGAGCCGGATCCTTCTCCAACGGAGGATACCGACAGACTGTCCGCCACCAAGTCAGAGGTGGAGAGCGCCATGAACCATAGGCGCCGCCGGACAGTATTTCAAGAAGCGTGCTTTTCCCGTGAGGCATTGGATGCTTTTAACGCAGGGGACGCGCATCTCCGTGCTGCTCAAAATGGTTTTACCAGAGCCATGGAGCAGTATGTGAAAGACATACGGGTAAGGGAATTTTAATGGTTTTATATACAAGTAGCCCCCGAGACTTAAAGTAGTTATGTTAACTGATTTAAGGATCATTGAAAATTTCAGGCACTTAACGAGAAGAACGCCCAGCTGTCTCGGGAGCTGCAAGATTGCAAGGCCCAACTTGAGGCCGCACTTGCTGCCGCAGGAGGAGACGGAAAGACCCCTCCTGGTAACACATTTTTATTAATAAATATAAGCGCTGTGCGGCGTGCGCGTGAGTCTAATAATGAAATTGCAGGTACTGCCGGACAAGATCCGGACATGCAAGCATTGCTACGCCAGCTAAAGGCCGGCGAGAGTGTGCTGAATAGGGTTCAGCAGGAAAGGAACAAGCTCCAGGATGCCAACGCCAAGCTCGGAGAAGAGCTGAAAGGCGCTCAGGCCGAGCTGTCCGGCTCTGTTAAGGAGAATCAGCTGCTTCGTCGCGACATTTATAGTAAGTGCTTGAGTGAACTCTTTTGAAAAGAAGAGTTCGGCGAGGAAGCATTTTGACATGATATGTCTTGTAGGTATACTCACGGGTCGTCCTGCAGAGGAGATGCCCATATCAATGGGTGATCAACTTCCCGAACTGTTGCAGCTACTCGAACGAGTTCGGCAGGCAATGAGCGGCGTCGTTCAGGCTTTATGGCCAGCCCTCACCCTACCCGAGGGCCTCGGGGAGCTTGCGGAGAAGCTGCAGGGAGTGCGGCAGCGCTTCCGTTTGTGGAAGATTTCGGCTTGCCGTCAAGGTGCGAGGGAGGCTTGGGCCATGGTGAAGACGCGGTACAAGAAGGCGGATCCCAACCACATGGCCGAAGTTGGACCGGTGGGGCCCGATGGGAAGGAGATCCCTTTGAGTTTAGTGTATAGCCAAGTAGAGTTGGCTGCTAAATTTTCCCAACAGGACTGTAAACTAGACAGCCTGTTAGACGGGATTGAGGAGGAATACAATCAATAAATTTGACAATGTATGTTATCCTTTAAAGTGATATGTGAAATGCCTTCTAGCCGGATTGTAGATCGTTTGTCTTTGCCGACCTTTTCGCTTCGACCTTGGGACCCTAGAGTCCGGAGTGTGTCCGAATACCTTTTTGGTTAAGAAACAACCGTGGTATGCATGGAGACCAGCGTAGGGGTCATTAGTGCTTTATCAGACAAGTGCCCAACTAGTTATGTTATATTACATGGTTAGTAAGAAACATCTTCCAGGGAGAATAGTTCCGTTAAGGGTTCCTTTCGCTGGGAGGCATGCCCTAAAGTGCATGTCCGGACTGCAAAGAAAGCAGTAAAACATCTGGGGGCAGATAGATAAATAGGTAAAAAGTCATCTTTTAAGTTACCTACCGAATATTCCCTTAAGAACGCTAGCTTTCGGCTTCACCCAGTCTGAGGTACACATCCGGCTGACCCGGCAGTAACAATCGCAGAGGTGCTCCCTTTACCTCCTAGCCAAACAATCGGGAACGTAGGGGTAAGCACAGGAGCCAGGCAACCCAGCTTGGCCAAAACTTAAGTCATATCGATGCATATAATGGCGAGTAAAAGGTACATGTGGAAGCTTGACACATGTGCTGGGTATAAAACCCGTATAATTGAGCTTCTGTAAAAGAAGCCCCCAGGAATAATGAGTGTGGATGGCACATCATGCGTATAATTGAGCTTCTGTAAAAGAAGCCCCCAGGAATAATGAGTGCGGATGGCACATCATGCGTATGTAAAGAATGCAAAAATAGGCCCGGAAGGGCTTTTAAGTGAAAAGGATAAAAAGAGAAACAAAAGACAGCCGAAGTGTAAAAGTTTGGACGGGGGAAGGGGACAAACTCTTAGTCCGGCGCTAGGCATAGAATCGTCGGAGGCGGGCTGCGTTCCATGGGTTCGGCTCGAGTCGGTGATCCGACGCATTTCGTAGACGGTATGCTCCGCCGGTCAGTACTTGATCGATAATGAAGGGCCCCTCCCATTTGAGCTTGTCCTTTTTCTTGTCCGGCAGGCGTAGAACTAGTTCGCCAACGTTGTAAGTCTTGGCCCGTACTTCTCTGCTTTGATATCTTCGGGCCTGCTGCTGATAGAATGCGGAACGAGCCTTCGCGACGTCACATTCTTCCTCCAATGTGTCCAAGCTGTCCTGCCAATCAAGCTTGGCCTCTCTTTCCTCATACATGCGCACTCGAGGTGAGTCATGAATAATGTCACAGGGCAAAACTGCCTCTGCGCCGTATACCATAAAAAATGGTGTGAATCCGGTAGTACAGTTAGGCGTTGTCCACAGCCCCCAGAGTACGGAGTCGAGCTCCTCGACCCATTGTGTGTCGGATTTAGTGAGTGACCTCACTAGTCTGGGTTTAATGCTGCTCATTATTAGACCATTTGCTCTTTCCACTTGACCGTTGGTTTGAGGGTGATAGACTGACGCATAGTCGAGCTTGATGCCCATATTTTTGCACCATGGCTTAACCTCGTCGGCTGTGAAGTTCGTGCCGTTGTCGGTGATGATGCTGTGGGGGACTCCGTAACGGTGTACCACCCCTGATATAAAGTCTATCACTGGTCCGGACTCTGCCATTTTGACCGGTTTGGCCTCTATCCATTTGGTGAACTTATCCACCATGACCAATAGGTACTTTTTCTTGTGGGTTCCCCCTTTAAGGGGTCCAACCATGTCAAGCCCCCAGACCGCGAACGGCTAGGTAATGGGTATGGTTTTGAGGGCGGTGGGTGGCATATGGCTCTGATTAGCAAAGAGCTGACAACCAACGCATCGCTGGACCAAGTCCTGTGCGTTTGCCCGAGCCGTCGGCCAATAAAATCCTGTACGGAATGCCTTTCCTACAAGGGCCCGGGCTGCTGCGTGGTGTCCGCCTAGTCCGGCATGAATTTCAGCCAGGAGGTTTCGCCCTTCTTCTTCGGAGATACACCTTTGAAGGACTCCGATGGTACTTTTCTTATAAAGTTCTCCCTCATGGACCTTGTAGGCCTTCGATCGCCGGACTATGCAGCGGGCCTCATTTTGATCTCCGGGAAGTTCCTGCCTAAGTAAGTAGGCTAGGAAAGGTTCTGTCCACGCGGCGATTACTGCCATTATGACGTGGGCGGAGGGTGTTATGTCGTCTGTCGAATCACCAGTTGGTGCGGTTTTCTCCAGTTTGTAGCTACCGGGCTCCTCTTCCCATAGTACGGATGGCTTGAAGAGCCGTTCCAGGAAGATATTTGGAGGGACAGCATCACGTTTCGCACCGATGCGTGCCAGGACATCGGCCGCTTGGTTATTATCTCGGGCTATGTGATGGAGTTCGAGTCCTTCAAACCGAGCTGACATTTTTAGGACAGCGTTGCGATATGCTGCCATTTTCGGATCCTTGGCGTCGAAGTCTCCATTTATTTGGGATATTGCAAGGTTTGAGTCCCCGCGCACCTCTAGGCGTTGAATGCCCATGGAGACCGCCATCCGGAGACCATGTAATAGGGCCTCGTATTCGGCTGCATTGTTGGAGTCCGTATACATTATTTGAAGTACATACTGGACTGTATCTCCGGTGGGGGACGTCAGTACGACGCCAGCCCCCAGTCCGGCCAACATTTTGGAGCCGTCGAAATGCATAGTCCAATTGGAGTATGCGCCGTACTCTTTAGGGAGTTCGGCTTCAGTCCATTCGGCGACGAAGTCAGCCAAAACTTGTGACTTTATAGCTCGTCGAGGTTTGTAAGTGATGTCAAATGGTAAGAGCTCAATGTCCCATTTTGCTATCCTGCCCGTTGCGTCGCGGTTATTTATAATGTCATTGAGTGGTACTTCAGAGGCCACTGTTATCGAGCACTCTTGAAAGTAGTGCCGGAGCTTTCGAGACGCCATGAACACCGCATATGCTATCTTCTGATAGTGCGGGTAACGGGATTTGCAGGGGGTTAGCACAGTGGATACATAATACACTGGTTTTTGAAGAGGGAATTTATGCCCTTCTGTCGCTCGTTCGACGACGAGGACTGCGCTCACAACTTGATGTGTTGCTGCGATGTATAACAACATTGGTTCGCCCAGAGTGGGCGTAGCCAGGACCGGATTTGTTGCCAGTATGGCCTTTATTTCTTCGAGTCCGGCAGTGGTAGCATCCGTCCACTCGAAGTGTTCGGTGCGCCTGAGGAGGCGATAGAGGGGCAACGCCTTTTCTCCTAAACGGGAGATAAAGCGGCTTAAGGCTGCCACGCATCCTGTTAATTTTTGTATTTGTTTGAGGTCTTTTGGAATATCCAACTGTGACAGAGCTCGGATTTTGGCCGGATTTGCTTCAATTCCTCTACCGGATACGATGAAGCCCAGCAGCTTTCCGGCTGGTACGCCGAAAATGCATTTTTCCGGATTCAGCTTGATGTCATATGCTCTGAGGTTGTCGAATGTGAGCCTCAAATCGTCTACTAAAGTTTCAACATGTTTTGTTTTGACGACTACGTCGTCTACGTATGCCTCGACTGTTTTGCCGATCTGGGTGGCCAGACATGTTTGAATCATGCGCTGATATGTTGCACCGCGTTTTTGAGTCCGAAGGGCATCGTGTTGAAGCAGAATGGTCCATATGGAGTGATAAATGCCGTTGCGGCTTGGTCTGCTTCCGCCATCTTGATTTGATGATAGCCAGAGTATGCGTCCAGGAAGCACAAGAATCGTGCCCTGCTGTGGCATCGATAATTTGATCGATGCGGGGAGAGGGAAGGGATCCTTTGGGCAAGCTTTATTGAGGTCTTTAAAATTGACACAGAGGCGCCAGGATTTATCCTTCTTTGGTACCATCACCAAATTTGCTAGCCAGTCCGGATGTTTGATATCTCTAATGAATCCGGCTTCCAATAGTTTGGCTAGCTCTTCTCCCATTGCCTGTCTTTTGGGCTTGGAAAATCGTCGAAGATCCTGTTTGACTGGCTTAAACCCTTTTAGGATGTTTAGGCTGTGTTCTGCCAACCTGCGAGGGATTCCGGGCATGTCTGAAGGATGCCAGGCGAAGATATCCCAATTTTCCCGAAGGAATTCGCGCAGTGCGGCGTCTACTTCGGGGTTCAGCTGTGCCCCAATGGAGGCCATCTTTGTTGGGTCCGTTGGATGGACCTGGAATTTTATTATTTTGTCTGCTGGTTTGAAGGAGGTGGACTTGGATCTTTTATCGAGTATCACATCGTCCCTGTTCACCGTAGAGCACAGCGTGGTGAGTTCCTCTGCCGCCAAGGCTTCGGATAGTGCCTCGAGGGCTAGTGCGGCAGTCTTGTTTTCGGCGCGGAGTGCTATGTCCGGATCACTAGCGAGAGTGATTATTCCGCTGGTCCCAGGCATTTTAAGCTTCATGTACCCGTAATGAGGTATTGCTTGAAAAATTGTGAATGCCTCTCGCCTAATATGGCATGATACCCACTGCTGAACGAGGCCACCTGGAACGTGACTTCTTCGGATCTATAATTGTCCGGAGAGCCGAACACCACATCGAGTGTGATTTTTTCGGTGTAGCGCGCTTCCCGACTAGGGATTATTCCTCTAAAGGTTGTGCTGCTTCGCTCAATACGGCTCCAATCGATTTCCATTTTTCGCAGAGTTTCCTCATAAATGAGGTTTAGTCCGCTGCCGCCGTCCATGAGGACTTTTGTCAGTCGAAAGCCGTCCACTATGGGACTAAGTACCAGTGCGGCTGGGGCTCTGGTTGTTCGGAATGTGGGCTCGTCACTGCCATTGAAGGTAATAGCTGTGTCGCTCCATGGATTTGCTGTTGCTACTTGGTAGACTTCGGCGAGTTCGCGGATTGATCGTTTTCGCATATTATTTGATGCGAAAGTCTCGAAGACTGTTGATACCGTGCTGGTATTGTTGGAGTGGTTTCCCGGAGCTAGAAGCTCTTCGCCACTTTTGGCCACCTGCCGTAATATCCAACATGCTCGAAGGCTATGTGTTGGGACGACTCCCTCTGTATTATGAAGCTTACAGGGTCCATTGAGCCATCCCTCCAGTACGGTTCCGTTTCCCTTATTGGGTTTTTGTTTTTTCGTTTTTGCATCTGGGCCTGAGTGTAAGGCACCCTTTTACTGCGGACTGGGTTTGGGGCCGGATTATCCCAAAATTGATTTTCGGTTTTCCGGAAACTCTCCATCGCACAGTACTTTCGTACAATGGATGCCAGATCGGTGAAGCGCATAATTTTGCGACGATCAATGGCGTTTAGTATTCCCTTGTTCGTGCAGTTATTGCGGAAGATTGATATTGCGTTTTCTTCTCGGCAGTCCTTTATCCTGTCCATAACCAGGAGGAATCTGGCCCAGTAGTGATGTACTGTTTCTGTAGGCTCTTGCCGTATTAGAGATAGACCACATATGTCTGGGCGGGTGGGTGGAATAAAACCCAGATCCCTGCCCATCTTGAGGCTCAAAGGCCAAGGGGTTTCCGAATTCGGAAGTGTGGTTTGCTGGGGACAATCCAGTGAGTCCGGGGCGATGCATGATTTTAAGTTCAATGCTCGATCGAAGTCCGTCCCCCCCCCCCCCCCCGCGGGAATCCGGCATGGAGGGTTAGGGAATCCGGACATGAATTGTTTTCAACACTGGCAAAGAGTTGCCGTATTGCTCCTCTACCACTGCGACGTGGTGGGTGGCCTGGGGAGAGTTAATCTCTCTCAGATCGGTTTTAAGCCCAATCTGGTTGTAGTCCGTAGCGACTCCCAGGGCGGCGATGCGATCCAAGAGCTCGTTAACAGATGAGAACTCTATTGGATCTAACTGTTCGGCAGCTTTAGGGCTGACGTGAAGATTGCTTTCGACGACTTGAGAAGTCATTGCCGAAGCGGCGGCCGGACAGGCGGTCACGAGAAAACCACCAAGCCGGATAGTTTGGCCGGCGGCCAAAGCCCCTCCGGCGAAAACACCGTCTTTGAAGACGGGTGGAGGCATCCGCTCTATCAGTGACGACACAGAGGAACTCTCAATGAAAGCACCAATGTCGGTGTCAAAACCGGCGGATCTCGGGTAGGGGGTCCCGAACTGTGCGTCTAGGCGGATCGTAACAGGAGACGAGGGACACGATGTTTTTACCCAGGTTCGGGCCCTCTCGATGGAGGTAAAACCCTACGTCCTGCTTGATTAATATTGATGATATGGGTAGTACAAGAGTAGATCTACCACGAGATCAAGGAGGCTAAACCCTAGAAGCTACCCTATGGTATGATTGTTGTAATGTATGTTGTCCTACGGACTAAAGCCCTCCGGTTTATATAGACACCGGAGAGGGCTAGGGTTACATAGAGTCGGTTACAATGGTAGGAGATCTACATATCCGTATTGCCAATCTTGCCTTCCACGCCAAGGAAAGTCCCATCCGACATGGGACGGAGTCTTCAATCTTGTATCTTCGTAGTCTTGGAGTCCGGCGGACATTGATAGTCCGGCTGTCCGGACACCCCCTAGTCCAGGACTCCCTCACTTGTCATGGGAGAAATGCTTAGCTTTGGGTTCAATCTTGCGGTGTCCTTACCCAGTGACAGCAAGGGTTGCAAGGCACATATTGTATTGTTGCCATCGAGGATAAAAAGATGGGGTTTATATCATATTGCATGAGTTTATCCCTCTACATCATGTCATCTTTTTTAATGCATTACTCTATTCTTATGAACTTAATACTCTAGATGCATGCTGGATAGCGGTCGATGTGTGGAGTAATAGTAGTAGACGCAGGCAGGAGTCGGTCTACTTGTCACGAACGTGATGCCTATATACATGATCATGCCTAGATAATCTCATAATTATTCGCTTTTCTATCAATTGCTCGACAGTAATTTGTTCACCCACCGTAATACTTATGCTATCTTGAGAGAAGCCACTAGTGAAACCTATGGCCCCCGGATCTATCCTTTATCATATAAGCTTTCAATCTACTTTTATTTGCATCTTTACTTTTCGCATCTATATTATAAAATACCGAAAATATATTTATGTTATCATACTATCTCTATCAGATCTCACTTTCGCAAGTGGCCGTGAAGGGATTGGCAACCCCTTTATTGCGTTGGTTGCAAGTTCTTTGTTTGTTTGTGTAGGTGCGTGGGACTTTTAAGGAGCCTCCTACTTGATTGATACCTTGGTTCTCAAAAACTGAGGGAAATACTTACGCTACTTTGCTGCATCACCCTTTCCTCTTCAAGGAAAACCAACGCAAGGTCAAGACGTAGCACGCTACTGCTAAGCGGGGCCCGCCATGTGGCCAGGTTCAAAATTAACAGTAGCGTTGTGCAGAAAAAGCACGCTACTACTATCCAGTTAGCAGCAGCGTAGTTTCCGTGGGCGCACTACTGCTAAATCTAGCGTGGCGGGAACGATTGGCCAATTTTAGTAGTAGCATGGTTCTGTCGAGACGCGCTGCTGCTAAGCTGGTAGCAGTAGTGCCTGTTGGCATCACGCGCTACTGCTAATTAGCAGTAGCGCCCCTTTTTGACCAATGCTACTGCTAAGTTTATGTGTATAAGGTTTTCCCTAGTAGTGTATGCCCCCCGGGTCTACTTTTATCATATTTTAAAAACCAAAAATACCTTGCTGCAATTTATACTTTTTATTTTACTTTACTTTTTTTATCTATCTATCACTATCAGAACTAATCCTTGCAAATAACGACTTCAAGGGGATTGCCAACCCTCTTGCCCGCGTTTGTGTGTGTATGTGCTGTCGAAGGGAATTTTCTTGGTTCCCCTATTGGTTCGATAACCTTGGTTGTCACTGAGGGAAATACTTAACTCTATTGTACTACTTCATCCCTCTTCTTCGGGGAAATCCTAACGCAGTTTACAAGTAGCAGGAAGAATTTCTGGCGCCATTGCCGGGGTGACATCATCAAATTCTTATCAGGTTCCTACATACAAACTATCTCCTACTTGCTCTACTTATATTAGCCTTTTCATTTGCCTCTCTTTTTCATCTTCCTTCACTTCTCATAAAAATAAAAAACAGAAAAATATATTACGTTGTTAGTTTGCTTGCTTGCTTGCTTGTCACTATGTCCCAAGAGAACACCAAGTTGTGTGATTTTCCAAATACTACTAACAACGATTTTATTAGTACTCCAATTGCTCCTCCCGCCACTAGTGCAGAGTCGTATGATATTAATGTTGCATTGCTAAATCTTGTTATGAAAGAACAATTTTTTGGAAATCCTAATGAAGATGCTGCATCCCATCTCAATACCTTTTTGAATTGTGTGATACGAAAAAGAAAAGAGATGTGGATAATGATATTATTAATTTGAAATTATTTCCTTTCTCACTAAGAGATCGTGCTAAAACTTGTTTTTATCCTTGCCTCGCAATAGTATTGATTCATGGGATAAGTGTAAGGATGCTTTTATTGCCAAGTATTTTCCTCCCGCTATGATTACTTCTCTTCGAAATAAAATCATGAACTTTAAGCAAGTTGATCATGAACATGTTCCACAATCTTGGGAGAGAATGAAATTAATGATTAGAAATTGTCCCACTCATGGTTTAAGCTTATGGATGATAATACAACATTTTTATGCGGGACTAAACTTTGTTTCAAGAAATCTTCTAGACTCTGATGAAGGCGATACTTTTGTGGAAATCACATTAGGAGAAGCTACAAAACTGCTTGATAATATACTGACAAATTATTCTAAATGGCACACTGAATGAGCTCCAACTGGTATGAAGGTAAACTCTATTGAAGAAGTTTCTACTTTGAGTGATAAAATGGTTGCTCTTATGAAAATGTTTGCTAGTAAAAATGCTCATGTTGATCCTAATGATGTGCCACTATCTACTTTGATTGAGCAAAATAATGATGGTATTGATGTGGATCCTGTCTCTAGAAATAATTTAAACAACAACGCTTATAGAGGTAATTTCAATCCTAGACCGTATCCCGGTAATTCCTCTAATAATTATGGTAACTCCTATGGTAATTCATATGATAATAATAGGATACCTACTAATCTTGAGAACTAAATTAAACAATTTATTAGTTATCAAAAGATTTTCAATGCTATGGTAGAAGAAAAACTACATAAAGTTGATGATGTGGCTAGGAACATGTAGAAAATTGCTCATGATGTGGAAACTCTAAAAATTTAAACTTTGCCAGATAAGCATGATATTAATGATTTAATAAAGTCTAACCAAGTCTCGATTAGTGAAAGTAAAGAGAAAACCGTTAGTAGAGAGCTAAGCGATAATTCCTAGAAAAAGCTATTCCACCTAGTTTCTATCGTAATGATGATGGGGATATTAAAATGATTGGTGTCTCACCTATTTAATATTTGTTTAGTAATATAAAACTTGATGAAAAAGGGACTGCATATGAGTCAACTTTAGCTAGAAGGCATCCCAATTGTTCGGTGGGTGATGATCTTAACGATAAAAATGATAAAAGTGGGTTTGGAGAGGTGAAGACTTTAAATAGTCATGTGCCCACTACTTTGGATTAAAAGGACTTTAATTATGATAATTGTTCTTTGATTGAGTGTATTTCCTTGTTGTGATCCATGATAAATTCATCAAAAGCTTACGAACAAAATAATGCTTTTACTAAACATATCATAGAAACTATGATAAAAGCTCAGGAAGAAAACCTAGAATTGGAGGTTTCTATACCTAGAAAATTGCGTGATGAATGGGAACCTAATATTAAATTAAGGATTAAAGATTATGAATGTAATGCTCTGTGTGATCTACGTGCTAGCGTTTCTCCTATATGAAAATATTTATGTGATGTGCTAGGTCTCACTGATATGAATGAATGTTCACTTAATTTGCACTTAGCAAATTCAACTATTAAGAAACCTCTGGGTAGAATAAATGATGATCTCATACTTGCTAATAGAAATTATGTTCCTGTGGATTTCATTGTGCTTGATATTGAATGTAATCCGTCTTGTCCAATAATACTTGGTAGACCTTTCCTACGAACCATAGGTGTTATTATTAACATGAAAGAAGGAAATATAAGGTTCGAATTCCCATTAAAGAAAGGGATGGAACACTTTCCAAGGAATAAAATTAAACCACCATATGAATCTATTATGAGGGCCACCTACGGAATTAATGTGAAGGATGACAATACTTGAAACAATGCCTTACGCCTAGCTAAGGGCGTAAAACAACATCGCTTGTTGGGAGGTAACCCAATAGTTATATTAATTTTTTGCTTTTAGTTTCTGTTTTGGTGTGTTGACACAATTATTTGTACTGTTATGATTGTGTTTTAATGCTTTAATTAGTGTTTGTGCCAAGTAAAGACTTTGAGATGATTTGATTGATAGTAGATTTGATTCTATGAAAAAAACAGAAACTTCTGTGCCCAGTACTAGAATTACTATAATTCACTGGAACATGATCAAATTATAATTTTTTACACATTATTGATATACAAATTTCCACATTTTCCTAATTTTTCAGAATTTTGGAGTTTAGAAAAGTATAATTTTTGTTCAGATCATTACAGACTGTTTTGTTTTAGACATATGCTATTTTTATTGCATACTTTACTTGTTTTAATTATGCTATGGATTATATCGGAGGGTATAAGTAATGGATAAGTTATAATACAGTACGAATTATGCAAGAATACATTATTCATGAGTTTATAGCAGTACCTAAAGTTTATGATATATCTATACTAACGGATCTCACGAGGTTTCTGTTGAGTTTTGTGTGCTGAAGTTTTCAAGTTTTGGGTGAGATCACGATGGATGAAGGAGTAAGGAGCGAAAAGACCCTAAGCTTGGGGATTCCCAAGGCACCCCAAGGTAATATTCAAGGAAGACCCAAGCGTCTATGTGACAGCCTGGTTTTTGGCCCTTTTCTTTTTCCTATTTATTTGTTTTTTGCCCTGTTTTTCTTTTTGGAGTGGTTCTGTGGCCTTGAAACCTGGGAGATCATCATTTCTTCTTCTCACAACTGGTTCATCAATCTCAAACCCATCCCAAGACCATGCCATTTCAATCCTAGCCCAAATCCCAATACTCTTTTTCTTGGGGAAATTCATTTTCTATCAAAGGAATAACCTCAAGTGCCCTGGGTTGTGAAGCAACCTATATTTCTGTCATTCCTAAAATTCCCAAATAATTCTCACAATTTCTTTGGGGCATATATTGCTCAAATATTCCCAAACACTTCCTTGCTTAGTTCAAAAATAATTCCCCAACATTCCTTTTTCTTTTCTGTCCTGAATGGCACTTTGTGAAGGAAGTGTCATTTATCTTTTCCTAGTTGCTCCCAAACTTTTTGGGCATTCTTTTATATCCAAATCATTAACTCATGCCAAAATTGAACTTCATTTTCCTAGCCAACTTCCCCCAATGATTTTTCAAAGTTTCTGTCAAACAGAAGGCTTTGTGAAGGAAGTACTAGCTAGGAGTATCCAAGTGAGTTGAAATTTTGCACACTCCTTCATGTGCTTGTTGGGGAACGTTGCAGAAAACAAAAATTTTCCTATGGTTTCACCAAGATCCATCTATGAGTTCATCTAGCAACGAGTGATTAGATGCATCTACATACCTTGTAGATCGCGAGCGGAAGCATTCAAAGAACGGGGATGATGTAGTCGAACACGACGTGATCCAAATCACCGGAGATCCTAGCACCGAACGGATGGCACCTCCGCGTTCCACGCACGTACGGAACAGCCACGTCTCCTCCTTCTTGATCCAGCAAGGGAGGGAGGAGAGGTTGAGGGAGATGGCACCAGCAGCAGCACGACGGCGTGGTGTTGATGGAGCTGCAGTACTCCGGCAGAGCTTCGCTAAGCACTATGGAGGAGGAGGAGGTGTTGGAGAGGGAGAAGGAGGCAACCAAAGGCCAAGGTATGAAGTCCCTCCTCTCCCCCACTATATATAGGAGGGCCAAGGGGGGGTGGCCGGCCCTAGGAGATCCAATCTCCTAGGGGGGCGGCGGCCAAGGGGGGTTTCCCTCCCCCCAAGGCACCTAGGAGGTGCCTTCCCCTCCTAGGACTCTTCCCCCCTCAAACCCTAGGCGCATGGGCCTATGTGGGGCTGGTGCCCTTGGCCCATGTAGGCCAAGGCGCACCCCCTACAGCCCATGTGCCCCCCCGGGACAGGTGGACCCACCCGGTGGACCCCCGGGACCCCTCCGGTGGTCCCGGTACAATACTGATAACCCCGAAACTTGTCCCGATGGCCGAAACAGGACTTTCCATATATAAATCTTTACCTCCGGACCATTCCGGAACTCCTCGTGACGTCCCGGATCTCATCCGGGACTCTGAACAACATTCGGGTTACTTCATATACATATCCCTACAACCCTAGCGTAACCGAACCTTAAGTGTGTAGACCCTACAGGTTCGGGAGACATGTAGACATGACCGAGATCGCTCTCCGGTCAATAACCAACAGCGGGATCTGGATACCCATGTTGGCTCCCACATGCTCCATGATGATCTCATCGGATGAACCATGATGTCGAGGATTTAATCAACCCCGTATGCAATTCCCTTTGTCAATCGATATGTTACTTGCCCGAGATTCGATCGTCGGTATCCCAATACCTCGTTCAATCTCGTTACCGGCAAGTCACTTTACTCGTACCGTAATGCATGATCCCGTGACCAGACACTTGGTCACTTTGAGCTCATTATGATGATGCATTACCGAGTGGGCCCAGTGATATCTCTCCGTCATACGGAGTGACAAATCCCAGTCTCGATCCGTGTCAACCCAACAGACACTTTCGGAGATACCTGTAATGCACCTTTATAGTCACCCAGTTACGTTGTGACGTTTGATACACCCAAATCACTCCTACGGTATCCGGGAGTTACACGATCTCATGGTCAAAGGAAAAGATACTTGACATTAGAAAAGCTCTAGCAAACGAACTACACGATCTCACGCTATGCTTAAGATTGGGTCTTGTCCATCACATCATTATCCTAATGATGTGATCCCGTTATCAATGACATCCAATGTCCATAGCCAGGCCATGACTATCTATTGATCAACGAGCTAGTCAACTAGAGGCTTACTAGGGACATGTTGGTGTCTGTTATTCACACATGTATTACGATTTCCGGAAAATACAATTATAGCATGAATAAAGACAATTATCATGAACAAAGAAATATAATAATAATGCTTTTATTATTGCCTCTAGGGCATATTTCCAACAGTCTCCCACTTGCACTAGAGTCAATAATCTAGTTACATTGTGATGAATCGAACACCCATGGAATTCTGGTGTTGATCATGTTTTGCTCTAGGGAGAGGTTTAGTCAACGGATCTGCTACATTCAGGTCCGTATGTACTTTACAAATCTCTATGTCTCCATCTTGAACATTTTCACGAATGGAGTTGAAGCGATGCTTGATGTGCCTTGTCTTCTTGTGAAACCTGGGCTCCTTGGCAAGAGCAATAGCTCCAGTGTTGTCACAGAAGAGCTTGATCGGCCCCGACGCATTGGGTATGACTCCTAGGTCGGTGATGAACTCCTTCACCCATATTGCTTCATGTGCTGCCTCCGAGGCTGCCATGTACTCCACTTCACATGTAGATCCCGCCACGACGCTCTGCTTGCAACTGCACCAGCTTACTGCCCCACCATTCAAAATATACACGTATCCGGTCTGTGACTTAGAGTCATCCAGATCTGTGTCGAAGCTAGCATCGACGTAACCCTTTACGATGAGCTCTTTGTCACCTCCATAAACGAGAAACATTTCCTTAGTCCTTTTCAGGTACTTGAGGATATTCTTGACCGCTGTCCAGTGTTCCTTGCCGGCATTACTTTGGTACCTTCCTACCAAACTAACGGCAAGGTTTACATCAGGTCTGGTACACATCATGGCATACATAATAGAACCTATGGCTGAGGCATAGGGGATGACACTCATCTCTTCTATATCTTCTGCCGTGGTCGGACATTGAGCTGAGCTCAATTTCACACCTTGCAAAACAGGTAAGAACCCCTTCTTAGAATGATCCATATTGAACTTCTTCAATATCTTATCAAGGTATGTGCTTTGTGAAAGACCTATGAGGCGTCTCGATCTATCCCTATAGATCTTGATGCCTAATATATAAGCAGCTTCTCCAAGGTCCTTCATTGAAAAACTCTTGTTCAAGTAGGCCTTAATGCTGTCCAAAAGTTCTATATCATTTCCCATCAAAAGTATGTCATCTACATATAGTATGAGAAATGCTATAGAGCTCCCACTCACTTTCTTGTAAACACAGGCTTCTCCATAAGTCTGTGTGAACCCAAACGCTTTGATCATCTCATCAAAACGAATGTTCCAACTCCGAGATGCTTGCACCAGCCCATAAATCGAGCGTTGGAGCTTGCACACCTTGTCAGCATTCTTAGGATCGACAAAACCTTCCGGCTGCATCATATACAATTCTTCCTTAAGGAAACCATTAAGGAATGCCGTTTTGACGTCCATTTGCCAAATTTCATAATCATAAAATGCGGCAATCGCTAACATGATTCGGACGGACTTCAGCTTCGCTACCGGTGAGAAAGTCTCTTCGTAGTCAACCCCTTGAACTTGTCGATAACCCTTAGCGACAAGCCGAGCTTTATAGATGGCCACATTACCATCCGCGTCTGTCTTCTTCTTAAAGATCCATTTATTTTCTATGGCTTGCCATTCAACGGGCAAGTCAGTCAAAGTCCAAACTTCATTTTCATACATGGATCCTATCTCGGATTTCATGGCTTCTAGCCATTTGTCGGAATCCGGGCCCGCTATCGCTTCTTCATAGTTCGAAGGTTCACTGTTGTCTAACAACATGATTTCCAAGACAGGGTTGCCATACCACTCTGGTGCGGAACGTGTCCTTGTGGACCTTCGAATTTCAGTAGGAGCTTGATCAGAAGTATCTTGATCATCATCATTAACTTCCTCTCTAGTCGGTGCAGGCACCTGAGGAACATTTTCTTGAGTTGCGCCATTTTCCGGTTCAAGAGGTAATACTTCATCAAGCTCTACTTTCCTCCCACTTATTTCTTTCGAGAGAAACTCTTTCTCCAGAAAGGACCCATTCTTGGCAACAAAGATCTTGCCTTCGGATCTGAGGTAGAAGATACAACCAACAGTTTCTTTAGGGTATCCTATGAAGACGCATTTTTCTGATTTGGGTTCGAGCTTTTCAGGTTGAAGTTTCCTGACATAAGCATCGCATCCCCAAACTTTTAGAAACGACAGCTTAGGTTTCTTCCCAAACCACAATTCATACGGTGTCGTCTCAACGGGTTTCGACGGTGCCCTATTTAAAGTGAATGCGGCAGTCTCTAAAGCATAGCCCCAAAAAGATAGTGGTAAATCGGCAAGAGACGTCATAGATCGCACCATATCTAATAGAGTGCGATTACGACGTTCAGACACACCATTACGCTGAGGTGTTCCAGGTGGCGTGAGTTGTGAAACTATTCCACATTTTCTTAAGTGTGTACCAAACTCATGACTCAAGTATTCTCCTCCATGATCTGATCGTAGAAACTTGATTTTCCTGTCACGTTGATTCTCAACTTCACTCTGAAATTCCTTGAACTTTTCAAAGGTCTCAGACTTGTGTTTCATTAAGTAGACATACCCATATCTACTCAAGTCATCAGTGAGGGTGAGAACATAAAGATAGCCACCGCGAGCCTCAACACTCATTGGACCGCACACATCAGTATGTATGATTTCCAATAAGTTGGTTGCTCGCTCCATTGTTCCTGAGAATGGAGTCTTGGTCATTTTACCCATGAGGCATGGTTCGCACGTGTCAAATGATTCGTAATCAAGAGACTCTAAAAGTCCATCAGCATGGAGCTTCTTCATGCGTTTGACACCTATGTGACCAAGGCGGCAGTGCCACAAGTATGTGGGACTATCACTATCAATCTTACATCTTTTGGTACTTACACTATGAATATGTGTAGCATTACGCTCGAGATTCATAAAGAATAAACCATTCACCATCGGAGCATGACCATAAAACATATCTCTCATATAAATAGAACAACCATTATTCTCGGATTTAAATGAGTAGCCATCTCGAATTAAACGAGATCCTGATACAATGTTCATGCTCAAACTTGGCACAAAATAACAATTATTGAGATTCAAAACTAATCCCGTAGGTAAATGTAGAGGTAGCGTGTCGACGGCGATCACATCGACCTTGGAACCATTCCCGACGCGAATCGTCACCTCGTCCTTCGCCAGTCTCCGTTTATTCCGCAGCTCCTGCTGTGTGTTACAAATATGAGCAACGGCACCGGTATCAAATACCCAGGAGTCACTACGATTACTGGTAAGGTACACATCAATTACATGTATATCAAATATACCTTTGGTTTTGCCGGCCTTCTTGTCCGCTAAGTATTTGGGGCAGTTCCGTTTCCAGTGACCACTTACCTTGCAATAAAAGCACTCAGTCTCGGGCTTGGGTCCATTCTTTGGCTTCTTCCCGGCAGCTTGCTTGCTGGGCGCGGCAACTACCTTGCCGTCCTTCTTGAAGTTCTTTTTACCCTTGCCCTTCTTGAACTTAGTGGTTTTATTGACCATCAACACTTGATGTTCCTTCTTGACTTCTACCTCTGCTGATTTCAGCATAGCAAATACTTCAGGAATGGTCTTTTCCATCCCCTGCATATTGAAGTTCATCGCAAAGCTCTTGTAGCTCGGTGGAAGCGACTGGAGGATTCTGTCAATGACCGCATCATCCAGGAGATTAACTCCCAGCTGAGTCAAGCGGTCATGTAACCCAGACATAGTGAGTATGTGCTCACTGACAGAACTATTTTCCTCCATCTTACAGCTGGAGAATTTGTCGGATACTTCATATCTCTCGACCTGGGCATGAGCTTGGAAAACCATTTTCAGCTCTTCGAACATCTCATATGCTCCATGTCTTTCAAAACGCTTTTGGAGCCCCGGCTCTAGGCTGTAAAGCATGCCGCACTGAACGAGGGAGTAGTCATCGGAACGTGCCTGCCAAGCGTTCATAACGTCTTGTTCTGCAGGGAGAATAGGTGCGTCACCTAGCGGTGCTTGTAGGACATAATCTTTCTTGGCAGCTATGAGGATGATCCTCAGGTTCCGGACCCAGTCCGTATAGTTGCTGCCATCGTCTTTCAGCTTGGTTTTCTCTAGGAACGCGTTGAAGTTGAGGACTACGTTGGCCATTTGATCTACAAGACATATTGTAAAACATTTAGACTAAGTTCATGATAATTAAGTTCATCTAATCAAATTATAATGAACTCCCACTCAGATTTGACATCCCTTTGGTCATCTAAGTGTTACACGATCCGAGTCGACTAGGCCGTGTCTGATCATCACGTGAGACGGACTAGTCATCGTCGGTGAACATTCTCATGTTGATCGTATCTTCCATACGACTCGTGTTCGACCTTTCGGTCTCCGTGTTCCGAGGCCATGTCTGTACATGCTAGGCTCGTCAAGTTAACCCTAAGTGTTTTCGCTGTGTAAAAGTGTCTTACACCCGTTGTATGTGAACGCAAGAATCTATCACACCCGATCATCACGTGGTGCTTCGAAACGACGAACTGTAGCAACGGTGCACAGTTAGGGGAGAACACTTCTTGAAATTTTGTAAGGGATCATCTTATTTACTACCGTCGTCCTAAGTAAACAAGATGCATAAAACATAATAAACATCACATGCAATTATATAAAGTAGTGACATGATATGGCCAATATCATATAGCTCCTTTGATCTTCATCTTCGGGGCTCCATGATCATCTTGTCACCGGCATGACACCATGATCTCCATCATCATGATCTCCATCATCGTGTCTTCATGAAGTTGTCACGCCAACGACTACTTCTACTTCTATGACTAACGCGTTTAGTAATAAAGTAAAGTAGTTTACATGGCATTCTTCAATGACACGCAGGTCATACAAAAAATAAAGACAACTCCTATGGCTCCTGCCGGTTGTCATACTCATCGACATGCAAGTCGTGATTCCTATTACAATAGCATGAACATCTCATACATGACATATAGATCATTCATCATTCATCACAACTTTGGCCATATCATATCACAAAGCACTTGCTGCAAAAACAAGTTAGACGTCCTCTAATTGTTGTTTGCAAGTTTTACGTGGCTGAAGTAGGGTTCTAGCAAGAACGTTTTCTTACCTACGTGAAAGCCACAACATGATTTGTCAACTTCTATTTACCCTTCATAAGGAACCTTTTCATCGAATCCGCTCCAACTAAAGTAGGAGAGACAGACACCCGTCAGCCACCTTATGCAACTAGTGCATGTTAGTCGGTGGAACCGGTCTCACGTAAGCGTACGTGTAAGGTTGGTCCGGGCCGCTTCATCCCACAATACCGCTGAAGCAAGATAAGACTAGTAGCGGCAAGAAAGTTGACAAATCTACGCCCACAACAAATTGTGTTCTACTCGTGCAAGAGAACTACGCATAGACCTAGCTCATGATGCCACTGTTGGGGAACGTTGCAGAAAACAAAAATTTTCCTACGGTTTCACCAAGATCCATCTATGAGTTCATCTAGCAACGAGTGATTAGATGCATCTACATACATTGTAGATCGTGAGCGGAAGCGTTCAAAGAACGGGGATGGTGTAGTCGAACACGACGTGATCCAAATCATCGGAGATCCTAGCACCGAACGGACGGCACCTCCGTGTTCAACACACGTACGGAACAGCCACGTCTCCTCCTTCTTGATCCAGCAAGGGAGGGAGGAGAGGTTGAGGGAGATGGCACCAGCAGCAGCACGACGGCATGGTGTTGATGGAGCTGCAGTACTCCGACAGAACTTCGCTAAGCACTATGGAGGAGGAGGAGGTGTTGGAGAGGGAGAAGGAGGCAACCAAAGGCCAAGGTATGAAGTCCCTCCTCTCCCCCACTATATATAGGAGGGCCAAGGGGGGGTGGCCGGCCCTAGGAGATCCAATCTCCTAGGGGGGCGGCGGCCAAGGGGGGTTTCCCTCCCCCCAAGGCACCTAGGAGGTGCCTTCCCCTCCTAGGACTCTTCCCCCCTCAAACCCTAGGCGCATGGGCCTATGTGGGGCTGGTGCCCTTGGCCCATGTAGGCCAAGGTGCACCCGCTACAGCCCATGTGGCCCCCCGGGACAGGTGGACCCACCTGGTGGACCCCCGGGACCCCTCCGGTGGTCCCGGTACAATACTGATAACCCCGAAACTTGTCCCGATGGCCGAAACAGGACTTTCCATATATAAATCTTTACCTCCGGACCATTCCAGAACTCCTCATGACGTCCGGGATCTCATCCGGGACTCCGAACAACATTCGGGTTACTGCATATACATATCCCTACAACCCTAGCGTAACCGAACCTTAAGTGTGTAGACCCTACGGGTTCGGGAGACATGTAGACATGACCGATATCGCTCTCCGGTCAATAACCAACAGCGGGATCTGGATACCCATGTTGGCTCCCACATGCTCCACGATGATCTCATCGGATGAACCACGATGTCGAGGATTTAATCAACCCCGTATGCAATTCCCTTTGTCAATCGATATGTTACTTGCCCGAGATTCGATCGTCGGTATCCCAATACCTCGTTCAATATCGTTACCGGCAAGTCACTTTACTCGTACCGTAATGCATGATCCCGTGACCAGACACTTGGTCACTTTGAGCTCATTATGATAATGCATTACCGAGTGGGCCCAGTGTTATCTCTCCGTCATACGGAGTGACAAATCCCAGTCTCGATCCGTGTCAACCCAACAGACACTTTCGGAGATACCTGTAATGCACCTTTATAGTCACCCAGTTACGTTGTGACGTTTGATACACCCAAAGCACTCCTACGGTATCCGGGAGTTACACGATCTCATGGTCAAAGGAAAAGATACTTGACATTAGAAAAGCTCTAGCAAACGAGCTACACGATCTCACGCTATGCTTAAGATTGGGTCTTGTCCAGCACATCATTATCCTAATGATGTGATCCCGTTATCAATGACATCCAATGTCCATAGCCAGGAAACCATGACTATCTATTGATCAAGGAGCTAGTCAACTAGAGGCTTGCTAGGGACATGTTGGTGTCTGTTATTCACACATGTATTACGATTTCCGGATAATACAATTATAGCATGAATAAAGACAATTATCATGAACAAAGAAATATAATAATAATGCTTTTATTATTGCCTCTAGGGCATATTTCCAACAGTGCTCATATTACCCCCTCCTCCAATTTTAAGCCTTATCCAATCATCTATGTGAGCACATGATCAAATCTTAGCTTCTGTCAATATTTTTAGGTTGTGAAGCAAGTATGTTTTATATTGCTTCATTTTGTTTGAAAATTTACCAGGACATTCTCATGACCATAAACCTCTCTCCACCAGTTTTGAGATCAATTCATTAAGCCAATATTTCTCTAGAATTTTCTCAAGTTTCTGGACAGAGAGGATGTTTGTGAAGCAAGTACCATTTTGGCTTGTCCATTTGGTATGAAAATTTTTACAGCATCTCTATATGTCGAAATAATTTGGCCCTGCCAAATTTCAGCTTAATTAGCTACTCCAAGTGAGTGCATCATCTTGATTTAGTTTTTGTCCAGATTTGCCAGTTGCAAAGCAACTATATTAAATCTTGATCCAAATCTTCTAATAGTTAACAGGATGATAGTCCTTCCTTTGCTAATCACCCCAGACAACACATTTGACTCCAATCAATTTTCTGTTGATCACCAGTGCACAGTCAAGTTTGGTGCAGTAAACTTCAGACGATCACTGCCTCCTAACCCTAGCACCTCAGATCAAGACATAGGCTCATAAATGCTCCACCCTGGAAGGACTAGCCACCAGACAAGGTTTGCCATCCCCTACAGCCCTCCCCGTGCCATGTCGCGTGGCGAACGCGCGACCGGCATGCAATTAACGCGCTCTATGCGCTGTGGCCGTGTCCAGGGCATCGTTTGTGCTTTGGCCCTTCTCACTCTCGCCGTCTTCCTGCGCGTGAGCATATCTGGCGTCTTCCTCTCGTCATTGCCGTGTCCCTGGACCCCTCTCCCCCTCCGACCGCTTCCTCACCGATGCAAGCCGCCGGGTGCCCATGGGAGAACAGTGGCGGTTTGGCTCGGAGCTTGCCGTCTTCTTCCTCCCTGTGCTCCCTTGGCCGCCTCTGCCCCGTGAGCTCCTCACTATTCCTTCCCCATCACCTACCTCCAAGCTCTTGAGCACGCACACGTGTCCGCAGCGCCGGACACGTATCCACGGCGACGCCAGCTCGGCCTCCTTGCCTCACGCCTATTTAAGCCCTCCCCCGAGACCCCCGAGCTCACCAACCTCTCCCTCTCCTTCCTAGGACCCCGCCCATCTACTTCCCCGAGCTCGAGCCGCTCTCCTCGACCCCCATCACCACCATGGCCGCCGCCTCTGCTATCTCTAAATTCCGGAGAACCATGGCCTATCTCCCTCTTCTTTCCTCCCCATTGGAACCAGAAGACCCCATCGATCCTCACTGGTTCTTTTTCATCCCCCGGAGAGACCATGGCCTCGACCCCAACACCAGCCGATGACCTCCTCTGCCGGCATCGAAGCTGCTACCGCCTCATCCATCCCCGGCGGCCATAGCCAGGACCAGTGGACGCGCCTCTCCGCGCTGAGCTCGCCCACAGGCGGAGCACCACAGGAGACGACATGAGTCGCCGGCAAGCCTCACTGGAGGCCGTTCCTCCCTCGGCCAGGCGCGAGCGCGATGGAGATGACGATGTCGCCCCCGCCAGCTGACAAGTGTACCCCGCGGGCCCCACGCGCTAGCCTCTCCGAGCGTTGACTTGGACCCGGTGACGTGGATAAGTGGACACGGCTTTTGCCCATCTACGCTTTCATCCATCGAAAGCGTATGTCTTCTCTTCTTCGGCCCAAAATACGTTTTCCTCTCTCGAAAATGTATTTTCAGAAAAGACACATTCTGTTTAAATTACCAGGGACCTCTTTGTAGAAGTATTTTTACAGACTAGTCCCAGAGCTTTAAACCTCCGTACCTTTTTACCCGTAGCTCCAAATCAGGTGATTCCAAAGCCCACTTCTTTGTTTCTCGAGCCCGTTCCGATGGAATCATTTTAATCATGTTTTAACATTCTGAAAATGACCATTTTTCCCCTACCCTTATTCTACCCCTCTGAGAGAGAACGATTTCCGGCGATTCTTTCCACGAGTTTTTTGCACTTCTAACCGGTGAATCCTTCCACCCCAGGAAAGCCACACCCTCCATTCGCATCACTGTAAATCAGTGACCCGGTTTATTTATTTGAACCCTTTTTAAAATATTGCTTTAGCAACATATGACTTGTGCATGGCATTTTTCTCGGAGTTGTTACTGATCTTGCTGTTGCCATGCTATTTTTTGGATTACTAGGCTTATGCTTGTAGTTGTTGGATAACATATTGCCATTGCATTCTTAGTGGCTAGTATGACTATGTTCATGATGGTAGTTGATCTTTCATTGCTTGGAGTATTATTTCGGAGATAATGTTTGCAATGATGTTCTTAGGTTAATATCATGATATTGCTGTTTGATTATTCGTATTAGTTTTGGATATGATGAGTGCATGTGGATCTTAGTGGAATATTTGGTTCTTGCTATTGGAGTAGTAGTACTATTGTTCTTGGATTTAGCATGCTCTTAGAATTTCGTTATCCCTAGAGTATGATGTTATGGCTAGGTTATGCTTTGGATTATTTTTCGGATATTGTTTGGATCATAGGTAGATAGATGATATCGGAGTATCAGTTATCACAGATATACTTTGGGGATAAATTCCATCATTTAGTTGGTCAAGTGCCACCGAACCGGGCTTTTCTAGTGCAACCACATTTGCCTTTTATAGGAAAGGCCCTAATGCAGTCTATTGACATGTCTCTCGCCGGTGCCTCCAACGAAGGAAGGTTATGGTCGTGCGTTACCCTGGCTCGGTAAGCAGACATAACCTTGTGTGCCTGTAGTTGGTATTGAGATCTCTTGTCCCTGTTTGGGACCTTTTTTGTTTTGCCACAATGGTGGACGTTGATGCCTTTGGTAGGCACGGGGCCACCCAGGACTGAACACAAAGGGAGTGTTGGTCAGAGTGGCCGGGAGAGTGTCATGGCAGTAGATCGGTTTTGTCGGAACGCCATTGGTCCACCCGAATGGGAGTGCGAGGCCATGGGTTCCGTGGTGTGGGTAGAACATGCTACCTCTATAGAGTGTGTGTTAAATCTACCGATAGCCGCGTCCTCGGTCATGGGCAGAGTTCATACTAGGTCACACTGTTTGAGCAACACTCAGATGACGGAATGACTTATAGATGGTTTATATGTTGATATTATGATGTGATCTGTAACAACTTGGCAGGATATTGATGATGATGTTGAGATGATCTTGAGGGTGATCATTCAGTTGGTGACGTGGTCACGAGGTGATCATGTGGATGTTTTGATCACGAGGTGATCAGGTGGATCATGAGGTGATCGAGATGGCATATTGCTTGGCCGGTTAGCCAATAGTGAGATTTTTGTTGGGATTGAGATGTTGGTTTATCAGTATGGCAGTAGTTTCATATCATGCTTAGTAGTTGCTTTTGTATCGTGGTAGCTGTTAATTTAATTAATCTGCTACTGCTATGTTGTTGTCTTGCCTTGATGCTTTGGTTGTTCTGAGCTTGCAAGTACATTCAACGTACTGACCTGGCGTGTCATTCCAGATTGCAGGTGATGCCACGTTTGTTTGCTTGTCGTGGTTTCCGTTCATGCGAGCTAGATTGTGTCCCAGCCAGAGTCCCTGCAGAGTGGAGTTCACCACCTTCATTGTTGTTTCACTGCTAGAAGATTTCCGCTGCTACGAGTTGTTTCGCTGCTAGCATAGAGTAAGTGTAGTATCGCATTGGCAGTGTTGCCATGTTGATGTGATCCTTCATAACATCAGACCTTTGTATTTATCCTTTGTAATAAGAGCTGATTTGTTCTATGCCAAGCAGTGCCGTATTACAGAAGACTTCTCCTCGATCTCTGGGCTGGAATACGGGGCGTTCCGGTTTCTCTGAGCCGGGGTGCCACAGGCTTGGTATCAGAGCAGGTCTGGCTATAGGACACCCTAGTCAGCGCGAGCGGTAGTAATCGGTAGTATAGAGTCTGCTTTGTTTGTTGCATTTTGTAGCTGCATTTGTTTGTTGCATAGCATGCATATAGCCTTAATATTTCTGCTAACAATTTTATCTCGTAAGTGTAGCTGGCATCGGATCCTGACACACTACAGCTTAGCCTCTGCATTTCTCTAGTTCCTTTTTCTTTCGGTGATTGGTGTCATTTTTGTCCCAACAGAGTGATGCCAAGTGATCCTGACATTGTTTGCAAAAATGGTGATCAGGTATCGTGTCGATATCCTCCTTTCAGCCCCGCCGATCGTTTCGATTGTAGACATGCATCTACCTCGGATCATGCTTTTCTCTGGTCGTGCTGGTAACCCTTAAGAATCTTAGCTATCAAGAAAGGGCAATGTCAACCGACTCAGCTTTCCTTGCTACCCTATTTCATGGATGAGTACGGATCCCTTCCGCCTGCTTAATAAAAATGTGGTCGCGACATTCGTGTCCCGCTACATGGTCACCGAGTACGTCCACGCCTCTGAGATAGTCGAGGTTGTTACCTTGCTAGGCTAGCACTTGGTGTAGCAATGTTTACACCAACTTCTCCACACATTGCTTCATCTTCATGCACACTTTCACAACATGTTAGATTGTAGTGCCAGAGATTCCACGATTTTGTATGCTTAAGTAGGCGTGCATATTGTGTGGATAGCATATTGTGTGATATTGTTTGTGTGTGATTTGTATGCCTTTTTATTATTTTGTTTGTTTGAGTTGTTTTATTTGCTTCTTTTTGGGCTCCAGTGTTACATCATTTCCCCCTTATAAAGAGTTGCTCATCAACCGGCGCTGAACTCAAAGAAATAGCAAGGATAGAAAAGATATGCAAACTCAGCTAAACTGGGATTCTAAAGTTGACTGCATTATGTTGGGAATATCTGCTCAGTATACAAATGGTGCCCTGAATCAATTATAAATAGGAAGTCTGCATCTGTTATGCTCCTCACACAGCATTAATGATCAAACCGACAGGAAGATAAGGCAAGCACAAGACCAATGGAATATTCCCATTCAAAGGTATGGTTTATATAAAATGTCTGCTCCAGCTATGAATGAACTTGGGAAATATGCTCCGGAAGGAAAGTTGGAATGAGCTATGATCAAGGAAGACAGTCAAATAAATTTTATCATGCAAGTAACCAGACACAAAAATATTATGGGTGCATGCATGGTTTTCAGTTTGCATATCACCGTGTGAAAAGTTGGATATGAGAAACTCAGTCTTCCTCCACACGCTATTGGAAGCAGCTTATGATGCAAGGCTCCCAAAAAACATTTCCTTAGCACAGTACATGGACAGATTCCAGTCCAAGATACCCATTCTTCCAATGCAAGATACCTCAATACAGGCTTCTGATGTAAGGGACTGGATTTTTCTCAACAAGCAACTAGAGGAGAAGCTTTTCAAGTACGGAACCCAGGCTTCTCCAGCACGATACCCAGGTCAAGCTTCATGTGTAAACTATCGAGACTTCTTCTGCATGTTATCCGGACCGAATCTTTGAGTAGAAGCTAACGAGTCTTCCTCAGCAAGCTATTCGGATGACTTCTCTTTGTGTCTCAAGAATCAGATCAACAATGTTGTTGTTAGAAGTACAAATCAGTCAAGACATATGCTTACCGCAAGGATCAAGTGTTCGGTGGCTTATTCTTCTTATATATATGGTGAGCATGCATCCCCGGTTATACCAGTTTCCCATACGAGGTGCGACAGTGATCAAGCAGATATACCTAAGAAAGGTAAGGATCATACAACCTCGTGTCAGGCCAATGAAGATAAGCAAAGATACATCTTAGGTATTGGAAGGATCGACAAGTTCTGGGGCAGACAACGTAGAAGCAACAGTCTTGACAATGGTCACAAGGTCATTATCCCCGTGCCTGACAAGGAAATCTCATGAAACCTTGTCACCCTCTTGTATGGTTGGCCTCGACAAAGAACTCTATACAGCCACAAGCCTCGATTATATGTCATTTATGCATGGACTCAGGTCAGAAAGCAAGCACAAGGAATAATGCCAAAAATATTGCACTCACCGCATCCATGATCATGCTAAGAATGAAGGGCACGTGTGGTCCAGATATTTCAGTAAGATGCCCTGACAAAGAAAATCATGACCGACAAAGGATGAGACTGACAACAAAGGTATGATGATTTTCGCATGACCATCAGGGTTCGGATACCCAAGACAATTGGAGGCCATGATTCCATATGGATCCACAAAGGCATACCCTCAGAGGCCTACCCTGTTCTGCAAGAACATCATATTCCGCTGACCCGTTTGTCTCAAGGCACCTCTCCAGAATAGTTAGTGTGGAATATCCAAGTCAATTTTCTCAGGTCCAAGATTCTTTTGCAACCTCAGCAGCTTGATTTCAGCAGCAGTGATAAAGCATCCACAGTCTATTACCGCAGATGGGTATACCGACAACATGGGGAAATCAAAGGCCAAAACCATCAGTTCAGAACCGACATACTCATGGACGGAATCAAGTACACAGACAATCTATCATAAAAAGTATTTCCCCATCAGCATACCTGTCAGGCCAGTCTCAAGATGCTCATGTTTGAGGTATGCTACACCTACAAGCCCATACTCCGTTATATTGTCCATGACAGAAGGCAGTCGAATCTTTGGTATATATCTCCTACTCAAGCCAAACTAGAAAATCAAGAGAAATCAGTATCACTATTGGGCAGAAAGATCCCGTCAGAAAAATGGCTATGATTCACAGTTTTGTTTGAACCCGGGAGACATGCATCTGTTTGAGCAACCACATGGCAAAAAAAGTTTTCATGACAAAAGGAAATTTGTGCTTGAGTCCCTTGGATATCACCGCGGATACGAAAGAATCAATGACATATATGAGAGTGTCACCGTCAGCTTAAAGCTTTGGTATATGATGAAAGACCCGTCAGAATTTGCGAAAGGTGAAGCAAACCACCCAGAACCATGTAAGCACATATTATGAAAATCTCGGGGGAACAATATACAAAGGAAAAGGATACCCGAGTTGGAAATGGTTTCATTAAGGTATGTTTATACTTGTTCTCTTAGCAACCAAATCTCGAGGACGAGATTTCTTTAAGGGGGGAAGGTTTGTTACAGCCTGGTTTTTGGCCCTTTTCTTTTTTCCTTTGATTTATTTGTTTTTTGCCCTGTTTTTCTTTTTGGAGTGGTTCTGTGGCCTTGAAACTTGGGAGATCATCATTTCTTCTTCCCCCAACTGGTTCATCAATCTCAAACTCATCCCAAGACCATGCCATTTCCATCCTAGCCCAAATCCCAATATTCTTTTTCTTGGGGAAATTCATTTTCCATTAAAGGAATAACCTCAAGTGCCCCAGGTTGTGAAGCAACCTATATTTCTGTCCATCCTAAAATTCCCAAATAATTATCATAATTTCTTTGGGGCATATATTGCTCAAATATGCCCAAATACTTCCTTGCCTAGTTCAAAAATAATTCCCCAATATTCCTTTTTCTTTTCTGTCCTGAATGGCACTTTGTGAAGGAAGTGTCATTTATCTTTTCCTAGTTGCTCCCAAACTTTTTGGGCATTCTTTTATGTCCAAATCATTACCTCATGCCAAAACTGAACTTCATTTGCCTAGCCAACTTCCCTCAGTGATTTTTCAAAGTTGCTATCAAACAGAAGGCTTTGTGAAGGAAGTACTAGCTAGGAGTATCCGAATGAGTTGAAATTTTGCACACTCCTTCATGTGCTCATATTACTCCCTTCTCCAATTTTAAGCCTTATCCAATCATCTATGTGAGCACAGGATCAAATCTTAGCTTCTGTCAATATTTTTAGGTTGTGAAGCAAGTATGTTTTATATTGCTTCATTTTGTTTGAAAATTTACCAGGACATTCTCATGGCCATAAAACCTGTCTCCACCAATTTTGGGATCAATTCATTAAGCCAATATTTCTCTAGAATTTTCTCAAGTTTGTGGACAAAGAGGATGTTTGTGAAGCAAGTACCATTTTGGCTTGTCCATTTGGTATGAAATTTTTACAGCATCTCTATATGTCCAAATAATTAGGCCCTGCCAAATTTCAGCTCAATTAGCTACTCCAAGTGAGTGCATCATCTTGATTTAGTTTTTGTCCAAATTGGGCGGTTGCAAAGCAACTATATTAAATCTTGATCCAAATCTTCTCATAGTTAACAGGATGATAATCCTTCCTAAGCTAATCACCCCACACAACACATTTGACTCCAGTCCATTTTCTGTTGATCAGCAGTGCACGACCAAGTTTGCTGCAGTAAACTTCATACGATCACTGCATCCTAACCGCATCACCTTAGATCAAGACATAGGCTCATAAATGCTCTACCCTGGAAGGACTAGCCACCAGACAAGGTTTGCCATCCCCTACAGCCCTTCCCGTGCCATGTCGCGTGGTGACCGAGCAGCCGGCATGCAATTAACGCGCTCTATGCGCTGTGGCCGTGTCCAGGGCATCGTTTGTGCTATGGACCTTCTCCCTCTCGTCGTCTTCGCGCACGTGAGCATATCTGGTGTCTTCCTCTCATCCTTGCTGTCTCCCTGGACCCCTCTCCCCCTCTGTTCGCTTCCTCACCAACACAAGCCGCCGCATGCCCATGGGCGAACAGTGGCGGTTTGGCTCGGAGCTTGCCGTCTTCTTCCTCCCTATGATCCCTGGGCCACCTCTGCCCCATGAGCTCCTCCCTGTTCCTTCCCTGTCACCTACCTCCAAGATCTCGAGAATGCACACACGTCCGCGGTGACGCCAGCTCGGCCTCCCTGCCTCGCGCCTATTTAAGCCCTCCCCCGAGACCCCCGAGCTCACCAACCTCTCCCTCTCCTTCCCAGGACCCCGCCCATCTACCTCCCCGAGCTCGAGCCGCTCTCCTCGACCCCCATCGCCACCATGGCCGCCACCTCTGCCATTTCTAAATTCTGGCGAACGATGGCCTATCTCCCTCTTCTTTCCTCCCACTGGAACCAGAAGACCCGCGCGGTCCTCCATGGTACTTTTTCATCACCCCGGAGTGACCATGGCCTCAACCCCAACACCGACCAACGACCTCCTCTGCCAGCATCAAAGCTGCTCCTGCCTCGTCCATCCCTGGCGGCCGTTGCCGGCACCAGCGGACGCGCCTCTCCGCGCTGAGCTCGCCCATAGGCGGAGCGCCGCGGGAGACGACCAGAGTCACCGGCAAGCCTCGCCATAGGCTCCTCCTCCCTCGTCCAGGTGCGGGCGTGATGGACACGGCGATGTCACCCATGCCAGCTAGCCAGTGGACCCCGTGGGCCCCACGCGTCAGCCTTTCCGAGCATTGACTTGGACCCGGTGACGTGGATAAGTGGACACGGCTTTTGCCCGTGTACGCTTTCATCCACCGAAAGCGTATGTCTTCTCTTCTTCGGCCCAAAATACGTTTTCCTCTCTGGAAAACGTATTTTCAGAAAAGACACGTTCTGTTTAAACTACCAGGGACTTGTTTGTAGAAGCATTTGTACAGACTAGTCCCGGAGCTTTAAACGTCCGTATCTTTTTACCCGTAGCTCCAAATCAGGTGATTCCAAAGCCCACTTCTTTGTTTTGTCGAGCCTGTTCTGACGGAATCATTTTCATCATGTTTTAACATCCTGAAAATGACCATTTTACCCCTGCCCTTATTCAGACCCTCGAAGAGAGAACGATTTCCGGCGATTCTTTCCGTGAGTTTTTCGCACTTCTTCCCGGTGAATCCTTCCACCCCAGACAAGCCACACCCTCCATTTGCATCACTATAATGGAGTGATATGGTTTATTTCTTTCAACCATTTTTAAAATATTGCTTTAGCTACATATGACTTGTGCATGGCATTTTTCTCGGAGTTGTTTTTGATCTTGCTGTTGCATGCTATTGTTTGGATTACTAGGACTTATGCTTGTAGTTGTTGGACAACATATTGCCATTGAATTCTTAGTGGCTAGTATGATTATGTTCATGATGGTAGTTGATCTTCCGTTGCTTGGAGTATTATTTCAGAGATAATGTTTGCAATGATGTTCTTAGGTTAATATCATGATATTGCTGTTTGATTATTCGTATTAGTTTTGGATATGATGAGTGCATGTGGATCTTAGTGGAATATTTGGTTCTTGCTATTGGAGTGGTAGTACTATTGTTTTTGGATTTAGCATGCTCTTAGTATTTCGTTATCCTCGGAGTATAATGTTATGGCTAGGCCATGCTTTGGATTATTTGTCAGATATTGTTTGGATGATAGGTAGATAGATGATATCGGAGTATCAGTTATCACAGATATACTTTGGGGATAAATTCCGTCATTTAGTTGGTCAGGTGCCACCGAACCGGGCTTTTCCAGTGCAACCACATTTGCCTTTTATGGGAAAGGCCCTAATGCAGTCTATTGACATGTCTCTCGCTGGTGCCTCCAACGAAGGAAGGTTATGGGCGTGCGTTACCCTGGCCCGGTAAGCAGACATAACCTTGTGTGTCCGTAGTTGGTATTGAGATCTCTTGTCCCTGTTTGGGACCTTTTTTGTTTTGCCACGATGGTGGCCGTTGATGCCTTTGGTAGGCACGGTGCCACCCAGGACTGAACACAAAGGGGGTGTTGGTCAGAGTGGCCGGGAGAGTGTCATGGCAGTAGATCGGTTTCGTCGGAACGACATTGGTCCACCCGAATGGGAGTGTGAGGACATGGGTTCCGTGGTGTGGGTACAACATGCTACCTCTATAGAGTGTGTGTTAAATCTACTGATGGCCGCGTCCTCGGTCACGGGCACAGTTCTTACTAGGTCACACTATTTGATCAACACTCACATGACGGAATGACTTATAGATGGTTTATATGTCGATATTATGATGTGATCAGTAACCTTTTGGCAGGATATTGATGATGATGTTGAGATGATCTTGAGGATGATCATTCAGTTGGTGACGTGGTCACGTGGTGGTCATGTGGATGTTTTGATCATGAGGTGATCAGGTGGATGATAAGGTGATCGAGATGGCATATTGTTTGTATGTTTAGCCAAGAGTGAGATTGTTGTTGGGATTGAGATGTTGGTTTATCAGTATGGTAGTAGTTTCATATCATGCTTAGTAGTTGCTTTCGTATCATGGTAGCTGTTAATTTAATTAATCTGCTAATGCTATGTTGTTGTCTTGCCTTGATGTTTTTGGTTGTTGTGAGCTTGCAAGTACATTCAATGTACTGACCTGGCGTGTCACGCCAGATTGCAGGTGATGCCGTGTTTGTTTGCTTGTCGTGGTTTCCGTTCATGTGAGCTAGATCATGTCCCAGCCAGAGTCTTTGCAGAGTGGAGTTCACCACCTTCGTCGTTGTTTCGCTGCTAGAAGATTTCTGCTGCTACGAGTTGTTCCGCTGCAAGCATAGAGCAAGTGAAGTATCACAGGCATAGTGTCGCCGTGCTGATGTGATCCTTTGTAACATCAGACCTTTGTATTTATCCTTTGTAATAAGAGCTGATTTGTTCTATGTCAAGCAGTGCCATATTCCAGAAGACTTCTCCTCGGTCTTTGGGCTGGAATACAGGGCGTTCTAGTTTCTCTGAGCCGGGGTGCCACAGCCTAAGCTTGGGGATGCCCGGATGGCGTCCCCTCTTTCATCTACAATCTATCTGTATGTTACTTGGAGCTACATTCTTATTCATCACATGATAGGAGTTTTGCTTGGAGCATCTTGTGACATAGTAGTTTTTCTTTGTTTTCTTTTTAGTTTTCGACAATAATTGTTTGGTGGACACACCTTTTGAGAAGACACACATTTATCGTGATTTGTTAGAATACTCTATGTGCTTCACTTATATGTTTTGAGCTATGCAGTTGTTCTTTTGCTTCACTTATACTTGTTAGAGCACGTCAGTGGTTATATTTTATAGAAACGATTGCACTATCATGCTTCACTTAAATATTTTTGAGAGTCTAGGAATAGGAAGTGGTAGTATGCACGTATTATAAGACTAGTCCAAGAAGGATAGGTTTTCAAGGGGGATATAATAAAAACTTTCATGTTGATCATTAAATATGAAATGTATGGTTTAATGATATTGATGTCGTAATGAAAGGATATTGGTTCATGATCATTGGTTATTAGAAATATTGGTATTAAAGCTTGTTATTAAATTCTCATCTAAGTCTCGGTCATGGCATGGCGGGGAGGTTTGAGCATTTGTATTTCGGAGGTTTGAGGATTTGTATTTCTGATTTAAATCCTTGAGTGCTGTTATAATCGGATGCGCGCGATGGTTAACTCCTACCAACCAATTCCCTAGGGGCATGCGAGTAGTACTTTGCTTCGAGGGCTAATAGGCTTTCACAATAAGTATGTGAGTTCTTTATGACTAATGTGAGTCCATGGATTATACGCACTCTACCTTTCTACAATTTGCTAGCGTCTTGGGTACCTTGTATTGCCCTTTCTCACCCCGAGAATTAGTGCAAACTTCACTGGTGCATCCAAACCCCATTGTATGATACACTCTATCAAACATAAGCCTCCTTATATCTCCCTAAAAATAGCCAGCATACATACATGTTATGGCATTTCCATGGCCATTCCAAGATATATTGCCATGCAAGTTCCACCTTTCCGTTTTCATGACATACGTGTTCATTGTCATATTGCTTTGCATGATCATATAGAGCTAACATGATATTTGTGGCTCAGCCACTGTTCATCATTATTATACATGTTATGCTAGATCATTACATATCCTGGTACACTGCCAGAGGCATTCATATAGAGTCATATTGTTTCAGTTTTATCTAGTTGTTATATCGAGTTGTAAGTAAATGAAAGTGTGATGATCATCCTTACTAGAGCATTCTCCCAATGAGGAAAGAATGATGGAGACTATGATTCCCCCACAAGTCGGGATGAGACTCCGGGCGAAAAAGGGAGAAAAAATGAAAACGAGAAAAAAAAGAGAGAAAAGAGAGAAGGGGCAATGTCACTATCATTTTTCCACACCTGTGCTTCAGAGTAGCACCATGTTCTTCATATAAAGAGTCTCCTGAGTTGTCACTTTCATATACTAGTGGAATTTTTTTTCATTATAGAACTTGGCTTGCATATTCCGATGATGGGCTTCCTCAAATGCCCGAGGTCTTCATGAGCAAGCGAGTTGGATGCGCATGCACTTAGTTTCTGTTGGGATTTCATACACTTATAGCTCTTAGTGCATCCATTGCATGGCCTATTCCTCGCACTTACATCTATTGATGGGCGTCTCCATAGCCTGTTGATACATTCATTTTGCATCATGTTTTCCTACTGTTATTTATGATGTTTTTATGCATAGTAATGCTTTATGGAGTCATTCTAATGCCTTTTCCATCATAATATGCAAGGTTCACACAAAGAGGGAGAATACCGGCAGCTAGAATTCTGGACCTGAAAAAGTTACGTCAGGCCACCTATTCCGCACATCTCCAAATGAGCTGAAACTTCACAGGGATTTTTTATGGAATATATAAGAATTATTGGAGGAAATAACTACCAGAGGAGGCCCACCAGGTGGGCACAACCTCCTCGGCCTAGCTCTGGTGCCCCTCTTCTGGTATATATGTCATTTTGACCTAGAAAAAAAATAAGGAGAGGACTTTCGAGACGAAGCGCCGCCGTCTCGAGGCGGAACTTGGGCAGGAGCACTTTTGCCCTCCGCGAAGCGATTCCGCCGGGGGAACTTCCCTCCCGGAGGGGGAAATCGTCGTCATCATCATCACCAACAACTCTCCCATCTTGGGGAGGGCAATCTCCATCAACATCTTCAACAACACCATCTCCTCTAAAACCCGAGTTCATCTCTTGTGTTCAATCTTTTACTGGAACCTTAGGTTGGTGCTTGTGGGTGACTCGTAGTGTTGATTACATCTTGTAGTTGATTACTATATGGTTTATTTAGTGAAGATTATATGTTTAGATCCATTATGCTATTTAATACTCCTCTGATCTTGATTATGATTATCATTTGTGAGTAGTTACTTTTGTTCTTGAGGTCACGGGAGAAATCTTGTTCCAAGTAATCATGTGAACTTGATATGTGTTTGATATTTTGATGGTATGTATGTTGTGATTCCCTTAGTGGTGTCATGTGAACGTCGTCTACATGGAACTTCACCTTATTAGGGCCTAACGGAATGCATTATGGAGTAGTTATTAGATGATGGGTTGCGAGAGTGACAGAATCTTAAACCCTAGTTTATGTGCTACTCCGTAAGGGACTGATTTGGATCCAAAAGTTTAATGCTATGGTTACATTTTATCTTAATACTTTTCTCATAGTTGCGGATGCTTGCGAAGGGGTTAATCATAAGTAGGAGGTTTGTTCAAGTAAGAACAACACCTAAGCACCGGTCCACCCACATATCCAATTATGAAAGTAGCGAACACAGAACAAACCAACATGATGAAAGTGACTAGATGAAATCCCCGTGTACCCTCAAGAACACTTTGCTTATCATAAGAGATCATTTGGCCTGTCCTTTGCCACAAAAGGATTGGGATAGTGCTGCACTTTTGTTACCATTACCGTTACTTGCTCGTTACAAATTATCTTGCTATCACTACTCGTTACTTATAATTTTAGTGCTTGCAAAGAATACCTTGCTGAAAACTACTTGTCGTTTCCTTCTGCGCCTCGTTGGGTTCGACTCTTACTTATCGGAAGGACTACGATTAATCTCCTTTACTTGTGGGTCATCAAGGATCTTTTCTGGCGCCGTTTCCGGGGAGTGAAGCGCTCTTGGTAAGTGGAAACCAGTAAGGAAAAATTATTACTACGTGCTGAAATTTATTGTCACTTGTTACTATGGAGAAAAATCCTTTGAGTGGTTTGTTCAGGGTATGTTCACCTCAACCGGAACCACAATTAGTTACCCCTCAACCTACTGCACCTACTGAAAATATTGGTTATGAAGTTCCTTTGGGTATGATAGAACAACTGCTAGCCAATCCTTATGAAGGAGACGGAACCGAACTTCCTGATATGCACTTGATATATGTGGATTATTTAAGTTGCAGGTTTACCCAGAGGTGAAGCCAAGAAGAATGTTTTCCCTTTATCTTTGAAGGGAAAAGCATTGGCATGGTATAGGCTATGCGATGATATTGGATCTTGGAATTGGAATCGTTTGAAATTGCAAATTCACCAAAAAAATTATCCTATGCGTCTAGTTCATCGTGATCGGAATTATATATATATATATATAATTCTTGGCCTCATGAAGGAGAGAGTATCGCTCTAGCTTGGGGGAGGCTTAAGTCAATGTTATATTCATGCCCAAATCATGAGCTCTCAAGAGAAATTATTATTCAGAATTTTTATGCTTGGCTTTCTTGTGATGATCAATCCATGCTCGATACTTGTTGTACTGGTTCCTTTATGAAGAAGACTATTGAATTCAAGTGGGATCATTTAGAAAGAATTAAACGCAACTCTAAAGATTGGGAACTCGACGAAGGTAACGAGTCAGGTATTAAGCTTAAGTATGATTGTGTTAAAGCCTTTGTGAATACCGATGCTTTTCAAAAGTTTAGCACCAAATATGGATTTGACTCTGAGATAGTAGCCTCCTTTTGTGAGTCATTTGCTAATCATGTTGATCTCCTAAGGAGGAAGTGGTTTAAATATCACCCACCTATTAAAGAAGAAATTAAAGAACTGGTAATAGCTAAAGATGAAACTCTCATTTATAATGTTGATCCAGTTGTTCCTACTGCTTATATTGAAAAACCACCTTTCCTTGTTAGGATAAAGGAACATGTTAAGGTTTCAACTGTGGTAAAAGTTATATTAGAGCACCTAAACCTGCTGAACAAATTAAGGTAGAACCTAGTGTTGCTATGGTTAAATATCTCTTGGTAGAAAATATAGATGGGCATGTTATTTATTTCTATGATGAAGCTACTAGAATTGCCAAACCAGATGAAAAGGATAAACATAGACCTTTTGTTGGCATGCCTGTTGTCCCAGTCAAAATAGGAGATCACCGTTATCATGGTTTATGTGACTTAGGTGCTAGCGTGAGTGCTATTCCTTTTACCTTCAAGAAATTATGTATGATATAGCACCCGCCGAAATAGAAGACATAGATGTTACTATTAAACTTGCTAATAGAGACACCATCACACCACTTGGGATTGTTAGAGATGTTCTTATTCTTGGTTCCCCACAAGATGACTTTTGTCTAATTATCTTTGGTAGACCTTTCTTAAACACCGTTAATGCTAAAATAGATTGTGAGAAACAAACTGTTGGTGTTAGTTTTGGTGATGAGTATCATGAGTTTAATTTTTCCAAGTTCAATAGGAAGCATCATAAGAAAGAATTGCCTAGTAAGGATGAAATAATTGGTCTTGCTTCTATTGCCATGCCTCCTACTGAACCACTAGAACAATATTTGCTCGACCACGGAAATGATATGCATATGCATGAAAGAAATGAGATAGATAAAATTTTCTTTGAATAATGACCTCTGCTTAAACACAATTTGTCTATTGAAACTCTAGGAGGTCCTCCTCCACCTAAAGGTGATTCTGTGTTTGAATTAAAACAATTGCCAGACACTTTGAAATATGCTTATCTTGACGAGAAAAAGATATATCCTATTATTATTAGTGCTAACCTTTCAGAACATGAAGAACAAAGATTATTGAAAATTCTGAAGAAGCACCGAGCTGCTATTGGATATACTCTTGATGATCTTAAGGGCATTAGTCCCACTCTCTGTCTATACAAGATTAATATGGAACCTGATGCTAAACCCGTTGTTGATCACCAATGACGTTTAAATCCTAAAATGAAAGAAGTGGTAAGAACTAAAATACTGAAGCTTCTTGAAGCAGGTATAATTTATCCCATAGCAGATAGTAGATGGGTAAGTCCCGTTCAATGTGTCCCTAAGAAAGGAGGTATTACTGTTGTTCCTAATGATAAAAATGAACTTATTCCACAAAGAATTGTCACTGCTTATAAAATGGTAATTGATTTTAGGAAATTAAATAAAGCAACTAGAAAGGATCATCATCTTCTACCTTTTGTTGATCAAATGTTAGAAAGACTTTCCAAGCACACACACTTTTGTTTCCTTGATGGATATTCTGTTTTTTCTCAAATACCTATCTCACGACCTGATTAGGAGAAAACCACCTTTACATGTCCTTTTGGAACTTATGCTTATAGACGTATGCCTTTTGGTTTATGCAATGCACCTGCTACCTTTCAAAGCTATATGACTGCTATATTCTCTGATTTTTGTGAAAAGATTGTTGAGGTTTTCATGGATGACTTTTCTGTTTACGGAACTTCTTTTGATGATTGCTTAAGCCACATTGATCGATTTTTGCAGAGATGCGACGTTGTGGGAAACCACGATCACCTATGGTGCCATGAACCCCTTTTGGTTCATCGAGGGGATGGGCATTTTGCACAAAGAGCGGAGAAGCATAACACAACACGACAGTGACACGGGCAGTTTTACCCAGGTTCAGGCTGCCGCGAGGCGTAAAACCCTACTCCTTTGGTGGATTGATGGTGGATAACAATGGATAATGCGGCGCTCTTGCCCAGCCAGGTTGCCTCGGGGCGAGAGTGGCTACGCGCATATGATTGTGCGAGGGTCCATATCCCTTCTACGATAGCCATGGGCCTCCTTTTATAGATAAAGGGGTCACCACAATGGCAAATTAGTCTTTTACACACTGATTAGATAGCAAACAGTTCTATCATATCTAGCTCTGCACACAGACAGAGCGCATTAAATGCGCCGCTTAGTGTCACATTACAGTGTGGCCGGCAAGCCTTGCCGGGCTGTTGTGCTAGCTTAGCGCCTGCTTGCTTGACACGTCTCAGGACGGGTGTCATATGAAGTTGTTTTCTGTAGGAAGTGGCCGCCATGTGGCAGTAAGCAGCCACTTAGTCACTTAGGGGCTTGACACCACATCGATCAATGACTTGCATCGCTGTGAGGTGGTGCGGTGGAGTGGTTTGCCTCCGCAAGCCCCAGCAGGCCTACCGGGATGATCTTGAGGCTTGCTTCTGGGGTAACACCAACCTCGCCAGGCTCGCTTGCCCAGCAAGGGAGGGTTTTCCCTTAGTGATATCTTGCTTCTCTGGCTTGACTTGGTCTTCTCGACCAGCTCTCTGATTCTGCAAAGAGGTGATCCCTTCATGCTTGATCTGATCTTGGTGCCGCAATCTTGTTCTCGGGCCTATGCACAGTCTGGGCAACGGACCCAGGGTTTGTTGCACCGACAGGAGCCCCCGGGCCTGGCCCGAATGTGCTATCGAGCGTCGTCGGGGTAGGCCCTAACTAGTGCATAGGTAGGAGCATAGTGGCGGCTTGCCCTTTGAGATCTTCTTTGCTTCTTCATTAACTTGAGCCCAAGTCAGTTGTCGATTCTCCCACGCGTCGCCAAACGCTAGATGTAGTGGGGTAGATAATGGGCCTTGCTGTGCGGAGTACCCACGTCCCACATTCATGGGGCGGTAACTGCCATCCCATTATTTCTCCCGCTTCCAGCGCCTCTGCCACGTGTACCGCATGCATTGTGTAGGGTTGATAGGTCTCCAACGTATCTATAATTTTTTTATTGTTTCATGCTATTATATTATCTGTTTTAGATGTTTTATATGCATTATTATGCTATTTTATATTATTTTTGGGACTAACCTATTAACCTAGAGCCCAGTGCCAGTTCCTGTTTTTTCCCTGTTTGAGTTTCATAGAAAAGAATACCAAACGGAATAAAACTTTCGTGATGATCCTTCTTGGACCATAAGAAAACCAGGAGATTTGGAGATGAAGTCGGAGGAGCAACGAGGCGGCCACAAGGGTGGAGGCGCGCCCCCCATCTTGTGGGCCCCTCGTGGGTCTCCTGACCTAATTTCTTCGCCTATATATTCTCTTATACCCCAAAACCATCAGGGGCATCCACGAAAACACTTTTCCACCGCCGCAACCTTCTGTACCCATGAGATTCCATCTAGGGGCCTTTTTCGGCGTCCTGCCAGAAGGGGATTCGATCATGGAGGGCTTCTACATCAACACCATTGCCCTTCCGATGAAGCATGAGTAGTTTACCTCAGACCTACGGGTCCATAGCTAGTAGCTAGATGACTTCTTCTCTCTCTTTGATTCTCAATACCATGTTCTCCTCGATGTTCTTGGAGATCTTTTCAACGTAATGCTCTTTTGCGGTGTGTTTGCTGAGATCCGATGATTGTGGATTTATGATCAGATTATCTATGAATATTATTTGAATCTTCTCTGAATTTTTTTATGCATGATTTGATGTCTTTGCAAGTCTCTTCGAATTACCGGTTTGGTTTGGCCAACTAGATTGGTTCTTCTTGCAACGGGAGAAGTGCTTAGCTTTGGGTTCAATTTTGCGGTGTCCTTTCCCAATGACAGTAGGGGCACCAAGGCACGTATTGTATTGTTTCCATCAAGGATAAAAAGATGGGGTTTTCATCATATTGCTTGAGTTAATTCCTCTACATCATGTCATCTTACTTATGCGTTACTCTATTCTTTATGAACTTAATACTCTAGATGCATGCTGGGTAGCGGTCGATGTGTGGAGTAATAGTAGTAGATGCAGGTAGGAGTTAGTCTACTTGACATGGATGTGATGCCTATACTCATGATCATTGCCTTCGATATCGTCATAACTTTGTGCTTTTCTATCAGTTTCTCGGTAGTATCTTGAGAGAAGCCTCTAGTGAAACTATGGCCCCGGGTCTCTTTTCCATCATATTAAGTCTCTTTTCCATCATACAAGTTTCCAATCTACTATTCTTGCAATCTTTTACATTCTGCTCTATAAACAAAAATACAAAAAATATTTACTTTATCGTTTATCTATCTATCAGATCTCACTTTTGCAAGTAACCTTGAAGGGATTGACAACCCCTTTATCGCGTTGGGTGTAGATTTGTTTGTTTGTTTGTGCAGGTATTCGGTGATTTTTGCGTTGTCTCCTACTGGATTGATACCTTGATTCTCAAACTGAGGGAAATACTTACTCTACTTTTGCTGCATCACCCTTTCCTCTTCAAGGGAAAAATCAACGCAAGCTCAAGAAGTAGCAAGGGCCGGTGGCAGATGCGCAGGGCACGGGAATGGATCCCATGGCAGAAACCAGGCACAACGGATTGGAGCAGAGGGTCAGCCTTGATTCTCCGAGCCGTCGATGGTGAGGAGGAGCGGGATTAGTTGAACGGGGTGGCAACCTCCATGAAGGGAATCCGGCCTCTTCCCGCGCTCGCCTATAAAAGGGGGCGCGGGGCGAGACGCTTTCCTGCATGTCCCCCCCTCCATTTTTACCATATCCTTTGCTTATCATGGTGAGAGGTCGGGGTCTGGTATTGCTCCAGTGGCAACGAGAACTTCCGCTCGACAGCGCCTCCCTCCTCCTCCTGATGATGCGGGAGCCGAGCCCGTGGTGAGAGGAGGCAAAAGGGGATGCATTCAAGGTCGTCATGGTATATGAGGCCGAGGAGGCCGAGGCAGCGCCTCGATTGCGTTCGCACCGGACAGTCCTCCCCCGATGGAAGGCCACGCCTGAATTTAGCCCTTGGAGTTCGTCATCCGACTGTATAAGCCTCCGCACGACTGTCACGGCCTCCCTACCCCATTTGCAAGGGTGATGGAGCTCGAGCAGCTGCGAGCGTTGAGATTGCACATGAGGGGCTGTGGGAATGGCAGCATAAGGGTGGTTGTAGATTTCCCCGCCCCTCATGTCATGTACTTCCGTCGAGGCTCGAAGACTTTTGCTCGTGCCCACAGCTTGTCAGAAGGTCATGTCCTCCATTTTAAGTTAATGGAGGACGGTTTCCTTTCTATCAAGGTTTTTGGGAGCTCGGGTGCTTGCTTGGGGTGCTGCGCGGAGAGCTCGACCGATGACGAAAGCTCCTCCTTGACCGATAGCGATGAGGAGGACAGTGATGGTGATGACGATGACACCGACTGAGAGGGCAACGATTCTAACTCCTACTGAGCATCAGACGCACCATCACCGTCAGGCAGCGGCAACACCATCTACATCTACACCTCCTCTCCGGCAAGGTGATTTTCTGGGGAGTTGGGAGCAGGGGTGGAGGTGGTTCTCCCAGCTCCTCCAGCAGCCTTCTAGCCGGACCCTGGCAGGCTTCCTCACGGGCTGCAGCTCCGTTCGTCCTACCGCGTCCTGCTGGCCCTGGTGGTGGTGGTCGACAGGTTGTCCCCGCCGATCTATTCACCATCACCTTCGTCCGCGCCCTCCTGCGTCTGCCGGGCTACCTCTCCTGGAGCCCGACAGGGTCAGGCTGGGCTTCTGCCTAGGCGCCCCTTTTGCCCTCTTCACCTCCTATCACAGTGCCTAGGAGCAGAGGGACAAGAAAGGGCATTATGGGGCACTTATCTTTTTTCAATCCTAAATCTGGCACTTGCCAAATTTTAATTCAAACTATGTAATCTTCTTTAATCCATGTTAGTGTCCTGTAAGGTCTATACTTGTTTGATCAGCATATTAATGAAAAAGATAAACCTTGCTGGGGACTCGTGCATGTTGTATGTCCATGCAGAGGTGGCATGCCTCTATACTTTTAAGTAAACAAGTTCCCCCCGGCAGGCTATCCTGCCGGTACCCTCACTTTTGTTGCCATGGAGTTAAGCCTACCAGGTACAAATCATGAAGAGGGACCAGCCCCCCGCCAATCCTTTTTCATCAAAGGGCACCGCGACCATCCTGACCAAAGCAACGTTCGAGTCGAGGTATGGGAGCACCTAAGTTTCGAAAGGCAGCAAGGTTTTCTTATGCACAAGTCCTTACTTACAGAACACGTATGGATAAGAGAAAGAACTTATCTGTTTGGCTTGCCGAAGACCGCAGTGTAGGCTCGTCTTCTCATCTCCTCTTGGGGACCAAGTCCACAGCCGGAGCCTCCAGTTTATGCAGATGAAAATGATGCCACATGCAATCTTATCTACATGAACATGGGATGCTCATGATATGCTTATGCATGCATGCAAGTCTGCATCTAGCTTTGTACAAGGGGTTTCATGCAACTAAGGCAAGGCCGGTACAAAAGGGTTGCTGCTGGGCAGGGCACGACATCCGCGCCTTATGGGTAGAACTTGCAGAGATGCTCAATATTCCATGAGTTTTGCAATTGAATGCCATCTCCGGTCTCATACAGACTGCGCCAAGTGTGGTGACTTGTACTACCCGGTAAGGGCCTTCCCACTTTGGCGTCAACTTGTTTGTATCCTTGGACAAGGTCGCCTTCCTGAAAACACCAGGCATGAATCCTGTGGCTGTGATAGCGACACAGGGTTGCTGGTAGCATGCAACACGCGTAGCAGCCCGGAGACGGTTCTCCTCGAGAAGCACATCATCATCACGCTGGTGCTGTTCCTGCGCTACTTCATTGTAGGCAAGCACTCGAGGTGACCCGTAAATGAGTTCCGCGAGGATCACTACTTCTGCCCCATAGACTAGTGAGAAGGGAGTCTTCCCGGTAGCTCGATTCATGGGGTGCTTCCTTACCGGGAATAACTGTCTCTAGTATCTCTTCATCAGGGGTTGGCGTCTATTCTACAATAAACTCTGCCAATGCTCTGCTCTGAATTGTTGATGTGCTTTCAAACTTTAAGCCAAAGCTGGATAACTCAAATGCCCACTCCACTATTTTGCCGGTAGCTTCAGGGTTTCGGAGTATCCTTTGCAAAGGGAAGTTGGTGAAAACTGTGATCTCACGGTTTTGGAAGTAGTGGCGCAGTTTCCTTGAGGCCATGACTAGGCCAAAAATCAATTTTTGCACGCCAGAATACCTGGATCTAGCCCCCTACAATAGAGAGCTGATGAAGTATACTGGGCGCTGCATCACTTCCTTCCTTGCCGCGTCCTTGGGGTTGCCTCCGTTGTTGTGCTCTTCTCTATCTTGATCCACGTCTAGCCTTGCCGGGCTGTGCTCATTCTCTCCCCCGGAAGGGACACTGGCTGAGGCTACTGCATCTTCCACTTCCCGCTGCGCCACTAGTGCTGCACTAACCACTTGATTAGTTGCCGCCAGGTATAGCAGCAACAACTCTTGTTGTTTGGGAGCAACCAAAGTGGGCACAAAAGACAAGTGGGTCTTCAAATCTTGCAGTGTTGCATATGCTTCCGGAGTCCACTTCATGGGTCCTGCCTTCTTCAAAATTTTGAAGAACAAATAGGCACTCTCAGCAGACTTGGAGATTAACCTGCTAAGCGCGACAAAGCACCCTGTCAAACACCTCGCATCCTTAACTGTCTTAGGTGCCTGAATTTGCTCGATAGCCTTGATCTTATCGGGGTTGGCCTCTATCCCGCGATGGGACACAAAGAAACCAAATAGCTTGCCAAAGGGAATGCCGAACACACACTTCTCCAGGTTCAACTTCAAGTTGATCTTGCGCAGATTAGCAAACGTTTCATTTAAGTCCTGGATCAGGGTTGATCTGTCCTTGGTCTTGACCACAATATCATCCATGTAAGCTTCAATGTTCCTGTGCAACTGTGATTCAAAACCAATCTGGACTGCTCTTGCAAAAGTGGATCCGACACTCTTCAACTCGAAAGGCATCTGCACGAAGAAGTATGTGCGTAGGATCGAAAGTATGTCTAGAGGGGGGGGGGGGGTGATTAGACTACTTGACCAAATAAAAATCTAGCCTTTCCCAATTTTAGTTCTTGGCAGATTTTAGCAACTTAGCACAAGTCAAGCAATCAACCTACACATGCAATTCTAAGAGTATAGCAGCAGAATGTAAAACAATTGCATATGAAGTTAAAGGGGAGGAGTTTGAGAAGGCAAACACAATTGGAGACACGGATGTTTTTGTCGTGGTTCCGATATGTGGTGCTATCGTACATCCACATTGATGGATACTTCAACCCACGAAGGGTAACGGCTGCGCGAGTCCACAGAGGGCTCCACCCACGAAGGGTCCACAAAGAAGCAACCTTGTCTATCCCACCATGGCCGTCGCCCACGAAGGACTTGCCTCAGTAGGGTAGATCTTCACGAAGTAGGCGATCTCCTTGCCCTTACAAACTCCTTGGTTCAACTCCACAATCTTGTCGGAGGCTCCCAAGTGACACCTAGCCAATCTAGGAGACACCACTCTCCAAGAAGTAACAAATGGTGTGTTGGTGATGAACTCCTTGCTCTTGTGCTTCAAATGATAGTCTCCCCAACACTCAACTCTCACTCACAGGATTTGGATTTGGTGGAAAGAAGATTTGAGTGGAAAGCAACTTGGGAAGGCTAGAGATCAAGATTCATATGGTAGGAATGGAATATCTTGGTCTCAACACATGAGTAGGTGGTTCTCTCTCAGAAAATGTATGCTGGAAGTGTAGGCACATTTTGATGGCTCTCTCCATGAATGAAGAGTGGGTGGAGGGGTATATATAGCCTCCACACAAAATCTAACCTTTACACACAACTTACCAATCTCGGTGGGACCGAATTGTCAAACTCGGTCGGACCGATTTGCAAATAATATGACCGCTAGGATTTTTGGTGGGACCGACATATCAACTCGGTGGGACCGATATGGTTAGGGTTAGAGCATAAGGTAATCTTGGTGGGACCGATTAGTCAAACTCGGTGGGACCGATTTGAGTAATGGACACATAGAGGGTTGGTTAGGCAAATTTGGTGGGACCGATTCGCTCATCTCCGTTGGACCCAAACGTTACGAAGGGAAATAGAGAGATTAAAATCCCATCTCTGTGAGACCGAGATCCCTATCGGTGAGACTGATTTGATTAGGGTTTGTGGCGGTGGCTATAACATCTGAACTCGGTGGCGCCATATAGAAAGAATCGGTGAGGCCGAGTTGGACTTTCGGTTTGGGTCATATGTGGATATGAGAAAGTAGTTGAGGGCTTTGGAGCATATCACTAAGCATTTTGAGCAAGAAAGCCATTAAGCAACACCTCATCCCTCCTTGATAGTATTGGCTTTTCCTATAGACTCAATGTGATCTTGGATCACTAAAATAGAAAATGTAGAGTCTTGTGATTTGAGCTTGAGCCAATCCTTTTGTCCTTAGCATTTTGAGGGATCCACTTTTCTCATCCATGCCATGCCAATCATTGAGCTTTCCTGAAATATTTATCTTGAAATAGCATTAGCTCAATGAGATATATGTTGTTAGGAATTACCAAAACCACCCAGGGATAGTTGCACTTTTAATCCCCCTTTTTGGTAATTGATGACAACATATAGATCAAAGCTTCGACAAATGATAATAAGATTGAAAAACATCGTCGCTTTGAGAAGTATGTGAGAAGTAAGAGCTCCCCCTAAATGTGTGCATTATTTAAATTTGCTTTGGACTGCAAATGCACAATGAGTTAGGATCATGGGTCACTCTTCCATGTCACATACATCTTGGTGGAGCGCTCAAAATGACAATAATTAAATACATGCACTCATCACCAAGCAAAGTGAATGATCATATGAGGATATAAGAGATAATATCATCCAACAAGCATCAATGTAGCATAGCATATGATCATCCAAGAATCTCACACAAGGCATAATGTATCAAGCAAACAAGCAAACACATGAATAACAAAGTTCAACCACCAAAAAGACAATAGAGATCAAAGCAACACTCTCTCTCGAAGCCTATGATCTATACATTTTTCTCCCCCTTTGGCAACAAGTTACCAAAAAGTTCACAAAAATGCATAGTGCTAAATGACTCTCAGGCTTGGTCTTCATGTGATGGTGTAGAGATGGCTCCAAGGACGAAGGCTTCTGTTGATGTAGCTGGAGCTGGTGGAGTGGGTGCCGGAGCTGGAGGCACTGAAGCTGTAGCTGGTGCAAATGATGTAGCTCTAGTGTCTGGAATAGGCACTGCAGCAAACCTCTGTCCTCTGGGCACTCTAGCAAAAGCATCTGTGGTAGACTTGCCCTTCTTCTCCTCCACATCCTCCTGAAGTTGCTCAACTGCAGTTTGGATCTCAGTAACTTTGACATCAAGAGCATAAAACTTCTGCTCTATGATTCTCTCCAAGATCTCCTGGTTTTGAGTCAGGGTGGCCAAGCCCTTCTCAATCCTCAAGGTGGAGGCAATCAAGTAGCCAAGCTGATCTTGCTTGCTCTTCAGGAAAATCTGAGATGCCTCTTCACCAGTTGGTATCTTAGCAGCTTTCTCAGCCCTTGCTTTCTCTTTCTTCTCTTGTGCTTGCATAGATGATGGTTTATTTTCATCCATCACAATGGTGTTGTCCTCAAAATCAGGGTAGATGGGCAGGTGTTCCTTGTCAAAAAGATATGTACCTGTTCCCATCTTGGAGTTTATGAGCTCCTGAATGTGTGGGGCATATCCACAACTCCTCTTCTGATCAGCAACAGTCCTTTTGATTATTTCCACAATCAGGCTCATGACTTTGAATTTCCGAGGCACATCAAATATATGCAACAAGTTAATTGCATGGCCTCTGATCATCTTGTGATCACCTGACTTGGGCAGCAAAGTGTGCCTTAAGATCCAGTTTTAGTAGGCAATCCTGACAACAGGTAATGTACAGATCCGAACTTATGTGTCTCTAGTGCAGCATCTGGGATATCTCTGTACATGTGATCCATAGAGTTGTGGTCTTTCTTCTTCTTGGCATAGACATCCAAGTCATCCTCATTCTCTTTTGGAGCATTTATCAACTCATCCCATTCCTCAACTGTTGATTGGTACCTAGTACCCTCAGACATCCAGACTATCTTCCCATCTGGGTAGAAATGAGCTATGGAGTAAAACTGCATAATGAGCACATCATTCCACATGGTGAGCTTGTGGCCAACAAAGTCATCCACTCCACAAGCATTGAAGCTGTCATACACTCCTGAATAGTGCTCTTCAATCTTCCTGATGTACTCCCAGTTAACCCATCTCATGTCACATACTATGGGCTTCTTGTCAAGCAAAACTATCTCATAGAAATGTTGTTGTTCCTTAGTGTGGAACCTGTAGTCCACTACAGTTCTTCTTCTGGCAGCATAGGGATCAGTCTGTCTCCATAGTCTCAGACTTGCATCCTTCCTGAGCTTCATATCCTCTGCAACTGGATGAGCATCATTATGATCAGGAATCTTGGGCTTCAACTTTCTCAATACAAGTGAATCTTCATCTTCTTCAGCAGCTTTAGGCACTGGGGCCTTGTTCTTTTCTTCAGCCGGAATACTCCTATTGTTCCTCTTAGGTGCAGACTTGGGCTTAGGAGCAGCAGCCTTGGGAGCATCTTTGGGCTTAGATGGAGTAGCCCCTGATCTTATAGCATCTCCCATCAACTTTTGAGCTTTAGGTGCTGGTGCAGCAACCTCTTCCTCTTCTTCTTCAGAGTCTCTCCTCATAGAGGGCTTGCCAAGTACTTTGGCAGTAGTAGTTCTGACTCTCTTCTTCTTCTTCTTATCTTGGCCAGCAGCTTCATCGTCAGACTCAATGGTGAACTTCATGGTTTCACCAGTGGCAACCTTCCTAGGTTTGGAAATGGGAATTCTCCTGGCAGGTGCCTTCTTTTGCATTCCTGGCTTAGTGGATGCAGCTGTGCCACATTCCTTCTTCAACACCTTCTTCTTGGAAGTGGCCTCATCCTCAACAGCCACATAGTCCTCATCTTCAGAATCTGAGGTTTTATTCTTCCTTGCCCTGGTGGATGACTTTGGCAAATTGCTGGGTGTGCTTCTGCTACCCTCATCATAACTGCTGGAGGGACTAGTGCCCTCACTCATATGAACTTGCTCCTCAGACTTGTTCTGACTGTCACTCTGATCTGACATAATGCAAACTCCGGCTGCAGACCCTGTGAATAGATGTAGATGAGGTAGAGTAGATGAGCATCACAAAGCACAGAGGTTTTTGCAAAAATGAGTCAAAAACTTAGTTTTAGTTTTCCACAGAAAGCATTTCGGAGCTACTGATTTGTAAACTCGGTAATACCGAAGCAGCTTTTGGAACCTAAACTAGTGAACTCGGTCAGACCAAGTCACAGTTCGATGGCACCGAGACTGCTAGGGTTTCACAAAGAATCGATCTCAGTCACACCGATTTGCAATTCTCGGTCAGACCGAGAATCACATGTGCAATGGCCTGAGCCAAATCGGTGAGACCGATTTCTACAACTCGGTCGGTCCGAGATGAATTCGGCGGAAACCTAACCCTAAATTTTCAATCGAAGACTAATCTACGGAGTAGTTTTGCTGGATAGGAAGATTTCAAACGTGGCAAGATTCATGGCAATGCAATGTGCTAGGAATCGGAGTTAATAATATCACAAAGTTCAAATCCATACCCTAATGCAGCGATGGATTTGCTACGGCGGCAACGGCGGAGCAGAATCCCGTTGACGGCCGCGAAGACCAGCGGCGGGAGGTCGCTGGCGACGAGGAGGACAATTTGGAGACCCGAAGAGGCAGGTCAGGCTGTGCGCGGGCGAAGGGTTTTGGAAAAGTTTCCAAATTTTGGCCCGGGTGTATATATAGCCCGACCCTGTCGGTGTGACCGAGTGGAACAACTCGGTGGCACCGAGATGCATTACTGCAAGCAGTTACTGCAACTCGGTTTGACTGAAAAGTTCAAATCGGTTGCACCGAGATTGAAAACCTAGATCAATTTAGTGATCTAGGTATGACCGAAAAGGTTGAATCGGTCAGACCAAAACGCACAAAGAGGTTTTGGAAGTTTAAGTCTATGACAAATCGGGGACTCCGAGTGCTCCTCACACAAAGTGGTTCGAATCTGACTTGATCAGACTTTGTGATATAGCATGAATAGAGTTTGAGACAAGAAAAGCATAGATAGCTAGAGAAGGTTCTTAGGCATTCTTGTCCATCCACTTGGCAAAAGAAAAAGAGACCAACCAATCAAAACTACAAGTGGATGTCCTCGAATGAGTAAAATATGCAACCAAGATGCTCACACAATAAAATGGCAAATGAAATATGTGACAAAGCATGCACACACAATTCTAGCATCTATCAAGTAGTTGGCGATGACTAGGTCATCTATATATGAGTATATTGACTTAGGAGTCAAATGAGAACATTTGATCATAGGTCATACTCATCGTTTAAGCACAAGTGGGGTTACCACTTTTACATAAAGCATTGTTGTGTTCACACCATTAGAGTTGCTTTAGCTCAATTCTTAGAGTAAAGCCCCCTCCTAGATGTGAGATCCCCCCTAAGAGGGATGAACTAACCTTGGGTTTTGTCGATGATGACTTCATGTAGGTGTTGAAGATGTGGATGCTCAATATTGATGTAGATCATTTGGAGCAATCCTTTGGAGTGAGTTGCACTTTCAATACCTACATGGGTTAGTCCCACAAGGAACAAACAAGGATATCCATAGACATAGAGTGATGCACACACAAGATAATGTCCATGAAAGCATTAGGTTACCTTGTCCCATGTCTTACCAACAAGAGGGTTTGTGACTCCTTGAACTAGTGCAAGATGTGGAAGTTGATTGCACTTGTCCTCGCCAAAATGATAAGAGTGAAGTATGTTGGCGGAGTCACCCTCAAGAACTCTCTAGTTCTTCTTCTTCGAGATCCACATCATCTTGATGGGAATCCTTGGAGTCGTAGTCGAACTTGATGAACTAGAACTTGACGTAGTCTTGGGAACCCACTTGACTAAGGCCTTAGGAGCTTCTTCAAATGCATCAATCTCCTCTTGAAGCTTGTCCTTGCCTTTTTGCTTGTGGTCTTGTGGTGGAAGATCATCTTGAGCTTGTGTCCCTTTGAAAGAAGTAGGATCATACTTCTCTTGTTGAGGAACAAACTTCATCTTGGGGTATTGATCTTCTTCCCACTCAACTCCATTGGCATTGAACTTTCGTTCAAAACCAACACCTTGGTTCTTCCGGTGCCTTCCTTGCTTGCGTACAATTTCCTCGAATTGCTTACTCCCGATAAGGCTCTTGTAAACACCTTTCTCTATAATTCCCTTCAAAAGGCTATTTTCTTGCTCAAGTGTAACTTGGCTAAGAGAATCATTAGTGGAATCAAGAGAACCACTAGAAGCAACAACATTGGATTTACCATGATTATTGTTACTACTGGAGGAAGAATCTTTCTTGTTCTTGTTACTAGACTTGACTTGAGGCATGTAAGTAGATAAGAGTAAAGGCTTGGCAATGTAAGAAGAACTTTTATTTCGAAGATCATCATTGGTTGCCTTTAAGAACTCATGCTGTTGCTCAAGGTTGAGCTTTTCAAAGCGTAACTTCTCATGAGTCCTTAAAAGTTCTCGATGATCTCCTAAGATAGTTTCACGAGCTAACTTAAGAGTATTTAGTTCTTTAGTTAGGAGCTCAATCTTCTCCATATCATTTTCATTCATTTCATCTTGATTAGCATGATTAATTGACGTTTCAACACAATATTCATCACTAGAGTTGTCAACAAGTAAATCATCATCACCTAACAAGTCATCTTCATCACTATTGAAATCAACATACTCGGGGTGTGATACCTTTGGGCCTTTAGCCATGAAGCATCTTCCAAGTCCTTCATTTGGTGAATCAAATATGTCGTAGGAGTTGGTAGACACAGGTGCTAGACCGGCAACACCTTCATCTTGAGTATATTCGGAGTCAGAGTGATAGCTTCTCTCGTAGTGATTGTCGGAGTCGGAGCCGGATACCCATTCACCAACATGAGCTTGATGTCTTCGTTTTGTGTAGCTCCTTGATGACTTGTCCTTCCTTTCCGAATCCTTGCTTCTCCGGGACGTTCTTCGTTCATAACGATCATCTCTACTCCTTCTTTCTCTTGATGGTGATTCTTCTCTTCTACTTCTTTTTGAATAATCTTCTGTTCTTTTGTAGGGTGCCGTACACTCATTGGGATAGTGTCTGGGTCTTCCACAATTATAGCAATTACGCTCACAACTAGAAGATCTTTTGTCATTGTAGGACCTTGACTTGGAACTTCTTTCCTTGCTTCTACTCTTGTAGAACTTGTTGAAGTTCTTCACAGTTAGGCTCAATTCTTCATTGAAGGCTTGTTTCTCACTTGATGATGTGGGAGCTTCACATGAGGCTTTGTAAGCACCACTTGACTTTTTGTGGAGCTCCTCCTTATCCTTGAGTGACATTTCATGAGCAACAATTCTTCCAATGACTTCCGTTGGCTTGAGATCTTTGTAATTGGGCATCATTTGGATCAATGTGCACACGGTATCATATTTTCCATCCAAAGCTCTTAGGAACTTCTTGATGATGAATTTGTCGGTCATCTCTTCACTTCCTAAGCCGGCAATCTCATTTGTGATAAGAGCAAGACTAGAGTACCTTTCAGGGACACCTTCACCATCCTTCATTTTGAACTTGTCAAGCTGACTTTGAAGCACATCCAACTTGGATTCCTTGACAGAGTCGGTACCTTCCTGCATATCAATCAAAGTATCCCAAATTTCCTTTGCATTCTCAAGACGACTGATTTTGTTGAATTCTTCGGGGCACAATCCATTGAAGAGGATATCACAAGCTTGACCATTGTATTGCATCATCTTCAACTCTTGGGCGGCAGCTTCACGATTCGGTTCTCTCCCATCAAATAATTCACCTTGCAAGCCAATACACACAATAACCCAAAGAGCGGGGTTATGTCCAAGAATATGCATTTCATCTTATGCTTCCAACTAGCAAAATTAGTACCATCAAAGTAAGGACCTCTACGGTGGTAATTTCCCTTGCTATACGCCATACTCTCATAGGTTGTGAAACCAAGGCTATGACCACCAAAAGTATGGAAATCAAAGCAAATGGAGACCAAAGCTCTGATACCACTTGTAGGATCGAAAGTATGTCTATAGGGGGGGGGGTGATTAGACTACTTGACCAAATAAAAATCTAGCCTTTTCCCAATCTTAGTTCTTGGCAGATTTTAGCAACATAGCACAAGTCAAGCAATAAACCTACACATGCAATTCTAAGAGTATAGCAGCGGAATGTAAAACAATTGCATATGAAGGTAAAGGGGAGGAGTTTGAGAAGGCAAACACAATTGGAGACACGGATGTTTTTGTCGTGGTTCTGATAGGTGGTGCTATCGTACATCCACGTTGATGGAGACTTCAACCCACAAAGGGTAACGGCTGCACGAGTCCATGGAGGGCTCCACCCACGAAGGGTCCACGAAGAAACAACCTTGTCTATCCCACCATGGCCGTCACCCCCGAAGGACTTGCCTCACTAGGGTAGATCTTCACGAAGTAGGTGATCTCCTTGCCCTTACAAACTCCTTGGTTCAACTCCACAATCTTGTCGGAGGCTCCCAAGTGACACCTAGCCAATCTAGGAGACAACACTCTCCAAGAAGTAACAAATGGTGTGTTAGTGATGAACTCCTTGCTCTTGTGCTTCAAATGATAGTCTCCCTAACACTCAACTCTCTCTCACAGGATTTGGATTTGGTGGAAAGAAGATTTGAGTGGAAAGCAACTTGGGAAGGCTAGAGATCAAGATTCATATGGTAGGAATGGAATATCTTGGTGTCAACACATGAGTAGGTCGCTCTCTCTCAGAAAATGTATGCTGGAAGTGTAGGCACGTTCTGATGGCTCTCTCCATGAATGAAGAGTGGGTGGAGGGGTATATATAGCCTCCACACAAAAGCTAACCGTTACACACAACTTACCAATCTCGGTGGGACCGAATCGTCAAACTCGGTCGAACCAATTTAGCAAATAATGTGATCATTAGGATTTTCGGTGGGACCGACATATCAACTCGGTGGGACCGATATGGTTAGGGTTAGGGCATAACGTAATCTCGGTTGGACCGATTACTCAAACTCGGTGGGACCAATTTGGGTAATGGACACACAGAGGGTTGGTCAGGCAAACTCGGTGGGACTGATTCGCTCATCTCGGTTGGACTGAAACGTTACGAAGGGGAAACAGAGAGTTTGCATTGCAATCTCGGTGGGACCGATTGCTCATCTCAGTTGGACCGAAAAGTTACGAAGGGAAACAGAGAGATTACAATCCTATCTCGGTGAGACCGAGATCCCTATCGGTGAAACCGATTTGATTAGGGTTTGTGGGAGTGGCTATGATATCTGAACTCAGTGGCACCAGGCAGAAAGAATCGGTGAGGCCAAGTTGGACTTTCGGTTTGGGTCATATGTGGATATGAGAAAGTAGTTGAGGGCTTTGGAGCATATCACTAATCATTTTGAGCAAGAAAGCCATTAAGCAGCACCTCATCACTCCTTGATAGTATTGGCTTTTCCTATAGACTCAATGTGATCTTGGATCACTAAAATAGAAAATGTAGAGTCTTGTGCTTTGAGCTTGAGCGAATCCTTTTGTCCTTAGCATTTTGAGGGATCCACTTTTCTCATCCATTCCATGCAATCATTGAGCTTTCCTGAAATATTTATCTTGAAATAGCATTAGCTCAATGAGATATATGTTCTTAGGAATTACCAAAACCACCCAGGGATAGTTGCACTTTCAATGTGCCACATGGGGTGATGAATGAGGTATTCTCTTCGTCTTCCTTGGACATAAAGATTTGATCGTATCCAGAGAATGCATTCAGAAAGGAGAGAAAATCATACCTGGAAGTGGAATCCACAATCTAGTCGATGCGTGGCAAGGGGAACGGGTCCTTTGGGCATGCCTTGTTCAGATCCATGAAACCTATGCAAAGCCTCCATTCCCCATTAGCCTTGCGCATGACCACTTGGTTTGCTAACCCCGTTGGATGTAGTACTCCTCTGACCAAACCAGCTACCTCAAGTTTCTTGATCTCCTCGGCAATGAACTGCTGCCGCTCCAAGGCCGTCTTTCGGACCTTCTGCTTGATGGGTCGGGCATGTGGGCAGACAGCAAGGTGGTGCTCGATTACCTCCCTGGGAACACCGGGGATATCAGATGGTTGCCAGGCAAACACATCGATATTCACCTGTAGGAAGGCAACGAGCACGCTTTCCTATTTGTCATCGAGGGTGGCACTGATAGTAAAAGTACCATCAGCGCCTGCCAGCCCTGCTGGGATCTTTTTCATATGGGGTGCACCAGCCTTGGACCTCTTGCTATTGGAACTCTCCAGCAAGTCATCAACAGACGCAACATATTCTTAAGAGGTATGCTTCCTGGATTCATTGTTGGCGTCCCTCCTAGCCTTCTTCTTTCCCTTGCTTTCCTTGGTGGGAACTGCGGCTTCAGCAGTCTCTGTCGCGACTGTGTCCCAATACATCTTATCCATGCAAATAATTGCGTCCTTCTCTTCTGATGAAATGACGCCCACCGGCCCTGGCATCTTCAATGTGTTGTAGGCATAGTGGGATGCTGCCATGAATTTGGCTAGAGCTAGGCATCCAAGGATTCCGTTGTACGGCAGGGGGAGGCCGACCACATCAAACAGAACCTTCTTAGTCCGGTAATTCAACTCCCCCCAAATGTCACTAGCAATGTGATCTTTCCCTGATGACGACTCCTGCCGAGGTTGATTCCTTGAAACGTGCCCGTGACCTTGCGCTCTTCCTCTGCTATCTATAGTTTGCTGATGACATTTCGGGAAATAAGATTCAACCCGGCCCTGTCGTCAACCAACATCTTTGTGACTTTGAGGTTGCGGATTGTTGGTGAGACGAACAACGGCAAGCAACCTACCGCGGTTCTGCGGTCAGGGTGGTTGTCAGTGTCAAAACCGGCGGATCTCGGGTAGGGGGTCCCGAACTGTGCGTCTAGGCGGATGGTAACAGGAGACAAGGGACACGATGTTTTTTACCCAGGTTCGGGCCCTCTTGACGGAGGTAAAACCCTACTCCTGCTTGATTGATATTGATGATATGGGTAGTACAAGAGTAGATCTACCACGAGATCAAGGAGGCTAAACCCTAGAAGCTAGCCTATGGTATGATTGTATGTTGTCCTACGGACTAAAGCCCTCCGGTTTATATAGATATCGGAGAGGGCTAGGGTTAGACAGATTCGGTTACAATAGTAGGAGATCTACGTATCCGTATCGCCAGGCTTGCCTTCCACGCCAAGTAAAGTACCTTCCGGACACGAGCCGGAGTCTTCAATCTTGTATCTTCGTAGTCTTGGAGTCCGGCGGACATTGATAGTCCGGCTGTCCGAACACCCCCTAGTCCAGGACTCCCTCAGTACCCCTGAACCAGTCTTCAATGACGATAAGTCCGGCGTGCATAATGTTCGGCATTGCAAGGCGGGTTCCTCCCTTGAATAATCAGAGAAGATAATGAACACCAGGATAGTGTCCGGCTCTGCAAAATAAATTCCACATTCCACCGTAGAGAGAATAAAATGTACACTTAGTTCAATCTGTTGACGTATTATGCGGCGTGACATCACACCGCCACCAGGCCTTTGTTTGAATCATTATACCACCTCAGCATTAGCAGAGCGGTTTCCTCGGCACGTCCTATCGAAGCAGAGATCGTGTTCCCCTTATTCCGGGATTCTCATCAATACGTGCGTGGGTAACCCAACCGCTCCCGTCGCCACGCCTCCTCTATCGAAGGGGAATCCCAAACGGTCACGGAGACGGCCCTTGGTATTTTTTCCCCTTTATAAGAGGACCAAGGCTCGCCATTGTTCTTCAATCTCGCATCGAATCTCTTTCCCGCTCCAGGCTCCAACACCCAGAGCCTCGGATTCGAGCGCTTCGGATCCTTGACCATGTCCGGCTCCGACCTCCAGGGCCGGTGGATGCCCTCCTCCATTACGGAGGAAGACATATTGAAGCTGCGTGAGGCCAAGTACCTGGCCTTCGAGATTTCGCACAGGTTGCCTGCTCAAGGGCAGGTTGTGCCGGCCCCCGAGCCCGGTGAATACGTCGTTTTCGTATCCCACCTCCGTCGGGGTTTAGGCTTCCCGACGGATCCCTTTGTGAGAGGGCTCCTGTTCTACTATGGGCTGGACTTTCACGACTTGGCTCCGGAGTCCATCCTCCATATCTCCGCATTCATTATCGTCTGCGAAGCCTTCCTCCGCGTCATTCCCCACTTCGGCTTATGGCTGAAGACCTTCAAGGTGGAGCCGAAGATGATCGAGGGGCGTCAAGCGGAGTGCGGCGGGGCGACCATAAGCAAAAAGGTCGATGCCCCGTGGCTCGAGGGTTCCTTCCAAGAGGAACTCGGACTGTGGCAGCAGGAGTGGTTCTATATCACCGCTCCAAGGGGCAGCAAGCAAAAGCCGCCACCCTTATTCCGCCCGGGACCTCCAGGCCAACTGATGTCGTGGGTCAACCAAGGGATCAATTGGGGGCCGTCCGAAGATGTGCCTTCACTGCAGGGCCGGATTCGAGATCTCCAAGCGAGGGAGATCGACCTGATCAAGGTGATGCAGGTCATGCTAATCAGGCATCTTCTGCCCTGCAAGCGCCGTCCTCTCCGTCTATGGGAATTCAACCCGGAGGGACCCCGGATTCTCCAACACTTCATGGGTGCGACACCCGTGGAGATGTACAAGTTGTTCTTCGGACCGCAGGTGGCGTGTCCGGATTCAGCTGAGGATGCAGGTCTAAGCCGCGATCGCCCGGATACTCAGGTAAGTAGCTCAGAGTCCGGACATTCTGTTTATGTGCCTTTCCAGAGTTCGCCTTCTAACCCTTTGTTCTTTATAGGAATGGGTGGCGCGATCAAGGATGATAAGGTGTCCGGCACCCCCTCCCAGAGACCGCACAGGAGCCTGTGCTGGTCAGAATGTTGGAGGTTGCGCCCACAGAAGGGGGCGATGGGGGAAATAGAGGAGCTAATATTTCGCCCAAAGGGGCGACTGAATAAGGAGGAAGCAAGAGCCCCTCCCTTCAGGGGGAGAAGAGGACCGCCTCCGAAGATCCGGAGGCCAACGCCCCTAAGCGTGGGAAGAGATCTTCCCCGGGGGGTCCGGCGCCCGGAAAGAATCCGGACGCACAACCATCATCAAAGGATCGGCCCTCCAACAAGCCGTGAGTATGAAAGAGAGAGTTGATTAGTAAGGAAATACCTTCATTTGTGCTTCTATAGATAACCAAAATATTTATATTGCAGTTCGGACCTGCAGCCTTCTCAGATGAGTTCATCTTCGGGGGACCTTCTTCCGGAGATGATGGAGAGCAATACGCCTCCATCCGCAGCGCCGCCAGATGAGGCAGGCGAACCCGAAGTGTCATCACGAAGGGTATCCCCGAGTCCGGAGGGGCCAGAGAGTTCGGCGCCTACTAGTGTCCGGCCGGGAGAACTGAAGAATTTGCTTGAGAGGGCGTCTATTTCAGAAGATCACCGTGCATTAATGCGTATGGTGGTTGGAAGGATTTCGTCCGCCGAGAGCGGATTGCGTAGTGTCGCCATGAGTTTGCTGGCGGGATTTGAGTATGCGAGAATAACGCACCCCTTTGTCTTTTAACAGTTTTGCATACAAAAAATGCGCCCTGTATAGATAGTAGCCCCTGAGACTCGGTAGGTTGTCGGAAACGACAGCGTACCGAGGATCGAAATCTAAAGAAATGAATTCCGTCGTTCCTATGTAGGTGGCGGATAGTCCGGGGGCTTGCCGGACTAGTGAGTTTGCCGAGTTAAATCGGAAACTGGACTTGGCAGATGCGAACATCGCACTTGTCAACAGGCGACTTGACGAGTCACAAGGTAAAAGAGTTCTCCGCAGTCGCTTTATTAGGGGGGGTCAAAGCCCTCCTCTGATAAATTATATGTTGTTTATACAGACGGTGCTGCTACTGTGGAGGACCTTCGGGCCAAACTTGCTCGAGCTAAGGGGCAAGCCCGAAGGAGTGAAACGGCTGCCTCGAGGGCGACCGAGGAGTTGAAAGCCGAAAAGGCTGCGCACTGCCTAAGCAGGGCCGAGGTGGCCGAATTGGCCATGAAATTAAAGGATGCTGCCGACCGCAATGAGGCTCTTGAAAAGGAGCGCTTATCGGAGCGGGAAGACCTGAAGAAGGCCACCGCCGAAGCCAAGGATGCCCGCTCTGCAATGCGGGCTATGAAGGAGGAGCTGCGCCAGGCCGGAGAGATCGTGGCTGGCAAGCCTATTCTGCTGCGTCGTCGATTTATGGATGGAAAGTATGCTCAATTTGAGCGGCTATGGAGTTCGGAGGATCCGTATATGGACTTAGCTGCAAGTGCGGCTGACGCCGTTAAGCACTTCCGGAGCCAGAAGGATCATAAGACGGAAGAGCTGTATTGGTCTCAATTCCACAGTCCGGATCACCCACTTCCATTGACAGACCGGTTGGCCGAATGGGCCGAGCTAAATAGATTGTCCGGACTTGCCATGACTGACATCATGGCCCATATCTGGCCAGAGAGGTCCAAGGCGACGAGCTATTTTGGTTTATTACAACAATTCCTTGGAGCGGTGCCGCGTATAAAGGAGATGAAGCGGTCGGCCTGTATAGAGGGCGCGCGGATGGCTCTTGCCCGTGTAAAGGCGTATTGTCCGGAGATGGACGCCACCGCTGTTGCTGCCCAGGGTTCGGATGAAAACCGGCTCCCTGCCGAGCACTATTTCGGGGAAGTTATGCGTGGCGCTCATGTAATAGAGTCGCAGTGCTCGAAGAATGTAACGTTCAAATGAACGCATTAGCTTATAAATTGATGATTATGTTATAACTGCTTTTTATACTTGTGCTTCCAAGTAGTAAAACTTCTCCGTTTCGGCCGTTTACGTATACGTGTGTATAACCTGAAAGATGCAGTCTTCGGCTTCAGCCCACACGCACAAGGTGCTGGGGTGTTCGCAAAAATAGCGCGTTTTCACACTTAATCCGACGTCTCGGTCCTATTATAAGGAGGTGGTAGCGTAGCAAACAAGGCAATCCGGACTATAATGCTTTATCACTTTCACTTAGCCAGTGGAGCTCGAGGGTGGGGCTACGATATAGCCCCTGGTGGCATCGCCCTTCTCCGAAGTCGGAGTGCGTGTGCCTGACCGGGAAACGGCCCTTCGTCAAAGCGGGGAATTCTAAACATTCCGATAGTCGATCGAGGGCTGACCAGTCTCTCGCTGCATCATGACAGTCAGTTTTCGGCTTTCTCTACTGAGGTGCTCGCCCAGCCGAACTGGGGCACAATCGCAGTAGTTCTCCTGGTGCCGCATTAGCCGATGATACGGAACGTAAGGCAGCAAAACACAGGAGCCGGGCAAACCCAACATTTGACCAAAGACATGATTCGGAGCTGATGCATATAATGCCTAACTCGAGATGCCGAACACTCCCTAAGGTGTTCGGTCTTTATAATAATGGGCAGAATGATGCCCTAAGCCCCTAGTGTCCAGGTACGGGCATGGTCTTCTGACGCGGCCGATGCCAAAGCGTCAGGCTCCGCTTTGGCTATAGGAAGAAACCAAGGGAGAATAACAACGAAAGACAGTGAAAAAGGTCTACGCAGGGTCTTAATCTGAAAAGAATCCTCACAATGGGTCCCTACTGCACGTCTGCACCTGTGTCCCCGTTGCACCGTTATCCTGGACGGGTATGCACGTTGTTCATCTGTAAAAAGAGAGGAACGTTAGTTAAAAAACAAATCGTGCGAAAAATATTAGAAATATAAATAATTAAAGCGGGGTTCGTATAAGCCCGCGGTGATTTGTGCGCACAGCCCCCTGTAAAGGGGTATGCGGCTAGGGAGCCCCTAGCCTACTGACGCCGGATTTCTCTATCCAAGTCCGGGGTCTTTAAGTGACCCTCGCAATAAAATTACGCCACGCGGTCCAGGCATTTTGAGTGTAAGAGATGCATAATGCGGTATGGCATTGAAGCGGACAAAAGCATGTCGTCCCAAGAGCGCTTGATATTCACTTTCAAACGGGACGATATGAAAAATTAATTTTTCGCGTCGAGAATTGTTCGGTGATCCGAACACGACTTCTAGTAATATGGAGCCTGTGCACTTGGCGTAATCGCCTGGCGTCACTCCTTTGAAGGAAGTGCGGCTGTGTCGAATTTTGGTAGGGTCTATCCCCATCCTCCGTATTGTGTTTGAATATAGTAGGTTTAAGTCACTGCCTCCGTCCATTAGGACGTTAGTAAATTGCAATCCGTCTATTATGGGATTCAATACCAGGGGAGTCCGTCCCGCATTTCGAATGCTTCTGGAATAGTCCCGGTGGTCAAAAGTGATTGGTTTTGATATCCAATCTCTACGGTCTGCTGGGTTGGACCGTGCGAAGCTCTTTTTAGAAAGTGCCGCACTATTTTTTTCGTATTATCACATGAAGTGAGTTTACTGTTTTGACCCCTTGTGGGGAAGTCTTTTGTTTTCCGGTGCTCTGCTGGTGGGGTTTATCTTCTTCGCTTGACGCGTCGAGCCCCTTGTGTTCGGCGTTTAGTCGGCCGGACTGTTTAAAAACCCAACAATCCCTGTGGGTGTGATTTGCAGGCCTTCCGGGGGTACTGTGGATTTGACATATCCGACCCAAAATTTTGTTTAAGTTGGACAATTCGTCACTGTCATCCTTAAGGGGCTGTGTTTTATTATTGGGCCGTGAGCTTTTGAATCCGGCGTTGACTGCCGCGCTCTTTGGGCTTTTCTCTTTATTCCGGCGCTGTTCTTTTCTGCGCCGCGATTTTCCGTTTCCATCTCTTATCTCTGATGTACTTGGGTCGCTGGTGCTGCGTCGTGCTAACCAGCTATCCTCGCCCGCACAGAAGCGGGTCATGAGGCTTGTCAGTGCGGACATTGTCCTCGGTTTCTCTTGACCAAGGTGCCTGGCGAGCCATTCGTCTCGGACATTGTGCTTGAAAGCTGCTAAGGCTTCAGCGTCCGGACAGTCGACTATTTGGTTCTTTTTGGTGAGGAACCTGTTCCAGAATTTCCGCGCTGACTCTCCGGGCTGTTGAGTTATATGAATTAGGTCATCTGCATCCGGAGGGCGGACATAAGTCCCTTGAAAATTTGCTCTAAACGCATCCTCGAGCTCTTCCCAACTTCCAACAGTATTTTCTGGGAGGCTTTTAAGCCAATGACGGGCTGGCCCTTTGAGCTTGAGGGGTAGGTATTTTATGGCGTGGAGATCATCTCCTCTGGCCATATGTATATGTAGTATATAATCTTCTATCCAGACTCTAGGGTCTGTTGTCCCATCGTATGCTTCTATGTTTATGGGTTTAAATCCCGCTGGGAATTCATGGTCCAGCACCTCATCAGTGAAACATAGTGGGTGTGCGGCGCCCCTGTATTTGTGTGTGCCGCTATCATCGGACACTTGACGTGTTGTCGTGCTTCCTGGGGCCTTCTCCTTAGACCCGTAGATGGATCTGGCTGGGCCATCTATCCTTCCAAGTTAGTTGGTTGGTTTATGTGGGGCGCCGCTGTCAGAATTTGGCCTATCATCGGGCCGTGTATCCGGCCAGGCAGCCTCTTTATTTTTGGACGGTGGGGGCTCTATGGCCTCTTCGTCGAATTCTGGTAGTAGCTTGCGCTTCGGGTAGCTCTTTGGTTGGTGGCCATTGCCGTACTTATCTGCGGTTTTGAGCATTGTGCTCCATCTCATTCTGAGTGTATTTTCCGCTATTTTGAGCTTCCGCTTTTCCTTCTTCAGGCTTTTTGCTGTGGCGATAAGCCTGCGCTTGAAGCGCTCTTGTTCGACAAGATCCTCGGGTATGACGAATTCGTCATCGTTGAGGCTTGCTTCGTCATCGGAGGGAGGTATGTCATTATGATCCTCAACCTCTTCGTCTGCCGCCCGCTCATGAGGGCTTGCTTCTGCATCCTCCTGCGCTGAATCTTGCTGGAGGGGATTGTCTTCGGCATTCTCTGGAGTATTATTGTCTCCTGTGCCGGAATTTCTGTTTTTGCTGTGGCGAGATTTAGAGCGGCGCCGCTGACGCCGGCGCTTGGGCTGTTTCTTTAAGGAACCTGCCTCCGCTCTTCCTTCGCCGTCCCCATCTTTTGGGGTATCCACCATGTATTCGTCGTATGACGAGGTGGCCTTCCAGTGCCCTATGGGCGCTGGTTCCTGTTCATCTCCAGCATCGTCGTCCATAGCATCGATGTCTTCGGAGTCGTAGTCCAGCATGTCGATTAGATCGTCGACAGTGGCTACAAAGTGGGTGGTGGGTGGGCTCTGAATTTCTTCGTCGTCCGCACCCCAACCATCCTGGCCATAATCCGGCCAGGACTCTCCTAATAACAAGAGATGCTTTAGTGAATTTAAGATATTGCCGAAAGGCGAGCATTGAAAGATGTCCGCGGCGGTGAATTCCATAACCGGCGCCCAATCTGGATCGATTGGTAGGGGCGCGGGAGGTTCGGAGTCCGGCGAGGAGTCCGGCGCCTCGGAATCACGAGTTTCGCAGGGGACAAGATTGGTGTTCGGCTCCATCGCCGTGGATGTTGAAGCCCCCGGGGCGGCGTCTATCCACCGGCCCTCGATCTGGGCGATCGGCTCCGGGCTAATGGCCGGAGCGGATTCGTGTGCGGCCACCAAAGCACTGTTCGGCGGCAGAGCTAGATCATGCCCATCGTCGCAGTGCGGCACGCTTGGCTGTGGCTCGAGTCCATCGAAGATCAAATCCCCTCGGACACCGGCCGTGAAGTTTAAGCTTCCCAATCTGACCTGACGGCCAGGGGTGTAGCTTTCGATCTGCTCCAGATGGCCAAGTGAATTGGCCCGCGGTGCGAAGTCGCCGAATACGAAGATCTGTCCGGGGAGAAAAGTCTCACCCTGGACAGCGTTGCGGGTTGAAGATGCCATCAAGCCTATCGGTGACGACACAGAGGAACTCTCAATGAAAGCACCAATGTCGGTGTAAAAACCGGCGGATCTCGGGTAGGGGGTCCCGAACTGTGCATCTAGGCGGATGGTAACAGGAGACAAGGGACACGATGTTTTTTACCCAGGTTCGGGCCCTCTCGACGGAGGTAAAACCCTACTCCTGCTTGATTGATATTGATGATATGGGTAGTACAAGAGTAGATCTACCACGAGATCAAGGAGGCTAAACCCTAGAAGCTAGCCTATGGTATGATTGTATGTTGTCCTACGGACTAAAGCCCTCCAGTTTATATAGATACCGGAGAGGGCTAGGGTTACACAGAGTCGGTTACAATAGTAGGAGATCTACGTATCCGTATCGCCAGGCTTGCCTTCCACGCCAAGTAAAGTACCTTCCGGACACGAGCCGGAGTCTTCAATCTTGTATCTTCGTAGTCTTGGAGTCCGGCGGACATTGATAGTCCGGCTGTCCGAACACCCCCTAGTCCAGGACTCCCTCAGTGGTCCTCTTCGTCAAAGATGATGGGCATGCATGACCACTTGATCGGATTCCGAGATTCTGTCAGACTCCATGATATTAACTTCAAGCGCCCACTGTTTAAGTTGGCATTGAGAGGAGTGCAGAGATGTACCCCCGTCAATGCACAGGGCATCAGTGGCCTTATAGAATTCCTGCTCACTGGTTTCCTCTTCATCCCCTTCATCACTTTCACCATTGCAATCCTCCTTCTCATGGCCCCTGGTGGGTTTTCCTTGGTTCCGAGGAGCATTGCCGGGATGATATGCTTCACCGCCTCGGCCCTTCCAGCCAGTGCCATTCTAACCTTTTTCCTTATCACGCTTCTCATACTCAGCCCTCTGCTTCCTGACAAGCTGTTCAACCTGATGACACTCTTGGAGAACATGGCCCTTGGTCCGGTGGATCTTGCAGTATGGCCCATCACCTTTCCAAGCCTTCTCGGCAGCCGTAGCCTCCCGGCAATCAGTGCACGTGGAAACTTCCTTGACGGGAGCTTCGGCCTTAGCCTTCTTGCCAGTACTAAGAGCGCCCGATCCCTCAATGGTCATTACTACCTTATCCTTGCGCTTCTTGTTCTTCTACTTCTAACTGGTGGCCTCATCATCATCCTCTGAATCGATGTCGATGCCATCTTCCTCTCTGGGGAGTTTCCTTCCCTCCTCCACCCAAGAACAATTGCCCACCAAGGTGTAAAGTTCCTTCATAGTCTTGGGCAACCGAATGTTCATCTTGGAACGTATCCAACAGTTGTGCATGTTGGATTGGAACACAACTATCATAGCTGCCAGGTGGATGTCTGGAATATTTCTGTGGGCTTGGCTAAACCTCTGCATGTAATTCCGCAAAGTCTTTCCCTCTTTCTGCTAGAGAAGCTGCAAGTCGCTGGGCCACCCTGGTTCTTGATGGCCGCCCGTGAAGGCGCTAATGAACTCATGGCACAGGTTAGCCTAGGTGAGGGAGACCTGCATTAAGGGGTCCTCGGGCGTCCGGCCTGTTGGCATGGGCCTGGCCGATGGGCTGTGAAGATACAAGACCGAAGACTCTCACCCGTGTCCGGATGGGACTCTCCTTTGCGTGGAAGGCAAGCTTGACGGTCGGATATGAAGATTCCTTTCTCTATAACCGACTTTGTACAACCCTAGCCCCCTTCGGTGTCTATATAAACCGGAGGGTTTAGTCCGTAGAGGCAATCATAATCATACAGGCTAGACTTCTAGGGTTTTAGCCATTATGATCTCGTGGTAGATCAACTCTTGTAATACTCATATTCATCAAGATCAATCAAGTAGGAAGTAGGGTATTACCTCCATAGAGAGGGCCCGAACCTGGGTAAACATCGTGTCCCTCGCCTCCTGTCACCATCGACCTTAGATGCATAGTTTGGGACCCCCTACCTGAGATCCACCGGTTTTGACACCGACATTGGTGCTTTCATTGAGAGTTCCGCTGCGTTGTCACCAAAAGGTTTGATGGCTTCGTCAATCATCTACAACAATGCAGTCCAGGGGGAGGTTTTCCTCCCCGGATAGATCTTCGTATTCGGCGGCTTCGCACTGCGGGCCAACTCGCTTGGCCATCTAGAGCAGATCGATAGCTACGCCCCTGGCCATCAGGTCAGGTTTGGAAGCTTGAATTATGTTGCCGATATCCGCGGAGACTTGATCTTTGCCGGATTCGATCCCACGATAGCCGCTCCCTACCACCATGATGAATGACTTAAATCTATCATCCGACCATGCCCAAGAGATAGTTCCTGTAACTGCTCTGGCCCTAAATCTAGAGCAGATTGCGCTGTCCGAGGACGGGAAGCTCAACCCCGTCGTGGAAGCCGCAGACTCAGCGGCGTTAGAGCCGCACACAGTTCCAACCTCGAGTGGGGCCTGTATCAACGGAACCTCGGATTCGTCTCCGGTCATAGGTTCCGAACCGCGTGCATCTGCGCCCATAGAACCTGATCAGGCGCCGATCATTGAGTTCAGCTCCGTGGACATCTTCCAGCACTCACCTTTAGGCGATGTGGTAACCTCATTAAAATCCCTCTCCTTGTCAGGGGCCGAACTATATCCGGCTTGAATTGGAAGCTGATGATGGAGAATTTCGCTTCCCACCCACCACCCACTTCATAGCCACTATCAAGGACTTAACTGACATGCTCGATTACGGCTCCGAGGACATCGACGGTATGGACGACGATGCCGGAGAGGAGAAGGCACAAAACCACCGCTTACAGGGCGCTGGACAGCGACCTCCTCCTATGATGTATACATGGTGGATACACCCACAGAAAACAACAGCGACAATGAGAAGGATCCAGTCGAGGATAAACCTCCTGAGATATAGCCAAAGCACCGACGTCAGCGGCGCCGCTCTAAACCACGCCATGGAAAAAACAGCAATATCGGCACAGGAGAAAATAATACTCCGAACGGTGCCGAAGACAATGAAGACCCCGTTGGGCCAACCTCCGAACAGGACAAACGGGAAGATGGGCGAGTTAGCCCTGATGAATAGCCATGAATGAAGACTCGGAGGACAGTAACTACCTTCTGCTCTCCGAGGACGAGGTGAGCCTCGGCGACAAAGACTTTATCGTGCCTGAGGATCCCGTCGATCAGGAGCGCTTTAAGCGCCGGCTAATAGCCACTGCAACGAGCCTGAAAAAGAAGCAGCAACAACTTCAAGCTAATCAAGATCTGCTCAACGTTAGATGGACTGATGTCCTAGCAGCCGAAGAATAAGGCCTCGAGCGCCCAACCAAAAGTTACCCGAAGTGCTCGAGCCCGTGCTACCAGCGCATAATGCGGCTGACGGACCACCACGTGGCCGAGACAAAGCGGCAACTCAAGTCGAACACCAGCCCACACTACCTCACCATAAAAACAGAGACACAACAGCTCGAGGATATACATATGACCTATGACATGACCTGGAATATAGAGCAGGTCAGACCAAATCGATCTATGGATCATGAGGGCGTGCCCCGATGCGCGATGATGGCCACCCGGTCGGACGTGACAAATATAACCACGTCCGGGCCAAAAACCGCAGACAAACTCCATCCGAGCTACATCGTGACTTGGCTCGATATAGAGGCACCGCACACCCCTTTTGCTTCACTAATGAAGTAATGGAACATGAATTACGGGAAGGGTTTAAACCCTTGAACATCGAGTCATATGATGGGACAACAGACCCCGCGGTATGGATTGAGGATTTTCTTCTCCATATTCATATGGCCCGCGGTGATGGCCTTCACGCCATCAAATACCTCACGCTAAAACTCAAGGGACCAGCTCGGTACTGGTTGAACAGTCCGCCTGAGAACTCCATTGGCAGCTGGGAGGACTTGGAAGATGCCTTCCTTGACAACTTCCAAGGTACATATGTCCGACCTCCGGATGCTGACGACTTAAGTCACATAGTTCAACATCCTGGAGAGTCAGCCAGGAAATTCTGGACTAGGGTCTTAACTAAAACGAACCAGATTGTCGACTGTCCGGATGCCGAAGCCCTAGCGGCCTTTAAACATAGCATCCGTGACGAATGGCTTGCCCGACACCTCGACCAAGAAAAGCCAAAGTCTATGGCAGCCCTCACGACACTTATGACCTGCTTCTGCACGGGCGAGGATAGCTGGCTAGCCTGTAGCAATAACAATGCAAGCAAACCTGGCACTTCTAAAGCCAGAAACAACAACGGCAAGCCCCAACGCAACAGGCACAAGCGTCGAAACAACAGTGAAAACACCGAGGACCCGGCGGTCAATCCCGCATTCAGTGGCTCTAAGTCCAGTCAGTGGAAGAAGCCATACAAAAGAAACAATTCTGACTCATCCAGCTTGGACCGCATACTTGATCGTCCATGTCAGATCCATGACACTCCTGATAAACCAGCCAATCATACCAACAGAGAGTGTTGGGTTTTTAAACAGGCCAGCAAGTTAAATGCCGAGCACAAGGAGAAGGGGTCGCAAAGCAAGGATGATGGCGAGGAGCCCTGGCCACCGAACATAGGGGGACAGAAGAAGTCCCCCCCCCCCCATGTTAAAATGGTGAACATGATATACCCTACCCATATCCCCAAGAGGGAGCGCATGCCCGCACTCAGGGACGTCTACGCGATAGAGCCAGTCGCCCCAAAGTTCAACCCATGGTCGTCCTGCCCAATCACCTTCGATCGCAGGGACCATCTGACCAGTATATGTCATGGCGGTTCAGCCGCACTAGTCCTCGACCCAATCATTGATGGATCCATCTTATGCGAGTCCTCATGGACGGTGGCAGCAGCCTGAACCTGCTCTATCAGGATACAATGCACAAAATGGGTATTGATCCCTCAAGGATCAAGCCCACAAAAACCACCTTTAAAGGTGTCATGCCAGGTGTAGAGGCTCTCTATACGGGCTCAATCACACTGGAGGTGGTCTTCGGATCCCCGGACAATTTCCAAAGCGAAGAGTTGATCTTCGATATCGTCCCCTTCCGCAGTGGCTATCACACACTGCTCGGATGAACCGCATTCACTTGATTCAATGCGGTGCCACACTATGCTTATCTCAAGCTCAAGATGCCTGGACCACGCGGTGTCATAACAGTCAATGGAAACACGACACGCTCCCTCCATACTGAGGAGCACACCGCTGCCCTCACAGTAGAAGTACAAAGCGACCTTTTTAGGCAGAACCTTAATTCATCGCCCAAGCTCCCGGACACTGTCCAGCGAGTCTGAACTCTGCAGCAGGACAGTCCAGCTCGTCAAGAGCTCGACTAGCAATTTGGCCTCCCTCCCAGTCCCGACCAAATGGCGGCATTCGTACCGCGCGTACATTACTACGCACTCAAAATACCATGGGCATAGACGGAGGCACAGCTAGATCATGGTCCATAATACGGCTCAACCTTCACTGGACCCACGTACTTTCACCTTTTCTTTTTCTTTCCAGCTTTCTTTTTTCCCAGGCCTTTCCTGGTGGCCTGATCGTCGGACCTATCAAGGGACGAGTACACCAAGACGGCAAGAAGAACTGACGTATAAGGGAATTTCCAGGTGATCTCTTTAAACGATCGTTATGCCTGTTTTAAGGACCCACACGCAGCTCTCCCTTAGTTGTGGCATGTTAACTAGACCTGTTGCTTATCGCACTACTTGTACAAATACGCTTTGACGTATTAATCAAACTTTAATGGAAAATAGCTTCCGGCCCAATTTCTGCGGCATTAGCCTATTGCTTCATTTTTCTTTTTCTTGATATTCTTATCAAATTGCACCCATACACTCCGGTATGCCTTAATTGGCCAGGGGCTTCATTACGCCCCACAATACAGCAACAAAGTCCAAACACTTTTTTACAGTATAGTTTGGCACCTCGAACTTTAGCATTATATGCATCGGCTCCGAATCATGTCTTTGGTCAATAGTTGGGTTACCCGGCTCCTGTGCTTACTACCTTACGTTCCGCTATATTGGCTAGGGTGGTAAAGGGAGAACTACTGTGATTGTGTCCCGGTTCATCCAGATGAGCACCTCAATAGAGAAAGCCAAAAACTGACTGTCATGATGCGGCGTGAGCCGGTTAGCTATTCGAGAGGTTTAAAATCTTTTGCGATTTTTCCGCATTATGCGATGAATCGCTTTTATCCGATCAGGTGTTTACAGCATCCCAAGTTCGGACTTATGAATACTAGGGGCTGCGCCTAAATTTTTATTGTCAAACTCCTATGGCTAAGTGAGGGTGATAAAGCTACATAGTCCGATTGCCTGGTTCGTTGCGCTAAACACCTCCTTTAAGGACCAAACTTTGGAATAAAGAGTGTTTAGATTCATCCCAAACACCCCCGTACTACCGACGTGGGGGCGGAGGCCGACGACTGGCCAACTCTCAGATTTAACAAAACGGCCGCGCAAGAGGTAAACTTTTAAATAACAAGCATTATATTACATCATGATCTTGTTTCATAGTACATGACAGGATAACATGAATGTATTCATGGAAATATAATATCCTTAGCACATTGCTCCGCCATAATGCGGGATCCCTCCAGGACATTGTCAAAATACAGCTCGGGCGTACGGTGCTCCTTGCCCTCAGGCGGTCCCTCGGTCACAAGCTTCACGGCATCCATCTTCACCCAGTGCATCTTGACTCGGGTGAAGGCCATTTGCGCGCCTTCGATGCAGACCGACTGCTTGATGGCATCAAGCAGAGGGCGGGAATTGACCAGCTGCTTCACGAGCCCGAAGTAGCTCCTGGGTATGGCTTCGGCAGACCATAGTCGGATTATAAATTCCGTCATGGCTAGTTTGGCCGCCCTATGCAGTTCGACCAGCTGTTTTAGCTGATCGCTAAAGAGCATCAGATGTTCTGGCGCAAGGTATTGCGACCAAAACAGCTTCTCTATAGAGCTCCCCTCTTAGACTCGGAAGAATTCCACAACATCTGAAACGCTGCGCGGCAGATCCGCAAACGCCCCTGGAGAACTCCAAATCTGGGTCAGTAAGAGGAACCTTTTCATTACATATTTGCTCTACATAATAAAGGCCTTACCTGCCATGATTTTTATGGCCTCCTGGATTTCCTGGAGGGCACCCTGGGCTTCAACTCAGGCATCGTGTGCGCTTTTGCGGGCCTTGGCAATCTCGGACTCTTGATCCAAAATGTTGCGCTCCAAGGACTCACATTTCTTGACGACGTCCTGGAGCTCCTGCTGGACCTCACTGACCATGGCCTCATGCTTTTCATGGGCGGCTTGTTCCTTGGCCGCTCTCTCCTCGGCCTTGGCTAGCGCCTTCTTGAGAGCCTCCACCTCGGTCGCCACTCCTACAAATAAAATGGCACTATGGTCATTACAAATCATCTATCCTTTCTGATATACCTTGTTTATCCTCTAGCTGCTTTTTCACGCGGCCGAGCTCTTCCTCGGCCCGCTCCAAATGCTGCTTCAGTCTGGAGACCTTAGCAGTATGAGAGGTCACAGCTAGTAACGACGCCTGCTTGTTCACATTGACTCAACTGGTTAGTCTCTTGCGAAAATTGTTTGATCCTCTATCCGGCTTTTCTTTTCGAACACCGGGCAATGTCTTAGGGGCTACTGTCTATACTGTGACATTCTTTTTACACAGTTGCGTTGCTTACCTCAAAGCCTGTTAGAAGGCTTGTGCACGCTTCGGTCAGTCCGCTCTTCACGGACTAGATCCTCTCAACCACCGTACCCATAAGGGTACGTGTTCCTCAATAATGGAAGCACCTCGCAGCACTTCCAGCAAATTATCCGGTGCCTCTGGATGAACAGAGGTCACACTACAAAAAAATACACTTTCATGATGATACGTTTTTGTCATAGTAGGTCGCGTTTTTTGTCATGCATGTACATCCATGACTATTTTATGACAGAATCAAGATAGTCATACCTGTGCTGTCGTAGAAGTGTTCCATGACAATACCAAAATTATCATCACGAAAGTGTCCACTTCCATGATGATAAATCGCGCGTCATAGAAGTGCTTTCGTCAAGGGTGACCGACACGTGGCATCCACCGTAATGGAACACCGTTAAGCTATCAGGTCCGGTTTTGGATCCGATAACCCGTTAACATCCCGGACCAATGGGGATTTTCCACGTGTAAAATCATCATTGGGCGCAGGAAACACGTGTTGCCTCACCGTTGGGACAGATGTCATCCACTCATTGGACAGGAGGTGCCTATGATAGGTCGACATGTGGCACGGCCCAACAGTGGCCCATTCCGGTGAAAAAGGCCGGCCCAGTAAAAATTAGCAGGCTGGCCCATATCAGGCCTACTTGTGTCAGGTCCATTTAAGCCCACGACCCATACGAGATGTGCCAATTCGGCCCGTCAATGGCCCATTAAATATTTGACACCATTACAGCCCATCGTCAGTTCGAGCCTGTTAACAGCCTGCTATATATTTGGGCTCAATATCGGCCCGATGAGATTTTGGCCTGTTAACGGCCCATTCAATGGATGGGCCAATTTTCAGGATGTACATCTTTCGGTCTTTTAGCGACCCATTTAAATGTTGGGCTAATTTCCGGCCCGGTGTGTCTTTCAGCCTTTTGACGGCCCATAAATCTGATGTGCCATTTGTAGTCGGACCCGAGTTTCGGCCTTTTAGCGGCCCATTTAAGTGCTGGGCCAATTTCTGGCCCGGTGTCACTTTCAGCCTGTTGACGGCCCATAAATCAGTTGGGCCATTTGTAGTTGGACCTGAGTTTTGGCCTTTTAGCGACCCATTTAAGTGGTGGGCCAATTCTCGGCCCTGTGTGCCTTTCGGCCTGTTAACGGACCATAAATGAGGTGGGCCATTTGTATTCGGACCTTAGTTTTGGCCTTTTAACGGCCCATGCCCTTCATGGTCCAATACCAGCCCGATTTCTCTTTCGGCCTGCTAAAGGCCCACAACACAGTTGGGCCTTTACAATACGACCTGACTTTTAGCCTCTTAGCAGCCCATGCTCTTCATGGTCCAGTACAAGCCCGCTGTCTCTTTTGGCCTGCTAAAGGCCTACAGTATAGTTGGGCCATATGTAGCCCAAACTTAGTAACGGTGTGTTAACGACCCGTGAAATAAATTGGGCCCACCTGTTGCCCGCCTCAATGTCGGCCTGTTAACGGCCCGGGAGGTAAGAGGGCTGACCATTAACTTTCGGCCAAGTAACAGCCCATTAACTTAATGGGCCCACTAAAGTTCGTACATGTCTTTAGGCCAAATTAGATAATTTGAGCCCATTACGACCAGCACTTATGCACAAGACCAAAACCAATCAAGCAAAGGTATGGCATACAGGGAATAACGTTGCACATCCAGCATATATTACAGGAAATTACATCCACTGGGCAATCAAAGATTGATGCCAGTGCAAATAAATGAGCAGAACCTAACCATCTACAACGTCACAATCTGCAACCTCAGCATAGATGACGCCCATAAGCATGTGGTCAAGTTCTTGCTGCTTTGCTACACTGTCTCTAAAAACATTGATCAGTTGTTGTGTCGCACGACTCTGCACCTCTGATTCATCCACCATTTCCATCATTGCTTCAGCCATTAATTGGTTCACAAACATACATTTATTCCGTTGCATTCAAGACAGAGGATACTGAATAGATTCAGATGGTGATTTTGGTAAGCTTGTATTATTGATAGTGGAGAGTGTCTCGACCACTGCATCATAACATAAATTAGGACGGGAACCAAACAGATTAATCATGAGTTATTGCCATATTACCTGACCTAGATTTACTGGAAAGAAACAATGGGGTTGCCTTGCTGTTTTCAGAGTTTGTCTTCTTATCTTCAGCAGCCTGCACAAAATTAACACACTAGCATTGCTATCATTGGCCAAGTCAGATAATAGGAAAGCAACATTGACACAATGAACATTTGGGCAACTAGCCTACACCAAATAACCAGAATATGGCACAACTATCATCATCCAGGTAAGGTAATATGAAAGCAACATTGACACAATGAATGAATGGGAAACCAGAGAAGCACTACAATTCAATAATGTGCCTGATATGAGATAGTACACTCATCCAGCTCAGTATGCAAAACTACCAGGCAGTTTTCTTTACAAAAATCAACATTGGTGCCTTTAACATTTTGCTACAACTAATTTTAGATCAGATAAAGGTTAGATTCACGCAACAAAATACATGCTGATGTCAAAATATAGTGATATACAACAGGTACTCACCTCAGCATTGGAGCACAGAGAATTTCCGCAAGATATTTTCCTCGAATATGATCCCAATGGAGGAAGTCTTCTATTGTTTAACCTTATTTTGTAAAAGGGAGATGGGTAAGAAACATGTAGAAAATATGATCAGAATGCTATAAAGTTTCATGATGCGAGGATACGCACACACTTCTTAGAATGGAGTTGACATTCTTTTGCTGGACTGGAGCGGACTAGTTCTTTGGCCACTACAATCTGCTTATTATCAGTGGGAGTTGGGTTTCTCTGTGCTGAAGCAGTATCTATGAAAAATGGAGTTGGTTTATTATCTCCTGGCGTTTGGATCTTTTGCAAAGACCTGGTTTGTAACCCTTCAGATTCTAACATAGCCGTCTTCCCCTTGCATGCCTTATATAGAAGAATGGTGATTCAGTTATAAAACATGCTACAGCAGAGATGGAATAGGTACTGAAGAATAGAAAGGCATGACATGTTGACATGTATTCCCTCCATCCAGAAATAAATGGATGGGTCTAGGCGTATTTCAATTCTAGATATATCTAGTTTTATCCATTTCTGCGACATGTAATCCGGACGGAGGGAGTATGATGTAAGAGCTAGGGATACGACAGGACAACATAGTAAAAAAACACTGGAAAACCCACTGCAGAACCAAAGTATTCAAACCCACTGATATGAGAGAGTACACTCATGCAGCTCAGGATGCAAAACTACTAGGCTGTTTTCCTTACACAAATCAACATTGTGGCCTTTAATCATACATTTTGCTACAACTAAATTTAGATCAGATAAAGGTTGGATTCACGCCGATTAACGAAATACACGTTGATGTAAAAATATAGTGATATACAACAGGTACTTACATCTACATTGGAGCACAGAGAATTCCTGCAAGAATCTTTCCTCATTAACGATACCATTGCAGAAATTCTACAATCTGTTAAGCTTATTTTCTAAAAGAGAGATGGGTAAGAAACATGTAGAAAATATGATCATCATGCTATAAAATTTCATGATGCAAGGATACGCACACACTTCTTAGAATGGAGTTGACATATTTTTGCTGGACTGGAGCGGACTAGTTCTTTGGCCACTGGAATCTGCTTATTATCAGTAGGAGTTGGGTTTCTCTATGCTGGAGCAGTATCTATAAAAACTAGAGTTGGTTTATTATCTCCTGGCGTTTGGATCTTTTGCAAAGGCCTTCTTTGTAACCCTTCAGATTCTAACATAGTCGTCTTCCCCTTGCATGCCTTGTATAGAAGAATGGTGCTTTAATTAAAAAACATGCGACAACAGAGAGATGGAATAGGTACTGAAGAATAGGAAGGCATGACATATTGACATGTATTCCCTCTATCCAGAAAAAAATGGATGGGTCTAGGCGTATTTTAGTTCTAGATACATCCTTTTTTATCCATTTCGACAACATGTAATCTGAATGGATGGAGTATGGTGTAAGAGCCAGGGATAGGACAGCACAACACAGCAAAAAAAACACTAGTTGAATGTAAAACTGTATGCTAGTGGAATACGTACAGAAATAACTAAGGCAACATACACGTGTATGATTGGGAAACTAAGATGGCATTGCAACAGAGCACTAGAACAACACTTCAATGTAAAGAAACATGGTATGGTAGATAGATGAAGTACATACTGATGAATAACAATGCATAAGATATTCAGAAGCATGATGTCCAAATTAAGCAGATGACATTGCGATATAGTAGAATGACAGTACTTGAATTTGAAAACATGTTATCATGAATGGAATAGGTACTGAAAAACAGGAAGGCATGACATATTTACATGCATGATCAGCATGCTAAGCACATGTCATTGCAACAGAGTAGATACACTCCAGGACATTATATGCATGTTGTACCCATATCACAGGCCAAGTTAGAGCAAGGACCTTGTGGGGTGAAGAGGATTCATCATCTTTATGCAAGTCTTCTGAAGAACTGCCTTTACATGTTCCATCATATTGGGTATCATTGACATCAAGTTTATTGGCCTTTACATTGCTCCGTCAGGTTCTTGTGGATATATCAGTGTGTGCAATTATATCTGACATGCATGGAAGACAACTAGTAGTTAGATTTATGCAATGAGTGCCTATAGGAGACACCATAAATAGTAGGACTGGGGTTAACTAGCAGCAACAGGTCTCATAAACTAAAGGGAGAACATAAATGAAAGCTACAGAATATGTATCGTTTGTACTCGAGATTAACTAGATGGCACAAAGTATGAAAGAACAACATAGGTAATACTAGAAGTGGTATAATACTATAATCACCAGCCTGTGGGATAGCATTGGCTGATGGATGATAACTATGGAACAACGTTACCTAAAGAACAAGTATCTTAGCTGAACTATGGAACAACATTAACTCCTGAACAAGACTCGTAAGAGATCAGCATGAATATGCAGTGAAATGCGATGATCTATTTTCCATGCTTAGATGAATAACAAAGCCATAAATGTTGCACACAAGTAAGATGCGAGTACAACCTATCTGGCTGCCATCCATAGGAGTGAGCATCATGTGCTGACTTGTCGATGGCCCTGCAGTTGTTGTGGCTGTCCATTTTGGGCACGCACATTCAATGCAGGGAACTGTTGAGTGGGGACTATAGCTCCCTTCTGGTGTATGCTTCCCTTGTTGGAGCAGCTGTGGTGAGTCGGAAGACGGTGTGTCTGAAGATGCAGATAACGCATAATGTTAAGAATGACATATCTCTTTGATCTGAAGAAACACTAAGATATCAACATCAAGGTACAAGAGTGGTCACACATCTGTTGACTGAAGGCTAAATTGGGGTCACACGATTTTATTTTATTTTGGTACTGTCTGATCTACGCCGGATGGCTTGATGGCCGTCTTGTGCCTCCCGGCTGACACTGTTCGGAATCATCCCCGAAGAGCCAGCGACCAACGGTAGAGCAGCCTGCCTCCGCCGTTCGTGGCTCCAGCTAAAACCCCGCTCCCCGCCCCACCGCACTGCCATGGTTGCGCCGCCCCCGGGCCAATCCACAAAGACTCCCCGTCATCCAGATCCGGCGGCGGCAGTACCTTCAACCCACGCAACTCTAAAAGATAGCCATCTAAGCACTGCTTCCTCGGTGAACTTGCGGCCCCGCACCCTTACGTTAGACACCAGCCAATCAGCAGCCTAAGAGCTCCGCCGCCTCGAGGGGTGCTGCTTCCCATTGGGAATCGTTTGGCCCAGAATAAAAATTCAGACAACTGACGCCTAAATAAAGTGATATGAGATGAGGGTGCGACCTATCTAGCGGCATGGTGAAGTATGCAGGTCCAGCTGCTGAGTCGGTGAGGCTGGCGCGGTTGCGGTGGCGACCGACGGCAGGGAAAGAACGATGTCGCGACGGTCGACGGCTACGTGGAAGCAGCGCCAGGACTTTGGACGGATCCGAAGTTGGAGCCACTCCGGCGCCGTGAACAACGGCGGGGGTGGATCGGCTCCGGTGCGGTTCACGTGGCCGTCATCGAGGCAGCACCAGCAGCACACAGTAAGGGGCACACAGCCCAGTGTACGACGACAAATGGACAACGTCTCCGGCATTAGGGAGGAGGGCGGCTATGAAATTGGTGCGGTGGGGGGTGAGGGAGTCCTTGACTAGGGGGTGTCCGGATAGCCGAACTATCATCATTGCCGGACTCGAAGACTATGAAGATACAAGATTGAAGACTTCGTCCCGTGTCCGGATGGGACTTTCCTTGGCGTGGAAGGCAAGCTTGGCGATACGGATATGTAGATCTTCTACCATTGTAACTGACTCTGTGTAACCCTAGCCCTCTTCAGTGTCTATATAAACCGGAGGGTTTTAGTCCGTAGGACGAACAACAATCATACCATAGGCTAGCTTCTAGGGTTTAGCCTCCTTGATCTCGTGGTAGATCTATTCTTGTACTACCCATATCATCAATATCAATCAAGAAGGAGTAGGGTTTTACCTCCATCGAGAGGGCCCGAACCTGGGTAAAAACATCGTGTCCCCTGTCTCCTGTTACCATCCACCTAGACGCACAGTTCGGGACCCCCTACCCGAGATCCGCCGGTTTTGACACCGACATTGGTGCTTTCATTGAGAGTTCCTCTGTGCCGTCGCCATCAGGAAGGATGCCTTGTCCCGTCTTTAAAGACGGCACCGTAGCTGAAGGAGATTTGGCCATCGGCCAAACTCTCCGGCTAGGCGGTTTTCTCATGACCGCCTGTTCGGCCGCCGCGCCGACGATGACTTGTTGAGTCATCAAAAGCAATATTCACGTCAACTCGGAGCTCGCCGAGCAGCTAGATCCAATGGAGCTCTCCTCCTTAAACGAGCTCTTGGATCGCATCGCTGCCCTGGGAGTCGCTACAGACTACGATCAGATCGGGCCTAAAATCGATCTGAGAGAGATCAACTGTCCCTAGGCTACCCACCACGTCATTGTGGTAGAGGAACAGTGCGGCGACTCTTCTTCTATATTAAGGACTAGTTGTGTCCGGATTCCTGATCCCTCCATGCCGGATTCCCGTGAAGGGACGGACATCGATCAAACCCTGAACCTAAAGTCAGGCAGCTGGCGGGATTCATTGGACAATACCCAAAAACCCAAGCTTCAAGGTTTGGAAACCTTTCAGCCCTTAAGTCTTAGATTGGACGGGGTTCCGAATCCAAAACCACCCACCCACCCAAACATAAGCGATTTATCCCGAATCCGGCAAGAGCCCACTGAAACAGTACACCATTGCTGGGCCAGATTCCTCCTGGTCATGGACAGGATAAAGGACTGCCGTGAGGAAAGCGCAATTTCAATCTTCTGCAATAATTGCACGGACAAGGGAATCATGAATGCCATAAGTCGTCGCAAAATTACATGCTTCGCCGACTTGGCATCCATAGTACGAAAGTACTGTGCGATGGAGAGTGCCTGGAAAAGCGAAACCAAATTTTGGGACAATCCAGCTCCGAATACAACTCTATTCCGAAATAAAAGGGTGCATCATATTCAGGCACCTGGGTTAAAAACCAAAAAGCAAAAAACCCCTAAAGGGCACGGAACCGTACTGGAGGGATGGCTCAACGGACTCTGCAGAATTCATAGTACAGAGGGCGCCACTCCAACACATAGCCTTCGAGCATGTTGGATACTACGGCAGGTGGCCAAAAGTGGCGAAGAGCTTCTAGCTCCAGAGAACCAGCCCAGCAATACCAGTACGGTATTAACAGTCTTTGAGACTTCCGCATCAAATAATATGCAGAAACGAACACTTTGCGGCCTCGCCGAAGTCTACCAAGTAGCAACAATAAATCCATGGAGTGACACGGCTATTACCTTTAACACCAGTGACGAACCTAAATTTCGGACAGCCCGAGCACCAGCACCATTGGTCCTCAGTCCAATAGTGGACGGCTTTCGCCTTACTAAGGTACTCATGGATGGCGTCAGCGGATTAAACCTCATTTACGAGGAAACCCTCCGAAAAATGGAAGTAGACTGGAGCCGCATTGAGCGAAGCAGCACAACCTTCAGAGGAATAATCCCTAGTCGGGAAGCATGCTGCACAGGAAAAATCACACTGGATGTGGTGTTCGGCTCGCCGGACAACTACAGGTTCGAGGAGGTCACGTTCCATGTGGCCATGTTCAGCAGCGGATATCAAGCTTTATTAGGACGAGAGACATTCACAATTTTTCAAGCTATACCCCATTACGGGTACATGAAGCTCAAAATGCCCGGGCCCAATGAAATCATCATCCTTGCTAGTGATCCAGACGTAGCGCTCCGAGCCAAAAATAAGACAGCCGCACTAGCCCTAGAGGCGCTCTCTGAAGCCCTAGCGGCCGAGGAACTCACAGCACTGCGCTAAATGGTGAATAGGGACGACGTGATACTTGACAAAAGATCCAAGTCCACCTCTTTTAAGCCAGCGGACGAAATAGCCAAATTCCAGGTCCATCCAACGGACCCCAAAAAGACGGCCTCCATTGGGGCAAAATTAAACCCTGACGTAGACGCCGCATTACGAGAATTCCTACAGGAAAATTGGGACATTTTTGCCGGGCACCCTTCAGACATGCCAGGAATCCCACGACGGCTGGCCGAGCACAGCCTAAATATCCTAATAGGATTCAAGCCAGTCAAGCAAATTCTTCGGCGATTTTCCGAACCCAAGAGACAAGCAATGGGAGAGGAGCTAGCCAAACTATTGGAAGCCGGATTCGTCAGAGACATAAAACATCCGGACTGGCTAGCAAACTTGGCGATGGTACCAAAGAAGGATAAATCCTGGCGCCTATGTGTCAACTTCAAAGACCTCAATAAGGCTTGCCCAAAGGATCCATTCCCCCTCCCACGCATCGATCAAATCATCGACGCTACCCCAGGACACGATTCATTGTGCTTCCTCGACACATACTCCGGCTACCACCAAATCAAGATGGCAGAGCCAGACCAAGCCGCAACGGCATTCATCACTCCATACAGACCATTCTGCTTCAACAGAATGCCCTTCGGGCTCAAAAATGCCGGCGCAACATATCAGCGCATGATTCAGACATGTCTGGCAAACCAGATCGGCAAAACAGTGGAGGCATACATAGACGATGTGGTCGTCAAATCCAAGCATGTAGAAACCCTAGTAGACGACTTGAGGCTCACATTCGACAATCTCCGAACATACGACATTAAGCTCAACCCAGAAAAATGCGTTTTTGGCGTACCAGCCGGAAAGCTCTTGGGCTTCATTGTATCCGGTAGAGGTATAGAAGCAAACCCAGCCAAGATCCGAGCTCTGTCACAATTGGATATCCCAAAAGACCTCAAGCAAATACAAAAATTGACTGGATGCGTGGCGGCTCTGAGCCGCTTTATCTCCTGCTTAGGAGAAAAGGCATTACCCCTTTATCGCCTCCTCCGGCGCACCGAACACTTCGAGTGGACGGATGCCGCCACGGCCGGACTCGAAGAAATCAAAGCCGTATTGGCAACAAATCCGGTCCTGGCCGCGCCCAACTTGGGCAAACCAATGTTATTATATATCGCGGCAACACATCAAGTTGTAAGCGCGGTGCTCGTCGTCGAACGAGAAACGGACGGACACAAGTTCCCCCTTCAAAAACCTGTTTACTACGTGTCCACTATCCTAACTCCATGCAAGTCCCGGTATCCACATTACCAGAAGATAGCGTACGCGGTGTTCATGGCATCCCGGAAGCTACGACACTACTTCCAGGAGTGTTCGATAACAGTAGCCTCCGAAGTACCCCTTAATGACATTATAAACAACCGCGACGCGACTGGCAGGATTGCAAAATGGGCCATTGAGCTCCTACCGTTCGACATAACCTATAAACCACGGCGAGCCATCAAGTCGCAAGTTTTGGCCGACTTCATCGCCGAATGGACTGAAGCCGAACTCCCTAAAGAGTACGGCGCATACTCCAATTGGATCATGCACTTGGACGGCTCCAAAATGTTGTCCGGCCTGGGGGTTGGCGTCGTCTTGACGTCCCCAACCGGAGACACAGTCCAATACGTACTCCAGATAATGTACACGGACTCCAACAACACAGCCGAATACGAGGCCCTTCTACATGGCCTCCGGATGGCGGTCTCCACGGGCATTAAACGCTTAGTGGTGCGAGGGGATTCGAACCTCGCGATATCCCAAATAAATGGAGACTTCGACGCCAAGGATCCGAAAATGGCAGCTTATCGTAACGCCGTTCTGAAAATGTCAGCTCGGTTTGAAGGGCTCGAATTTCACCATATAGCCCGGGATAATAACCAGGCGGCCGATGTATTGGCATGCATCGGCGCAAAGCGCGACGCCGTCCCTCACAACATCTTCCTGGAGCGGCTTTTCAAGCCATCCGTACTATGGGAAGGGGAGTCCGGAAACAACAACCCGGACCCAACCGCACCGCCCAACACCGAACACTCTGATACAATCGGTGGCTCTGCCAATGAAATAACACCTTCAGCCCACAAAATAATGGCAGTCATTGCCACATGGACGGAACCATTCCTAGCCTACTTAACCAGGCAGGAACTCCCCGAAGACCAAAACGAGGCCCGCTGCATAGTATGGCAATCCAAAGCCTACAAGGTCCACGAGGGAGAGCTTTATAAGAAAAGCACAACCGGAGTCCTTCAAAGGTGCATCTCCGAAGAGGAAGGGTGAAATCTCCTGGCTGAAATTCACGCCGGACTCATTGGGCACCACGCCACAGCTTGGGCCCTGGTAGGCAAGGCCTTCCGTACAGGATTTTATTGGCCGACGCCCCGGGCAGATGCTCAGGACTTATTCCAATGATGCGTCGGTTGCCAGCTCTTTGCTAATCAAAGCCACATGCCACCCACCGCCCTCAAAACTATACCCATCACCTGGCCATTCGCGGTCTAGGGGCTTGACATGGTTGGACCCCTTAAAGGAGGAACCCACAAGCAAAAATACCTATTGGTCATGGTGGACAAATTCACCAAATGGATAGAGGCCAAGCTAGTTAAGACGGCCGAATCCGGACCTGTGATAGACTTCATATCTGGGATAGTACACCGTTACAGCGTCCCCCATAGCATCATCACTGATAACGGCACGAACTTCACGGCCGACGAGGTTAAACTCTGTTGCAAAAACATGGGCATCAAGCTCGACTACGCTTCAGTCTATCACCCTCAAACTAACAGTCAAGTCGAACGAGCAAATGGTCTAATCATGAGCGGCATCAAACCCAGACTAGTGCGGTCCCTTAAGGAATCTAACATGCACTGGGTAGAGGAGCTCGACTCCGTACTCTGGGGGCTGCAGACCACGCCAAATCGTACTACCGGATTCACACCATTTTTTATGGTATACGGCGCAGAGGCAGTTTGGCCATGCGACATAATTCATGACTCACCTAACGTGCGTATGTACAAAGAAAGAGAAGCTGAGCTGGATCGGTAGGACAGTTTGGATGCCTTAGAGGAGGATCGTGATGTGGCAAAAGCTCATTCCGCATTCTATCAACAGCAGGCTCGAAGATATCAAAGCAGAGAAGTACGGGCCAAAACTTACAATGTTGGCAAACTAGTTCTACGCCTGTCGGACAAGAAAAAGGACAAACTCAAGCCCAAAAGGGAAGGTCCCTTCATCATCGACCAAGTCCTGACTAGCGGAGTATACCGTCTGCGAAACACATCGGATAACCGACTAGAGCCGAACCCATGGAACGCAGCCCGTCTTCGAAGATTTTACGCCTAGCGCCAGACTCCGAGTTCGTCTCCTTCCTCCCACTACATTTTATACTTTAGCTGTCCTTTATTTCTCTCCTTCTCCCTCCCCCTTTCTCAAAGTCTTCGAAGGTTCGCCTGCGCATTGATCGCACACACTTGACGTGCAACTCGCACTCATTATACCTGGGGGCTTCTTTAACAGAAGCTTATTTATACGGGCTTTATGCCCAACACATGTGTCACACTTCCGCATGTACCTTTTATTTGCCATTATATGCATCGATATGACTTAAGTTTTGGCCAAGCTGGATTGCCTGGCTCCTGTGCTTACCCCAACGTTCCCGATTGTTCGGCTAGGAGGTAAAGGGAGCACCTCTGCGATTGTTACTACCGGGTCAGCCTGATGTGTACCTCAGACTAGGTGAAGCCGAAAGCTAGCGTTCTTAAGGGAATATTCGGTCGGTGAATTGAAAGATGATTTCTTACCTATTTATTTATCTGCCCCCAGATGTTTTCCTGCTTTCTTCGCAGTTCGGACATGCACTTTAGGGCATGCCTCCCAGGGAAAGGAACCCCTAACGGAACTATTCTCCCTGGAAGATGTTTCTTACTAACCATGTAATATAACATAACTAGTTGGGCACTTGTCTGATAAAGCACTAATGACCCCTACGCCTGGTCTCCATGCATGCCCCGGTTTTTACATAACCATGAGGGTATTCGGACACACTCCGGACTGTCGGGTCCCGAGGTTGAAGCGAAAAGGTCCGCAATGACAAACAATCTACAATCCGGCTAGAAGGCATTTTTCATGTCACTTCAAATTACATAGTCAAGCTGACTGATGGTATTCCTCTTCGATACCATCTAATAAACTGTCTAGTTTACAGTCCCGCTGTGAATACTTTGCGGCCAATTCTACTTGGTCGTACACTAAGCTCACAGGGATCTCCTTCCCATCGGGCCCCACAGGTCCGACCTCGGCCATGTGGTTCGGGTCAGCCTTCGCATACCATGTCTTCACCATGGCCCAGGCCTCCCTGGCGCCTTAACGGCAGGCCGATATCTTCCACAACCGGAAGCGCCGCCGTGCTCCCTGAAGTTTCTCCGCAAGCTCTCCAAGACCTTCGGGCAGGGACATGGAAGGCCACAAGGCCTGGGCGACTCCGCTCATCACCTGCCGAACTCGTTCGTGCAGTTGAAGTAGCTCGGGAAGTAGGTCACCCGTTGAACTGGGCATTTCTTCCGTACGACGACCTGTGAGCACGCCTACAGACATATTTCTGTCAATCGACTTCCTCGCCGAACTCTTCTTTTCAAAAAGTTTTCTCAAGCACTTACTATAAATGCCGCGACGAATCCGCCGATTCTCCTTCACGGAGTCAGACAGCTGGGCCCGAACATCTTTTAGTTCCTCACCCAGCTGGGTGTTGGCATCTTGGAGTTTGTTCCTCTTTTGCTGCACCCTCATAAGCACCTTCTCGCCGGCCTTCAGCTGGCCAAGTAGCTGTTGCTTGTCCGGATCTAGTCTGGCGCCATCTGCAATATCATTGTCAGACTTATACACACGCCGCACTTCACAAACTACTTATATTTCGAAGTATATATTACCAGAGGGGGTCTCTGTGGCTCCCCCTGTGGCGGCTAGTGCGGCCTCAAGTTGGGCCTTGCACTCTTGAAGCTCCTGAGACAGATGGGTATTCTTTTCTGAAAGATCCTGCATAACAAATGATCCTTAAATCAGTTATTCTAACTATTTTAAGTCTCGGGGGCTACTAATATATATATATATATATATATATATATATATATATATATATATATATATATATATGGTCAAAATTCACTCACCCGTATGTCTTTCACATACTGCTCCGTGGCTCTGGTTAGACCATCTTGAGCGGCATGGAGGTGCGCATCTCCCGCATTAAAGGCATTCAATGCCTCCGGGGAGAAACACGCGTCACGAAGAACTGTCCGGCGGCGCCTATGATTCATGGCGCTCTCAACCTCAGATCTGGTGGAGGACAGCCTGTCGGCATCCTTCGCTGGAGGAGCATCCGGTGTACGCCTTGTGTTCGCCTCCCCCTCCAGACCAGGCGTTGGAGCCTGGGTGGCGGATGCTCGATTGGCAACCTCCCTGGACACAGTCCGGCGAGCGCTCTTTCTCTTGAAAAAATCATGAGCGTTAATATGCCTCCCAGGAATCTTTCCTTTAAACACGGTGGTGCGTCATACCGTTGCGGCGACGTCTCGATTCGCACCTCACTTCTTTTCCGCCTGCTGGGCCGAGCTGCCCCTTGCTGGATGGCCGCCGCAGGCTCGGCTTCCCGCCTTGAAGGCACCTCCTACGAAACACCATTGGTATAAAGTGGTCAGAGATAAGCAGGGATGAGTAGTGGTATCAGGACTCCGGTCACAGTTACCTGGGAAACCGGAGATATTCCGGGGTAGTCGGCCGTAAGGGCGACCAAAGCATTGTCGATGCTAAGTTGGTGGAACACCCCATCGATCAGCTCCACCTTTATGTCTGGATCCTCTTTGGAGGCCGGATCAAGGGATCGTTCCGGATCCTCTGGTTGTGGAGCCAGGCTGTGTATATCCTCTACGGCCCGGCGCAGTTCCTGCGTCGAAATCACAAAGTGAGACACTTAACTTTGGGAATATGGATCGGTTAGACAAACGTCCGCTTACCCAGCTCCGAGGGTTGTTCATGGAAAATCCATTCAATGGACTAGCACGGAGGAAGTCCTCCTTCTCCCCTTTGTATAGACCGGACAGGATCTTCACCAGATCGGCGACCGATCCCGGCCCCTTGCGGCCATGACGGGTGGCATCGTCCTCCCCGTTGAAATCCCACATAGGGTCGCCCCTATACTGGAGCAGCTGCGCCCCTCGCATAATGCATGTGGCCATGACCCCAATCATGGTCAATCCGGAGTGGGCCAATAACCTTATTCAGCCCACCAGATATTGGACCTCCCTATTATTCTCCCGTTGAGGGCTCCGCGGGCGCCAACTCAGGCGTTTCTTCAGAGGAGTGTTGCTGAACTCCGGGAGGCCGATCCGAACTGGGTCCTGTAGCGGGGCGTCTTCCATATAAAACCATTCCGAAGGCCAGTCTTCGGACGCCTTCTTCGGGGTTCCGGATAGATATCCGGTCCCGGCGATGCGCCATAGTTCGGCTCCGCCCACTTGATATATTGACCCCTCATGAGAACGGGGTACGAGGCAGAATAATCTCTTCCACAGCGCAAAATGGGCCTCGATGCCCAAGAACAGCTCGCAAAGGGCCACGAAGCCCGTGATATGCAGGATGGAGGCAGGCGTCAGATGATGAAGCTGGAGCCCATAGAACTCCAGGACCCCCCGGAGAAACGGATGAATGGGAAATCCGAGTCCTCTTATTAGATAAGGGGCGAAGCATACCCGCTCTCCTTTGGAAGGATTGGGGACGCTCTCCGCCTGCTTCCCGCCCTTGTAGGTGGCAAGTCCGGCTCGAACTGGAACTATGAAGGCTGGGGGAAGAAATCCCTCGGCTTGGAGCGTCACCAGCTCACTATGCGGGACCGAGCATCTCCCCCAATCTCCTGGCTGAGGGCTGGGAGCGCAAGAGGAGGAGCCGCATCGACTGTCCATGATGGAATGGATTTTTGGTCAGAGGCGCTCCAATGAATGCTCGCGGAAGGAGGATGGTGTGATTTGGATCTAGATCCTCGCCTCTCTTTATAGGCAGCTCATTCGCGCGGTTAGGGGGTGGAATGTAAAAATGCCCTGGCTTTTCGCATTCGTACGACACGTGGAAGATGGCCATTATTGGACGTGGAAGCCAAGGAGCGCAGCATTTATAAGGAGCCAGACACCGTTCGGTGAGTACATGGAATTTGGAGGAGAACCCGCCTTGCAATGCCGAAGACAATATGCGCGCCGGACTCGTCGTCATTGAAGCCTGGTTCGGGGGCTACTGAGGGAGTCCTGGACTAGGGGGTGTCCGAATAGCCGAACTATCATCATTGGCCGGACTCCAAGACTATGAAGATACAAGATTGAAGACTTCGTCCCGTGTCCAGATGGGACTTTCCTTGGCGTGGAAGGCAAGCTTGGCGATACGGATATGTAGATCTCCTACCATTGTAACCGACTCTGTGTAACCCTAGCCCTCTCCGGTGTCTATATAAACCGGAGAGTTTTAGCCCGTAGGACGAAGAACAACCATACCATAGGCTAGCTTCTAGGGTTTAGCCTCCTTGATCTCGTGGTAGATCTACTCTTGTACTACCCATATCATCAATATCAATCAAGCAGGAGTAGGGTTTTACCTCCATCGAGAGGGCCCGAACCTGGGTAAAAACATCGTGTCCCTTGTCTCCTGTTACCATCCGCCTAGACGCACAGTTCGGGACCCCCTACCTGAGATCCGCCGGTTTTGACACCGACAGGGGGCGCCATGGAGGTGGGGCTGAGGTTTCGCGGCTCGGGAGAAGGGAGCTTCCCGGGGAGAAGGTGATTTGACACCCACGAGGTATGAATGGGGGGGGAGGGCGGGGGGGGGGGGGGGTGGTTAATTGGGAGGGGAGTGGAACCATATCTTACGGACGCATTTGTCTGAAATGTGAGGGGAAGTAACAGTTCTACCATTGCCTTTAGGCTTCTCGGCTTGGGTCTGTGTACTGAGGGTCAAGGATAGTAGAGTAACTTTGCTTCTCCCCAAATAGTGGGCGGGAGCGATTTTGGGCGTGTTTTGAACTATAGTGGGCGCGAGCGATTTCGGGCGAGGAGAGCGTGTTTTGAAATAGTGGGCGCGAGCTATTTCGGGCGAGGAGAGCATGTTTTTCCGACCATGGTTTATGAATTATTCGGCACATGTCATTTCGGCCGAGGGGAAGGCGCGCTTGGATGAAGTTACGAACCTACCCTCGATGTACAACGGGCCAATTGATGCGTGTCCCACATAGGACGGTAATTTCGCGTCTCCCATTTATTTGCTCGGGAGAATTCCATCGAGCAGAGAGGATGTTTAACGGTTCATTCAAATTTTGGGAGAACGAGCATCCACGTCTTCCTTACCAAGTCAATTTGAATCAAATTTTGAAATATTAGCTTGCCACTTCTTTTTTTAGATGGAGAGATGATGCTCGGGAGTAATGTGTTTTTACATGCTCATTGCTAGCGATTTACTATATGACAAATAGTTGACCCACTCAAAAACGCGAATCAAACCCAAAATGAAATATCTTAATTCAATGAAATAGCTCGTTCACTAGGTCAAAATAGTGAACTAAATCCAAAATTGAACACCTCAATCGAGTAGCATGTTGTACAGTATTATAGTACTCCATGAACATGTTGAAAGTCAAATTAATGAACTTGTTTGATATACCCATATATCCGTTCATGTGTGGATTGCAGACAACATGTTCTCCAATTTAAATATTTGAATGCAAGTTTATATCGAAACATGGTTTATATCAGTCTTTGATGCGTAAAACGC